>CM028131.1:774270000-775520000 GCA_016271365.2 Neoceratodus forsteri
AAAAGCCTTTAGCATGATATATCTATATCTGCTGATTTGTTGGAACACATCACATGACCATGGGTATATCAGAGCACCACCGCACACCTGCACTTTTACCCACCTCCAAATCAATTTGACATTTTATAAGATAGATAAACACTCTAGAATTATGCGGTCACGGTCCCCGATATCACATACGCATTGGGTGGATTGATGCACTAACCTGTGGCCTCATGCTTAACAATGCACACCAAAGCATGCGATATCAGAGCGTGAGTGCACACGTCAAAGTGGTTTATCTATTACATATATATATATATATATATATATATATATATATATATATATATATATATATATATATATATATATACACACATATGTGTTTGTTTATATGTATGTGTATATGCGTGTGTGTATATGTATATATAAGCGATATGCAATGGTTCAGTGTGTGATAATGCATTTATCTTGTTCAGTTTCCAGTGACTTCAACTAACCTCACGAGTGCTGAAGGCATGAGTGAGAGTTACGAGAGGTCACTGGAAACTGTACAAGATAAATGCATTATCACACACTGAACTGCTGCATATTCCAGTTATGCAACAGGTTTAGATGTTGTGTGAACATTTTGATTTTGGTAGGTGTAAATAATTTGTCAAAAAAGAGAAAAGAAAATTGAATTTTATGCTGTTTTTTGCTAATTATAAGAAAACAAAATGGCATCTTTAAATGAAACACCACTCATTTTGTAGATATTTTTGTGCTGAACATTTTTTGTGCTCACGGTACCATGCTATCACTTTTTGTTTTAAAGTTATTCATATTTGTTTGTCAAAAAAGTGAACAAAAAAATTACATTTTCTTCTGTTTTCTTGCTAATCATATACAATATACAAGGTTTATATAAATGAAACATTATTCATTTTGTAGATAATTTTGTGCTGAACAATTTTCGTGCTCACAGTACCGTGTTATCTTTTTTCATTTTTCAGTTATTCACATTTAAATATGGTTAATACTGCTTCTGAGGCTGAACATTCTAAATGAATTCTGAAGAGAACTGTGTAGATAAATGAGTTACTATGGTAATAAATAAATTTATTACCATAGTCGCGAAGACAAATAGTTTTATTCTACAGTTTTTATCCTGACCCCTGTTGCATAAATATATATATATATACAGTATATATGTATGTATATATTTTTTATTTTATTTATTTATTGAAATGTTTCACCAGGAAGGCACACAGAACAACAAGTTGCTCATCTCCCGGTGTGACCTTGGGGGGGTACAATTGGATGAAGAATTAGACATAGACCTGGATATTCAAAGGGGTTGCACCTGGTGCAAAGGCGTTGAGCAGGCACAACCCCGCATTGCGCCCCGGTGGGATATTGAGAAGGCTGCCTGGAGCATTGCAAATCCTGATGCACCAGGGTGCAATGATAATGTATGCGGCGCAGATGCAGGGGGCATGCCCATGCATATGCAGCACATCTAATTCAGCCAGGATGTGCAGCGCACAATAGCACAGCACCCTGCACTGCATGGGGGCTCAAAGTTGAGCCTGTGCAGAGTAGAAACAAATCCCAGCCACCCACTGGTGGGCTGTTGTATTGTAGGCTGCAAGACAGCAGCCCAGATGTGGGTGGCCACCCGTCCTCCCAGAACACCGTCCACAAGCAATCACAACCCTGGTGATCTAGTGAAACCCTCCACCCATAGCAGAAATCATGTGGTATATGGATATAAAGAAATCCCTGGTAGTCTAGTGGCCCCCCCAGTCCCCGATTCCCCTATATGTATGATACATGACCATCCCTGGTGGTCCAGTGGTCTCCCTTCCCACCTGAGTCCCTGATTCCCTGATACATGACAATATGACATCCCTGGTGGTCCAGTGGAACCCCCCTGCCCATTGCTGCAATTGTGGTGAACTCCCATACTGAAACACCCTGGTGATCAGTGGCACCCACCCCTCCACCCACAGAAACCCTTGCACCCTGCTCCCCGTCATTGCGGTCGGCGAGTATCCCCACACACTGCCTGGCCACTCACTGAATGACAGGTACAGTATGGGCTACAAGCCCTTGGTCCCCATTGTGGACCAATGGGCTTACAGGGAATCTGTACTAGACAATCCCAAATATGTGAATGGAGTCATTCACATATTTGAGACCTCAGTACAGTATGCCCTGCAAACCCATTAGTTCACTGGGACCAATGGGCTTACAGCCCATAATGTACCTGTCATTCAGTGGGCGACCGGGCGGTGTGCAGGTGGGATGCTGCCACCTGCCAATGATGGGGGTAGCGGGTTGGGAAAAGGGTTCTGTGTGGATGGAAGGGGTGGGGGGTGCCACTGGATCACCAGGGCATTGCAAAATGGGTGTTTACCATGATCGTGGCAATGGTCGGGGGTTCCACCAGACCACGAGGACATCATATTGCCATCTATCGGTGGAATTGGGGACTTGGGTGTGACAGGGGACCACTAGACCACCAGAGCCAGTCATATATCATATATCATACATATCAGGGTATCGGGGACTGGGGAGCCACTAGACTACCATGGATTTTGTTCTAACTGTACACCACACAATTGTGGCTACGGGGCTGGGGATGACCCGGTATCCCAACAGCACACATCATGCTGTGCAGGGTGCCAGGTGCAATTTGTCAGCTGCCCCATGCAAGACATGCAAATGGGGCCATAATGAAATGCAAATGGCTCCATTTATGCCTTGCATACATTATGGCCTCATTTGCATGCCTCCTGCTGAATATCATGGGTGATGCACCTAATGCAACTGCACTTGCACATGTGCATCCCTGTGCTCCCTATCTGAGGCTTGCACTGGTGCAGTGCCACTGCACCATGTGCAATTTGTGTGCTGATCTTGCCATATTTAATGGTGCTGCGCCATGGCACATCCCAGTTGAATATCACCTGGACCTGGCCCCAGCACATCACAGTTGTGCTGCACCCAGGCTTGCCCCACTGCCTGATGCAGTCTGAATATCCTGGCCATACAGTTTACCATTTAACATATCAGAGAAATTAAACATTCAATTACATTTGTAACAAGACATACAGTTAAAAAAATATCATAAATAATCATACAATCACATTTGTGACATAACTTACAGTTAAATATATCATTCCTGTGAAATATGCATTTAATTACAAGTGGCATAGCTGAGGAACATAGTACAGAAATTTAATGTAGCCTTGACGCCAACTCCTTACAGGAATGGATCACAGTTAAGAGGCAGATCATTTAGCAATTATTTAATGAATGAGGTGCTGTGAGGGGACATCAAGGAGGGTAGAGGGGTAGATAGGGGAAACCAGCTGGGGAAAGGAGAGGATAACAATGGGGGGAACATTACCAGTGAAAAATGTTAAAAAAATCAGTTGTGGGGGCAATTTAACATAGGGCTAGTGCAATCTGGGTGCACCTCAGACAGAACAAAAAGTGCAAGTTATTAGCTCAAGTGAACTAATTCCTTTGTTTATGTGCAGGGGTAGAGAGGGAGCAGGAGGGAGGTGGGGATAAGGGATAGAGTAGAGAAGGATGAGTCATACCAGTAACCTGCCCCTTCACAGTGCGGAGATCGCTGCCAGTGGTGGAAAGAGATGAGGACTTAGAATAAGGGTTAGGAGTAGGCAAGGACAAGTTGGGTAGAGATAGTAGAGGGGATGGTAAAGGGAAAGGAGGATGAGGGGTGGGAGAAAGTTGCCTAAGACTAGGCCTCATCAGGATGCTGAGAACCCTGCCAGAGAGCACAGTCAGGCAAGAATGAGTTAGGTAGAAAGGATGGAGGGGAAGGGGAGGGAAGAAAGAATCATTTCCCAGTGTTGGACCCCTTCAGGATGCTGAGAACCCTGCCAGGAGGCAGGCGTAGGTGAGGACATTTTGTGAAGAGAGAAAAGAAAGGATGAAGGGAAAGGAGGGAAGAGAAGGGGGAAGAAGAAGCTTGTGTAAGTCTAGGCCACTCCAGGATGCTGAGAACCCTGCCAGAGTTCAGAATCAGGTGAGGACTAGTTGGGTAGAAAGGACAGGGGAGGAGGGAGAGTGAAAGAAGTGCAATTGCCCATGCTGGGCCCCTCCAGGATACAGAGAACCCTGCCAGGGAATAGAATTAGGTGAGGACAAGTTGGGCAGAGAGAAATAGGGGAATAGAAGAGGAAAGGAAGCAAGCATTTGTCAATGCTGAATGTTGTCTCGCTGGCATTGGCATTGGCATTGGTAGTGCCGGAGTTAGAGACGCATAATAGGAATGGCAGTGAAGTATTGAAGTGATGCCAACACCACCCTGTAGAAAGCAACAGACATTGCGGTGTGCCTTTGGGTCGTCGGCTGTAACACTCATGCCATTGTACCTCACCGTACCCTATAGACACTGACAAGTGGTGTGGTGTGCTTTGGGGTCTTTCGGCATCATACTTACCCCATTCCATAAGGAAATACGCTGAGGTGGGTGCATTATAGGAGAATGGGGTGAACTTTGTGGCCGAACAGTGCAAGGCACACCACGATGCCTGTCACTGGTTGCAGGGTGTGGGTGTGGGTGGAATGGCATGAGCATTACAGCTGATGATCCCAAGTCACACCCCTGATGCCTGTCAGTCTCTACAGGGTGGGGTACTACAGTTGGAAACCATAACACTGTAGGAATCTGTTGGTATTTTCACTCCAAATTTTTCAGTGTGGGCTTTTTGTGAGCCCACCTCATGAAAAGCGGCACTATCAGCTTGTTAGCTGAAAGGTGGTTTTGCACAGCGGCTATCCCATTTGGCGACACAGGGACAAAAACACATTTTGGGGAGTATGTGGAAAATAACAACTGTATTGTTCATGAGGAGATGTAAAAAAATGGCAATGTTGAAAATCTGGAGTGAAAATATTAAAAATTGGTGAAGTTATGAGCACACATAGAAACTGTGCAACACATGGCCGTAACCCAATTGGGCTCAGGGAGGGTGAGGAGGGTGGAACAGAGGCACAACCAGTCAATTGTTCCACTCCACAATCCATACACCATTCTGGGGGAGCATAGCTCCCCTATGGATGCACCCGCAGAGAAGACTGATGATAACTGTCACAAGGGAGGCCCACAGAAAGGAGGCAGAGGACACCAAAGGGAAAGGAAGCAGCTCCTGGTGGGGACCCAATTATTAGGGTATAGAACTGGGGGAGCTGGGAAAAATGAAGTAAGGTGCCTGCCTGGTGCCATGGCTTGAGGACAGGAAGGCATCCACAGGATCACGAGAATAGCTGCAAGGATTCTGAGCTGGACTTAATTGTCCACCTAGGGACAATGACTTGGCGATCATGAGATTAGAGCAGTGCAGGAGGACATTGCAGAGTTGGGGAGGGACCTAAGATGAGTAGCACACACAGTTTCCTTCTCAGAGGTGCTGCCTGTCAAAAGCATGGGAGGCGAGGGTACTGGCACCATGCAGTTTAATGAATGGTTGAAAAAAATGGTGCGGAGCACAGGTTTGGTTTCATTGGGGACTGGGGTTCCACTGAGGACACCAGCCTATACTGGCAGGATGGTCTGCATCTGTCCAGGAAGGGAACAAGTCTTTTGAGCAATCAGTTTAAATGTTTCATTGGCAAGCTTTTAAACTAGTCAAAGGGGGAGGCACTGACAAGCAGCAGGAAAATCCCAGCCTCTACCTACAAAACAGGGTACTAAATGAGAAAAAGACTGAGGTAGAACGGTCAGTGGGGGATGCTGCAACAGAAGGTAAAGCCATCAAAAAATGGAGAGCAATGAGTACTAATGCCCGTAGACTGGGTAACAAGCTCCTGAATTAGTGGCCTTGATGGAGGAGGAACATCTGGATATCGTGGCAGTCACAGAAACATGGTACACACAAACCATGACTGGGACATAAACATACCAGGATACACTGTCTACAGGAGGGACAGGGAGGGTAAAAGAGGAGGAGGAGTAGTTCTTTACATAAGGGAAGGAATAAAAGCAACAGAACAAAAGGGTAAACAGGGAGGAGAAGAAGCACTGTGGGTAAATTTGGAGACGAGCATGGCACCACAATCGCACAGGGTTGTACTCACAGACCTCTTCTCAGGGGAGGAAATGGACAGGGAAATGATAGAAAGTATACTTAGAATGGCAGAAAAAGGGAGATATTGCTGATGGGTGATCTGAATATGCCAGCTGTTAACTGGAGTGCAGTTGCAGCTGCCACTTTGAAGAGTGCAGTTATTCTAGATGCCCACAGGGCATGCCTTAGACAACTAGTACTGGAGCCCACCAAGAGGGAGCAATATTAGACTTGATTCTCTCAAATGGAGATGGAGAGAGGATTACAGATGTAGAAGTGGGTAGCCATCTGGGAACTAGCTACCATCGAACAGTATGGTTCACACAAACACAGCAATAGAGTCAAGCCATACAAAGACAAAAGTACTGGACTTTAGGAGGGCTGACTTTGCAAAATGGTGAGTGCCTAAGGAATGCACTAGCAAATGGGCAGGAAGGAGGGTGGAAGAACAATGGGAATAATAAAACTGCCATCACAGAGGTAACGAGTCTTTGTGTGAAGCAAATAAACAAAACAAGACAATGTAAGAAACCACTATGGTTCTCAAAGGAAGTGGCAGTGAAGGTTCAAGAGAAAAAGAAAGCATTCAGGAAGTACAAGGAATCGTAGAAGGAGCAGGGCAGAGAATTGTATCAGTTAAAGCAAAAGGAGGCTGGGAAGGCAGTCAGAACAGCAAAGGCCCAAACTGAGGAAAAGATAGCCAACTCAGTTAAGAAGGGGGATAAAACCTTTTATAGGTACATCAGGGAGCAAAGGAAGACCAAGGGAGGGATAGTGAGGCTTAATAAAGGGAGGGAGGGTGGGCAGAGGGAGACTGAAGGCAGAGATACTAAACAAATATTTTTGCTCAGTATTTACAAATGAAGAGGAGGTACATAAAACAAACAGTAGTAACACTCTGGATACAGAAGTTGATACCAGCCATTTACAGAAGAAAGGGTTCTGAAAGAACTCTTAAAACGAAGGTGGACAAAGCAATGGGCCTGATGGGATTCATCCCAGAATTCTACAAGAACTAAGGGTAGAACTAGTGACACCACTGACTACCCTTTTAACAAATCATGGGAGGATGGGGTGGTACCCGAGACTGGAGGAGGGCAGATGGATTCCTTCACAAAAGTGGGAGCAAGGCAGAAGCAGGAAACTACAGACCTGTTAGTTTAACCTCAGTGATAGGGAAAATGATGGAATCACTTGAAGGAAAGAATTGTCGAGTATCTAGAGGCCAGAGGGGCACAGGACCCTAGGCAGCATGGATTCACAGTGGGAAGGTCATGCCAGACAAATCTGATAGATTTCTTTGACTGGTGACCAAAGTAGTAGATCAGGGAGGGGCTGTGGACATGGCCTACCTAGACTTTAGCAAGGCATTTGACACAGTCCCACAAAAATGATTAATATACAAGTTAGCCAGCCTGGGAGTGGGTCCCAAGATGACAGCCAAAAGATGGGTAAAGAATTGGCTGGAGAATAGGACACAGAGAGTAATAGTAAATGGAGTCCACCGAAGAAAGGAGGGTTACTAGTGGGGTACCGCGAGGGTTCAGTATTAGGACCGTCCCTCTAATGTCTTTATAAGCTGACATTGCGGAAGGACTGGAAGAAAAGTATGTCTCTTTGCAGATGACACTAAGATCTGCAACAGAGTTGATGCACAGGGTGGGTGGAAAGGATAAGAAGGACTTGGCAAGGTTAGAGGAATGGTCAAATGTATGGCAGCTTAGATTCAATGCTAAGAAGTGCATAATGCACCTGGGAAACAAAACCCAGGGAAGAGTACACAATGGGGGTGAGATACTAACAACAACAAAATGGAAAGAGACCTGGGGTAGTCATATCAGATGACCTAAAGGTGGGCAAGCAATGTGAGAGGGCAGCAAGGAGGGCTGGGGGTTACTGGGATGCATAGGGAGTGGCATCACCAGTAGAAAACAGGAAGTTATTATCCCTCTGTACAGACAGCTGGTGAGACCCCATCTGGAGTACTGTGTGCAGTTCTGGAGACCCAATCTCCGCAAAGACATAGACAGGATGGAAGCTGTCCAGAGGAGGGCAACTAAAATGGTGCAGGGTCTGCATCAGAAGACATATGAAGAGAGACTTAAGGAGCTTAATATGTATAGCCTCGAGGAAAGGAGGGAGAGGGGACATGATAGAAACTTTCAAGTACCTCAAGGGAATCAACAAAGTCCAAGAGGGTAGCATCTTTCAAAAAAAGAGGTGTGCAAGAACAAGAGGGCACAATTTGAAGACAGAGGGGGCGGCTCAGAGGTAATTTAAGGAAGTATTTTTTCACAGAGAGGGTTGTGGATGCATGGAACTGCCTTCCGGAGGAGGTTGTGGAGTCAAAATCAGTGGTGGAATTCAAGCATGCATGGGACAGTCATAAGGCAATTCTAGGGTGTGGGGGAAGAAGAAGTAGGCTGCTGGTTAACTAGGATCTGCAGCTTATCCAGTAGGTAGGGAAATGGGCAGACTTGGTGGGCCAAGCAGTCCTTATCTGCCGTCAAATTCTATGTTTCTATGTTTCTATGGCCGTAACCCAATTATTTTGGGGATTTTTTTTAACCAAATGTTTAAAATAGGCATTTTGGGACCTCCCCTCATGAACAGAGGCACTGTGATTTTTTTAATTTGTTCTAGACGTTGATTTCGCACAGTGACCACACCATTGTACGCCACAGGTGCGAAAACACATTTAGGGCAGGATGTGAAAAATGACAGCTATACTGTTCATAAGGAGGTGTGAAAAAATGCCAGTGTTGAAAATGTGACATAAAATGTGCAATTTCAGGGTTACAAGGAGCGTGAGAACCGCGAATGCACACTTGTAACACAGTCCTTTTATGGAATTTCATCACCAAATTTTCAACATAGGCATTTTAGTTCTTCTCATGAGCAGTGTTACCGTTATTTCCTCAAACTGTCCCGAAAACTGATTTCTCAAAGCAACCGCACTATTTGGCACCAGACGTGCGAAAACACATTTCAGCTAGGATATGTCAAATGACAGTTGTACTGTTCATAAGGAGGTGTGAAAAAATGCCAGTGTTGAAAATCTGGAAGGAAAATATTGCAAATTCATGATGTTACGAGCGTGTGTGGAAACTGCTCAATGCACACTCGTAAAACAGCCATTTTTTGGATTTTTTCCACCAAATTTGCAACATAGGCTTTTTAAGAGCCCACCTCATGAACAGTGGCACTGTTGTTTCATTACTCTGTCCTGAAAGGTGATTCTGTGCAGTGACCACAAAATCACCTTTCAGGACCGAATAACACCATGACAGTGCCTGAATTCATGAGGAGGTGTCCCAATAACCCCATGTTGAAAATATGGTGCCAAAATTCCCAAAAATGGCTGAGATATGCACCAAAGTTGAAAAAACCCTATTTATGCCATTATACAGCTTACTGGCATTTCTTCAGTTTGCAGTCAGCTTTGAAGAGTGCAGACGTGTTCCCGGTCCACTGAAGATCATCCTGCTGGACACTGGAGGGTGCGCAGAAGGTGGGCACAGGTTGTGGGAGGGGGCAGGGAGACCATGAGGGACCGTTTTCTTTTTCACAGGTTTACAAAAAAAAGAAAAAAAACATTGCAGGAAGGTTTTCCTTTTGCAGGGTATTTGCCACACTGGGGTGGGCTCCCAGCATGCCATCTAAGTGTTTTTGGGGGATGCTGTAGCTGATGTGGGATTGGGCACCCTGTCCTTTATACCAAGCAGGGGTTACATTGAGCGAGGGTGACACCCCTCAGCACAGAACAATGTGGGGAGATATTATGCTGACAGGGAGTGGGCTCCGTCAGCAAAATAACAGGATGGGGGACAAACACCGATGGGGATTGGACACTCTGTTGGCAAAGAAAAACTGTTGGGGGCTACATGATGCCGAGGGGGATTGGGCACCCCCTTGGCATACATTTTAAATGGGATGGGGGTCATTATGCTGATGGGGAGTGAGCTCCCCCATCTGCATTGTGACAGGAGGCAGCGGCAGTCACTGCCACCATGTTGTGTGCTCATCGGGAGGTGTGTTGTGGTCACACTGCATGAGAGCTTTGCTCTCATTGCAGCAGACGTTTTATTAGATCTGGTGGCCACATTAGGGATTTATGATGTCAACGCCTGCTGCTGGTTGATTGGGCAATGAGGGACACACCTACTGAAGCATGCCCTGCATTCACTCAACAGTGACTACTCCTCCAAATCTGCTACTACCGCAAGATGTTGGCTGGCGTGCAAGCGTGAGCCAACATTAAAAAAAGGATGGAGGGAAAAAACTTATCTGAGAGTAGATGTCACCAGGATGCTAAGAATCTCAATAGAGGGTAGATTTAGGTGAGGACAAGTTGGGTGGAAAGGAGGGGGGGGAGGAGAGAGGGAGGAGGAGGAGGCTTGCCCAGTGCTAGACTGCTCCAGGTTGCTGAAAACCCTGCCAGAGGTGAAAACTAAGGAGGGACAAGTTGGTAATGGAAGATTAGGGGAGTAGGAGTCAGAGGGCAAGAGGTGAAGGGAGAGACAGCGTGCTAAGATGCAGGCTAAGGGGGGAGGAAGGTTTAATAAGGGATGTGAGTCATGGAGAGGAGCAGAGGTATAGGAGGACGGTTAAGGAGGGTTAAAGCAGGAGCAGTTAAATGAGAGAAAGTTGTGTAAGGCAGAGGCAAGGGAGTAGGAGGAGGAGGAGTGCCATATTGGGGGGGGGTCCAGATTTGTGGGAAATTATGAGTGAAGCCAGACTGACCAATGAGAGTGGTTCAACTGGGGACCAACGAAGTGCGAGTGTCAGAGGACCTGAGGGAGTGGGATGGGGGGGGGGAAGAGAGTGAACATGAGAAGTAGGAGGGAAGCTCTCCTAGCCAAAATGTAGAAGAGAGTTTGTCACAATGAGTGAGGCACCTGTTGGCAAGTGGGGGAAGGGACAGAGCATGGTAGATGTCACAGTGATGTATGTGTGATGGAGCATCAAGGGCAAAATGGCAGAAGGAGTTAAAGACAGTGTCCAATCTGGTTAGTGAGGATTTGTGAGCAGGACCATAGACCACATCACAGTAGTTGAAAATGGGAAGCATCATCTTCTGGACTAGTTCATTCCATGCCATAGGAGGGATACAACTATGGTTCCTGAATAAGGCACCAAGCTTGGGGTGCAGTTTTTTTTCCGGATGGTGTCAATGTGGCCAGAGAAGTTGAGGTGTTGGTCCAGCCAAATCCCAAGGTATCTGAATACCTTGTGGTTTGATTATATATATGTATGCAAAAGAGAGTAGGGGCTAAAATGCAGCCCTGTCTCACTCCTTTATTAACAGGGATGAGGTTTGATAGGTCTCTGGCCATTCCCAGCCTAATTTTTGTTTTATTTATTTATTTAGTGATTCAGATTTTTCTCAGTTATTTGTGTATAAATTTGCTATAATTCATACAAGGGCTGGTTTGACAACTGTTTCCATTATAATTGGCCATAAGATCATTTGATCTATAGTGTTAAATGCGCTGAATAGTCACTATTATTAGTTTGTGGCCTGCTCTATTCATTTTTACATCCTGCATCACTCTCACATGAGGGGGGATATAAAGTTTGAGGTAATCCCAATTCGAGGAATCTGTCAAGCCATCATAGTTTCCTATTCTCATGTTATAGTTCCCTAGTGCTAGAATTTCTATCTCTGGATTATTCATGTCTATATCTTGGAGTGTACTTTTCAAAGTGTGCCATATTGAATCTCAATAAGTGTTGCAAGTTGAAACGGGGATATAACTGTTTATTAAAATTATCTTTAAGGCACTTGAAACCAGCATAAATATAATAAAATATTGAGTTAAGAGGATTTTAAAAGACCTATCTACTACTCCAAGTTTGACATAGGTCACAAGACCATCCATGCTTCTTCCATACTTACTACTTTTGTTTCCCTGTACATGGTACAGCTCATATCCGTTAAATAAAATGGATAATTCATCTCTATTGCAGGTCTCCTGGAAGACTAATATGTCCCTCTGACTGATGAATTTCTTCCAGTCTTCATCCTTAAACTTATTTTCTAAGCCAGCAATATTGCATGTTATAAAATTATTAAGTATTTTCTGTAAGTTTATTGGAGTTATTAATATAAGAACTGTCAATAGATGCATGTAGTATTGTGGACAGGTTTATGCTACAGGGGCTTGTATTAATAGTAAGTCATTTCTCATACCCCACTATTGTTCTTAATCTATCAGCCAGTTCAGTAGTATCTGCACATAGGGTTAGTTCAGTAATTCTTGGATCCAAGTCCAAAACATGTGAATAAATGAGATATAGTCCTATGGCACCCAACAACTCATGTTTCTTCATTATTTTCTCTATCATGACTTTCCCCCTTATTAGTATATCAAGCTGAGTATTGTAATTATTTCTCTTTACCTCTATAAAATGTTTTTCCTCAATAGGTATTTCTAAGACTTTTATGAATAAATTCTGTAATACACATGTTATGGTGTGAGAATCTTCCCTATCAGCGACTGGTATACCAACCAAGGAAAACGCTTTTTCAATTTGGTTTTCCCATACTTTTTTTTTTTAGGAACCTCCATTGAACTGCTCTGAATTAGGAAACAAAATTTGAATTCCCCATTGATCAACGAGTTGTGCATTTATAAATATACGATTTGCAAGCCTAGGTGAAATCATTCTTAAGTTGATTATTAGTCCCCAGTTATTGGTTATTAGAAAGATAGAAAATAGAAACATAGAAACATTGAATTTGACAGCAGATAAAGACCACTTGGCCCACCTAGACTGCCCATTTCCATACCTAACGGACAAGCTACAGATCCTAGTTAACCAATAGCCTACTTCCTCCTACCTCCCACTAGAATTGCCTTATGTCTGTCCCATGCATTCTTGAATTCCTCCACTGTTTTTGACTCTACGACCTCCTTAGGAAGGCTGTTCCATGTATCCACAACCCTCTCTGTGAAGAAATACTTCCTCACATTACCTCTGAGCCATCCCCCCTATATCTTCAAATTGTGCCCCCTTGTTTTTGCACATCTCTTTTTCTGAAAGATGCTACCCTCTTGGACTTTGTTGATTCCCTTGAGGTATTTGAAAGTTTCTATCATGTCCCCCCTCTCCCTCCTTTCCTCGAGGCTATACATCTTTAGTTCCTTTAGCCTTTCTTCATATGTCTTCTGATGCAGACCCTGCATCATTTTGGTTTCCCTCCTCTGGACAGCCTCCACCCTGTCTATGTCTTTGTGGAGATGGGGTCTCCAGAACTGTACACAGTACTCCAGATGTGGTCTTACCAACTGTCTGTACAGAGGGCCAACAACTGCTTGTTTTCTATTGGTGATGCCTCTCCCTATGCATCCCAGTACCCCCCAGCCCTCCTTACTGCCTTCTCACATTGCTGGCCCACCTTTAGGTCTTTTGATATGACTACCCCCAGGTCCCTTTCCATTTGTTTTGCTGTCAGTGTCTCACCCCCCCATTGTGTACTCTTCCCCTGGGTTTTTGTTTCCCAGGTGCATTACTTTGCACTTCTTTGCTTTGAATCTAAGCTGCCATACATTTGACCATTCCTCCAACCTTGCCAAGTTCCTTTTCATCCTTTCCACCCCACCTTGTGTATCAACCCTGTTGTATATCTTTGTGTCATCTGCAAAGAGACATACTTTCCCTTTGAGTCCCTCTGCAATGTCTCTTATAAAGACATTAAAAAGGACCGGCCCCAGTACTGAACACTGCAGTATCCCATTAGTGACTCTCCTTTCTTCACTGTGGACTCCATTTATTATTACCTGCTGTGTCCTGTTGTCCAATCAATGTTTTACCCAGGCTACCACCCTGGGACCCACTCCTAGGCTGGCTAATTTGTTTATTAATCTTTTGTGTGGGACTGAGTCAAATGCCTTGCTAAAGTCTAGGTAGGCCATGTCCACAACCGCTCCCTGGTCTACTTCTTTGGTCACCCAGTCAAAGGAATCAATTAGATTTGTCTGACATGACCTTCCCGCTGTGAATCTATGCTGCTATGAGTCCTGTGCCCCACTGGCCTCTAGGTACTCAACAATTCTTCCCTTCAGAAGTGATTCTATCATTTTCCCTACCACTGAGGTCAAACTGACAGGTCTGTAGTTTCCTGCCTCTGTCTTGCTCCCACTTTTGTGAAAGGGAATCATATCTGCCCTCCTCCAGTTCTCAGGTACCACACCATCCTCCCATGATTTATTAAAAATGTTAGTCAGTGGTGTTACTAGTTCTTCCCTTAGTTCTTTAGAATTCTGGGGTGAATCCCATCAGGCCCCATTGCTTTATCCACCTTCAGTTTTAAGAGTTCTTTCAGAATCCTTTCTTCTGTGAAAGGACTAATATCAACCCCCCTATCCAGAGTGCTTCTATTGACCTGATTAGGTATTTCCCCCTGCTTTTCCATTGTGAATACTGAGCAGAAGTATTCGTTCAGTATCCCTGCTTTTTCTTGATATTTCTTTAGCATCCTTTAAATCTGTTGAGAATAATTCAGTTTCAAGGGTATCTGCTATCAGTTGCACTAATTTGTAAATAATGTTTTCTTCCTTGTATACAATCCAATTTTCTGGCCCTATAAATCCAACGACCGGAAGCTGGCTTTCTTTTGTAGTTTGTGTATTTGTTGATTGCACTCCTATTTTCCCTCCTGCTATGGTGCCTTCTTTCTGTAAACTGTTTTCCCAATTTTTTCCTTTGGGAACTTTTTTACTTGTGCCTTTCTCTTTTAATTTTGTGTGACCTTCTAAGGTATTTCCAGATGCAGACTCATTTGTTCCTATCTGTTCTATATAGGCTTGATCAATGTGATCACAAGGGTAAAGTTCTACAGCTAAGAGCTTCACCTCTTTGTCTGACATATTTAGGTGATTAGCTTACATGGGGAGTACTGCTTACACTGATAAATATATGTATCTATGTTACCACTCATCTCACTCTGCTTTGTTTCTTTCTTTTTTACAATTTTTTGGCCATTCATATTCTTTTTATTAATTAGTACAGTAGATTTTTTTTTCATATGCTTCTATCAATCAGTCAATCAATCTTTATTTAACCAGGCAAAAACACCATTGAGTGAAAACTCATTTGCAAGGCGGACTTGGGTACAGAAGCATAACAAAAGGACAAAGTTCTACAAAAAATAAAACAGGAAAATTGAGAGTTTAAACAACAATGTGTAGAGTACAATGGAATGGGAGCAATAACAGTAGAAAATAAAAAGCAGCAATTATATGCAATATTAACATGCAGTATATGTGCAAAATGTACAAATGTGCAATACAGTGTAGAAGGAATATGCAAAGCAAAGCAATGATTTTGTAAGAGTGGTTGGAATGGGTACAAGTATAGAAGTGGGAAACAAGGAAGGCAAGGAGTGGGGGGTTATAGAGCTAAAGAGAGAAGGGGGAGAAGTAGGGGTTACAAGCAAGGAAGAAGGACAAGCAGGAAAAGCCAGAGGGTCACAGATAGGTGTCCCAGTCCCAAGGAGGCATGTGGAAGTCAGGGGAGGCAATTACAGGGTCACACTAGGGGTCACATAGGGTAGATGTCCCAGTCCTAGGAAACAATTGGTAGTCAATGGAAACAATTGCAGGTCTCATTGAGGGAATGTGCAAGAATCAATTTGAAGGTAGGCATTTTTATAAGTATTACTAATTATAGTGTTTTCTGAATTTTGTTCCAAAGTGAGGGGAGAGCATAGCTTAGGGATGAACGACCAAAGTGGGAGTTGATCTTGGGGTGAGGAGTAAGGTGTAGGAGAGGCTTCTCATTGTGTAGCTACCTGCAGTACACATTGTTAGACATTCAGTAATGTACTGTGGGAGTTTCCTGGTGAGGGCTCTAAAGGTCCAGAGTGCAGTGTTTCTCTGTCTTGTAAGACTCAGAGATGTTCAACCAGTCATGGCATAGAAGGTGCAATGGCAGGTGAAGTACAGAGCCCTGGTAATAAATCTTATAGCCCAGTGGTAGAGGGTGTTGAGTTTGGAGAGAGTGGAGCTTGGACCAAGTCCATAAATGAAGTTGGCATAGTTGAAGAGGGGGATAAACGTGGTTTGCAGTAGCCTGACTTTAGCATCCTGGGTAAGTAGATTCTTATTTCATTAGAAGAGCCCAAGCCTTTGTATGAGTTTTTTTGAGAGCTCATCAATGTGATTCTTGAAGGATAATTTATGGTCAATCGAAAGGCCCAGGTACTTGAATTTTGCCACATATTCTAAGGATCCTCCCAGTAGCATGGTTATTTGAGGAACTTGACAAAGGGTGTAGGGATTTGGCATGTTGACAACTGGACAGAAGAACATCGCCTTGGTATTTTTGGCATTAAGCAATCATTTTTGGTTCAGGAGGTTGACTTGCAAATGATTAAAGTCTGATCAGATGTCACTACTGGCAACTTCTAGAGAAGGTCTTTCAATGTAGAAAACTATGTCATCTGCAAAGAGGTGGGTGCTTGCTGACTTGATACCCAACTCAATGTTGTTGATATATAATGCGAAGAGCAGAGGCCCCAGGATGGAGCCCTGTGGCATACCTCTCTGCAGCGCTTTTAGAGGAGAAAGGTCTCCTTCAGCTTTAACCTGCTGGAAGCATCCAGTAAGATAGCTGGTAAACCAGCTTAGAGCACCGGTGTCAAGATCAACATTACTAAGTGAGGCCAGGAGCAAATCATGATCCACTGTCTCGAAGGCCTTACTCAGGTCACGAAACAAGGCACATATGTAATTCCTGGCATCTAAGGCCTTCTGCTAGTCATTCATGACTTTGGTGAGAGTGGACAGAGTGCTGTGGCATGGCATAAAGCTGGATTATACCGGATTCAACAGATTGAAGGCCTCTAGGTAGTTTCTTAGCTGGGTGTTAGATAGTTTTTCCAAGACTTGAGACTTTATGTTATGTACTTTTTTGTTTTTACCCTTATTTTCCCCATTTCTATTCCTTGATTCTTTCCTTTTTCTTTCCAGAGATTCCAGAATCCTAATGATACTAAATTCCGGTCTAATAAGTACATCTGCACTTTCGCTGATATTAATTACTGTAGAGGAACTTGGTTCTTTTGGGAAAATTGATTTTATCAGTTGAGTCTATTGTTTCTCTTTTGGTAGCAATATCTGCCCTAGCAGAGACCAAATTGTTTGCTATAGTTATTAGTTGTTCCATCAGAACCAAATTTGCTGTTGCTTGGTTTCTTAATAATTTGAGTCAATCTTTACTCATACATTGTAGTATGTGTACTATACTGCTATTCTGATTCTTTTCCTTTTTAAGTTTCTTCTCCCCATACTGCTTTTCATGATATTCTGTGTAACACTCATATTTTGAAGAATTTTTACTAGGTTTACTAGGTATGTGAGGACAAAAGGAAGCCATGAAGTCTATCTTGATTGTCCCCCACATGTGTGGGAAATTACACTTTGTTGTAACTTTTGGAGAACCAATGATCTACACCCTTTTTAAAGGATTCAAAGGTATTACAGTTTACTAGCTCTTGTGGTAGCTGGTTCCAGAGCCTTGGTGTTCTTACCGAGAAGAAATGAAGCCTTCTGTTGGTTTTTGCTTTACACTCCATTAGTTGTTGATTGTGAAGTCTAGGTACTATTTTTCTTTCTGTTTTAACAATACCACATTTGTCCATCAGAGAGGGTGATTTGAGAATTTTAAATGAGAACAGAAGATCACCTCTGGAGCACATAAACTCCAGTGAATGTAGATCTGTTTTGTGAAGCCTCTCTGGATATGGTAGTGATGCTAAATGGGTCACCATTTTTGTTGCCCTTCTCTGAACTCTTTCAATCACTTGAATATCCCTGACCATGTATGGACTCCACAATGGTGACCCATAATCTGTAAATGGTCTGATGTATGCTTTAAACAATGGGATAATACATTCCTCTGTCTTAGATATAAACGTATGGTTTATGTGCCTAAGTAGTGAATTAACGGTTTTAGCTACATGATTACAGTGATTGGAGGAGGATAATTTGTCATCTATCAGGATGCCCAAGTCTCTTTCACATATTGAAGATTTAATGATAATATTATATAGTGTATATGTTTGTTAGGGATTATTGTAACCTAAGTGGAGAACAGAACATTTGTCTGTATTGAATGTCATTTTGTTTTTCTGTGCCCAATTCTCTAATACTGAGAGGTCATTTACTAATAAGTCCATATTATAGTCGAATCCACCCTACCACCTAACTTTGTATCATCTGCAAATATTGAAAGTATGTTCCTGGAACTAATCTGCATGTCTGAGATGAAAATATTGAATAGTACTGGGCCCAGAACTGATCCCAGTGGCACACCACTGGTCACAGCCATATTACTGGAATAGGCACCATTGATCCAAACATGCTGCATCTTGTTGGTTAACCAGCAATTGATCCATTTTATCATGTTACAAGAAAAACCTAGGTCTGATAGCTTAGCTAGGAGAATATTGTGAGTAACCTTATCAAATGCTTTTCTAAAATCCAGAAGGATGACATCCATGGGAATCTTATTGTCTAGTTCTTGGTTGACAGTATTGTAAAAGGCTATTAAATTGGTAGTGCAAGAAAAACCTTGCTTGGACCCATGTTGTGAGTGGTCGATAATGCCTAAAGTTTGCATTTCTGCCTCTAATATGCCTTTAATAATTTTTTCCATTACTTTACATGGGATGAAAGTAAGGCTGATGGGGCGGTAATTACTCATTATGGAACAGTTACCCTTCTTACGTTCACTTGCGCGCATGCACAAGGAATGTTTTGGGAGAGTAGCACACTTGGAGGTGTGCCTCTCCCATCCAATGCACTGCTCCCTTGAGCAGGCGTGGCGGTCCTGCACCAATGGGTGCAGGAGCTCTGTATGACAGCGTGTTCCTCTGCTTCAAAGGAAAGCACCACTGCCATACTGAGCACTGCTGTCATGCCATCCCCCCCTCGCATCACGCACTGCCCCCCCAAAGCTTTGGTGCCACGCTGGGAGCCCACCCCAGAGTGGCAAATGTTGTTTGCCGATGGGGGTGCCCAATCCCCCATCAGCTCCATGGCCCCCCCAAGCCATCCTGCTGCCATGCTGGGAGCCCACCCCAGTGTGGCAAACGTCCCACGTTGTCATTTTATTTTTAAACCTGTAAAATAAAAATGGTCCCGCATCGCGTCTCCCAGCCCCCATCCCACAACCCGCACCCACCCACTGCGCACCCAGCCTCCCCACACCCCCTCACCCCATACTTATCTCCTGACTCCAGCGCGACAATCTTCGGTGGACTGGGCACACGTCTGCACTCTTCAAAGGCAACCGCGAACTGAGGAAATGCTGGTAAGCTGTATAATGGGCTAGATGGGGGTTTCAACTTTTATTAGAGCATTCAGTCAGTTTTTTTTATTTTGCATCAGCTTAAATGGATTTGTCATTTCATGAATGATGTCACTGTCATGGTGTTATTCAGGCCCGAAGGGTGATTTCACAGGCACTCAGCAAAATCACCCTTTGGGCTCAAATAATGCCATGACAGTGACATCATTCATGAGAAGGGGTCCCAAAAACCCCATGTTGAAAATTTGGTCAAAAATTCCAAAAAATGACTGTTTTATGAGTGTGCGTTGCGCAGTTCCTACGCAGGCTCGTAAGTTCACGAATTTTCAATATTTTCACTCCAGATTTTCAACATTGCCATTTTATCACACCTTCTTATAAGTTGTACAGCTGTCATTTTTCCACATGTCACCCAAAACATGTTTCCACCCAGGTAGCACACAATGGCACAGTCAGTGTCCAAAATCAATGTATGGAACAAATTAAGAAAATCACAGTGACACTGTTCATGAGCAGAGGTCTTAAAATGGCTATGTTGAAAATTTGGCGAAAAAATTCCTAAAAATGACTGTTTTACAAGCGTGCATTGTGCAGTTCCTACGCACGCTCGTACATTTGCAAATTTTAAATATTTGCACTCCAGATTTTCAACATTGCCATTTTGCCACACCTCCTCATGAGCAGTACAGCTGTCATTTTTCACATCCTGCCCAAAATGTGTTTCTGCTCATGTAGCGCACAATGGCGCAGTCGTGTGTGAACTCAATGTATGGGACACATTAAGAAAATCACAGTGACACTGATCATGAGAAGATGTCTTAAAATGGCTGTGCTGAAAATTTGGTGAAAAAATTCCTAAAAATGACTGTTTTATGAGTCTGCATTGTGCAGTTCCTACGCACGCCATAAGTTTTCAATTTCCAATATTTTCACCCAGATTTTCAACATTGCCATTTTATCACACCTCCTTATGAGCAGTACAGCTGTCATTTTTCACATCCTGCCCAAAACGTGTTTCCGCCCATGTAGTGCATAATGGCACAGTCAGTGTGCAAAATCAATGTATGGAACAAATTAAGAAAATCACAGTGACACTGTTCATGAGCAGAGGTTTTAAAATGGCTATGTTGAAAATTTGGTGAAAAATTCCTAAAAATGACTGTTTTATGAGCGTGCATTGCACAGTTCCCACGCACGCTCATAGGTTTGCGAATTTTCAATATTTCCACTCCAGATTTTCAACATTGCCATTTTACCACACCTCCTCATGAGCAGTACAGCTGTCATTTTTCACATCTTGCCCAAAATGTGTTTCCGCTCATGTAGCGCACAGTGGCACAGTCGCTGTGTGAACTCCAGTGTATGGGACACATTAAGAAAATCACAGTGTCACTGTTCATGAGCAGAGATCTTAAAATGGCTATGTTGAAAATTTGGTGAACAAATTCCTAAAATAACTGTTTTACGAGCGTGTGTTGTGCAGTTCCTACGCACGCTCATAAGTTTGCGAATTTTCAATATTTTCACTCCAGATTTTCAACATTGCCATTTTATCACACCTCCTTATGAGCAGTACAGCTGTCATTTTTCACATCCTGCCCAAAATGTGTTTCCACCCATGTACTGCACAATGACGCAGTCGGTGTGCAAAATCAATGTATGGCACACAGTAAGACAATCACAGTGACACTGTTCATTAGAAGAGGTTTTAAAATGCCAGTGTTGACAATTTGGTGAAAAAATTCCTAACAATCACTATTTTACCAGCGTGCATTGCACAGTTCCCACGCACGCTCCTAGGTTTGCAAATTTTCAATATTTCCACTCCAGATTTTCAACATTGCCATTTTACCACACTTCCTTATGAGCAGTACAGCTGTCATTTTTCACATCCTGCCCAAAACGTGTTTCCGCCTATGTAGCGCACAGTGGGGGTAACAAAAAGTTCATGCTGACAATTTATTGTGCAAATACCAGCAATAGCACAGGGGATTACGGTAAAGCACCACACATGCCAAACACCACTGCAAATACCTGCAAGCGAACATTCGGCATTGACACATGCTTGTTAAGTATAGGCACAACTGTAGCACTTATCCAATTAGATGGAACTGATCTTTCCACTAATGATTTATTAAAAATAATGGAAAGTGGTGTAGCAATATTTTCAGCTGTTGCAACCAAAAATCTAGGATTAATTAAGTCTGGTCCATAGCTAGTATTTGGTTTTAAATTTTTTAACAAGGAAACTACTTCAGAAATAGTTATGGTGTGGTTATTTTCAGTAAAACCTGATATGATAGTATTTGTGTTAATTATGACTGTATGATTTGAGAATACTGATGCAAAATAGGTGTTAAATGTGTCGGCTGTCACTCTATCAGATGTAATGGTGTTTGTGCCATTGGTCAATGGCCCAATTTGTCTGTTACTGCCTTTTTTATTATTGAGATAAGAAAATAGGGATTTGTGATTATCTTTGGAATGGGCAATGCTGAACTCGAGGTTGCAGTTTGCCTTCCTGATAGTCCTTTTTAGTTCTTTAACGGCAGTTCTGTATTGTCCCAGTATGAGTTCTTTTGTGTCTGTTGTGCATTTTTTTAAACGAGTAAATAGTTTTTTCTTCTGTTTGATTTTCCTATGAATATCATTATTTAACCAGACAGGAATTTTACCTTTATTGTTATATTTTATCTGTGCTGGAAAATAAGCTTTTTCTAGGTCTATTATCTTGTTTTTAACAAATACCCAAGAGTCTTCCAAGGTTAAAGGTGATAAAATTGTTTCCCATGGGGTATTTTTTAGGCTGTTGTTTATTGCCTCAAAGTTGGCTTTGTGGTAGTTATACACCTGAGCATTATTAACTATTATGCTAGATTCATACTGTAGATCCAATACAATGGTATGGTGGTCACTCTTCCCTAGTGGGTCTGATATTGAAAGATTTAAGACTTTGTCCTCAATATTGGTAATCACAATGTCTAATATATTTCACCCTCTAGTGGGTTCTTGAACAATTTGCTCAAGCCCTAATTCATTGATTGTCGAAATAAAAGTTTTTTCGACAGCTGTTGTGCCGTTAGTAGTGAACCAATTTATGGACGGCATGTTAAAGTCTCCCAGGATCAGGATATCACCTTTATTCATCATGTGGCTGATGTCCTGTATTAATGTTTTTGTATATTCTGAATCAGAGGATGGTGGGTGATAACATGTACCCAAAATTAGTTGTGTGTGTCCCTGAAACTGAATTGCTACCCATATACTTTCCGTTGGTGAAGTATGTGGGTATTCATGTGAATGAATTGTGTCTTTAATATAAAAACATACACCACCTCCTTTTTTGTGAAATCTATCTTTTTGGTATAATTTAAAGCCCGGAATGTCTTTCATCCAGGTTGAATCTGGGTCCCACCATGTCTTTGTTACTGAAATTATGTCAATATCCAGTAAGTGAATTTTGGTTTCAAGCTCGCAGATTTTTAACAAGTTTAAGGACCTTGCATTAAGAGATAATATTTTGCAAACCTTAGATGTTGGAGGCTTATTTACTAGAGTCTTGGATGTCACCCCAAACTCCCCCCTTGATGTCAGTTTAAACAGCTGCTAATGTGTGAGAGAATTCTCCTGCCTAAGATGGAACTACCTCTCCTGCTCCAGTGGAGCCCATCCCAACAGAAGAGATAAGGGTTGTCTACAAAATTTTCCCAATGCATAAGGCATTTTATTTCCTGTGACAAACACCATTTCCTCAGCCGCTCATTGTAGGATTTAATTCTGTTAGTAACATACTCAGTAGCTCTTGGTACTGGCAAAACCTCCAAAAAACATACTTCACAACCCATTTTGGTCAGGATGTTGTTAAGGCAGATGGTATTTAACTTCATTTGGTTTAAGTGGCATCTATTGACATCATTTGTACCAGCGTATATTATTTCCAGGGGGTTTTCACCAGAATGTTTCAGTATGTTTGGAGCCATCAAGGATCTATTGGATATACCCACTCCCCTGAAGCTGGAGCAGGTACGTTTACTTTTATCTGGATTACAAACCGTCCTGTCAATGTGCTTAATAATGGAGTCCCCAATACAAATATCTGCCTGGGAGAATTCACCTTGCTAGTTATTGTTCCAAGATTAGGTGTAGTTTATTCTAGGCGGACTTGGCTTTTGTTGTTGGATTTCACTTCCATCTGAGTGGTCATAAGAAGTGGGGATACCTAATGAGTCTGGGTCCAGAGTATCATCGTCTGGTGTTAGGACCTCAAACTTGTTATGTGTCTTTACCACTGGGGCACTATTGAACACTTGGCCACCCCTGCACTTTGTTTTACCTTTGGGGACCTGTGACCATGTTTCATCCTCTGGGTTGAGTACAGGTGCTAATACTGAACTGGCTACTGAATTTGTTAGTTCTAGTACTGCATTAGTGCCACTACAGGGATAGTAAAGAGATGCCATTTCATAAATGTATGACTCTAATGAGTGTAAGTCTGGGTCAGAGGGGCTTTTAGTGTGCAGAATGTTAATTCATCCTGTAATACCCTGAGCAACAGACATCTATTGCATACAAAATTCTCGATTTGTGGCCCAATGGCGTACATTTGACAACTACCACACAGATTTTCGTGGGTCCCCATATTATGTTATGTTTGGCCACACACTTTCACTTAATATACTTGTGGTCTACCTCAGGTCCTTTCTAGCATCTGTAGTATTTGCTATTGCTGTGAAAGATATATACACAGTTATAATTTGTCTGACCTACCTCCTTGCCGACCCAGCTGACACAGCAGACATGCGCTGAGACGCACGTGTCTCTGAGCGCGTCTCCATGCACGAATACAAGTGCTTACTCCACTCACTCTCACTCTGCTCACTGGAGCTGCACCTTATAAGGAGTGGGGGCAACAGGAAGTAGTGTGTCACTTCCTGCCGTCCTCTCACCCCAACACAGAATGTTTTAAATTTCAAAACAGTTTATTTTAAATTCAACACAGTTGCCACTTCGTGGTGGTCTTAATATGCTGTTTCTACATTTCCCCTGCAAAAAAAGCCAACTAGCACTGAAGGTGCTGTAACTGGGATGTGGCTAGGTCCTCCACCTTCCCACACTGCCTGTGGGCAAGCAGCTAGGCACCTTTACAGACAGAATGTCTCACTTGTTTCCAAGGCAACCTGAGCCCAAACACAAACCTCTCTCCAGAGGCATGTACTGTTCTAATTAAAGTTTAAAATGCTGCAAAGTTAAGAGAACAAGCCAGAGTCAGACAGAATGTAGGAAATAGTGCAGACTCCTGTGCTTCTGATCAAGGACCCTGGTTTTCCATTTTTACCTGTAACACTGGTAAAAATCATGGAATCCTGCTTGGTTTGTGGACTTTGAATTCTTGTACCGGCGCCTCATGGAAATTGCATGTCACTGCACAGAATACCTTAGATTTCAGCATCTTTTTTAATTTTTAATTTTCTCTTTCTATGCCCCCTTCTCACAGCATCAGTCTCCACTTTTCAGAGATCCCTAGGCTGGGTATCCCCTAGCTTCACCCCAGGTAATGCTCAGGAGCTTCTGTGGGCCTGCCCCATCCTGCCTGGATTGTACCCCCTAGGTGGGAAGGGAGGGGACCCCAGATCACCCCTCCACAGTCCCTTAGTGTGTGTGTCAGACAGCACAGTGGGTCCCTAACGGAGCCTGGTTATGAAGTTTGGGGCAGCTGGGACTCTTCTACCAGCAACCGATATGGTGTGATTGTTCCTGGTTTTCTGGTCTCTATCCCTGAGGGCACCAGCACTTGAGGAGATCCAAGGAGGTAGGGCACATAGAGACATACCACTAGTCCTGATCCTGGCTAGCGTACTCCCCTTCTGATCACTCTGCAACCCCATTGCACCACCACATGTGGTCACCCAGGTGGGGGTAAAGCAGCAGGACCTGCAGCCCACCCTCCCCAGAGGAGCAGAGCAGCCCCACAGGTTCTCGATCCTACCCCTCTGGCCAGACCTCCAGCAACCCAAGTTCACTTCCAACAGCAAGTCACTGGCATTGCAAGCAGCAGTGCTACCACAGCACCGGTGGGATGGCCCAGATTTCAGCATCTTAAAATGAATGCTGCTGTGCTTCACATTCTTTCTGCTTTGCTGCATGTAGAATCAATAAGGAAACCATCCACACTGCTTTGTTGTAACCAGCTGTTTAGTTTAACCACCCATGTTTCCCACCAACCTCTCCATCAGCTGAGGACTGCTTTCTTTCCTGAAACCACAGTTTTCATTTAGTATGTGCCAAAACATCTTTTACTATTTATATTACACTGGATGATACAAAGAAAAATACAAGTATCAGCACACATGGGCAGGGCCACTGGAAAACTGCAGGAAAAGTTACCTGAAATTGCAGAGTTTTTGCAAAACTTGCTGGGAAATTGCAGGAATTCTGCCATAGACCCTAAGTGCTTCACAATAAATCCTTTACTGTTTTCTGCAGCATATATTAGTCAGCATAAACTACTAAATGAATACACTGACACTTAAATATGTTTTAAATATGAAGAAAAACTTATGTTCCTAACATGAATTCTAAATGAATAAGATGTGTTGCCTCTCTTCCAAAATATAAAAAACATCTGCCTCATACAGTGCTAAATAGACTCGATTTAGTGAGCCACAGAAAATCAATAATAAATAAATAAACAATAAATACATTTTTATCTGTTTCTAGATGTAGAATAGTGAAACCTGATCAAAAGCTATTTACAGTGCTCTGTCAACTATTTGCCCACTTTGGTGTAAGAAAAAATAAACAGATGGAGTGGCAAATAATTTGGTTTTAGTAAAATGTTATGAAGTGTTTAATGTTCATAATTTGCACTGTAGGTACTGTGCAGTATTATTAAAATCATATATTAAAACATTATATATGGGTGTTATGGCTGGAAGTATAGCCTAGTTGTTAGGGTAACAAACAGTGATTGAACTGAGTACATCCAGCAAACTTAGATTTGATTTCCACAACTTCTACGTGCATATTGTGTGACTCCAAGCAAGTCACTTAACCTCCCCAGTGCTCCTGGTTCACCCCTGAAAACAGGCAGTTCTGCTTAGTGGGCCTTACCTGGTTTACAAACAAAAAATATACCAATATGTGTTTACTACATCATACAGTAGTCAGGGTACCATGTAATTTACCTAAGTTTTATTTGGGCTGCAATGATTTTACATAGGTAAAGAAAAATGTTCAAATACATTTTATGTGTTTTATAAGCTTGTTTTTAGACTTTAGTCAGGTTTTTATTCATTCTTTGCATGGGAGCATCTAGGTTGTAGATTGTTAAGTGCAGGATCACTGTTACCAACAAGCTTAGTCAAGTTTATAATCAGTAGGCCATCCAAAATTCTCAGTTGTTTGAATGAAAACTAATCTGAATGAAAGCATGTTCACAAGGAAGAAACTGCCTTACTACTTACAAAAAGACTTCATAGTTAGCACCCCATTTAGATGGATAGGATCATTTGCACCTTTTCTCCCACCTGCTGTCTCAGTCTCTGTGACAACAAAAAGTTTTCTGATAGACTGCTTCAACAAAAAGCAAATGTTAAGTGTTTAAGTGTACTTATGCTTGGCCAGTGGATTTTGAAAGCACATTCAATGACACACAGAAAGTAAGACCCCAGGGGTTATATGGTGCTGGTGGGCAGAGTGGTATGCAATTCACATCTGAGAGACCCTTTTCAGGGAGACCAAGTTAAAAAAAAGCATCCACATGTTTGGGAGATGCATGATTTTCCATTTGAAGTTCCTCCACTAATCACATGTGGATTTTTTAGGTGAAGACACTTTATTTCAAAGAAGCAAATTCAGGCAGTTTTTCTTTTGCTTCTCCTACTTCCTGGCCATCCACTCCTTTAGGCCTGCCAAGGACCCCTACCACCACTGCTGAGTCCTGACCATCATCCACTGACCCTTATTGCTATGCTACCAGGTAATCCAAAGTAACCCTTCATCGGGTGGGCCCCTACCCCTGTGGGAGGCTACCAGGGGAGGAGAATCACTCCAAATAGTGTCCTGTGTATACAGGGCATGGCAGGGGTCAGAACAGACACATGTGTCTGGGGCTTTGGGCTTGTGGAGGGACCAGCAGCCATCCTCTGGTTAGCCAGAAAGTGTTTTCCTATTTTTTGGGGAGCGTGACAGGCCACATGATGTCAACGCACAAGCCAACATCCATCACACTCCTACCAGCAGTGAGGGCCAATGCGTTGCCATGCCTCTGGCCTCCACCAGGGGCCAGAAAATAATGAGCCATGAACCCACCTTTCCTCCCAGGAGAAGGCGAGTGGTCATTGGACACTCAAGCCTTCCTCCCCCGGCTTGCCCTCCAACACCCAAGTCTGTTCCCAAACCCTGGTCAGTGGTGTCAAAGGGAGAAATCCAATTCAAGTAGTTAAATGACAGGAAAAAACAAAGGTGGTTCACCTTAGTGGTGGTGGTTCAGATTAATTCACATCTGAGTTCTAACAAGCAAAGAGACCAAGTAATTTGTAACTTGTGCATGTGGGGTGTGGGCAATGAAGAAAGGGGATCATAGTGCTGTCACTACTGCCATGAACCCAGAGGGATGTGGACTGCATTATTGCTATTGCCATCACACCTGAGGGGCTGGGGCTGTAGTGTTTCTGCCATCACCACTGGTGGATGGGGAATGTAGTGCTGCTGCTGTCCCACCTGAGGGTTGGGGCTCATAGTGCTGATACTGCCATCACACCTGAGGGATGGGGAATGTAGTACTGCTGCTATCACACCTGAGGGATGGGGAATGTAGTACTGCTGCCATCACACCTGAGGGATGGGGGCCATAGTGCTGATATTGCCATTACACCTGAGGAATGGGGAATGTAGTACTGCTGCCATCATACCTAAGGGATGGGGGCCACAGTGCTGCTGCTTCTTCCATTACACCTAAGGGAGAGGGGTCATAATGCTGTTGCTGCTGCCATCATACCTGAGGGATGGGGCCATAGTGCTGTTGGTGCTGCCACCACACCTGAGGGATGGGGCCGTAGTACTGCTTCCATCACACCTAAGGGATGGGGGCTGTAGGGGTGCTGTTGCAGCCATCACATTTTGTACCTAAAATAACTTTAAATTGGTACAAGGATGGAAGGATGTGCAATAGTGAAGGTTAAAATTGCTAAAATACATGTTAGCAGAGTTAAATATTGTTAAATAAAGTACACAAAACCAAACACCGGTAAAACCAGATTTTGGCTTAGCAGACACCAGTGATAATACCATTTTTTACAAATTGCAAAATGGAATTTGCCCTTTCTCAATCCCGGTAAACCAGTGTCCCTGCTTCTGATGTTTTGTAGCCCTTGTATTACATATTCCAAGTCATCTCTCACTTCCTTTAAATTTGAGTGGAATGTTCCATAGGGTTCCTCAGTATCTGAGTTTCCCCAAGAAGACTGAATTTTCACTATTTATGGGAATGAGTGGTTACATGTAATAACCATCTACATTCTGGGGTACTTTTACACTGCAAACATCACATTCTATGGTATGGAGCTGAGTGACATATAACAATTCTGGTAAATTCTATGATTTCCCTATCATCTCATGTTGCAGTTCTTCCTCTAGGTAATATTCTAGGTTTAAAGAATTGTTGCATAATTTTATTCTGAGTTCTCCTTCCTGATCTATAAAGCTTGGCAGGTGACTACAAGTGTTTAGTTTAGGTGTTGAAGTAAATTCAGACATTGTTTTCATAGTATGATTAGTGATTTTTGTTTGTATATTTATTTTTTACTGGAAGTTTTGGAATCCAATTCATGCATTGAAGGCAATAAGTCAGTATTGTTTGTCTTTGTAACTGAGTTGCAACCATTTTTAACTTTCTGTGGTGCCTTTAATTTATCAGTTGCAATACTTCTGCAGTCAATTAATCTACTACGTGAAGTAAATTTTCAGTTCTTGTACCAAGGTCAGCCAACAGTATGAGCCCACTAACCAAAGGCTGGACCAGTAAATCTAATCAAATACAATGCTGCTTTTCAATAGGCTTTCTAGACTTTCTAGAAAGAAACAGCACCCCCCCCCAAAAAAAAATAGGGCTCTCTCAGTGAGTTATAAAATTGCTGGAGCACAATCCAGAATTTACCATGGTATCTGATTTATGCTATGTCAAGCAATTTTCTATACTAAATTTACATTCACTTTCCCTGAACCACCTATTATCAAAAGGCAATGTAATAGTTGTTGACTTGTGAAAACTATATCTCTGTTTGTTCCTTACAGTCTTAGTTGAACGTATACTGTAAAAAGTAGGATGAGTAAGTTGAATCATTAATTCTCCTGTGTAAAACCTGAGTAGAACCTCCTTGAATTTGAACTTGCTGATGACCCAGTGGATATTCTGGTAAATGTCCCAATAGTTCAACAGTTCTTTTGACTAGTTTTTTCCTGAACAGTTCCTTATCCAGTCCTTTCACTTATATCTACAGTAGTAGCCAGAGACATGGTCAGATATTTCCTGAAATTTCTGTGATATTTGTAGTGAAATCTCCTGCTTTCTGCATTTCCACAGTAGGGGCATCAGACAGAAACTGTAGAAATGTCATGAAATATCTTGAAATATCTGACCATGTCTCTAGCTACTACTGTAGGTCTCTGTTCTCTATTCTGTTTTTCCAGGACTCAGCCACCAAAATGTTAGGAGTTTTTATAGTAGTCCCAGTTATGAGAGTCTGCACCCTGACCCTAAGGAGAAAATGGAAGCAAAAACAAAGTAATAGTACCAAGAGCCAGAGAAAAAAATAGATCCTATACCATAAACCAAGCCCAGGACCTTTAAGATGCTATCATCAATTTGGTTTAAGTTAATATATGGAGCATGTACAGATCATAAGTTAAAGTGTTGCAAGTATTACAATATCTGGATTATAATTTCTAAAAAGGCAACCCTGTAACATAACTGTATTATATTCTGGTTGAGTTAGGACAGCTGTCTCATGCAAAGATCTATATCCTAGGTTTAACACCAAGCAAAAGCACTAAGTGACACTAAACAAGCATAACAAGGCAGTATTGCACAGTGGTTTAAGGCTCTGAGTTGCAAATCTGGAGACCTGGGTTTGAATCCCACAGCCCCCACTTACATACTGTGTGGCCCTGAGCAAGTGACTTAACTTCCCTGTGCTCCCAGGTTGCACCTGTAAACACGCTTTCCGCTTAGTGTATCTCACCTGGTTAAACAAATGGAAAAAAAGGTAAAGGAGAAGAGTGCTAAAGTGCTAAAATAATCTTTCTGATCCTACTCATGTATGCCCAATCCAAATGGTAGTCATTATTATATGCAGAAAATTCAGCCAAATCAGCCATTTGTCAGACCCCATCTGGAGTACTGCGTGCAGTTCTGAAGACCCAATCTCCACAAAGACATAGACAGGATGGAAGCTGTCCAGAGGAGGGCAACTAAAATGGTGCAGGTTCTGCACCAGAAAACATATGAAGAGAGACTCAAGGAGCTTAATATGTATAGCCTTGAGGAAAGGAGGGAGAGGGGGGACATGATAGAAACTTTCAAGTACCTCAAGGGAATCAACAAAGTCCAAGAGGGTAGCATCTTTCAAAAAAAGAGATGTGCAAGAACAAGGGGGCACAATTTGAAGATGGGGGGTGGCTCAGAGGTAATTTAAAGAAGTATTTTTCACAGAAAGGGTTGTGGATGCATGGAACAGCCTTCCAGAGGAGGTTGTGGAGTCAAAAACAGTGGTGGAATTCAAGCATGCATGGGACAGTCATAAGGCAATTCTAGGGGGAGGGGGTAGGAAGAAGTAGGTGGCTGGTTAACTAGGATCTGCAGCTTATCCATTAGGTAGGGAAATGGGCAGACTGGGTGGGCCAAGCGGTCCTTGTTTCTATAACATTGAGCCTCTTCCAAATGTAGAACTGCTTCAGAACTTTTCTGTATTCAGTGCAATGAACAAAAGGGCTGGTGTTATAGCATCATAGTGGCAATGATGTGTAGTAGCCTAATCTTCCAAATTCAGTATCCTTGCTAATTGCATCAGAAAATATAGCCCAATGCAGTCTTCCTAATTTATGGCTTCAAATAGCTTCAAAAAACTTCTTGTGATTATTGGTAATCTATAATCTTGCAGATGTCCAAAAATACAGCGGGTACAAGGAAACGTGTTAGGCATGCTTTTTTAACATTATAAACCATCAGTTAGCTAAGGACTTTTGGTAACTCCTTGTAATCACATTGTCATAAATGTATAGTATACAGTATATTAAAATTAATAAATAAATGAACAGGTATAAAATAAGTATATGCAATTATAAAACATGAAATAAAGAATTAAATTTTACTAGGCTAAAAGCGCACACCATAAAAAACATTGTAATGTTCAAGAGCCAAAAAAAAAATCACCCCAGAACTTACTGAACTGAGAAAATTTCCCACACTAGTTCTAAAGGCTGCTGTGCTAACTTGGTCTGCAGTTAGCTGGTGTTAGGCATGCCAGCGTATGCGTATATTTATCAATCAGTCATCTGACCTCCCACTCAGTCTAGACCAATAGTGCTGAAGTTGGAGAGAGTTTGAACTTCAATGAGTTGAACTGCCAGTGGCTCACTAATTAATAATCAGTGCTCCGTGTTTGTTGCCAATGTACAAACTTAGTATCAAACAATCATCCATTCACTGATGAATCTGCTAAGACTCTGGGCATATTATTCCCCTAGTGAAAGCACTAGATGTCCACACCTGGATTAACAAAATTGCAAATGCCAGAAAGTATCAGGATGCACAGCACACACCATATAAGCCCAGAGTAAATGCAAAAACATGAGAGATAAAATGTAATTTTTTTACAGCATAAAAGGGACCCAAAATGGTGACACAGCATTGCAGTTAGGAAGCTCTCTCCTCACTCCCTCGAGGCATGCAGGAACATATCAGCCTCTAATGCTTAAACTAGAGGAGCTGTTTTTGCTTCCTTTTCTCTTTTTATATAGAAAACTGTTTTTTCGATGGAAATATTTATAAAGCATCTGGTAACAGATGTTGGAGTTATGCTGGTGACTTCAAGACTCAAGACAGCTGAGAGGGAAAGGTGAATGGAGAATGCTGTCGGGTTGTAGAAACAAAATGCTCTTAAAAAAAATTCTAAAGCCAAAATACATGCAAAGTCTGTTAAAGCATTGGAAATACAAATGAGACTGTGCTCCAAGGCTGAAGGGAGTAAAATGGTAAAAGCCATAAAGTCAGGTACCCAGAACACTAACAACAGGATGCCAACTCAAATGGACAAAGAAGGTGAGGGGCAAATTGAGCTTAACACAAATATACCACTGATACCCCCAAAAAACATGTGAATAAATTTCCTGTTACTGCTCCTAATTCTTAAAGGAAAACTTCTGATATTAATAAAAAGGATACGCTTGTCAAAATGGCGCTACAAGATTGCACCAATGGCATGGGGTCTAAATCAAAAAACTCGCTTACTGGATGAAAGGCAGAGGAAGGACAGGTCAGACTGAAAGCTGACAAAGCTGAATTGGGTATAACAGGTGGTGTCATGTCCTTGAGTGAAGCCACAAAGCTGAAGACCCCGTCGGTTGATGCGAGTGTTGTGGAGAGCACTAGTGCAAGAGGCTTGGAGAATCAAAAGGATCCAGTTGAAGGAATTCCAGATGACATATCTGCAGAAGCCAATGTTGAGCTTGTTGTGGGAGGAACAAGTGAAACTCCAACTAGCATGCTATTGGCAGTTGGAATAACGTAATTTCAAGCTGAGGATGGTACCTAGACAAAGAAACACAGGGGACTGTACAAAACAAGGTATGTGGTGATGAGCTTAATAATGCTGCTACAAGTCAAAAAGGGGCAAATAACAAAATAAAGTTACTGTTTACTAGTAAGAAAACTATGGATAAGTGTCCTGTTATGGAAAAAGGGAAGGAAAAATAATTATAATCCAAACACTGATTTTTTTACAAAGGGGTTACCAGTAATAAGCAAAGGTGAACCACAAAAAAAAAAAAAAAAGATGAAAGAGCTAAGCAGGGAGGGCACCAATCAACAGCCGGTTCTGAAATGACCAAACAGAGTAGCTCAGAGAATAATTCAGAAAATGACTTAAATGATCATCTAGATCATGAATCAGAGTCTGAACCAGACAATAAAGAAATGGAGAATGAAAATGGTTGTCCTCTCCTGGGTTAATTTAATTTTGAATAAACTGAACTGTCTGAAAAAAAAATTCAGATGCAGATGATAAAACCCAGGGCAAAATTGAACCTCTCCTTACAACAATTAGTATATTGCTACATGAAAATCAAACTCTAAAAAGTGACTTAAAAGAAGCAGAAGCCAGAATATTTGCTTTGGAAGAAGGATTGACTCCATTACAAAGACAAGTAAAAAAAATGGAAGATATTCAGAGAGAACAGGCTCAACAAATGACAGACTTCGAATCTAGGGCTAGAAGAAAAAAACCTAAGAATTATAGGCAGCCCTGAAGAGTGGGATAAACAGGAGCCTTTAGTAAATACAGTGAAAAAGATAGTGGCTGCTATACAGACAAGGATTTTAATGCAGTAGACTGTGAATTTGATAGAATCAACAGGCTGTTTTGACCTAACTTGGAGCCAAATGGACCCCCTCAACCTATTATTGCAATATTTTTCAAATCAGACAATAAGGATTTTCTAATGAGAGCCGTATACAAGAAAAACAGAATATCTTTAAATGGTAAAACAATTACGGTGTATAATGCTTTGCCACAAGCAATTCTATAGGATAGAAGAAAATCTGAGGACATAAGGAAAAAACTCTGGACATTGGGAATCAAGTCATCTCTTTTCCACCCTGCTAGGTTTAAAATTGTTATAGAAGGAGTAAGGCATCTCTATCAATCAATCAATCAATCAAAATCTTTATTTATTCAGGCGAACATCATTGAGCATAGCTCATTTACAAGATGGACCTGCGTGGTCATAACAAAAAAGGTTACAGAGTGTATACAAAAAACATGATATTGAAATAGCACAAATACAAACATTTATGAGTGAGATAGATATACAATTATTTACATATATACAAGGCAAAGGACAGTAAACCAAAAACCTATTAAAGGTGAGAAACAAACAGTCTGGTGGGGATAAGGCTTGGATAATGGTACATGGGTGGGCATATATGTTTGTGGTTTGATGTGGAAAGGACCAGAGCAACGATAGAAGAATAGGGATGAGATTTAGAAGGGGGGGTGGGGGAGAGACACTCATGAGCAAGCTTGGAAAGATTAAAAGCAAAACTGGTTAATTTTACTTAAAGAGCCAATCAAAGTAACAATTTCAGTACCATGCATTTCTGCTTAAAGTTGAATCAGCATAATACATTTGTGGTGATTTGCATATACAGCCCATGATGCTTTGAGATTTTGTATTTCTTTGAAACTTGGCTTCCTGGCCATTGTCCTTTGGGGTAACCCTTGCCTCAGTGTTTGCGCACTAAAGTTCTTTGTCTTTTAGATTTTTTTTGTTTTTATTGGGCTCACAACAACCCAATCCAGTTAGATCAACATAGGATAGGTGGTTCATTCCACTGGGGTGTCATACAGACGAGGCACACTGATAAGTCCTGGTAGGATGAAACACGTGTCTGTATCTTCTGTTGGTACCCTTTGCAGACTGTGTGAGAAGCCATTCAGCACCATGCATTTCTGCTTAAAGTTGAACCAGCATAATATTTTGTGGTGATTTTATTATGGGTGTATGGGGTAACCCTTGCTTCAGTGTTTGCACACTAAGGCTCTTTGTCTCAAAATAAACCATGATTACTTTGTCTTCTAGCTGGATATAACTTATTTTTTGTATTTATTAGAATTTACAGAGGTCATAAACAATTGGTAATGTGCCAAGAACAGGGCTATATTTACTAATTTATTTTCTCCCTATTTCTTTTCTTTCTCCATTTTCTTCTCTCTTTCTCTTTTCTTTGTCTTTTTTCTTTTCTAGGTGAAGAATGGAATTTAGTATAAATGTACATTAAGTCAAGTGTGGATATTACCACTAAAGCATTGGAGGCATTGGGAGGTGAAGTTAAATAGTTTAACCAATCCAGTGATTGGTATGGTAAAACCTAATAGAATCCTTAGTATGGTGGAAAGGGGAATTTGGGGACTATTAATGTTTATGTGTTTTGCTTTACCTTGTTATATAGATTGTATGTTAGTATAGGGACTTGTAGGGACCACAGTGGTATGTTGAAACTAATAAAGGAGGTGAGCAATGTAGGAAGCCCAATATCTGGGAGCAGCTTGAGTTTGATAACTATGCTATTCAAGACCAATCAGAGGAGTATAGGTCACACGAGTCCAAATGGATAGTATGACAAATTTTTACTGTGCCACTATGAATATAAATGGTATACATACACCCATTAAGAGAGTCAGGATCCTAAATTATATTAAGAAATCTAATGCGACGTGTATAGCCCTACAAGAAACAGATTTAAATAACAAAGAATAGATTAAAATAAAAATGAGGTGTATGGCAGACTGTTTTTACTCTACAGATAGACAAATAGGTACTAGGAAGAAATAGGTACTAGGAAGAAAGCAGGGGTAATGTTGATTTTGAAGAAACATCCTGGTCTTACTGTACTAAAGAAATATGTTGATAAGCAGGGCTGGATTATAATGGTTAAAATAAATAATTAATTCAGGTTATTACCCAAGCATCAGTCTATGCTCCCTTTTCAGGATATCAGAAATTTTTAGCTGATATTACAAAAGGTATTGTTAGTCTACAATCTGATACTATGCCTTCTGCCTTGCAGAAATCCAAGACTGGATGAATGGGAGTTGGCTGAGGTTAAACCCGGAGAAAACTGAGGTGTTGGTTGTGGACAAAGGCCGCTGTGAGGCGGGTCTGCCGGAGGGATCACCCTCAGGCTTATGGCTTGGAGGTGTTCAACTGGCACCTCAGATCAGTGCAGAATCTCAGACAACTGACGCACCATCTGACACTTAAATCTCAGGTGTCAGCGGTGGTCAAAACTTCCTTTTTCCATCTGAGGAATATTGCCAGGGTGAAGCACCTGGTTCCTCCAGAGGACCTCCCAACATTGATCCACGCCTTCATTACCTCCCGTCTTGACTACTGTAATTCCCTATACCTAGGGCTATCGGGGGTTGAACTTCGCCGTCTGCAGCTAGTGCAGAATGCGGCAGCCAGGTTGTTGACTGGATCTTCTAGATCCAGCCATATAATGCCTGTGCTTCGCGGACTGCACTGGCTGCCAGTGTTTTGGCGAATCACCTTCAAGGTCAGTTTACTGACCTATAAAGCCCTACATGATCTGGGACCTACCTACCTGAAAGAGCTCCTTTGCCCCTACTGTCCCCCCGCTCCCTCTGATCCACTGACGAGGGATTGCTACAGACTCCCAGGGTTCATTTGAAAACATCAGGTGCTAGATCGTTTAGTTTTATGGCACCGACCCTGTGGAATTCTCTACCTCGTCAGGTGCGAAATTGCCTGACCGTCCTTAGTTTTAAAGGAGCTTTGAAGACCCACCTTTTTAGCATAGCTTTTAAGGATTTATATTAGTTTTAATTTTATTGTATTTATTGTTTTGTGAATTTGTACAGGTGCTTTGGTTTTAAGAAAAGCGCCTTTTAAAAATAAAGATGAATTGAATTGAATTGAATTGAACTATAATTCTGTTGGGGGACTTTAATGTAATATTAAATCCTGAACTGGACAAAATATCTAAATCAAAATTCTTTAACAAACTGCACATGAAACTACTAAAAAAAATGTAAACCAACATGACATTGTCAATACATGGAGAACTTTATATCCCTTAAAAAGGGAGTACTCCCACCATGATCTAAAAAATAAGGGGTTTTCTAGAATCAATTATGTATTCATTTCAAAATCAATATTTAAAAATGTGGAACAAATTGAGGATAAACCAATAATTATATCAGATCATGCTTTAATAGTAGCAGAAATAAAGTTATGGGATATAAATACAAGAAAAAATAAATTATGGAGAATGAACAATGATCTTTTAAATGATAAAGAGCTTCAAGAAAAAATAAAATTTGAGCTGGACAAATTTTGGAAGCATAATTATATTGAGGGACAAAACAATAACTGCCCTGGAGGATGCATTCAGAACAGTGTTAATTGGGATTATAATATCCCATCAAGCCTTTCTAAATAAAAGAAATAGACAAATGGAACAAGAAACAGATAAAGAGATAAAATGATTAGACCTTAATGTTCGGCAGTACTATGATACCTATTGCAATAAATGGGCAGAAGCTAGATTAAGAAAAAATGAACTTATAAATAAACAAGTTATTAGTAATATAAAAAAACTGAAAAGGATACGATGCATACAGTACATGGGGAAAAAACAGGAAAATTACTGGCTAATCAACTTAAAAAACAAAGGGATGCAATGATGATAACAGTTCATGAAAATGACAGTGGGGTGCAGTTTGTTAAATATGAAGAGATGGGGGAGCTAGTAATAGAAGAATATAAGAAAATATACCAACACAATATTGTATTAGTGCTGATGAAATTAATAGATATATAGCAAATAGTTTCATTTCTATATTACCCTGTGATGAATCTACCTTTTCTGTGCAAGAAATAATAGATACAATTAAATCACTTCCTAAAAATAAGAGCCCAGGTTTAGATGGCTTAACTACAGAGTTTTATCAGACTTTCAGTACTCAAGTGGCACCATGGCTTATATGTTAAATGAATTAAAAGGGGGACAAATAAATGTACCCATTTCTATGCAGGAGTCCAAGACTATCTTATTATTAAAAGAAGGTAAGGATAAAAAAAAATGTTTTACAGCATAAGATACAGCATGAAAGCCTGCGATAGGAAAACCCTCTAGTAATATCTCCTTCCCTCTCTCCCTCTGGAACTAAAACTCTGTCCCTCCACAAATGCCTTCAAACACAATATCAGGAGACATTTCTCTCCCATCTGCACCTGCCTGCAGCCCTAATCTGGCTCCCATCCTGCACTTTTCCCCCTCATTCTCTGTTTATCCACCACAGGCACTTGCCCTCTCTTTCTAGCACTTGTAGTATTGTTAATCCACCTAGACTAGGTTTTAGATTGTACTTAAATTTTTTTGTTTCCCACTGTTATATTATTTTTAAACCCTCACTGAATGCTTAATGTTATCTTGTATGTGTTAATTCTCCAAGGCTAGTTCATGGCTTGCCATTTAATCTATATTATCCTAAATTCATGTACCATTTTATTAACCCTCACTGTTAGTTAAATATTTAGGACTATCTCATGTCTCAATGATTGTTGTATGTAACTGGACGCTTGTGTACATGGGCAGCAATGCTCACATGCCTTTCCAGTATGACCAGTAAAAATGAAATGATGATGAAATGAATGAAATAGCTGTCACTTAGTAACAACTCAGTGGGGCTATTAAGTGAGAAAGAAACAAGCTGTCACTGGGAGTAGTCTTGCAAATGTGAGTTATCAGTGCTTAAAAGTCTTTTAATATACAGGATGGCAGGAGGAAGAAGTGAGGAGAATTATTATTGTACTTGGTGACTCTCTGGTGTTAAAAAGAAATTATGACCCCTCATTGCCTAATTGTGCAAATTTGCCAGCTTATGTTTTTCTGAGGTGTCCTACCCTCCTTAGGGTCACCCCACCACTTGAGCCCAAACTGCTGGCTCCACTATCACCCAGACTCAGAGCACTACAGGATCAGTTCAATAGAACAACAGAAAAACAAGCTGCTTTGCCACTACAGCACAAGAAAGACTGTAAAGGTATCCAAAATACCAAAACAAATAAAAATATGTGTTCTGTTTTGCTATGTTACAGGCAATGATAGCATACCTGCTGCAAGCAAAGGGAAAGTTTATCAAACACTCTGCTTAGGCTGTTACCTCCTCAGCAGTCTAGCATGAAGCTGCTCTCTCCTCAGCACTGTTGTCTCACTGCACTCTCACATCAGCTCAGCCCCTTCAGAATGAAATCCACCAAATGAGAGGTTCAGGAAAGAGAGTATTGTGGAAGAATTAAAACAAAAGCACCACTCATTGTGGATGCTGAGAGAAAATAGGAACTGGACCTTCAAATGAACTGGGAGGAGATATCTCTTCACAGCCAAAGAAATAACACTATAGACTCAAACCATATAGAACATAGCCCACTGGATAAAAGCTCACTCATGAATTTTCACAATCCAAGCCTCATAACACTCCCAAAAAGTCTAGTAAAAAGACAAGAAGTAAACAAAATGCCCAAAAAAGTAAGAAAAGAGCAAAACAAGGGTAAAGTTAAAATATCAAATGCAAAACAAGAAAATAAACCTCACCAGATAAAAGACAAAATATCTCAGAACTAAATACAAAGAGGATAAGAGATGACAAGGAAAAAGATAAAGAATCAGAAGGAACCTGCACAGATGAGAATTTTGGGAACCAGAAAGAGCAGGAGAAAGGAAAAAGGGAAGCAGAACAAAAGAACTACACTGAGAATTCTAATGATTTAGAAAAAAATATCCCCACCTCAGAGGACTTCAAAAACTTTCTAAGGAAAACCTTAAGAACTGATTTTGGGCTGCCAATGTTCAGAATCAAAATTATCCCAGAAAAAACTGAGGAAATATTTACCCTATAAGTCATGGTGCTACTGATCTCACTACTTGACAATAATAAATACATTATTCAAGATTTCAAGATTCAAAAGATTTATTGATCAGATTTAAAACCATTTAAAACCATTAAAATATAAAACACTAAAACCATGTAAGCATACAGTATATATGCACTTGTACAGATTATTAAATACATCACATTTCCATATTTCACATTCAGTTAAAATACTCTTAAATCCAGTGGCAATTCTTATAGCACTTCAAATGTATAGTACGTAAGTAACTAACTACACTCGATAGTATAGTTGTATCTTGGTTATTAAATAATTACACAATAATCTTGTCTGCTGGTATGCTATATGTGCACAAAGTTTTTCCCAGCCATTTATCCCTATTTTTCTTATACAATGGACTCATTAAAACTATATGCCTCAAATCATCCTCCAGTGATTTTCCACACTTACAATAAGGTGTAAGAGCATCACGCCTTTTCTGCATGAAATGCTAATAATTAGTTTTGTATAATTCCATTCTATATTTTGTTATTAAGTGTCTAGATTCTGGGTTTGTTAGTTTTATCAAGCATATTTCTAATTTATGAATTGTTTTAATTTGTTTGTACCATCTGTAGCACTTATAATTGGTTTTTCAAAATGTTTTGCTATATCTGTGTCTCTTACCCAGCTTATTACAGTATCTTTAATTTCTACCCAAGCTTTTATTTAAATATCATTTAAAGTTGAACCAAGGCCCAAGAAAAAGAGGTATTTTTTAATCATAATGTTCAAAGGTGTCTTGTGGCCTTGGTCAGCATATTCTATTTGTTCTTCTGGGAAACCTTGATTCAGGAAGCAAAAAAAGTTTTAACAAAAATATGAGTCTTCTCTCTTTCTAGCCATTGACTCTATTGTGTATTGCCCCAATTCTAAGCACAGCAGGGTGGAGGGAACTGATTGGGGTACCATGAGCAAATGTCTATATAATTTGCTCACTGGTACCTCAATGTCCCTTATGTTTTCTTGACTACACACTTCTGCTGCGTACAAGATGGTCATTTTAATCTTAGCCTTCAGCACTATTAGGGTTCCCATAACTGAACTTCTTCCTAATTTAGTGTTAAACAAGTGAAGGGCAGCTGAAGCTGTCCCCAAACTATTTAGTATCACTGTTTTGTGATCCGTCCATTTAGTATTCTGCGAGAACCCCTAAGTAATCATATTTGTTTTACTGTTTCTAGTTTTTCTTGTTCTATCCATATTTTTGGTAATTTCCTTTTTCATTTCCAAAAAACAATAGTTTAGTTTTATCTTTGTTTATTTTTAGTTGTTGCACTAATATTTTGGAAAAATAATTAAATTACCACTGTAATCCCAGAAATGAAGTAAATAATAGGACCAGATCATCTGCATAAGCAAGTGCTGGTATTGATTTATTACCTATTTTTGGGGAACGAAAATCAGGATTATATAAACTGTCCAATATTGTGTTAATATATATAAATATATAAGTATATATATATATATATATATATATATATATATATGTGTGTGTATATATATATATATATATATATATATATATATATATTAAATAGGATTGGTGCCAGCAGGCAACTCTGTCTGACTCCTCTATTTGTTGTGAAACTTCTTGTTATTTGCCCTTTTTTGATTATATTGAACCTGTGTCCACATATCTGAGTATAATCAATTTATTATATCTGCTATATTTTGATCTAGTCCTATTTCTTCTAATTTTCCCCAGAGTATACTTTTATTAATACAGTGAAGCCTGCTTAAGTGCACACCCTCGGGATATGACATTTTTCTGCACTTAGGCGGGCTGTGTATTTATCCGGACAAAACACATTTTCCAGTAAAATGTTTGGTTTTGTACTGTGGTAAGCACTTTATTAAATTAAACAGGTGCAGTCATATAAAAACAACAAGTAAACTAGCAAATCAAATTATCGTTGGAAAAAATCGGTATTTTTTTTTTGTTTTGTCAACTGAATTGCCAGACTGTTAACGTAACTATCAAACTGAAATAGCAAAGCAAAATCACATTTTTCTTTGTTTAAAACAAAACGCCTCACAGTTTCCATCACTGTGATATCGGCTGCTGCAGTCACTGGCTCGTCCTCACAATCCTTCTCGTCCTCATCTTCCTGGTCAACACACGATATCCCCCTGACTTCATTACAGAGTTCCTGCTCATCAAGAGCACCCTCAGTCTGCAATCCAGCATCGATGTCCACATACTCGAGAAACTCCCGTGTCGACATACCTGGCAGAAGATCAGTCTCGGACACAGTGTCATCCTGCTCTAACTCAACGTCTGACGTTGACGCTGAGAACCCGTCCTTCCTGTAGCAGTTGATTATTGTTGTTACGGCAACCAAAGTCCAGGCAAAGTCTAGCATTTGTATGGCATCCAGCACAATGAATTTCTTTGTCATTTCGGACACTGTGTTAGCCCCAGCTGAAGATCCAGAATCAGTACACACAAGCAATTTCTCAATGATCTACAAGAAATAAAAAATTAGAAATTTAAGCATAGTGTGAACACAGTGCTTGAAGTGCATTGAGGTGTTTCTCAGCTTATCTTCTTCCTGTGTAAGTGCTTGACATTACGGATAATGCCCATATCCATGGGCTAGATTAAAGATGTGTTCGGGGGAAGAAAGATAAGTTTAATGTGGGACAAAGGCACATTCGGGTGTGCGCTACAGTTGTCAAGCAGCATAGCGATTCTACACTGGCGTCTTCTCATTTGGCAGTTTACACTGTGGAGCCAACAAGTAAAAATCTCAGCTGTCATCCATGAATTCGAGTTGGCTTCGTAAATCACAGGTAGTGCATTGACTTCGATACCATTGAAGCAGCTAGGATTCCTTGACTTCCCTATGACAATAGGTTTCAGTTTTTCAGTGCCTGACACAGCAGCACAGATATGCCCTCTCTTGCCTTTTTTCCACCGGGTGCTGCATCTTGTTTAAAAGCTAAGGTGCCTTCTGGCATGGCCCAAAAGTACAGGCAAGTCTCATCACAGTTAAATATGTTCTGGGTGTTGTAGTCTGACAAAATTTGTGGGAGTATGTTCTTTATCCAGTTGTCAGCTGATTCTGTGTCAGCATCTTTTTTTCTCCATGACACCATTTGTAAATTATGCCATTTCTCTCTTTCCATCGGCATAACCACCCGTTCGTGGGTGTAAAGGGCACTTCCATAATGTCAGCTAGTTGCTGAGCTTTTTTCATCAGAATAGGGCCTTAATAGGTGCATCCACAGAACGGCTTGCAGTGAACCACCTGAGCAGTGCCATTTCAACTGTGTCACTTTTTCCCATTCTTTTCCTCTTTCGCCCTAGCTTCTCACCGCTTTCCCACTCTGCCAACAGTTTTTCTCTAGAAGCATAAATATGGGAAATTGTAGAAACATCTACATTGTACTCTTTTGTCATTTCAGCATGTTTAACATCAGGCTGTGATAACTTATTTAAAACAATGATTTTCTGCTCCATGGTTAGTGTATTCTATTTTATTTTATCCGTGTCATAACGCTGAACCGAGCACTGCCTAGTTCAGTGTGCTCTGCTCTGAGCAGTCTTTATAAGCCAGCATTAATGAGTCAAGTGGTCACTTACAGTGCCGTAGGTCCAGTTTCTAAGTGAGCAATTGGTCATTCAGTTAAGTAATCATCCATGTAAATGTGCACTTACACAGTTTCTGAGCACAAAAAATCTGACATTTTCACAACGAAAACTGTGCATTTATCCAAAATGTGCACTTATGTGTAGTGCACTTATCAGGATTATTTAACACTGATAGTATGGGAAAAATCGGGATATTGGTTTTCTGTGCACTAACCCGGCATGTGCACTTATCCGATGTGCACTTAAGTGGGCTCCACCGTACTATCAAATGCTGTGGAGAAGTGCACAAAACTTAAAGTTTGTGCTTTTTAATGATTACATATCTCCAGATTAAGTGGTCTAATACAAAGAAATATTGAATAGTAGCCTGGCAGCCATTTTGCAGTTCACTCAGCTTTAAATTACTATCTAGCCATTTAACTAGATGCTGTAAAATAATTTTAGTGAATATCTTTTGGGAGACATCTTTTATTTATTTAAATGTTTCAGCAGGAAGGCACACTGAGCAACAAGTCACTCATCTCCCGGTGTGACCTGGGGGGGGTGGAAGGGGTACAATAGGAGTGAGACATTAAACATTCAAGTTACAAGATCAACATTAACATACAGTTATAAGGCAGGCATTACAAACAGTGTTACAACAGTGTTGAGCATATTATGTAGAAAGAGTAGACAATAATAAATGCCAGGTTAATAAGTAAACAAGTGCTTATGTGAAAGAAAAGGGGGAAGGGGAGGGAGGGGTTAGGTGCGGAGGGGGGGAAGGGTTGTGTCCCTAGCATTCAGGGTCTTTTACATTCTGTGAGAGATCAAAAGAGGCCAGTAAAGGGCTATGAGACTAATAGGGTGGTCCATTTTTGGATCTTTGTGTCTCCTTTTTTATATATTAGATAGATTGTACTACCTCTCCATGATTCTGGGATTTCTAATCCCTGTATAATTGCATTAAAGCACATTTTGAAAATGGAAACCCACCAATAGGGACATGCTTTAAAAATTTCTTCTATCACTGAATCTGGCCCAGGGGCTTTTTTGGAGGCCACACATGTTAAAGCCATATATATTTCATTTCGCTTCTATGTAAACTGGAATAAGGAAACTTTGTTCTTTCTTTACTATTCTGACTAATGACTTCTGTTCTTCTGAAGAATAATATAGATTTTTAAAATATTCTGTCCATGTGTTTGGAGTTTATTTTTTCATTTTAGTCTTTGGTAACTGGGTAAGGCCCACTAAGCACAAGTGCCTGTTTTCAGGGGCGACCTGGGAGCTTCCACATTTCTGGAGTACTTATTGCAGCCTTGTGCCACCAGTCTCCAGAAAGATTTAGTATCCTTATTTTCCACTGTTTTCCTTAGTTTTTCCCACATGCTTATGTTATATTTGTGTTTCTCTTTTTCCAAGATTTGTTTATATTCTCTCCTGTACTTATTCAATTTGGTAGCCCGTTTCCTCGTGTCTAATATTTCCTTTTTAACTCCCCTTATGTTATCATTCAAATTCTTTTTAGTTATTCTACAGTTTTTATTAGACCATGTTTCACCTACTGTAATACTTGAGGTAACTATTCTTTGTTCGACACAATGCAGTTTTATTAGTGTCATTATTAGTTCCCATAGCTCCCTAGATTTTTCATAATCCATTTGATATCTTATTTATTCTCTCAGTTGTGTTAACTGGGATGATTCCAATAAATCTTTAAAACTATTACCTATTTTGGGATCCCATCTTATTCTTCTGTGGGTTCTAAATTTGTGTTTTTTGGCAATATAGTTTGTTTAATACCCAATGTCAATCTGCAGGTAGTAAAAGTGCCATTGGATAGTTTGAAGATTAATATCTTTCTTTGAATTGAAGATCTTCTATTATTCTTGTAGCTTCTATGTTTGTTCATGCTGAATTTATTGTTGAAGCTCCCATAGGCCCATTAAATATCAGGGATCCCTTGGTGTCTCCTAATGTACCTCCATTTATTAAGATCATATTTAATTCCTGCATCATTTCCTCTAATGCCTTTCCTCTTTCATTTGTTTTGGGATCTGCAGATGTGCTAATACTATTAAGTCTTGGATTAATGACTGATAAGTGAGAGACAATTTCATTATTGTGGTTCGTATTCTTTTCTATAGCTGCTATTCTAGCATTAAAATCACCTAATATAATAATATGTGAAGTTAACTAGCTTTCAGATATTTTTTCCAATTCTATTTTGAATATCTGACTTGGGTTCTATGGATTTGTTTTGTTAGGTGGGAAGTATGTATTTAAAATAATAAGAATTCCGTCTTGTCCTTCTATTTTTAAGGCCAGTATATTGTTGAAATCTATCTTCATTCTTGTAACTTTTTTTTTCTTTGTTGTTCTACATTTTATATCTCCTGTCTATGTAATTGCGAACTGCATGTGCCTCAGCACTTCCTTGTCAATGAGCTTGCTCAACGGAGTCTTTCCTGCAATAAACTTAAACTGAACTGTGCTATTTAAAGAGGTTCTAACATATGCAGCTATTCCAACCTTATATCTCCCATAGTTCTTATCCCTAGTAGTGGGTATAAGAAAACTACTACAGTATATCCTGGTAAAGCAAGTAAGAAATTTTCTGGACACCAGGTTTCCTGAATGCATATTATATCTTAAGACATTAAAAATTATTTTATTTCTGCATCTGCTGTCTTTAATTGAAGTCCCTCTATATTCCAAGACAATATACTAAGATTGGTCGGTTCCAAATTCCTCAGATTCTTAAAGGTACAGTTATCTTCTCTTTCATTTTTATGTATTTGCGTTGACTGTCTTTCTTCAACCATTTCTAGTGTTCTAAATCTATTATTTAATTCCAAACTTTTACTCTTTACCAGTTCCTGATTTTTTGTTTCTACATGAGAGCTTGCTAGTGTCTGAGAAGAAACTATATGTATACCTAATATATCCAGTTTGTCTGCTTGTTTCTCAGTTATTTCAGCTAGCTGTGCTACTCTAAAAGTCACATCGATCTGAGTGGAGACATATTCATATACCTTTATCTTAAGTTAAGAAATGCCATTGTTTGGTAACTTTATCTGCCAAGATCATGTTAGGAATGTCAATAAATAATTTTTGATCTTTCTTATAAGTTAATTTCTTTCTGTCTCCCAACTAAAAATCTTAATAGTTCTGCATTCCCAGTCCTTTTCTATGTGTATATTTCCCCTATTTTGATTGCTTCTTTGAGATTGTCCACTGTCTTTACCTGACCATTTATTCCTGCAGGAGAACTTGTTAGTATCTGACTAGGGACTATATGTATGCCCAAAGGATCTCATTTACTTACTTGGTTTAACATTGTTTTTGCCATTTGTGATGACCTGAATGTTATATCAATCTGAGTTGAACCATGCTCACGTCTATTTGTTCTAAGCCATGCAATGGCATTATTGGGCAATTAAATTTATTCTTTCCAATCAGCTGTTCCTCTTGTTAGTTGTTGTTATATCCTGGTTATTTATTTCCTTTGTTTGTGGAATTTTATCACCTGTATTTGAATCATTTGGATATATAATACTGTTCCATGTACTGCCCTTTCGTAACTCACCCTTTGTTTGATTATGTTTTCCATTTATTTTAACTTAGAGCCATCCTCTATCTGAGCTGTTCTTTTATGGTTATTATTTTTTCTTTTGAAATGTTTTCCTTGTTTTTCCTCTCTTCTTGAGAGGGACAGTTCATACAGCATTTGCATATTTTATCCTTATCAAAGGTTGGGGGTACAGCTACCTGGATGGCTATGTTCCTTTGTTCTACCTTCTGTTCCAAGTTACACTAGTCTTATATTCAGTGGACTTGCTATTCCTCTGATTCACTTTTGATTTGTTTAGTCTATCTATAAGGATGTTATTGTAGAACACATCTCTTCTTAGATTAGGTATTTCATCCTTAATCACAGCCAGATTTTCTAGGATCATTATGTCAGCATAGTATCTGTTTTTGATTATTTCTAAAATCTGTTTAGACACTGTAGAACTAGACACAAAATTTCCTTCATTTGTAAAACATTCTATGTCATAGGGTATTTCTGATGTTTCCACTTTCTTGCTATCAGTCTGCACTATTTTAGTTTGTCCTTGTTCATGCTCATCCCCTACTGTGGTATAAAACTTCCCATTTGATTTTTCTTCTTCTAACTTTTTTAACCCTTCTATAGCAGAATTAAGGTCCTTGAGTATTGTTTCTAATTTATTCTGATTAAATCTATTAACTATACTTACCCCTTCTTTAGGTCTTGGTAAAGCAAATTGGTAGTTTGCTGTTAAGTCTGCATTGGTAAACTTACAATCATGTTCAATTTCACTATATGGGGAGAAAACTGCTAGTGGAGTTGTCACATATCAGTCAGCTCCTTTGTGAATTCTGTAGATTCACAGACATTAGAATCAATTGTAATCCCATTCATGACTGTTACGTAAGAGTTTGTTTCTGGATCCAGCTCCATTTTAATAATATTATTTTCTATTGTCTGAACATCTTTGTTTTCTTGGATATCTTTACTTATATTAGGAGTTGAAATATGTGTGGGAGTATTGGATTGAACATCCCAAATTCTGAAATAGTTGCTTGTTTACTATTTCTATGCCCTTTAGTATTTATTGTATTACCAGGTGTAATATAGAGGCATCTCCTCAGTATGTTTTCATGCATTTTTCCCTTAGAAGATTTAACCTCTGCAATCCCAGCAATGCTTTTTCCACTTCTTGTATAAACCATTCTATTTGTTACAAATACAAATAAATAAATATTGATAACAAAATGATGTTGTAGTCTTAACTTTAAATGCCTGTATCAGTTGTTTTAAAATATACCAATAAAGTGCTTTCAAATATTGAAGTGCTTCATAAACATTGAAAGTTGTTATAGTGCAATGAACTCACTTATAAATATACTATACAGCGTTTATAGATAATCTCTCCCAAACCAATCCAGTAGTGTATACAGTGATCCATTGTTTTATAAATAAATTATTAAATCACAAGTATTCAATCTTGGAATAGAAACATAGAAACATAGACTTTAACGGCAGATAAGGACCGCTAGGCCCATCTAGTCTGCCCATTTCCCTACCTACAGGATAGGCCGCAGATCCTATTTAACCAACAGCCTATATCTTCCTGCCCCCCACAAGAATTGCCTTATGTCTGTCCCATGCATTCTTGAACTCTCCCACAGTTTTAGACTCCACAACTTCCTCAGGAAGGCTGCTCCATGCATCCACTCACCTCTCTGTGAAATAATACTTCTCACATTGCCCCTGAACCGCCCTCCTTCTATCTTTTAAATTGTGTCCCCTTGTTCTGCAAGTCTCTTTTTCTGAAAGATGCTACCTCTTGGACTTTGTTGATTCCCTTGAGGTACTTGAAAGTTTCTATCATGTCCCCTCTCCCTTTCTTTCCTCAAGGGTATACATATAAGCTCCTTTAGTCTCTCCTCATACGGCTTCTCTTGCAGACCCTGCACCATTTTAGTTGCCCTCCTCTGACTGCCTCTATCCTGTCTATGTCCTTGCGAGATGGGGTCTCCAGAACTGGACACAGTATTCCAGATGGGGTCTCACCAACTGTCTGTACAGAGGGATAACAACTTCCTGTTTTCTGCTGCTGATGCCTCCCTATACATCCCAGTATACCCCTCGCCCTCCCTACTGCCTTCTCACATTGCTTGCTAACCTTAAGGTCATCTGATATGATTACCCCCAGGTCCCTTTCCTGTTTTGTTGTTGTTACTACCTCCCACCCATTGTGTATTCTTCCCTCGGTTCTTGTTTCCCAGGTGCATTATTTTGCACTTTTTGCATTGAATCCTAGCTGCTACACGTCAGACCATTCCTCCAACCTTGCCAAGTCCCTTTTCATCCTTTCCACACCTCCTTGTGTATCAACCCTGTTGCAGATCTTTGTGTCATCTGCAAAGGCATACTTTTCCTTCCAGTCCTCTGCAATGCCACTGATGAAGACATTAAAAAGGACTGGACCCAATACTGAACCCTGCGGTACCCCCACTAGTAACCACCCTTTCTTCAGAGTGACTCCATTTACAATTACCTTCTGTGTCCTGTTGTCCAGCCAATGTTTTATTTGTTACCACCCTGGGACCCACTCCCAGGCTGGTTAATTTGACTAATAATCTTTGTGTGGACTGTGTCAAATGCCTTGCTAAAGTCTAGGTAGGCCATGTCCACAGCCCTCCCTGGTCTCCTACTTTGGTCACCCAGTCAAAGAAATCTATTAGATCTGCCTGACGTGGACTTTCCGCTGTGAACCCATGCTGCCTTGGATCCTGTGCTCCACTGACCTCTAGGTACTCAACTATTCTTTCCTTCAGAAGTGACTCCATCACTTTCCTCACCACAGAGGTCAGACTGACAGGTCTGTAGTTTCCTGCCTCTGTCTTGGTCCCACTTTGTGAAGGGGAATCACATCCACCTTCCTCCAGTCCTCGAGTACACACCATCCTCCCATGATTTATTAAAAGAGTAGCCAGTGGTTTCACTAGTTCCTTCCTTAATTCTTTAGAATTCTGGGTGAATTCCATCAGGACCCATTGCTTTGTCCACCTTCAGTTTTAGGAGTTCTTGCAGAACCCTTTCTTCTGTGAAAGGACTGGGATCGACCCCTATCAAGAGTGCTTCTGTTAATTGGATTAGGCACTTCCTCCTCTTTTTGTGAATACTGAGCAGAAATATTCATTCAGTATCCCTGCTTTTTCACTGTCCCTCTGCCCACCCACCGCTTATTCTATTCAGCCTCACTATCCCTCCCTTTGTCATTCTACGCTCGCTGATGTACCTATAAAAGGTTTTATCCCCCTTCTTAACTGAGTTGGCTATCTTTTCCTCAGTTTGGGCCTTTGCTATTCTGACTTCCTTCCCTGCTTCTTTCTGCCTTAACTGGTCCAGCTCTCTGTCCTGCTCCTTCTGTGTTTCCTTATACTTCCTAGAGTCCTATACTTCCTAGAGTCCTAGAATGTCCTAGAGTGTCCCAGCTAGCCTATTATTTTTAACATATAGCTCTGTATATGCCACCAAATTCAGAGTTTATAACTGTTCTTCAATAATATGTTTATTAATTTATATAATAAACACTTTTACCCAAGGAGGTAGTATTAGTTTCAAGGGATCACTCCTTCTGTACTAGTGCCACACAAATGCTCATAAAAGCACAATCCTAATTCAGCTTAAAATCTTCCTGTCTCCTTGGTCTTTGGACTTTACCTCTTATCTCTTACCAGCATTTCAACTGCCAGGCTATCTCAATGGCAGTCTTGAGACAGTATTCAGTTGGCTATCCCAGCACCTCTCTGTAAGAGCTTCACTTCTTATGTGTATGGAGATAGAAATGGGTCAGTCTGCTGATAAAAAATAGTGATGGACAAAAGGGTAATCCTGAAGTAGTCTGTTAAGATACTTATATATAAACAATAATCTCAAATATGTGGTTCTATTCCCAGAGCAAACTTTAACCAAGCTTTTGACCAGACTTTAGCCAAGCTTGACCAAACAATCATGCATTTGAAATATTTAAAACACTATATTTACCACTATATTTAAAACATTTAAACACTTGAGGCAACTCGATATTTGAATACAATAAGGACTCCTGTTTCTTTTTCCAGTGGCTTTGTCTCACTGCTCCCTATATGTCAATCAGGGTTCTCTATAAATATCTATTAGACTATTAACTGGATTGGCTATTTACTGAGTTTACTATGGATAATACATTTTCTGACTCCAAAAGTTGTGTTATTTGAAATACTCATTAACTTGCATTTCAAGCTTCATTTTGTTTCATAAATCCAGTCAAGTATTACTGAAATTCTTAACTGCAGTTACTGCTTTCAGATAACTTCTCTACTCCAACACGAGTATCTGGTTTGATGCAGGGCTTTGTTATGATCTGCATTTTTAGGACACTAGATTGAAGCAGACCAAAAAAACAGTTCTTTTTGCCTTTTCTGTTTAGGTATAAAACTTTTAAGAGGAACTTACTAAGTTTGTTTTATTTATTCCTCTTGCCTTCCATTTACCAGGTTTTCAGTGTTATATCTGTAACTTTCTTTCCCTAGTGTTGAAAGCTACCAGTCATCTGTAACGGCATTGAGTGTATGAAACAAATGCCACTCCTATGCCTTCCTCTCTATGTGCTGGTCACGTAGGTTTACAACTCTTTCTAATGCCGGGGATATTCATGCTTATCAATTATTAATTAATTAGTCCCCGGTGGGTCTAATCAAGCTCAATTGGACTAAACTTATGGAGTCGGATGAATTCATTTTAGAACTGATTTATTTTCTGCCTCCTCATGATAGTTCTGTGCTAATGATCCTAAATTAACCAGCTTTTCACATGTTCGAACAGAATGCTCTCCTGCGTTCATCTCAATGAACTGAGAACTGAAAATGAGCTGAAATGGGTAACTGATAAGGACGTGATCATTCCCCAGTAAAATTTCCAATACAGCTGCTGGCCACTACAATAGTTAGTCACTTTTACCATAATACAATTGAGAGTTTTCCAGTGTTTATTATTATACAAGTATGGTTTGGTACCACGTACTTTATAATATATAACCATTTTTAATGTCTTTTCCACTGTGTCAGGTAACTGCCCAGCCCAGCTGAAGTACTATACCAATCAAAGTGTTACAAATCACTGCATATATCTAAAACCTCATTAAAACTGAAATAAAATATTTTAAAAATGTTCGGCGTGTGTATACACTGTTTTTCTTTCTTTATTTATTCTCTTAATTCTTTAAGTATATTTCTTTGGGTAATTTGTTCTTTCAGGAGTAGAGTAGAATGAGGAAACTGAAACCTTTCTTAAATTAATTTAAGGTTATCCAAAATAGTTTGGAGAAACTTTTGTATGTAGCTCTTGAATTCTCTCAAATTCTCCCAGATTTATCTCCTCAGCTACTTCTCACTTGATGGCTCTCCACAGAGCTTTCCTCTCTTACTTGTGGGGACCTATCCCCCCACCATGGGGAATGTAGGGCATAGTCCTCACACATGAGTTTGGTAAGCAGGATACAGACTGGAAAAACAGCTGCACTAGTCAATCCAGAAAGACCACTACGCTTGCCTACAGGTACTGGTGTTACAATCGTGTCATACCTGTTTTAGGCAGAAATGTGCCTTGTATGGGTCCTGCTACCACAGCTCCTCCACAGTTGTGTAGCATTCAGTGGCACCTCAGTCTACTCCCCATAAATACATTATAGAAAAACTTAGCATAATAAGATCCATCCCTGACACTGAAATGGTCCTATTTGTATCTAACCAATATCATATTCTGAATATTATAAAAAAAAAGAACTAAGAAATATAGGAATTGAACTTGATGACATAGTCCAATCAGATACACATTTCCCAGAATTCTATAATAGCCAAGATCAAAAAGACTCAAAGAGAGATGATATAAGAATAATATCATATCATAATTGGTCACATTCTGAGATTGTGAATGTAGCTGATAGTTACATTTTTTCTTCATTTTTAAAAGGGAAAACCAGAAATGCCCTCACTGTGCCTGACACTTTCCACCACTTTTTCTCCCTTAACTTCCTGGGGCCTTAGCAAACTTGGTCATGAACATGCATGGAGGCATACATGTGTGCCAGAATTGGTAGCCCTGTCCACCCACCCTGGCCAAGCCTGATCCACCATCTGTGCAGTACTACCACAGAGCCTCCACTTGGTGATAGCCAAGTGCTGGGAAGACCATTGTCACCAATCTGGGAGAGGAGAGTTGCCTGAGGGCCACTTGATCCTGCTCCCAGCCCCCCCAGTCAACCTCTGGCAACCTGAGCTCATTCACTGGGTCTCCAGTGCAGGAGAGGTAAGGTGCTAAGTGCCTCAGCCTTCAGCACCACTGAGCTGGCTTAAGGTAAATGATTTTAAAAAGCAGTAATAGAAAGCTAATACAAAGAGCAATGGGGGTTAGAGGGGTTGGGGAAAAAGTCACACCTCTACAGATGGAAATGACAGGAAACAAATAATTGATAACAGCACATTTTGGTAAAACAAAAGCAGTGTAAGCACGGTAATTATATTTACAATAGACAGATGGCACAAAAATGGAGTGATGGTGTGAATAATAAATGTGATAAGAAACAAAGATATAACTGAACATGACAGAGGCCATGAGGGCAGCTCCGTGTCTGAAATACACACACACACACACAAAAACATGTTATCATTTTATCATATTTCTTATGATAGTCTCTAAAGAATATATTACAGCAATGGTGTCCAGTCATTCTCCTCATTCATCCCATAACTCATGTCTGTTGCCCAGAACCTCTCAGTCCAAATGGCTTCCTGTAGAGAAGTCTCTTATTGCTGTCTACCCCTCTGGGGAGTGGCTGCACTAATTCTAAACCAAAAGCCTTACTCTTGGAATACTGTGATAAGCTTCTTTAAATTGTCTAGCAACTAGTGATCCCTGTACTATGCAACGTATATATCCCATATGTTCCAAGGTCCTTTTTTGTAGTGGTCTTATCGTTTTGACAATGTATACTTTGTCATACATATATTTAATATATATATATATATATATATATATATATATATATATATATATATATATATATATATATATATATATATATATATATATATATATATATATATATATCACATAGTCGTTTTGGCACATAATGAAGTCATTAACCTAAATGTCCTCATTCCTGACTGTATTAGTAATCTTCCTTAGTCCATAGGTGTGTTCACATGCTCAAAAATGTCCACAAAGAAAATTCCCCTTTATTGGATTTCCAAGTGGTTCACATGTACTTGTGGTTTCCAGAAGCACTTTATGACAGGAATGTACCAGTCTGTTTCTGATATTTTTTTTCTTTGCTATTATCATAGGCTTATTTTTTAAAACAAAACCCCCATCCCCCACCACAAGGCTATATGTAAATGACCTCTGTTTTTGTAAATAGCTATTCACAAGAGATTTTGCTTCCTAATGTGAGGGTTGCCCCATCTAAGTAAAAGCAGGACAAGAAGACAAATCACAGACACAGTAGTACCTGGGCAAAAAGGCCTACCCACCCTCAGTGGCACACACTGGGTGGATGTGCAAGGTGATTTGCACTTGCAGACTTTGAAGAAGTGAGCCAGTAAAAGTGGGTTAATGAGTAGAGTGAAGAGGAGAATCAGACCATGAGATGGAGGTTATTCATTATACTAGGAACAAAGCTAGAAAAGTCAATATGGTCAGTTGAGTATTTGCAGTAGAAAATAAGGAAGGAGTAGACTCCTGAGGAACAGAAAAGTAGGATGTCTGCCCAGAATTTTCCATCCAGTCTGGCCATAATGTTCTATGGACCAGAAAGGAAGTTAGGAGTAATGGGTTCACTTTCAGCTTCCTGGCTCTCCAGTCCAGGAACAGGACCCGAACCTGATAACTATCACCTCACAGAGCTGCTTAAAAACAAGTTATTATAGTAACTAATCAATCCCTGTGTGTGTGTGTGTGTGTGTGTGTGTGTGTGTGTGTGTGTGTGTATGTGTGTGTTCATTCTTTGAAGGGGAATGAATTTGACTATATTAAAGTGATCTCTTGGTTTAAAGCTAAACTGAGGGTTGCTAAACTACTATGATTTTAAAACCTTTTATATCACAGTTCTGGCTTTGAAGGTGAGGTAGAAAGTTTATGAAAGTTGAATTTTACATATTTTTTGAAAGAATGCTTACTCAATATAGCAGTTGTATGATAAATGGAACTGGTCTTGATTATATGACACTTTTCTGTTCATACAACAGTCTAATAAAGTTAAAGTAGTTGTCTGCTACAGATTTACAGTATGGTGTCATTATTCAGTTACCTGGTGTTACAGAGTGATGATGTCATAATTTATGTATCTGTAGGTATTTATTGGACTGGTGATTTTGCACCTTTCCAGTGGCGGAAAATACCTACCCATGCATTAGATAAAAGAGACTGACTACGAATAAATGTTTGGCAGGTCTAATATATGAACAAAGTTCTATTAATAGGGAATACATAATGGACTGCAGTGCAATATTTATTTTTATTTTTATTTATTTTATTTTATTTTTTGAGTACTAGGATTACAAATACCTTTGAACTAGAGATTCTTTTACAAAGGTTAAGTGTCAACATGAAATAAAAACAAACAATAGTGAGCAAAAAACTAATCATCATAACATAAAGTAAAAATAGTAGGATACAAGTTGGTTCAGGTTGCATAGTACAGAGATTCAGTAATACACAGACAAAAGTTAACATCATAAAACATAAACAGTAGATACACTTGGATTAGGTGGCATACTATCAAATTGCCGGGAATCATATCCCAAGAGATGTACAAGAAGGTAGGAGTTTGAAGCAGAATTTGTGTGGGGTTTAGGTGAACTCCATGAACATCATGAATGGTATACAGTGTAGAAAGAGACAGGGTGGAGAAAAAAGCTGTCAAAATTATGACATTGTCATAAAGTGCTAATCCAACAGAAGTGCAGTGTGGCACAAGGGGGGGATGGGAAGGAGTAATGGAGAGGACATGGGACAATGGAAAGGAAGAGAAACAGGTGATATGTAGCTGGTGGGAGGAGGTAAGGAGGGAGAGAGGAAGGGGAGAGGTGGAGCAGTGTGGGTGGCAAAAAAGGGAAGGGTAGCAGGAGAAAAATAGAGGAGAGGGAGATATAGGGGTTGGGGCCAAGGTTGATTGAGGAAGGAGGGGGAAAGTGGTGTTCAAGAGGAGTGGGATGGGGAAAAGGGGGAAGCAGGTGGTGACCTGCAGACATAGTGGGTACAGTCACATTTTTTAAGGTTAGTGAAGTGAGATAATGAGGAATAATACATTTATCTCTACTAGTGAGTGGTAAGACCCATAATTCATGAGTGGAGAAGCCACAAATTACTTATAAAGGTCTTACCACTCATGCATGGAGATAAATGTGTCATTCTACTGCAATCCATTATGTGTTTGATATATATCACACCATTTTGTAGTGTTTGTACTAGTGTTTTACGTTGTTTTAGCTTAAAACTGCCTTTTTTTCCATTGTAAGTTTCTTATCTGGCTCATTTTTCTCTGTGCTCCATTTCCAGATTCTAAGTGGAAATACTATGTTCTAAGTTAAATAAATTGTGTTCTAAGTTATATAAATGGCATTCTAAGTGAAATAAATGGTATTCTAAGTAAAAATAAATATTTATCCCAAAATAACATGATTTATTTAACCAATTTATTCAACACTGGTGTGGTATATAGAGAGTTTTCTGATGACATAACAAGTCACAAGCCTTAAGGGTGAGTTGTTCATTATCTCATCAAACCCTTGTGATGGAATGTTTTTCAAGTATATTACACTTTTCTGATTTGTATTTTATATAATACATTTGGACAGTTAAAACCTCATTGTTTCCATTATAATTGGTGATTTAAAAACTATGTAGGCATCCAAGAATTAACATGTCTAATTAATTTGCCAAAAGTGATCATGCAGGTATGAGAATCAGTGTTTCTTTCATTCACACAACATTTTTTATGTTCATCAGGAAAAATTCCATTTTTGTTTCTGTTTATTTCTTTGGTGAAGTTATTTTTCTTCAAAATATTCTGTGGTAATTTTTCAGTTGATCTCATTGCAGTCTTAGTACATTTGGAAATGCTACTAGTGACACATGACAACTATTTGCACTTGGAGTTTCTGAAGTTTTCGTCTTTGCCATAGGAAGAGGATAGGAGAAATTGTTTGGAAAATTCCAGCCTTTCTAACTTTAGTACAGTTTGCTTGCCTTTTTGGAATTTTAATTACTATGCTTTTGTGGGACAGTAGGATGCACAACACTGACATAGAGTCATGGAGCTAGCAAACAACCCACAGTGGCACAATATGAAATCGTAAGGCTATGCCTCCCCTCCCTTTATCACTTCTTAGTGTACAATGTGCTGTATGTCCTAGAAGAGTTACTGTAAAAGATACAACTTTATTTAGGGAGAACTATATTAACAGGTGGAATGAGGGAAAGGACTCACATGGCTTAAAAATATATCAAAAATCTTGCTTTAAACACTAATACCTTTCATATGGGTAGATTAGACAGCAAAAATGGCAGGAAAGGTGTCTAAACTAACTTCACTTATTTCTCAGTTCCTGGTCTAAACAAACAGTAGTTCCATACACATTCTGTAGTACTCCACACTAAAAACACTACACCTTTACCCAGTCTTTAATGTTTAATTAATAATGGTATCTTCATTCTGAATTATGTCTAATACCTCAGCTGATCATGCAGCCCCTTTGTTTTCTTCCTCTCTCTCTCTGTGCCATCTTTCATTATTTCCTCTAGGCTTTTTACTTTCTAATGATCTGAAACTGAAGGAATGATTTCTTTTTTACACTGATTTCTGTTAATCTATTCCTCTAGTTTCCTCCACTTCCCCTTAGTTTACCCATTCATCTTTCTCTCTCTCTCTTCCTGTCTCTCAAAGGAGGCCCTGTCAGCAGCTTAGAGATACAACTATGTCCCTTACAGCATTCCTGAATGCATATATGGTGGGGATGGCATAAGCAGTGGTGGTAGCAGTGGTGCAAGTACTGGCATATTTTTGACATTTTGCACCAACTCGCAGGTTCCTTCTTCCACATTATCTCCTTGACCCTTGAAAGCAGGTCTACTAATACTAAGTTGTGCTTCCCTTTGATACTACTGCCACCTAATCAGATGCCCACTCTTCAAGTGTCTATGCTGCCCAGATTTAACAAGATGTGAGCAAGATTTGCCATTGCTGACTCAAGCGTTGCATATTTGGTGTATTGTCACACTTTCATTCTTTTTGTCAGTGACATAAAAGTACAGTACCATACTAATGACACTGGGTATACTGGGTACTGCTTTGCTGTTGTGTGACTGCAGAGGGGGTTAGCATGACTGGGTCCATGGCTGCAACATCTTCACACTCATGCTTGCCAGCATCTTCTCCTTCTTTACTTTGACTATCACTGTCCATTTTCTTTCCATGTGCCTTGCCTTACACCGGGTCCTTACCCTTGCTTTTACCTATGCTTTCATATTTAGGACAAGCACTCTTCTCCTTGGCTGTCTCCTTGACCCCCAAATTGCCCCTGGTCTGGATAACTCAAGAGGCATTTTGCATGTGTAACTGCCTATACAGGGCTCTGGCTACCAATCTAAATCCTGCACTGGATAACCAAATCCCCATCCTTACTACTGTCCAAGTCAAACTCACCTCTTCTTCTACTTCTTCAGCTGGTTCTATCTGAGAGGTGGTGTACACCAGCCCTACAGATAGATATGTTGGAAAGTTTTATTTCACTAGCAAAGTTTACATGAAGTTGCTAAAGTTGTCTTTGTGAAGCACTTTAAAGTTACCACTTTGTCACATCACCACTTTGCAGGAATTTTCCTAGCAAAGTGGAATTTTTTCAGGTGAAGGTAGGGGAAGTTATGCCGAAAATGCAGATTTGCCAATGAGTTTATGTAATGTCACTTGAAAAAAGTGCCACTTTTCCTACCGAAAAATTCACAAAGTTAGCACTTTGCACTTCATAGATTTCTCAAGCAAATCACATTAATTCACAATGAGAAGTTTAACATCCACAATATCTTCCATTTGTCACTCCTCCTCCACTACCATCTCCCACAGTGACTCATTATCCACTGTCTCCTGTGATTCCTGCTCTCGTACTGACCCCCCCATGATTCCTGTGTTAGAAGTGCCACTATATCTCTAGCAGATATTTTAAATGAGTGAGGCTGCCCAATGGTACTTCTCACACCAACTGCACAAGTTGCCCCAGCTACTGATGGTACTACTGGCATTACTAGTGATGGTGTTAGCATCTGAAGCATAGAGGGCTGTCAGCAGATATACCAAACCCTGCACCACTAGCTGTACAGACAGCTTTCCCTGATACTTTTCAGTAGTGTATGGATGTGCAGACATGCCTGCACACATGCTCCTAGTCTGAACTGCTCTACTTTATCACAACAAAAATGAATCATTGAGAAAAACACTGGGAAATATTTTATCAGTCGTAAGAAAGCACTCAGAAAATTTCAGACTCACAGGACTTCAAAACATGAAAATAAATTTCTCTAATTGCATGCATTGTGTTTCTTCATCTTTTGCTAGCTAGTGTGCTTTGCATGCAGAGCCCTAAAAATAATGCACACCTTCCTCCACAGCAGAAACACAGCTAGCTAACACAAAAAAACACACACAAAAGCGTACATAACAGCACTCCTACAAAACACTCTATCATTTCTACTACAACGCAATAATAAACTCTGCCAGAGCCACTATGCCTGTAAATGTATTAACTAGATAAGGGTGTTTCATGGGCTTAAACATAAACATGAATTGCTGTTGCATGCACTAACTGAATCAAAGTATGGTACATTGAGAAAGGGCAGATATAAAAATAGCACCATCACCTGTATTACAGTTATCAATATGTTTCACCTTTTATTCTATGCACTGTTATAGCAATCAACTCAACAGAACCGGGCCATCATATACATGAAGGTACTGTACTTTAACTGCAAACACTATATGTTGTGACAAGATGGAAGATAAATACAATGTGGAGACATGTTTAGGAAGACATTTGATGTGTTTAATTGATTTTTTTAGAGATTGCTATACAGAACACACACACACATAATTAGTATAATATAAAAGTGCATATACCCAAATATCAATGTAAATCTTAAACATTTCATTATAAGTTGTTCTCTTGGAGGAAGATATTACTGTACAAGGCCTAAAAATGGACGTTAGGTAAAAGTAAACTGGTGTAGGTGTGTTATTGAGGGTATTGCATAGTTTATCTTGTACTGCTGCTCCACCCCAGGCACACACAATATGCAAAGCAACAACCCCTTGATATGAATTAGTACAAGGACAGAAATAAGTAGGAGACTGAGTTAGTGGATAGACAAGCATGAGTATGATAAGTCAAATAACATTTCAAAAAGTCTCACTATTATAATTCAATTTTTACAAATGATTCTGCATGGCTGACAATGTTTGTAAAAAGATAATAACAATGGGAGTTATTCCACATGTCACATAATTTAAGTGAGGGGAATGAAGATAAAAATAAAGCAGTGGAATGGAAGAGGAGTAGCTATAAAATGAAGGGGGGGGCAAATACAGAGCTATTCCAGTGGCAGCATGTGATGTGTTCAATTGCTTTGCATCTCAGGTGGGTGCATAGGCAAAATAACATACCATATATGGTAATAAAGAAAAATAAATAAAATACAGCTTACTGCAGAGCAAATTTTCAGATGCACACATGTCCATGACCGAGATGTTTCTGAAACAAGCAGTGGAAGCAGCCATGCCTTTGGTTAAGTGCCCTTTCACTTCCCCCAGAAGAAATTTATTGTACTTCTGGTAACAGAAAACAATGCAGTTTGCCAATCATTTAGACAGGCACTGTTTTGAAACTTCTGTGCCCTGTCTTTTGGGTGCAAAGGAAACAAACAACTGATTGGACTTACAAACATCTTTAGTCCAGTTAGTACAGTAACGCAGAATTCTGTGCACATCCATAGTGTGCAGAAGAGCCTCCCCCTGATTAGAGTACTCAGGGAAGAATACCGGCAGTTGAATTGTCTGATTCAACGTAAACTCAGAAACCACTTTAAGAAAAAACTTAGGGTTTGTACACAGAGCACCAGGTCTCTGTGGAAAATCAAGTAAGGCTCCTTATACACCAGAGCATGAAGCTCTGAAATTCTTCAAGCTGAAGTAATAGCAACTAAGAACAGTGTTTTCCAAGACAAATAGTGCATAGCACAACTTGCTGGCAGTTGAAAAGGAGGCAAAGTAAGTTTTTACAAAACAAAATTCAAGTACCAAGGGGGACTGATTTATGAATTGGTGGTTTCAGATGAAAAATTCCATTCAGGAAGGTTTTAGAAATATCCAGCTGAGCTATGGTTTTGCCATCCATGGGAAGGTGGTAGGCTGAAATGGCAGACAGATGGGCCTTCAAAGAAGAATAGGCTGAGATCTGAAAGATGCAAAAGGTATCCCATCACCTGGGGCACTGGGCAAGAGAAAGGGTCCCAATCCTTGGAGGTGCCCAAATGGAGAATCTTTTGCATTTCATGGCATAAGTAGTTCTGGTAGAAGGCTTTCTGGCCTCTACGAGGACCTGGGCCACTAGGGCAGAAACTCCAAAGTGTGAAGCAGCTATGTCCACAGGTGCCGCGCATGCAGGTGGAGGGATTTGAGGCCTGGATGCACCAGTCTGCCCTGCTCCTGAGTTGAAAGATCATGGCAGAGAGGCAGATGTTCTGGGGGTTCCATCGCTAGCTGTTGAAGCAGAAGGGATCAAATCTGATGAGGCCAAAGAGGGGCTATTAGAATTATTTGAGCTCCTTCCACCTGTAATTTCAGGAGAACCCTCAGAAGCACTGAGAAGGGAGGAAAGGCATACAAGAACCTCCCTGTCCAGCAGAGAGACAGCATATATCACCAGAAAACACCACACCTGGGAACGAGCGAGCAAACATTGGGTAGTTTTGCGTTGGATGGGGAGACAAAGAGGTCTATCTCCGGCCAACCCCACAGATCAAATAAGCTTTTGACCACGTCTTTTTTTTGTAATTAATCATCTTTATTATTTTCACAAAGAACTCCACTATACAAACATGAGCAGGTGAACAAAACTGAAAGCGCGGAATAAGACCACACAGAGCAACCAATTGTCAAATTTGCACTTTCAATCGGGATATAGATCATCCTCCCCCCCCACTCCACCCCACCCAAGGCTACACATATAAAGGAGCCCTGATTTATCAATCCTGAGGCACTCTAGGCACCAGGTTTCCAAGCCATAAGGAGCGCTTCTAGAGAACTCCAGAGCGATACATATGAATTCCGTCTACCTTGCATATGGGCAATATGTTTTTCTAATTGGAGTGCCAAGGTACATTCACGGTACCACTCCATCAAGGATGGGGGTTTATCACTAGACCAGTGCCTTAAAATTGACAATTTCGCTATAGCTGAAACAAGCAACATTTGTGCCTTTTTAATCTTGGAAGTACCTGCTGGAAAAAGACACAACAAACATGCCTCAGGGGTAAACATATCTGTTAAGCCAAGGATAGGGTCTAAGAGATTATTGATGGCTCTCCAAAAGACCTGCATTACAGGGCATGTCCATAACATGTGGTACAAAGTGCCATCATCCTTCTTACATTTCCAACAAAGGGGCGTGTCCTTTGCCCCATACCTACATAAACGAGATGGAGTTAGATATAAATGATGCATTATGTTAAAATGTACCATCCTGAGTCTATCTTGTTTTATGTATTTATACATTGTGCACCAGAGCTTTTTCCAAAGACCAGGAGCATCAGGTATATCTAACTCCCTAGCCCAATAGAAACAAACCCCTGAGGGAAGTCTACGATCCCAATCCTGAAGAAGCTTGTATACCTTAGAGACTGAACGCGGTTGAACAGCTATAGCAAAAAGGGCATCAATATCTTTAACCCCATGGTCAGCTGGGGTCGCCTGAGGAAAAACCGGGGCTAGGGCCTTACTAATTTGCAACCACTTAAACAAATCCCGTCCGCACCTCCGTAAGACCTCATCAGTTGATCGAAGGCAGAGACGCTTGCACCCAAAAGTCCGAGACTTTAAGGTGACTTATCTGGGCCAAAAGCAGTGGCTAAAGTAGTACCCCAACCCTAATATGAGGATTTTCAAAAATAGGTTGGTTGTCTGACAGATACCATTTGGTTGCAAGAAAATTTTGCAATTGTTGAAAGGCCTTTAGTGACCATCCCATAGGGTTGTTTTTCAAAGGTTTAGGAGTAGCCAATGGAGAAACATATAGCAGGGCCCGTAAGGAGCACTTCTCTCTCTTCGCCAACCCAGGCTCAATGTCTACCCATAAAGGTAAATAGGTCAGATGACTACTCCATTCACTCCAAAAGCTCAATTTGCATACATGCTGTGCGGCATAATATAGGAAAAGAGAGGGAGCAGCTAAGCCTCCCTTCAACTTTGGGGCTGTCAATTTAACATAAGATCTGTGAATTCTCTTCCCCTGCCATAGAAAGGAGTTAAACGCTCTCTGTAAGTTAGCAAACCACGCTTTTGGAAGGTACACACCCAGCATACCCAGGGGTATAGTAATCTAGGTAGGATGTTCATTTTTAAGATGTTTAACCTACCCCAAAGAGACAAAGAGAGTGATTGCCACCTGTCCAAATCCCCCAAGATGGTTTTGACTAAGCTACCCAGATTGTTCCTAACCATATGATTCAATTCTGTACTAATATTTATTCCTAAATACGTTAGTGATTTTGCCTCCCAACAGAGGCCAAAAGGCAGCAAATCAGCCTTCATAACATTATTGTTTAAGGGGAGAATCTTCGTCTTCGCACGATTTAACTTGTAATAAGATACTTTGGAGAAGGAATCAATTTCCTCCAAGATAACTGGGACCGAAATCTCTGGTTTTCAATATGTAATAACACATCATCAGCATATACCGAGTGTATATAACTGGCTTCCCCACCTGTATACCCTTGATAAAAGGATTTCCTGCCAATCTATGCAAACGGTTCCAGATATAGGTTGAATAATAGCGGGACAAGGGCATCCTTGCCTCGTGCCTCGCTTCTAACTTTATTACCGGAGACAATATCCCGTTACACTTAACTCTGGCAGAAGAAAAGGAGTATAAAATTTGCACCCATCTCAGGAACACTTCTGGCAAGCCAAAGGCCGATAGAGTGGCAAATAGGTAATCCCAGAACACTCTATCGAATGCCTTTTCAGCATTTAATGAAATAAGAACTGCTGGGGTCTTGGCCTCTTTAGCAACCGCAATGAGGTGTAATAATTTCCTCAAGTGATCTTGGGGTGATCTCCCCATCATAAAACCCACCTGCTCCCTACTAACCAATTTGTCCATAACTTTGGACAACCTATTAGCCAGAATTTTTGCCAGAATTTTAATGTCCGTATTTAGGAGGGAGATAGGGCAATAACTATCCATACTAAAAGGGTCCTTCCCCTGTTTCAAAATTAGAGAGATCGTCGCCTCTTGGAAACTAGGATCGGATAAGCTTTTGACCACCTCTTGATTTAGCTCCCACTCATGAGCCCTGACAGTGGTACAGCTGAGACTGTCTGCCAGGACTTTGTTGGTGCCCGGCACATGGACAGCAGTCAGGTGGAGGTCATGCTGGACTGCCCAGTATCCACACTCCCATCGCCTCCCAACATAGAGGGTACAAGTGAGTGCCTCCCTGTTTGTTCAGGTACCAGACCAAAGACATATTGTCAGTCTGAACCAGGAGTGTCCCTGGACATAGGAGAGGCTGGAAGGCCTGGCGGGCATACAGCACTGCCCTCATTTCTAACACATTGATGTGTAGAGACGCTTCCAGATAAGACCATGTTCCCTGGGTCTGATGGTCTCCTAGGTGGGCTTCCCAGATTTGACATGAAGCATCTATTGTAAGGGTCATGATAGGAGCAGGGGGTTGAAAGGGAACCCCCATGGAGAGATTGGACAACTCCTGCCACCAAAGAAGATCCTTCCTCATGTACCCAAACACTAGAACCCTGTGGTCCAGGTTGTTCAGCTTTTGATACCACTGGACACAAAAAGTCTATTGGGTCACCCTCATATGCAGTCTGGCTAGAGGAACTATAGGGATCGCAGCTTCCATCAGCCCAAGAAAATGGAGGAATGACCGGGCTGTTGTCCAGCGTGAGTTGGCCACTAATCTGGCCTGTTCCTGCAGTGTCTCTGCTATGTTCAGTGGGAGGAAGGCCCTGTGCTGGACAATATCCAGTACTGCCCCAAATCACTTGTAGGCACTGGGAGGGGAGAGGTGGGACTTGGAATACTTGACTGTTATTCCAAGTCTTGAAAAGAGGTCCAGGGTGAAGGGACTCTTTCAGACTGCTCTGTGATGGGGCTGACAGAAGCCAGTCATCCAGATACAGACACAATTATATCCCTCTGTGGCATAGGCCCACAGCTACCACTGCTAGGCACTTGGTAAAAAACCAAGGTGCTGAGGATAGTCCAAAAGGGAGAGCTTTGAACTGATAATGTTCCCCCAGAAGGCAAACCGAAGAAAGAGGCAGTGGGCCTGGAAGACAGGGATGTGCAGATAAGCATCCTGCATGTCCAGTGCACAAAGCCAATGGCCCTTGTGGAATGGGGTAGAGGTCCCTGGATGGTGAGCATGCAGAACCTCTTGTACTTGATGTACAGGTTGAGCAGGCTGAGGTCCAAAATGTGTCTCAGGTCACCCGTCTTTTTGGGCACTAGGAAGAAATGGAAGTAGTACCCTCTTCTTATCTGTGTTGGAGCCATGGGTTCTATGGCTGACTTTTGCAGAAGAGCCTGGATCTCATCCCCTATCAGAGACAGATGCCTTGGAGGGTAATGGGAAAGACCTGGGAGGTTGTCTGTTGGCCAGTCTAGGAACTCTATGGTGTGACCTCCTGCTATTAACTGAAGGACCCAAGAGTCTGTGGTTATGTCCTGCAACCCTGGAAGGTGGAGGGCAAATCTCCCCCCCAACTGGTTACCCCAAAGGATCTGGAGGCAGCTGGGGGTTCCCCCATGAGTTAGGAGGCTGAGGTGAGGGAGCTGGCAACTTCTCTGTGGGGGCTTCCTGGACTTGGCAGGGGGAGTAGGGGTTCCTGATGCTGGAAACCAGCATTTGACAAGGCGTTTGGCAGGGACCTCTTTGGTCTGGTATCTCTGTTGCTGAAGGAAAGGCTGTTTGCCTTTGTAACCCCCTCAGTACATGAAGTGGATGTTGCAGATGGATTTACTGTGGTCCTGCAGATCAGTGATAATATCATTGGTGTCACCTCAGAATAACATGGATCCCCTTAAAGGGGCATCCAGGATGGAGGTCTGGATGTCTTGTGCCAGGCCAGCAATCCTGAATCATGAATGTCACATAATGCAGACAGCAGTGGCTGTGGTGCAAGCAACTGAGTCTACTGTGTCAAAAGTGGCCACGAGGGCATGATGACAGGAGATTTTAGCTATTCTCACTATCTTGACAATCTCAGCCTTAAGATCCTGGTCCTGGATAGCTTCTAGCTTGGACTCAAGTGAGGCCATGGAAGATTTCTGGTAGTAAACCATATGAGCCACATAATTAAGGGACTTGAAGGTGCAAGTGGAGGAGGAATGGATCTTGTGACTGGAATTATCCAGCTGCTTATACTCCTTATCAGGAGAAGACATGCTCAAATGTTTAGGCTTTGAGAACCAGTTGTGGGTCACTGTGATAACATCCGAGTCTGCATTAGGATGGCCAGTAAGGTGTGTGATCCCAGCTGGTGGGTGGTACATCCTGTCTGCCTTTTTTGAAGCTGGAATGGAGGATGGCTGTTACCAGATAGTGGACATCAGGTCTTCATGGGGCCCAGTCCAAGGAAGTATGGGAATAGGAGCTGCGTCAGTCATGTCTAGATGCTCGCCAAGCCTTTTCTGCTTTGGATCCTGTTCCTGGATAGCCCAACCACAGGTATTTTGTATGAGGAGTTCTGCAAAGGAAGGGTCCTCCAGAAGGGACTTCTGGAACACCGTAGGCTGAGGCTCTATAGGTGTATGCGTACCAGAGCTGGAGGATGAGTCAGAGGCAGAATCCAAAGAGTGCCTGCTGGGGGTCTGAACCCTTTTTAGAGGAGTGTCTTTGGTTTTATCCCTGACCTGGTGTTTAGAAGAGCCTTCTCTGGAAAGGTTGGAATCCATAGGAGAGGCTGATCTGGGGGTCAGAAAGAAGGAGGGAGTAGAGGCCGCCACTGGTTTCCAATGGTCAAGCTCTGAGGCTAGTTGGGTCCTGGCCTCCTGAATCAGGGTCTGAAACACTGCCTGGATAGCAGACTGAGGCTGCTGTAAAGGCAGAGGCTGAGGATAAGCAGGTGGTGGAGGAGGAGGCTAGTATAATGGATAGCCCAGCATCTGATATTGAGGGTATCCTTGAGCCTGATTGGAATAGGGAAAGTCAGAAGGAGCATATCCTTGATTAGACATAGCCCAGCATCTGGTACACAGGTACATAATGGGGTTGACAACCAGTCATTGGATACCCCGGTGAAGGGTACCTTGGGTGTTGTGGGGGCGGATAGCCTGGAACATTGCTCATAGGTCCAGCTGGAGATGAAGGCCCAGCAGGAGGTGGGGCTGAAAGCCCAGCAGGAGGTCCAGAAGGACCAAGCATCTGCCCCATAGGGACATTCAAAGGGGTTGTCACCGGATCAGGCTCAGGAGTGTCCGGCACTAGAAGATTCAGTGTCTGGGGGCCTGACAGAAAGCTGTCCAGCATTTGAGGAATGGCTGGAGTTCCAGACATACCCTAACCCAGTGAAGGGTCACCTGGTGAAGGGTCACTTGGCATTGGGGTGTGAGTAGAACCCTATGGAAGACCCGCTGTCATTTGGGAAGCCGGAGTCCAAGATGGCAAAACCTGGTTTTCCAAGGGGGCTTGGGTTGAAGAGGTCCAGATGGAAGATCCCTGGAGGGTTTAACAATAGGCCCAGTAGGTGAACCAGGAAGAGACTGACCCAGTGAAGGAAGGGGAACCTTCAGATTAGTGCCCACTTCTGACTCTTGAACTTCAGGCAAGCCTGGAGGGTCCAGTTGGGTCAGTGAGAGCAAGGAACCCTCTAAAGAGTGTTGTGTGTCCGACAGCTAGCTCAGCTCAACATTGGGGATATCCTATAACCCCAATGGGAGAGCCTCCACTGTGCAGTCCCCAGAGGAACTGGGGAATGACTTATCAGCTGTGGCCATGCAGACGTCAGAAGAGCTAACATCCGACTTATCGGCCTGGGCCATGCATACAACAGCAAAGCTGGTGTCCAGCTTAAGGGCTGTGACTGTGCACTCCTTGGTGGGGTCAGGGAGTGACTTATCAACCTGGCTACTGGTGATAGACCCTGAAGAAGATATGGGCCTAAGGAGCACAATAGGGGTTCCGTCATCCAAGAAGAGCCCCGACTGTACCATAAGTAAAGCAGGTAGGGAGGCTGTGGTCTGATCCACTGGAGTAGTAGGAGAACTGGAAGTAGGGGTACTTACCGAGGTGAATACAGACCTATCCCAGTCTTTGTGCCTCTCCTTGTTCTTTTTCTTCTTTTTGGGTTCTGGCATTGGAGAAGATTTTTTTCCACAGATTCTGCAGCTACTTTTCCATCAAAACTAGGTGCTCCTCCAGCAAGTGGTCTTCAGACTTTTTCTGGTGCCTAATCCATGTGGCCTGGTTGAGGGATTGGCAGGCTGCACAGTCCTTGCCATGGTGTTTGGAGCCTAGGCAGATCATGCAGCGGAATGCCTGTCCGCATGCAGAATCTGGGTGCAGCAGGACTTGCACTTCTTTTCGACACATCAACCAACTGTTCATGTTCCTGAATTGCACCTCCAACTATATCCCATGCTGTAAATTTGTTCTGTTATTTATTTGCTTCTCCTTTCTTCTGTATATCCCTCACAATCTCTGTATTTAACCTGTTTATGTTAGACCTGTTTATACTGTATTTTACTATGTAATTGTTTGACCTGATGTTCTGTTCTCTTTTTATGCTTAACTGGATATTTGTGTAAATGGGCATTTTTGCTCACATACCTTTCAGTATAAAATAAAGATTGATTGACTGATTAAAAACTGGACTGACAGACCTGGACCACAGCAGTTCTGTAAAAATCCAAACTGGCCATACTGGGTGCAACTTGTACAAGTACTGCTGGTCTGGTCACTCTGGCTGCACTGTTCAGTCTGACTTTTACATATTTGGTCAAGTCCTGCATGTCTGTTTTTCAACCCTTCCTTGGCATGGTTAAAAACAGAGCCATCAGGACCAGACCAGATAGATAAAAGCCAGACCAGATCATCTGGAGTGAGTGGATCAGCAATATTTGCACAAGCTGTGCCCAGTCCAGATTTTACAGCTCTTGTTCTGGTCTGGTGATCTGGGTTTTACCCATACTCCACTGCATGTGGCTTAGTGATATACTGTACAGATGGATGCAGAGTCTAACCCATAGAAGGTTGAAGTTTCTAAAAACCATTATGCTAAAAACACCAAGACTCATTCAATTCCTGCTGATCCCCCACCCCCAAGTCAAACTTAGTCCTCTACCAAAGTCATGCTCAAATATTGGTGCTGCTACATCCACACCTTTAAGCTTTTAATGCCATCATGCTTCATCTGCTGCCATGAGCTCCCCTGTCCATGAAGTCCCATTCTGCTTGTGGCAGCCCCCCCCCCGAACTAGGTAATTTTCCATGGAGTAGCTGTTTACACCACATCAACTAAATTATTGCTAAACTCCTTATTTTTAAACATTTTGTTGAGAAATTTTTGATTCAGTATATCTATGGTTAGGAATAATGAATTTGTAAAAGAAATCAAAGCCCCATTTATCAGTTCATTTAATCACAATACAGCATGTTATGAACTGATCAGATGCTATGTGTAATCTAAGTCAAACAGAAATTAGACATGCACATGCCTACCTGTTTGCAAGTGAAGCATGTTAGGCTTGCTCCTTCTTCAATTTTTAAATCAAGACTCAAGCATGATTTGTTACTGAGATCTGGTTGTAATTGTAATTTGTAAATTGTTTGTCTATTCTATTTGTTTTGTATATTTTGTATGATTATCTGTCTGGGTCGTGCCTGAAGAGGGACCATTGGTCCAGTGCCTTTACCTGGTTACCAAAGAATAAATGAAATAATTAAATGAAATGTGATTATCAGCATTCAGTTGTAAACACCTATAGTCACAAATTGCAGGTTAAGAACATTCAGTAGAATATAAATAGTAGACAGAACTGCCTGCCTGAGAAAATGTAGTTGGTGTATTATTTGGAAACTGGCATCACTGGGACTCTTTCATATGGAATGTCATGCAAAGTAAAAGAATGACTTGTCTTAGGATGGTGGTGTCAAATGGGTTAGTGAGGTGTTCCTAGGGCCTGAGGGCACATAAGAGCTTATTTGTTATGCAGAAAGCTCCAGGAAGTGTTTAACCAATTCTACTTCCAATAGCTTTCTATGATGTCTGTACTATCCATTGGTAATCTGACAGAATGACTGCCAGAAGATAATGAGTTAACTTACTGTGGGTTCAATTAACTTCCTAAGCCAGAGGAAAATTAATGCTCTGCAGCTTCCTATACATATACAGGCAGTGTAATAGTGAGGCTTCAGTGAAGGAATCTATTTCTAACACTCTATCATGTTGTTTGGTAGTAAAAATGACATCAGCCCTTTTCTGAATGCAAAACGTCTGCTGTAATGCTGTACGAAATGTGAAATTCTGCCTGCAGAATTAGTGTGGAATGACCATTCCTCCAGTGGAATCTCCGCTGTAATTTCACTTGTTCACATGCAGAATTTCACCTACTGCGATCCATAGAATAATATTCTGTGGAACAGTATTGTTTTCCGCAGAAAATTATTCCGCAACAATTTCTGTGGAAAATATTGAGATCTGCAGAATAATATTCTGCAAAACAGTGATGAAAATCATTCAGCAACTATTTTATGCTGAAGAATTCTGCCATTCCATTTCCAGCGGAATTTGGCAGAATTTCAGCAGAATTTTGAATATTCCACAGAATTTAATTCCACTGGAATTTGAAAATTCTGCACATAACTAGCCTGCTGGGCTATGCCCACAGCCATAAAACGGAGGCACTAATGAGCAGCTAGCAGGCTCCATCAACTCTGATAGTTAAAGTATTAAAGGCATAAGCCAAACTTTTCCAGGCGTACAACAACAATCTGCAGCAGCTATGAATCATGAACACATTATTAGTCAGTCCACCACTGAAACCGCCTTGGGCAGCCCCAAAAGTGAACAAGACAGCAACGAGACAGCCTGTAGGCCCTGGACCAGTACCATTTTAGGAAACAGAAATGAGTGTCCGCACTGATTTTTGTCTCCTAAAGTAATACTGATCTAGGGCCTACAGGCTGCATGGAATATTCAAAATGCTGCTGAAATTCTGCCAAATTCAGCTGGAAATGGAATGGCAGAATTGTGCAGCATAAAATAGTTGTGGAATGATTTTCATCACTGTTTTGCAGAATATTATTCTGTAGATCTCAATGTTCCAATTTTTCAAACAGCTTGCCTTCCAAGGGGTCTAATTTTGGACTGAGTACTTTTAAGACCTACTTTGTGACTGTCACAAAGTAGGTCACAGAATTTCATTCGACCGGAATTTGAAAATTCTACACATCACTAGCCTGCTGGGCTATGCCCACAGCCATAAAACGGAGGCACTAATGAGCAGCTAGCAGGCTCCATCAACTCTGACAGTTGAACTATTAAAGGCATAAGCCAAATTTTTCCAGGTCTATAACAACAATCTGCAGCAGCTATGAATCATGAACAAATTATTGGTCAGTCCACCACTGAAATAGCCTTGGGCAGACCCAAAAGTGAACAAGACAGCAATGATACAAGATAACTACAACTGGGAAGCAATCTGCAGCTTCAAGGGCTTCTGGATGGTCTGTAGGGGGAAAGAGCACTAATCTTTTGAGCCATCAGATTGTTAAAACATCTGGGACTCAAACTAAATTCTGACTGCCTGAAAACTGAGAGCGCACACCATGAACTTGTGTTGAAGCTGCCCCAAGGAGAATCCCTGAGGTAGATTGTTTTTCATATGTACCATTTCAGTGACTGAAAGACAATTCTTGATTGGGGGGAGCCAAGTTTTAGGGATGCTGAGGGGTGGGACATGGCATCCAGCATACTTGACACCAGAAAGCATTGATACAGGGAGAGGCAGCGGGGGAACACTTGCTCTCCTGGGGGGGTATAGTTTAACTAAGCTTAGACTTTGATGGAGGCCCACTAGTAGGCCGGGTAATGTTGGACCAATGGAGCACCTCCCAAAGAGGAAGGGTGATACACATTACAAATTAAATATTAGGTCAAATTAGAAAAGGTCTGAAGCAAAGAGGAGGGGAGCAGGGGAGAGGGAATCTGTGAACAGAAGGAGAGGAGCTATTGATTCCCTGTTGCTGGCCAGAGGAGCAGAGGGTCAACAACAAGACAATGTTTAATGTATGCACTAGGAGGTTAAATATGGGGGAGGGGCGGATTTATGTATTTCTTTACTTATTTATATATTTATTTATGTATTTGTTGAACGGGTAATACACTGGTCAAGTAGACCATTTTCAGGTATGGCCCAGACCATGTAGATGGCACACAATACAAAGACATGATCAATATTACATTAAAATGACAGTTCCACATAGGTTACAGGGAGAATGCTTGGGATGCGTACAGCCTTCATACATTTGGCTCCACACAGTGGGATGACAATAAATACTGAGAACACAACATTGGCCAGGTAACAATAAGGTATCAAATACATGTTAATCTCAGGTGGGAGCCAGTGTACTCCATGATTTATGTGTTCTAAATGTTTAATTGTTCTTCTTGTTACCGTATACAGTATATGTTTCATGTTTATTCATTCCACCAAAAGAAAGGTATAAGAAAGGAGTGGATAGATAGCATTGTATGTTCCAGGAGGAGAGGAGGAACAGTGCAACTCAGGGATATTCCTGGAGGAAAGGATGGAGACCCCTGGTGGCCAGGACTTCAAAGCTGATAATGTTGATCAATACAATAACGGTGTCCTGGAATGAATGTGGCTTCTCTTCACCCATTAAAAGAAAGAAAATGTTGGCAGCACTCAAACAAAAGCAGATCCACATACCTTTGCTACAAGAGACCCACCTCACTAAATTGGAGCTCAACAAGCTGATAGTGAGATGGGTGGAAGAGTGTTACTCAAACCCATACTCTTCCCATAAAAGAGGCACTGCCTTTGAAAGTACAAAGTGGTGTCGGATATGCAGGAGAGTAGGTATGTATTCATCTCTGGGGAAATACATGGAAGAAAAGTGACATATGAGAGTGTGCATGCTCTGGCGGTCTTTCACCTCAAATTTTATAAGACTATCCTAGATATACTACTTAGAGCTAGCAGTTACCTAATCTGGTCGGGAGGGGTTCAATTGTGTGATGGATTCAGCACTGCACCACTCCAAGGGGGTGGACATGGGGCCACAAAAGCTACATGGAAAGGCCTTTCAGAGTCGGACTTGGTGGATGTGTGGCAAACCATGAACACTGGGGCAAAGTAGTATACATTTTTTTGTCTAACCTCCATCAGATGTGATCCAGGCTGGATTATATTTTTGCACCCAGGATCAGTTTGAACACATACAAAAGCAGATCATAGCCCAGTCTATATCTTAGATCATGCCATGGTGATGATAACTTTTATATCGGTGGTGGAGAGGGTGAACAGGCCATCCTGGTGGTTCACTACATACCTACTAGCTAAAAAAAGAGTTATGCCAGCACTTAAAGGAACACAGGGACCAGTACCTGGCAACTAATAGGGCCCCTGCACCAGCCAAGGGACTACTGTGCAATGATGGGAAAGCCTATATGTGGGGCATAATAACTATTTATGTGGCTCCCCTAAAGAGAAATAAAAGGGAAAAGAAGTAGAAACTGGGGGGCAAACTTAAAAATCTGATACAGAGAATGGTGGTGGGAAAGCAGAGTAGCTCAGGGAGCTAAAAGCTACATGGAATGCTCTGAAGCTGTTGTTCCCCGGGGCAGAAATGTCAACAGTTTCATTTGCCCAGCAACGAATTTTTGAATGGGAGAACAATCCAGAATCCTATTAGTGAGGTTGCTGCAAGGTAAGCAAGTGGCAGAGTGGATCCCAATGATCAAAGAAAGAAAAGGGTGCTTGGAACATAAGTGATAGGGTATCTGAAAGACAATCCACAGCTTTTATGAGACCCTGTACAAGGCAGAGTGCAGGGGACCAGAGCTGATGCCAATTCATTTCTGAATGGCATCACTGTCCCAACTCAATGGGTGATTGGAGCAAACGTAACTAAGGAAGAGGTCATGTGGGTGATTAGGACACGTAAAAGATGGAATGCTAGTGGTCTGGATGGGTTTGGGGCTTAGTATTATAAGGCTCTGGGAGGAACTCTAGTGGAAGCCTTGACTGAGATGTTCCTGGAAGCTAGGGAGGAGGGTACCCTTTCTGTCTCATGCTAAGAGGCCTCCATATGTATGTTGTCTAAACCAGAAAAAGACCCTATGGAATGCCTGTCCTATTGACCCATAGCTCTGCTTAACTGTTAGCTCAAAAGATTAGCCATGGTTATGGCATGGTGCCTCAAGTAGGTACTCCCACAGATCTTGCACCTGGATCAGACAAGCATCTTTCAGGCAAGATGTCATACTGCAATATGCATAGACTGTTGAATGTTGTGCACTTGGGATCTCAGAGTACAGGCACAGCATTTGTGCTGTCAGTGGACACCAAGAAAGCTTTTGACCAGAACGAATGAGAGTATATGTTTGTAGTGCTGGAAAGATTTGGACTGGTGGAGGAATTTATGGATATGGTGGAGCTCTTGTACAGGGATCTCAGAGCTCGAATACTGGAGAATGAAGGCTTTTCAGATGAATTCAGACTGTTCTGTGGCACAAGGCAGGGATGCCCCTGTCCCTGCTGCTTTTTGCCCTGGCAATTGATCCTTTCACCATCCAAATCTGGCAAGCATGGGGGCTCTTAGGGATACCAGAAATGATTGGAAATCAGCATAAAATCACCTCATATGCTGGCAGCATTCTCTTCTTTGTTACTAATCCACAGGAGTCTATGTCAGCTCTACTGGGGTTCATCAAGGACTTTGTAACTACCTCTGGGTATAAACTGAACTTTCACAAGTTGGAGTTACAGGCTATAGGGAAGCCTCTGGAAAGCTGGTTGGAGTGAAACTTGGGCATAAAGGCAGTAGGGAGAGCTATGACATACCTAGGGATTAAGGAGGAAGGGAACTGAGTAGCTTGTATGCACTCAACTGTAAACCAATGATTAACACCATACTGGTGAAGTTAGAAAGGTGAGGTCACTTCCCGTACTTTGGATAGGTTATATTAACCTGCTTAAAATGAACGGTTTACCCTGGTTTCTAAACATCTTACAGATGTTACCCATGGGACCCACTAGAGGGGACATAAAGTGACTAGAATTGTGGTTCATTAACTTTATATGGCAAGGGAAGATGCCCTGGGTTAGCCTGCAGAGATGGAAAAGTGGATTACAGCAAGGAGGCCTCAGTTTATCAGATCTCAAAGGATATTTTACATCCATCTAATGATGTTACATTGAGGACTGGGTGAATAGGGGAGAAGCTGTGAGTTTGCTGGTGTTGGAAGAAGGACGCAAAGGGAGGCTCTTAATGTATCTGGCCCCAGGAGGCAAATGTGCCTATAATCAAAGTGAATCCCCTAGTCCCCTAGCATGATGCACTTTGGAAGCATGACAGAAAACAAGGACAAGAAGTGGTGTGAAGGAGAAAATACTCTACGGGAGCCAGTGGCAGGAAACCCAGAATTCTTACCAAGATGGGAGGACAAAGGTTTTAAGGAATGGAAACATCATGGGATAAAATGCTTAGGGGCCCTATACACAGGAGAAGGTCTCCACCCATTTACTGAAGTGAAGGAGAAATTAGACTTCCCACAATCTCACCATTAGAGGTATTTGCAGGTGAGGACCCACTGCAGAAGTATGGGATGAGACCCAGAGGGAGACCAAGGGAGTCTGCTAAAAGGCTAGTTGCTAAACTTGCTAAACAGGATAGAGCATTTCTTCTGAACCTATCTAGTAAGGTAAATAGTAAGTGGGTGAAGGACTTGGGGACACCATTATGGAAGAATGCTGGAGCTCAAATGTGTGGCTTCATATGGGCCTACTGATCTATAACAGGTCCAAGGAATTGCAGTATAGGTTTGTTTACAGACTTTATTGTTCACTCAGGGTGGTCCACAAGTTCAACCCCAATACCGCTCCAAAATGTGGGAGTCGTCAGACAGCTCTGGGTACATACAAACTTTAGTTTTCAGACTGTGGTACACTAAAGTTGTTTTGAAAGGGAGTAGCCGAAGAGCTAAGCAAACTACTGGATAAGCAATTTCCATATACACCTCTCCCCTTTTTGACTGGTCTGGAACACCTAAGGAAGAAGGATGGAAACCATACCCTAGATGGATCCAGGTACTGGTCACCCAAGCCCACAATTGCATACAGAATATTTGAGTCTCCTGTGTTACCCATATCTTCACCCAGTGGAAGACATTAGTTTTACAATCCCTAGCACTAGAAAGATTAATGTAGACCCTTAGAGGGAGGGAAAACTTGGGAAAACTTATTTGCTAAAAGCTGGGTTAAACACCTGGATTTACTGGGTCTGATGTTCAAAGCATCGGGAATAGTGGAAGTTGCTTCCTGCAACTCCTGCAGCTCCTTGGAAGGTATGGGACAGCGCAGCCAATCGGAAAACGGGTGCTTCCAGCAAACCCACTCTGATTGGCCAGGAGTATTCCACTGCTATAGACACCTGGCACTTTGTTAGATTTTTCGATAGAACTAAGCACATTTCAACTGTGCTATTAGGAGTTTTTCAACTGTATTAGCTGGATAGTAATTTCTACTACTGTTTTAAAGTGCTTACACCTCTTCTGTCTGACTGCTCCTCCTGCAAAGCCCCCCCCATCCAAGAACTCTGCCTTGGTGCCGCTAAGTCTAACTACCTTTTGTCTTACTAAACTGCTCCAATCTAACCCCCTTTACCTCTATGCTATTTAAGACCTGCTCTGTCTTCTTCTCTCTAGCTGCTTGCCCCTGAACAGGGCTGCTTCAGCTCATCCACGGTCGGCCGGCACCCAGCCAGCCACCGACCAAGACTAGGACACCCACCTGCAGCTCCTTGGAAGGTACGGGACAGCGCAGCCAATCGGAACACGGGTGCTACCAGCAAACCCACTCTGATTGCCCAGGAGTTTTCCCCTGCTATAGACACCTGGCACTTTGTTAGATTTTCGATAGAACTAAGCACATTTCAACTGTGTTATTAGGAGTTTTTCAACTGTATTAGCTGGACTGTAATTTCTACTACCGTTTTAAATTGCTTTCACCTCTTCTGCCTTACTGCCTTTCCTGTAGCGCCCCCCCATCCAAGCACTCTGCCTTGGTGCCGATAAGTCTAACTACCTTTTGTCTTACTAAACTACTCAAATCTAAACCCCTTTAACTCTATACTAATTAAGACCCGCTCTGTATTCTTCTCTCTAGCTGCTTGCCCCTGAACAGGGCTGATTCTGCTCACCCACGGTCGGCCGGCACCCAGCCAGCCACCTACGAAGACTAGGACACCCGCCGGCAGCTCCTTGGAAGGTACGGGACATCGCAGCCAATCAGAACATGGGTGCTTCCAGCAAACCCACTCTGATTGGCGAGCAGTTTTCCCCTGCTATAGACACCTGGCACTTTGTTAGATTTTCGATAGAACTAAGCTCATTTCAACTGTGTTATTAGGAGTTTTTCAACAGTATTAGCTGGATTGTAATTTCTACTACTGCTTTAAAGTGCTTACACCTTTGTGTCTGACTGCTCTTCCTGCTGCACCCCCCCCAATCCAAGCACTCTGCCTTGGTGCCGATAAGTTTAACTACCTTCTGTCTTACTAAACTGCTCAAATCTAACCCCCTTTACCTCTATGCTATTTATGACCCACTCTGTATTCTTCTCTCTAGCTGCTTGCCCCTGAACAGGGCTGCTTCAGCTCATCCACAGTCGGCCGGCACCCATCCAGCCACCGACCAAGACCAGGACACCTGCCTGCAGCTCCTTGGAAGGTACGGGACAGCGCAGCCAATTAGAAAACGGGTGCTTCCAGCAAACCCACTCTGATTGGCCAGTAGTTTTCCCCTGCTATAGACACCTGGCACTTTGTTAGATTTTCGATAGAACTAAGCACATTTCGACTGTGTCATTAGGAGTTTTTCAACTGTATTAGCTGGATTGTAATTTCTACTACTGTTTTAAAGTGCTTACACCTCTTCTGCCTGACTGCTCTTCCTGCAGTGCCCTCCCATCCAAGCACTCTGCCTTGGTGCCGATAAGCCTAACTACCTTTTCTCTTACTAAACTGCTCAAATCTAACCCCCTTTACCTCTATGCTATTTAAGACCTGCTCTGTCTTCTACTCTATTGCTGCTTGCCCGAACAGGGCTGCTTCAGCTCACCCACAGTCGGCCGGCACCCAGGCAGCCACCGACCAAGACCAGGACACCCGCCTGAAGCTCCTTGGAAGGTACGGGACAGCGCAGACAATCGGAACACGGGTACTTCCAGCAAACCCACTCTGATTGGCCAGGAGTTTTCCACTGCTATAGCCACCTGGCACTTTGTTAGATTTTCGTTGGAACTAAGCACATTTCAAGTGTGTTATTAGGAGTTTTTCAGCTGTATTAGCTAGATTGTAATTTCTACTACTGTTTTAAAGTGCTTAAACCTCTTCTGTATGACTGATCTTCCTGCAGCGCCACCACATCCAAACACTCTGCCTTGGTGCCGGTAAGTCTATCTACCTTCTGTCTTACTAAACTGCTCAAATCTAACCCCCTGTACATCTATGCTATTTAAGACCTGCTCTGTCTTCTTCACTCTAGCTGCTTGCCCTTGAACAGGGCTGCTTCAGCTCACCCACTGTCAGCCGGCACCCAGCCAGCCACTGACCAAGACCAGGACACCTGCCTGCAGCTCCTTGGAAGGTACAGGACAGCGCAGCCAATCAGATCATGGGTGCTTCCAGCAAACCCACTCTGATTGCCCAGGAATTCTCCCCTGCTATAGACACCTGGCACTTTTTTAGATTTTCAATAGAACTAAGCACATTTCGACTGTGTTATTAGGAGTTTTTCAACTGTATTAGCTGGATTGTAATTTCTACTATTGTTTCAAAGTGCTTACACCTCTTCTGTCTGACTGCTCTTCCTGCAGCGCCCCCATCCAAACAGTCTGCCTTGGTGCCGATAAGTATAACTACCTCTTGTCTTACTAAACTGCTCAAATCTTACCCTCTTTACCTCTATGCCATTTAAGACCTTCTCTGTCTTCTTCTCTTTAGCTGCTTGCCCCTGAACAGGGCTGCTTCAGCTCACCCACGGTCGTCGGGCACCAAGCCAGCCACTGACCAAGACCAGGACACCCGCCTGCAGCTCCTTGGAAGGTACGGGACTGCGCAGTGAATTGGAAAACAGGTGCTTCGAGCAAACCCACTCTGATTGGCCAGGACTTTTCCCCTGCTATAGACACCTGGTACTTTGTTAGATTTTCGATGGAACTAAGCACATTATAACTGTGTTATTAGGAGTTTTACAACTGTATTAGTTGGATTGTAATTTCTACTACTGTTTTAAAGGGCTTACACCTCTTCTGTCTGACAGTTCTTCCTGTAGCGCCCACCCTTCCAAGCACTCTGCCCTGTTGCCGATAAGCCTAACTACCTTTTGTCTTACTAAACTGCTCAAATCTAACCCACTTTAACTCTATGCTATTTAAGACCTGCTCTGTCTTCTTCTCTATAGCTGCTTGCCCCTGAACAGGGCTGCTTCAGCTCAACCATGGTCGGCCGGCACACAGCCAGCCACCGACCAAGAACAGGACACCCGTCTGCAGCTCCTTGGAAGGTACGGGACAGCGCAGCCAATTGGAACAAGGGTGATTCCAGTAAACCCACTCTGATTGGCCAGGAGTTTTCCACTACGATAGACACCTGTCACTTTGTTAGATTTTCGCTAGAACTAAGCACATTTCAACTGTGTTATTAGGAGGTTTTCAATTGTATTAGCTGGATTGAAACTTCTACTACTGTTTTAAAGTGCTTGCACCTCTTCTGTCAGACTGCTCTTCCTGCAGCGCCCCAATCCATGCACGCTGCCCTGGTGCCGATAAGTCTAACTACCTTTTGTCTTACTAAACTGCTCAAATCTAGCCCCCTTTACCTCTGTGCTATTTAAGACCTGCTCTGTCTTCTTCTCTCTAGCTGCTTGCCCCTGAACAGGTCTGCTTCAGCTCACCCACGGTCGGCCGGCACCCAGCCAGCCACCGACCAAGACCAGGACACCCACCTGCAGCTCCTTGAAGGTGACGGGACAGCTAGCAATATTGAACACGGTGCTTCCAGCAAACCCACTCTGATTGGACAGGAGATTTCCAATGCTATAGACACGTGGCACTTTGTTAGATTTTCGATAGAACTAAGCACATTTCAACCGTGTTATTAGGAGTTTTTCAAGTGTATTTGTTGGATTGTAATTTCTACTACTATTTTAAAGTACTTTCACCTCTTTTGTCTGACTGCTCTTCCTGCAGCGCTCCCCCAATCCATGCACTCTGCCTTGGTGCAGATAAGTCAAACTACCTTTTGTCTTACTAAACTACTCAGATCTTACCCCCTTTATCTCTATGCTATTTAAGACCTGCTCTGTCTTCTTCTCTCTAGCTGCTTGCCCCTGAACAGGGCTGCTACAGCTCACCCACGGTCGGCCGGCACCCAGGCAGCCACAGACCAAGACCAGGACACCCACCTGCAGCTCCTTGGAAGGTACGGGACAGCGCAGCCAATCGGAACACCGGTGCTTCCAGCAAACCCACTCTGATTGGACAGGAGTTTTCCACTGCTATAGCCACCTGGCACTTTGTTAGATTTTCGATAGAACTAAGCACATTTCAACCCTGTTATTAGGAGTTTTTCAAGTGTATTTGTTGGATTGTAATTTCTACTACTATTTTAAAGTACTTTCACCTCTTTTGTCTGACTGCTCTTCCTGCAGCGCTCCCCCAATCCATGCACTCTGCCTTTGTGCCGATAAGTCAAACTACCTTTTGTCTTACTAAACTACTCAGATCTAACCCCTTTACCTCTATGCTATTTAAGACCTGCTCTGTCTTCTTCTCTCTAGCTGCTTGCCCCTGAACAGGCCTGCTTCAGCTCACCCACGGTCGGCCGGCACCCAGCCAGCCACAGACCAAGACCAGGACACCCGCCTGCAGCTCCTTGGAAGGTACGGGACAGCGCAGCCAATCGGAAAATGGGTGCTTCCAGCAAGCCGACTCTGATTAGCCAGGAGTTTTCCCTTGGTATAGACACCTGACACTTTGTTATATTTTCGATAGAACTCAGCACATTTCAACTGTGTTATTAGGAGTTTTTCAACTGTAATATCTGGATTGTAATTTCTACTACTGTTTTAAAGTGCTTACACCTCTTCTGTCTGCCTGCTCTTCCTGCAGCTCCCACCCATACAATCACTGTGCCTTGGTGCCGATAAGCATAACTACCATTTGTCTTACTAAACTGCTCAAATGTAACCCCCTTTACCTCTATGCTATTTAAGACATGCTCTGTCTTCTTCTCTCTAGCTGCTTACCCCTAAACAGGGCTGCTTCAGCTCACACACGGTCGGCCGGCACCCAGCCAGCCACCGACCAAGACGAGGACACACGCCTGCAGCTCCTTGGAAGGTACGGGACAGCGCAGTCAATCGTAACATGGGTGCTTCCAGCAAACCCACTCTGATTGGCTAGGAGTTTTCCACTGATATAGACACCTGGAACTTTGTTAGATTTTCGATAGAACTAAGCACATTTCAACTGTGTTATTAGGAGTTTTTCAACTGTATTAGCTGGATTGTCATTTCTTCTACTATTTTAAAGTGCTTTCACCTCTTCTGTCTGACTGCTCTTCCTGCAGCGCCCCCCCAATCCATGGACTCTGCCTTGGTGCCGATAAGTCAAACTACCTTTTGTCTTACTAAACTACTCAAATCTAACCCCCTTTACCTGTATGCTATTTAAGACCTGCTCTGTCTTCTTCTCTCTAGCTGCTTGCCCCTGAACAGGGCTGCTTCAGCTCACCCACGGTCGGCCGGCACCAGCCAGACACCGACCAAGACCATGACACCCACCTGCAGCTCTTTGGAAGGTACGGGACAGCGCAGCCAATCGAAAATTGGGTGCTTCCTGCAAACCCACTCTGATTGGCCAGGAGTTTTCCCCTGCTATAGACACCTGGATCTTTGTTAGATTTTCGATAGAAATAAGGACATTTCAAATGTGTTATTAGGAGTTTTTCAACTGTATTAGCTGGACTGTAATTTGTACTACTGTTTTAAAGTGCTTACACCTCTTCTGTCTGATTGCTCTTCCTGTAGTGCCCCACCATCCAAGCACTTTGCCTTGGTGCCAATAAGTCTAACTACCTTTTGTCTTACTAAACTGCTGAAATCTAACCCCCTTTACCTCTATACTATTTAAGACCTGCTCTGTCTTCTTCTCTCTAGCTGCTTGCCCCTGAACAGGGCTGCTTCAGCTCACCCACGGTCGGACGGCACCCAGCCAGCCACCGACCAAGACCAGGCACCCACCTGCAGCTCCTTCGAAGGTACCGGACAGCGCAGGCAATCGGAACACGGGTGCTTCCAGCAAACCCACTCTGATTGGCCAGGAGTTCTCCTCTGATATAGACACCTGGCAGTTTGTTATATTGTCGATAGAACTAAGTACATTTCAACTGTGTTATTAGGAGTTTTTCAACTGTATTAGCTGGATTGTATTTTCTACTACTGTTTTAAAGTGCTTACACATCTTCTGTCTGACTGCTCTTCAAGCAGCACCCCCCCCATCCAAGCACTCTGCCTTGGTGCCGATAAGTCTAACTACCTTTTGCATTACTATACTGCTCAAATCTTACCCCCCTTTACCTCTATGCTATTTAAGACCTGCTCTGTATTCTTCTCTCTAGCTGCTTGCACCTTAACAGGTCTGCTTCGCTAACCCACAGTCGGCCGGCACCCAGCCAGCCACCGACCAAGACCAGGACACCCGCCGGCAGCTCCATGGATGGTTCGGGACAGCGCGGCCAATCAGAAAACGGATGGTTTCAGCAAACCCACTATAATTGGGCATGAGTTTTCCCCTGCTATAGACACCTGGCACTTTGCTAGATTTTCGATGGAACTAAGCACATTATAACTGTGTTATTAGTAGTTTTTCAACTGTATTAGCTGGATTGTATTTTCTACTACTGTTTTAAAGGGCTTACACCTCTTCTGTCTGACTGCTATTCCGGTAGTGCCCCCCCCATCCAAGCACTCTGCCTTGGTGCCATTAAGTCTAACTACCTTTTGTCTTACTAAACTGCTCAAATCTAACCCGCTTTACCTCTCTGCAATTTAAGACCTGCTCTGTCTTCTTCTCTCTAGCTGCTTGCCCCTGAACAGGGCTGTTCCAGCTCACCCACGGTCGGCCGGCACCCAGCCAGCCACAGACCAAGACCAGGACACCCGCCTGCAGCTCCTTAAAAGGTACGGGACAGCGCAGCCAATTGGAAAATGGGTGCTTCCAGCAAACCCACTCTGATTGGACAGGAGTTTTCCCCTGCTACAGCCACCTGGCACTTTGTTAGATTTTCGTTGGAACTAAGCACATTTCAACTGTGTTATTAGGAGTTTTTCAGCTGTATTAGCTGGATTGTAATTTCTACTACTGTTTTAAAGTGCTTAAACCTCTTCTGAATGACTGCTCTTCCTGCAGCGCCCCCCCCTCCAAGCACTCTGCCTTGGTGCCGATAAGTCTATCTACCTTATGTCTTACTAAACTGCTCAAATCTAACACCCTTTACCTCTATGCTATTTAAGACCTGCTCTGTATTCTTCTCTCTAACTGCTTGCACCTGAACAGGTCTGCTTCAGCTCACCCACGTTCGGCCGGCACCTAGCCAGACACCGACCAAGACCAGGACACCAGCCGGCAGCTCCATGGAAGGTACGGGACAGCGCAGCCAATTGAAACACGGGTGCTTCCAGCAAACCGACTCTGATTGGCCAGGAGTTTTCCCCTGCTTTAGACACCTGGCACTTTGTTAGATTTTCGATAGAACTAAGCACATTTCAACTATGTTATTAGGAGTTTTTCAAGTGTATTAGTTGGATTGTAATTTCTACTACTATTTTAAAGTGCTTTCACCTCTTTTGTCTTACTGCTCCTTCTGCAGCGCTCCCCCCATCCAAGCACTCTGCCTTCGTGCCGATAAGTCAAGCTACCTTTTGTCTTACTAAACAGCTCAGATCTAACCCCTTTTACCTCTATGCTATTTAAGACCTGCTCTGTCTTCTTCTCTCTAGCTGTTTGCCCCTGAACAGGGCTGCTCCAGCTCACCCACGGTCGGCCGGCACCCAGCCAGCCACAGACCAAGACCAGGACACCCGCCTGCAGCTCCTTGGAAGGTACAGGACAGCGCAGCCAATCGGAAAATGGGTGCTTCCAGTAAACCCACTCTGATTGGTCAGGAGTTTTCCCCTGCTATAGCCACCTGGCACTTTGTTAGATTTTCGTTGGAACTAAGCACATTTCAACTGTGTTATTAGGAGTTTTTCAGCTGTATTAGCTGGATTGTAATTTCTACTACTTATTTAAAGTGCTTAAACCTCTTCTGTATGACTGCTCTTCCTGCACCGCCCCCATCCAAGTACTCTGCCTTGGTGCCGATAAGTCTATCTACCTTCAGTCTTACTAAACTGCTCGAATCTACCCCCCTATACCTCTATGCTATTTAAGACCAGCTCTGTCTTCTTCACTCTAGCTGCTTGCCCCTGATCAGGGCTGCTTCAGCTCACCCACGGTCAGCCGGTACCCAGCCAGCCACCGACCAAGACCAGGACACCTGCCTGCAGCTCCTTGAAAGGTACGGAACAGCGCAGCCAATCAGATCATGGGTGCTTCCAGTAAACCCACTCTGATTGGCCAGGAATTTTCCCCTGCTATAGACACCTGGCACTTTGTTAGATTTTCAGTAGAACTAAGCACATTTCGACTGTGTTATTAGGAGTTTTTCAACTGTATAAGCTGGATTGTAATTTCTACTATTATTTTAAAGTGCTTACACTTCTTCTGTCTGACTGCTTTTCCTGCAGAACACCCCCATCCAAACACTCTGCCTTTGTGCCGATAAGACTAACAACCTTTTGTCTTACTAAACTGCTCAAATCTAAGCCCCTTTACCTCTATGCCATTTAAGACCTGCTCTGTCTTCTTCTCTCTAGCTGCTTGGCCCTTAACTGGGCTGCTTCAGCTCACCCACAGTCGTCCGGCACCCAGCCACCCACTGACCAAGACCAGGACACCCGCCTGCAGCTCCTTGGAAGGTACGGGACTGCACAGAAAATTGGAAAATGGGTGCTTTGAACAAACCCACTCTGATTGGCCAGGACTTTTCCCCTGCTATAGACGCCTGGTACTTTGTTAGATTTTCGATGGAACTAAGCACATTTCAACTGTGTTATTAGGAGTTTTTCAACTGTATTAGCTGAATCGAAATTTCTACTACTGTTTTAAAGTGCTTACACCTATTCTGTCTGACTGCTCTTCCAGCAGCGCCCCCCCATCCAAGTACTCTGCCTTGGTGCCGATAAGTCTAACTACCTTTTGTCTCACTAAACTGCTCAAATCTAACCCCCTTTACCTCTATGCTATTTATGACCTGCTCTGTCTTCTTCTCTCTAGATGCTTGCCCCTGAACAGGGCTGCTTCAGCTCACCCACGGTCGGCCGGCAGCCAGGCAGCCACTGACCAAGACCAGGACACCCGCCGGCAGCTCCATGGAAGGTACGGGACAGCGTGGCCAACCGGAAAACGGGTGCTTTCAGCAGACCCACTCTAATTGGCCAGGAGTTTTCCCCTGCTATAGACTCCTGGCTCTTTGTTAGATTTTCGATGGAACTAAGCACATTTCTACTACGTTATTAGGAGTTTTTCAACTGTATTAGCTGGATTGTAATTTCTACTACTGTTTTAAAGTGCTTACACCTCTTCTGTCTGACATCTCTTCCTGCAGCGCACCCCACATTAAAGCACTCTGCCTTGGTGCCGATCATTCTAGCTACCTTTTGTCTTACTAAACTGCTCAAATCTATTCCCCTTTACATCTATGCTATTTAAGACCTGCTATGTCTTCTTCTCTCAAGCTGCTTGTCCCTGAACAGGGCTGCTTCAGCTCAACCACGGTAGGCCGGCACCCAGCCAGCCACCGACCAAGACCAGGACACCCGCCTGCAGCTCCTTGGTAGGTACGGGACAGCACAGCCATTCGAAAACGGGTGCTACCAGCAAACCCATTCTGATTGCCCAGGAGTTTTCCCCTGCTATAGACACCTGGCACTTTGTTAGATTTTCGATAGAACTAAGCAGATTTCAATAGTGTTATTAGGAGTTTTTCAACTGTATTAGCTGGATTGTAATTTCTACTACTGTTTTAAAGTACTTTCACCTCTTCTGTCAGACTGCTCTTCCTGCAGCGCCCCCCCATCCAAGCACTCTGCCTTTTTGCCAATAAGTCTACTACCTTCTGTCTTACTAAACTGCTCAAATATAACCCCCTTTACCTCTGTGCAATTTAAGACCTCCTCTGTCTTCTTCTCTCTAGCTGCTTGCCCATGAAAAGTGTTGCTTCAGCTCACCCTCGGTCAGCCGGCACCCAGCCAGCCACCAACCAAGACCAGGACACCACCTGCAACTCCTTGGAAGGTACCGGACAGCGCAGCCAATCAGAACACGGGTGCTTCCAGCAAACCCACTCGGATTGGCCAGGAGTTTTCCCCTGCTATAGACACCTGGCACTTTGTTAGATATTCTATAGAACTAAGTAGATTTCGACTGTGTTATTAGAAGTTTTTCATCTGTATTAGATGCATTGTAATTTCTACCACTGTTTTAAAGTGCTTACACCTCTTCTGTCTGACTGCTCTTCCTGCAGCGCACACCACCCATCCAAGAACTCTGACTTGGTGCCGATAATTCTTACTACCTTTTGTTTTACAAAACTGCTCAAATCTAACCCCCTTTACCTCTATGCTATTTAAGACCTGCTCTGTCTTCTTCTCTCAAGCTGATTGCCCCAGAAAAGGGCTTCTACATCTCACCCATATTCGGCCGGCACCCAGCCAGCCACCAACCAAAACCAGGACACCCGCCGGCAGCTCCTTGGAAGGTACGGGACAGTGCAGCCAATCGGAACACGGGTGCTTCCAGCAAACCCACTCTGATTGACCAGGAGTTTTCCCCTGCTATAGACACCTGGCACTTTGTTAGATTTTCGATAGAACTAAGCACATTTCGACTGTGTTATTAGGAGTTTATCAATTGTATTAGCTGGATTGTAATTTCTACTACTGTTTTAAAGTGCTTACACCTCTTCTGTCAGATTGCTCTTCCTGCAGCCCCCCCATCCAAGCACTCTGCCTTGGTGCCGATAAGTCTAACTACCTTTTGTCTTACTAAACATCTCAAATATAACCCCCTTTACATTTATGCTATTTAAGACCTGCTCTGTCTTCTTTTTTTCTAGCTGCTTTCCCCTGAACAGGGCTGCTTCAGCTCACCCACGGTCAGCCTGGAACAAGCCAGCCACAAACCAAGACTAGGACACCCGCCTGAAGCTCCTTGGAAGGTACGGGACAGCGCAGCCAATCGGAAAACGGGTGCTTACAGCAAAACCCAATCTGATTTTCAAGGAGTTTTCCCCTGCAATAGACACCTGGCACTTTGTTAGATATTCGATAGAACCAAGCACATTTCATCTGTGTTATTATTAGTTTCTCAACTGTATTAGCTGGATTGTAATTTCTTCTACTGTTTTAACGTGCTTTCACCTCTTCTGTCTGACTGCTCTTCCTGCAGCTCCCCCCCATCCAAGCACTCTGCCTTGGTGCTGATAAGTCTAACTACCTTCTGTCTTACTAAACTGCTCAGATATAACCCCTTTACCTCTATGCTATAAAAGACCTGTTCTGTCTTCTTCTCTCTAGCTGCATGCCCCTGAACAGGGCTGCTTCAGCACACCCATGGTCGGCCGGCACCCAGCCAGCCACCGACCAAGACCAGGACACCCGCCTGCAACTCCTTGGAAGGTACATGACAGCGGCAGCCAATCAGAACACGGTTGCTTCCACCAAACCCACTCTGATTGGCCAGGAGTTTTACCCTGCTATAGACACCTGGCACTTTGTTAGATTTTCGATAGAACTGAGTACATTTCGACTGTGTCATTAGGAGTTTTTCAACTGTATTAGCTGGAATGTAATTTCTACTACTGTTTTAAAGTTCTTACACCTCTTCTGCCTGACTGCTCTTCAAGCAGCACCCCCCCCAATCCAAGCATTCTGCCTTGGTTCCGATAAGTCTAACTACCTTTTGTCTTACTAAACTGCTCAAATCTAACCCCCTTTACCTCTATGCTATTTAAGACCTGCTCTGCCTTCTTCTCTCTAGCTCCTTGCCCCTGAATAGGGCTGCTTCAGCTCACCCAGGGTCGACCGACACCCAGCCATCCACCGACCAAGACCAGGGCACCCGCCTGAAGCTCCTTGGAAGGTACGGGACAGAGCAGCAAATCGGAAAATGGGTGCTTCCAGCAAACCCACTGTGATTGGCCAGGAATTTTCCTCTGATATAGACACCTGACACTTTGTTAGATTTTCGATAGAACTAAGCACATTTCAGCTGTGTTATTAGGAGTTTTTCAACTGTAATATCTGGATTGTAATTTCTACTACTGTTTTAAAGAGCTTACACCTCTTCTGTCTGACTGCTCTTCCTGCAGCACCCCCCCCATACAAGCACTGTGCCTTGGTGCCGATAAGTCTATCTATCTTTTGTCTTTCTATACTGCTCAAATCCAACCCAATTTACCTCTATGCTATTTAAGACATGCTCTGTCTTCTTCTCTCTAGCTGCTTGCACCTCAACAGGGCAGCTTCAGCTCACCCACGGTCGTCAGGCACCCAGCCAGCTACCAACCAAGACCAGGACACCCGCCTGCAGCTCAATGGAAGGTACGGGACAGTGCAGCTAATCAGAACACGGGTGCTCACAGCAAACCCACTCTGATTGGACAGGAGTTTTCCTCTATTAAAGTCACCTGGCACTTTGTTAGATTTTCGATAAAACTAAGAACTTTTTGACTGTGTTATTAGGAGTTTTTCAACTGTATTAGCTGGATAGTAATTTCTACTACTGTTTTAAAGTGCTTACACCTCTTCTGTCTGACTGCAGTTCCTGCAGCGCCCCCCCATCCAAGCACTGTGTCTTGGAGCCGATAAGTTTAACTACCTTTTGTCTTAATAAACTGCTCAAATCTCACCCCCTTTACCTCTATGCTATTTAAGACCTGCTCTGTCTTCTTCTCTCTAGCTGCTTGCCCCTGAACAGTGCTGCTTCAGCTCACCCACGGTCGGCCGGCACCCAGCCAGCCAGCGACCAAGACCAGGACACCCGCCTGCAGCTCCTTGGAAGCTGCGGGACAGAGCAGCCAATCGGAACACGGGTTCTTCCAGCAAACCCACTCTGATTTGCCTGGAGTCTTCCCCTGCTTTAGATACCTGGCAATTTGTTAGATTTTCGATGGAACTAAGCACATTTCAACTGTGTTATTAGGAGTTTTTCAACTGTATTAGCTGGATTGTAATTTCTCCTACTGTTTTAAAGTGCTTACACCTATTCTGTCTGACAGTTCTCCCTGCACCGCCCCCAAAAGTCCAAGCACTCTGCCTTGGTGCAGATAAGTCTAACTACCTTTTGACTTACTAAAATGCTCAAATCTAACCCCCTATTCCTGTATGCTATTTAAGAACTGTCTGTCTTTCTTGATTGGCCAGGAGTTTTCTGCTATAGACACCTGGCACTTTGTTAGATTTGATGGAACTAAGCACATTTCAGCTGTGTTATTAGGAGTTTTTATTGTCATTAGCTGGATTGTAATTTCTACTACTGTTTAAAGTGCGTTACTACTTTCTTTCATGACTGCTCTTCACAGCGCCTCCCATCCAAGCACTCTGCCTTGTGCCGATAAGTCTAACTACCTTTTGCCTTACTAAACTGCTCAAATCTAACCCCCTTTGCCTCCATGCTATTTAAGACCTGCTCTGTCATCTTCTCTCTAGCTGCTTGCCCCTGAACAGGGCTGCTTCAGCTCACCCACTGCCGGCCGGTACCAAGCCAGCCACCGACCAAGACCAGGACACCCTCCTGCAACTTCTTGGAATGTACGGGACAGCGCAGCCAAACAGAACACCGGTGCTTCCAGCAAACCCACTCTGGTTGGCCAGAAGTTTTCCCCTGCTATAGACACCTGGCACTTTGTTCGATTTTCGATAGAACTAAGCACAATTCAGCTGTGTTATTAGGAGTTTTTCAACTGTGTTAGCTGGATTGTAATTTCTGCTACTGTTTTAAAGTGCTTACACCTCTTCTGTCTGACTGCTTTTCCTGAAGTGCCCCCACCATCCGAGCACTCTGCCTTTGTGCCGATAAGTCTAACTAACTTTTGTCTTACTAAACTGCTCAAATCTAACTCCCTTTACCTCTATGCTATTTTAGACCTGCTCTGTCTTCTTCTCTCTAGCTGCTTGCCCTGAACAGGGCTGCTTCAGCTCACCCACGGTCTGCCGGCACCCAGCCAGCCACCGACCAGGACCAGGACACCCGCCTGCTGCTCCTTGGAAGGTACTTGACAGCGCAGCCAATCGGAACACGAGTGCTTCCAGCAAACCCACACTGATTGGCCAGGAGTTTTCCCCTGCTATAGACTCCTGACACTTTGTTAGATTTTTGATAGAACTAAGCACATTTCAACTGTGTTATTAGGAGTTTTTAAACTGTGTTAGCTGGATTGTAATTTCTTCTACTGTTTTAAAGTGCTTACACCTCTTCTATCTGACTGCTCTTCCTGCAGCGCCCCCCCATCCAAGCACTCTGCCTTGGTGCCGATAAATCTAACTACCTTTTGTCTTACTAAACTGCTCAAATATAACCCCCTTTACATCTATGCTATTTAAGACCTGCTCTGTCTTCTTCTCTCTAGCTGCTTGCCCCTGAACATGGCTGCTTCAGCTCACCCACTGCCGGCCGGCACCCAGCCAGCCGACCGACCAAGACCAGGACACCCGCTCTAAAGTCTTTTAAGGTAATGGACAAAGCAGTTTAATCGAACACGGGTGCTTCCAACAAACCCACTCTGATTGGCCAGGAGTTTTCCCGTGCTATAGACACCTGGCACTTTCTTAGCTTTTTCGATGGAACTATGCACATTTCGAATGTGTTATTAGGAGTTTTTCACCTGTATTAGCTGGATTGTAATTTCTACTACTGTTTTAAAGTGCTTATACCTCTTCTGTCTGACTGCTCTTCCTGCAGCGCCCCCCCATCCAAGCACTCTGCCTTGGTGCCGTTAAGTCTAACTACCTTTTGTCTTACTAAACTGCTGAAATCTTACCCCCTTTACCTCTATGATATTTAAGACCTGCTCTGTCTTCTTCTCTCTAGCTGCTTGCCCCTGAACAGGGCTGCTTCAACTCACCCACTGCCGGCCGGCACCCAGCCAGCCAGCGACCAAGACCAGGACACCCGCCTTCAGCTTCTTGGAATGTACGGGACAGTGCAGACAAATGCAACACGGTTGCTTCCAACAAACCCACTCTGTTTGGCCAGAAGTTTTCTCCTGCTATCGACACCTGGCACTTTGTTTGATTTTCGATAGAACTATGCACATTTCGACTGTGTTATTAGGAGTTTTTCAACTGTATTAGCTGGATTGTAATTTCTACTACTGCTTTAAAGTGCTTAAACCTCTTCTGTCTGACTGCTCTTCCTGCAGCACCCCCCCATCCAAGCACTCTGCCTTGGTGCCGATAAGTCTAACTACCTTTAGCCTTACTAAACTGCTGAAATCTAACCTCATTTACCTCTTTGCTATTTAAGACCTGCTCTGTCTTCTTCTCTCTAGCTGCTTGCACCTGAACAGGGCTGCTTCAGCTCAACCACGGTCTGCCGTCACCCAGCCAGCCACCGACCAAGACCAGGACACCAGCCTAAAGCTCCTTGGAAGGTACGGGACAGCGTAGCCAATTGGAACACGGGTGCTTCCAACAAACCCACTCTGATTGGCCAGGAGTTTTCCCCTGCTATAGACACCTGGCACTTTGTTAGATTTTCGATGGAACTAAGCACATTTCTACTGTGTTATTAGGAGTTTTTCAACTGTATTAGCTGGATTGTAATTTCTACTTCTGTTTTAAAGTGCTTACACCTCTTCTGTCTGACTGCTCTTCCTGCAGCGCCCCTCCATCCAAGCACTCTGCCTTGTTGCCGTTAAGTCTAACTTCCTTTTGTCTTACTAAACTGCTCAAATCTAACCCCCTTTACCTCTATGCTATTTAAGACCTGCTCTGTCTTCTTGTCTCTATCTGCTTGCCCCTGAACAAGGCTGCTTCAACTCACCCACTGCCGGCCGGCACCCAGCCAGCCACCGACCAAGACCAGGACACCCGCCTGCAGCTTCTTGGAATGTACGGGACAGCGCAGCCAAACGGAACACGGTTGCTTCCAGCAAACCCAATCTGATTGGCCCGGAGTTTTCCCCCTGCTATAGACACCTGGCACTTTGTTCAATTTTCGATAGAACTATGCACATTTCGACTGTGTTATTAGGAGTTTTTCAACTGTATTAGCTGGATTGTAATTTCTTCAACTGTTTTAAAGTGCTTACACCTCTTCTGTCAGTCTGCTCTTCCTGCAGCGCCCCCCTATCCAAGCAGTCTGCCTTGGTGCTGATAAGTCTAACTTTTGTCTTACTAAACTGCTCAAATCTAACCCCGTTTACCTCTATGCTATTTACGACCTGCTCTGTCTTCTTTTCTCTAGCTGCTTGCCCCTGAATAGGGCTGCTTCAGCTCACCCACTGCCGGCCGGCACCCAGCCAGCCACCGACCAAGACCAGGACACCCACCTGCAGCTTCTTGGAATGTACGGGACAGCGCAGCCAAACTTAACATGGGTGCTTCCAGCAAACCCAATCTGATTGGCCAGGAGTCTTCCCCTACTATAGACACCTGGCACTTTGTTTGATTTTCGATAGAACCAAGCACATTTCTGCTGTACTATTAGGAGTTTTTAAACTGTATTAGCTGGATTGTAATTTCTACTACTGTTTTAAAGTGCTTACACCTCGTCTGTCTGACTGCTCTTCCTGCAGTGCCCCCCCATCCAAGCACTCTGCCTTGGTGCCGATAAGTCTAACTACCTTTTGTCTTACTAAACTGCTCATATCTAACCCCCTATACCTCTATGCTATTTTAGACCAGCTCTGTCTTCTTCTCTCTAGCTCTTTTGCCCCTGAACAGGGCTGCTTCATCTCACCCATGGTCTGCCGCCACCCAGCCAGCCACCGACCAAGACCAGGACACCCTCCTGCAGCTTCTTGGAATGTACGGGACAGCGCAGCCAAACGGAACACCGGTGCTTCCAGCAAACCCACTCTTGTTGGCCAGAAGTTTTCCCCTGCTATAGACACCTGGCACTTTGTTCGATTTTCGATAGAACTAAGCACATTTCAGCTGTGTTATTAGGAGTTTTTCAACTGTGTTAGCTGGATTGTAATTTCTACTACTGTTTTAAAGTGCTTACACCTCTTCTGTCTGACTGCTCTTCCTGAAGTGCCCCCACCATCCAAGCACTCTGCCTTGGTGCCGATAAGTCTAACTACCTTTTGTCTTACTAAACTGCTCAAATCTAACCCCCTTTACCTCTATGCTATTTTAGACCTGCTCTGTCTTCTTCTCTCTAGCTGCTTGCCCCTGAACAGGGCTGCTTCAGCTCACCCACGGTCTTCCGGCACCCAGCCAGCCACCGACCAAGACCAGGACACCCGCCTGCAGCTCCTTGGAAGGTACTTGACAGCGCAGCCAATCGGAACACGAGTGCTTCCAGCAAACCCACTCTGACTGGCCAGGAGTTTTCCCCTGCTATAGACTCCTGGCACTTTGTTAGATTTTTTGTAGAACTAAGCACATTTCAACTGTGTTATTAGGAGTTTTTCAACTGTATTAGCTGGATTGTAATTTCTACTACTGTTTTAAAGTGCTTACACCTCTTCTGTCTGACTGCTCTTCCTGCAGTGCCGCCCATCCAAGCACTCTGCCTTTTGGTGCCGATAAGTCTAACTACATTTTGTCTTGCTAAACTGCTGAAATCTAACCCCCTTTACCTCTATGCTATTTAAGACCTGCTCTGTCTTCTTCTCTCTAGCTGCTTGCCCCTGAACAGGGCTGCTTCAGCTCACCCACGGTCTTCCGGCACCCAGCCAGCCACCGACCAAGACCAGGACACCCGCCTGCATCTTCTTTGAATGTACGGGACAGCGCAGCCAAACGGAACACAGGTGCTTCCAGCAAACCCACTCTGATTGGCCAGGAGTTTTCCTGCTATAAACACTCCCGGCACTTTGTTGATTTTCAATATAACTAAGCACATTTCAACTGTGTTATTAGGAGTTTTTCAACTGTATTAGCTGGATTGTAATTTATACTACTGTTTTAAAGTGCTTACTCCTCTTCTGTCTGACTGCTCTTCCTGCAGTGCCCCCCCATCCAAGCACTCTGCCTTGGTGCCGATAAGTCTAACTATTTTTTTTTTTTCTTAGTGGCTAGTTTTCCATTAGCAGGTTATAATGACCTGCCACTAGAGGGATTCTTGGTCTTCTAGATAAATCACTGTATTTATTCATGGGCAATATGGCCTGCATTATCATTCTACTTCTTTCCCAGTGCTGCTACAAGGGGACTTGAGGCTGAAGGGTGGATGGCCACTAACTAAGCTGCTCCTGCTCTCCTTGTTCCCCTTTCTGCTGTATTTTCTCATCTAGGTTTTAAGTGAGTACCTAGGTGGGCAAATTACTTGCCTAGAAAATATTGCACTAATACAAATCACGAGACCATTCAATCTGGGACCATGGCTCTCCTTATTGTGTTTTATTGCTCCTAAGGTGCAGAGTTTTCCAGCAATACAGTGCAATTCGAAGTACCTCAATGCAATTCAGTTCTCCAATGTACCTTATCAATACCTAATGTTATAACAGTCTACCGTGCAGACACTATGTCATTCTCCTCTCCCCTTTTAGCCTATTCCCCGGTTAGCCTACACCCCTTGCTACTGTCCTCACCTATGTCTACCCAAGCACCTACATTGATCACGATCAACTGTCATTACAGTGGTGCCGCCCTGCATGCAGCACGATATGGGTTGTCGTAAAGAAATAAAAAGCAGTCTCCATTCTTATAAGCTCTTAAAGAAAGTTATACTTCTGCTTCTTCTGCTCAGGAAATGGGAGTCAACCCTGGTCCCCCTACAACTTACGTCGCTAATCGATTTTACTGAGACCAGGGTCCCAAAATGATGATGGTCAACATTTTAAGCCTGCCTAAAAATCTTGTACAGCTGCAAGCCTGGGCTGCACACATTAACCCAGACCTTATCATAATTACTGAGTCGGGTTAAAAAGATGAACACTGATCAACAAATATCACTGCAGGGCTACAATTTATTTAGAGCAGATAGAGAGTCTAGAGGCTGGGTGTGGCTATTCACGCCAGATCTAAGTACTTGGTCACCAATATTAGTTCCAAATCTCTAGCCAAGGAATTTGAGTTTTCTCTTGAGCCTTCATCTCCCTCCTCAGAATGTATCACTATCCTAGGTGGCTATAGACCCCGCCTGTGGTGATGAAGTCCTTAATCTTTGAAACCCATGTTCGAGATGCAAAACTGAAACAATATTTCTAGGAGATCTAATATGGACTGGCTGTCACCTAAATCAACCGGCCTCAAACCTTTGTGACGAGCTAGGTCTTGGGCAATTGGTCAGTGAACCTACTATGAACAACACTCTAAATACTGCAAACAGTTCCATTCTAGATGTGGTACTAACCACCCACCCACACAAAATATCTCATTTGGCAGTGTTTCACAACGATATGAGCTTATCATGGAATTGTTGCTTGCATAAGATCTCAAATTAAGGCCGGCCGCAACCCATCTTTATAACAAAAGATCCTTTCACAAATTCAGTGCAGTAAACTTCCTATCTGACCTGAGCATGATCAGATGGCAAGATCTTTACCTAGCCAAAGATGTCAACAAGGCAGCTTGCATCCTTAATGACAAACTCACTACAATAATAAATAAGCATGCCTTTCATCAAAGTAAGGCACGGAACAATTCCAATCCCTGGTTCACCTCGGATCTCAAGGCAGCCCTTATAGTCGAGATAAGCTCTGGGCTAAAGCTAGACATTCAAATAATCTTTGGATTGGCAGTCCTTAGAACAGCCAGGAATAACTGTGGAAAAATCTCGCTCTGCTAAAGCTAACTATTATATTTCTACTCTCAAACAAGCTAAAGGTAACCCTCATAAAATATGGAAGACTATCAAAGCTATAGAAGGACGGCCCATGGCCCCCTCTGTCCCAACAAAGATAGTTGCAAGTGGCAAGATTGTGGAAAACAAGTCCCTAATCCTGGAGGAACTTAACTTCCACTTTGCCACAGCTGGATTAGCTTTTGACTCGTCACCTTATGCTGGTGCTGCGGTGAGCCAGCATACCCCTCCCGCCACATCTAGTCCTGCACCCAGCCCCTTCCAACTGCATGAGATAACTTATAAAGAAGTAGAAGATTCTCTTCTTAACTTAGACACCAAAGCACAGGGACGTATGGCTTGGAACCCTTTTTCCTAAGGTCAGGCTACGCCCATCTCACTGCCCCAATTCTCCACATCTTCAATCTTTCCATTACATCTGCTACTGTGCTGTCCTGCTGGAAATCAGCACATATCCTCCCTCTATTTAAATCTGGTGACCCATGCGATGTAAACAACTTTAGGCCTATCTCCATATTGCCTATCCTTTCTAAAGTTCTCGAAAAACTGATCCATATTCAGTTAAAATCTCTCTTGGAAACCTTCTCTCTCATTTACCCAGCTCAATCTGGCTTCCGGGCTAATCATAGCACGATCACTGCACTAGCAAAAGTAACCAATGATTGGATCTCTGCTATAGATGTTAAGAAGGTAACTGGTGCAGTCTTTTTGGACCTCAGCAAAGCTTTTGATACTGTTGATCACAAACTATTAGTCAATTGCTTTGCAAAGTTGGGTGCCACATACCATACCACCCAGTGGTTCTCTAGCTACCTAACTGGAAGATTCCAAAAAGTAAAGGCGGAAGGCTTTTTTTCTGCTGCCTTGCCAGTTGCAAGAGGAGTCCCCCAAGGATCCATCCTAGGCCCTATCTTGTTTTCTCTGTACATTAATGACTTAGATGCTAACATATCTACATCCAATCTGCACTTTTTTGCAGATGATACTGTGTTGTATACTTCTGGCTCTTCGTTATCTGAAGTCAAGGGAGTGCTTCAAGCGGACTTTGCACAACTTGAGCATAATCTAATAAAGGCAAATCTTCTGCTCAATGCTAAGAAGACTAAAGCAAAGATATTCTCCTGCAGTGCTGTCACAGGCCCCCCCAATACCCTTTGCCCAAGACTTCATTGTCACCACGCTTAAACGAGCCTCTGGAAGTTGTAACCAAATTTAAATATCTAGGTATCTGGATGACAATAAATTATCTTTCAGTGACCACGTCGAAGATGTCTCTAGAAGGTTAAAAGCAAGGTTAGGTTTCTTCTACAGAAATAGGCCCTTTTCCCCTTGAAACTCGAAACAAGCTTGTACAGGCTACTTTTTCTCCCCTACTCGACTATGGCATTGTAATCTATTCCTCCACCACTCTTGCAAATCTAAGTAAACTGTCATCCTTTATCACCGTATTACAGTTCATTACCAACTCCCCTACTGCTCGCACCACTGTGACTTATTTGCAAACTGTTGGTTGGACATCCCTACTACTAGACGCCTGCTCCATGCTGGGCTATGGACTCTTAACTGCTCCTGCAGAAATTGCAGTTTATCTCTCTTCCCTTATTAGTATCTCATATAGTGCATACTCATTAAGAAAATCTGACTTTATTATGCTTGACATACCAAGGAGTGGACTTCCTTTGGTAAACGTGTATTGCATATGCCCTTCCCTCCATTTGGAACCAATTACAAAACTGCATTGAAACTAACTAGCACAGTTTCAATAAACTTCTACAAATCGCTAAGTTCAGCCAAAATAAAAGACACCTGTAACTGTCATTAAGTCTCTTCCTTCCCATGTGTGCCATATTTATCCACTGGTAAGGTATAATTGGTTTGTCATATTAACTGCTTTCCTTCCCCTTCTACTCCTGGCTTTATCTTTGCTTACGCCCACTGCTACTCTATCAAATCACCTCCCCCATATCAGTTGTAGACTGTTGTTTGTTCTAGCCGCCAAAATACTGTATATGTATTGCACACACCAGTCATCATGTTTCATTTATCAGTATGCAACCTGTAAGTCGCTTCCCTGTCTCATATCAATGTTTACCACCTGCGGTCACCCTATGTGGTACGCTTGTATGTATATCCAGCCTGTATCATGTAATGTGCATTTCATGTATATACTGTTATTACCTATCTGTGTTTGTACTTTAAGTGTTTATGTCACAGGACCTCCTTGTGAATGAGCTTGCTCAATGGAGTTTTCCTACAATAAACTTGAACTTGAAACTTGAACTTGCTTGCATTAAACAAAATGGACACAAGGGGACTCACTGTTCTGCATCTTACATCATTCCTGATTTTACATTGTGGCCTGCACCAGTTGGGAAACTGCCTGCACCAGCCGGACTTGTGCCATCCTTCCGCACCTTGGTACCATGGTGGAAGGGGCTTGTGCCAGGGCAGTGCTGCAGCATCCCCTAAAATGTGATTTTGCAATCTCCCCTAAATGGTGCACAGGCCACTAGAGTTAGACTAGCCCAAGTTGGTCTAATACACTGTGCACCACCTCTAGCCGTAGCAGTCAGATGGCCACAGACACCCCTGTGCCACCATCCAGCAGAGTAACCGGTAAACTTGTGCAATCGGTGTTGCACATATCAGAGGGGTCACCATGTCTCGGAATATGCCACAGCAGAGAAGGACCATATATTATTCTCTAGGTGACTGTGCAGAGACAATGATTCAGGGCACTGCATATGTAACAGATACAGTCCTGTGCTGCACTGCCAACCCCATGACCACTGTTCAATCTGCTGCTACTTATGCAATGGCAGCACCAGTATCCCTGGTTCATGAGGAGAGGATGTGCTGCTGGTGTACTGTCAGTGTAGACAAAACCAGTACCATCACAAACAGTCACACAGAGGCAGCATTTGATATCAGAAACTCCTCCATATATTGCCACATTTGTCAGGGGTCACCATCCTAATGAGCACTGGCAATCACATCTGGGAACCATGGCAGTCTGATCTTTTCATGTTCATAATACCAACATTCTGATCATGTACAGGGCAGCAGGGCATGGGAGGGGGTCCCAGATGCTGCCACTCACCATGCCATACATGGCACCCAAGATTCCTGTGAAGTACCCTACATGAGGCTTCTGGGAGTCATAGTTGCATAGAGTTCCATACCATGGTAACACAAGGCAGCCCCCACAGATGCAAATAAAACACTGCATCACCCAATCCTGCCTAAGAGCTAATTCCTACTGTATCCAGCAGGTAGAGGACAGGTGACAGTAAGATGCCCATGCCAGTGCTGTACAGCTGTATAGTACTGGTCTGTTGGGGTGGCACCACAGCTGCTGGTGCAGAGTACTGTGTCTCAGTGGGCAGTGGGCAATAACTATGCTGTGGCATTGGTACACATGCTGCATGTGTACTGGCATACCATAGAAATGGACACCAAGTGCATATCACTGGTCTACCTGTGAGGCTGGCAAGTGGCACAGCATGTCTGAGACCACCTATCCCATCATATCTCCAATCTCATTGGTTAGAGGTCAGGTAGTGTCACAATATGGGATCAGTGTCAGGCACTGTGACTGGTGATGTGACCCTCCTGAACAAGGTGGTGCTGGTTCCCTTCCTTGACATTGTCACCAGCATTGTGCAGTTGGCCAAACACTTACTACTGTCAGGTACTGCCACTCTTCTTTGTCTCTGTGCCTCTTTGCTTAGTTTGGTGCACACTACTGTGGTGTGATTGTGTCCATTGTTGGCTGGGGGAGTTGGCAATATGACCACACACAGTGCCTACTCACAGGTGCCAGTCATACGGGCATTTTTGAGGCCATAAGTCCACACACATGCCTTGCACATTGAGCCTCTCGCTGGCCAGTCCACAGCCCATTTTGTCTGTGTTGCTCTTTTTCTACCCTACACATGTGTGGTCCTTTGCAGTGAGGTTGTTGGTCATGGGGCACTTGGGTTTGGATGGTTTCTATCCCTGAGTGCTCAGACAGTAGCTTGTACCACAGCTTGCAACCAACTGGTCCGGTGCATCTTGTGTAGGATACAGTGGTTCCCTTGTGGCAGCTGTGGGGACTTTGTCACCAGACCCACTTGCCTTCCAAAATGCAGCAGAGGATGACTGGTGCAGCATTGCCACTATCTACAGATGGATGCAGTTTGCATCACTCTAAGGGGCCCTTTGAAAATCTTGCCCACTGTCTCTAGCTGAGGCCACAGTATTATAGGGTTGCCTCGTATAATGATTCATAACTGTTTACACCTCTGGAATGTCATACCTAATCTAAGGAATTAAGGTACACCTCTTACATATAGAAGCTATACAGATGGAATGTGGAAAGAATTGTTATTTTACCCTGTCTGTTTTCCCAAGTCTGTCAATCTGCTTGTTATGATGTCTGTATGTAGTGACTCTCTAAATTTCTATGAAAATATTATACAGACCTATACATTTGCAGAAATCATAGGTTTTCCCACAATGATTTAAGAGTTTAACAGGAACAAAACTATAGCCCCAAAGAGAAGACCCTTCACTGTCAAACGTCTCATAAGTAGAGATGTTGTGAAATTTAATTTCATTGGCAAAATCACAAATTTCGCCATGTGAAATATTTTGAGTAATTACGCTGTTGTAGTGAAATTTCACTGGCAAATTTTGCCTTAGATCTCACCTTGCATTTCTATTTGGTGAAATCCAGAGAAATTTGGTGAAATTGGGCTTTTCACATGACCTACTCTCTGCAGGTAACATGGGTGACTGTATACAGGCAGGAAGAGAGTGATTCATTTCCCTTCTGTGTAGCTGGAGACTTGCAGGAAACAGGCAGACAGCAACAGAGAGTTTTTGGGTCAGCAGTGTGTTACACTGTATGTTTTGTACATATTTTTGTTCCTAAGTTAACATATATTTTGATTGCGTTTGTTGATAACTTCTGTTAGGTGTCTGTGCAGATTGTGTGTGTGTGTGTGTGTGTGTGTGTGTGTGTGTGTGTGTGTGTGTGTGTGACTTTCTCCCTTTCTAGGAAACCTTTTTTTTTTTAACTGATGGAAGGGAAAGGTAGGGGCAAGGGGACTGGTGGGAAGGCACCCACTGTCTGTCTGGACAGGTGAGTATTTAGCAACAGGGTAGCTGAGACAGAGGACCCCTCCTAGGCCCATCAAGAGCTGGTAGCCACCACTCCCTGGCAGTGGCAACAGCAGCAGCAGGAGTCCATTGCCCCCACCCATCAGCAACAATGTGAGGATGATTTTTCCCCCTCCACATCCCCCACCCAGCAGAAGAATCCTCTTCTAATGCCCCAGGACCAGAAGCAGCATGAACCAGTTGCTCCCTCCCAGCAGCAGCGTGAGGATGATGTGGCCCCCTGTACATCCACCACCACCACCCAGCAGCAGAATGCTCCTATAGTCCCCCATGACCAATAGCAGGAGCACATGGCCCCCGGACAGCAGCCAGCACAGTGTATTAATGCCCCCCAGCAGAAGTATGTGCCCCCCACTTCCCCCCTCTAGCATAAAGGATCTGCAGTGTGGTGTTTTTTCACCATAAACAACACTGACAGCAGTGTTGTTATCTGCAAGTTGTGCGGCAGATCTGTGCGAAGAGGTAACCAATGGAGCCATTTTGGAACTGATGGCCAAAGGAGCCACCTGCAGCACCACCACACTGCAGAGTGGCTCTAAAAGCAAAGGGAGTTAGCAGCAGCAGGAGGCAGCGTGGCCCAAGGGGAAAGGGGCCAGCAGGAGGAAGGTGCCAGGGCTCAGCAACAACAGCCCAGAAGGAGCCAGCAGTGCCTGTGAAATCGGCAGCAGCACCCCCATCCTCCTCACCCCACAGGCAGCAGCGGTGCCATGTTCACACTGGATGTCAGCATGGACAGCCTGCATCAGCTCCATCCGGTCCTCCTCCTGTGAGCCAAGAAGACCTAGCAGCAGAGAGGCAAGAGGTAACATCTCTGCACCAGGATTTTGACGAGTTCCGCCAGGAGGTCAGGGGGGATTTAAGGAAACTGTTGGAGGACCAACATAAAGTTTTGGACCTCCTGGTGGAGCTTCTTCGTGGTGGTGGTGGTGGTGGTGATGGCAGGGTGGGATCGGGGCCTGGTGCAGGCACCTTGTAATGACATGGTCCAGGGACCATAATGTGCTTGCATGTGAGGCAGACAGTGAGCACAGCACCAGAATTTTATTTTGTTTTTCCTGCCCTTACTACTATCACTCTTCCCTCATCTACACCCCCAAAAAAATAAAACAAATTACCAAGAAAAATACATATATTTAGTCTTCTTCCTCTATTTAGATCCTCTTGTTTCTTTTTCTTGTCCAGTGTTTAGTGTTTTGTGTTGTATATGCTCCCTCTCTTTCCCCTCTCAGACATAAATACCTTATTATCTAGTACCCTGCATATCCCCCCATTGTGTATGTTACTGTCAGTCAGTCTGTATGTTACCTATAATAAACAGTGTATCTTTCTTCTTTTTTTATGTTAATCGGTCTCCTATCCACAAATGTCAAGTATTGTAATTTGCTCGTATGAACACATTTTTTTCCCCAAACCTATGTGATGTTGTGGTAGTTCGTTTTGCTGTTTGCAGCTGCAGCATAAGTTTGAATACGTACACAACATAGAAACCTAAAAAAGAAGCACTTTTATTGTGAAGTTAAACACAGATATGTTTTTTGTGCTTAACGACAGTCCCCTGGCCCTGGGCTTAGTTGTCATAAATGTTCACTTGGTGTCCCTCCCCTCCACTCATGATGTTTTCTTTAGTACTCTGCCACCACCACATCAAAATTGTGCACTTGGGCCACAGTTTAACATAGCTTCTTACATCCATGGTGTGCAGATCCAAACAGGCCATACATGTCCAGAAATAAAACAGGAAAAATGGTACATTACATTCAGGCAGAAATCTGGTCTCAGTTATGATGTTTTATGGTGCCCCCCACTACCTAGACATGAAATAGCTGTTTTAGGGCCTGTTGTCAACTATTTCTGCCTGAAACTCACTGCTGCTGGTGTTAAACTGGACCTACAAGTCCAGAAATGTTTACAAAAAAATGTTACATCAAAATGAGACTGAAATGTGGAATCAGTCTTGATGTTTTAGGGTGCCCCCAAGCAGCCAGACATTAGAATGCTGTTTTGACCACTGTTTATAATTGTTTTTAAGCCACATCATGTTTCTGTGAGTGTAGCACAGGCAGTGAATGTCCAGAAATGTTTCCCAAAAAATTGCACAGTACATTCGCACAGAAATCAGGTGTCAGACATGCAGTTACATGGTTCACATCCAACATGAGGACCCAAATGTGCTGTTTTCTGCACTGTTTAAATGCTTTTCAGGCCTAACCGTGGTGCTGCTACTGCTTAACATGGCCCAGAAGTCCAGAAATGTTTCCCAAAAAATTGCACAGTACATTCAGACAGAAATCAGGTGTCAGACATGCAGTTACATGGTTCACATCCACCATGAGGAACCAAATGTGATGTTTTCTGCACCGTTAAATGCTTTTCAGGCCTAACTGTGGTGTTGCCACTGCTTAACATGTCCCAGAAGTCAAGAAATTTTTCCCAAAAAGTGTTACAGTAACTTCAGACTGAAATCAGGTTCCAGCCATGATGTTTTATGGCGCCGAAACCCCCACCCAGACCAAACAATGGTCTTTGGTCCACTGTTTACAATTGATTTTAGGCCACATCTTCTTTCTGCGAGTGCAGCACAGGCAGTACATGTACACAAGTGTTTCCTAAAAAATGGTACATTAAATTCAGACTGAAATCTGATGTCAGACATGCAGTTACATGGTTCACATACACAAAAGACCCTAATCTGCTGTTCTCTGCACCATTTAGTATGGTTTTCAGGCCTAACCATGGTACTGCCACTGCCTGACATGCAACATAAGCCAGTTTGAAACGATGAGAAAAATAAATTCTCTTGAAAAATTGTCATGTGACTTAAAGTTACACTTATTTCCTCCTGTTGCTGCTTTCTAAATTGATTGAGAACTGTGGAATTATTATTTTGCAATGATGCTGCCCTCGTTAGCTGTGTTGACCTAGTGGTTTTAAGTCAGTGTAGATTAAATGACATTTTGAGTGCTGCTGTTGTTGCCTGTAGCTGCTGCCTGCTGCTCTGACTAGTTGCCACGAGACGTAATGCTGTGTCTGCTTCATGGGGATCCTCTTCACATAGTCGATTGATGCTGCTGCTGCTGCACATGTATCTGTATTTATTTTTTTGGGTGCAAGAGAAGGGGGGACGGTGGGTTGCTATTGGGACATCTCGAGTTCTTATATGTTTTTAATATATGGATTGTGAAAATAATATGGTTGAAAAGCATACAAAAAAATCCTTGTAATACCATCACTCCTGGAGCGATAATACTACTGTTCCTAAGTGATAATACTATAGTTCGGGTGCCATAATAGTATAGTTCGGCACCCGATCGATAGTATTATCAAGAAAGCTGAACAGCGCATGCACAAGTCTATCCATGACGTCTTACAAAGCGTGCCCTCTGATTGGCCACTTTTGCTCTGTGGGCAGCCAACGAGTACGAAAACAGTTACGGTTTGCCCGCTTTCTCGCTTTTTTTGAAGGTGAATGGTCAACAGCAGCAGCAACCATTTTTCTTCACTTTTGAAAACATTTTTTTGAGCTCCTCTGCTCGCCCAATACTGCTGCCGATAAACAGTTTAAAAAAAGCAGTGGTAAATGAAGCCCACAGCACCGATCATCCACACAGCACTGGGGAACCCTGCCAGCATGCACATGGACCCGCTGACTCCACTGTTTAAACGGAGGTGAGTCAATTCACCTCGTATCCATATATTAAAAAAATAACAAATAGGTTCTGGCATAACAAGGTAGTAATTCCATCTCGAGGTTCTGGGGACACATAAAACCTCTCGAGCTTCGCTCTCGAGGTTCTCTGTGCCCCCAGAACCTCTCAATGGAATTACTACGTTGTAATATACCAGAACCTATCTATTATTCTATCTGTAATTATTTTATATTTATCTAGTGTGCTGAGGAATACATCATCATGACAACATGCATGCCAGCCCAGGATTTGGATATGGGATGTTGGAATGCACCACATTTCACATTGCACAAGGACAAGGTAAGTATTGCATTTTTCATTACTGGGAGGGACAGGTGACTGCAGCTCAGATTATCTGAGTGGGATTGTAATTGTACTATTTTTTCATTTCTCAACACATGCAGGAATTCAGGAGCTGTTAACTACAGGTGCACTGCTGCTGCTGCTGCTGTTCAATATGTGTGCAATTCATTCACTGTAAGTATTTCTTAATTTTTGATGGTCTTTGGTGGGTGGGTAGTGGAGGAGGTGGTTGAGGCCGGGTTGCTGTGGGTTGGTGGATATGGTTAAGTATTAAGTTTGTGGTTACTGCAGGACAGAGATGTCAGATTTTGACAGTAACTATCTTCTATATGGGTCCGTCAATAATCCGGAATTCTGCTGCTGGGGTGCATCTGTTACCTCCTTCCCAATCTGGTTGCTGGCTGTGTTCATCAGACAGTCTGTTTATGTCAAGTGTTCCAGTTTAACAGCCATTCCCTGATGTACAGTAAGTATAGATGCATGTAATGATGGAGGGTGGGGGGGGCACCTAGTTGTAACAATGCTCAAAATGTCTTCTTCTTATTTTCTTATTACCAGCCAGGTACAAAGGACTTCAATTGGAATGGTGGCTTAGTTTTCTGGTGGACATTTGCCAATGCATCCTATCTCTGTACGGCATTGGTGACTAAATAGAAGTCTTCTATCCTGGTGTGTGGACTCTGGATCGAGGTGCTGCACCTGCGAAGTGTGGGCCACTGCTGACAACTAAAAACATACATCATCATCATCAACGGACACCTGTGAAGGAAAACAAACATATTATACTGCTGCGCTAATGTGAAAATTGTGACCTTATATTGTATCCTCATGTGATTTGCCATTGACACTGTGGAATCACCCATACGCAGCTTAAATAAGTCCCTTGATTGAACTGCTGTAAGATGATGAAGGATATATAACTTTTATCCATGAATTTGCAACTGACACTGTAAATGGCAGCATAACCATTTATCACCTGAAAATGACACCAATTGTGCTTGTTGGAAGAAAGTGCTGCATCATGCTGGTTGATGTACTGGCCCAAAATGTGCTGGCAATGCTGTCATCATGGGTGGTCGGCAGGAGGGAAAACAACCCTAAGTGTCCATGTTGGGATGAAAGTGATGCATCGTGCGGGTTGATGTACTGGCCCCAAATGTGCTGGCATTGGCAATGCTGTGGTTCTTCTTGGTGGAAGACTGCTGGAGGAGGAGGAGAAGGAGGAGTAATTTAGCTGGACTCAGAGGCAACATTAATGTACTGGTCTGAGACTGCTGTTTATGCTGGAGCATGCATCTGTCAGCTTCATAGATTTTCAGCAGTCAACAGTATTTCATGGCAGTATGACACTGGCCCACACTGTCGAAGTCTGTGTTATACAAATTAGGGTGGATGACAAGGAGGCAGATTACATGAGGGTTAATTGTATACATGGGGATGGAGTATGCAAGCATTTCTGAGTAACATAGTACTGGTTGTGCACTGTCCGACTAAGTTGTCATTGTCGTATATGCAGTGGTGGCACACTCACTAGACACTCATTCATGGTGTCATTGAGGATGTATATGTGGAAATGGGGAAGATGTTCAGTATTTGTCGCACGATGGGGTCATTGTGTATTGCTGAGATGATGACATATTCATTCCAGTTAGCATAGCATGTGTGAATACATTTTCAAAAATGAAATGAAGTAAACATTGTGACTAGATTGGGTAGTCAAATTAAATGGTTTAACTGGATGTGTAACACAGAAAAACAAGCAAAATAAAATTTAAAATGTATAGCAATAACATAAAACAGCATATTCAGTGGAAATGGGGGTGGAGATGCAGGTGGTGGCTGGGGGTGGGGCAGAACACCTTTAACCTTCTTCCAGTGACACATCATTTATGAAGCAGCCCTCACAGTCTTATAGACTGGAGTCATCACCAGGTGGAAATTCAGTCATCATTGCTGCTTCATCTACCTCCCTGCTAGTAGAGGCCTTACCACTGTGGGTGTCTTTGTTGTCATCGTCATCCCCGAGACACAGTTCCTGGGGCAACACCATCAAAATAATTGTGTCATGTGGAATGTGAGCCTCATTCATTTTTATAAATGTTAGGATAGAAACATTATTTGGTGACAGATTTGTCCTACAGTCATGCACTATGGCCCCAGCAGAACTGAACACCCGTTCCACACTGACGCTGGATGGTGGGCAGCTGAGGTATTTAAAAGCAACAGATGCCATAGCAGGTCAGTCACTCACTTTGCTGCTGCAATACACCAATGGCTCATCAGTGGTGCAAATATGCTTGGTATCTCCCATGTAGGCATCCACCATATGTTGTGCTACCCTGAGTCCTGCTGCCTCATCATGCTCCTCCTCCTTATCTTCAATTTTTTCAACACCCAGCTGGTACAGAGCATCCCAAATGGGATTACCTGCCTTGCTGTGCTGCAACTTTGACATTTTCTCTGATTTGGTGGCCTCTGATGATTTACTGGTGGTGGTAGCAACACCTGGTATATCTATATGTGCCCTTTGTGTCACTGCATTTTTCAGCTGTGCACCATTTACCCATCTGACAAGGTAATAGGTAAATTTTTCCACTTGCACACGACCCCCTTCAATCATGGCAGGCAAGCCACATTTGTACCATGGATCCAGCATGGTAGGAAGAGCAAACTCATTAGACTGCATAATGCCACAGATATGTGTATTGCTGTCCAGTATATGGAGCATGTGACCTATTACATGAACAGAACTGTGATCATCACTTGCCTCCATCTGGTGATTGACATTTACCAGTGCCTGCCTCAGCATACGAATAAGAGGTATTGACTGACTTATACAGGCAGTGTCCCCATTTACAGCCTGTGTTGCATGCTCAAATGGACACAGAATGCATATTATTCCATCCATTTGTCACCACTGCTCCGTTGTTAGGGTGATGGATGCTCCAGGACTGTCCTGGGTGGTGTGCAGCAGTAGGTAATCTGAAACCACCTTATACTGCTCATAAAGCTGGTCCAGCATGTACAGTGTGGAGTTCCACCTGGTAACAACATCGAGCTTCATACGGTGCTGAGGTAGATTGTTACTGCACTGCAGCTCATGCAGATAGTCACAGGCCTTTGTATAATGGGCAAAGTGCACACAGATGTATTGGGAGACAGACACAGTTTCCTTTATTTCATTGTGGTTCAGAAATTGCTGCATGACTAGATTAAGGCAGTGTGCGAGGCAGGGAACTCTGAAAAAGCCACCATCAGTAATGCATTTAACCACATTGTAGCCATTGTCACTGGCAATAAACCCTGCTGTGAGTGAGTGTGCATTGAGCCACTCATCAATCTGATTTAGCAGCACATTCAGCATTTTCTCACCAGTGTGAGACCCCATAAAACTGCATAGTTACGGTTGCATTCTGATGAATACCAGATGTGTTGCTACCACCACAATTTTGCTTTACGCAGCTTTTGCCAGGCCCCAAATCAACAACCACCAAAGGTACCTGTGCCCAGTGTGCTGTTATGCACAGATATGAGTTGCCCACTGTTTGTCCACTTGTGCACATATCCATACTAAGGTGGATATATTTTGAGGCAGAATGCTTCATGGCATGTAGGACAGACTGTGAAACTCTTCTGTTGATTTTGGGCATGGCACATTTGGAGAAATATGTTCGTGATGAAACCTGCCATTTGGGACAGGCATGGGCCATCAAATGGTGGAATCCTGGATTCTCCACAAAGGAGAAGGGCAACAGATCAATGGCAAAGATTTCAGCTGTGGCTGCATTCAGCTCACATGTAGCAGTATGATTGGGGGGTACCTTGAATGCCACTCAAACACACTCTTCAATGTGGGCTGCATCTTGGGAGTGGGTCGGCAAAAATGCTTTACTTGTGCCATCAGTGTTGTTCTTCCTGGGGTACCAGGTGACTCTTGGGGCCTGGGATGTGTGGCATGTATGAAACTGTTTTTTTTGGTGGATTTGGTGCCTGGTGGTCTACTTTTATAACTCGAGGGAGTGGCAGCTCCATTGCTACTATGCACACTGCTTGAGAGAGAAAAGTATTCCTCACACTCCTCCTCCACCGACCCACTCAGCCTTCCCTCCTCCTGCTGTATTGCACTGCTGTCACTAACATTAAGCTTGACAAGGGAAGTCCCGCCAACAGCTCTGGTATCTTTCTGGTGTTGGTGCAAGTGCAATGGGTGCTTGTTTTTCAAGTGGGCGTGCTGGCCACTGGTGCCTATGTGGCTGCCCTTTTTTCCATGACTTAACATGTGCTTGACACAGCTGACATATCACCATGGTGTCATCAGCTACATCAAGCATGAAAAAAATCCCAAACTAGGGACGTTGCACCTCTAGATTTGACATGGGACTGAGACTTGCACAGTGGAGCCAAAGGTGTGGAAGTTTTTGCTGTTTTTTGCCGCTTGCATGATATCCCCCATGTTACATTTGTGAGGTGGGGTGACTGGACTGCTTGTTGTAGGCTTGCTGATATCCTCACCCTCAGTCTTGTCATCTAAATGGGCTACATCATCATCTTTCATCTTTTTCACTTCTGGCTCCCACAGGGGATCCAACACCTCATCATCATCTGTACCAAAACACATTATATCCTCCTCCTCATCCCTATTACTGTCTATTGCCAGACAAACATTTTCCTTCTCTGGCATCTCTTCACTGGGGGGGGGCTGACTTTCCTTATCTCCTTCTCCAGGAGAAACAAACTGAAGCAGGACACTAACACCCTCACCACAATCAGCTCCTCCTTGAGCAGGAACAACTGTCACATTGACAACTTTTTCGACCTCCTCCTGACCTCTTTGCCTCCACTGGTGTGAGTGTCTCCCTTATTCCCAGTATCATCCCCAACAAGCATACTAGCTACAGACTGGGCAGTAAAAAATGAGTCACACACTTGAAGCCACTTCTAACTTTGATTTTGCTACTTCTGGCTGCCACAGCAGCAGCAGAGGCTACAGAGGGCACTGATTCAGAAATAGGTTTGGTTTTTCCAACAGACTTCTTTGAGCCACCTCCCACCATAGCACCTTTACCTGAAGTTGAACATCTCTTGGTAGGCATATGTATATGTTTGTTTTGTTTGGCTTCCTCAGTCTTGAACTATATTATTATGTGTTTCTATTAAGTAAGTGTGATTTAACACCTGCAGTGCTATCTACAAAGGGCAAACAGAAATCAGAACAGGTAGCTGCACTGTAGTGCATATAACTACTTACAACTGCTACTGTAGCCTATTCAAGTGTGAAAACATTATTTTATTTTTTCAATTACAAAAACACAAGTTAAGTAACATGGGGTAACAGGAGGACAGAAGTAAGAGACTTTCAATTCAAAACCAACAGAGAATACCACCACACCAAGGTTGTGCAGTAAATCTGAAAAGAATACTTAAGTAGTTCTTTATCAAATGTCAATTTTTAAATAGAATGATTATTACACAACTTGTTAATAACCAGGTAGGTGCTGGTAGGTTCACAAAAACTAAACTAAACGAACTGCACAGAACACCTCTGTCAAAATACGAACTACAGTCCGGATAAATGATGTCTGGATAAGACGAGAACTACAATGTGTTTAAATACAGTTTTGGCTTACAGATATATCAGACAGAAGGGACAACAGGATTTGAAATGAACAAAGTCACCTCGAAAACTCATGCAGAGAACATCACTATCTAGTTGAAAATTATGCAGTTTTTTTATATAGTAGCCTATGTCAGGTAGTAAATAACAGTGGTGTAACAGGAAGGACAGAGTTAATATGGTAAACAAATTCAATAGAAAAACAGGAATGCTGCAATGCAGAGGCTAGATCACAATTTTAATTTATGTGAGCAATTCATCAATGCAGTGACCCTGGATATGGACAAGTCAAGTGGTCATTGTATACGAATACCCTGACAAGGGTGCCTCTGCTGCTGCAAGCAGTCCAGTGGGTCCTATCTGTCCACCAGCTGTCTCCTTGCTGTACTGCCCACATACCACCAGACCGAAGCTTCACCCCTGACAAGGGTGCTTCTGCTGCTGCAAGCAGCCCGGTGGGTCCCCTCTGTCCACTGGCTGTTTCCTTGCTGTACTGCCCGAAGACCACCAGACCAAAGCTTCAACCCTGACAAGGGTGCCTCTGCTGCTGCAAGCAGCCTGGTGGGTGCCCTCTATCCACCAGCTGCCTCCTGGCTGTACTGCCCGCAGACTACCAGACCAAAGGTATGCTGCTGAAACTTCTGGCATATCCACGCTGACTGGCCGGATCTGTCGGCTCTGCCTGCTGATTGGCTGCTACACTTTTTGAATTCTTTGCTACTCCTATTCCTTTTGGACTTTAAGCTAATTTTATTTACTTATTCTGGTACTGGTTAAGTTTCTCCAAACTGACTTGTAAATGTTAACTTAAATGTGAATCTAAGCCTGTTTAAAGCAATTTTGCACTCGAGGGTTGTTTGCAGTGTACGATCCTTTAGAGTGCAGGTTTTTCAGGTTTTAAAGCATTACAGCTCTCTTTGTTTTAAGGTCCAGTGGTACTGTACCCTGGATCACAAACTAAGCTTAAAGTGTTACAGCATTTTGTGAACACTTCTTTGTGTAGACCATGTTTCATTTGTGACACAGTTGTTGCAATGCCCTGCAAATAACCCCATTTTTGTTCACTTTCTCTCCTTCCTGCTTAAAATTTTTCATCCACCCCTTCCCAGCCTTTATTAAATACTCTCCCTCTCCCAGCAGCATCACCCCTAGGCAATCTTCATCTTCCCCTCTCACTAATATTGCAACTCCCCTTAAAGATACAGAATGCAGTTATAGGGCCCAACACTTGTCAGGTTTAATCTTAACTCCTTAAGTCTCATTTACTGTGTTGCATCCCGTGCCCCTGAACTAAGTTCTCATCATAGTATTTGGGGGTATTTCTGCCATGCGTATTAGTCTTCTGATCTGCCTAATTCCAAACCTAACCCTTGACAATAATAAACAACATGAGCTGCACTACTCTCCTACTCATTGCTATCACAATTGGGTCAGTGGGCCCAGGCACCCTTCAGGTCACCTGACCCTCTTCAGTCTACCCAGAACACTGCCTTGGAACTGGCCACTGGCTAACAGTGCCAGGAGCAACCTCCACGGAGTGGGCATACCAGCAGTCCTACTACAAAGGGACCACAACAGAGGAGAAAGCATCTGACACACACCACGGCTCTGCCAGGCTACCACCTCTCACACACACCCCTCAGAAAGTGGAGAAGCCTCTCCAAGGTAAAATAAGGAAACACAAGTCACAAATCTCTATAACCCTCTGCATCACAGTGAGGAAACTTATTGTAATGCTCTTCCTGTTAGCTGGGAATGTGCACCCAAATCCTGTCCCTCCGCTGCCACTCGGATCTATGGGTATCAAGACAAAGCGCCTGACAATAGCTGCAATGAATATCTGCAGCCTAACAGCTAAGTTTACACAATTGCAGGCCTGGATGGCCCAACACAAACTGGACATAACATGCTTAACTGAGACTTGGCTGACAGGCAATTTAAAAAAACAGTGAAACAGCACTACCTGGATACCAGGTATTTGAGAGTGACAGGCATGGCAAGAAGGGTGGGGGCTGTCTTATCTACATAAAAGAATCCCTCCATGGCTCCATCCTCCCTATCTTCAGGATGGCTGCAGACCACGAGCTCCTTGTCATGAAGATACAAGTTAGACAGCTGGCTAAGTCACTGACCATTGCATCAGCCTACCTGCCCCCCAACAAATCATGGGACAGTGTGCCCAAGGTCCTGGATGCAGTGGCCTCCCTAGCCAAGGAGAGTGATTTAATTATCACAGGGGATTTCAATATAACCTGGGAAAGCAACAACTCCACACTACTCAAGGATACTGTGGCAAGTGCATACCTCACCCAACTAGTCACAGAACCAACCAAAAAGAACCACAAGACAGGCAAGATCTTGCTCATTGACTGGATCCTCACAAACTCCCCGTCATTAATATCTGAGGTCAGGGTGCTACCAGATATGCTGAGCGACCACTCCCCTGTCACCCTCAGATGGTCAAATAAGTTCAAAATAGCCCCCGCCATCACTATACAGAGCAGGATCCTGAAAAGAGGTCAGTTAGGATTGTTTAAAAATGCTCTATCCTGCCATGACTGGTCATCCATTGACACACTGCCAGACCAGGACCAGACCCTGAAGTACTTCACATACGGAGTCAACAATATTTACGACTGATACACGCCGTTAAAAAGGAAGAAAGTGTGGGTGCCACTAATGATTGGCTCACAAGCAAGCTCCTATCCATGATGAAGGAGAGGGACAACCTCTGGTTAAAATCCAGGACACGGGGTAAAAAACATGACCACCATCTGTACCAGGCAGCTAGAAACTGCTGCACTCATGTAATACGGAGGGCTAAAGCAGATCACCACAAGGAACTGCTGGATAAAAGCTGGGGTGACAGCAAAAGGTTCTGGGGAAACATAAAGAATCTCTTGGGGGAAGAAGAAAAGAGAAACCCACAGCTGCTACACATAAATGGCTCTACTACCATGGACTCATGCCTCATCGCAGAATCCTTCAACTCTGCTTTAAAAGATCTAAGCACAATACTCCCTCCTGATTACCTACACCCCACCAAGGTTCCCTCAGATGACAAAGCACCCAGTACCTCTCACCCTACCTTCTACCTCAAAAGAGTTACTATAAAGGAGGCAGTATTCTACATAAAACTAGCATTTGTAAAATGCCGAACATTCGCTTGCTGATATTTGCCTTGGTGCTTGGTATTTGTGCAGGCCCCCCCAGTTGTATCCATGTTCCTTCAGCATCCATATCCCAATAGAGTACCTCTCTGCAACTCCTCTTGCATCTGAGTAACATTTCACCCTCGTACTTCTTAAGTGTCTGTCTTAGGATCCCTAACACCCTGGTTGTGCTCAAGGGTATGAGCCTGTGTGGAAACTGCACAACCCAGACTTGTAACACAGTCATTCAGTGGAATTATTTCACCAAATTTTCAACATAGACATTTTGTCAGCTCTGGTCATGAACAGTGCCACTACAATTTTCTTACTGTGTACCAAACCCTGATTTCCCACAGCGACTGCGCTATTCTGTGATGGAAGTGTGAAAACAGATTTTGGCCAGGATTGAAAAATGACAGCTGTACTGGTCATAAGGAGATGTGGGAAAATGTCAATGTTGAAAATCTAGAGTGGAAATATTACAAATTCACGAATCCTACGAGTGTGCGTAGGAACTGCTCACTATACCCCAGAATACAGCTTGGCCTTTTATGGACTTATGTAACCCAAATTTTCAACATAGGCATTTTAGGACCTCTGCTCATGAATAGTGTCACTGTGATTGTCTTACTCTGTAGCAAACACTGATTTCAAACAGCGACCATAGTATTTTGCGCCAGAAGCGCGAAAACACATTTTGGCCAGGATGTGAAAATTGGCAGCTGAACTCTTCATAAGGAGGTGTGGAAATATGCCTATGTTAAAAATATGGAGTGAAAATATTACAAATTAGTGAACTTATGAGTGCGCGTGGAAACTGCTCAATGCATGCTCACAAAACAGTCATTTTTTTGAATTTTTTCACCAAATTTGCAACATAGGCTTTTTGAGAGCCCTCCTCATGAACACCAATACTGTCATTTCATTACTCAGTTCTGAAATGTGATTCCACACAGTGACCACAAAATCACCTTTTGGGACTGAATAACACCATGACAGTGACTGAATTCATGAGAAGGGGTGTCAAGAACCCCATGTTGAAAATTTGGTGTCAAAAGTCAAAAAAATCACCAAGATATCCACCTAAGTTGGAAAAACCCAATTTATGCCATCATACAGCTTACCGGCATTTCCTCAGTTCACGGTCAGCTTTGAAGAGTGCAGATGTGTTCCCGGTCCACCGAAGATCATCGTTCAGGGCTCCAGAGGTAAGTATGGAGTGAGGGGGTGTGGGGAGGTGGGTGCGCAGAGGGAGGACGCGGGTTGGAAGGGGGCCAGGGACTCACCGAGGGACCATTTTCTTCTTTCACAGGATTTAAAAAAAAAAGAAAAAAAAGGACTCATTTGACTCACTAGGGTGGGCTTCCAGCATGCCACCTACCTGTTTTTTTTGAGGGGACTGGAGCCAGTAGGGATAGGGCACCCCTGCTGGCCATACAGTGTGCGTGGGTGGGAGGCATGAGCATCCTGGGTGGGCTCCCGGCATGCCAACTGGGTGTTTGTTTAGGGGCAGGCTGCAGCCAACAGGGGATTGGGCACCCCCATCAGCCACACAGTGTACTGGGGGGTGCATAAGCCGAGGGGGATTGGGTACCGCCTCGGCACACAATGTCGGGGCCGAGCGAACACTAATGAGGGAGGGAAAGGACATTAGCAGAGGGAGGAAACGGGAGGGATTTTTAATGCCAAGCTGTGCATGACAACAGTTTGGCTGATCAGTTTGAAAATTGCATACGTTCTACCACTGCTGATTGCAGCGGCCCTTTTCTTTGAAGTGAAGACCAACACAGCCGAACTGCTGTCATACACAGCTCAGCATGTATTGGTCCGGTAGGATCACGCCTGCTACACTGAACACTGGATTCAGGAGGAGGGTCACACACCTCCAAAAGTCGTACTGTTGCAAGATGTTCCTTGTGCATGTGCTCAAGTGAATGTAAAAAGTGCTCAGGAAGACCAGAATGGGTAGCGAAGGAGTAGACATGAAGCTGGTGTCTCAAACTCTTGACATGCTCATTAAGCCTATTACAAAACTATTCAACAAATCCCTGACACTAGCACAATTCCCAATTGCCTGGAAGCAAGCACTGGTCACTCCTGTTCACAGAAGAGGGGACAGGACCATTGTGTCCAATTACAGGCCAATCTCAATCCTCTCCCCCATCCAAGGCCCTTGAGAAGATTGTGGTGGACCAACTAACAGACTACATCAGCAAATACTAACTGCAATGCCCCAACCAGCCTAGGTTTAGGCAGGGGCATAGTACCACAACTGCCCTTGTAGAATTCACCTACTATTCTCACAAACCTATGGACGAAGTCAAACTAGTAGGGGCCGTGTTCATAGACTTAACAAAAACCTTCAGCACCATCAACCACACCCTCTTACTGGCCCAGCTTCAAAGCCTCGAGGTGGTTGCCAATGCAACACTCTGGTTCTGAGACTACCTGTCCCTCAGATCACAATAGGCAAAAATAGGACAAACAGTGTCTGACCCCAGGGAAGTCACGCTGGAGGTCCCCCAGGGATCCATCTTGGGACCACTGCTATTCAGCCTGTTCCTAAATAATCTCCCTCAATCCTGTGAGGCCAAGATAATCCTATATGCGGACAACACTGTCATCCTCAACAGCAATTCTTGAATTGAGCCACTCTAAGCAGCACCTCAGCACTCCTTCAGTAAAATAGAAGACTGGTTCTGCGAGCAGAAACTTCTGCTCAATTACAAAAAAAACAAGATTATGATCCTATCCAGCCCCCAGCTCAAGAAAAGGTTCCCCACCATAAACATCACTAACAATGTACTCGCCCCCTTGGAACAGGTACACTCCTTCAAATACCTTGGAGTCACCCTGAACGACACCTTATCCTATGCTAAACATATCAACATATCAACCAGGTGATCAAGACAGTCAACACCAAGTTTGGTGTGCTTTACAGGCACAGAAAACACCTTACCATGGCAGACATCTGCCTATCTGTCACGAGCTTCATCCTCTCCACCACTGACTATGGCCTGGTTGTCTACAGTGCAGCATCAGACTCTGTGCTCAAGAGGGTGCACATAGCTCTCAACAAGGCCTGCAGGTGCATCCTGAACAGCGATCGAAAGACCCACACCTGTTCTCTCTATGAACAGACACCTGTTGTCTCTTGGGTGCAGGACTAAATTACTCACATGCCTCCTAAGCAAAAAAGCATTACTGGGGAAAGCTGCCCCATGTGTAGCAGGCATCTTCTCCCTTTAGGCTGAGAATATATAACCAGAAACAGAATGCAGGGGGCCCTCATGGTGCCATTCTGATGCACAGCTCTTGGACAGCGATCCTTATCTTACAGAGCCCCTCTCTGGCTCAACGAAGTACCCAAGTCCATTCAGAACTCCACTAGCCTGTCTGGCTTCAAATCAAACCTTAAGCACTACCTGACCTCCAGCTCTGTATGCACCTGTTTCTCCAACAGCTGATAGACTCTGGATGACAATGCCTGGCTCTGCTAACAGCAACTATTCTCAGCACAAAACAGAAGCCACTCTCCTTGACAATGCCTCTGAATCACTCTAAGGGGCTGCTCCTGTACACCCCTCACCCCCCTCACCCCCTTCCCCCATCTCCATGCTAGGATGGGTCTATGCCTCCCTGGCCTCAGCCCTGCCTCCTTGATCACTTTTACTAAAGACCCCCTCCTCCCCTACCAAAATTCTGTCCTTACTGACCCTCTGCCCAACCTAACCTAACCTCTAGTACATCTGCACCTTACCTGCACTTGTGATCAACTAAAGTTGATGTCCATATGCTGTATAGTGTTTTGAATGACTAAAAATGAATGGTAAGAATGGTTTGAATCCCACAGCTTCCACTTACATACTGTGTGACTCTGAGCAAGTCACTTAACTTCCCTGTGCTCCCAGGTCGCACCTGTAAAAAAGCTTTCAGCTTAGTGTGCTACTCCTGGTTAAACAACTAAATAAAAAAAAACAAAAAAAAACACTCTGTGACCTTTTCCTGAGTGTTGTGCTGTTCAGTGTCTCAAATGTCCTAAAACTCTGTAACCTTCTTGATTGAATGTCTATACTCTGTTCACATGATGTGGAACCTTTTTAAAAGAGCCTTGGTTCAAAGGTTATTTTTCAAATACCAAATAAATAAATGAAATACTTTCAATAAAAAAAATAAATCACAAAAGTGGTTAAGCAAAGAAAAACAGGAACAAAACTACTCAATCCTAATTTAGTAACTTCAGATAAAGTTACTCAAAAAAGGGTCAATATGTAAAAAAAATATAACAAATAAGTAGCACATAAACAAAAAATATTAAGACTTAAAAGAAATTACAGAAACTCACTCACAACTTGTGAGAAATATGTCAAATATTAGGAACTAGCCTGCTCTATTTTTACATACACACACACACACACACACCACACGGTCGACCCTCCACCACTCAACTCCCTCACAGACACAGAGAAAACTGAAAACACTAAGTTTAACTAAACCTAACCGAAGTGACTGAAGTTAATATAGGTTCACTAGGAGAGAGTGTGTGTGTGTGTGTGTGTGTGTGTGTGTGTGTGTGTCTGTGGGAGAGAGAAAGAGAGGAAAAAAAGGGGGGGAGAGAGAGAGACAACATCTCATTTAAGCTATGTATCTCCCCCACCCACATTATTGTGATGTGGGGTGGGTTAGGTTGTATTGTTTGTATGAAGAGGAGGAGAGAAATTACATTTTTATCTCTTTTTCAGAGTCCTTAGACACTTGTGGTACATCAAGTTGCTACATTCTCAGTATATATTGACATCAGTACATATCAGGCTACATGATCTTAATTCATTGAGGTTCTTCGACTAGAGTTTTTTGTTTGACACTAATATTATCAATTTATATTTAAATTATCATTAATATAGTCCTGAGGTTTTTGAAATTTCTTGGGCCTTATATCTAGCTTGAGAATACAGCTGGGTGACAGGTCCAGCTAGGTTTTACAGATCACACAGTGTGCACTGATGTTTTTAAGACAACTTTACTGGTAAATTCTTGTCTATAATGCTAACATTGAAATTTCATGAGCCCTATAACAATCTTAGTTTGTCTTTAATCTGGGTGGGGGTTGCCTTTTAGTAATCACATCCTTATACTAACTGTGACACTCATAGCTTGATTTAGGAGTTATCTGCTTCAGCAGTGTTATCTTATGTCAATTAAATTTATATGCAGTAGGATTCTTTGTATGTGTGTTCCACCAAGCACAATCTGACCCAAGGTTCTTTCTGGCTGAAGGCAGTATTGTACTGTTAAACTTCTCTGACATCATCTTCTGTTTTTTTTTTTGTTTGTTTGTTTTTTAAATGAGTATTTTAAACCAATGGGGATTTTTTTCTGTTTTTCTCTGCATTATCTAGCTGTTATAAGTATTGTATTTTCTAAACAACTGCCATGAGCTTCTGAAGAAGGACTGGTTGGTCCGAAAGCTAGAGCACTTTGTTCTTGTTGTTACATCTATGTTGGTCCATTAAAAGGTATCAAATCATTTGCTTCTGGATCTATTCTTGCAAGGACCAATACAGCAACTACTAAATCTAGATTTTAAGTTTAACTAAGTATTTTCCAAAGATACAAAAACAAATAAATTTTCACTAGCAGCACTAGGAACTAAACTTGAGATTTTCGGAACAATTAACTCTTGAAAATCACAAATAAAGAGGTTTTTTGAAGGCTTTATTGGCTGTGATGCACCACACTAAACTGCTGTCCCACTCAACAGGCAATATACTGTGCAGGAAACAGCCTGCACATGATATTTCAGGTATCTACCCACAATGCATTGCACTTTTGCTGGCGACATTGAAAAACATTGGCAAAATTCAGGATAATGGTGAAATTGTGCCTTACGTGAAAGTGAACTTGGCTAAATTGGGCTAAATTTTGCATTACATGAAAGTGGAATCAGAGGCGAAATTACATTTCACCTAGGTGAAAAAGTTCACTTAATGCGGGAATTACGAAAAATATTTTGCTAGGCGAAATTTTCCAATTTTGCACATCTCTACTCATAAGGTATGCAAGGTGCCTAGGGAGGCACATGGGTACAACTCTGGAATGCACACAGATCGTCTCATAAACTATCACAAAATTGATCACAGAACTATTTTACACGGAATTTCCTGGTTGTGTGGAATAAATGGTGCTAGCACATATAGTAATAAATATTCATTTCACAAGTATATGGCTTAATAGTTTTCTGCAGTTTCCATTAACAGTCAGTGTAAACAGCCAAATTTGGGGACAGTCTCCAAATAGAAAACTGTTCTTGAAAATATCAGATACAACCCCCCCCACAGGTCTTTAAAAAGCAACTCTGCAGCTGGCCAGGTGGTGCTGAGGGCTGAAGCACTAAATGCCTTACCTCATGCCGTGACGGTGACCTGGGTTCAGGAACGAACTTGGGTCATCAGGGTGCCAGCATGGGAGGGAGCAGAATTGAGCAGCCAATGGCAGTTTTCCCCTCCTAAGGGTGGTTGTCCACCCCCACCGGAGTTCTGCTCCCATCTGGTGGAGGTCCAATGGGAAGCATAGGCAGGAGGGGGTGGCAGTGAGTGCCAGGGGTGGGGCAAAAGGGGTAAAGCCAGTACCCGGCATTCGTGTGCACCTTCACATGTACGCACACACATGGCTGCGGGGGTCCCAGGTCAGGGAGAATAAGGGAAAAAGCTGCAAAAACTACATTTAGAAAAAAAGGAGCAACTCTTCACTTCAGCATGTGCTTTGACAAATACGAGGTTTCAGCTGTTAGAATCTACTAGAGGATACATTTTTTTTATTTTCAATGTTCCCCTTCAAAGATTCACAGCATATTTAGAGTCCATCTAAAATGTCTGTATAGAAAACATTTGCCTCTACCCTATTTACTTCATAGTGCCTTTGTTTATGACATCATATTGCTCACCATAGCAGCAGACTGTAATGTCACAAAAAGAAATTGTGGGGTTAGCAGGGGAGAGTCAGATACATGTTGAAAGACACAATGAAGTAAATACTATATTATCTGCAATATTTAGAAGACCAACAGTAGGGAAAGTAAAAAAAAAGTAACACATAACTAGAAAACAATCAAGTTTAAACATAATTAGTGTAATCTACTGTTCCTAAGTTTTTTATTATACTATAGAGTTGCTCTTTAAGAGTCATGAAGCAAGTGGATATAAAATACACCCACTGCTTGTGTGCAAATACCATATCTTGAACATTTGTTGAGTATTCAGATTAGTGGGCCCAATTAGTTACTATTTGTGCTTCATTATTCGGCCACTGGAGCAGGTGTGTGAGACTTCAAGAGCACCTAAGACTTCCTGTCCAATCAGAAGCCACTTTGGAAGCTCACTGAAAGCAGGTCATGTGACCCAGCACTTGCAGAAGCTACACACAAGAGAGAGAGAAGTCTTAGCTGCTGCAAAATAACAATATGCTTCCATCCACTTGCTAAGTTAGACAAAAAACAGAAATCTTGACAGTTTATGTTGCTTTTCTAAATCACAGGCTACAGAGAGAAATTTTTTCACACTTTTGTGTGATAATTTTCAGTGTTTTTCAGGAGAACTGCTGGGAAGGTTCTTTCTTTCCTAAGAGTGAAAATGAAAGTAGTACTACTAGGCCTGTTTCTGCTCTGCCAGCAGTCACAGCCTGGAACAAATTCTGCTCATTTTTGCATAATGATAAAGAAGATCTCATTAGATGTAGTAGCATAAAGAGGCCACTCTCTCAGTCAGCAGTTGCAATGTGTACACAGCCTAAAAACACAGTACATTTTCAATATCAAGTTGTAAACTTTTTTCTATTAAAACCACACATATTGACCTCAATTTTTCACTGATAGGGCTTGTTTAGAGGAGTGTTTTTACTGTTGTCATTATTTTGCTATCCTTTTCTTGTTATTTATTTATCACGTAAATAAAAAAGGCTGCCTGCATTTATGGCTCATTTTACATCCTTTCATTTCATTTTTAAAGAGAACCCAAGGGCAAGGCCTCACATAACATTTTCATAAAGCACCATGCTGGTCTCCTTGCAGGGATCCCCAGCCCACTAGGAGACCAACATGGCACTGTCAAAATGTTTTGGTTGTGTGGCTGTCCCTATGAGCTAGGTTGAGGGGTGCAGCTGGGTGGGCAGCATGTCGGGGAATGGGCCTGATTAAAAAAAAAAAACTCCCTGCTGTCCCAATATTGACTCATAGAGCATCCCATTCCCTGTCTGATTACATGGAAGGGTAGATCACTGTCTGATTTGAGGGCACATCCCTATCTGATTACAGAGATTGGAGGCAGTATAACATAGTGCTTAAGGGCACTGAGCTGCAAACCTGGAGAGTAGGGTTTGAATCCCATCAGCCCCCACTTACATACTGTGTGACCCTGAACAAGTCACTTAACTTCTTTGTGCTCCCAGGTTGCAGCTGGAAACAAGCTCTGGCTTAGTGTGACTTTTCTGGTTAAACAACTTCCCTTTCCCCTTTCGCCTATACAGCTGGTGGACAACAACATGGAGGGGAAAATAACAGATTAAAAACTGTTGGTTTTGAAAATTAAAAGAAAGAGCCAGCCCAGTAGCACTACAGTACAGTCAGTACTGCTATTACTCCAGCAAAGCAAGTTTCCAAAAGGACCTTGGTTGCTCGGGGTCCAGCCAGGGTCGGAGGACTGAGCATCTGATTGATTTCTCTCCTTTAAGGAAGTGGGACACAGGACAGTGTTTCCCTGTGGTACTGCTGTGGTGCCTAGTGTAAGCTGGGTGGCAGGAAAGTGGACGTGTAAAAAAAAGAAAAGAAAATGAAAGGATTTTAAAAGAGCAATAAAAGCAGGCAGCCTTTTTTATGTTGGCTAGTGCTTGCACGCCAGCCAACATATTGCAGTAGTGGCAGATTTTGAGGTGCCGTCACTGTGGGCAAATGCAGGGCATGCATCAGTCCCTCATTCCCCAATAAGCCAGCATGCAGGAGATACGTAAAGTGGCCACCAGATCTAAGAAAAGTGCTGCTGCAATGAGAGGCAAGCTCGTCATGCCTCCTGACATGCCCTTGCTGGTGAAGCATTCCCAGAAATATGGCATCAGTGACTGCCGCCACCTGCCACAATGCCGACTTCAGCGGTGCCCAATCCCCCTGTCAGCATGCTCCGACCCAGTACATGTGCCGATGGGGGAGTCCACTCCCCGTTGGCAAAATATTCCCCCACCCATTTCAACTGTGTGCTGAGGGGGTGCCCAATCCCCCTCAGCATCATGTGCCCCCCAACAGTCTTTCTTTGCCAACAGGGAGCCCAATCCCCATTGGCTTCAGTCCACCCTGCCCAGTTCAGTTTGCCAGTGGGGGAGCCCACTCCCCATCAGCATAATGTCCCAAACCCCCAATTTGTGCTGTGCACCGAGGGGGTTCCCAATCCCCCTCGGCATCATGCGCACCTCCCCCACCCATTTCTGTGCTGATGGGGGGCCCAATCCCCATTGGCTGTGGTCCCCCTCCCCATAATGCAGGTGGTACATTGGGAGCTCACCCCAGTGTACCAAGCAACACCTGCAAAAAAAGAAAACCCACCTCATTGTCTTTTTTATTTTTTTCTGTAAACAAGAAAACAGTCCCTCACAGTCTCTCCTGCCCCTCCCCAACCCGTGCCCACCCTCTGCATACCCTGCCTCCCCACAGCCCCCCCTCACCCCATACTTACCTCTGGAGCCTGGCGTGACGATCTTTGGTGGACCAGGAACACGTCTGCGTTCTTCAAAGCCGACCACGAACTGAAAAAATGCCGGTAAGCTGTATAATGGCATAAATAGGGTTTTTTCAACTTTGATGCATATCTCAGGCATTTTGGGGAATTTTGGCACCAAATTTACAACATGGGGTTATTGGGACCCCTCCTCATGAATTCAGTCACTGTCATGGTGTTATTCCACCCCGAAAGGTGATTTCACGGTCACTGCGCGGAATCACCTTTTGGGACTGATTAACAAAATGACAGTGCCACTGTTCGTGAGGTGGCTCAAAGCCTATGTTGCAAATTTGGTAAAAAATCCCAAAAATGACTGTTTTACCTGCGAGCATTGTGCAGTTTCCACACACGCTCGCAACTTCATGAATTTGTAATATTTTCACTCCAGATTTTCAACATTGGCATTTTTCCACACCTTCTTATGAACAGTACAGCTGTCATTTTACATATCCTGTCCAAAATGTGTTTTCATACCTCTGGTGCAGAATAGCACAGTCACTGTGGGAAATCAGTTTTAGTGACAGATTAAGAAAATGACAGTGATACTGTTCATGGGCAGAGGTCCTAAAATGTCTATGTTGAAAATTTGGTGATGAAAGTCCATAAAATGACTGTGTTACAAGCATGCATTGTGTAGTTTCCACGTACCCTTGTAACTTTATAAATTTGCTATATTTTCATGCCAGATTTTCAACACTGGCATTTTTTCACACCTCCTTATGAACAGTGCAGCTGTCATTTTTCACATCCTGCCCACAATGTGTTTTCACACCTGTGGCACACAATGGCGTGGTCACTGTGGGAAATCAACTTTTGGGACAGATTAACAAAATCACAGTGCCACTGTTCATGAGGGGAGGTCCCAAAATGCCTATGTGTCTCTGCAGGGTGGGGGTGAGGTTGGCATCAGTTCAATACTTCACTGCCATTCCTATTATGCATCTCTAGCTCCTGTACTACCAATGCCAATGCCAGCGAGACAACATTCAGCATTGACAAATGCTTGTTTATTTGTGAGATAAATAACTGCAAGCAAGAAAGGGATAGCAAAATGATGAAACAGTAAAAACAGTACCCTAAACAAGCCATATTGGTGAAACATTGGGCTATGTGTGAGGCAAGAAGATTTGGGAAATGTTTTTGTAGGCTTCATGCAAATGTGAAGTGGTAAATACACTGTGCAGTGCACTCAGTTTCACAACCTTATTTTTGAATGGCATAATGTGAGAAGCAAGTACCTGCTGGACTTTAATTTACCTTGGGGCTATTATAGCTGTGTTTTTTTCAACATCCTTGCTGGTTCTAACATACATAGAAACATAGAATTTGACGGCAGATAAGGACCGCTTGGCCCACCCAGTCTGCCCATTTCCCTACCTAATGGATAAGCTATAGATCCTAGTTAACCAGCAGCCTACTTCTTCCTACCCCCAACCCCTAGAATTGCCTTATGACGGTCCCATGCATGCCTGAATTCCACCACTGTTTTTGACTCCACAACCTCCTCCGGAAGGCCGTTTCATGCATCCACAACCCTCTCTGTGAAAAAATTCTTCCTTAAATTACCTCTGAGCCACCCCCCATCTTCAAGTTGTGCCCCCTTGTTCTTGCACACCTCTTTTTTTGAAAGATGCTACCCTCTTGGACTTTGTTGATTCCCCTGAGGTACTTGAAAGTTTCTATCATGTCCCCCCCTTTCCTCAAGGCTATACATATTAAGCTCCTTCAGTCTCTCTTCATATGTCTTCCGGTGCAGACCCTGCACCATTTTAGTTGCCCTCCTCTGACAGCTTCCATCCTGTCTATGTCTTTGCAGAGATTGGGTCTCCAGAACTGCACGCAGTACTCCAGATGGGGTCTCACCAGCTGTCTGTACAGAGGGATAATAACTTCCTGTTTTCTACTGGTGATGCCTCTCCCTATGCATCCCAGTACCACCCCAGCCCTCCTTGCTGCCCCTCTCACATTGCTTGCCCACCTTTAGGTCATCTGATATGACTACCCCAGGTCCCTTTCCATTTTGTTGTTGTTAGTATCTCATCCCCATTGTGTACTCTTCCCTGGGTTTTATTTCCCAGGTGCATTACCTTGCACTTCTTAGCACTGAATCTAACCTGCCATACATTTGACCATTCCTCTAACCTTGCCAAGTCCCTTCTCATCCTTTCCACCCCACCTTGTGCATCAACTCTGTTGCAGATCTTTGTGTCATCTGCAAAGAGACATACTTTTCCTTCCAGTCCCTCTGCAATGTTGCTTATAAAGACATTGAAGAGGACCGGTCCTAATACTGAACCCTGCGGTACCCCACTAGTAACTCCACTTTCTTCAGAGTGGACTCCATTTACTATTATTCTCTGTGTCCTATTCTCCAGCCAATTCTTTACCCAGGCTGTCATCTTGGGACCCACTCCCAGGCTGGCTAACTTGTATATTAATTTTTTGTGTGGGACTGTGTCAAATGCCTTGCTAAAGTCTAGGTAGACCATGTCCACAGCCCCTCCCTGATCTACTACTTTGGTCACCCAGTCAAAGAAATCTATCAGATTTGTCTGGCATGACCTTCCTGCTGTGAATCCATGCTGCCTTGGGTCCTGTGCCCCTCTGGCCTCTAGATACTCAACAATTCTTTCCTTCAGAAGTGATTCCATCATTTTCCCTATCACTGAGTTTAAACTAAGAGGTCTGTAGTTTCCTGCTTCTGCCTTGCTCCACTTTTGTGAAGGGGAATCACATCTGCCCTCCTCCAGTCCTCGGATACCACTCCATCCTCCCATGATTTGTTAAAGAGGGTAGTCAGTGTGTCACTAGTTCTACCCTTAGTTCTTTTAGAATTCTGAGATGAATCCCATCAGGCCCCATTGCTTTGTCCACCTTCAGTTTTAAGAGTTCTTTCAGAACCTTTTCTTCTGTAAATGGGCTGGTATCAACTTCTGTATCCAGACTGTTTCTATTGTTAATGACATATTAAAACAAAAAGAAGAGAAGTTGTATCTGGTTCAGAAAAAGTTTATGTATTTATAATATACTTATTATATTTAATTATTATAATTAAGGTGTGTGCAACACTGCAGGAAGGAAGCATAAGGATAATTATGCAGGCTAACATTATGGAAAAAAAAACAGTCAACAAAAGTAGACTTGAGACTACTTCTATCTCATGGGGGTTACTCATATTTGTACCCCAGCAATGACAAGATAAACTTGATGTGTCCAGGGTCTAGCATTGAATGATGAGGCTCAACAACATCACCAGCTGTGCTAAACATCCTCTCTGATGTCACACTCATAGGGGGCAACTGATGTACCTCACAGCTAGTTGCACCAAGTGAGGGGATGAATTCATCTTTTGTTCCCAGTAGCGAAATAGCTGTTCAAGATATTTTCCACAGAAAAAGGCTGTGACTGTGTCCTCTTCTGTTGCTGTTGACTTAAGGACATACTAAGCAGTGCCCATTTGCTCCTGACAGTGTTGCTGTCAGTACCAGTTATTTCTTTGCAATCTCCATCAGTGGAACCAGATGTGCCAGATGGCATACCCACTCTATCATGACCTTCCTTGCCAGCTGCCCATGTCTGTACCATTTCTCACATGCAGCCAGTCTGCTCTTGATACAGCTTTTGTTGAAAGTGAGTCACTCTATTGCCATCCATAATCACATAAAGGATCTCACATTTGACCTGCGTATCCAGCATGGTTACAGAAATGTGGCAGTGACTATCCAGAACTTTCACAAACCTTACATCCAGCTCAGTTTCCAGGTGCTCAACGAGCACAGTTGCCCCATCTGGAATCTACCTGTGTTCATCTACTTATCTCTCCATAGATATTTCAGGATATGCCCTGCTGGGATCACCTGACTGAGAGTGGCAGTGGACACACTTACATCATAGGTGCTCCTTTCAAATGACACAAGCACTCTCATCATGATGTCAGTCAGTGACCACTCATGATGGCCTAGGATGTCCCCAGTGTCACTCTCTGTTGACACACCATGAAGCACGTACCTCTGTTCTAGCAGTCTAGATGGCACTAAGTATTATGCATTCCAACTGGTAGTCAAATCCTGTATCAAGCAATGTGGAGACAGACCAAGGCATTGTTGTACATATCTTAGACAAAAACACAATAAATAAGCATTCAAAAAAGCCAAAAAATAACCACGCAAAGATTCAAGGCATATGAGCAGTGAGAGACTGCAGCACACTACCCCAGCGCTTCATGTCCACTCCGGGACACTTTGTCAGGAGGCAGGGATCTGGTACTCAAGGTCCTTCTTTTATTTGGGAAAAACCTTAAAGTGATAGATCACGTATTTTTTATTCATTTCATATATATATATATATATATCAACTCAAAATCCCCTGATGCCAAACACCCTATGTGAATACAATTATAAAAATAGCTACTTTATAAATAAAACAGCAAAAATCCATATCAAAATCCTTATTGCACAGCATATTCATGTGGGAGGTCAAATAGAGATGCCAAAGGTCAAATTATGAAAATAATACAATGGAGTCAAAATACAACAATGGATGAATATCCTGCAGATTTAAGTCTAATCTAATGAAGTTAAGAATCATTTTTGATTTATGATTTTTTATCTCCAATCTTTTTCCCTTTCATTTTTAAGTTTTCTGTATAGAAGGCATTAGCCAACAAAACCCATAGTTAGGATTAGATTATTCCACTTCAAACAAATACTTCAGAAACATAAAACACACAAAATTCAAACCATAGTTTGAATCCCACCAGAATCACTGACTAGAAATACAGTAGCACTGTAATCAGAAATAAAAATATATTTCAGTAATTCTAATTGATGAATAATATTATAATCAGAGATACATATAACTTTTGTTGCTTTTTATCAATCTTAGGAGACTTATTTATAACATTATTTTTAACTTTTATACTTTATATTTCTAATGATCAAAGAATTTCAGGTAAACATCAAGAGTTTCCAAGATATTTTAATATTTCAATCAGCAGCATATATATAATCCAAAAAGAGGACAACAATCAGAGAATATCAAAATTGAAGAAATGGAATTATGTCCAGACAGTCATTAAGCCCTAAGGGAGTTTAAGTTTTGAAAGTATAGATCCATCTCAACTCTTTCTGTAGTAGTAATTTAAGTCTATCCCCACCTCTTTTTAGAGGTTTTGTAAGTTCCAGACCCATTAAAGAAAAATCAGTAGGATCATTTTTATGTTGCAAGGCAAAATGAACACCTATTGGTGTATCTGGTTCTGTTTTAAGAATAGCACGAATATGCTCTTGCATACGTTCCTTTAAGGGTCTTTTTGTACCTCCAGTATAAAGTTTAGGACAGGTGCATTGAATTAAATATACAACGTAACTGATTGTACATGTAATCAATTCCTTAATCAAGTTATTTTTATTAACGTCTGGATGCTGAAAAGTATCTCCCTGGATACAATAGCAACAGATGTTACATCTGCCACAATGAAAATTTCCAGATGGAATAGGTGGTAACCATGTAGGATGAATTTCTTGTGTCGGTTTTGAATAAAGACTATGGGTCAATATATCCCCTAGATTTTTTCCTTTTTTATATACCATCAAGGGATTTTCTCCCAAACTTGCCAAATTACAATCCCCTTTTAGAATGGGTTAGTAGCTTTTGACTATCTTTGATATTTTTGGAGCTATAGAGTTATATTCAGTAACAAAAGCTACTTTCTGATCTTTATCATTTTTTTTTTATTTTTTGGAGTCAAAAGGTCCTGTCTATCTAGATTTCTTGCTTTATTTAAGGCATTGTTTTAAATCTAGTGTTTGTTTCTCAAAATCAGCATAACATGAATAATTTCGTCTTAAGCAGACAAATTGTCCATAAGGAATTGCTCTTTTTGTATGATGTGGGTGGGCACTTTTTGCATGTAACAACATATTGTCCGTTGTAGGTTTTCTGAAATTTTCCAAGCTAATACATTGCCTATCTATTCCCTGAAGTCTAAGATCCAGGAAAGAAATGGACTGTAAGTCCATATTTGAGGTGAATTGTAACCCCAAATCATTTTAATTCAAATAATCAACAAAATAAAAACACAAATTCTGTTACTAAAGGATAACATTCTGTTTAAGACATATGAAGCAAGTCTAAGTAAGAAGCTGGCCCTATTTGAAAAAGAAATTGTGGAACGAAAACAAACAAAACTAATAAGAGATACCAAGGACTATGAAAATAATCAAATCTTTTCATGGCAACGACCTAACAAATAGCCTTATAGAGGTAGATCCAGAACACGCTCACACTCTAGGGGAAGGAAAAATAATAGAAGTAATAGCAGAGGTCAGAATACCACGCAACATCTTTCTGGTATCTCACAATCGCAAAATAAACAAGTACATTTTTTTTACCAAAACAAAACTGACAGGAGACTGGGGGAAAAATCAAAGAAAAGATGGAAAACAAGACGTGATAGAAGGGGAGGTTATAAATACAGAGAAGACTGTAATCGAGAATCTCAGGAGCAGAACACGCAAATAGTAAACCTTACGAATACTATTTTAACACCAACAGAGATTAAGGTCCTTAATTATGGCCTTAGCTTTATCCCTGACCCTAAATTAAATGAATTTAAACTATTTTGTGATTTGAAGTTATTCTTCAGGAAATTGAACCTAAAGTATTTTTTCTCCAGACCGGAAAAAATGTGGGGATTTAATCAACAGGAAATCCCTATGTGTTCAAATGATGTTATTTCTTTTCAGACATTATTGGATGTATCTTCTGAATTGGATCTAAATAAGGTTATTTCTTCTATTACAGATAGCCTAACTACTGGTTCATCTTTCAGTGACTCAGATTTGGATTCAGATCTTACACAGTTGTCTGCTTTGGACTTGGAATTAAAGAATATTAATATTCCATCTTGTACTACTTCTTTCCATCCAATATCCATTTTCAACCCTACAAATATAAGTTCACCAGCATTGATTACATATCAGACTTTGGTGATGCAAGAATTTGATAAAATATTTGCAAGAAAATGGGCAAGACATAAACCGAATTTGACACAAGATGAAATTATAGCATTAACTGAACTTAAAAACATGGATCATATCGAATTTAAATGAGCAGACAAAGGTGGAAAATTGTCATGATGGAAAAGAATTATTATGACGCTGAAATTTATCGTCAGTTAGATGATCAGGACAATTATCATAGATTACCTACTGATCCAACATTGGATATGAAAAAGAGACTTAATGTATTTCTGGACACTGCTTTAAAATGTGGAGAAATAACTGAAAAATAACTTAAATATATGAAAGTGGATTTTCATATTATCCCCACTATTTATGTATTGCCAAAAATACACAAGGACCAGACCAGCCCCCTGGCAGACCTATTATTTCCAGTAATGGATCTCTTACTGAGAATCTATCTATTTTTATTGATCATTTTCTAAAACAACTGGTAACGGATCAGCCATCTTATATTAGGGATTCTATGGATATTCTGCAAAATTAGAGGGGCTGGTCTGGTCCTGTGACTTTTATGGCTGATGATTGACATAGTTAGCCTTTATACTAATATCCAACATGACCGTGGGATTAATGCCATAGACTATAATTTAAATAGTAATAGCAAAGCAGAAAACTTTCCAAAAGAGTTTATTATGGATGCTTTATCTTTGATTCTAACTTGCAACTACTTTAGTTTTGATAGGAAATTCTATTTACAAACAAGGGGGACTGCCATGTGGACCACTGTGGCCCCCTCATATGCCAATTTATTTTTGGCATGGTGGGAGGGGACCACAGTGTTCAACCCAGACAGAAACCCCTTTCTCCCCAATATCCATCTATGGGGGCATTTTCTGGAAGATACTTTGGTCATCTGGGGGGGGGGATTTTATTTCTGCTTCATCTTTTTTTAATTATTTGAATGAAAATGATTTGGGGTTACAATTCACCTCAAATATGGACTTACAGTCCATTTCTTTCCTGAATCTTAGACTTCAGGGAATAGATGGGCAACGTATTAGCTCGGAAAATTTCAGAAAACCTACAACGGGCAATATGTTCTTACATGCAAAAAGTGCCCATTCACATCATACAAAAAGAGCAATTCTTTATGGAAAATTTGTCCACTTAAGATGAAATTGTTCATGTTATGCTGATTTTGAGAAACACACACTGGATTTAAAACAACGGCTTCTACAGAGGGGCTATTCTGAGGGAACTTTACAAATGGCCTTAAATAAAGCAAGAAATCTAGATAGACAGGACCTTTTGACTCCAAAAAATAAAAACAACTGATAAAGATCCGAAAGCAGCACTTGTCACTGAATATAACTCTATAGCTCCAGAAATATCAAAGATAGTCAAAAGCTACTGGCCCATTCTAAAAGGGGATTGTAATTTGGCAAGTTTGGGAGAAAATCCCTTGGTTGTATATAAAAAAGGAAAAAATCTAGAGGATATATTGACCTATAGTCTTTATTCAAAACCGACACAAGAAATTCATTCTACATGGTTACCACCTATTCCATCTGGCAATTTTCATTGTGGCAGATGTAACATCTGTTGCTGTTGTATCCAGGGAGATACTTTTCAGCATCCAGATGTTAATAAAAATATCTCAGTTAAGGAATTTATTACATGTACAACGAGTTATGTTGTATATGGAATTCAATGCACCTGTCTGAAACTTTATATTGGACATACAAAAAGACCCTTAAAGGAATGTATCAAGAGCATATTTGTGCTATTCTTAAAACAGAACTGGATACACCAATAGGTGTTTATTTTGCCTTGCAACATAAAAATGTTCCTACCAATTTTTCTTTTATGGGTCTGGAACATATAAAACCTCTAAAAAGAGGTGGGGATATACTTAAATTACTGTTACAGAAAGAGCCGAGATGGATCTATACTTTCAAAACTTTAACCCCCTTAGGGCTTAATGACTGTCTGAACATTATTCCATTTCTTTGATTTTGATATTCTCTGATTTTTATCCTCTTTTTGGATTTTGTAGATGCTGCTGATTGGAAATGTTAAAATATCTTGGAAACTCTTGATGTTTACCTGACATCCTTTGATCATTAGAAATATAAAATATAAAAGTTAAAAATAATGTTATAAATAAGTCTCCTAAGATTGATAAAAAAAAGTTATATGAGTCTATGATTACAATATTATTCATCAGCTAGAATTATTGAAATATATTTTTATTTCTGAATACAGTGCTACTGTATTTCTAGTCAGTGGTTCTGGTGGGATTCAAACTATGGTTTGAATTTTGAGTGTTTTATGTTTCAGATTTTTTCCATTAATTAAATAATCAACCTAGAAGTATATGTTTGAAGTGGAATAATCTAATTCTACCTATCAGTTTTGTTGGCTAATGCCTTCTATAGAGAAAACTTAAACATGAAAAGGAAAAAGACTGGAGATAAAAAATAATAAATCAATAATGATTGTTAACTTCATTAGATTAGTCTTAAATCTGCTGGATATTCATCCATTATTGTATTTTGACTCCATTGAATTATTTTCATAATTTGACCTTTGGCATCTCTATTTGACCTCCTACATGAATATGCTGTGCAATAAGGATTTTGATATGGATTTTTGCAATTTTATTTATTTAATTTAAATTTAGTTGTTTAACCAGGTATAGCACACTAAGCTGAAAGCTTTTTTACAGGAGCGACCTGGGAGTACAAGGAGGTTAAGTGACTTGCTCAGGGTCACACAGTATGCAACTGGAAGCTGTGGGATTCAAACCCAGGTCTGGTCTGCTGGATGTCACCAAATTTGCAGCTCAGAGCCTTAGACCACTGCGCTATACTGCCTCCTAGTTATCAAGTAACTTTTTTTATAATTGTATTAACATAGGGTGTTTGGCATCAGGGGATTCTGAGTTGCAATAGGAGTCACCTGACTAATTCCATCCTACCAGGCAGCTAACACCTACAGCACATTTGCAGTTACACAAGTGGCTGTGGAGGGACTTGAGCCAGGGTTCATCACATGAAGATGTCTGATATTAAATTTAAATGATATTATTATGAAATATAGTCACTCACTCACTGTAGCAATGCTGAGCTGACAAGTCTCACTCATTGATCTGACTAGAGCAGTCTCAGAAATAATATTTCTTTTTTAGGTTTCTTCTTTGGTACAAAGCCACAAAGTTAGAACAATGTCTTGAGTGCACAGTGTGCACACACTGAACAAAATGGCGGCTAACGGAAGTGATGGGAGTCAGATGACTAGTGCCACCCTACCACGCAGCTAACAGCTGTGGTGCACTTACATTTGCACAATTGGCTATTTAGGGAGCCAAGCCCAGGTTCCTCACAGGAAGATGCCTAATATTAAATTTAAATTATATTATTATGAAATATAGTCACTCAAGTTACTGCAGCAATGCTTAGCTGACAAATCTCACTCATTGCAGTAAAGCTTGACTACTATATTCTAATAAAAAAATATTTATTTATTTATTTGTGGGGTTACAACACCACAAACATAGAAAAATGTCAAGATTTCACAGCATGTACACACAGAAAAAATGACAGCTAACTGAGGATGGGGGAGTCAGATGACTAGTTCCACCCTACCATGCAGCTACTGTAACAGCTACTGTGCACTTGCAGTTGTATAATTGGCTGTGAAGGAACCTGAGCATGGGTTCCTTATAGGAAAATGCCTGATTTTAAATTCAAATTCCATTATTATGAAATATAGTCACCCACTCACTGCAGCAATGATGAGCTGACAAGTCTCACTCATCAACATGACTAGAAAATTCTCAAAAAAAACCATTTATTTTTAAAATTTCATCTTGGGCACACAGTCACACACTTACGAAATGTCTTGGGTGCACACACAGATCAGAATGGCAGCTAACTAAAGCATTAGAAGTTATCTGACTAGCCCCACCATACCAGGCAGCTAACAGCTACGGTGCCGTAGCAGTAGCACAAGTTTCTGTGGAGGCACCCGAGCCAGGGTTCTTCACAGAATTAAATCTGATTATTATAAAGTGTCACTCAAGTCACTGCACCAATGCTGAGCTGCCAAGTTTCACTCACTATAGTCAAGCATGAGTAGTAAATCCAGAGGTTCTAAAAAAAAGTATATGTATATATTTTTTTATTTGTTCTTGGGCACAAAGGCACAAGCTTGGAAAAATGTTCTGATGCACAACATGCACACACACACAAACACACACACATATATACACACACACTGAGGAAAAAATTACAGCTAACTGAAGCAGAGGGAGTTTGCCAAATAGTCCCATCTTAACAGGCAACTAACAGCTGCAGGGCACTCACAGTCATTCAGGTGACTATGGAGTGACCTGAGCCTGGGTTCCTTATAGGAATATGTCTGATATTAAATTTAACCCTTAGGCTGCTGACAGAATTAGAATGTATAAGGATTCTGCACTGATATGTAAGTCCATGGCACAGCAATGGTTAAATACTATTATTGTGAAATATAGTCACTCACTCACTGTAGCAATGCTGAGCTAATAAATCTCACTCATTAACCTGACTAGAAATTCTCAGAAATATTTTTTTTCTGTTAAACATCTTATTAAGATTTTACAAAATACAGAACCCACAACAAAGGCACTGATAACACAGGAGGCACAGTAAAAAGCCAGCATGTTAAAACTTGAATACAATAAATGGTAAAGTTACTATAACAAAATAGTCAAACATAACGCCCTGGAATAACATGAACAATATTTCAAAGGAGTATGTTTTAAAGAGTATTCCCATTTGTATGGACTAACTGGAGTCTGAATTACTTTTACTAGTGTATTTAAAATACGGAGACCATATCAGATGATTCAAAATATGGAGACCATATCAGATGATATTCATCGAGTTTGTGCATGGCTTGATGTGACACACACTCCAAAGTGGCCAGCTGGCCCATAGCTTGTAGCCATTTATTGAAGGTAGGGATGTCAGTAGATTGCCATCTTCGGAGCAGGAGCCTCTTGCCTAACAGGGTAACTGCTATGATCAAATGGACTTTGGGGTCATTTAGAAAGTGTGAGGGGTATGTGATGCACAGCAGAATGAGTGGAGCATCTATCGGTAGATAGTGGGAAAGGACTGCCTCACAATACTATATGATCTGGGTCCAGAAGTGAAAAAGTAGTGGGCAGCTCCAAAGGATGTGGGAGAGGTTACCTGTATATAATCCATATCTCCAACAGTTGTCCATAGGTAATAGGTTTAGGGCTTTTGAAATATGTGGGGTTCTATACCATCTGTATATACTGAGCTGAATCAAATGAGCTTTAGAATCTCTACAGGCTATATGAGCTCTGTACGAACAGTGATTCCCAGTTTGTTCAGAAAGAATGATGTGAAGTTCCTCAGCCCAATGAGTTTTTGAAGTAAGGATCTGGGTAGGTGTAGTGTCTCTCAGGGATTTGCATAGTAATCCAGCTCAACCTTTAGTAAGGTTAATTAACTTCTGGAGGGTTAACAGAGGTTTAACAGGAAGAGAAGTGGATTGCCATTTAAGAAAGGGAGAAAGTCTGGATCTGATATATAAGTATCTTCAGAAGTCGTGTTGTTGGAGACTATATTTAGCTTTTAGTTCTGTGTAAATATATAAATAGTCTCATCGTAGGGTCAAAGATCTTTGACTTGATGTATCCTTGTCATTTTCCATTGAGGACAGCAAATCATTTTCTTATCAATTGTAACAGTGGGATTATTCCAAATAGGAGCAGATGCCAAGGAAGCAGAGTGTAGGTTTAACATAGCTGTAAGCTTTCTCCAGTGTCTAAGTGAGCTAGGGAGAGTTGGGTGTGCTTTATCTGATGATGGAAGTTTATGGTACATGGTTAACAGTAGGGTTGAAGAGGAGAGGAAACTACCTTAAATCACTACACAGAGGGGAGATTGTGAGTGAGGGAGTGAGAACCAGTGAATCACTTGGGATGAAATAAAAGTCAGGTGATGCCATTGAAAATAAGGAAGTCTCTAACTGCCCTCAGACCAGTGTTTCTGAAACAGAAATTCAGGGCAGACAAGGCCTACTTTGCCTATCCTGTTTGCTCATTTTCATTGTGATTGCTTTTGTTGCAGACCCTCCTTGGTCTATGGCATTTGTTCTTCAACCTTCCTCCTTTCCTTTATGATTCCCTTGTGTGTATCCTGGGCTTTTTTGAATCCCAGCACTGTTTTCAAGCTTATGTAAGACCTTAGCAAAGTTTTGGCTGTATTTGTATTTATTCTTTTTTTTTTTTCGGTAACTGGGTAAGACCTGTGTACAAGAGCAACCTGGGAGCACTGGGTCAGTTAAGTGACTTGCTCAAAGTTATACACTGTGCAAGTGGAGGTTGTGGAAATCAAACCTAGGTCTGCTGGATGTACCAAGCTGATTCACAGCTCATTACTCTAACCTTAAGGCTATGCTGCCAGTAGAAGTCTCTGTCTGATGAGCCGAAGGGGAAGAACTATCCCTTTAGTCTATTAAGTCTGTGGACCAATGTGTTGGCAATGGATATAGGTAGGTGATCCAAAAGGTGCAGAACTTTCAGTACCTTCCTCATTTTAAGGGTTGTTATCTTCCTGGAAAGAGAGAGATGGAGTGTTTTCAACCGATCCAGTTCAGTATGAAGACTATTGATTAGGGGAATGAAATAGGTCTGGATTATGTATGCAAGGTCTCTAGTAATGGTGATACCTAATTAAGATATTCACTTGTCTGCCCATTACCATTTGGTACTTTGAAAAATTGGAGGAGTGCAAAGATGGTTAAGAGGTAGCATCATGGATTTAGTATAATTGACTTTGAGGCCTGATATATGGGCATATTTTGCTAGTAGGGATTGTAGATGTTGAATTGCTGTCTTGGCATCTTCAACAAGAATTAGTAAGTCATCCACATATAAAAGAGAGTTGACTGTGGAGGTAGAGGTTGAAATTCCTTTAATATTAGGGATAGATCTCAGAGAGAACACCAAAGGCTCTATTATACAGAGGAATATGAGATGGGAGAGGGGGCAACCTTGGCAAGTTCCTTGAAAGAGTGGAAAGGGTCGGGGGAGGAGTGAGTTAGTGAGAGCACAGGCTCTGGGATCTGAGTATAAGGTATGTACAGCTGATCAAAATGTAGGGCCTAGGCCAGCTCTAGTGAGGACTTTGAAAAAGAACAACCATTCAACAGAATCAAATTCCTTCTCAAAGTCAATAGTTAAGGTGGAAGGTGGGGTAACAAGGGTTTTCTCGGTGTGTTGTAAATTTAGAAGTGTACAAAGGTGGTCAGAGATGAGCCGTCCTTTGACAAAACCTACCTGTGAGGGATGGATTAGGGCAGAAAGGACCTGTTCTAGTCTGGTGGCTGATATGTTTGCAAACATTTTGCATCCACATTTATTTATTTATTTATTTCAGTTTGGGATTAATACATTTGAGCCAAGGACTCATTTTCAAAGGTTCCATGTCAGTGTTGGACAAACATTACAAAAATACAAGGTTTACAGAGAAAAAAAAGAGAAAAAACATTGAAGAATATACACAGGCAATAATGGTAAAATTTGAACTTATACACATCAAATTAGTAATTATTAACAGATAGACTGATTAGCTAATGGGGGGAGAATCAGCCAAAGGTGGCATCATCTGAGGTGACAGAGAGGTGGAACTTTCAACCAATTGAGGCCATCGTCAGGTAATTGGGGTAGGGAAGTGGGTTAAGAAAAAAGCGGTATATAGCAGAAAGATGTAGAGAGGGGTAGGTAAATGGAAAACTGTGGGCAAGGTACCATCACATTAGCACAGGCAGGTGGCATCGTCTGAAATGGGAGAGAGGTGGAGCTTTCAACCAAGTGAGGCCATCATCAGGTAATTGGGGGTAGGGGAGTGGGTTAAGAAAAAAGTGGTATATAGCTGAAAGATGTAGATGGGGGTAGGTAAATGGAAAACTGGGGGTGAGGTACTAAACATTAGCGCAGGCAGGTACAATTCATTTTAGAGTCAAGGAGAGATTTGAGCCCTGCTTTGAAGGTACTAATCTTGGTAGTAACAGTGAGGACAGCAGGTAGTTCATTGTACCATTTTAGACCTTGATACAGGATGGAGTTCTGGGCAAGTTTTGTCCTTTTGAAGGGAATCACCATCTTGTCGGCGACTTAACTACAGCTAGATTTCATTGGGATGGCCAGCTTAAAGTGTCTGCCCAGTGTGGGGGATGTCAGTCCAACTAGTACTTTTTTTAGAAGTGGGCAGGTTTTGTATTGCCCTGTAAGATGGAGTGGGAGCCACCCAGTTTCAATATACAGTGAACAGGTGTAGGTGTTGAAAGTAGCCCCCAAAGTAAGATGACAGGCTTATTGAGGAGTGTGTTGATCCTGCTAAGAGCAGATTTTGTGCCTGCCCCATATATAGGCAACCCATAGTCAATGGTAGACAGTATTGAGCTACTGGTGGCTAGTCTGAGTGCTTCCGGTGTCATTGAATGTCTGTGACAATAAAGTACACCAAGTTTTATATTTGCAGTCTTGATGACATAGTCAATGTGGTTTGAAAAGGTGAGCATATCATCAAAGGTAATGCCAAGATATTTGAAGTTAGATACTTGGTTTAGGATTTCACCCTTTTGGTTATGAATACACAGGGGCAGGTATTTCTTTTTGCTTTGGGAGGTGGTGAAGAGCATACTCTTTGTTTTTGTTTTTTTGACATTTAATAGTAGCTTGTTTTCCATAAACGAAGATTCAAATTTATGGAAGCTGCTTTGGAGTTCAGTTGTGATGGATTGTTGGTCTTTGCCAGTGACTGAGATCACTGCATCATCAGCATAGAGAACTGTGCTCACTGAGCAAGCCATTGGGGTGGAGTTGATGAAGAGACTAAAGAGCAGAGGACCGAGGATTGATGCCTGCGGAACCCCAAGGTGCACCTCCTTAGCAGCGGATAGGGTAACACCAATTTTGACTCATTGTAATCTATTAGAGAGGTAGCTGCCAAACCACAGTATTGTATCTAGGGATAGACCTGTAGACAGAAGGCAACGTAGGAGGAGGTTGTGATTAACAGAGTTGATAAGGGATATTAGGTGGTAACTAGCAGGCAATTTAGGATTTTTACCCTTCCTAGGGAGAACGAAAATTTTGGCCTGTTTGGAAGAGGGAGGGGCGAAGAGAGTGGTGTTGTAATGAATATTGGAATACCCTAAGAAGAATAGGGGAAAGGATTTCATGAAGCACTTGGTAAAAGTCAGCCGGTAAACCATCACCCATGGGGATTTGTTTTTATTCGTAGAAAGAATAGCTTGGGGGATTTCAGAGAGAGAAATGGGGACGTCCAAGCTAGTTGACTGGGTTTCAAAAAAGGCAGACAAGGAGACTGGGCATAAAAATGCTTTTATCTTTTCAGATGTGGAAGCTGATTGTGTCTGATACAATTTAGCATAGTATTCCTTAATGACAGTATTGATTTGTATAGGTTTTTTTTAGAGGGAGCCTGAGGAATTCTTATGGCTTGCAATATATCAGTTGGCTTGCATTTTTTTAAAGTCTGTAAGCCTTTGCTAGAGCGCGCTCCACCATCCCAATATTTGTGGTGGGTACAAAGTAGTGCCAATGTAGCTTCCCTTGTGTAATGGGAGTTTGATAGGATTCTGGCTTTGATCATTTCAGAGAGGTTTCCCTGTGGGTTAGCTTTATGCTTGTCCTATAATTTGTTTAACTTTTTCTCAATCATTTGGGCTTCTAGTTCCTTGTGTTTATATCTATGGTCTGTGTAGCTAATGATGCTTCCTGGTATGAAAGCTTTTAAAGAGTCCCATAACACATGCTCAGAAGCTGCTTCATTATCATTGTAGGTGAGGAAGTCTGTTATCTTGTGTTAAATGCAGGGAATACATTTGGGATATTTAAGTAACAAAGGATCTAGTTGCCATGAGGAGGATTTGGGAGTAGCAGGAGCTCAGAGGATTGACATGGAGATAGGAGCACAGCCCAATTTGACAGTAGGATATATCTGGGCATCAATGCTGATCTCAACGTGAGACACAGAGAGAGAGAAAGCAGTCACATCTTTCTTGAATTAAGGAGGTTATTTTCTAGACTACACTGAACTGAATTATTACTTTTTGGACCTGTGTAAGTAACGAGTATTGATTTTGTTTTTGTGGTTGACTTTGCTTAGTTTTAACTTTAATTTGCCAGGGAGGAGCTGTAGCTGGGAGATATTTGCAGTCATTTGTGACTAGCCCTGGTACTTAATCTCTGTGAAATAGGTGTCTGAAAGGAAGGAAGACACTCCCTGGGGTGGAGGGTCAGAGTTGTAGTTGATTGTTTCTGGACGGCATAGGTTTACTCCATCCCACCCTTCCCCTCACCACACCCACCCCAAGCACATAACTTCCTTCATAGCAGGGGTTTTGACATCTCTTCCCCAAAACTGCTAACAACATACACCTGTTCATATCCTTAAAGGCACAGCACACTAAATAGGAGGTAGAGACACTCACAAGCTTGCACGCAATAAAACAAGAACAAAAAACAACAAAAGAAAAGCATCTGTAACAGGAAGGGACACAGACATGTGGGGAGTGGTGCAATGCACTGGCTGTTGAGCAGCAGTCTGCTGGGAGACATTCTGGAGACTGCGTTGATGCCCTATTTGCAGGCACCTCTCTGGTCTGAAGGAGGAGGTTGTTCGTCTCCATGCTGACCTGACAAGGATTCGAGAAAACTGCTCCCCCACCCAGGGACCACCAAGGCCACTGCCACTACCTCAGAGGTTGTCAAGAAAAAGGAGTGGTTGGACCATGGTGGGCTCAGGGAGGGTGAGGGTGGTGGAACAGAGGTGCATCCCTCCAGTTGTGCCTCTCCACAATTCATTTGCCACTTTGGTGGAGAATGGTTCCTCTATGGAGGCACCCACAGTGGAGACCAAGGAGGATGCTGGGAACCTCCACAATGGAGACCTATGGGAGGGTGGCACAGGACCTCATAGGGGAAGTAAGCAACTCCTGGTGGGGGGACTCAATTGTTAGTGGGGTAGAACTGGGGGAGGGAGGGGAAAGGGAGGTAAAGTGCCTACCCGGCGCCATGGCTTGGAGGGACAGGAAATGAATTCTCAGGATCATGGGAGCAACTGCAAGGGGGAAGGATCTGGATGTCATTATCCACCTAGGGACAAATGACCTGGCTGAGAATGGGATCAGAGCAGTGCAACAGGAGTTTGTGGAGTTGGGGAGGGGCCATAGACAAGTATCACACATGGTAACATTCTCAGAAGTGCTATCTGTCTATGGCATGGATGAGGCTAGGGTACTTGGCACCATGGGATTCAATGACTGGTTGAAAAATTGGTGCAGAGCTCAGGGATTTGGCTTCACTGGGGACTGGAAGTCCACCTGAAGGGATGCAGGCCTATACAGGTGCAATGGTCTGCATCTATCCAGGAGGGGAACCAAGATCCTAGGTGACAGGTTTAAATACTTCATTGGCAAGCATTTAAACTAGCCAAGGGGGGAGGCACTGAAAAGGAGAAGGGAAATCCTAGCCCCCCCAAAATCAGGGTAGTTAATGAGGTAAACATCAAGATAGAGCAGTCGATAGGGAGAAGGCAGGGGTAAATGGAGAAAAAGACAAAGGCAGTAAGGACAGGGATGGGACAAAAAGAAATAAAGCCATAAAAAATTGAGGGTAATGAGTACCAGTGCCAGTAGTCTAGGTAAAAAGCTCCCTGAAATGGTGGTCTTGATAGAAGAGGGATGCCTGGATATCGTGGTAGTCACAGAAACATGGTACACAGAGAATCATGACTGGGATGTCAACATACCAGGGTACACAATCTACCGGATGGACAGGGAGGGAAGAAGAGGAGGAGTAGGAGTAGCTCTCTATGTAAGGGAAGGGATCAAAGCAACAGAACTAATGGGTAAACAGGGAGGAGAGGAGGCACTGTGGGTCACCATGGAGACTGGAAATGGCTTCACAATCTGCACAGGGGTTGTATACAGACCCCCATCCCAGGGGGAGGAAATAGACAAGGAAATGATAGAAGGCATCCTTGGGATGGCAGAGAAAGGGGAGGTATTGCTGATGGGGGACCTGAATATGCCATATGTTAACTGGAGCACCTTTGCTGCAGCCACATCCAAGAGCAGAGCCATTCTTGATGCTTACAGGGGGCATGCCTCAGACAGCTAGTTTTGAAACCCACTCAGTAGGGAGCAATCTTAGACCTGGTACTCTCAAATGGGGATGGAGAGAGGATCTCTGATCTTGAAGTGGGTAGCAATCTGGGAACAAGCGACCACCAAACAGTGTGGTTCATGATAAACTTAGCTGTAGAGTCAAGCCACACAAACGTGAAGGTACTAGACTTCAGAAGGGCTGATTTTGTCAAAATGGGAGAGTGCCTCAGAAAAGCACTAGCAAACAGGCAAGAAGGTGGGGTGGAGCAACAATGGGGGAAACATTAAAACCGCCATCACAGAGGCAACAAGCCTTTGTGTGAAGCAAATAAACAAATCAAAATGAAAGAAGAAACCTCTATGGTAATCAAAAGAAGTAGCGGGGAAGGTAAGGGAGAAAGAGATAGCATTCAAGAAGTATAAGGAAACACAGAAGGAGCAGGACAGAGAACTATACCAGTTAAAGCAGAAGGAAGAGGGAGAGGCAGTCAGAATAGCAAAGGCCCAAACTGAGGAAAAGATAGCCAACTCGGTTAAGAAGGGGGAAAAAACCTTTTTATAGGTACATTAGGCAGCTAAGAAAGACTAAGGCAGGGATACTGAGGCTGAATAAAGAGGAAGGTGGTTGGGCAGAGAGCGACAGTGAAAAAGCAGGGATACTGAACAAATACTTCTGTTCAGTATTCACAATGGAAAAGCAGGGGGAGATACCTAATCCAGTCAATAGAAGCACTCTGGATAGGGGGCCTGATATTAGTCCTTTCACAGAAGAAAGGGTTCTGAAAGAACTCTTAAAACTGAAGGTGGATAAAACAATGGGGCCTGATGGGTTTCACCCCAGAATTCTAAAAGAACTAAGGGAAGAACTAGTAACAAAACTGACTACCATTTTTAATAAATCATGGGAGGATGGTATGGTACCTGAGGGCGGATGTGATTCCCCTTCACAAAAGTGGGAGCAAGGCAGAGGCAGGAAACTATAGACCTGTCCGTTTCACCTCAGAGCAGGGAAAATGATGGAATCACTGCTGAAGGAAAGCACTGTTGAGTACCTAGAGGCCAGTGGGGCACAGAACCCAAGGCAGCATGGATTCACAGCAGGAAGGTCATGTCAGACAAATCTAATTGATTTCTTTGACTGGGTGACCAAAGTAGTAGACCAGGGAGGGGCTGTGGACATGGCCTACCTAGACTTTAGCAAGGCATTTGACACAGTCCCGCACAAAAGATTAATAAACAAATTAGCCAGCCTGGGAGTGAGTCCCAGGGTGGTAGCCTGGGTAAAACACTGGCTGGACAACAGAACACAGTGGGTAATAGTAAATGGAATCCACAGTGAAGAAAGGAGAGTTACTAGTGGGGTACCACAGGATTCAGTACTGGGGCCGGTCCTTTTTAATGTCTTTATAAGTGACATTACAGAGGGACTAGAAGGGAAAGTATGTCTCTTTGCAGATGACACAAGGATCTGCAACAGGGTTGATATGCATGGTGGGGTGGAAAGGATGAAAAGGGACTTGGCAAGGTTGGAATAATGGTCAAATGTATGGCAGCTTAGATTCAATGCAAAGAAGTACAAAGTAATGCATCTGGGAAACAAAAACCTAGGGGAAGAGTACACAATGGGAGATGAGATACTGACAACAACACAAATGGAAAGGGACCTGGGGGTAGTCATATCAGATGACCTAAAGGTGGGCCAGCAATGTGAGAAGGCAGTAAGGAGGGCTGGGGGGATACTGGGATGCATAGGGAGAGGCACCACCAGTAGAAAACAGGAAGTTGTTGGCCCTCTGTACAGACAGACACATCTGGTGTACCGTGTACAGTTCTGGAGACCCCGTCTCTGCAAAGACATAAACAGGGTGGAGGCTGTCCAGAGGAGGGCAACCAAAATGGTGCAGGGTCTGCACCAGAAGACATATGAAGAAAGACTAAAGGATCTTAAGATGTATAGCCTCGAGGAAAGGAGGGAGAGGGGGGACATGATAGAAACTTTCAAATACCTCAAGGGGATCAACAAAGTCCAAGAGGGTAGCATCTTTCAGAAAAAGAGATGTTCAAGAACAAGGGGGCACAATTTGAAGATAAAGGGAGGATAGCTTAGAGGTAATGTGAGGAAGTATTTCTTCACAGAGAGGGTTGTAGATGCATGGAACAGCCTTCCTGAGGAGTTCGTAGAGTTAAAACAGTGGGGGAATTCAAGAATGCATGGGACAGATATAAGGCAGTTCTAGTGGGGGTAGGAGGAAGTAGGCTGTTGGTTAACTAGGATCTACAGCTTATCCGTTAGGTAGGGAAATGGGCAGACTAGGTGGGCCATGCGGTCCTTATCTGCCATCAAATTCTATGTTTCTATCTGAGTGGTGTGGGGGCAGGTAAGGAGATGTCAATGAGATTGGAAGTGTAATGGACTAGGGAGAAATATGTATAGTTCCAAATGCCAGAGTGCATAAGGCACCAGATATCTGAGTGGGAATTTTAATGGAGAAGGAGTTTAGGAGCTGCGTCTGCTTGTGGATGAGATTCAGGGGAAGAGGCAGATCTGTCCTAATGAGTGGTCAAGGGTAAGGTTGAAATCACCTCCTAAGATCAGTATGGCTGTGGGAAGATTCAATTTGGTTATTTCCTCACATAGATCAGTAAAAAACACTGAGTCATCGGTATTTGGGGTGTTGATGTTAATTAGGATCAAGTGACCCTCGGTGCTGGCAATTTGCATCCTTCTGAATCACTTGACATTGATAAACATTTCCATTTTAGTGATCTGTGGATAAGAATATTGACTCCTCTTCTTTTGGAGGAATAGGATTTATGGAGTTCTAGTCCCACCCATTCTCTTTGTAATTTACAAGCTGATGAAGGGGATTACTTGGTCTTTTGTACGCAGACCACTGCAGTACAAAGCTTTTTTAATGGGATAGGTCCATTTTACATTTTACAGTGGAATTTTGGCCCCGGATGTTCCATGATATGAAGTTCAAGTCTGCCATGGCTGGTAGGGAATTATATATGGCCAGGTAGGATAGTGTAATAAGATCATTGTCTGTGTTGCAAGGCTAACCATGTCATAAGGTTCCAGATTAATAAAAAGGGTGGAGGGGCCTTATCAAGTGACTAAGCTATTTTCTTATTAAGCAGTAACCTGACATACCTGGCTAGATTAATAAAAGACAATATGAAGTTCCTAAAGTACACATTAATCCCAATGGGGGAAAACAACAAATTACTTATAGAAAGAAAGAGCATTAGTAATGTAACCTTGTAAAAACATCTTATCACCTTGCTGGGACCATCACATGATTCACCCTGGATGTGCAACACCGCCATTCAATTAGCTAGAATGGGTCTGAGATGTGGTGAAGGCCCCCTCTCTAGAGGTGTGCGAAAAAAACCTTCCACCAGCTTAATTTCCAGACTTTCATTTCTACGAAAGTGTGGAAATCAAATTAGCAACTTTTGCAGAAATTCCAGTTTAGAACAATGGAATAAATATATAAATTGCAGATTATTCTATTAAACTGCAGTGGAATAATTACATGTATTGTGGAATAATTCATTTGTAACCCCTAGGCATCGCTTCTCCTAGAGTTACTATCCTTGTCTTGCCAGGCCACAACAAGGTTGAGGGGCCTGGGTTCCCAGACGTTCTTCAAAACTGGTTCTTGTCCATGATATTACCTTTGTGCAGTGCCTCCACTCAAAGTTTAGATTTAAGTGGGCTAGCTGTTACCTGGTACAATCTCCTGGGATGTCATACAACCCACTATAACCATTTGTCACCCCAAACACATGACCCAATAATGTTTCCCCACATTTCTACATTTAATGACTCTCTATAAAAATATGCTTTTGACACCATATTTTGCAAACAACAATAGCAATAACATTTATTCAGGGTGCATAGGAATTAGTAATGGGGAAGCAAAGGAGTAGAGGTTATGCTGTCACTATCATTATTATGTTTACAATATTTACATTTGATCTGGTTTGGTTTTGGTGCTGGTGAAAAACCTTCCAGCTGTGTGAATAACTGGTTTTGAATCAGAAAGCAATCCATTAGATCAACATGGATACCCAGAGCCTTGGCTATCTAAACTACATAAAATCAGATGGAACACAGTGTCATTTTCCCACAACTGGCACCAGTTTCCCAGACCTAGTATGAGACCCCACAATCCCACACATTTAAACCTGGGTACCCAGTTACCAAGACAGTCCCTTGATGGTTGCAAGCCTGGTGGACAGTGCAGCTGTTTGTTGGCCAGTTTGATTATTAGAAATTACAATTTGGTTTTCAACATTAGAAACTTGAACCATTTACTGTATCTTTGGGAGGAGTGCAGGGATTGCCCTGTATGTTGCAGTCAAAACTTTGGCTAGATGCAACTAGCCAGTTACGTCAGTCTGGAAATCAAGTAGTACTCCTGAACACCCAATATATGTTTGGCACATTCATTACATTTACATTTCAGACACATCTGGTATGATCAATGAAGGGATCGCACCTTCAGCCAGGGGCCAGGATGGCTGCCCTTGTCTATTTGCATAGAAACAATCATTTAGTGATTACTTGAGTCAAATTTAGTAGACTTGGGGTCTCAGTCCAATTCATGGCACATGGCTGTATCTTGCAGCTGCACTGGACATCTTGACCATAACAGACAATTACATATTAGCACATATATACGATACTTTGGGCTCACTTGGGTCCCCCAAAACAATTAGATGATACTTTGGGCTCACTTGGGTCCCCTAAAACATTTGGACGATACTCGGGGCTTACTTGAGTCCCCCAAAACAGTTAGATGATAATCAGGGATCACTTGGGTCCCCCCGAACAGTCAGGTCCACCTGCACTGAACAATACAGGCACAGCAGTTGCAAGGTGCAGACCAGGATTAGACAGTCTCAAACAGCAAAAGTTCCATAAGGGGTCCACCCACACTGGGCTAAGGTTAGGAGCAGCAAAAGGCAGGATGCAGATCTGATGAACAGTATAAATTGGCAGAGTCACATAGGGCTTACCAGCTACCTTACAAATAGATCACAATGTGTCAAAATAAACAACGCCCTCTCAACCACTCTGCCAGTCCACTCTGGGGTCCCTCAGGGCTCCATTCTCCACCCTCTGTTATTCAGCATTTACCTGAACACCCTTCCCAAGTTCTGCTCTGGCAAACTACTCTTGTATGCGGATGACGCAGTTCTCTTCTCCTCACACCAAGATCCCAGTGTTCTGCAGGCCTCCCTCCAATGCACTTTTAACCAGATTGAGAACTGGTTCATAGACCATAGACTCGTGGTGAATGTAAAAAAGACAAAGTCCATGCTCTTTGGCCATCATCAGAACAAGTCCAAAGATGTGCAGCTAACAATCCTCTCCCACTCTCTCCTTCCACTAGAGCAGGTCACTACGTATAAATATCTAGGCCTATCCTTTGACTTCTGCCTCTCATACCACTCACACATTAACAATCTATCCACAGCCATAAACGCCCGTATAGGATTACTGTATAGGCACAAAATCTGCCTACCACAGGAAGCCCTCAATCTGGCCATCACCTCCTCTGTCCTCTCTCTAGTTGATTATGGGCTCACAGTCACCTCAGCCACTCATCCCACAGCTCTGAACAAAATTCATCTGGCCATCAACAAAGCATGTAGACTCCTCTCTGGGGCAGATAAGTGTACCCATACGTGTACCCTGTATACCCTGACAAACCTCCTCACCCTGGATGAAAGACTATGCTATCAAACATGTCTCCGCTCTAAAAAGATTCACCTGGGGCTAACCCCACTAGGGGTGTCTGCCTCTCTCCATTCCCACACACCTCAGTGAACACCCCCACCACCAACAAGCAGGTGTGGAATATACTGAGGGTCAAAACCTAACTAGCCCAAAGGTCCTTCCATTACAGAGCTCCAGTCTGGTACAATGAACTCCTCCCAGTTGTTTCCTCCATCAACAAGGTAGGTCCCTTCAAGATAGCTCTCAAAGTACATATACTTGCCTCGTGGCACTGTCAATGCACCACCTAGTTTAGGAACCTACCATTCTCAACCCGCCACTGAGCACCCTTCGGGTGGTGCAGCACCAGCAATGATGGTATCTTCTCACCATGTTAATCGACATTGCCAGTTGCTACCAGACCATACTGTTGCCTCTGCATTGCACTATAATGGTGCTACCTGCCACACAAATTACCTTCTCTGCAGGGCTAGTACCCCTGAGTACTATAGTTAACCTCTTGACAATGCCTCTGGTGGCAGTCACATGCTTGTTGAATATACTAATTTTTCCACTCCTTAGTATGCCCTAGGTTGCTTACGTCTTCTAGCATACCAATACACTGGTGTACCACTGTAAACTGCTGATTATCTACTGATTGTATAAGACAACCTATCAGTGTGCCACTGTAAACTGTTGATTATCTGCTGATTGTATAAAACAACCTATCTTTATATTTTGTGGAACCTGGAACACTGTAGACCATTGGGGCCTGGAACCATTTAGCTGCTGTGATTGTATAGTGTATGTCTTTTTTTCTCTTTGATGTGGAGCCTTTGTAAATGAGTCTCTGACTCAAAGGTTGTAAATCCTAGAATATTAAATAAATAAATAAATGAACATAGGGCATTGGCAGCCTCCATTAAGCACTTTCTTTCATTCTTGCACCGAGGAGTACAAGAGTACAAGAGTACTCACTCTGAGTGTAGACAGGCATACTCACTGTACACATTTGTGTACAGTTTTGTTAAGTGCCTGTCACAAACTATAAGCCACTATGTTAATATTATCATTCTAATCTGTATTTGGGTTAGTGTAGGTCACCGAGGAGTGTCTGATACATGTATAACCTCTTTAGAGAGTAGAGGAATCATCTGACAACAATCTGACTTGTTTGGAAGGGGTGCCATTTGGAAAGGATGTGTACATTTGTTAATGGGGAGCGTGTAACTGTTGGAGATTGTGTACAAAATGGAAATTTCTGGCTACACTCAGAATACTCACAGTAGAATCTCTGCAATCAAGGTTCCTGATGTCTTCAGTTCTCTCACAACTGAGGTGAAATCAGCTCTGTCACGGCTGAACTGATGTCATCAAGTTGCAGGTCCATGTCTTTCCCTAATGTGTAAGGGAGGGCTAGCACCAAGAGGACATTCTGGCAACCCTTAGGCTAGCCGGTACTCCATTAACTAAATTACTTTAACTTTTAACTGCTAAGGAAGGCAAACACCCCCTCCTGGATGGAGAGGATTAACTAGATCACCATACTTGGTTGCATGGCTGGGGGCCAGAGTCCCCAACCCCGTGGAGGTTCCTGCTTGAATCTACAAAATTGCTGAATAATACAGTCTCTTATATGGTTCTTCTGAGGATCCTGATTGGCTGAAGCTATTTAGTGCTTGGCCTCCGACTGGCTGGAGGATCTGTCAATCAAGAAAATGAATTATGCATGAACCTCACTCGATGCACAGTTGAATTGCTGTTTTGGTGCCTGAAATTAGGTCTCTGTAGTTCCCCAAGAGCACTAGGTAGTTTACTATGAGCTTTGGCAAAAATCCCAGATGTCTTGGCTTTGATATTCTAGCTTTCTGATTGGCTATGCTGCTCTGTAATGGCTGCTGAAACACACAGTCCCTTAAGCAGATCAATACAGTCTCAAAGTTCTGATGCAGCCAGAATAAATTAAATAATTGCTCAAATACTCCACAGTTCAAAAGTCCTGCATGTGTACTTGCAATTGCTGCCCAGAATTAATTAATTGCTCAGTCCGTTTACCTGTTGCTGCAACCCCAGCTATTGCAGCAGGCAGGCGGTCTCTCTGAGTTCCAACATTTTACTGGTGCAGCCAGGATAAATTGTATCTTGTTTATTTAAACATGTTTCCCCTTTCAACATCTTTCCCCAACACGTACAGCAGTTACAATTATTATTGAATTACTTTTTTCTTTTTGGCAGTGGCCAAAATACAGCTTCTCCGAGGGCAGAAACAGACCCTCATGAATATTAATGTAATTGGGGTTCTGGCTCATTAATATTCATGGAGCCTGATGAAAAACACTTTGTGGATCTTTTTAATTATTTTGGAGAGCCGGCGCTGAGGGCCCTGTCCATGGTTGTCAGGTCCCCTTAGGCAGATGGGACCCTGGGACCACCGAAACACTCTCCTGATTGATCACAAGGCAAGCAGTCACAAGATCAAAGGTGCCACCAGCACCTACCTGATTCCCGCCACACTGGAGTGCTTTGGCAGGGCAGGTGATCGTGGTTGGAACTCTGGAGTCCTGCAGGGCTGGGATTACTTTGAGCTGCTTTTTTGGGGGCACCAGGGGTACTGTAAGGACTCAGGCCAGAAACAGGGAAGCCAGAAAAAATTGCAGGCATTTCAGGAAGTGCCTGAGGAGAGCAGAAATGGGAGCAAATGGGCTACAGGTAAGCCACAAAATCAGTAAGGGGGTTACACTTTAAACTGTGGAAAATAAAATCTTCAGAACTGTTATTCCATAGTTCATGTGTATTATTCCACAGTTCAGTCAAAACATTCCGCAGAACAGGTCAAAAATCCAACATACACACTCAGAAGATTCCAATCTTGCCAATGGCAGAAATTCAGAAAATTCCACAAAATTTCCAAATTTTCACGAAAATTCTGTGAAAGCGGAATTCACAACTTTCACCCACCTATACCCCTCTCCCAACAATCATAAAGTATAATTTGAACCCTGAAGAAGCACTGATGTGTAGATATGAGGCAACAAAACCAGTAAGCATGGAGTGCTTCTAGTAGTATATTGTACCACAAAACATGGCTAATGGGTCCCAGATACAAAAAACAAAACAGGGGTCCCTGGGGCAATGTAACACTAGGAAGTGTAAAGTAGCAACTGTAATTCCCTTCTGTTGCAGAGGTTTAAAAGCTTATAGTCAGTTTAGTTATCACTGTCTGCAGCCAAGAAGGGATAAGGAGTTATACTTTGAATGCACATTAGTAGCAGTCATATCCATGCCATTATTATTAATATCAGTGGAACAAGTACTATAGACACATCCTTATGCATTCCCTGTTTAAAAGCAGAATGTGTAATTAGATTAAGGTCAGATGTGGAAAATTAGGTTACAGTTTGCCTTAAAGGGTCAGTGTTGTTAGAGGTTAGGTGATGTCTTGGATGGCTTCCCATTGGCAGTGTTACATAAACAATCTCAGATAGTAGAGTAAATAATAATAATACTAATAATACAGATTCTTGTGTCTTCAGAGTCTTCCAAGAAACATTCATAAATAAGCAAGGAGTACTAATAAAGTTTATTATACTACTTACACCAAGCATGTGACAGAGAAAATAACAAGGGAGATGGATTTCTCACCACTCTCCTGAAGAATGTACATAATCTCCAGAATTGTAGATCTTAGGTTCTCTAAAATCTTGTTCTCTCTCTATGTTCTCGTTCTCTCTGCCAGTAAAACTATGTTACAGAAGCCTAAATACTACAGATAACAGCATAGCAACAGAGATTACCTCATACTTACAGATATGAGAAACAATATGTATTGGTCCTAAGACATTCTCCATTGGATGATGACTTAGGAAACAAAATTTCTAATGAGTATCATATGAGACAGAATATGCTTCCATTAGCATTATAGCTTGGACAAAAGAAATGCTGACTGGGATCTATTACATGTGGCATTTCTTGCTTATGTAGAAGATATAACAAAGGATTTCTCTCTAAAGAGAAAAAGAGAAGTGCTGACAGGGCTCTTTTACAAGTGGCATATCTGCTTGAGTATAAAACACACACTACATATAATTATATGAGAATATAAGTATACAATAATCACTGATGATCCCTCAGAGTCATCTTAGCAGTGATTAGGTAGATTATATATGGAATATATGTAAAAGACAAACATAATGCATTATAATGAGGTATAATAGGCCTGCATGACATAATCCTATGAAAGGATGTAAACATTAACACATATGAGCAGCATTCCAAGTTCTAAAGGGTGAGATTTTAAAATCACTGGGATGTGCATGAACTGCACATTATTAGCTATGGTACCCAGCTGAGAAGTGGCTATTAGACCACTGGGTGGGACAGGGTTCTGTTTTGAGCACTCAATATTAAGTGTCACAAATTATGGTGAATAATTGGGTAAAAACCTTAAGGTCTAATGGCTTTTATTGCCAAATAATTTTGGATGCAAAATTCCTGATTATCAATAAAATATAAACAGGAGTCCAGATAAAGTCTAGCTTCTAGGATTGATCCAAAGCAATGATCATAACATTCAGTAGGGCCTCACTACCCTCTGGATGATGAACATGTCTTTTAGGATGTTAGTGTGAATTCCACAGGATGCAATTAGATCATGTGGACTTGTGAGGTACTCTGCCTCAACAATCTGTGTAGGATTAGGTCACTGGTTTTTATCTGCAATAGAATGTGCAGTTTGGGCTTGTAAGAAGACCCATACTTCTAAAAGAATAATAAGCATATAAGCAAACATCTCTCTCTCTCTCTCTCTCTCTCTCTCTCTCTCTCTCTCCCCCTCTCTCTTTCTCTGGAACCTAAAAGGAAAGAGAAAAGGAAAAACATAGTTAGTTTAGTACTATTCCGCCCATTGGGTTATAGGAAAGTGATTTAATCTCCTTTAAACAGGTTCATTGATTGGCATTTTGCCATTTATCAATGACTGTTATTATGAGGCAGTCTAACTTGGTAGACTGGTGGACTGCATTTGTTTACAATGGGATAGGGCCTGTTGTTGGGCCTTGCCCATACATTGTGAAGCAAAGAAGTGTACCTTTTGGGTGTCATGTCTGAGATATTTAACATATTTATCTACTAATGCTCTATCAGCAGTTGCAGTACACAGGACCAGAAGTAAGTGTTCTGAGAGTGTCACAGACCACCCGGTCATGATTTAAAAAATGGGGTATGCTGTCTACCTGCAGAGGGTGTCCCTCTTATTGCCATAAGGTGTAAAGGCAGTAATGAATCCCAGTCCTTTTTGAGATTTTCTGAACAAGTTTATTATAACATAACTTTGATCTGCCTGTTAGCCCATTCCACCTGTCCTAATGACTATGGGTTGCAAGGGATATGAAACTTTTGTTTTACCCATAACAAATACAGAATTTCCTGCATTACTTTGGCTATAAGGCTGGGTCCATGTAATCAGAATTTACTGTTAGGGGTAAAGCCCACCTGGTAAATAGCTGGTTTACCAAGACATTTGCAGTCACTTTGACTGTGTTCTGATTTTGGATAGCTTTAAACTGTTTGGAAAATAGGTTGGTGATCACTAGTGCAAACTACTTGTTCTTAGTGGTTGGCATAAGGCCAATGTAGTCAATCTGGATGTTGTCGCAAGGGCCTGATTGCCTCTGGGGTAACAATGTATTTTTTCTGGCTGGTATAGGATTGTTCTGTTCACAGATCAAAAAGTAACTAATGCAATGTTCTACATCATTTTTCATATGTGGCCTCAAGACAGAGGATTTCAGTCTGTCTAGTGTTTTATTGACTCACTGGTGTCTACCAGTTGGAATATTATGTACTTGGTACAGCAGATAAAATCTACCCTCAGGTGTTCAGGAATTACATGCAACTTTTCGTGAGTGTTACAGCAGTGATGTTCCAAATTAGTAGGCCATCACTGGATAGGTGAATGTCATTTTCACTTTCTTATAAGAGTTATTTAGGAAGTTATACCTCAGTTCCTTTATTAAGGAACCTATACACTGCCGTCAAATGAGGGTCCTTCTTTTGGAGCATAAAAAATATACATACAAAATGCTGGAACCTTATGAATGCACAGTTTGTATTTAAACTGTTAGGTTGTGATGCATACAAACAAGTCACTGTATTTCACAGAGATACTATAGGGTGCTGGAACAGAAGTTTTTTTTTTTTTTTCAAAGAAATTCAGTTTATAGAGAAACATACCCAATTAGAATATATAATAAAAACATAGTATCTGCAGTGCTTTCTGTAATTATCTCAAGGACATTTCTTGAAGAAGGCAGAACTTAACCCTCTCATAGAGTGTTGGTATCATTTTACATAAGGAAAATCTCTTTTTATTCCTCTCTTAACACAAGCTGTGTTTATCTCAAGGGCTTTCCAGCTCTCTAAGCCATCTACAAATATGTGTGGCAATTAGGAGACTCCTCACCTCCTTGATTTTCATTTTATTTGCCAGGTGTGTTTTAACATTTCCTGTGACTCGTACATCTACAATGATGCAGGTACTAGCCATGCACACTCTGTTATCACCAGGATGTAGAATAAGAATTCCAAACCCTGCTATCTGACCCTCGTTGGTATGTGTGTCTGAGTCATAAGTCAAAACATGACACACAGTGGTGTCTTGTAACACTTTATGAGGTTCTGTCAGAAAGGGCCTTGGGACAGGTAGGTCAGAGGGTTGGAGTGAACAATCATGGGTCTCTCCTGTAAATTGTAGGCCATGGGCCAACAAGGATGAAGTTTTGATAGGAAGGAAAATGATGTCATAATTCTATAAAATGAGAGACCAGTGTGTAAGTCTGGAATTGGATACAGAGTAATCTTTTACTCTGGCAACAGAAAGTTAGTTGGCAAGTGATTGGAATGTAGCACAGTGGGTGCATATCCAATGATGTACATAAAATATCTCACTGACCAGTATGTAGCCAAATGATTCCTTTCATGAAGGTTGTATTTTAACTCCACTGGGACAAGCATCTGGGATGCATAAGCAATGGATCTGATGTGTCCATTGTATGTCTGGACTAAAACTGCTGAATTTGCTATATCTAATGTAACACTTTCAATATACCCTAATGCTGTGTTAAGATTAACCAATGCTGGGACCATGGTTAGTGAGCCCAAAAGAAAAGACAATGATATCAGTATTAGGATACCTTGTACCTTCTTACCAGAAGTGCCTGCTATAGTTTGTGCTGAGAATAACCCAGACTGTTTCTAACTTGTGTCTGCTATTGTATGTGCTGGGAATAACCCAGACTGTTTTGGACTTGTGCCTGCTATTGCTGCCACAGTATGAGATGATCCAGGTGTCACTGATGGAGGGGGTTCTGCACCATGTGCAGGGAGTGCTGGCACTATCAGGGGTGCCTGCACAGTGGAGAAAAGTGGTGTGCAAGTTTCACATACTTCTTCAGCTATGGACCGTGGTTCAATAGCCATCAGGGATGGAGAAAGTAGTGCTGAAACAGTTATTAGTTCGGGTTCAGAAATCAAACCTGTAACCCCCCCCAATGTGACCTGTGATGCTGAAAATATCACAGCCACGGGGCTTTCAGAATCAGGGTTGTCCCCTCCCCCTCCCCATCAAATGTAAAGTGGGTTTCCCCACCAGAACATTGCTGGACGGTAGCAACATTGATTTTAATGTTACAGCTTAAGGTATTATTGCAATGCATAAGAAAAATGGTACATTCAGTCTTCTCAGGGAAAGCTGATGTTAAATTGCATAGGGAAGAATCACAACATTTCATGTAATTAACTGCAATGTGTTCCTTAACCGAGGTCATTCTAGTACAGTAAACACTGTTAACAGCATGAGCTGTTTCTGCAGCATCAGACACTGACTTCAAGACAGATTGCATACCAGACTCATTCAAAAGTACGTCAACATCATTTTTTATGAGAATCGTCTGTCCCTCAGAAACACTAGTATTACTAATAACATTATTAATCATGCCAAAAAACTCTGGTTTGTTTTGTTTGGTTACGGCAGCAATCACAGGTCCCTGTGACTGCATGATCGAACCTCCATGATGTGGTGGTTGGTCATTTTGGATTACCTCATGGGCATCTCGGGTTACTGTGTTATGACCATCATCACATGACCATGAGCGGCCATCTTGGGGATGGTATGGGGATGCAACCTGATGACATGTGTGTACATCATTTTGAGACTCTAACAATTCTCTGTTTTGTGAATCACATAAAAACAAGTGGCTAGCCTTTGTTCTAGTCCACCCCACAGCATACTGTGAGTGTTCAAAATCAAACTCTTCAACATGAGAAGAGGCAAGGTCTTTGGGCATTAAGTTAGTATGTCCTGCCAATACCTCTGGTGGATGGTGCAAGTTCGCCACTTCTGCCTTGCAATTTATATTGTCAACTTCAAATTTGGTATCACACAAATTAAGCATAACCTGTTTCTCCAAGTTTCTACACACAGTGGTAAGTTGGGCATTTTCCTTACTCCTGCATTCCAGCTCCTCAAAAACATGAGCGAGCACACTGTGAAGTAATCTAACTTCAGTTCACAAGACTTTCTCATAGTGTAAAACTAGTCTGTTGTCAAGAGAAGCTTTATCACATTTGGTATTCAAAGCATACATTTTAAGTTCACTGTTTTCATAACTACTTAGTAATGAATCACATCTTTTAGTCAAGGTCCTGTTTTGAAATAACAGTTTGTTAACTTTATCAGCAGACTTGGCATTAAGCACACTCATCTTTTACCTGTATGCAGTGTAATCTGACTTCAAAGTATCATATGTTTTTATAGAAAATTCTAAGCAAGAGAATAGTGTTGCAACTACCACATTTTCAGGAATATCTTCCTTGGTACCATGGTTTAATTGACTATAGTTTTCAGAAATCACCCTCATGGGACTGTTTCTGGTTTTTGACACATTGGCAACATTTTTCAAACCACTGTAGGCAGTTTGAGCTTGTGAGGCATCCAGCCTCAACTTCAGTACTTATTTTTGAGACATGTCTTTTAAGAAACAAGAAACCCTTAGCTGTCTGTGGATCAAAAACTTTGTTTGCAACCAAAGTTCATGAAAGGACACAAACAAAATTTGGCATAATGTGGACACCTAGATGAGTAAATACCCACTAGAATTTGAATACACAAAAGAAAGCAGTCAATCTGTCTGTTCAGATCCCTTTACAGCTGTGTGTTCCCACAGAGAAAGAAGAGGAAAAATAAAACAACTCATTACACAGAGATTGAATATCTGCCAAACGATTGTTTTGTCTGCACTGTGGAACACACAACAGATCAAAACTTTAAACAGAAGACACTCTCAGCTGTTTATTACTGAGGATTTTTCATCCAGTGTTTTAATTTATAGAGGAAATTAAAATGCAACTTGGCAAACACCCAGACTCCACTCGCGAGCACCATTTTTGTTATGTAAACAATCTCAGATAGTAGAGTAAGTAAGTAATAATACCCGACAGGGTGGGCGTTATTGGGATATAACGGACTGCCCAGGGGCGTAATGAGGCCCAACGCTGCAGGCAGAGGGACTTATAGCCCCTGGAAGGTCCATTGTATCCCATAACGCCCACCCTGGTGGGTATTATTACACTTAGAATATGGGTTTGTAGTTTGAAACAAAAAAAAGTAGTAGACAAGAAGTTTGCAGAATTATAACAGTAAATTTATTTAAATTGCAGTGTGTTTAAATGGGGAGAAAAAAGTTGTTTGGGGAATGGAAAGGAGAAATAAACTGAAACGCAGTTAAATCGCGGGTTGCACTTTTTGTTTAATGAGCTGTGACAGAAAGATTGTCTTCTATTTCTGGTAGTTGATGAAGTTCACTGGTCCTGTGAAACTGCAGTGCATCAAGTTGAACGGATTTTGTTGTAGTGCTGAAAAAAAAATGGGTTATTATAGTGAATGCTGCAGGTTAAATTACAGTATAAAAGGTAAAAAAGAAAGTTTATTAGTGACTGTACTTGCTGCTGTTGCTGAAGGTGGTGTTTGTACGCTGGTTCCTGCAGGTGACAGTGTGGATCTTTGTAGTGATGTGCTAGGCTGCTGTGGTTTGTCTTTCCTTTGGTATTGTGGTGTGATGTCCTCCCAGGATACTGCTCCAGTGTTCTCAATCTTCTGAGGAAGCTGTCCAGTAGCTTGCTAAGCTTGCTTCAGAATGATATCCTGTGACAGAGACAATCTCTCGTGGAGCCAGTCCTGCATTGGATAATAGCTGTACTGCTGTTGCTCGAATACTGTGGTTAGTATACTTTTGGCTTAACTGAGCTTCAGTACTTAACTTTGCCATTAATGAACCTAAATATTTTTTCTCATGGGTTCATGGGTATACCATATTTTCTCACTTTGTAGAGATTCTTGTGAGAGCCTTCTAGGGTGCAGGTAGAAACATTGTGCATCTTATGGTATTTTGCTGAGGTATTTCAGGAATGACCTGACAGGTCACAGTGGGTCAACTGGTCTCTCAAAAATAAAACCTCTTTGTGATTCTTTGTTGGGTTCCAGGTTTTTTTTATGATTTTTAGTTTCAGGACTGTGAGTTAAAGTTATATATTTGTGCCCCTTGTCGCTGGTTTTCATTTGAAATGAATGTGGTGTGAGTTGCCTCAAGTCCCCTCGTCCTCGTCTAGCCATATGAATTTGAATATCGAACCAGACTTTCTTTACTAATCCTGGTGAAGTGTTTAGTGATAGAGCTGAGGAAGCTTTAAGTTTCTCCAGGTCTTGTAATGTGATGACTGAGTGATGAGTAGCTGTGTCTTGCTGATTTTCCTAAGTTGCTTTAGGATTGCAGCAAATACATTGTTGGAAGTTTTGAATGCAGGGTCTGTTATGAGGGAGATGTTACGTCCACCATCAGGAGAGTTCAGGTGTCTTGTTAGACCAGCACGGAGGGAGCAGTAGCCGCTCATAGAGTACTGTTGTCCTGTTTCAGTTCAAGCTTCAGTGTAAAATTGCCTGAACAGGTTATTTAGTGTGGTACTGGAGTCAGTTTTTAAATTATAAGTATATTGTTTTGTTTCTGCCCACTGCTGAAATACTTGGAGTGCCCACTGTGACTGATGTTTTGTGACAGGCTCTTGCCATTTGGCTTCTACTTTGTTTAAGTCAGTTGCAGTTAAGGAAAGGAAACTCTGACTTACTTTGTGAGGTTTTTTGTTGTGTGGAGCTGTGTCAGTGTCGTCTGGCATTTCGTTACGGTTTTCAACCATGTTTCAGAAACCGCGCTTATTCAGCAAGTTGAAATTGACTGTTGCAGTCATTGAAGTGCTGTGATGCGCATTTACTGAATGTACGAAGTTGAATATGTGTGCTGGACTAAACGTGGGCATAGCGTGGCTATATTGCGAACAGGTGGGTGATTGTGCTAATAGGTACATTCTGTGTCTGAGCAGGCATTGTTGAAAAATAACGGCCCACTTGTGTGGAGTTTAAACCAATGGGAGAGCAGCTTTTGTTAAGCCCATATTCTAAATTATAATAATACTAATAATACAGATTCTTGTGTCTTTGTAGTCTACCAAGAAATATTTGTAAACAAGCAAGGAGTACTAATAAAGTTTATTATACTACTCATGCCAAGCATGTGACATAGAAAATAACAAGGGAGATGGGTTTCTCACCACTTTCCTGAAGAATGTACATAATCTTCAGAATTGTAGATCTTAGGTTCTCTGAGATCTTGTTCTCTCTCTGCCATCTCGTTCTCTCTACCAGTAAAACTAGGTTACAAAAGCCTAAATACTACAGATAACAGCATAGCAACAGATAAGAGAAACAATATGTATTGGTTCTAAGTCATTCTCCATTGGATGATGACTTAGGAGATAGAATTACTAATGAGTATCATATGAGACAGAATATGCTTCCATTAACATTATAGCTTGGACAAAAGAAATGCTGAATGGGCTCTATTACATGTCACATTTCTTGCTTATGTATAATATAAGAAATAACAAAGGATTTTTCTCTAAAGAGACAAAGAGAAGTGCTGACAGGGCTCTATTACATGTGGCATATCTGCCTGAGTGTAAAACACACACTACATATAATTATATGAGAATATAAGTATTCAGTAATCACTGATGCTCCCTCACAGTCACCTTAGCAGTGATTAGGCAGATTATATATGGAATATATGTAAAAGACAAACATAATGCATTATAATAAGGTATAATAGGCCTGCATGATCTAATCCTATGAAAGGATGTAAACATTAGCATATATGAGCAGCAAAGCACATTCCTGGCACTCATGCTTATATGATGGGTGCCTAAATCTATATATTAGTGCAAAATAGCAGTATCACAGAATGATAGACCAGGAATACAGTGTGAGGTGTATGTGGGATGATAGGGGGCATTACCCAGGCATAACAGCAGTAATGGAAATAATGATTCCATTGCCTCTCAGGCTGAACTATAAGTCTTATGGCAGAGAGAGAGACAGAGGCACCCGCTCCCCAGTAGGGAACAATAAGGTATTTAGGCAGTGGGGAGGGAGTAGAGAGGACATGATAAAGAGGTAAATACCTGGTTTGTGCTATTGCTTGGGGGGGATAAGCCACTGAGATGGCTCAGATGCAGTATGTTTGCAGTATCTGGTGCTGCTGTAACAGTAGTTAAAATGATACAATTGCAGGGCACCAAGGGTTCAGGCAATCTTCTCCCATGACCACCAGAAACATATTGAAACAAATATACATAACTAAAGTGACCAGATTTTGTTTTTGTTTTCCTGTTTTTTTTTTAAACTGAGGCAGTCTTTTACAGAAGCCATGAGGCCCATGGGGAAGTCTTAAAAGGGCATAGTCCAAGGGCTAACCTCCAGAGAAGTTCTAAATAGCGTGATTGCATTCTGCCCCTATAAATATTAAGCCAAGTCCCTGGACTTAATTGAAGCAATATTCTGATTGCAGGGAAATAATTTACATGTACAGGAGCCCTCATAGAACACAGGGACAAGTAAATAAAATCCAATATTTTGGAGAGTGGTCTCAGACAGTTAACGGAGGTCTTCAACATAGGTCCACGGTAGCTGTTGGCATAGCTGAATCAGAGACAGCAGCATACGTCTTCATGTGGGTTTCTTCAGTGTTTGGGAGGAGCTTAGTGGGAGCAGAACTTTGTTGGTCCTTTGAGTTGTATGGTGCTGGGGAGGGTTCCCCACTAGTTTCAGAATAAGGGCACTGTGGTTTTAGCAGGTACTTGCCACTGGCTGGAAGTTTGTGCAGGGGAGCAAATCTGCTTCTGGAAGGTTACCCAGCAGAGCTATCAGATGCCTCCAGATCCCTGCTGTGGCTCCAACTTCAGTGTTTCTCGGGGGGGGGGTATAGGTCACTGTACTATGTCTGCAAGATTTCCTTTTTTTGTAAGCCTCTTCCTCACTGTTTCTGTATAGGCTGCCAAGCATTGGAGTCTGGTGGGTCCTCATAGTAGCTGGTTAGGCCCAGAGAAACCTTAGCCTGTAGTGGGTTAGTGGGAGGGGTTGTGTCCATTGGTTCTGCAGGGTCTTGGGTATCTGAGAGAAGAGCCTCTGGCCAGGACTTGGAAATAAATTCCTCAGCTGTTTCAGATGTATGGAATGAGAGGTACACCCCATTTCTAGAGATGCAAAGTGTGACTAGGTAGCAAAGACTGTAGGGAATGTTAAATTTCATTGAAGCATGCTGGGCACACGTGAAGGCTCATCTCTTCTCTGTAAGAGCAGGGGAAATATCAGGATAAATGTGCACTCAGTGATTCTGCCAAGCAGGAGGGCCGCTTTCACAAGCTAGCGGCATCATTTTTTTCTGTATTGGTAAATAAGAGAAATTTGACCAGGATTGGTCTGGTTCTTTGTCCAGGTTTAGGTGGTGGAGTCAGAAAGTGGTGGGAGCATTCCACCGTGAGAGGAGCAGGCCAGTAATTATGCAGGATGACCAGGAGGAGTTGTTGTATGAAGGTGTTGGTGTTCCTACCTTCGGAACCTTCAGGGATTCCAACTATTCTAAGATTATTTCGGCAGCTGCCCCTATTTTCCAAGTCATTGATCTTGTCACATAGTTGCTTGATTTTACAATCTCGCTGTTGTAGGTGGGCAGCCATGCTGTTGACTTTGTGGTCATGATTGTGAAGTCTGTACTTCTGTATGGGAGAGGTGATAGGAGTGGGAAAGAATGTCCTCAGTAGTACATAAGTTCTGTGCCTTTAGATTGCTAATTTCAGTTAAAAGTTTAGCAAACATTTTCCTAATTTCCAACAGGTCATCTGATTTGAGTGAAGAAGCTGGTGAGGCAGGAGACACCATCTTCTTTGTGAGCTGACAGAATACCGACCAGTCGACTTATGAGTGCTATACTCCTGCAGTTCCAGCAGTTCTATCAGGGATAGATGTGTAAGAAAATAGCACAGAATCCAAACAAACTGATAAGCACTGAAGATATTGTGAAATGCTGAATTAAAATTATTTTTAGGGGTGAGGGAAGAGATCCCAAGATTAAGCTGCCATCATGTTGGCAGCTAAGCCATTCCCCCCCATTTCTATGTTAAATTTCTTCTTGGGCACAAAGCACAAACTTAGAAAAATGTCTTGAGTGCACAGTGTGTACATACACAGAATGAAATAGCAGCTACTGAAGCTATAGGAGTCAGCTAATACCATCCTACCAGGCAGCTAACAGCTACAGGGCACTCACTGTTGCACAAGTGGCTATGGAGAGACCATAGCCCAGGTTCCTCACATGAAGATGTCTGATATTAAATTTAAATGATATTATTATGAAATATAGCCACTCAGTTTCTTCTTGGGCACATAGCCACAAACTTATAAAAAGGTCTGGAGTGCATAGTGTGCACACACAGAACAAAATGGCAGCTAACTGAAGCAGTGGGAGTCAGCTGACTAGTCCCACCATACCAGGCAGCTAACAGCAATTGTGCGCTCACAGTTGTACAAGTGACTGTGGATGGATAAAATCCTGAGTTCCTTATATGAAGATGTCTAATATTAAATTTAACTTAGATTTTTATGAAGTATCGCTCAAGTCACTGTAGCAATGCTGAGCTGACAAGTCTCACACACTATAGTCAAGCCTAACTAGAAAATTCTCAGAAAGAAAAATTATTTTTTTAATTTTCTCTTAGGCATGAAGCCAAGCCATGGACTATAATAGAAAAAAGGTCCCTAACAGCTGAGCTTAGTCAAGTTCACATATACAGTGTTCCCAGTACACTGCATACAAACACATGACAAAATGGTAGCCAATCAGAAGCATTGGTGGGAGTCAGCCGACTGTGGCCTAAAAATCAAAAGTAATAATACATTTATTTAGTGCAGTTGTGCATTGCACTTCATTGCACTTCAGTTAGACTTTTACATATCCTTAGTTTGCTTTGTTCTTTGTTTCAGACAAGTCCAACTAAGTTACAAAAAAACTTCTAATCAAAATAAACCGCTACAAAACCTTCCTTACTCCCTTAAGCTGTTTAAAATGCTACAGCTTTAAATCTGGTAGATTTTAGTACACACATAAACACACACACACACACACACACACACACACACACACACACTGTGTGAGTCTGCTGGGCTGGGGCCCTGCCTGTCTCTCTTAGCAAATAGCCCTTTCAGTTTCCTTTCTTTTCAGCTAGCAAAAAGCCTAATTTTCACACTATTGTGTAAAGAAAACCAACCATCTTTAGCTTGGCATTTAGAAAGGGAACAAAACCTGTCATGATTTGTGCCTTTTGTCTAACTTTAGCAAGTGGATGGATGTTGATTGTTCTTTCTCAGCAGCTCAGACATCTGTATCTCTTGCCTGTAGCTTCTGCAAGTGCTGGTCACATGACCTGCCTTAAGTGAGCTTCCAAAGTTGCCTCTTATTGGACAGGAAGTTTGGGGAGAGTCTGAAATCCTGCCAAATAGCAAAATGCAGAATAGCCCCTGATTATTCATTTTTCTTCCCAAGTAGCAAATAACCTATTATTCATGCTACTCGGGCAATACTATTTGTTACTTGCACACCTCTAAAATCCACTTCTTTCAACATGATGAATCAAGAATGGTTACAGAAGCATATTCTGCAGAAAAGCATGAAACTGAGGGAGTTTGCCAATTTTTCATAGTTTTGATTTTAGCAGTGAGAGGTGAAATACAACTAGTGCCTCAGTTTTTTGCAGCAAAAAAGAATTTCATGGAATTTTTCTTTCTGACGAAGAACCTTGTAGGTTCAAAAGCTTAAAGTTTTTCTGTAAATCTCGGTTGGTCCAATAAAACGTATCAAATCATCTATTTTGTGCATCTTGTTGTACAAGGACCAATACGGCAACAAATATTTTTTTTTACATGGAATTTGGTGAAATTCTTCATTTCTTAACTGGGCAGGTTCTGGTTTTGGTTTTGCCAAAGCAACCCCAGTTTGATTCTGGTTTTGGATTTAAGTTAGTCCTTTTCTTCCTGACAGAATCTTAAAGAATACTTTCCCTTCACACAAATTCCAACAAGGCCTGCTACCTTTTTTGAGAAAAACAAAAAACTATTTAAGGTCTTTCCAGACCTACCCATAACATATTTGTCCTCCAGACAGTCACCTTCTCACACAACACTTGTTTAATAAGGGTCCTCCTCTCTACCCCCAAAGTGATTTGGTTTCATAGCACTTTTCATATACTATCTGAAGTGCTTTACAAAGTACTGAGCTGGATACTGATAGTGCAGAGAGTGTAGAATACAATTTGGTTTAATACACAATTAATTTTCATTTGTTCCATAGATGGTGCAATTTGTGCTAATCGATGGCTGCAGCAAACTCTGGGTGCATCAGGGACACTGTGCCATATTTTTAAAAGTGAGGGTCATTGCACTTAAGTGCCATGAGTTGCAGCAGCCACACTGTTGCGCCAAGCAGTTGGCGCACCTCAGGGGTTTGACGGAGGGTCCCGTCAAGCCTCCCGCATGGCATAACCCTAGCCAAGCATCTAAGGTGAGGGGGTTACAATGCCTGCAAAGAGTGGATCAGGAACAGAGGGAGCAGTGGGGATGCCCTAGGAGGTGAAGGGGCACATCGGCACTGTAAGGTTATTGAGGAGGCATGCAGCAGAGGTGCCATGTTCCGTGACACTGAGCTGATTGGCTCAGGTAGAGGGGGGGTGGGTAGGGATGGACCATGACCCAGACCCCAGAGGGAAACAGGCTGGCACTTGCCCCAGAGGACTCACAGAACATGGCAGTGTAGTTGGGCACCTGCCTTCCACAACGTGGTGCGCTAGGTACCAGGGGACTGTTGTAGTGCCTGGGGAGCATACCCATCCACTGCCTGCACCACATATCTTGATAACACTACCACCCACCATATGTAGGGGTCCATCCATGGGTCCTCTGGGACAAGGGCCAGTCTGTTTCCCACTGGGTCTAGGTCATGGTCTGACACTGCCCACTCCCTCTATCCAAGCCAATCAGCTCTGTATCATGGAGCATGGCACCTCTGCCTGGTGCCTCCTCAATAAAATTACAGGGCCACTGTGCCCCCTCACCTCAAGGGCATCCTCACTGCTCCCTCTATCCCTGGTCCCCTCCTAGCAGGCCCCCCAGTTGCTACCTGGCCTGGCAGTGGCACAGGGCCCTTAAACCACCTTCTGGCTGGTCTAAAGTCAGCCCGCTACTGTGACCATGGCCATTCCAAAAAAGGAGTTGGTGCAGCCCCACCATGGTGCATCCACCCGTGTGACTTGGTTCATGTCCGCTTCTGCCACAAGGGTGGCACTGGGTGGGTTTGATGCATAGCATCTCAATTTCAACACAGATTGTGTTTGAAAATCAGGATTGTCCCAAACTTTGATGCAAGGTGCCACTTGTGTCACAGTAGTTTGATGCAGGCACCTTGTGCCAGAGTTTTCCTTCTGAAAATTGAGCTCACTGTGTTTAAGAGCACAAAAAGATTATCATAGAAACAGATGGCAGAGAAGTTTAGCTGGCAGTTACTTGGCATGCTTAGGGTCATACAATAAGTGGTAGTTGAGGGGATTGGTTTGTTTTTATTATAAGGCACTGTGCAGATGGGGCTCTATATTGCTTGCCCATTCAATGACAAATAAAATAATTACACAGTTTATAGTTTACAACACACAAACATAAAAGGATAAAATAACTAAAGAAAATATATTGGGTACTGTAGATACATCATGCAGATCAACTTACTTTTAGAAATGGATTCTAGTGGTGCTTATGACTGCTTGGTTGCTTAATTATGCCAGAGAGGGAAAAAGTTCTGGGACTGGATTTTCAAAGCCCATGAAATTCCCACAGCTGTGGGAAAAAAGTGACACAAGTGTGTCTCCAAGGGCAGAGCTTCAGTTTTTGCAGCAGCCATGGTATTCTCAAGGTGGAGCAGTTTATGACTGAGTCCATTGTTTATGCCAACTTGCGGCCTGTTTTTCAGTGCAAATACACAGAAATGTTACACCTGGTGGGACCAGGCATAACATCCCCCTCAACTGTACCCACTGAAAATACAAATCACTACAGGTGTGGAGATTTCGACCCACAGTGCTGGCTGCAGCATGGGACTTAGTCCTGAAACATTTGAAAATCTAGCTTCTGGTATTTGCCAGGAACTTCTGTGCACCTGTCCTCAAATCTTGTTTAATAGCTGGCAACATGCAGTGTTTAAGGTATGTTTTTTTCCTTTTTCATTTTGCTTAAGGTGTATTTTTTTTAATATTATTATTTTATCTCCATCAGCTGCCCCCTTCAGTCCGACCCCCCTCAGCCCCGACATCTTGGAATTACCAGGGTTTACCTTATGCCTGGCCTAGGAGCATAGCCTGTGGAGGGTTGGGTGTTATCCTGCGGCTGAGTCCATTTTCTTTGTTGCCTTCCAATTACTCCAGGGCCCCTGGAGTAGAGATGCATGTGCGTGGAGGCACCCATGTGTACTACAGCCCCAGTGACAGCCCCTTCCTCCCACACATCAGCCTAGTGCCTGACACTCCCTCTGGCCTGTGCTACCCCTGGCCTCCACTGTGAGGCAGTCAAGAGCCGAGGGATACCATCTTCCCCCCTTGAGAGGAGAGCTGCCTCTCAGCAGCACCATCCAACCCTGCACCCTCCCCCCCGCTGACCTCCAGTGGCCTGTGTTCATTCCTGAACATGGGTCATCAGCTGGCGTGAGGTAAGGCATCCAGCGCCTTAGCCTTTGGCATCACTGGGCTGGCACATAAGGTGTATTTTGACTTTTTGTAACTAAAGAGTCCCTGACTTGACTAAACAATGCCTGTGCAGTTGTGCACTCCCATTTTGTGTGCTCTATTGGCTGGAATGTCAGCAGGATTGCCTCCTAATGGCTGACGTTTATCTTACCAATAAGACCCAGTTTATTTTGGAGGATTGTGAGTGCGGGGTGGGGGGGCATCAAAGAAGAACATCAGTCAGAACTGGCAAGGAGTTGCACAAGAGGCAGTGATGTCTTCTGTCTGCAGCACAGACACTATTTACAGTGTTTTACTGTAAATTAGGCTATTTCTGAACCAGGCCATCATAGTTCAGTTTTGGTTTTGTTATTATCAAGCCTCACCCATTTGGGTTGACTTGTTTCACTCTGTCTGAAGGTTTTACACATCACTGATAAGTTTATATGTTGTTGGATTAATCAGAATGAACCGAAGCTACCAAAAAGTGACTGGTTCTTACTGCATGTAGAAGAAGAAAAAGAAGAAGAATCAGCATTTATATAGCGCTTTTCGTACACAGTATTCCAAAGCGCTTTACAAGCAATGCTAGACTGGTAGTGAAGTGACTGAATGTGTGGTGGCGGCCATATCACACATCATCACCCACACACAGCGTGGATAATTGCATGAACCAGTTTATGGGAAGGGGAATGTTGGCCAGGACACCGGGAATGTTCCCTGCTCTTTGTGAAGAGCGCCCTGGGTTCTTTTACTTCCACCTGGACACCCACCAGGACAACACCAGGATGAGCAGAATGGACCTTGTATGTATATAAGCATATTACAACTCAGAATTATGAGTCTGATTAAACTCCCCTTGCTACCTTTTATAAAATGTATGTATTTATTTCTTTAGAAACTGGGGAAAGGGAAAGGCACATTGAGCTGAGGCTTGATTCTAGGTGCCTTCCAGTGGTAGAGGTATCAGTGGGTAGAGTAAGAGCAAACATGGGTAAAATTAAATAAAGTACATTTTTTATTACTGGATTTACTTATACTACTTTATTTTAACAATAATATGCATAAGTCAAATACATCACAAATGGTTCAAATATACATCAAAGGAATGCAAAAATGCAAAACTAGTGCAAGGGTGCAGATGTTACATAAGAAATAATAAAGAAAATGCATCAGTACAAATGATCAGCAAAACAATGGCATTCCAAAGGCATGCATAAGGGTAGCTAGGGGCATTTTATGCAGTATAAATAGAAAAACCTACTCCCAGTTGGGTATACTGCACATGTACAAGATGTTCCAGTTCAAAAAAATCAATGCGCTTGAACCACTGCTCTTGATTCCAAGCCAGATATACAGTAAGATGGGCAGGCATTATGGGGCAATGGACCTTTCTCTGCTGACAAACTGTATAGTTCTATGACTCCCTTCATCTTTATGTTTATCCTAAAGCTAATCCTTTATGCTCAGTATATGTTGCCATCAATGCCATTACATCATATTTTAGCCAATCGCAGTACTGTACTGCATATTACCACATACTGTACATGAATAATTCAGGCCACCAGAATGAGCAAATTCTACCAGAGAAGAGTAGAAGCCCTGCCACAGAAATCGGGACTAATGTACCACAGAAAACAAGAACCTGTATGTAGTGTGTTGGACTCCACAGAGTTAGAAACATGGAAATATAGAATATATCAGCAGATAAGACCACTTGGCCCATCTAGTCTGCCCCACTTTTACCTGCCTAGTCTGCCACCGAAGGCTTCGTCCCCCACTGCTTTGATACCAGTTTTCCATAATACCTGTCCCATGCATGCTTGAAGCCCACCACTGTTTTCTCCCCAAACACTGGACCCCTGGACTGGTAGATTATTCCAGGCATCTATCATCCTCTCAGGGTAGCAATACTTCCTCACATTGCTCCTAAACATTCCACCCTCCAGCTTCATTGCAGGCCCATAATTCTTGTACACCTTCTTTTCTGAAAAATGATGCCTTCCTGTAACTTATTTACCCCTTGAGGTATTTAAAGGTCTCTATCATGTTCCCCCCTCTCCCTCCTTTCTTTCCCATGGTGTATATGTTTATATCCCTCAGTCTCTCCTCATAGGACATTTGGTGCAGTCCCTGCACCATTTTTGTTGCCCTTCTTTGGATGGCCTCTATCCTCTATGTCCATTCTGAGGTGTAGTCTCCAGAACTGAACACAGTACTCCAGGTTAGGTCTCACCAATGACTGAGACAGTGGCAACATCATCCTGCTTCTGCTGATGATACCCCAGCATCTCAATGGCATTTCCAACTGCTTTGTTACACTGTGTTGCCACCTCAGTGCCATCCTTTTTTTTTATTATCCTTAGGTCTCTTTCCTGTTTAGTAACTATCAATACTCCACCCCCCCACACACACACATGCATTCTATACTTCGCCTCTGGGTTTTTGCTCCCAGGGTGTTGCACTACTGTGCATTGAAACCCAACTGCCAAACTCTTGACAATTCTTTTAGCTTTTTCAGTTCTCTGTTCATTCTTTCCACCCTCTCTGGAGTGTTCAACCTATTGCAGATCTTGGTGTCATCTGCAAAGAGGCACATCTTCCCTTCCAGTTCTTCCACAGTGTTACTGAGCTGCTTAAGCTGAGGAAAACTACACAGCCACCAGGGGGCACGACATCAAGATGGAAGAGTGGAAATTCAAAAAGGTAATCAGAAAGTATTTTCTTACACACATGGTGATGGAAAAGTTGGAACAATCTACCCAATAATGTGACCAATGCTGGAACCACTGTATATCTGTGTAAAAAACATGATGGAACAGTTTCAAAGGGATTATTAGGAACAAGAGTGAGGCAGGACAGAGAGTACTCTGGATGAGCTGAGTAAATCTATATAGGGTATCATGACAGACTTGATAGACTCATAGCCTTTTTCATTCTTATGTATCTATGTGTCTATATATTTACAGTAGAGATGTTGCAAAATGCTGTTTCACCAGTGAAATCATGGTGAAATCATCAATTTCACCCCTGTAACATTTCAAGAAATTAAGCACTTACAGTAAAATTTCACCGTTAAATTTTGCCTTGCAGAGTACTGGAATTTAGGAGGGCTGACTTTGGGAAAATGAGAGAGTGCCTCAGAAAAGCACTAGTAAACAGGCAAGAAGGAGGGGTGGAGGAACAATGGGGAGTGATCAAAACAGCCATCACAGAGGCAACAAGCCTTTGTGTAAAGCAAATCAATAAAACACAACGAACGAAAAAAACGCTATGGTTCTCAAAAGAGGTGGCAGGGAAGGTTAAGGAGAAAAGGACAGCAATCAGGAAATTTAAGGAAACACAGAAGGAGCAGGACAGAGAACTTTATCAGTTAAAGCAGAAAGAGGCTGGGAAGGCAGTCAGAATAGCAAAGGCCCGAACCGAGGAAAGGATAGCCAATTCTGTTAAGAAGGGGAATAAGACCTTTTATAGGTACATTAGGGAGTGAAGAAAGACCAAAGGAGGGATACTGAAGCTTAATAAAGGGGAGGGAATGTGGGTAGAGGGTGACAGTGAAAAAGCAGGGATACTGAATGAATATTTCTGCTCAGTATTCACAAAGGAAGAGGAGGGGGAGTTACCTAAACCAAACAAGAGAAACACTCTGAAGACGGGGGTCGATACCAGTCCATTTACAGAAGAAAGGGTTCTGAAAGAACTAATAAAATTGAAGGTGGACAAAGCAATGGGGCCTGATGGGATTCACCCAAGAATTCTAAAAGAACTAAGAGTAGAACTAGTGACACCGCTGACTACTCTCTTTAACAAATCATGGGAGGATGGGGTGGTACCCGAGGACTGGAGGAGGGCAGATGTGATTCCTCTTCACAAAAGTGGGAGCAGGACAGAGGCAGGAAACTACAGACCAGTTAGTTTGACCTCAGTGGTAGGGAAAATGATGGCATCACTTCTAAAGGAAAGAATTGTTGAGTACCTAGAGGCCAGTGGGGCACAGGACCCAAGGCAGCATGGATTCATGATGGGAAGGTCATGTCAGATGAATCTAATAGATTTCTTTGACTGGGTGACCAAAGTAGTAGACCAGGGAGGGGCTGTGGACATGGCCTACCTAGATTTTAGCAAGGCATTTGATACAGTCCCACACAAAAGATTAAGACAAAAGATAGCCAGCCTTGGAGTGGGTCCCAAGGTGGTAGCCTGGATAAAAAATTGGCTAGACAACAGGACACAAAGGGTAGTAGTCAATCGAGTACACAGTGAAGAAAGGAGGGTTACTAGCAGGGTACCTCAGGGTTCAGTACTGGGACCGGTCCTTTTTAATGTTTTTATAAGTGACATTGCAGAGGAACTGGAAGGAAAAGTATGTCTCTTTGCAGATGACACAAAGATCTGCAACAGGGTTGATACACAAGATGGAGTGGAAAGGATGAGAAGGGACTTGGCAAGGTTGGAGGAATGGTCAAATGTATGGCAGCTCAGATTCAATGCAAAGAAGTGCAAGGTAATGCACATGGGAAACAAAAACCCAGGGGAAGCATACACAATGGGGGTGAGATACTGACAACAGTAAAAATAGAAAGGGACCTGGGGGTAATTATATCAGATGACCTAAAGGTGGGCAAGCAATGTGAGAAGGCAGTAAGGAAGGCTGGGGGATACTGGGATGCATAGGAAGAGGCATCAATAGTAGAAAACAGGAAGTTGTTATCCCTCTGTACAGACAGTTGGTGAGACCCCATCTGGAGTACTGTGTGCAGTTCTGGAGACCCCATCTCCGCAAAGACATAGACAGAGTGGAGGCTGTCCAGAGGAGGGCAACCAAAATGGTGCAGGGTCTGCACCAGAAGACATACGAAGAAAGACTAAAGGAGCTTAATATGTACACCCTTGAGGAAAGAAGGGAGAGAGGGGACATGATAGAAACTTTCAAGTACCTCAAGGGAATTAACAAAGTCCAAGAGGGTAGCATCTTCCAGAAAAAGAGATGTGCAAGAACAAGGGGGCACAATTTGAAGATAGAGGGAGGATGGCTCCGAGGTAATATGAGGAAGTATTTTTTCACTGAGAGGGTTGTGGATGCATGGAACAGCCTCCCTGAGGAGGTCGTGGAGTCAAGAACAGTGGGGGACTTCAAGAATGCATGGGGCAGGCATAAGGCAGTACTAGTGGGGTGTAGGAGGAAGTAAGCTGTTGGTTAACTAGGATCTGCAGCTTATCTGTTAGGTAGGAAAATGGGCAGACTGGGTGGGCCAAGCGGTCCTTATCTGCCGTCAAATTCTATGTTTCTATGTTTCCAATAGTATTATGCAAAATTGGGCAAAATCAGGCTTTGTTACATGATTTACTCTCTACAGATCACATGGGTGTCTGCAGTCAGGCAGGAAGTCACTGATTCTGCTTCCTTTTGCTCATGTTTCTGGCAGAGATCGTCAGAGAGCTAAGCAGCAGGATAATTTGTATTGTGTGTATTGTGTTTTTACACATTCTGTGGGTTTTGAAAACAGTTTATTTCTTCATCTTTGTTTTGTAGTACTTCTTGTGTGTGTATATTTTTCAGAGTGTTAGATTATAGTGAGTGTATGAGTGTGTGTGACTCCATCATATTCTTTCTTTCTCTTTTTCTGGTATTTTTTCTTTAATTTTCTGTTAAGAAAACTTTTTTTTTTAGTTTGATAATGGATGGGAAATGTGAGGGTCAGAAGAACAAGGCTGGTCTAAATATTGCCTTAACAGGTGAGCAATTAGACCTCTGGAGACTGACAGGGAATGTTGGGCACCCCACCACCTCAGCAGCAGCTAGAGTCAGTGCCTCCCGCCAACAGAAGCAGGTCCAAGCGTGTCACATCCCCCAGCAGCTGCAGTCCATTGCTGCCCCACAGCAGTAGGAGCCCATTGCCACCCCTCAGCAGCAGAAGCCCCCCAGCAGTAGCAGGAGCCTGTGCCCCCCACCATCCTGTATCAGGAGCAGGATGTTATGGAGCCCAGAACATCAGGTGGTGCCCCCCAACAACAAAGTTTGCCACGGTGTGGTAATTTTTTATCACAAATGCTGCAGATGAAAGTGTTGTGATCTGTAACATTTGTGGAAGAAGTGTTCACCGGAGTAAGAGAGGGACACACTTAGGGACTGGTGGCCAGAGAAGCCATCTCAAGCACCACGACCCAGCAGAGTGGCAGGCAAAAGAAAAAGAGCTGGCAGCAGTAACAGGAGGCAGCAGTGTGGAAGAACACAGAAAAGGGGAAGGGGACCAGGAGGAACAAGGTGGCCCTTCTGTGTCTGTGGCAAGTCAGCGTCAATGCTGGGGGTGCCATAGTCAGACACAGCAGCAGCAGGAGGCAGCAGCACCAGCAACACAATCACCCTGCAGTCACTGGTACCACCAGCATCAGGATGCTGAGCTCTCACTGGCTGCAGCTGGTCAGGTGGTCACCAGTGAAGATCTAGTGGCCGTGTGGGCTGAAGTGCAAATGCTGCAGCAGGAGTTTCAGCAGTTCTGCCAGGAGTTCAGAGAGGCTGGAGGGGAGTCATCAAAAAATTAATGGAGGACCAGCAACAAGTTCTCAACCTCCTGGTGGACTTGCGTGGTGGTGGTGGTGGTGGCACTTCTGGGCTGGTTTAAGTTAAGTAATGTAAGCCAGCAGCAGTTTTTCTTTTCTTATTCTGAATCCTATCCTCCTGTGTCCTGTCACTGTATTTTGATATTTTTCTCTCATGTTCATTCTCCACCCTCAAAAAATAAGAAAAAATAAATAAATAAATAAAGGTAAAAAAAATATTTTCTGTCCTCTAGTCCTCCGCTATATCCTCTTGTTTCGCTGTCTAGTGTCATAAATATATGTCTTTGTCCAGTGGTTTTGTGTGGTGTGTTATGTGTAATGTTATGCTCCCCATAGTATTCAGTCCTTTTCCTTGTTCACTGATTTATTTTTCCCCTCACATATTATATATTTTCTCCTCCTATCCACAAATGTCAAGTATTGTTCCAATGAACAAAAATATTTTCCCAAAACTATGTGATGTTGCAGCAGTCATAGTTGTGTGCAGCAACTGTCCAAAGACGTACATAACAATTACAGAAACATAAGCAATATTATTGTAAAGTTAAACATAAATATGGTTACAGTGGTTAACACGTGTCCTGCACTTTCCACAAATGTTAAGTTGGGTCCCTCCCCTCCAGTCCACACCGTGTTGTACAGAACAGGGCTTATAGAAGTACAGAAATAGCGCATGTGAAATTCCACAGAAAATAGAGACAGAAATGTGGTCTTAGTCAGGAAGTTTTATAGAGCCACCCCACCTCCCGGACCAAAAAATGCTGTTTCAGCCACGGTTTATCAAGGATTTCAGGCCTCATCTTGTGCCAAACAGGCCCTAGAAGTCCAGAAATATTTCATAAAAAATGTTATAGTAAATTAAGACTAAAATCTGGTGTCAGTCATGCTGTTGGATGGTTCACATCCACCGCCAGGACAGACATCTGCTGTTTTCTGCACCATTTAAAGTGGTTTTCAGGCCTAATCTTGGTGCTTCCACTGCCTAACATGCCCCAGAAGTCCAGAAATATTTCCAAAAAAATGTTATAGTAAATTGAGACAGAAATCGTGTCTCAGTCATGATGTTAAATAGCGCCCACCTTCCACCCAGACCAAAACGTGGTGTTTGGACCACTGTTTACCAAGGATTTCAGGCCTCATCTTGCTGCTGTCAGTGCCAAACAGGCTGTAGAAGTACAGAAATGGTTCATAAAAAATGTTACAGTAAATCGAGACAAAAATCTGGTGTCAGCCATGCTGTGAGATGGTTCACATCCACCACCATGACCAAAATGTGCCATTTTCTGCACCATTTAAAGCAGCTTTCAGGCCAAATCTTTCTGCTGCCACTGCCTAACATACCCCAGAAGTCCAGAAATGTTTCCCTAAAAATGTTACAGTAAATTGAGACAGAAATCAGGTCTCAGTCATGATGTTATATGGTATTCCCCCATCTCATAGACCAATAAATGAAGCATCTGACACTGTTTACCAAGTATTTCAGGCCTAATCTTGCTGCTGCTAGCTGTTGTTGTTGTGTGCAAAACTGGCCTTTTACAGTAAGTCAAGAACAACCAAATGGTAAAATTGTGAGAGAAGGGAGATGCAATTATTTAGTGAATTATGGAATAGGCAAAAGGGGTGGCACAGCCAGTTTGCCACGTTGAGAAAAATAAATCCTCCTGAAAAATGATCCTTCTACTTGCACTTGCTTCCTCTTGCTGCTGATTTCTCAATTTTTTGAGAAATATGGAATTATCATTTCTCAATGCTGCTGTTTTGGTTGGCTCTGTTGGCTTTGTGATTTTAAGTCAGTGTGGAGTGAATGACATTATGTGTTGCTGCTGCTGTTTCCTGTAGCTGCTGCCTGCTGCTCTGATTAGTTGTCATGAGAAGTAACGCTTTGTCTGGTTTATGGATCCTCTTTACATAGTAGATTGATACTGCTGCTGCTTCTGCACACATAAGTATCTGTCTGTATTTATGTTTTCCAGTGCAACAGAAGGGTGATGGTGGGTTTCTATTGTGACATCTTGAGTTCTAATATGTTTGTACTGCTTTTCTATTATTTGGCAGTGTGCTGAGGATTACATCATCATAACATGCATGCTGGGATTTGGATACGGGATGTTGGAATGCACTACATTTCACAATGCACACAGTAAGCTCAGACACAAAGGGCAACCCTTGGAGGCATACGCCAAGTGTGGCCCAGCCCCTAGCCTTACTGTCTGCTGAGCTTCACTGATCTTCACTGACTGCGAGGGAGACCAATCACTGAGGGAAGGCAGACTCTGACAGGTGCAGAAGCAAGGATTTCTTGGCAGCAGTTCTACCTGGGTGAATCCTGCTTGGAGTGCACAGTCCTGTCTCCACTGGGGCAACTTTTGCCCTTGATCACTCTGCTCAGACACAACCAGCAACTGCTCTCTCAGCATAAGGAGCAGTTGGAACACTTATCCAGAATTCCTGACTGCTGTATGTAAATCAGCATTTGTACTGCTGTATCACTACTGAAATAGTGGTCAACTGATAGAAAGCTCTCAGCTGGAAGCAACAGCAGACTCTACATGAGGGAAGTGCAAATAGGAAATTTAAATTCTCCCATACTCTTGCCTGCAGGTCTGCCGACTGAAGCGCAACAAGCAGAACTAGCAGCAGCATAGCCGCATCCAAGCTCCTTCTCGTCGGCTTCTATTCTTTTGGCAGTTTCTGCTGCAGCAGTTCCCTGGGCAGTCCAGAGTTTGAGAAGGGTGAGTATTGTCCTGCAGCCAGTGTATCGCTCTCCTCTCCCTCACAGCAGCAGGGAGCCAGGACACATGGATCAAAGGCAGGGGGTTTTACTGCAAGCAGTGGGGACTCCAACGAGCAGTTCTGAGCCAAAAGGCAGAACAACTGAGCTACTAACGAGATTTCTTCTTACCTTGCAGAAGTACAAGCTAGACCTCATGTATTCAACAGCTACCTGACTGTTTTCTGCAGCATACAGTTAACAGTAGGATGCACCCACCCACCACCCACCATCCCCCAATCCCACCCTCCACAGGTGCTCTTGCTTTATAGGCATGTTACGCTGCCCACAACACCTGATAGAAGATAGTAAGGTACAAAAAAAACCTCACTTTTCTGCTTTCCTTTTTGTCCACACTTCCTGCCAAGAAACAGGAATTAGCACTACCTCTCAACTAAAAGAAAAAAACAAACAAACAAAAAATTAAAAAACAAAAACAACAAAAAAATGGACCTTGTCAGTTGTGAAAAAACTGCAGTGCACTGTACAATAGGATCTACAAACGGCAAACAGGACCCTGCCATGCATGTTGGCCATAGCAGATCTTGCAGCCCAACTACAGGATGCTTGGACTATAATATACAACCTCCAATACAGGAAACTCTATAGCACACCTCCTTAACCCCCCCCCCACCAGTAAGAGCACGTCCACCAGGGGATAGGACTTGAGGCAGGGCCCAGACACTAGCAGACAGTAAGGAAAAGAGGCATCATAGAAGGCACAGGAAGGAAGCCACAAACCAGGAGCACTTCCTGGCCATCCAAACTGAAAACAGGTTCACCCCACTGCTAGCAACCACAGACAAAGTAATACAAGGTAAAGAAATCAAACCACCAAAAAAAGGCTAACACACCAATTAAAACCAATTCAAACTATGATAAAAGCAAAAATACAAATACTCAAAATATAATCAACAACAATACCAAAACCAAATGCAATAGCAACAAAAATACTAAAACTCAAACTAAAAATGACAGAGGTATAAACAAAAGCAAAATTCTCATAATCGGGGATTCCATGATCCGAGGAGTGGAACACCACCTAACACAAAATGTTAAAAGCCACATCATGGTAAAGTGTCTACCAGGAGCCACTGCAAGTAAAGACACTAACTGCATAAAGACAATTGTGCCGGAATCAGGGGATGTCACACATATAACAATACACCTTGGTGCCATTGTCTTGGCAAATCACAGAGTTCAGGAGGCCAAGAAACACTTTGAGGATCTGGCCAACAAACTTTCTTCCCTTCCATCCAAATTAGCCTTCTCAGAAGTGCTGCCAATGTGGGAAAAAGCACCAAGTGAGTCAGAGAGAGATTTAAGTAGGTGAATTCAATTCTTGGATGTGTGATTGGTGCCAAGACAAGGGATACCACCACAGGAGGGAACTGGCACAACTTTTGGGAAACAGCTTTTTTTAAATACAATGTATTGCACCTAAACAGAGAAGGTGTGTGAGCACTCAGACAAAAATTCAATGTCTATACAGGTAGTTTAAACTAAATAAAAGGGAGTATGATGCAGCTCACACCCCTGCCATTGGTGGGCTAGTCATCACTCTCCAAAATGCTAAATGCATGTATACATCCACAGAAAGCAAATCAGAGCCAACACCTGCCCAAACCAGCAACCTCCATAATCTCTTGGCCAGAAATAGCAAACTGGAGCAGTCCAGGAAGAGGGTATAACCTCGTACCAAAGAGGATGTACATTCCTGGAAGTCAATGATTGCAAATACTAGGAGCCTAACTAACAAACTTCCCAAACTCACAGCCATCTTGGAAACAGAAAGGTTGGAGTGGGTGACTGTAATAGAAACATGGTTCATGGAGAACCATGGATAGGATACGGCCATTAACAGTTACAATCTGTTTAGGAAAGATAGTCAGGGCCAAAAAGAGGGGGATAGCCATCTCTATTCGGGAGGAAATAAAAGCCACAGAGGTAAAAGGGCAACCTAGGAACTTCGAGTCACTGTGGCTAAAAGTAGACACAGGCAAAGGAAAACCCTTCAGAATTGTCATTGTGCACAAGACCGCAAATCAAGGAGATAAAGAAGACAAAGACCTAATAGAGGAAATCCACAAAATGTTTGGTAAAGGTGAAGTAACACTGGTGGGGGACTTCAACCTACCAGATATAAACTGAAGCATGCTAACTGCAGTAACAACAAGAAGTAGGGACTTCTTATTGTCACTACAAGGGACCGGACTGTGCCAACTTGTTAAAACCCCAATAAGGGGAGATGCCATTCTCAATCTTGTCCTCACAAACTCAGAAAGGATCAAGGACATTGAAGTGGGATGCCATATGGGCAACAGAGACCATTGCATGGTAAGCTTTAAGGTAAACATAACACACGGCACCAGCCACTCAAAGATAAAGGTGCTACACTTCAGAAAGACTGACTTCCAAAAAATGAGGAACAACATAAGTAGCCAGTTAATGGGAATAGAGGCTGAGGAGGTGGAGGTCACGTGGGGAGACTCCAGACAACAATAAAGACTGCCACAGATCAATGTGTCAGATGGGTCAGTAAAGCAAAAAGAAAAATAAATCCTCTATGGTTTTCCAAGGACGTGGCTACCACAGTCAAAGGAAAAAAAGAGGGCCCACAGCATATACCAGGAAACCAAAACTGAGAAAGACTGGGAGTCGTACAAGGAAAAAATGAGAGAGTCTAACAAACAAATTAGAAAGGCAAAAGCCAAAACAGAGTAAAAGACAGCAGAAGGGGAAAAGAGAGGAGACAAATCATTTTTTAGATACATTAGAGAACATAGGAAGGCAAAAGGGGGGATAGTACAGATTGCTACTGAAGAAGGGAAATGCACCAAACATGACCCAGAGAAAGCCAAAATCCTCAACAAATGCTTCTGCTCTGTGTTTACCAAAGAGGACCCAGGGGATGGTCCAGTCCTGAAAAAAACACAACACCCCAGGACCAAGGGTAGACACTAGTCACTTTACAGAAGTCGAAGTACAGGAGGCACTAAATAAACTAAAAGCAGACAAAGCCATGGGACCAGACAAGATGCACCTCACAATCCTTAAGGAACCTGGGGCAGAATTAACAGCCCTTCTGGCATTTCTATTCACAAAATCCTTGAAGAGCGATGTGGTACCCAAAGGCAGGAAAAAGGTAATAGTGGTTCCACTTCAAAAATCAGGCAGTTGCGAAGAGGCTACTAATTACAGACCGGTGAGCCTCATGTCTATAGTAGGGAAACTAATGGAGACACTGCTCAAGATGGCGACCATGCTAGGTCGGCTGTCAGTCAGCTTGAATTAAGGCTACAGGAATTTTATTTTATTTGGTTTTGTTCATTACGTTTCAAGTTTGTTTTTCGTTTTTGTTCCGATTTTAAATTGGGCTAGTTTGTGTTCTGTGTTTTCCTGGATTATCAACTGAAATTGAGGAATGGAGGAACGTGAGTCACCAAATGACTGTTTTCCTGCTATGAATTGCTGCAGTACTGGAACTGTTTTTTCACTGCCTAGGGCACTGTTTCTCACCACAAAAGAGGTCAGGTGAAGGATATTTATCTTGTCCACAGTATTTATGGTTTATTGATCCAGTCTAATTCGATTCTGTGGAGAGGCTGCTGTCTGTAGTGACTGCCTGAGATTTAAGGGTGAGGCCTAGGGTCGATTGCTGGGGGTCCACTTTCCCCTAACCGTGCCCGGGTCCAGGGAAGGAGCACCCATATCTGAACACCGAAGAGTCAGCGGGGGAGTGTGGTGCTGCCCTAAGCCACCTGGGGGGTTGGTTGAATGCTGACTCTCTGGGTGTCTGTACCCACCGCTTGTGGGTTCGGGGGGAATAGTGAGTCTTCTGGTGGGTGGCCATAGGTGCTTAAATCCCCTTTGTTCAGTGCTTGGCTATAGAATTCTTTGATGGTGACTGGTGCTGCCAAAGATATTGAAGTCTGGTTTCTTCTCCCATGGACTATGGACCTATCTATGGACTGTGGAAGTGCGATTGTATCTGTTGATTCCTCACCCCTGAGTTTCCTCTACTATCGTGGTGTTTTGTTACTATCTATGCATAGTGATAACATCGTTTGGCTTTTTTCCAATACAGCAGAATTTGGTGGGTGGTGACAGTACCCTGCATACTGCTTTTTTCTCAAACTTTTAAGTTATTAATGTCTTTTTCATTCATTATGTGAGAGGTAGTGGTGGAATTGAAGCCACCTGGTTGCATCCGGACTGGTGAGAGCTACCCAGTCACTGGTTCCACTTTACTTCAGTTTTTTTGGTGACTGATTATATTTTACAGACTTATTTCAGCCAAACTCCTCGAAATATTTGGACTGGTTTTTATTTGGTGTGAGTGACTAAGGGGTTTGAAGAACCCATCAAGATCTTTCTATCTGTCTTGTTTTGGAAAATAGATACATTGTCTCCATGGAAGTGAGAGATCCATTCGGGACTGGAAATCTGGGTTTCTCTTTCCCTAATGTTATGATTTTCTGCAGTTTTGAGGATATTTTGTTTTGTGTGGTCTCTTGTATTTAAATTGTTAGTTGTCATGATTTTAGATTTTATTTATCTTAATTATTGTGATTTGTTAGTGGGGGAAGGTGTTTTGTTTATTTTGTGTTTAGTGTTAAATTTATATGATTTTTAGGCTTTGTTTAATTTGGTCATTGGAATGTGTTGGAGGCCTGCCCCCACGGTCGTGCACTATTCATCCCCCACCCTTCACTCCCTCCGCACCTTTGTCTCCCCCATTGCATTTTTCTACCCAACAGCATTGTAAAACACTGAGTATTACTTGTTGGAGGAGGAGGGGATTTGGGGGGTGCAAACAGTGGAGGTTGAATGAGCTGGGCCATCATATCAGGGTTGTAGGGTCCAGAAGATGCCCTGAGGCAAAATGGAATCCAGATCACAGTTCTCCGTGTCTGGTTTCCATACCCAAGGGCACCACCAAATTGAGTGGGCAAGTAGTTCAGGTGGCCCTAGAAGTTCATCCAACTTGCACGGTATTATGGAATGCCAGATCCATTAAAAACAAGACTGCAATTATTGCAGATCTTGTAAATTCAGTGGCTCTTGCTTGCATCACCGAGACCTGGCTGGATGAGAACTCTGACCCTGTATTAGAGGCTGCAATTCCAGCCAGTTACTCGGTGATTTACCGCTTGAGATTGGATCACAGGGGAGGGAGGGTTGCGGTTTGTTTCAAGACCGAATTGAGCCTCACGAATGTACCAGTTGAGGAGGCCGAGTCATTTGAGTGTACTATGGTAGCAGGTGTAGGTTGTAGGATCGTTCTTATCTATCGTCCACCCGGGGATGGGAAATGGTTATTTCAGGAAGTGGCAGACTTCATCATCGACATGGCATTTGAGTCTTGCAGGTTGATGTTCCTGGGATACTTTAATGCCTGGGTCGATGATGAACTCTCGCAATTTGGACAACACTTCCTGCAGTTGATGACATCTCTAGGCCTTACTCAGGTGGTTACCACTGCTACCCATAAACATGGTCACTCCATTGACTTAGTTTTTCTCCTGGGGATCAATGCCTCAGATTTGGGGGTGGACCCAGTCTGAACACTACAATGTGAGGTTCAATTTTAGCACCCCCCTCAAAGGCCTACCCCTGTGGATATGGTCAAGTACTGCCCTTTATGAGATATTGACTCTGAAGGCCTCATGGCGGTGCTTGACCTATCACCCTTTCTGGGTGCAAACAGCAACCCAGAGGACATCGTGATGGCCTATAATATGGCCATTGCAGCAGCTCTGGAAGTCATTGCTCCTGTCCATGTTCATCCTCTCTCCCTTCGCCCTCAGTCTCCATGGTTTGATGGGACCTTGAGGGAGATGGGCGACATGGTCGAAGGTTACAGCGTTGCTGGCGGAGATCTGCCCTTGATGCCGACCACCTTAGATTGATGGACCATTACCAAGCCTATCAATCTGCTATCACCCGTAAGAAGGCAGAGTTCCTATCCAGGGAGACTGTAGTCACTCAGAACTGACCAGCTCAGCTTTTCCAAACTGTGGACAGGCTGTGCAACCCAGCTTGTCTGCAAGTTCGGAAAGCATTTTTGCAGATAGAGTGAGATGAACTTGTTCTGTTCTTCACGACTAAGGTGGCCAACATCAGGGCGGCTTTCCAGCCAGCACACTCTATGGGCATTGCTGATAATCAGTGCTTGGCCACTAGTCTTCAGTTTTCCTGGAGTACCTTCTACCTCCTGGAGTTCTTGGATGTCATGAGGATTGTCCAGGATGCGCACCCTATGTACTGTAGTTTGGATCCAAGACCAGTTTCCCTGATCTTGGGTTGTATTGACTCCATCAGTCCAGTCCTTGCTCGGACAGTTTGATGCTCCTTGGAAACAGGTGAGTTTCCTAGCTCCCTGAAGGAGGCGGTGGTAACACCCCTCCTGAAGAAGGCTTCCCTGGACCCAAACTGCCTTGCAAACTACAGCCCAATCTCTAACCTTCCCTTTTTAGGGAAGGTGGTTGAGAAGGTAGTGGCCGCACAGCTGGAGAACCATTTGATCATCCATGACTTTTATGAACTCCTCCAGTTCGGTTTCTGAAAGAGGCATAGTACAGAGATAGTGCTGGTTTGAGTGATCAATGATCTCCTGATGGCTAGAAATCAGAAGAACCACTCCATCTTGATTCTTCTTGATCTCTCATCAGCGTTTGATACTGTGGACCATGGGGATCTGCTTGATCATTTGAGGTTCATCTGTGGCCTGTCTGATACAGTCCTCAGGTGGTTTACATCTTTCCTCACTGGAAAAACTCAGAGGGTGGTGTCTGGGGTTTATTCCTCGGACCTAATCGCTCTGTCTTTTGGGGTTCCTCAGGGATCGGTGTTGTCCCCCATGTTGTTCACAGTATATATGCTGCCCCCCAGAGACATTGTAAGGAGGTATGGGCTGAGGTTTCACTGCTATGCTGATGATACCCAGCTATACCTTTCTTTTACTCCTGACCTGAATGGAGCTCTCTCAGTCTTTAATAACTGCCTGGCTGAAATCTAGGAATGGATGTATTCGAGCTGGTTGAAGTTGAACTCTGGAAAGACTGAAGTGCTGGTTGTGGACCCAAGATGCCGTATAGGGGGGTCGGGAGTGGGTTTACCCTCTGGATAATTCCTTGGGGGTTTGCAACTCCAAGCCTCTGAACAGGTGCATAATCTGGGGGTAATCTTTGATGAGGGGCTGACCTGCATGCACAGGTGTCAGCCATCATCAAGACCTCTTTATATCATCCAAGGGATATCACAAGGATTAGGCACCTTGTTCCATCCAGTGACCTCCCTACATTGGTTCACTACTTTGTGTCCTCCCACTTGGATTATTGCAAGTCCCTGTATCTAGGGCTTCCTGTGGTAGAAATCCACCATTTGTAGCTAGTGCAGAATGCAGCAGCTCAGCTTTTGACAGGAACCTCTCCGGCCTGCCTTATTTCCCCAATGCTGCGTGGTCTGCACTGGCTGCCAGTACAATGGTGGATCACCTTTAAAGTCGGTCTCTTGACTTATAAAGTCCTACATGGACTGGGTCCTGACTAACTGAAGGAGCTTCTGGTTCCCTACTGCCCTGGGTGATCACTCCCCTCAGCTGGTGAGGGGTTGCTAGAGATGCCAAGAGTGTGTTTAAAATCTTCGGGGGCCCGGGCATTTATGCACGTGTCCCCTTCCCTCTGGAATTCTCTACCCCACCAGTTATGTGAGTGTGTGACTGTGGAGGGATTTAAATGTGCTTTAAAAACTCATCTTTGACACCAAGCATTTGACAACTGAGTGTTGTTATGATTTTAATTCATAAGTTTGTTTAGATGATTGTGTTTTAATCAAGCTGCTGTAAATGGTGCAATATGTTTCTTTCTTAAATCTGTTTGGCGCCTTGGTTTTGGAAAGGTGCCTTAAAAATAAAGTTTTATTATTATTATTACTCAAACAGAGGATCATAGCATTCCTTGAAACTAGTGGCCAACAAGACCCTAAACAGCACAATTTCACAGCACGTAGGTCATGCCAGACAAATGTGCTTGAGTTTTTTGACTACACTGCAAAAATAGTGGACAACGGTGGGGCAGTAGATATGGTCTGACTAGGCTCGGAAGGTGCCATGTCTATACATCAGCCTTATTCCTGAGTCCTGGCCTCACATGGCATGATCATGGCAAACCCTGCATAGAGTGAAATGGAAATACATTAGATAACTTATACATTAAGGTGGGCTGCATTGCATGCATACTTGACATCGTATAGCAACAAAGGCATGCAGGACAGCACGATGGAGGTATAAGTAATAAGATGACAATGCATGAAATCTAATTACCATGAATCACTTGACCAGAAAACAGGCCATGGAGGAAGAACATATATATTTCTGGCTTGATGATGATCTGTGTCGCTTTCTGAGTGGCTGTTTAGTCGGCTGGAGGGAAAACACACCTAGTGTGCTTGCTGCGATGAAAGTGCTGCATTGTGCTGGTTGACATACCGGCCCAAAATGTTCTGGCAATGCTGTCATCATGGGTGGTCAGTTGGAGAGAAAACACACCAAGTATGCTTGCTGGGATGAAAGTGCTGCATTGCGCTGAATGATGCCCAAAATGTGCTGGCAATGCTGTCATCATGGGTGAGTGGAGTACTTTAGCTGGACTCAGAGGCAGCATTGATGTACTAGTCTGTGACTGCTGTTTATGCTGGAGCATACATCTGTCAGCTTCATATCTTTTCAGCTGTATTTCTTGGCAGTATGAGAGTGATGGCCCACACTGTTGAAGTCTGTGTTATACACATTAGGATGGATGCCAAGGAGGCGGATTGCATGCCGGTGAATTGTATGCAAGGGGATGGCGCATGCATGCATTTCTGATTAACACAGTACTGGCTATGCACTGTCGGACAAACTTGTTACATCGAATACACAGTGGTGGCAGACTAGATGCACATTCATGGTCTCAGGGAGGAGGTATATGTGGAAATGGGGAAGATATTGTTCAGTAATTGTCGCTTGATGGGGCCATTGTGTATTGCTGACATACATTCCAGATAGCACAGCAGAGGCAAGGAATTTTTCAAAAATGAACAACTGAAGAAAACAGTGTTACTAGGTAGGGTAATAAAATTTAACTGATTAACAGGATGAGTAACACGGAACAACCATCAAAATGTATAACAAAAACCTAAAAGAGCATACTCAGTGGAAATGGGTGGGGGCTACTGGGGGGGCATAACGAACTTTAGCCTTCTTCTAGTGCCACATCATCCATGAAGCAGCACTCACAGTCTTCAAGACTGGAGTGTCACCAGGTGGAAATTTGGTCATCATTGCTGCTTCATCTAACTTCCTACCAGTAGAGGCCTTACCAGTGTGGATGACTTCATTGTCATCATCGTCTCCGAGACACAGTGCATGTGGCAACACCATTGAAATAACTGTTATGTGGAATGTGAGCCTCATTCATTTTTATAAATGTTAGGATGGACACATTCTTCTGTTACAGATTTGGCCCCCTGTCACGCACAATGGCCTCAGCAGAACTGAACACCTGTTCCACACTGACACTGGATGGTGGGCAGCTGAGGTATTTAAAAGCAACTGATGCCAGTGTGTTGCCAATCACTCACTTTGCTGCCCCAGTACACCAATGGCTTATCAGTGATGCTAAGATTCTTGGTGTCTCCCATGTAGGCATCCATCATACGCTAATAGTAATAATAATAATACTTTATTTATAGTGCATCTTTCAAGTACCAAGGCGTAGTACAATTAAAACAATTAAAACAAATAAAACAAAACATCATCATATTCAATAAATACAAACAATATCAGCCATCATCGTCACCGTAAGCCTTATTCCACATAAAAGCTTTTAAAGACGGTTTAAATCCCCCCACGGTCGGTGAACTCCGAAATTCGATGGGGTAGAGAATTCCTGAAGGTTGGGGCCACGAACATAAATGCCCAGGCCCCAGCAGATTTTAAAGTCACCCTTGGAATCTCTAGCAACCCCTCTTCAGCCAAGCAGAGTGGTCATTCAGGGTGATAAGAAATCAGGAGCTCTTTCAGGTAGTCAGGGCCAAGTCCGTGTAGAGCTTTATATGTCAGTAACCTGACTTTGAAGGTGATCCGCCACTGAACCGGTAGCCAGTGCAGTTCCCACAGCACCGGTGTGATATGGGAAGATCTAGAAATCCCCATCAACAACCGGGCTGCTGAATTCTGCATCAGCTGCAAGTGGCAGATATCAACCCCCGGTAGCCTAAATTAATGTGAGTTGCAGTAATCTAAGCACAAGTTCACAAAGGCATGGATCAGTGTAGGAAGGTCTCTGGACGGAACAAGGTGCTTGATTCTAGCGATTTTTCTTAGATGGTAAAAAGATGACTTTACGATGGCCGACACCTGTGACCAAAGTGTCAGCCCTATGTCCAACAACACACCTAGGTCTCGCACCTGTTCAGAAGCCTGAAGCTCAGAGTCTCCAAGGAACAATCCTAAGGAACATCCTGCCCCCAGCCCCCTATCTGGTGACCTGGATCCAAAACCATCACCTCTGCCTTCCCAGAGTTCAACTTCAGCCAACTGGACTTCATCCAATCTTGGATTTCATCATGGTAATTATTAAATACCGAGACTGCTCCTTCCTGGTCGGGTGCAAATTTCAAGTAGAGCTGGGTATCATCGGCATAGAATGAAACCTCAGCCCATACCATCTTACAATGTCTCCGAGGGGAAGCATATACACCGCAAGCAACATGGGGGACTATAGTGAGCCCTAAGGAACCCCACATGACAGCGAGATTGTATCAGAGGAAAAAAAAAAAATGACACAACCCTCTGAGTTCTTCCAGTGAGGTAAGATGTAAACCATCTGTGAACCAAACCAGAGAGCCCACAGATAAATCTCAGATGCTGAAGCAGAACCCTATGGTCAATGGTGTCAAAAGCTGATGACAAATCTAAAAGTACCAAAATGGACCGTTTTGTCTGGTCTCTCACCATCAGGAGATCATTGAGCAGCTGAACCAGCACAGTCTCAGTACTATGCCTCTTTAGAAAACCAGATTGGAGGGGTTCGTAGATGTTACAGATGGTCAAATGGTTCTCCAGTTGAGCAGTCACTACCTTCTCGATCACCTTCCCCACAAAGGGGAGGTTCAAGATAAGCCTGTAGTTTGCAAGAGAGTCTGGGTCCAAAGATGCTGTCTTCAACAACGGTGTCACCACTGCTTTTTTCAAGAAGCAGGGATATTCACCAGAGTCAAGGGAGCACCAGACTATCTGTGCCAGAACCTGGCCAATAAAATCACCACAGCCCATAATCAGGGATGTAGGGCCCGGGTCTAAACTACAGCATGTAGGGTGCATCCCCTGGACAATCCACATAACATCCATAGCTTCTGGATGGTCGAAGGTACTCCAGGAGAACAGAGGGACGGTGACCAGGTCCTGATCCTCCACAACTCACACAGAATGTGTTGAAAGGATCTCCGACCTAATGTCAGTCACCTTATCAGCGAAGAACCGAGCAAGCTCATCACACTGCAATTATGAAAAAGCTCTTCGGAGCTATATACAGGTTGGGTTGCACAGCCTATCAACAGTTCTGAAGAGCTGAGCTGGTTGATTCTGAGTGGCAGAAATTTCCCCGGACAGGAACTCTGCCTTCTTATGGGAAATTTCTGACTGATAGTACTGATAATGTTCTAGCAGTCTAAGATGGTCAGCATACAAGCTGGATTTCCGCCAACAACGTTCTAACCTGTGACTTAGTTGCCACAACTCCCTCAAGGCTCCATCAAACCACGGAGCCCAAAGGCAGAGGGAGAGAGGACGCACACGCACTGGTGCAATAGTATCCATGGCTAAGGTGATGGCATTACTATATGCCAAAACCAAAGTTTTGGGATCCTTGCAATCCACAGGAGGTTCAGATAGCTCAAGGACCACTACTAGGGCATCAGATGTAGTATTCCGTAAAGGTCAGAACTTGATCATCTCGACAGGGGTCGGCCTACAAGGGGGGGTGCCAAAATTGAACCTCACCTTGTAGTGATCAGATCAACCGACTGGTTCCATCCCCACGTCCGAGGCCTCGATCCCCAGGAGGAAAATAAGGTCAAGGGAATGGCCATGTTTATGAGTGGCAGTGGTAACCACCTGTGTCAGGCCCAGTGAATTCATCAACTGGAGGAAGTGTTGTCCAAATTGCGAGAGTTCATCGATGATCCAGGCATTGAAGTCACCCAGGACCATCAGCCTGGGTGACTCAAATGTAATGTTGACGACGAAGTCCGCCACTTCCTTAAGGAATTGCTTCCCATCTCTGGGTGGACAATAGATGAGAGCTATTCTATAGCCTGCACCTGCTACTATAGCACATTCAAATGAGCTGGCCACCTCAGCTGGAACACTAGTGAGATCCAATTCGGTCTTGAAACAGACCACAACCCCCCCCCCCGCGGTCTGACTTTTGGAGGTGTATCACCGCGTACCCGGCCGGAATTGCAGCCTCAAATATGGGACCCGCAATATCTTCCAGCCAGGTCTTGGTGATGCAAGCCAGATCTGCCGACCCAACAAGATCCGCAATCACTGTGGTCTTATTCCTGACAGATCTGGCATTGCACAACACCGCCCGAGTTGGACTGAACTCCTGGGATGCCCTGGCCACCTGCCCATCCCCAACGATGGTGCTCTTGGGTATGGAGGCTAGGCAAGATGGCCCATGCTCTAGGATCTGTTTTTCCCCAGGTTATCTTCTGGATTAACAACCCCAATAGGAGCACCCCGCTCTTCCAGTCTCGACTGTTCATCCCCCCACCCCTTCCCCTCCTCCTGCGGGCAATACCTAAAGCCCGGCAACATTGGTAGGTAGGTAGAAAAAGCCAATGGAGGGGGGCAGAAAGGGCAGAAAGCATGGAGGGTAGAGGCTGAATAGCGCAGTTATGCTGTCTAGTTGTGCTGCCCTGAGTCCTGTTACCTCATCAGGCTCCTCTTCCTCCTCCTTGTCTTCAATTGCTTCCACACCCACCTGGTACAGAGCATCCCAAATGGGATTATCTGCCATGTTCTGCTGCGACTTTGATATTTTCTCAGATTCGGTGGCCTGTGATGAGCTGCTGGTGGTGGTAGCAACACCTGTTATATGTGCCCTTTGTGCCTCTGCATTTTTCAACTGTCTGCCATGTACCCATCTGACAAGGTAATTGGTCAATTTTTCCAGTCGCATACGAGCACCTTCAATCATGGCAGGCAAGCCACGTTTGTACAATGGATCCAGCATGGTAGCAATAGCAAACTCATTGGATTGCATAATGCCAGAGATATGTGTATTGCTGTCCAGTATGCAGAGCATGTGCCCCATCATATGAACAGCACTGTGATCATCACTTGCCTCTATCTGGTGATGGCCATTCACCAGTGTCTGCCTCAGCACACACATATAAGTGGTATTGATTGACTTATACAGGCAGTGTCCCCACTCACAGCCTGTGTTGCATGCTCAAATAGATGCAGAATGCGTATTATGCCATCCATTTGTCATCACTGCTCCACTGTTAGAGTGATGGATACTCCAGTACTGTCCCAGGTGGTGTGCAGCAGTAAGTAATCTGAAACCACATTACACTGCTTATACAGCCAGTCCAGCATGCACAGTGTGGAGTTCTACCTGGTAACAACATCAGGTTTCATACGGTGCTGAGCCAGATGGTTAGTGTGTTATAGCTCATCCAGATGGTCACAGGCCTTTGCAGAACGGGCAAAAGTGCACATAGATGCATTGGACGACAGACAGTTTCCTAGATTTCATTGTGGTTCAGAAATTGCTACATGCCTAGATTAAGGCAGTGTGCCAGGCAGAGCACTCTGAAAAAGACGCAGTCAGTAATGCACTTCACCACACTGGAGCTATTGTCACCGGCAATAAACTCTGCTGTAAGTGAATGTGCACTTAGCCACTCATCAATCTGATTTAGCAGCACATTCAGCATTTTCTCACCAGTGTAAGACCCTTGCATAGTGATGGTGGCATGCTGATGAATACCAGAGTGTTGCAGCCACCACAATTTTGCTTTAAGCAGCTTTTTCCAGGCCCCAAATCAATGATCACCCTAGGTACCTGTGCCCAGTGTGCTGTTATGCACAGATATGTGCTGCCTGCTGTTTGCCCACTTGTCCACATAGCCATGCTAAGGTGAATATATTTGGAGGCAGAATGCTTCATGGCATGTCAGACAGACTGTGAAACTTTGCTGTAAAGTTCAGGCATGGTACGGTTTGAGAAATACGTTCATGCTGGCACCTGCCATTTGGGACATGCACGAGCCATCAAACTGTGGAATCCAGGATTCTCCACAAAGGAGAAGGGCAACAGGTCAATGGCAAGCATTTCAGCAGTGGGGGCAGCAGCAAGACTGGGGGGTTACTTTGAGTGCTGCTCAAACACATTCTTCAATGTGGGCTGCATCTTGGGGGCAGGTCGACAAAAACGTTTTACTTGTGCCACCAATGTTGTTCTTGCTGGGGTACTAGGTGAGCCTTTGGGCGTGTGATGTGCAGCATGTACGAAACTGGTTATTTTGGTGGATTTGGTGCCTGGTGGTGTACTTTTATAACTCGAGGGAGTGGCAGCTCCACTGCTACTTTGTCCATTGCTCAAGAGAGAAAAGGATTCCTCACACTCATCCTCCACTGACCCACTCAGCCCTCCCTCCTGCTCTATTGCACTGCTGTCACTAACATTAAGCTTGACAAGAGAAGTCCCCAACAGCTCTGGTATCTTTCTGGTGTTGGTGACAGTGCAATGGGAGCTTTTTTTTCAAGGGGGCGTGCTGGCCACCATTGCCTATGTGGCTGCCCTTTTTTCCTGACTGACACGTGCTTTGACACAGCTGACATATCGCTACGGTGTCATCAGCTGTATCAAGCATGAAAAAAAATCTCAAACTAGGGACTTTGCACCTCTAGTTTTGACCTGGTACTGGGATTTGGACAGTGGATCCAAAGGTGCGGAAGTTTTTGCTTTTTTGGGCTGCTTGCATGACTTCCACCATGCTATGCTTTTTTGGGGGGTTACTGGACTGCTTGTTGTAGGCTTGCTGATAGCCTCACCCTCAGGCTTGACATCTAAATGGGATACATCATCACAATTCAGCTTTTTCACTTCTGGTTCCCACAGGGAATCCAACACCTCATCATCATCTGTACCGAAACATATTATATCATCCTCCTCCCTATCACTGTCTACTTACAGAAACACTTTTCCCTTCTCTGGCATCTCCTCACTGTGTATAGGGGGGCTGACTTTTGTTATCTCCTTATCCAGGAGAAACAGACTGAAGCTGGACAGTATCACCCTCACCACCATCAGCTCCACCTTGAGCAGAAACAACAGTCACACTGACAACTTTTTCTACCTCCTCCTAGTCCTCTGTGCCTCCACTGGTGTGTCTTCCTTATTCCCAGTATCATCCCCAACAAGCATGCTAGCTACAGATTGGGCAGGAAAAAAATGAGTCACAGACTTGAAGCCACTTCTAACTTTGATTTTACTTGCACTGGTTGCCACAGCAGCACCAGAGCCCACAGAAGGCATTGATTCAGAAGTAGGTTTGCTTACTGGAACTAGAACTGTATTTTTATCTTTTCCAACAGACTTCTTTGAGACACCTCCCACCTGGGCACCTTTCCCTGAACTGGAACGTCTCTTGGCAGACATATTTAAATACTTGCTCCATTTCCTTCCTCCTGAAGTATATGATTATGTATTTCTATTGAATAAGTGTAATTTAACACCTGCAGTACTATCTGCAAGGGGCAAACAGAAATCAGAACGGGTAGCAGCACTGTAGTCTATAAAACTAACTACAACTGCTACTGTAGGCTATTCGAGTGTTAAAGCACAATTTTCTTTTTCAACTACAAAAAACACGAATTAAGTAATATGGGATAACAGGAGGACAGAAGTAAGAGACTTTAAATACCAAACTGACAGAACACCACCACAACAAGGATGTGCAGTAACTCTGAAAAAATACATAAGTAGTTCTTAATAAAATGTCAAGTTTTTAAATGGAATGGTTATTACACAACTTGATAATAACTGGGTACATACAGGTAGGTTCACGCAAACTAAATTGTAAACCAACCACACAGAACACCTCACAGTCACAGTACGATCAATGGTCCAGATAAGTGGTGTCTGGATAAAGCAAGTACTGCAATGTGTTAATACTTACTAAATACAATTTTGGCTTATGGATATATCAGATGGAAGGGACAACAAGATTTGAAATGAACAAACAAAGTTGCCTCCAACAATCTTGCAGGGATCACCACTCTCTTGAAACCTATGTAGTGTTTTATATAGTTTGGGGCAGGTAATAAACACCAGTGGTGTAACAGGGAGGAAAGGGTTAATATGGTAAGCTAATTAAACAGAAAAACAGGAATGCTGCAATGCAGAGGCTAGATCACACTATTAATTTCTGTGAGCAATTCAGCTATGCAGTGTACCTGGATATAGACAAGTGTTCAATGTCCACAAATACCTCCAATACAAAAATAAAGCAGGAAAGTGATTAAACAAAAGGAAACAGTAACAGAACTATTCAGAATGAGTAACTGTTCAGATAAAGTTACCCCAAAAAGGAGCAATATGTAAGAAAATATTACAAATAAGTAACACACCAACAAAAATATTAAGACTTAGAAGAAATTACAGAAACTCACAACTTGTGTGAAATCTGTCAAATATTAGGAACTAGCCTGCTCTGCTTTCACATACACACACACACTCCTCATGGTCGATCTTTCCCCACTCAACTCCCTCACAGACATACAGTAGACATGGAAAAAACTGAAAACACTACCTAAGTTTAACTAAGTATTATGCAAAGATACTGAAACAAAAAAAATAAAAATTTCACTAGCATCACTAGGAACAAAATTGAGATTTGAGGAGCAATTAGCTCTCACAAATCATGAGTTTTTTGAAGGGTTTATTGGCTGTGATGCACCACATTATTTATTTATTTATTTATTGAATTTTGTTGACCAGGTAAGCCCACTGGGCCTAGAAGTCCCTTTTTCAGGGGCTACCAGGGGGAGGGGGGATACAGATGGTAAGCAACTGAAATTGAGCCAGATTAAGCTGTTGGTGATATTTTTAGTGAATGGGAGAAATTTGGCCAGGACACTGAGGGAATTCAACTACTCTTTTTTGATAAGTGCCATGGGATCTTTAGCATCCACCTGAACTACCACCAATCCAGGCAGATGGGACCTCGGTTTAACATCTCATCCAAAAGACAGAACCTCAGAAGTGCAGAACCCCCTCATGCTGCACTATAGTGTCAGTATTGGGATATTAACCCTTGTGCCAGATGTGGCAACTGAACCCACAGCCCTCTGATCTCCTGGCCTCAGAGGTGAGTGTGCTACCTACTGAGCCACTGACACTACATTGAACACATTGAACTGCTCTCTGACTCAACAGACAATATACTGTGCAGGAAACAGCCTGCATAAGATATTTCAGCTATTTACACACAATGCAATGCAAATTTTCAGGCAAAATTGAAAAACATTGGCAAAATATGGTGACATTTTGCATTACGTAAAAAGCGCCATCAGAGGCAAAATTAGGTTTCGCCTAGGTGAAAAAGTTTGCGTAATGGGGAAATTACGTGAAATATTTCGCTAGCCAAAATGTTCCAGTTTTGCACAACTCTAATCTACAGTAAGTACTGAATATTCCCAGCTGCTCTGCCACCTGTGGTCACCCAGGTGGTGCTAAAACATATTCTTGACTCTCTTACTGGCTCACAGTGACATCTTGGGCTTAGAAGAAGAACCCAAGATGTCAGCATGGCAAACAGCTCCATAGCTGCTGAGTTATCAGGCTGGTCATGTGTTTAGTTCTCATAGATATGTTTGAATGAATGAAGGAGCAAGTGAAATGGAATATTTTGGCCATGAATATTCTTGGTACTCACCTCTATGCAACATATTTTAGGGTGTAATAAACAAATAACAATTTCTTTTTTTCTTTATTCTATTGATAACTGGGAAAGGCTCACTACGTACAAGCGCCTGTTTTCAGGAGTGACCTGGGAGCATTGTGGAGGTTGAGTGACTTGCTCAGAGTCACACATTTATGCAAGTGGAGGTTGTAGGACTCAAACCCAGGTCTGCAGGAAATATCAAGCTTACCCACAGCTCCTTATTCCAACTTCTAGGTTATGCTGCCAGTCCCATAACCTATGACTAATTTGGAATCCATAAATTTCAATTTGTAATATGAGTTACTGTACAGAAAGGGGCTTAAGCTAATCCAGCAGCAATATACTCAGCATATTACCTAAAGTATCAGATAGTTCCAAACTATTGAAAGAAACCGCTATCAAAAAGGAGGAATCACATTTTTTTCTACAGAGAAAGACTATGTTTTTTTTAATTCTTCAAGGGAATAATTTAATGTCTGTAATATGACTAGAGTGTGCATATTTAAAGTGAAAAAAACTGTGTGGACAAGTTTAGTACAACTCAAATGCTTTGAACATTGCTTTTCTAATTAGGAAGTTGCATTTACTATGCTCTTAGATATACAGTGAGAACAGAGACTCGTTTGCAGTATGCCTTCACCTGAGTCATGGCTAGAATGACATTTATAACTTTTCCCAGATTCAGTGTGTACTTAATCTTAATTTTAATGCAGCAGATCGGAAGTAATTATCCTGATTAAAGAAACATCTTGCTAATATTGTAGAAAAGCTGGCATTCAAATGAACTGCAAATCAAAGGACTGATACCAAAACTGGAATTCTCTAGTGGGTGTCCTGTTCCCAATGAACTGACAGCAGGCTGCATGGTTTTTCACTGACAGCACCAACATTGTTTTTTGTGTTTGTGAAAACAAGGACTATTGCTTTAAGGAGATTAAACTTAAGGGAATGTTTGTGTTAGAGAAGACATTGTAGTTCAATGATTAGGGCACTCAGCTTTAAACCAAGAGATCCAAGGTTTGATAACATGTGGAATTAGGTTATAATAGGAATTATAAAATGGATAGTAGAAATTCTGAAAGTTAATTGACTAAAACAGTCTTGATTCATAATGAAATTGTAACCCCCCACTGGCCCCCTTATTTAACTAGAAGGGCACACCTGTCACTACCATGGCAAGTCTAGGGGTAGAAACAGAGAGGGGTGGGGGTTACATACTAATTAACTAGTTACACAACAACTAGAAAACTGTGTCTCATTGCCCACAATAGACAAGATGGGATCAATGCAGAACACAACCAGGTGTGGCACTAAATACCTGGCATACACCTGGTGGGACTAATGCATGGCCAATAACCCAGGTCCCACAGAGAAAACATTTGCTCAGGGCTATGCTTGGTTTGTACTTCTGGACAGGGGTATCCAAAGTAATTCCATATGGGAAGCAATAACAAGAATGTCCATAGCAGGTTGGGATTCTAGAGTGTGGCTTTATTCCAAAACACAGTAGGAACAACGAAAAGTAAAAATGGACCCCCGAGGTTACACACACTGTAAATGCAGACATCTAAGGTACAGAACTCCAAGAACTGCCATTTAGCATAAGATAACCATAGAACTTGTGGACTAGCCACCAGTAGAACACACTCTCCCTCGACTGGGCACATATGGCCAGTACTTGGTCACTTTCCATTGACTAGGCACATCAGGCCAGTACTTGTACACTTCCCATATTGCAAAGGAAGGACATGGTACATGAACCACAGAGAGCACTTGAGGCTCAACACTGTAGGTCCCACATACTAGGGGTAATTGGAGGAATATCCCACTCACTGGTGTAAAATTGTTTCTTCAGGCATTGGCCACATGCACTGAGAGGAAACACTGGTGCCCTTCAGAACCTAGAGAGGTAAACTGATCACTTCAGATGGGGGGTCTCCCACCTTTTGTTTCCTAGTTCATACTCAGCCATTCATCTGGTAAATACACCACACACACTGCAGAAACTGTAGATGCTGTCTTGAAATGTAAATCACACTTGACATACTACAAGGACACCACAGAATGTCAAGGGGTAAATGTTCTGTCATATGGACGATCACATACTGGACTCCACTGTAGGCAGACAAATTTTAAAGAAAAGTCTAAGGTGACAGGGTCCCTTTGTCAGAGAATCCACTTTTAAAGAACTTCAGGTACTCCTGGGCAAGCTACAAACAATGTACTCACAGAACATTGTCATACAAAGGCAGCTTCTAATGTCCTGGGAGGATGAGGGGATTGCCCCTGCATCCAAGAGTCCTGCTCCATCCCTCCGGGGATGAAGCACAGGAATGTCACAAACTGGAGATGGTTTCCACCACTGCAACAGGCTGGCAAGGTCATCCTCCATTAGGGTGAGAACTAAAACATACAAGAAAACTGCAACTCTATCTCAGAGCTGCTTGAGGAGCTGCAGCTACACTCTGCAGCCTCCTCCTTCGGACTACTACTTTAGACTCCTCGAACATTCTATCTCCCTCCCTCACAGCTACTGAAATGTGACTTATGCAGCTGTGAGAGTTCCAAATGACATCACCTCCCCAGCTCTCAGCTGTGACTGACAGTAAAGAGGGAGACAGAGTGAAATCCATTTAACTGCCATTTCACTAGATGCCTTCCCTGCCTACCACTAATTCTAACTGGGATTCTAGTAACCCCTGGGAACAAGGGGGTTACACCCACCCTCAGTCAGGAAAATGACTGTCCCCAGTCATTACCTTACCCAGCACCAGACCATCCTACCCTATTGTGCTGACTACAGGAAGGTAGCGCTACCTTCTCTCCTACCATGTGCCAGCACAGGCAGACAACATTAAGGCACAGAGGCCTTTGGCTGGTGCATCAGCCCCTACTCTAAGATCTTACTATGGAGAATCAGTGGCTCTGGGAGAACTGCCCAAACCATGCCCTAATAGACCAGCACTGCAGCCCCTATGGCCGGTCAGGACCACAGTCTGTCTATTGCCCCTAGCTGTCTAGGGAAAATCTATCTATCCAAACCACCCACAGGGGGACCTCCCCTAAGTCCATGGTATGTGCAAACCAAAAAACACACCAGGGAATTAACACTATACCAAAGCATTACACTCCCACACTCCCCACATATACACCTGTGGAAGAAAAGATTAACAGATGTTCACAACTACACAAAACTCTAGAAAACACTCTAAAGCACAGAGGAACTCCAATGAGTCCCCCACATTCTCTTCTGGTCTTCTCTTCTTTCTTCATCATGAACACCTGAAAGAGAAAACACAACAAAAACACCCCAAATCTGCATACCCCAGTATCACAACCCTTCCATCAAACACTGGAGAATCACAAAAAATATTTCATACAAAAGTAGAAAAGTAGAAAAACAATAGAAACACTGACATTATATACAATACAACATTTCAGGGGATGATAGAATGCCCTAAAAGTCCCAGCTAGTGACAGACAGTGGTGCCCGAAGTCAAGGTCCATTAAAAAGTCTCTCCTGGGCTGGAGCTCACTGAAACACAGTTCTTGAAGAACTGTAGTCCAAAATGCAGAGTCTTTGTGGACAGTTCAATACAGTTCATGGAACTCTGCCAGGTGTAGGATGTGTATTGCAAAGTCAGTTAAGTAGAGAAAAGTTTGGACTTACCAGTCCTTTGAAGATCGAACAACAAAAAGTCACCTACTTCTCCAGCCGAAGACTCTACCCCTCTGGCAGCATCGTTTGGATGCAGCTGGAATGAGGTCCTCTGGAAAACAGGTGATGAAACAGGAAAAGAGCTGGGCTGATGTAATCTCGGAGATCGAACCATGGAACAGGAACCAAAAGTTAAGATGATGTCATCAGGGATACCAGGCGATGAATCAGGAAAACAGCTGGGTTGAGGTCATCTGCAAGTCCAGGTGATGAAACTGGCAAGGCACACTGCAGGTCTGACGAATCTTGGGACACACCTCAAATCCTGGAACACCAGTCTGGTGGAATCTATGGATACGGCAACTGCTGGATGACAGACACTTTGCTACCACTGCTCTGCTTCCCTCGGGGTAGGCATGGGCATATTCACAGGGAGTGGCACCATTAAGGTTAGTACCACTCTGGGTCAGGTGCAAGAACTATGACCCCATCTGGGCATTCATACAGTAATTGATGTTGTGGAATGTCTCGTTCCCTGCATTGTCCACCAATCGTACAGTGTCCATGTACAATGTCCTTCCCAATTTCCAAAACATTAGTCTATCATTTGTGACTCTGTTCCTGACACAAAGGGTCACACCTGGATGATGATTCTTGCTTGCTTCCTTCAGTAACCAGGTTTTCCTGTTTTGCTCAATCTCCTCCCAGACTACGAGGAAAGGTAGGAAAGGACCTACCATATATGGCGTCAGCCCTCCTATGAACCAGTCTCTCCTCCTTACTACTCTTCAACAGTACACGGCTCTCAGCACAGCTTGGGAGTGGCCAGTCCTGGTTCAGCCAGTGCCGCATACTGAAAGCATGAAATAACTTGTCCCCAACCATCTCTGCAGGCAGGGCAGTTGAGTCACCATCTTCTATCTCTGGCTCCTCCGAGGCAATATCTTGAGACCGCTCACTGGGACCCTCAACATGAAGATACATATCCTCATCCTCTTCTTCTTCACTTAAGACCTGGGCCGAGGAGTGAGTAGTCATCCTCACTCCTGACTCAGTCCACTCCTTACTGGGCATGGAGGCAGACACCTCCCAATCCAAAGTTTCTCGAACTTCGTCCTCCCCAACTAGGCTAGGACTAGGACCCTCTCTCCATGGGTCCATGGATCCTTCCTCCTCACTGTCCATATGAGACACAGGTGAGGAAACATCACAAGATGTCTGCCCTTACAGTAAATCCACGCTCTCTTCCTTCATGCTACACTCTACCGGGCCTTCCCCAACAGGTTCAATCTGGTGCTGTGCGCTGCTACATGCAGGGTTCTCTACGTTTGTCGGTGGGAGCCAGATGAATTTGTGCTACTTTGGACAGACCATACTTCACTAAGCAACCCAAACAGTGAGGAATTTAGAACACGTCCCTTCCAGCCTTGAGACACATTAAGCATACTCTCACAGGGTAGTTGGGAATTGCAACATGGGGAGGCAATCCTTCACCATAGAAAACTTGCTCTGTTTCCTTTAGTTTAGCAACCTGTTTAGCTATCATAGCTCAAGCATAAAAACATAGAATTTGACGGTAGATAAGGACTGCTTGGCCCACCCAGTCTGCCCATTTTCCTACCTAAAGGATAAGCTGCAGATCCTAGTTAACCAACAACCTACTTCTTCCTACCCCCACCCCCTAGAATTGCCTTATGTCTGTCCCATGCATTCTTGAATTCCCCCACTGTTTTTGACTCCACAACCTCCTCCAGAAGGCCATTCCAAGCATCCACAACCCTTTCTGTGAAAAAATACTTCCTCGCATTACCTTCGAGTCATCCCCATCTATCTTCAGATTGTGACCCCTTGTTCTTGCACACCTCTTTTTCTGAAAGATGCTACCCTCTTGGACTTTGTTGAGTCCCTTGAGGTACCTGAAAGTTTCTATCATGTCCCCCCTCTCCCTCCTTTCCTCGAGGGCATACATATTAAGCTCTTTAAGTCTCTCTTCATATGTCTTCTGGTGCAGACCCTGCACCATTTTACTTGCCCTCCTCTGGACTGCCTCCATCCTGTCTATGTCCTTGTGAAGATTGGGTCTCCAGAACTGCATGCAGTACTCCAGATGGGGTCTCACCAGCTGTCTGTACAGAGGGATAAAATCTTCCTGTTTTCTACTGGTGATGCCTCTCCCTATGCATCCCAGTATCCCCCAGCCCTCCTTACTGCCCTCTCACATTGCTTGCCCACTTTAAGGTCATCTGATATGACTACCCCCAGGTCCCATTCCATTTTTGTTGTTGTTAGTATTTCACCCCCCATTGTGTACTCTTCCCCTGGGTTTTTGTTTCCCAGGTGCATTACTTTGCACTTCTTAGCATTGACTCTAAGCTGCCATACATTTGACCATTCCTCCAGCCTTGCTAAGTCCCTTCTTAACATTTCCACCCTACCTTGTGTATCAACCCTGTTGCAGATCTTTGTGTCATCCGCAAAGAGACATACTTTTCCTTACAGTCCCTCTGCAATGTCACTTATAAAGACATTGAAGAGGATCAGTCCCAGTACTGAACCTTGTGGTACCCCACTAGTAACCCCCCTTTCTTCAGAATGGACTCCGTTTACTATTATCCTCTGTGTCCTGTTCTCCAGCCAATGTTTTACCCAGGCTACCATCTTGGGACCCACTGCAAGGCTGGCTAACTTGTATATTAATCTTTTGTGTGGGACTGTGTCAAATGCCTTGCTAAAGTCTAGGTAGGCCATGTCCACAGCCCCTCCCTGATCTACTACTTTGGTCACCCAGTCAAAGAAATCTATTAGATTCATCTGACATGACCTTCCCACTATGAGTCCATGCTGCCTTGGGTCCTGTGACCCTCTAGCCTCTAGATACTCAACAATTCTTTCCTTCAGAAGTGATTCCAACATTTTCCCAATCACTGAGGTCAAACTAACAGGTCTGTAGTTTCCTGCCTCTGCCCTGATCCCAATTTTGTGAAGTGGAATAACATCTGCCCTCCTCCATTCCTCAGGTACAACCCCATCCTCCCATGATTTGTTAAAGAGGGTAGTCAGTGGTGTCACTACTCTTAGTTCTTTTAGAATTCTGGGATGAATCCCATTAGGCCCCATTGCTTTGTCCACCTCCAGTTTTAAGAGTTCTTTCAGAACTCTTTTTTCTGTGAATGTGCTGGTATCAACCCCCTAATCCAGAGTGTTTCTATTGTTTGGTTTAGGTATCTCCCCCTCTTCATTTGTGAATACTGAGCAAAAATATTTATTTGGTATCTCTGCCTTTTCACAGTCACCATCTGCCCATCCCCTTCCCCTTTATTAAGCCTCACTATCCCTCCCTTCATCTTCCTTTGCTCCCTGATGTACCTATAACAGGTTTTGTTCCCCTTCTTAACTGAGTTGGCTACCTTTTCCTTGGTTTGGGCCTTTGCTGTTCTGATTGCCTTCCCAGCTTCCTTCTGTTTTAACTGATACAGTTCTCTGTCCTGCTCTTTCTGTAATTCCTTGTACTTCCTGAATGCTATCTTTTTCTCCCTAACCTTCCCTGCCACCTCCTTTGAGAACCATAGTGTTTTTTTACATTGTTTTGTTTTGTTTATTTGCTTCACACAAAAGCTTGTTGCCTCAGTGATGGCAGTTTTGATCATTCCCCATTGTTCTTCCACCCCTCCTTCCTGCCCATTTGCTAGTGCAATCCTTAGGCACTCACCCATTTTGGCAATGACAGCCCTCCTGAAATCCAGGACCTTTGTCTTTGTATGGATTGACTCTATTGCTGTGTTTATTGTGAACCATACTGTTCAATGGTCACTAGTTCCAAGATGGCTACCCACTTCTAAATCTGTGATTCTCTCTCCACCTCCATTTGAGAGTACCAGGTCTAAGATTTCTCCCTCCCAAGTGGGTATCAATACTAGTTGTCTAAAGCATGATCCGGGTAGTGGGATGGTCCCAAAGCCATGTCTGTAAATAAGCACAGTAAAGTTCATTATTACTACAGAGTTTACTATACTTGGAACAGTCTCTCAAAATGGCTCCCTGCTGCTGTGTTTACATTACTGCTTCACCCTGTAATGGTGGCAGCAGCACTCCTGTTGCATCAAAATCTGTCTGTGACTCAAATAACTGTGCATCTGACATTTCTACTACTGATTTCTGCTCAAAAGAGTAACAATTGTAGTGCTTTCACTTTTCTCAGCATATTTATATGATTTTGCACTTTACGATTAGCCCTCAAATAAATTTTTTCCACTTGCTTAAAGCCACTAAAAACCACAGTATTTCTTCACACAGGATTGCCTGTTTGTTGCAGCCTCTCATACAACTTTCAGTCCCTCACTTGCAAAGAACATTATACTTTTGCTGTACCCATAATACATGCTCACAGTCTATTACTCAAAATTCTTGTTTGTTGCTTTAGATTTCAATTTACAGTCCTTCTAGCAAAACAATCACACTGTTTATACATAGATCTAGCGGACTTTTAAAATCACACACAGTTTGAGCACAGTTTCTCTGAATGGTACTCACTGAATCAGTAGCTGGCATGCTGTGGTGGAAATTCTCAGCCTAAAGTCAATCCTGGAAGGCCTCTGGGGTGAAACGGGCTGGCGATCCCACCGATCGTTACTACGAACGCCATACTTTCTTCCCAGCTGGTCGGATAATGGGATGAGCCCAAATGTCAACAGAAAAGTCTGTATTTACAGATATAGAAAGTTCACAGTCCCCTCGAAGGTTTCTCCTGGCCAACCAGCTCTCACACTACTTGCTCTCTCCTTCTCAAACACTAGGCTGCACTCTGAAGCTGACTGAGGGGCGAGACTGATTGCAGTCACACCAATCACTCAACACCATGCAAATGAGCCTCTCTCTCTCTCTCTCTCTCTCTCCTCATGCTCTTCCTCCATGGCAATCGTCGAGCAGGGCAAAATTTAAACTGCAAACTGAACTTTTTTTCTTGTCTGAAATTTTACAAGAGGAGCACCATTTTTGACCATTTCTTTCCTCAGAACTTGGCTATTTCTTTAACAACTCCCCCAATTTATACATCAAGCACATGAACAGCAGGCACACAGTGGCACATACAGATGGCACTATCCTATGCAGATCATTTTGTGCCAATCTTCCCCTCCAGTTTTGGGCTACCAACTGCCAGGCAGACAAAATGCTAGTCATACCCTAAGTAAATTATCCAGTGTTTTCTCCCCAAATTAAACACATCATTGGACAAGCCCCCATTTTTGTAACCCCCACTGGCCCCCTTATTTAACTAGAAGAGCACACCTCTCACCACCATGGCAAGTCTAGGGGAAGAAACAGAGCGGCGTGGGGGTTACATACTAATTAACTAGTTACACAACAACTAGAAAATGGTCTCTCATTGTCCACCATAGACAAGATGGGACCAATGCAGAAGATGACCAGGTGTGGCACTAAATACCTGGCACACACCTGTTGGGACCAATGCATGGCCAACAACTCAGGTCCTGGGGAGAAAACATTTGCTCAGGCCTATGCTAGGTTTGTACTTCTGGACACAGGTATCCAAAGTAATTCCACACAGGAAGCAATAACAAGAATGTCCATACCAGGTTGGGATTCTGGAGTGTGGCTTTATTCCAAAACACAGTAGGAACAACACAAAGTGAAGATGGACCCCCAGGGTTACACACACTGTAAATGCAGACAGCTAAGGTACAGAACTCCAAGAATTACCATTTAGCATAGGTTAACTGTAGAACTTGTGAACTAGCCACAATAGAACACACTTTCCCTTGACTGGGCACATATGGCCAGTACTTGGTCACTTTCCATTGACTAGGCACATCCAGCCAGTACTTGGACACTTCCCGTATTGCATAGGAAGGACATGGTACATGAACCACAGAGAGCATTAGAGGCTCAACACTGTAGGACCCACATACTAGGGGTAACTGGAGAAAATCCCACTCACTGGGGTAAAATTGTTTCTTCAGGTATTGGCCACATTCACTGAGAGGAAACACAGGTGCCTTCAGATCCCAGAGAGGTAAACTGATCACTCCAGATGGGGGGGGTCTCCCACCTTTTGTTTCCTAGTTCATACTCAGCCATTCATCTGGTAAATACACCACACACACAGTAGAAACAGTAGATGCTGTCTTGAAATGTATATCACACTTAACATACTACAAGGGACACCACAGGGGTGTCAAGAGGTAAAAGTTTTGTCATGCGGATGGTCACATACTGGACTCCACTGTAGGCAGACAACTTTTAAAGAAAAATCTAATGTGACAGTGTCCCTTTGTCAGAGAATCCACCTTTAAAGAATTTCAGGTACTCCTAGGCAAACTACAAACAATGTACTCACAAAAAGTTGTCATACAAATGCAGCTTCCAATGTCCTGGGAGGATGAGGGGATTACCCCTTCATCCAAGAGTCCTGCTCCATCCCTCCTGGCATGAAGCACAGGAACATCACAAACTGGAGATGGTTTCCACCACTTCAACAGGCTGGCAAGGTCATCCTCCACTAGGGTGAGAACTAAAACATTCAAGAAAACTGCAACTTTATCTCAGAGCTGCTTGAGGAGTTGCAGCTGCACTCTGCAGCCTCCTCCTTCAGACTACTACTTCAGAATCCTTGAACATTCTGTCTCCCTCACTCACAGCTACTGAAGTGTGGCTTATGTTTTTATGTTTCTATGTTTATGCAGCTGCGAAAGTTCCGAACGACATCACCTCCCCAGCTCTCAGCTGTGACTGACAGCAGAGAGAGAGACAGAGTGAAATCCATTTAACTGGCATTTCACTAGCTACCTTCCCTGCTTACCATTAATTCTAACTGGGATTCTAGTAACCCCTGGGAACAAGAGGGTTACAAAATCTTAGTATATCATCAAGGTTGGGAACATTTTGTAATCATAAAAATATACTCCAGGGTGTGTTACAGTGGTGGCCCATGACATGATGCAGATTATTCAGATATAGCATGATATATCACAGGAAATACTCTGGGGAGTGTGGAAGCAATGAGGGGGGACCTGATAAAACTGGATGGGTGGTTGGACAGTTGGAAATTAAGATTTAATGCTAAGAACTGCAGAATAATTCACATAGGGCACAAAAACCCAAAGGTCACATACACACAGGTGGGGGGGGAATGGGGACATGAGGAAGTTTTGGTAACGAAGCAAGAGAGTGATCTGGGTATTATCATTTCAGACAACCTAAAGGAGGCAAACCAGTGCAACAAAGCAGTAGAAAAAGCAATCAGAATGCTGGCGTGCATAAGGAGGGGTATAAGGAAAGGGAGCATTGTTTAACCAGGATTAGCACACTAAGCTGAAGCTTGTTTCCAGATGCAACCTGGGAGCACAAGGAAGTTAAGTGACTTGCTCAGGATCACACACTATGCACCTAGGTGGCTGTGGGATTCAAACCCAGGTCTCCAGATCTGCAGCACAAAGCCTTAGCCCACTGTACTGTACTGCCTCCTGTCAAGCAGAAGGAGGGAGGTGTTAATGCCCTTATACAAGTCCATGATAAGACCACATCTACAGTATGGAGTCCGGTTCTGGAGACAACACCTAAGAAAGGATACATATAGGGTGGAGAGAGTTCAGAGGAGGGTGACCAAAATGGTGCAAGATATGCATCAGAAGACCTTCAACGATAGGTTGGAAGAGCTTGATCTGCATCTCCTTGAAATTAGGAGGGAGAGTGGGGGATATGATTGAAATTTTGAAATATTTGAAGGGGATAAACAAGTTGAGGGAAGGGAGCATTTTTCAGAGTAAAGTAAATCTGAAAACTGGGGTGCATTGCTTGAAGCTAGAGGGATGAAAGTTCAGAGGTAACAGGAGAGGGTACTACTTCACAGAGAGGGTGGTGGGCCCCTGTAACAGACTACCAGAAGAGGTGATAGGGGCCAAAATGGTAGGCGGTGTTTAAGAGGGCATGGAATGACTACATGGGAATAAGCAGGAGGGGAAGAGGATAAACCTAGAAGTAAGGAGGGGACTGGAGTCTCCATTGTGGGACTGGGGGCAGGGGTGGGGAGTAAAGAGGTAGATCCAGGGCTACCTATGGGAATGGGATGGGGCAGACTGGATGGACCAATGGGTCCTTTTCTGCCATCAGATTTCTATAGATTGTATGAATCTATGATTCTATGATATATCACAGGAAATACCTATACACTTCAGCTGGGTTTCTGTGATATTTCCCAATATAACCCAATAAATAGTGTATCTTTTCACTGGCTACCACTTCATATCATGGGATATCATCACTTTTTGGTTTAGTGAAGACACTCGGCTTCACCTCATGCCTCACAAGACACCCCAGGTATGACAATATCTCATGCTACTGTATATCACACCCAGTCATGTATTAGTGCTTAGCTTACTGGCATCACCTATATGTGGAATTAGCTTTAACCCCATATTTGATCCTAATTCAAGCCCCATCGTTAGTCTTCATCAGCAGTTAGTTAATTAGTTAGTTAGTCAATTGGTCAGTTAGTTAGTTAGTTAGTGAGTTGTTATTCAGAAACTGTGAATGAGAAAAGGAATACCTAGCTAAGGTTCATTTCCGGGTGTGACCCGGGAGAAAGGTACCTAGGAGAACACATACAATATGCAAAACTAAATAACAGTACCTGCAGTGCAAACAGACATAGATTTGTGTAGTTGGAAAACAGTACTGACCTCAAAGAACAATGGCAATGCTACTGTGGTACATAAAGAAAATGTTCATGTTAAATAAGGCACAAAGTAACTAGGGTGGGCAAATATCTGCTGTCTTGGATAAGAAGAATGCTGGGTGGCCAGAGAAGAGTACATCATCCAGCGGCCATTTAAAGTGTAACTGACTGGCCAGAGAGGATCTAGGGTCAGGAACAAGAGAGAGGAAAGTGATCTGTTATGAGATGTTTGAGTGAGTAGCAAGATGAGGAAAGGCAGAGCTGAGGGGGCAGATTATTTCATAGGGAGGGTTGGCAGAAAGAAAAGGCATTTTGCTTCACATTAGTTTTGGAGGATGATGATTAAATGTTTCTGGCTCAGTATTAGCCACTGCTAAGCTATTTAAATCAAGTAGCATTGCAGAGAGGGAAATAAAAGATTCAGTAGAGTAGAGTAGGTGTGTGAATGGGGGAAGGGAGAGAAGAGAGGGTTGATATAAAGACAGGAACGAGAACCAATATTTGAACAGAAAAGAGAAGCAAAGTGAGAGGCACCTGGTCATAAGGAGAGAGAGAGAGAGAGAGAGAGAGAGAGATTACCATAGCATGAGCAGTAGTGTGTAGGAATATGGCAGAAAGCATGGAAAAGAGGGGCCAGCCTAGCAAGGAAGAGAAACAATGCAATCATGTGGCCTGTAGCTACATAGTCAAATACTGGAAGAATCATGTTAAGGAGGATTGCATGATGGACACGGAGTGGTAGGCATAATGTGCAGCAGTGAAAGATCCTAACTATGGGGGGAAGCTTTTTATGGATAGCTTGAGAGTGGAAATAGAATTGTATTGCAAGTAATTATCAAAGCACACACCAAGGTACTTGGAATGGTATACCTCATTAAGGGGGGTAGCATCCAGGTTTTAAAAACTGGAGGTAGCTAAGTCTTGCTGTCTTTAGACTAGAATCATAGCATACCACCCAGAATTATTCTTGCAACCAAAAATGAGACTTGGAATCAATATGGATGCTGTGTAAATGCAATGTCAAAGCAGAGCTCTGATTTGATCATTTAAACTTTCTCAATTATGAATAAATCTGCCTATCTTTGAAAGACTTTTAATGTAAAGAGAGGACATTCTCATCCTCTTTCGATACCAGTATGTTGCAGAGCAAGAAGGGTCAGACTGAAAATTCCTTTTTCACAACCTGGTGAGAGAGAATTTTTTAAATGATATCCAACAGTGGTCCAGATGCCTTAGTATAGGTTTGTTATTATTCTTTTTATAGTAGAATTGTGTACCATGTATATTAGCCTCTCACATACCAGTTTTCTAAACATCCAATCAAAGGCTCATTTGAAGCCATCAAAGGCTAAAAGAAGGGCTTACCAGTTTACCAAAAAAGTAAAAAGAGCTGGTGTAAGAACAGTACCTGTTAGTACTCTGGGTGACACTCAGGGAATATTAGACACTGTAAATGAAATTATGTTATATTGCTGGCCCGCCGGTGCAGTGGTAGCTCTACTGCTCATGATGCCAGCGACCTGGGTTTAGGAATGGGCATGGGTTGTCAGAGGGCCAGCCGGGGGGAGAAGGCTTGAGCATCCAAAGGACTGCTCATCTCCTCCGGGGGTGAGGGGTGCACTGACTCGGCACGTGCCTCGCCTCTGGCAGTGGCCAAAGGTACAGCTCACTCAAGTCTGCTCTGAGGAGAGGCGTGACAGATGTTGGCATAAGCCTTGGCATCAGCGCACGTCACACCTCCCGGGGGGGTGTACACAGAAAAATACTCGGCCCTGGCATGACACTGACAAGAGGGTCATCACTGGAATTCATCCACTGGCACCATGACCCATGGGGAGAACCCCGACTAGATTCAAGGTATGAAGGGCTCGGGCCCATCTGTTTCATCCCCACCTGGGAGATAAGCCAAGGCTCCATGGGGGTTACTCGACGGGGGTCACAGTGTCTGGGAGGGGAGTCGGGTAACAGTCCTGGTGTGTGAAGGGGCTTAAACAGAAATTGCAAAAAAAAAAAAAAGGAAACTTCATGATCAGTAATACATTGCTTAAATACAAATAACTAGCTAATGAAATACTGTAAATGCTGATAAGCCTTTGGGTTCATAATTATCCTTCTACTTTATGTGCAGACAAATTTATTCTTTAAAAGTATCCATGCATGACCAATCTAATGCTGGTGGAGCACATTATAAGTGAAAAGGAAGAAATAAACTAGATAAGAGAAGATATAACAATAAATGGAGTGTGATTGGATGGCATTTCTATGATTATCAATAATTATGTTCCCACAAAAGACAAAACTGTCAAAAAGAACAAAACTGTAAATCAGCATAAATAGCCTATTTTTTTAGTGAATCAAGCTCCTAAAGAGCTAATGGAACCAAAACAGACAGGCAGGAAAACAATACAAATTTTAAGAAGTAGTCAGTTGCAACTTTTTTATTTCTGAAGTATTTTTCTTTTTCCTTTTGCTCATCAGAAAATCTTTTACATGATAATGTTGTGCTGGATGTGTGGAACAGCTCTTAGCCTGGCAGCTGACATATCTAGCTCTACTGCCCCACACTACATCATCAGTATTGTGATCTCAGTGACAGTGACATCACAGGTGAATGACCTGGTAGTCACTCACTTGCTGTTTCTAAGTAGCAGTGATGTGACAGTCAGTGAGGTCACAATGCTGGTGATGTAGTGTGGGGCAGTAGAGCTAGATATGTCAGCTGCCAGGCTAAGAACTGTTCCACACATCACACCTACTAACATCAGATAAACAATCTTCCAATTAAACAAAGGGAAAATAAAAAGCACCTCAGATTTAAAAAGTAATGATTGGCTGCTTGGAAAATCTAATGTTAGTTTAAGGCAGTACACTAGCTCTTTAATGTCCGAGAGGTAGAACGGACAAACAAGGTGGGAGATAAGGTATAGATGGTTGTTTGTACAAAGAAATAGAAGGATAAAAGGAAAAGACTAAAAGAGACAACTGAATTCAGAAAAGAATAGTTATGGGATGATGGACCAGTATTCATGATGTAAATAAACAAACAAACAAACAAAGATGTACACATCCAGCAGCATGGAACCAGTAATATTTATTTCAGGTTTTGAGGTTATCAGCAAAGACCCTAAGGTAATAGAGATTCAATTATTCAAGAAACCAAATCCAACTTTTTTAAAAAATGTTTGCCTCCTGCAGCAGGAGTACCGCAGAGTGAATTTAGTAGACTGGGAAAGACAAGGTGAGTTGGAAGGATTTATTTGACAAATAATTTGACTGCTTGTTGTGTGGGCTATGGGGCACTGAGTTCCATCTTTCTTTTTTCCTTTTTTGTCTGTATGAAAACTAAGTGAAGTAGGCTGCTGCAGGTCTCTCAGTGAGGGTGAGAAGGACTCAAGAGGGTATCAGTGGATGATGCAATGGGTGTGTGTGTGTATCTGCCATTAGTGTAGAAACCATGAGGAAAATAATTGGAGTAGAAAGGGATGGGGGGAGGCAAAAAGGAGCAGTGAAAAGTTCCACAATGCCAGTTTCACGCAGAACAAATTCTGTAAGTGGTGGCAGCGGAGAAGGAGTCAAGACAGGGCCTGGGAGTCATAGTGGTGGGGCAGGGGCTACTCAAGAGAGAAAGACTAGGACTGAGTATGTGATTATCCATCCAATGAAACCATGGTTCTTTAGCCCCTAGAGGTCAACTGGTTTCATGCTCACTGCAATCAGCAGCTTTCCCAGACAGTACTAGTCATCCTGCCCACATGATGTAGAAAGAACTCTGAGCAAACTGGAAGCACACAGGCCCCTCTCTGTTCCTCCTCTGAGTACTTTGCATTACCCTAGCAATGGGGATATAAGAGATACATCCCACTTTATAAAGACAAGCCCCCTCCCCCTAATATTCTCCTTGTATGCACAACACAATACCAGTTGCCAGTACCAGAAGCATCAGTACCACCACAGCCACCTTAGTGCTATGGGCATAGATGAGTGCCTGTCCCCCTTCTTCCCCAGGTCCCAAATAATGCATCAGTAGCTGTATTATCACCAATCCCAGTGCTGGTGATCAGTGTCATTGTGTAAGGAAGGTGACACTGAGTGTAGGGCAGGCAGTGCTACTACCGTTATATTGTCACCCGAGACAAAAGTGGAATTGCTTGGGTCAGAATGAAGTATACCAATCATGCAATTTTATAAAAGCCAGCAAGTAGCATCATCACTAAAGTTGCTAACAGTGGCTGAGTGTAGCCCATGAGGAGGATATGGAAGTGCAGCTGTTGAAGAAGGGAGCATGAGAGTGAGATGGTACAGGAAGGAAAATCAAAAACACATGAAGAAGTCAAAGAAAAAGGCAGGAGCAAACTGAAGAATCTCACGAGACTTTGACTGAGAGGGCATGGGAAAGGGAAGAAATCAGAAAGGAAAGGAAGCAGGGGAAGAGGCTGAAGAAGGAGAAGTAGGAGGGGGAAGCCCATATAGGGGAGTAGGAAGATGAAACAGAGGAGGTTTAATGTATGTTGTCAGTTCCATCAGGAAGTTCTGATGAAGACTGTTCTGTAGAGAAGTGGAAGGCATCATTGGAGGGGGTTGCTGATATTATTTTAAGTATGCTTTATTAGAGTTTACAAAAATCAGCAAAAAACATGAACAAGCAACAAAAATACACAACAACACAAATCTACATATTAACAACAGAGAAAATACACTTCCCAATACCCCCCAACCTCTCCCCAATCCTACAGCACAGGAAAGGATTGGAAAAATGAGAGAGAAGGGCCTCCAGACCTAATAATGGGAAGAGCACAGAAATAAGGGGAGACAGCAGAGGAATCCTGAGGAGGAACCAGGATATGACCCCCGGTTGGCTCTAATAGGGTGCCAGTGTGTATCATGAAGGGAAAACTAAGTCTTGGAACTGCATGGTTGTGAGATACAGGGTAAGGGGGCACACAGACTGGGACATATTTGTAGACAGCTCTGTCTGTAAGTGATAATAAAGTGTACAACATGTCTAGGTTTTGGGAGTAGGTATTTCCTCCTTTGTGGAGCTTCATAATTTGTTTTTCCATGACCAGTGCCTGAAGGAGTCCCCTGTACCATTCATCATAAGAAGGTGTGCTATCCACTAGCCAATGTCACAGAATAACAATTTTCATGTAGATGAAAATGAGAGCTATCTGGGCCTAGCAGGAGTTGGAGAAAATGGAGGAAAAATCATGAAGAATACAGACCTCCAGCATAAAAGCATGCTCAAGCCCAAGTAGCAGATTGAAAGAATCTCGTATATGGGTACAGAGAGGTTGGATCTTGGGAAAAGCCCAAAGCATGTGTAGGAGGTCTCCGTTAATCTGGTGACACTGAGGGCACAACGATGTCTGGGATTTCCCAATCTGGAAAAGATTAAGCGGGATAAGAAACATGTCCTGCAATATCCTGAACTGCGTCCACCATTGTCTGTCTTTTTTCAGGAACCTATAAAGTTCTCACCAGATAGTTTGCCAGTGCTTGGGGGAAAATCCAGGCCCAGTTTGTGATGCCAAAAGAATGCGGTCCCTGTCAATGCTTTGGGGTCTTCAGACTGGAGGAAGAAGTAGAGGCATGAGGTGGCATGGGGCTGCATTGAAAGGCATAACAAGGTTGGCAAAGGCTCCCCCACTGGTGGTGGCCAAGGTGGTGGCCCAAGAAAGGTTGTCATGACTCTGGGCAGCTGGAGATATCAAAAACTAGGAAAGAGTGGGAGCCGGAAAATCTCCAGAAGCTCATCCAGGGGCATAAATTTCCTTTCTCAAAGAAGTTGGTGAGCTGGAATATCCCATAATCGAGGGCAAAAAGCTCTTGGTATGGGGTGACCAGCCACCATAAAATGGGGTTGCCCAAAACAGGCTGGGAGAGGTATTTAGCCCACTCAACATGCATATGCTGATGGAATTGCATGCAAGCCTTGAGGGACCAGACCAGAGGGAGGTAGTGGAGATTGCAGGGCAAAAGAAGGGGGGGCAATATAGAGAAGATTGGAAAGGTACAAGCCCTCTCACTGACAGACATCCTCTTCAATACAGAGATAGATGGGACGGTACCCCTCCATGGCATCCACCGTCATACAATGCCCCCACCAAAGCCATTTGGAGCTATGCAGGGCTAAATTATAAAGAAAAAATTTGGGAAGATGAAGTCCCCCATGGTCCCTTGGCTGAGATAATTTGGCATAGGCCTGGTGTACCAAGCCTCCTTTCCAAAGGAACTGATTAAGTGATCTCTGGAGCTTCACAAACCAGGATTTGGGCAAATAAGTACCAAGCATCCCAAGAGGGTATAGCAGGTAGGGTAGGACATTCATTTTGATAATACTCTCCTGTCCCCAGGGGAATAGAGAGAGATTATCCCATTTCTGGAAAGTCTATTGTAACACCTGCAGTAGGGGGATCAGGTTGGCCTTGCCGAGGTCGGGGAGGAAGTGGGGAACCCAGATCTCTAGAAAGACCAACTCTTTAGAAGCCCAGGCAAGACCTAAGTTCTACATCTCAGACTTGGAGACCAGGTGGTTTAAGGGGAGTAGCTGGGACTTGTCCAGATTTAGTTTGTATCCAGAAATAGAGGAAAACCTCTGGATCTCAGCAAGGGCTGCCGGAATGGATATCTTGGGATGCTCTAAGTGGAGAAGTAAGTCATCAACATATACCGATAAGGCATATCTCTCCATCCCCACAAGAATTCCAGTCACTAGGGGGTTAATCATTAGATGGAGTATTAGGGATTCAAAATACAAATTAAAGAGGAAGGGGAGAATGGGCAGCCCTGGCAGGTGCTGCATTGAAGGAAAAAAGGGGTTAAAGAGAACTCATTGCACCAAACTTGGGCAGATGGAGAGTCATATACAGTAGGACTCGGGTCCATGTACAGAAATTCATGGGGAGGACAAATGTTTGAAGGACAGTGAATAAGCATGACCAGGAAATGTTATCAAATGCTTTCTTCACATCCAGGGAGAGTAGGGCCGCTGGAACCCCACTCTACCTAGACGCAGAGGCCAAATATAACAATTTCTGTAGGTGATCACTGGAAAAGCAATTTGCCATGAAGCTGATTTGAGCCAGAGATATCAGGGAATCCCAGACAAGTTGAAGGTGGGTGGCCAACACCTTGGCCAGCAGCTTCATGTCTGAGTTCAGGAGCTAAATCGGCTGATAGCTTGCGGGGAGTAGGGGATTCTTCCTTTCTTTGGGAATTAAGGTGATCCAGGCTTTGTTGAAGGAGGGCTCAACAAGCCCCTCTGTAAGAAGAAAATTGAAAAGCTTCATGAGAAGCAGAGAGAGTGCCGCCTTAAACATTTTATAGAACTCAACATAGTCCATCTGGGCCCTTGGATTTATTTGTGGGGAGTTGGTCGATAGCCTCAGCGACTAACCAGCAATAGGATAGGACCTTCCAGGGAAGGGGTTGCCAATATTAAAAAAAGCAAAAAAACAACACAAAAGTGAAAAGTAAGAAAGTAAGTTGATCAGGCAGGAAAATCTACAAACTAAAACCATCCCCAGCCCCAGATAATCAGCCTCATTGTAACCCTAGTGCTATCCTGCCCGGGTATACAGCTCAGTCATGTCATTCCACGATGCCAGAAAAAATTACAGTTACTGCTCTGGTGACCAGTTCCTTTCTGGAAGTACCCCCACACCTCACCATCACTGACACCTGTCCACTGTACCTAAAGAAAAAACAGACAGATCCTCTACAGTGTAAGGATATTTTATGGACGATACCACAAATCCACTGAAATCATTTTTTCTTAGCATATAAATAAATCCAAATTTAAGTATAACATTAATTAAAACAAAAATCACAAAATGACTCTAGCTTCTGATAACAACACATACTCCTCCTCAGTATCATTATTATCTTCCTCCTGCTCTCTCCATCCATCAGTCACTAATCACATTTTCTTCTTTATTCATTACTGTACCATGTGGGTGAAATCACCTTCTTCACTGCCTGCTCACTGCACAACAAACTGACCAGTGGCACACAGCCAGCTATGATTCTTAAGTATCAAAAGTTCCTGTCTGTCTTGAAGCACTATAAATGATGCTTTTATTATCATATTTATGACTAATCTTGTGTTCATTCCGAAAGCATGTTTTGCTCCCTGTCATCATGAATCACATTTTATTCATCATGTCTTCCTGATTGCAGTGTGTAGATGATAGTACCACCATCTTCTTCCTATTCAGCACACTGTGCAACAAATGGTACAATATGGCTGCCCAGTTACACCATAACCGCCTTTATATGGTGGACATCAACAAATGCTGTTTGCCTTGAGGCACTATAAATAGCATTTTTTATTATCCAATTTGTGACTTATCATGTGCTCATTCAAGAATCATTTCTTTTTTGTCGGTGTTCATTCATAAATCATTGTTGTTGTTGTTGTATAAAGAATACATACTATGGTTCATACTGCAGCTGTTTGTGGAACTGGAGCCACAGTGCCCATGTAAGTTCCAATCAGAGGACCCTTAGTAATCGGGGCACCTTCCTTTCAGGATCCACTTGTCTAGTCTATTCTTAACTGTTAACTTGTTTTCACTAACAATTATCTCCAGTGGTAGATTGTTCCAAGCATTTATCACTCTCTGAGAGGAAAATAACTTTATATTATTTGTTTTATACAAAAAGTTGTGTAGGTGCAACGAGTGTCCTCTAGTTTCCATTGTATCCTGTTTAAAAGCAACCCCCATTTCTATAAAAAGAAAGGGATCATTTACAACATCCCACTGAAGCAGCAAATCCCCCTATATTGTTGTTTTTTCAAAGGACATAATGTTTAATGATTTTAGTTGGTTTTCATAATCCATATCCTTTAAGCCTCTTACTTATCTGGTGAATTTTCTTTGAATTTTCTCCAACTGTAAAATGTCTTCTTTTTTTGTAAGGAGACCATAACTGAGAACAGTAATCGACATGCGGTCTGACATAAGCTCACTATAAAGGGAAAGAACCTGTGCATCCCTTGAGGTGATGTTTACATCTAAAGTATCAAACAAATGTATATCGTATCATATCATATCATATCATATCATATCATATCATATCATATCATATCATATCATATCATATCATATCATATCATATATCACATTACATCATATCATAACACTATCATCATGATTACAATTTATGTAATATATTAAAAACATAACAATAAAAATAAAAGAAGACATAATATAAAACAGTAGTCATAAAACAAAGCATCATTAAAAAATATATTGGACTGCAAGGGATAATATAATGATTGACTTAAGGGAGGGCAAAGAGTCAGAAACTGCAGGGATATACACCCAAAAGTTAGCAATTAATATAGTAGTAACTATTAGCTCACATTGGGCCATGGTGGTCTTAGTGGGTTTTGCAGACCCTTTCACAACAAACAGTAATCAGCAGCAGATGTATGCCTACAGCAGCTGTCAAAAGTAAGCTAGAGTAATCTACATGTATTGCTGATCTCCAAACTTTTCCCCCTGTTTATAGTAAGGGGATACGTGATGGCAAGGTATATGATAGCTGATTTATCTGAATGAGTGGTAAGTGAGCTCAGGGGTTATCACGAGTGGCATAGCATAGTGGAGCTACAAATTAGTTCCCCGAGCTCACTTGCCACGAGTTTAAATAGACAAGCTATCACATGCATTGCCATCATGTATTCATTTTATACAATAGGGGTTTTTATTTTAATTTTTTTGTGAATGGGTGTTTAGTATAATTTTTCATTGTATGGTTCTGTAAATGGCTTGGGTTACTTAATTTAGACTGGTTGTGACATTTGGTATCAGGTTGTGGTATTTTGTGTGATTGGTTTATGCATGTGATATTGTGGTTGATAGATTGTTATTTGTGGTACTGCTTGATTGGTTACTTTTCACTGTAGTGTTTTGGGATTGGTTATTTTTGCAGGTGGGCAGGGTGTGTGTTTTCTGCGTCATCCTTTTTGGTTTGTGGCTTTTGGTGCTTTTACTTTTTTAAAAGAACTTCATTTTTTTCTTTTTTCTGTTTACTTTCTTTTTTTTTTTATGTTGTCGTGGGTTTGTATGGATAAGTTAAGTCATACATTGGTGAATCTGTTACACTTATCTGTGCTGGGCTTTCCGAACTGCACATGTGAAGGATCTGTATTTTCTTCTTTGACAGAGTGTTTTCTGGTTGTATTTTATTTCTCCTTGCTCTTCCTCATGTTGTTTTGAGTTGCTCTGTGCATGAGAAATGGGAGCCTAGATTTTAATTTAATTTGTAGCACCTCTCTTTGTGTTTTATTTTCAGGGGGAGGGCTTGAAATGTAGTTTGGCACCTTTGGGAACTGATGTGTACACAGTAGTGATATTTTTGGTGATGTAGAGATGGTTTAGACAACTAGCACTCAGCGTCACAGTGTACAAGTCATGTTTTGAAACTGAGTCTGGGGTGTTGATACAGGAAATTAAATGATGAGTTATCACTTCACCCCTATTATATAATCTTTAATACTCTATGCCATTTACTGCATTGAGAGCTGAAATGGTTTGGATGAATTTGTGAAGCCAAACTGAATTTTCAGGCCCCAGCTTGAAGCCAAAACAATGGTGACTCTGGCCAACATTGCTCACCCTTAGGTCTTGATCTTACATTGCATAGAAATTGTATATGTTCGATAAAGTGTTGATGGTACTTTAAATATCAGTTGTAGCACATTAAATTAACAGTGTTATTTTCATTTCTCAAAATTAATAATTATAGTTAGTATGTGTCTTGATTAGTGTAAACAATTTCAAGATTCTGTCAAAACAGAATTTGGCAACATTTTGGAATAATTCTGACTAATTTGATGGAATTCTGTCAGAAGCAGGATCTCAGAATTTTGTTGTGAAACAGCATCCCACCATTCTGCTGTTGTGCATCTTTTTCATTCAAACTTTTTCTGTGACCATTATATACAAATTCCACGAACGTATGTGGGTACATGTCATTGGAAATGCACCCTCCTGCTTCCTAGTGTTCCTTACACACCTGCCACTGAGTCCTTTAAGATGTCTTGATGGCAGGTTGTCTTATTTCTAGCTGTATCCAACTTTCACAGTTTACATTGACTCTGCAGTATGCATCATGGAATGGCATTCTGCCTTTTTACTGTGAAGCAGTTTTGTTTCCTAAAAAAGCATCCATTATTCTATGGAATAAGTATTTTTTGCTGAGAATGATTTAGTAATTAGTAATGACACCACCTGGGTGCATTTTGTACAGAATGTCAACACCATGTGACTCTCTTTGTAGACTTGGAGTCTTGCAGAACTCATGAGGCATTTGAAAAAAGGATCTCAAGCTTCTGCAGTTTTATTAATGTAAACTAATCCCAAATGTTGCTTTAAACTTGCTCATTTATGTACAAATTTTGCTACAGGCTTGTAGTTAAAGTGTTACAGAAATCTTTATTTTTTGCTAGATGTGCTTTTTAGTCTAATCTTGTTCACTTAGTGTCATGGAGGAGAGAGTGTGCAGGTCTCAGTCTGCATACTCCACAGTAAAGCTACTATAGAAATAAAAACATAGCACATAAGGCTGTAAAAAACTGTAGTGCAGGTTTCTCTCTTATTATTGTTGTAGTCTTTATGATTGATATTTTATGAAGTGCTTGCTACCTCCTGCACTGAGCTGTGTCTAAAGAGCCTAAGCACCATCCTACCATTTTTGCAGTGATATGAGGGTGATTCAGCTCTCTGGGCACAGCCCAGAAATATATATCACTGGAGAGATAAGCTGAAGCTGAGGAGCTGTGGTAATTTAAAATTAATTTATTGCAGTCTGGTGAGTGTGAAAATATTTTGTGTGTATTCTTTTATTTAGCGTTTTTGGTGTTTATCAGAAGATAATGAAGAAGAGCATTTTGGGCCATGGGTGTGGTCATGGATGTAACAGTGCATGTGGGGTATACAGGAGGATGCAGAGAATACAGGAAGAGGCACACGCCCTGTGCCCTTCCCATGAGCAGACAACAGCTAAGTATCAGCCCTTATCAACCTAAACATCTTCTGTATGGGATTTCTATGTCACCAATAAACAAATGATGAGAGGGTTGCAATATGTTACATTGGACATGCATTAGTGACTGTGAGGAAACATAGGTCATGTCTTGGTACCACTGAGCAGTGTAGACAGTTGAAGACAAATAATTTTTTCCTGTGCCAGCAGCATTAAAGGAATGAATGATGTGGTCTTAATATACCTTTTGGTGAGGGTTAGGGTGGGGATGAATAGGACCAGGACTACACTGGGAAAGAGCCTGAGGGGAATTCAGTTTCCCCCACATTTTGTTAAAATATATGAGCACTCCTTCAACTCTGTCATCTTGTGTAGTTGAAAAACAGGAGATTTCTCCCATCTAGACATAAAAGTTCCCACACCTACAAATGTACAGATGCAAGTTCCCTCACATAAAGATTTCCAATTTAACCACTACGGAAGATGAAGGATGTGGCATTAAGGAGTTGCTGTAAGATGTTAGCTCTGACACCACCACCCAAAGCACCACACAAGTGGCAACTAGCACTAGAGGTGGGCAAAGTTAGAATACTTTGCTCCCCAGAGAAATTAATGAATTTTACTGAATCCACAAAGTTCTCCATTATGGGGAAGTTCTACTATGCCTTAAAGGAGAACTTTGTGAATGGCAACATTGTGAACTTTGCCTATGAATGTTGGTTCTAAGGTAAAGTTTTCAAGAATCCATGGGATTGGAGGTCACATGATGATGCAATAAGTTGTATTGCTATGCATAAGCTGAATTCTGTGCAGTGTAAGAGACAGTTGGTGTAAAGAATGTTCTCTGTCTTTGTGCATAAAAACCTTTGAAAATAATTTTAAACACATAGTTTTTTTTCCAACAAACACTCCATTAAGTGTCTGCTGCACTTTGTGCCTCTAGATCACCAATTATTTGTGGTATGTTTTCTAAATTAATTAGTTTAAAGTTTAAGTTTTCTGTATTGTGTAGTCAGGCAGTGCTGGGGGAGAGGAGCTTTGCTGCAGCAATTTGCAGCAAGAACAAGGCAGGTTAGGTACCCTTTTCTGTCTTAGCAGTACTAGTGCTGTTGTAGTCAGTGTTTCATGTGATTTGTTTTCCCTGTTTTCTTTAGTTTGTAATTTTAGGTGTGTAAAAAATTAGGTATGTTTTACTGAATTATTTTTTTTGTCACTGTAGTTTGCTATATTGATTTCATTTTTGTTTATTAATTGAAGTGAGTGGTTTTTCATGTACACAGTAATGTTATTATAATTACTTGAGCTGTTGCATCTTGTGTGTGTGTCCCCTTAATCCCTGAAATCCCTGGTGTGTATTATTTGCATAAAACTAAGAAAAAAACACTAGTGGCAATATGTGTGCTGCTGGTGCTGCTGGATCAGGAGGAGCTTGAACTTCAAAAGTAGGCACTGCCACTTCCACAAGGTATGCCTGCTGCCCCATGATGACATGGGAACTTCCCTCATGCTCTTCACAAACTGCTGCCAGCACAGACAGTCCACCACCATCACCACCCCCACATGTCACTTCCCTTTTCTTTTCCTCCCAATTGGCCTGGTGATTTGCCATGAGAAGGGTTCTCTGGTCTCAGGTATTCTTGTTGGTCTCCTGCTTGCTTGGCGACACATTTATTGCATAGGTTATGACTACACTAAATCTAACCCTAACCATAATGTCCCATAGGATATTTTGCAACTTTAACAAGCCATATCTCCACCAGTCTTTGGAGTTATAGGACACTCTATATATCCAAAGGCCTCAATGAGTACTATAATACTAACATAATATCCCTAGAAAAATTCATGGGGTATGCACTACATCCCAAAATTTCATCCCAGTTTTACTAGGGTGAATCATTACAAATGTACCAAATGTGAATCTCTTGTAGGACTACAACCATACAAAGTTTCAGGCAAATTCAACATAAAACTGACCAAGTTATGCCTAAAACTCCCAACAGGAGTAATTGGTGGCATTCCTGCTGCCAAATTATTCTCTGCTACATCTGAGCTATCTGTGTGGGTGGGTGTTGAGGTTGTGGCAGCAAGTGGATCAGTCCAAGAGGTAGCAAAATCTCTAAATCAGGAACAGTGGTCAAAAAGGAGGTTGTTGGTGTCCCCTTGAATGCTGGTGGTGCGGTGGCACTAAGCCTGATCTGGATAATGTCCACTTAGCAGTGTCAGTGGCTTAGTAGGTAGAACACTCACCTCTGAGGCTGGGAGATCAGAGGGCTGTGGGTTCAGTTCCCACATCTGGCACTTGGGTTAATATCTGAGTACTGACACTGTAGTGCAGCATGGGAGAGGTACTGCACTTCTGAGGTGCCGTCTTTCAGATGAGATGTTAAACTGAGGTCCCATTTGCCTGGCTTGGTGGTAGTTCAGGTGGATATTAAAGATCCCATGGCACTTATCGAAAAGAGTAGGGGAATTTTATTAGGCAAAGAAACATAACATCAAGTATATACATAAAGGAAGTAATGAAACAATGCAATAACAGAAGAAAATAAAACAGTTCAAAACAAATGACAAAATAACATAGTTTAAGAGCAAGAGTCAATCAGTATTGCAATCACAATCAATGCAAAAAATTAATATTCTTCCAAAAAGAAGCAAAACAGGTAACTGAAAATCGGGTTATGCTCTGATTCCATAATAGTTAACAAAGCATTTTCCATTTGCTGAATAACATTAGGAGGAGATGTCTGTACTTATTGTAATACATATTGACAATGAGCTTGCCACAAGTGATACTTACAAAGTGAAAAAATTACTCTAAGGGTACTGAGGTGAAATTGCATACAAGGAGTAGAGAAATCTCCCAATATCAGAATTTGGTAAGTAATTCTACTAAGAAATGGCCATTGCCATTTGTTGGCCAATGTCTTCCAAAATAAAAGAGCATCCAGACAGTCAAAGAAAAAATGAGACATGGTTTCCTCAATATTAGAACAAGAAGGTTTTGGGCAATATCGCTCCTGGGATGATTTATGCTTCAAATTCACCTGAACAGGTAATCGTCCGTGACAACATAACCAAGTGATATCCCACATATGTAAAGGTATTCGTGTATCTCTCAGCATTGACAAAGCACAGTCTAGTCTAGAAGGGGAACACAATGGAAATTGTAGTATTGGTCTAAAGAGATTAATGAAAGCATCATATAATTGTTTCCTAGAGAGCGTCATGATGGATGCTTTTGAAAGTTTCCAGCTGCGTCATTTTCTAAAACTGTCCACTGCATAAGTTGGGGAACCAGGGACATGGGTAATTATAGGAGGAAGTAGGACCCAATTATCCAATATGTTCTGCATGTGATAACTGATCCAGGTGTCACAAACATGGGCTATGGATCTAAATCTAAAAAAAAGTTGAAAAAGGAAAAAAGAAAGAAAAAAAGCAAAAGGGTGAACCATAGCGAGTCCTCCTTGTTTAATGGGTAAATATGTGATGTCACGTTTGACAGGGTTCAGACGACTACCCCATAACATTTGGAAGAAAACACTAAAGATCTTTGTTTCTAGAGTGCGGGGTGGAGCATATATATATAACTGAGGTATAAAAAAATTGGAATGATGAATTTTTTAATAGCTAAGACCCTCTTTTTTTGACCAATTTCCAGGATTTCCAAATATTGACTTTAGTTTCTCCCATACTTAGGCATTTTTCCCAGTTATAGAGGGCAGTATTCTGAACATTAAACCAAATCCCCAAAATACGGTGTGGAAACAAACATAGCTTAATCCCACCGACATCCGGTACTATAGCAGAGTCAGGATCTAAGAGGATAGAGACATTCTTCTGAAGGTTAAGAGTGCCTCCGGAGAGTTTTAAAAAAGTATGGAAGATATCCACAGCATGGTCTCCTGACTTTTTATCCTTAACAAATAACACAACATCATCTGCATAGGCAGAAATCTTAACTCGGGGTAATGTTGGATGAGGTGCAAGACCTATAATAGAAGAGTCCCATAAAATATGTCGAATAACAGGGTCTAACGCAAAGGCATATAATAACTGGCTTAAGGGATAACCTTGACGAATGCCAACCGTCTGAAGCAAAGTATTCCCCATATGTCCATTAATGAGGGGTACAAAATAGGCCATAGAAAATATACGTGTAATCCATTCGATGAAGGTGGCTGGGATACCATAGGATGTCAGAATCTGTACCAAGTATGCATGTTGTACTGAATCAAAAGCTTTTTCTTGATCCAGAGAAAGTATAAATCCTGAAAGAGCATTACGATTTTTTGCCTCAAAAAGTTCACGAAGAATGAATAAATTGTTTTGTATAGAATGTCCCAGAACAGCACACGATTGGGCAGGGTCAAGTAGGTCAGGAGCAACATGTGATAACCGTGAACTTAGAATTCTGGATAGAAGTTTATCACCGGTATTAAGAAGATGCAGAGGTCTCCAATTCTGTAAGTCATGGGTATCTCCTTTCTTATATATAAATTTAAGGAAGGACATACCAAAATCAGGGACAACCTCTGTGGAGAGTAAGATATAGTTGAAAACTTGAGTAAGAATTTCCAGTAGATTGTCCTTAAAAGTTTTATAAAACTCATGTGTTAAGCCATCAGGGCCCAGGGAGACCTTTAACGACAGGTGAGATATGGCAGAAGCCACTTCCTCCTGTGTAATAAGTGAAACAAGATCTGGGATGTGGTGTACAGAAAACTGTGGAAGTGGGGCTGAAAAGACTGAAGATAACTCCGGTAACATAGGAGATGGCCTGCAAAATTGATAATGTAAATGAGAATTAACAATTGCCAGCATGCTAGGAGTGTCAGAAGCAATAATACCTTGCCGATTTAAAAAAACATGCATCACTGTGTTTTGAATCCTATCTTTATGTGCGAAAAAAGGATTCGTAGAGGGTAAATTTGAGGTTCCCACTCTCATAAAAAAATCTAGCCTACGAGCACTGTTATAGTGATATGAAAACATATGACGTTTTACCGTAAAAATTTGAGAGGAATAATCAATAGGGGAATCAGCAAATAGAGAGAGTAGTTTATATAATTGATTTCTATAGGATAAATATGAGATATATTTATCACGGGCTATCAGTTTTCTCATAGTTTGAAAAAAATGATGTAGTTCTAATTTAGAATCTATCCACTACGTTAATATGGAATCATAAAAACATAATACCGAAATCCTGGCACGAAATAGAAGATGAACACGATCTTGCATATCAAGAGGAAAAATGACAGTGTTGTTCAGTTTCCAATGAGTAGAGGAAGAAAGGATGGAAAATGGGGAGTTATTGACGAAAAACATGCAGGATAGTAAAAAATTATCCAAGATTTCCATAGGTCAGAGCGTAGCCGTACGTGCTACACAATGTGGAGAGGAAAAAAAATAGTCGATTTGAGTGTGGAAGTGTGATCTATAATACGTATGACTGGCAGTAGTGTGCAAGGAATGGTATGCATCAATGAGACCAATATCTCTCACTAGGTCAGACAAGGCCAGAGAGTCACAATAAATTTTCTTCCCCTCTGCTGTCCGGCATTTAACATCTAGTGAACAACTGAAATCCCCCCCCCCCAAATAACATGTTTTGTGGTACATAAATAAGGTTTTATGAGGTTCATTAAAGCAATATGGGTAGCCTTAGTTTGTGGGCCATATATATTAACCAAACCAAACTGAGAACTGCGAAAGGTACAATCCAGGATTAAGACCCGACCAGGATAAACATCAATAATGCGTGTAATAGAAAAGTCCATAGAAAAAAACAGAATAGCAACCCCATCTGTGACATCGTCTCCAAAGGTCCAATATGAGGGACCTTTAAGCCATCCTCGTTTAAGGTGCTGAACCTCAAACAGTGTGGAGATACGGGTTTCCTGTATGAAAAGGATGTCAATGGGAAGGGAAGCAGCAAGATGAAAAAAAAAGCCTCTTCTTGTAGCTTTTTATGCTACAGACATTTAGAGTAGCTATGGTGATGGAAGCCAGGATAAAGCATGTATTCACCCGCTGCCATCTGTAATGGTCATATTTTTCCTCTTCTTACTGCCTTTTAGGGATTTGTTGTTTTTTTATGGGAAACATCAGGAGGTTTGATATTAGTCAAAGCCATATCTGAGGGAAAAATAGAAGTATCCGTCTCACCATCTAACTCTTCCCCGCCACCCTTGAGACAATCAAAAGGGTTAGAGAGGGGATTGTCAAAGGTTTTCACATTTTTCCTAGTAGCAGCTCTTGTGACCCTTCTACTGGGTTGAAAACCTTCCAAATCTGTAGTAGGGACCATGAGAGGAGGAGTAGAACAGGATGAGGGATCAGTTGTAGATACTGGAGTAATAGGGTGATCTAATAGAATAGGTGTTTCAACGCTCTCCACGGGAAGGGGAAAAGGGGTGGAACATCCGTGTTATTTGACACATCAACCAGATCAATGGGTTTATCTTGTATTTTATCCTGTGCCTTTTGCAGCAGTACATCAGGATCCCACCCCTCCTTACGGTTTTTACTTGCCCAGGGACATTAGTGGTAGGCGTGCCCTTTTTCATCACACAAATTACATTGGAAAACATTCTCACATGAAACACTAGGGTGTCCATACCCTACACATAGACTACATTTTAAGAGATCACATGTGCTGCTTAAGTGTGTGTGAGCACCACATTTGTAACATGCCCTGGATTGTCCCCCATAGAAACACACACCCCGATCCTTAACCAAAAAGAAACTATTAGGTAAGTGAATAATTTCAAAGTTTACTAGAAAAAGTTTCACCCTGAATTTCCATCTCCTGTCCAGAGGTCTTCCTCATCTAAAAGGGCCTCAGGAGGGGATAAGACTGTACAGCGATTCTGTAGCCAATGATTAATGTCACTAACACTTACTCCCTCATTTCTAAACATGATATCACAGTACGAATAGAAGATTTAGTGAGTGGAACTACATAAAAGGGAGTCCAGGAGGAGGTATTCTTTAAAGAAGCATATTTATGCCAGAATCTATCTAAACCAGTAGTAGTTTTAAAACTGATATCAAAAGTCTCTTCCCCAGAAACATGAATCAAGGTATATATGTCAGAAGCCTGGAAATGCATAGTCCCTTTTAACAGTGTACGAGCTACATAATATCTGTCTGGGAAATCTGTGAGGCCACCTCTATAACGTAAATGAACAGTATTATGTCTTGGGGCTTGTTCCAGTTTGTTTTTAAATAAATCAGAAAGGAAGGACCTCTGTTGGTGGCAGGAGGGGTACCACTGGGGAAGGCTGTAAGGTAGGAGTCATGGAGGAGGGGCCTTCCCCGGGATCATCTAGGAGGGAGAGTGAAGCAGTTGTAAGAGAAACAGGGACAGATCCTGAGAGAAGTGGGGAGGCTTTATCAACTAATTGGGTAGGAATAGGAGTAGGCTGGACAGTAAGAGAAGCTACTGTGTCATGATGCAAAGCCAGAAGGGTTGGTTCACTAGGGAGAGGCTTCTCTGTAGCAGACATTTGGGAATTAGTTTACATAGCATCCTGTAACTCCATAACATCCCCCCAAGCTTCCTTAGGTACAGGAGACTGCATAGGAATAGCATTTTCAACAATGAAAATGTCTGAAGTAGAGGAAACACCTTGCAGTATAGGTACCTCGTTGGAGCTCTGAAACATTGCAGGCCTGGCGGGGGAAAACAAAACACTGTGGCAGTCACTGTCCCAAGAAGGGTCTGGGGTCCAGGAACCAGATGCCGTTTTGGTCCATCCTGCATTCTGGAGTGCACCCGAAGCTGGCCAGTGTGGAGCAGAAGCATGTCCGTCAGATGGCAGTCCAAAACGCAAACGTAGAAGGTCTGTAGTGGAGGATGAAGGACGTGGAGCGAACTGGGCAGGCAGTGTAGATAGAGAAATCATGGGCAAGTCTCCCGGAAGTGACTCCATAGTCACAACCCCTTCAGAAACGGAAACACAAGGGGAAGCATCCAGCGGGTTACACAGCGGTGGCTGAGCTATGCGTTCCGCTGTCAGACCCAAATTAGAAGCCATCTCAGCAGGCAAAGGCTCTGAAACATGAACTCCTGAGGTAAAGTGTCAGTCTCTTTGATACAAGGTTGAATTTCAGCACATACATCTCTAGTCTGCACAGACAAGTCCACGGAAGGCTGTTGTTGAGTCAAAGTAACCACATTTAGCGTAGTGAGCTCCTAAGACGGTGCAGCACCATCGTGATGCTGACACCAAGTGAAAGCATCCATGTCTGCACATCGGAAGTCCCCTAATGAATAGAGTAGGGGAATTTTCCCAGTGTCCTGCCCAAATTTTCCTCATTCACTAAAAATACCACCAACAGTTTAATCTGGTTCATGGTCAGTTGGCATTCATCTGCCTGAAAATAGGCAGGATTTGTCTAGTGCACTTACCCGGTCAACAAAAACTAAATAAATAAATAAAAAACATAGGTCCCCAGTATGGATATATGGATCTAAGACCAAACAGATACTGGCTCCTTTCTGTGCATTGTTACATTAGGCACAGATAATTGGGGTAGTATTTGACACTCTGGGTATTTACCACCATGTCACACTAGCAGCGAAGAGTGTAACTAGATCACAGAAACAGGTGAGAAAATGCTAGAATTGCTCCAAACTGAGATTGAGAAGTGGATGCAGCTGATGGTGGTGGTACCATGGGAGGTAGGGGTGGCACAGGGTCTTCAGGCTGTGGCATGGAGGGGACAGGGGACTGCTGGCCTTGAAACATTTATGTATCAGTAACTGCATTTTAACTCAACTTCACCTTGGTGAACCCAAGGAAATTGCAAGGTGATGTTACCAATGGTGAATTTCCAAACAGGAAACTTCTTGACGTTATTCATGGAGGTGAATTTGGCAACTTTGTCTTAACTTCACCTGCAAATTAAGCCTTTGCAACATCTCTAACTAGCACCCACTCAGAAAAGCAGCATAGACCATAAGTTCATATGTATCCAAGCAAAGAAGGCTGCAGTCATCCACCAGATCTTCCAGGACTGTGACCAAGACTGTGTCCCATACCCAGTCAAAAGCATCATCCCATCTAGTGCATCCTCCCCAAGTGCAACCAACCATCATCCCAGTACTGTCCCAATTCACCAAATATTACTGCAACCACCCTGTGGCTAGAAAATTAAATGCTGCTGGGACAAACATTATGGTAGTTGATATGCTACCATGCTAATTTGATTTTCTTCATGTTTAAAAGGACTGAATGAAAGAAGTGCAGTGAATAAGCAATGATACCAAACATGGAGAGTGGTATCGGACTATATTGAACTGACCAAGGGTGTAATGAGGCCCAACACTGCAAGCTGAGGGCTTGGGCCTAAAATCCCCTGGGAAGTACAATATGGCCCTCTTCCAGCCACCCTGGAGGATATTATTGCACTTAGAAAATGGGTATATGTAGAGTATGTTTTTAGAAGTAAAATAAAATTGATAAAAGTTAAAAATAGAAAATCAGTGAAATAGAATTTCTTGTAAAGTAGTCCCTCTACTGGTAAAATTCCCAGTAGATGGTGCTGATATTTTTCAGTGCTTCTTTGTGCTTGTTGTCTCCCCCCCCCCATAGCAGTGAGATGTGGAGGATAGTTATTGTTAGTGCAATATAAAAAGACGACCGTAGCAAGTTTTTTTTTTTTTGGTGACCATTGCATAGTGAGCATGATCAAAAAACACTTTCTTGTTTTTAGAGCACAGTTAGAAAGGAACATCAGCAGGGTTCAGATGAGAGGAAAGACAATGGTTTAGGTTTAGGGTTCTGTTATGTGCTTCAGTCTCAATGGTTTGATAGACTGCACTGTCCTATTTAGGGAATGAAAGGAAGGTGCTACCACAAACTTTACCACTGCCTATTGGCAGACTACAGTGATAATTGGAAGATAGGTGTTGCAGACCGCAGACAGACCCAAACCCAAACCCAAGGGCTCAGCAGCTATGGTGAGAGGAAGAGTTAGTATTTCAATGGTGCTAGTGCTAAATATATATATATATATATATATTTATTACTCTGATTGCTGCTTCTCTGTGCGCAGGGGAGCTAATGCTGAGCAGTTGAAAAAATGCTTGCTAAGTGAACAAAACAAATGGCAGCTTGAATAGGCTGAGGTTTCTAAGGCACAGTAATGAAAATGTTGTAGTGAGGCAGGTTGTTGAGTCTTGTTTTATTTCAGTCTTTGTTGGCACATAAATATAGTTGTAAGTTAGGGACTCTGCCAATCAGAGATTGGGATGTTTTCAACCCATTTTCTAATACTCACTAACAGCAATGTGATGGCATTTCTGTCCTGTAATTGTTACAACACCACCAAGGCTTTACAGCATGTGGGGCTCATGACATTGAATGTTGTCCCACCTTGTTACATTATTATTTCACAGTTTACAGACTTTCTTTGGCACCTTTGGTACCATTAATACTTTGGCTAGTTAGTAGCAAGCAGAACAAAGGTCTAAAAGGGAATACAAATCTTGTTGTTTCATTTAAAAAAAATGTTATGGTAAATGTGGACATGAGTGATGTCTGTTTAATAACCCCAGTATATGGATTTGAGTGTTTGCATTAAAATATTTTATCTAATTTTGGGTCCTTTATATGCCACCTTTTTCCTATCCAATATTCATTTTTTTTATTTACTCAGCCGTTTCTAAAACCTCTGGCATTGGCTAAGTGGAAACCCTAGCTGGAAGGCTTCACTTTAGTCTTCCTCTGATGTTGCCAGGTTCCAGGCCTCATAAGTAGTCAAAAAATATTATTATTTTATAAGGAAAATTAAATATTTCAAAACAAACACATGAAACAATGCACTGGATTTATTAAAAAGACTTCCCAAATGCCCAAATATACAATTATATTAAACAATGTAGACAACAGGGTGCATGTTACCTTTAAAATGAAACATTGACACATTCTGACAACCCACTGTCTTTCAAATTATTCAATTTAATTTCACTAAATTTGTAGATCATGCTTTAAAAAGTGTGCATGCCAAGTGTCAGGTCCATAGGTCAAAGGATGACCCAGTTATAAATAGGTAAACATTGTGATTTCACATTAAACTGCTTACTCAGTTGCACCTTTCGCATTGTTTCTGTACCACAATAACACTACCAGCTACAGTGTTAGAGTCCAAAAAGCAAATGATCATTACTTATTTCTGTTCCAAGAATAACAAACAACATGATGGTGATAACGGGTAGTTGAGTTTCTGCATTTTTGTTGAAACTATTGTTTTGGGATTTTTATTTTAATTTTATTTTTGGTTGAGGCTCAGTTGCAGACACTCATAATAAAATATGAATGGCATGGTATCCTTTTCACAGGAAAGCAATATAAATTTCTAGCCTTAGGTAGATTAATTCCCATACTGAACGACATAATCAAGATTTCTTCTGTTATCTCAGTTTTAATGGCATAGTCACCAAGAAAGAGGACTTACTTATTTGCTGTCAGGTTTAGGTAATTAGGTATATGGGGAATACTGTCATGGAAAAGAACATCCAGAGATGCTATGGAGACTTCATTCACACATTCATCAGAGCTGCCAGTGACAATTCATTATAAAACTCAGCATTATTATCTCTTTCATAGAAATAAAGTATCTCTGTAAGATTGTTTTTCTTTGAATTTCATCTTTAACTTCCCATGGATTTCATTTTATTTATCCAAACATCAGTATTATGCTTTTCTATTTTTACTTTCTAATGCTCTGAGGGAAATTGCCTTCTATGACACTTTTATACCCTTTCTGAAAACCTATCCGTTTTCTGTGACTTTTATGTGTTAGTTTTTTTTCTACTTTCCTATCAGGATACATTCAATGTTTACATGCAGTTTGTAAAGCATTTTGTGATGTGTTCAGTTAAAAGAATTTCCACTTTATCAAATAAAGTTGTGATCAATTGTCAAGGCAATTTTCCAGTAAGCAGAAAAAAATGTTTAAAATATTATATTCAGTACTACTAACCCCACCAACTTCGTGCCCAAAGTCCTTGAGGGTCTGGAAGCTTTCCATCCACTGTCAGGTTTGAAAGTGAATTGGGCTAAAACAGAAGCTTTTCCTCTCAATAAACACAGTTCTCCACAACACAACATCCTCTGTGGCCTAGCCTGGGCCCCAAAGTGACTTCTATACCTTGGGATGACCCTCACTCCCAAACTCCAAAATATGGTTCACCAGAATCTTCCTCAATACATTCTGGATTTTCAGTTAGCTCTTAATAGGTGGAAGAAGTTGAATCTTACTTTTGGCGGAAAAATCACAGCATTTAAAGTGAGGGCCTTTATAAAAAAATATTTTCAACCTGAATAGCCTTTTACCATATATCAAGCTTTCCCTTTTTCATAGAATAGAATGCATTCTTCTCTCCTTCCTCTTGGAAAGGAAGTGACTGAGATTCAGTCTACAACAGCTTCAGCTGCCAACCAGGAATTGTGCATGAGGATTGCCCTGATTATGGGCTTATCATAAGGTGACAGGCATTCACCAAAATCTTCAATTGCTCTGGCTGGAGTCCCCTATGACCCCATTATGGGTGACATTAGAACAAAATTGCTTCTCCAATCTGCTCTGGACTACGTGTTAACTATGTAACTCCCTGCCTACACAGTTAGCCTCTCCCATTTATACCTTTGTGAGAAAACCCTGGACCTTAATGATTAATCACAGTGTTTGGAAATCATCTGTGTTGGGGAAATTGGAACCTCTCTGGTATAACCCACATATCTAAATGGCAGGACAGCCCATCCAGTGGATGCTGTGGTTTTCCATGTGGGTCTCTTTTATCCAACAGATCCTCCATGAAGAGTCTGCTTCACTGCATATTTTCCAGCACCTTATGGAAACCTTCTCTCTAATGAAGGTGGACTTCTGGAGGTATCTCCAGCTCCAGCATGCCATCACCACAAGATTATGAAATATTAATGATGTGTAATAGTACAATCTGCTTATGCAAATGGAAGGATGGACGAAGCTTCCCAAATGCTTAACTGGAAGTATCTGTAGTTTCTTCCTGGAAACCTATTGTGCTACACTAAATAAGTAGTGTATAAAATGGAGTGCAGATATTAGCATAGAAATTTCTGATGCAGGCTGGCAGAATCTGCTTCTGAGAGCCATATTTAATTCTCGGATATCCATTACCAGCTAATCCAATACAAGATGGTACCATACTCTGGTCATCCTCCACAAAATTGGCCTATTCCCTCACAATCTATGCTGGAGATGTAAGTAGGTTACAGGGACACTACTGGTCCTGCTAGGAAATTTCCAACCACTAACAAAATTCGGCACCACATTAAGCTGGCATACTACAATAATAGTCAAAAAGGCTCAAATCACCATACAAACAATTTATTTGCTACAAAATATCACAGGGTCAACATTTTAAAATCAGGATGAATGGCATACAAAGCCTCAACTGTTTTCTGTGTAGTACTTTTTCAAGAGGACTGTTAGGGCATTGGTACAATTAATGATGTTTAAATACACTTCTTAATTAATGTCAATTAAACAATCCATAAAACAGTCACATGCCAATACTCCTGATACCCCATAAATCATGAGGACATAGGTACACATAAAAAAAGATTTAAACATTTTTAAAAAAGCAGCATAAATGATGACATTTTTTCTTCTAATTTTCCTCTGTTTCCATGCATTTAAATACTCATATCTCTTCATTACAGTCCATGATACTTCACAATTCCATTTGTAAATTCATGACATCATCCACTACAGAATAATGATTTTGGGGCCACTCCAGAGACTGTCAATTCCTAAAACCATAGTTACTATAAACGTACAACAAGAAGAGGAAAAATATGAGTGATAAGGGAGGGGCTGACCAGAAGCCCTCCCCTTCAGATGAGGGGAGAAGCCTTCAAATGCAAGGGGGGAGGGGGGAAACAGATTGGAGGAGGAGGTTTCAGGAGGAGCAGAGGGATGATGAAAGTATAAGGAACCTGGGTGGGATTCGACAAAGGGGATCAGGGATAAGGGGTGGGGGTGGTGTTAGTAAATGCCAGGAGCTTGAAACAAGTTGCCAGAGTTCCAGAGCCATGCTGTTCAGAGGGGTGGATGTGGGCGGTCATGGAAGCGTGGGCCAACAAAAACCATGACTGGGACCTAAACATCAGGGGTACACTATGCTGAGGAAGGATGAGAAAGGAGGGCAGAGGGGGTGGAGTGGCTATGTTCATTAGAGATGACATAGAAATTGCTATAGTAGAAGAGGCAGAGGGAAACGTGGAGGCCTTACGGGTCATCTTACGAACCCCAGCATGAGGTAAGGTCAAGCTGGGTGTAGTATATAGGCCCCCTGGGATGGGTGATGTTCTGGAGGATGGTTTGCTGGACAACATCATTGCCGAGTGTGGACCAAAAGGGGAAGGAGTGGTGTTGATGTGGGACCTTAATATGCCAGGTACAAACTGGGGAACCATGTCCTCTAAGGTGGCCAAAGAGCAGAGGCTGCTGGACAGCTTCCAGGATGTGTTCTTAACACAGCATGTGATGTAGTCCATAAGGGAAGGGCACATCCTGGATGTGGTTTAGGCAGATGGGTATCTGGTAAGGGACCTAATTGTAGAGGATCCCCTGACTGGGAGCAACCACAATATTGTCTGGTTTCAAATAAGCATGGGGGGAGGGGGGAGAGATCTAGGACACTGGCTGTGGGCTTTAGGAGGGCAGACTTTGTGGGCATGGGAAATATTCTCAAGGATCACTTGAAGGGGATCACATCAATGACAAATGTGGAAAAGAGATGGGAGGTCATAAAACAGGGACTTCATGAGGCAGTCAGGACCTGCGCTAAGGTGAAACGTAAGGGAGCAAGGTCACATAAACCATGCTGGTGGTCCAGTGAGGTTCGAGTAGCAGTCAGAGAAAAGAAGGTGGCCTACAAAAATATAAAACAACAAGAGGGGATAGGGAAAAGGAAATGTACCATCTTACATCTAGAAAAGTCACCCAGATGGTGAGGGGGCAAAGTCCAGTAAAGAGCAGTGGCTGGCACAGGGGATACATGGAGGGGAAAAGGGGTTCTTCTGGTACATTGGGGAGTGGAGAAAAACTAATGGCCATCTCAGCAGATTGAGATGAGAAGGAGGGTGGGTGGAAGAGGCAAGGGACCAGGCAGAGGTATTAAATGAGTACTTCGCCTCTGTGTACACTAGGGAGGAGGATGGGATATCTGCAAAGCAAGGCATGATGGGGATAGAAGCGGTAGTGAGTGGGATCAGGGCAGCAACAGAAATGGAGCAAGAGGGAAGGAGAGGTATCCCAGGGGTGTCACATCAGAATAAAGATAACAAGGCCAGTAAGGTGGAGGGGACTGATGATGCTATCTCCACCGAAAGGGTGTGGTTAGCCCTCAAGGCCCTAAAGAAAGATAAATCTCCTGAGCCAGATGGCATTCAATCAATCAATCAATCAATACTTTATTTATAAAAGGCGCCTTTCTAAAAACCAAGGCGCCTGTACACCACTTGATAAAACAGTATTAATAAAACAATAAATTAACTACACTAATAAGATATTAAAAATCATTATATGCTTGTTTAAAAAGATATGTTTTAAGTGCTCCCTTAAAAGTTTCGATGGTCGGGCAATCTTGTACTTGACGAGGTAGAGAATTCCACAGGGTCGGGGCCACAAAACTGAACAATCTGGCTCCAGAAGTCTTCAAACGAACCCTGGGAATCTCTAGCAATTCCTCGTCAGTGGATCGGAGAGATCGGGTGGGACAGTAGGGTTGAAGGAGATCTTTCAGGTAGCTAGGTCCCTGATCATGTAGGGCCATGTATTCATCCAAGAGTACTATGGGAATTGGCAGGCATACTGGCTGCACCCCTGGCAGAGCTCTTCAACAGGTCGCTTGAGACAGGGAGGGTACCTAGGGATTGGTGAGAGGCACATGTGGTGACAATCCATAAAAGGGGGTTGAGGGAAGTACCAGGTAACTATAGACCCATCAGTTTGACCTCGGTGGTGGGAAAATTAATGGAGAGTATACTAATGGAACGATTGGGGGTGTACTTGGAGGAGGCGGGAGGTCTGGATAGTCAGCAACATGGGTTTGTGCCAGGTAGATCATGTCAAACCAATCTTGTGGAGTTCTACGAATGGGTAACATCAGAACTGGACAGGGGAAAGCCTGTGGATGTATTATTCTTGGACTTCAGCAAGGCGTTTGACTCTGTCCCCCACAATGGTCTGGTGGAGAAACTGACGGGGTTGAGAGTAGGCCCTTTGATGGTCAGATGGATTGAAAACTGGCTAACTGGACATACCCAGAGTGTAGTGGTCAGTGGGGAGCTCTCAAACCATAGAGAGGTCAGTAGTGGGGTACCACAGGGCTTTCTGTCCTGGGTCTGATCCTGTTTAATGCATACATATCAGACATCAGGGAGGGTATAGTGTGTAAAATGAGTCTCTTCGCTCATGACTCCAAGATAGGAGCAGTAGTTGAGGGGGAAGAGGGGAGGTTGGCCCTGCAAGGGGACCTGGACACCCCAGAAAGCTGGGCACACACATGGAAATTAAATTTCAATATCACCAAGTGCAAGGTGTTACATCTTGGGAGGGGAAACCCTAAACACAGGTACACCCTGGGAGGGGAGGCGCTGGAGGCCTCAACAAGGGAAAAAGACCTAGGGGTTATGGTGGATGCATGTAGAAACATAAAAACATAGAAGCTGACAGCAGATAAGGACCGCAAGACCCATCCAGTCTGCCCATTTCTTTTTCTACCTTATAAATGTGCCATCGGCCTTTGCTCTGTCAGTGGCCTATCTATTCATAGTCATTTATATTGCTCCCTTATGCCTATCCCATGCCTGTTTGAAGCCCTGCACTGTATTCATAGCCACCACTTCTTGTGGTAAGCCATTCCATGCATCTGAATATGAATAACTTTGAGCAGTGCAGGAGAGCGGCTAGCAAGGCAAACAGGATGTTGGGATGCATCGTAAGGGGGATCACCTCTAGGAGCAGGGAAGTGATTCTGCTGCTGTACAGTGGACTGGTTAGACCACACCTTGAGTACTGTGTACAGTACTGGAGACCACACTTGAAGAAGAACATACAGCTCCTGGAGAGGGTACAGAGGAGGGCAACTAAGATGATACGAGGACTAGGGGATTTAACATATGATGACAAACTTGAGAAGCTCTGTCTGTTTTCATTGGAGGAGAGGAGAGACAGGGGGGACATGATTGAGGTCTGCAGTACCTCAAGGGAATAAATAGGGTAAACATGGAGGGGATCTTTAGACTAAAGCAGGGAGGTACCACCAGAGGGCATGGTTTGAAGTTGGAAGGTGGAAGGGTGAGGGAGGAAAGAGGAGGAGGTTTTTCACTGAGAGGGTGGTGGACCCTTGGAATGCGCTGCCTAGTGAGCTGGTTCAGAGATCCACAGTGGAGAGCTTCAAGAGAGGATGGGACAGACACAGAAAGTGGATGTATCAGATGTTGGCCTGGCCCAGGGGGGTGGGGATGGATGATAGGGGTTTCTGGAACACAAGGGGGGGGCGGAGGGCCTCGGCAGCCAACTAGGGATCTGAAGTTTGAGCAGACTCGATAGACTATAAGTCCTAATCTGCTGGCAATTAGTATGTTAGTATAATTAATATTTCAGAAAAGGTTCTAAACTTAATGTTCCATTTATGCACAAAGCACTAGATCCACCTAATACATAAACCCAATACTTTTCTCATCTGAGCAGCCTATTCTTATAGCCCCCGTCCAGATTACTGAGCACCTTCTCCAACTCCATGAATTTTAAATTATAATCTTCACCATAGTTTTTAATATGCACCACCAGGGTATTATTTTTATCTCCATGTCTAATACTACTTAAATGTTCTCCTAGATGGTTTTTAATTTTTTGTTTGATCTTACCATATAAAACATCCCACAGTCACATTCTGCCAAATACACAATTCCTTCTGAATCACAAGTAAAAAAAAATCCCTGACTCTGCATATTTTACTGGTGACTTTGCTAATAAAAATATTGCATTTTTGAACATTTTCCCAATAAAAACATTTTTCGCATGGAAAGATGCCCCTTTGTGGGTCCAGGCATCCAGTCAGGTCTAGAACTGTTTTTTCTCCCTATTGGCTATAAATGTTTGACACCATTATACCTTTTATATTCTGGTCCCTATTACTATAGATACCATTCATGGTTTGTTTTATACTGTTGGAGCCAGACTTTCTTCTGCACTCAAAATATGCCAAAGTTTATTCACAATTTCAGAACTTGTACCAGATTGAAATGACTAAGTGGTTAGCAAATTAAGTCTACAACTCTGAATAAAAGCCCTACCCCAACCTTGACCACACTGTTGTATTAAACAAGATCTCTCTTTTCCATTAACAAACTTCTTCCCCTGCCAACTACTATAATCATATTCCCCCTCTCATTTAATCAAGCACCCAGATTCTCTGCCTGTTTTAAAAAATCAGATTCCCGGCTGCAATTTCTAGTTATTCAAACATATTGGCTTTTTGGCATATTCTCCACTGTATGTCTTGGGTGATAGCTTGAAAACTGTAAAAGCAAATTGTGGTCCATGTCTTTCCAATACAAATCAGTATAATTAACCACCCCACCTCCCCCCATTCACCATCCCTAATAATTTTTATGTCCAAAAAATTAATTTCTTTTCTATTAGCTGTTACTGTAAATTAAAGATGTGGGTTTGCATTTCACAAATATGACTGTAAGGTTGAGGAGGTGTAGCACAGGTTCAAAGAGGTTAAAAAATCTGCAGCGAGGCAGGAAGATCAATTGCATTTTCTGAGGTTCTTCTAGTCCCTAGAGCAGGTACTGTTAGGAAGCAAAGAATAAAGGAATTCAACAAATGGCTCGGGGGATGGTGTGAGACCAAATGGTATGGGCTGGTGGGGGAGTGGTGTAGGATGTGGAAAAACAAGGAACTGTATGCACTGGACAGGCTGCATTTACATATGGAGGGTACAGGAGTCCTGAAACCCAAACTGGGGGAGTACATATCAACTAAATTTAATTTAAACTAAGGAATAGGGGGCCAAAAGGTGGGATACAACCAGAGCCACCAGGAGAGGGAGTCTGAAAGGCCTCCCTCCAGCAAGTCAGAAGGAGGAGGGACATTCATAAAGGGGGGGACACCGAAGCTTGGGAGGGGAAAAGGGGTTAGGGGTGGAATCCTAGAATGCAAGGAGTCTGGCTAACAAGGATCTAAAGCTTCAGGTACTGGTGGTGGAGAGAGAGGTAGACATAGCAGCCATCACGGAGACTGTACTGTTCATATGAAGGTGTGAAAAAATGCCAGTGTTGAAAATCTGGCTTGAAAATATTACTAATTTGTGAAGTTACAAGGGTGCATAGAAACTGTACAATGCACACTCATAACACAGTCATTTTATGGAGTTTCATCACAACATTTTCAACATAGGCATTTTAGGACCTCTGCTCCTGAACAGCGTCACTGTGATTAATGTGGCCTGAACACTGATTTCCCTCAGCGATGGTGCTATTCTATGCCGGAACTGCAAAAACATACTTCGGTCAGGATGTGAAAAATGACAGCTGTACTGTTCATATGGAGGGCCAGAAAGATGGTAATGTCGAAAATCTGGAGTGAAAATATTGCAAATTGGCAACGTTATGAGCGTGCATGTAAACTGTGCAACACACGCTCATAACACAGTCATTTTGGGGACTTTCGTCACTAAATTTTCAACATAGGCATTTTAGGACCTCTGCTAATGAACAGTGTCACTGTGATTTTTGTAATGTGTCCCAAACACTGTTTTTCCACAGTGACCACGCTATTCTGCACCGGAAGTGCAAAAACACATTTCAGCCAGGATGTGGGAAATGTCAGCTGTACTGTTCATAAGGAGGTGCAGGAAAAGGGCAATGTTGAAAATCTGGAGTGAAACTATTGCACATTTTCAAAGTTACGAAGGTGCATAGCAACTGCACAATGCATACTAGTAAAACAGCCATTTCTTGGATTTTTTCCACCAAATGTGCAAGATAGCCTTTTTGAGAGCCCACCTCATGAACACTGGCACTGTCGTTTCATTAACTGGTCCCGAAAGGGGATTCTGCGCAGTGACCGCAAAATCACCTTTCTGGGCCGAATAATGCCATGACAGTGGCTGAATTCATGAGGAGGGGTCCCAAAAACCCCATGTTGAAAATTTGGTGCTAAAATCCCAAAAATTGCCTGAGCTATGCATCAAAGTTGAAAAAAACCCTATTTATGCCATTATACAGCTTACCGGCATTTCCTCAGTTCGCAGTCAGCTTTGAAGAGTGCAGACGTGTTCCCTGTCTACCAAAGATCATCACACTGGGCTCCAAAGGTATGTATGTATGGGGTGAGGGGGTGTGTGTGGAGGTGGGGTGCGCAGAGGGTGTGTGCAGGTTGGGGATGGGCCACCAGACTCGATGATGGACAGTTTTTTGCTTTACAGGTAAAATAGCAAACATTGCGGGACTTTTTTTTTTAAAGGGATATTTGCAGACATTTGTCATGCTGGGGTGGGCTCCCAGTGTGCCCAACCTACTGTTATGTATTGGGCGACTTATAGCCCACAGAGTTAGGCACCCCTTGCATATCTGGGGCCCAATAGCCAGGGGATTGGGCACCCCCTCAGCACACACCTATGTTTTGTCGCAAGGGGAACATGATGCCGATGAGTAGTGGGCTCCCACATTGGTAAATCAAACTGGAAGGGGGGAGATTATGTCGATGGGGAGTGGGATCCCCAGTTGGCAACATGAACGTGAGCAGGGGACTGAAACTGACAAGGATTGGGGCCCCTGTTGGCAAACAACCACTGTTGTGGGGGGCACATGCTGCTGAGGGGGATTGGGCACCCCCTCAGCACTAGGGACTCACTGATATTGTTTGTGAACATGGTGGCAAGCCACCGCCATGTTCACAAACAATATCACAGTAGCAAGGCTCTGCCCTGCAATGACGGGTCACTCCCTTATTGCAGTGGAATGGCTTATGCTGCAATGATGAGGCGGCCCCTTATTGCAGTGGCTGAAACCTTACAGGGTTGTGGCACATTGGCTGAACTAGTGTCAGCAGCAGCCTGCCACCCCATTGGGAAAGGCAGGCCAAGCCTCCAAAGGCTGTAGGGGCATTGGCCACAACAGTGCCGCACCTCCACAACCTGCTTCAGCAGCAAGCTGCCGCAATATGTTTCTTATGCATGCACGCAATCACCATAAAAAAGACATCAAACTACTGGAGGGAGTGCAGTGAATGGTGACAAAGATGATCCTAGGGCAGGGGGACAAACCCTATGAGGAAAGACTGAGGGAGTTTCAACATGTATTCCGCGGAGGATAGAAGAGAGAGGGGGGATATGATTGAAACCTTCAAATACTTAAAAGGTATGACTAAGGTTATTGCAGAGGTCCTTTTCAGCTTAATGTGGGGGTAGGATCATGATGGAACAGTCTGAAATTGGAGGAGGAAGATTCAGGAGGGAAACGAGGAGACACTGCTTCATGGAAAATGGTGGTAGCAAGGTGGAACGAATTGCCAGAGGAGTTGATCTCGCTGAAGACTGTGGGCAGTTATTGTATGGTGTGGGACAGGGTCAAAGGAAAGATCAAAACTAAGATGATGTTGAGGAGGGGAGATGGTGGTGGAGGACAATAAATCAGGAGGAATGGAAATGGGTGGGGGGGCAGCTGCAGTAAACTAAACTGAGAGTTGCATACTTGAGAACACTTCAAGACCATTATAGCCTGTTTCTGTTGGTGTTTTTGTATATTCGCATGTATGTAAACTGTAATAATTCATCATCATTACCCTTCCATATTATCAAGATGTCATCCATGAATCTCTATAAAATTCCAAATATTCAAAAAATTGATTTTATTTTGAATTTCTAACATACTCATTCTCCTACACCCCCAAATATATGTTCACATAATTTGGGGCAAATGTTGCTCCCATTGCAGTACCTTGAATCTGATGATAATACGTTCCCAGAAAAGAGATGATATTACATTTCAAAACCTTTTCAGACAATGTTAGAATGAATTTGAAATGTGCCCCAATATTCTATTCTGATCCATTAGTCTTCTCTAAATCCTATAACCTCCCTATGGAGTATATTTGTGTACAAGGCAATGACATCTAATGTTACCAACAACCAGTCATCTTCCACTACTACATCATTTAAAACCTCCAATACATTGGTATGTGCTGTATCCCCAATGTAGGAGACAAACATGGTCACCACATCTTTAACTCCTTCAGTCTCATAGTTGCCATATCGTGGCAGTACCATCCATTGCTGAACATGACCCAAAATGACCACCTGGAGAAAATGAGTTAACATATACATCTACATACTTAGCCAAAGGATCAGTAATTGAGCTCAGATGAGCCACTGTTGGCCTCCCTGAAGGATATCTCTAATTCATATGCATTTTAGGTAAAGAATATATTGTTGGTCTAACTGGAAGATCCAGGGTCAAAAAATCCCACTAATTTTTAGAAATAAAATTTTTGTCTAGTGCTGACCTTAAAATATCATCAGTTTCTCTTTTAAAAAACATTTTCAAAGGGATAGAACAACACAAGGAACTTGCATCAAACAAGTATGAAACAAATAGTGATTTGCATCAAAAGATGTGTGAGGCACGCTTTTACATTGCACGAGATGCAGTGCGATTGCATCTAAGGGACTTGTGACCAAAGATGCGGCAAATTTTGGGTTGCGGCATGATGAAACGCTATTTGCATCAATGCAAGCTGCCACATCTCCTTAAATAAGATTTCATTTTTTTTTATTATGTGTTTATCTGTTTTTTTTCTCATGTTTCACCTGCCCTCTTCCTTGGAGACACATGTGGGCCACATTCTGAGGTGCCCTCCTGACTTGCCTCCCACGGTGGCCGCAGAACTATGGGGGGATGACAATCACCCAAGGAGAGGAGAGCTGCTGTTAGGCTGCTTGATCCTGCTCTGCCCCTCCCCTCGCTGCTGGCACCATGACGACTCAAGGTAATTCCCGAACCCGGATCACTGACATGGTGCGAAGTGTGGCATCCAGTGCCTCAACCCTCAGCACCACAGGGCCAGCACTCTTTATGATAATTTCAAAGGTGAATGTCACAGAGCTGCGTCCACCATTAGACACACCAGTTAGACCAGGAAGGAGCTGGTCTACACCATATATAAATAGGGCCCTGCTACAGGGCTTGGAGTGTGTCACTAATGAGGAGCTTGTGCTGCAGCACAAGCACCAATGGGGTGACAGTTATGAATGCCAGGGCTAGCAGTCCTATTAACCATATGGCTGGCAGTACGGATGTGCCACCAGCGTCCCAACAGCAGCACAAGCAGGCCCAGCTAGCTGCCTATGAGCAAAGGGTGGACAGAGTGCATCGATTGTACACAGTCAGGATATGCAGGCAATGGAAATCATTCAGGGACCTCTCAGAGGAGCAGTGCCTGGCATGATACTGCCTGCCCCATGATGCCATAGAGGAGCTCTGTGATGAACTCAGAATGGATCTGAAGAGCCGCACATGAAGGAGTCCAGTGGAAGCAAAGGTGTCAACAGCACTGTTCTTCCTGGCAATGGGCACATTCCAGACCCTGACGGGTGACACTGTGGGCATTTTCCAGGCTGCAGTGTTGACATGTCTGAACCAGTTCCTCGAGGTCCTGCTGCAGAAGACATCAAGGTACATCAGCTTCCCTGTTGAGCCAGAGCAGCAAGTGCCTGTGAAGCAGAGGTTCTATGGCATTGTGCACTTCACCATGTGCTGGGTGGCATGGACTGCACACATGTAGTAATACATGCACCTACCCACAATTCTGAGATGTACGTCAATTGGAAGGGGTACCACTTCCTTAATGTACAGGTGGTGTGCGACAGCTGTTGTCAGATCCTTGATGTTGTGGCCATGTTCCTGGGCTCCTTTCATGATTCATACATTATCCAACAGAGTGGGCTGTATGAAGCCTTCTTCCGTGGGGATATACAAGGTGGGTGGCTTACTACGTAAGCAGAATGGTGGGGTTCCTGGACATCTATATTCAATACATTAGTGGTGTACATGGCACTGGAAGCTGTGTTGCGGGTGGCTGAGAGCTGGGCATAGGGTAGCTGGTAGATCAGATGTTCTGGAGGCATGATGCCCAGCCCCAGATGGATGACATGGATGCTGTGGCCTGGGGGAACTAGGAAGGGGTAGTGTGGTCCCAATGCATGTGCCTCACACAAGGCACACCTGGGGTGCTGTGTGTTGGGTGGGGTAAGATAGAGTTGCTACAGACATCTGCATTACAGTTGGAAAGGGTAGAGGATGGTGTTGGGCAGAGGGCCATGAGATGGTGTGTAACTGTGCTCTACCTTATTACAGGTGACAGTGATTACCACCAGCAGCTGTGGATAATGATACCAGTGGTGCATCCAGAGTCAGAGGCCAACAAACAATAAAACCGGGCCCATACTACCACCAGAGTAGTCAGTGAGTGAACATTTGGAATACTGAAGATGAGGTTCCATTGCCTGGACCACTCTGGAGGGGCACTTCTGTACACACCAGAGATGGCCTGTAAGATATTTATCATATGCTGCATACTGCACAACTTTGCACTGGCACACCATGTAGATGTGACTGATGTGCTGGAGGAGCCTGATTCTGGAGAGGTGTCTGATGAGGAGGACCATTTCAGCGACATCACTGTGGTCCAGGGCCCAGGATGTGGCCGCAAAGCAGTGGCAGGACATCATGTCAGATCTGACCTCATCCACAGCCACTTCACATGATAACAACACCACCCACCAGAACCCATAGTTGTGCAGCCATAATGCCATCATGGTATGCTGACCTCCATGTCCCCAGGTGGCTCATGACAACCACAACCTGCCACCTGGGGGAGCCACCCGGGAGTGTTGGTGTGTGGCATGCACTTTACCTGCTCAACAGTGGTTTCCCCTGGTCTGAGGTACTGCACTGTCAGGGAGCACACCGATGCAGATGCTGAACTTACAGGTATGATGCATGTACCACACTGGCCACCTGCAGTGTGTATCTGATGGTTAGATGATACATGCATTGGTGGCTGCTGTCATGCTAGTGGAACAGCTACATCCACATGGACCAGAGGTCTGGTGCAGCTATGCCACTTTTCATATGCAGTGTGACTGCTGCCATGTGGGCAGCTAGGATGTACATGGGCAATGTTTAGGGAGCTGCCACTACCATACAACATCTCACATGGCCAGCCCAGTCATGGTATGCATGGTGGACCCAGTACAGTTCCAGACAGAGCTGGTGAGACAGCAGTAAGTAGTGTCTTGTCATTGCTGTGTTATGTAAGGTGCACATTGTGTCCGGTGATGACAGTGAGAAAGAGAGAGAGAGAGAGAGATAGATAGAGAGGAAAGGGGAGGGGCAGAGAGAGAGAGAGAGAGAGATAAAAAGACACAAAAAGAGTGTCACAGTACTAAGGCTGCACAATGCACGATACATTCTTGGAGGTATGGGCAGAAAGCAGGGCTACCCATGATCTACCAAAGTGTGCAGGACCTTAGTACAGTTGTAGGCCATGGTGTGTTACCCCTTTAGCAGTTGTCTGGGTTGCAATGTGTCCCACAGATGGCAGGGTGTTAGGGCAGCAACACCAAGAGCCAATCCCAGTGGCTTGCCAGCCATAGCTGGCAGTCCCACAGCTTCACACAGTAATGTGGGCATCCAAACAACATGTGCTGTGTTCCTCCATGTCCGGTATGGCTTGTGCAGCATGCCAGGTGTGTGCAGTGTTGGCAGAGGGAGGGTAGCACTCGTTAATACTATGCAGTAATTTTTACAGGTACATAAGTTAAAAAAGGAAGGCAAAGGGAGGGATAGTGAGGCTGAAAAGGTAGGATGGGAGTAGAGTGGAAGATGACAACAGCAAAGCAGACATACTGAGCAAATATTTCTGCTCAGTCTTTATAGAAGAGGGAGTGGGTAATGGGCCAGAAGGGAGTAGAAAGGGTAGAAATGGCACATAAATGGATACAAGTCCTTTTCCACAGGAAAGGGTCCTAACGGAACTGGAAGGAATAAAAATCGATAAAGCTATGGGGCCAGATTGGGTACACCCCAGGGCACTGAGGGGAGCTAAGAGAGGTGGTAGCTGAACCTCTGGCAACCCTGTTTAACCAGTCACTGGAAAAAGGAGGGGTATCCAAAGACTGGATGACAGCTGATGTAGTCCTCCTATACAAAATCAGGAACAGAGAGGAAGTAAGAAACTACAGACCAATCAAACTGACCTCAGTATTGGGGAAGATCATGGAAACACTACTGAAGAAAAGAATAGTGGAACACGTGGTAGCCAATGGTCTACAGGACCCAAGGCAACATGGTTTTACTGGGGGGTGGTCGTGCCAGTCTAACCTCATTAAATTTTTCAACTGGGTGATGAGGGAGGTGGATCGTGTGGGGGGGGGGGGGGGATCAGACATGGCCTACCTGGACTTCAGCAAGGCTTTTGACACTGTGCCACATAGAAGGCTGTTAAACAAGTTGGGGAACATGGGAGTGGGCAGGATGGTGGTGTGGTGGGTGGGGAACTTTCTGGATTGCAGTGCACGAAGGATGGTGGTTAATGGCTGTCACTCTACAGAGGAAAGGGTGACCAGTGGGGTGCCACATAGATGAGTGCTGGGTCCAGTCCTCTTCAACATCTTTATCAGTGACATTACAGAAAACCTAGAAGGGAGAATTTGCCTGTTCACTGATGACACAAAGCTCTGCAACAGGGTGTACATGCCAGAGGGTGTGGAGAGAATGAGGAGAGATCTACAGAAACTTGAGGACTGGTCAAAGGGGTGGCAGTTGATACTTCAAGCAAAGAAATGCAAAATAATGCATATGTGGCACAAAAACCCAGGAAGAACATATCAGCTGGAGGGAAAGGATCTAGAATGCTCCAAGCAGGAAATAGACCTAGGGGTTATCATCTCTGATGACTGATGACCTCAAGGTAGGGAGTCAGTGTGACAAGGTGGCAGGAAAAGCAAACAGGATGCTGGGACACATATGCAGTGGTATCACCAGCAATAAACGGGAAGTCATAATTCCATTATACAAGACATTGGTGAGGCCACACCTTGAGTACAGTGTCCAATTCTTGAGGCATTACCCACATAAGGACATAGACAGGGTAGAGACAGTTCAAAGGAGGGCAACCAAGATGGTGCAAGGATTACATCACAAATCCTATGAGGACAGGTTGAAAGACTTTAATATGTACTCCCTAGAGGAGAAGAAGGATAGGGGGGATATGATTGAGACATATAAGTACCTCATGGGGAGGAACAAGTTGCAGGAAAACATAATTTTTAGTACAAAAATATGTTCCAGGTCTAGGAACTAGTGTCCCCCCTACACACGCATGCTCACACCATGCCTGTGCCCCAGAGTGGTGTGAATGTCTGCACTGCAGCTGAGAGGGATTTGTGCATGTGTGTGGGACTGGCTGTAGAGAGGTATGAGTTAGGAGTTGTGAATGAGCCTGATACACCCAGCAGACAGACGTTGGTGTGAATCCCACAACCACCACCTGCATACTGTGTGACTCAGAGCAAGTCAATCAACCCCCCAGTGCCCCCTGGTTGCCCCTGACAACAGGCACCTGTGCCTCATGGTCTTCACCCTGTCCAAAATAACAAATACCATGAAGCTTTACATATAGTTATCGTGAGCACGCAAATTGCGGATCCACAGGCCGCAGTGCAATTGCATTGCATATCTGACGGTTTTGCCACAAAATGTTTTGTGTGCATCCCACAGTTGCACTGAGCATCAGGCATGTCACTGTTATGCAAAACAAGGAAGTGAACATTGTGGCTACATGTACTCGCAGACAACAACCACCAAAAGAGGCACATGCAAACATACTGTTAGACAACACAGACCTCTACAAGCAAAGAGGGCAGTGCACACAGGCAAAATGCCAAGAGCAAGGAACAGAGCACCCAATTTCATGGAGGATGAGACTGTTCTAGTCAGATTAGTGGGCCAGTGGGCCAGGGTGCTTGAGCCATGTGGAAGCAAGAGGCACTCCATGAGCAAAAAGAGAGGGGTATGGAGGATAATCAGGAGCAAGTTGGAGGCATAGTCGGGCATGCAGTGCACAGTTTGACAACTGAAGCACAAGTTAAATGACTTGGCACTGCGCAACCCATAAACCCTGGAAAGCCTGTGATGCATCTCAGAGGAGGCAGATATTGCCATAAATGGTGGACACCAGTGCTATATAGATGAGTATACCATGCATTGCAACTACATGTATGCATGCCCCACCACCACCACCAAGCTGGCAAACAGTGAAATGTGTACTAATGTTGTCTTTTCCCCTACATGAAGGACAACATACATTTAAACTGAACAAGGGGGTGAGGCAGTGGAGGCTGGTGCACTTGGTATCAGTTAAGGGGGGGCTCCAGGGCCTCTCCCCAGCAGGTTCATCAAAGATTGAGAGTGGGCAGGTGTGTGGATCAGCAGGGACAAAATGGGAAGGGAGGCACAAACTTTGCAAGTACACCAGGGACCAGAGGTCACATTAGAAGGTGTTGTCCTTAAATGTCAGGAGCCTGGCAAATAGACAGCTGATCTACAGGCCCTGATGGCACAGGGGGAGGTGGCTGTAGTGGCCATCACAGAATGTGGACAATTCAGTTCCATGATTGGGAACTTGCGATCCCAGGATACCAATTGCATTGAAGGGATAGAGGAATCGGTAGAGGGAGAGGTGTGGCCTTGTATGTCAGGGAAGAAATCAAGTGTAGCAGGGATGAGGGGGATGAGAGAAACACTGAAGCTCTACGGGCAGTACTTCAGAATGCCACAGGGAGGAAGATTCATCTGGGGGTGGTGAACAGACCACTAACACAAGGGCAAGAGTTTGACAGGGAACTGGGAGACCAGATCATGAGAGCAGGGAGGGAGGAAGGGGAACACTGTCATTGTAGGAGACTTCAGTCTACCTGGAGTAGAATGGAGTGCCCCATCTACCACCTGTAGCAGGGAGCAGGTCATCCTGATGCTTTTCAAGACTGCTTCCAAACTCAAACATTGTCAGAGACAATGAGAGGGAAGCAATACTGGACCTTGTACTCTCGGACGGAGAACATGTCCAGGATGGTGAGGAGAAGGAACCTCTAGCAGGCAGTGACCACAACATGATGTGGTTTTCAATCAACATGGGGAAGGAAGCAGCCACAACCAAAAGGAGAGTGGCGGACTTCAGGAAAGCTGACTTTAGCAGGACAGAGAGTGTAGTTCAGGAGCATCTTGCTAAGCTCAGTCTGGAGATGGATGCAGACCAGAAATGGTCAGTCATAAAGACCGGGTTGCTGGAAGCCACAAGCACATACACAAAAGCCCCCCCAAAAAGCTCAAAAACCTAAAGGCCAAGCTGGTCTAACAGTTGGGTGGTGCATAAGGTAAGGGAAAAAAGAGCAGCCTTCACAAGTACATATGAACTTGGGGATGAAAAGAGAGGAAAACACACAGTAAAAGGCGAAGGGGCCAGGAGGGAGGTCCGAGCAGCAAGACAGAAGAAATTAAGACTGATCACGGGATTAAAGCAGGGCAGAAGGACTTCTTCCAATACATCAAGGAGAGAAGAAGCAAAATAGATAGTATAGTCAGAATCAGGACAGAAGGAGGGTGAACAGAAAAGTGCAATGAGCAGGAAGAAGCACTAAACGATTACTTTTGCTCTGTCTTCACCAGCGAAGCTTGGGGGCCAATGCCTTGAGGGAGGATTGGGAGGCTAATTAAAGAGGGGGAGTAGCATGATTGTAAGAAGGGATAAAGAAGTTTGTCCCTATATTTCAGCCTAACCTCATTGTGGTCTAAAACATAATGTGTCTGTGTAACAAATTTTGACCTATATAATTGGATCATATAAAACTTGTGAAGCCACAAGACAAACTAAGCCACAAGTTGCAATATTACAGTGCCTTTTGACATTTGTGCTGACCATGTAAGTAACAGCAAACAGTTGTCTTATGTGACTGAAAGACAGGAACACAGGATAGTGTCCAAATTACCCTTTTAACTAGTCTAGTGTTTGTTCTTATCAGGACAGGCCAAAATGCTTGTATGCACATTCCCAAGTCCAAACCTATTTCTTCCTCCTGGACTTTGGTAACTGGTAGTGACAGCTGTTGTTAGCCATATATAATAATAGAATGTACACTATCTATACTTGTGCTGACCAAGGATGAGCTCATACATATACCAAAAAAAGAGTATTACCTTATGAGTTGATGTTTGTGCTTGTTTTAAACCAATCATAGAAAACCATAGGAAATGATGACGCTGTCTTCCATTATATAAGCAAGCCAGCACACACTGTTATTTTGAAGAACGTACCACTTGTAATCTCTCGCTGTGATTATTATTATAATCATTAAATTCTTCCGCCATCAGTCTTGTCTCCATTTGTCTCCTTTCTAAGTATCTGTAATTGATAATTTACTAACTGTAATTTTTTTTACAACGCTACAATGATGCAAAAATAGGTGTCAAGAGGGTTCTGAGGTAGCTGAAGGATCTGAGGATGGACAAGGCGCCTGGCCCAGATGGGGTGCACCCAAGAGTTCTAAGGGAACTGGTGGGGATTCTGGCAGCGCCGCTGGCTTATCTCTTCAACACCTCGCTGGAGTCTGGGTGTGTTCCCCTGGACTGGAGGGCAGCCCATGTTGTGCCACTTCATAAAAGTGGACCCAGAGATGAGCCAGAAAATTATAGACCAGTCACCTTGACATCGATAGTGGGCAAGTTAATGGAGGCCATCCCAAAAGAAAGGCTAGTGTCCTTTCTTGAGGATAATGGACTCCAGGATAACAGGCAGCACGGTTTTGTCAGGGAGGGGGTCATGCTAAACCAATATGATGGACTTCCTTGAATATGTCACAAGGCCTAGGATAAAGGTCAGGCAGTGGATGTGCTGTACCAGGACTTCAGTAAAGCATTTGATTCAGTGCCACATGGCAGTCTGATCAATAAGCTGGTGGACATGGGAGTTGGGGAAAAACTGATGGGATGGGTTAAGGGCTGGCTGTGCAATAGACAACAAAGAGTTATAGTAGGGGAGAACTGTCCAAACCAAGGCCAGTAACAAGCGGGGTTCCACAGGGCTCAGTGCTGGGACTGGTACTATTCAATGTATTCATTGGCAATATTGCTGAAGGGGTCAAGAGTAAAATCTGCCTCTTTGCTGATGTTACTGAGCTCTGTGGAAGGGTCGACACAGAGGAGGGAAGGCAGGATTTAAGAGAAGACCTGGATGAGCTCGAGAAGTGGTCAGGAATCTGGCAGCTGGGTTTTAATTCAAAAAAGTGCAGGGTGATGCACATGGGAACCAGAAACCTAAAGGCTAGCTACTGGTTGGGGGGTATCCAAATGACTGTGTTGGAGGAGGAAAAGGATCTGGGGGTGTAGTTCAGGGGAGACATGAAGCACACAGCACAATGCCAAAGGGCGGTAGCCAAAGCAAATAAGATGCTGGACTGCATCGCCAGGGGAATCACCTCAAGGAAGGAGGAGGTCATCCTGCCTCTGTACAGGTCACTGGTGAGGCCACACCTGGAGTACTGTGTGCAGTTCTGGAGGCCATATCTCAAGAAGGATAACAAACTCCTGGAGGGGGTTCAGAGGAGGGCAACAAAAATAATCTAGGGCATGGGGGGCAGATTTTATGAGGAGAGACTGAAGATGCTGAACATGTATTCCCTGGAGGAAAGGAGGGAGAGGGTAACATGATAGAGACCTTCAAGTACCTGAAATGCATGGCCTCACCACCTTCCTCCTCCACCCCCAAAGCATAGATTGTGTTGGGGACTGGTTTTATGTGATATTCTCCAGGATGTTATCCTCCATGTTCATACATCTGTTTTCAGTGCCACCTTCCTCCTCCTCCTCCCCCTCCTCTTTGACATCCACTGTGGCGTCCTCCATGGGCACATCCCACAACTGGTCCTTGGTGTCATTAGGGCTGCTCTCTGTATCAGTGTCTCCATTGCTCATTGATGGTTCCTCACCAGGTGCCTCCATGTCAGTGTCCTGTGTATGGCCACTGTGTTGCACCTGGGTGCATCTGAGGTGGATCCCACTGTCTGTGCCTCCACTGGGTGTGACATACCACTGGTACTTAAAAATCAGGGGAGATGACAGTCATAAACACCAATGGTTGTGGTAATGGGGCATTTCTGCCACCACCTGTGCACCACTCACTTCTCTACCTGGGGCAGTGGACCCATTAGCCTACAGCTGTTTACAGTCACTTTCCCAACACACAGCACTGCCATTAGTGGCCCCATTTGGGCCTATGTTCTGTGTGACTCATCCGGCAGCAGAGCATCTGTTGGCCTGTGGTTTGTGCCATCCATGTACCCTACATGTATCTGTGCATGCCCAATATGGCATGTATTGGTGCCTGTCATGGCTTGTGTCTTGCACGATGGCCACTCTCGCACCAGACCTCAGCTCTGCCTCTCCGCTGTACCCATACCTCCCATAGCCCTCAGCAGCACTGACATGTCAGTGTCCAGATTACCCACAAGGACATATGACACATGTTTATACACGTCAAGCCTGTATCCCAGAGTGTGCTTACTCCTGTCATGGGCCATGAACCCTGATCCTACTCTGGGGAGGGGTGACCTGCATCACACACCACCTGGTGGGCTGCCACATGCGTGTTCAGGCCCTGATCACCTTTTGTGTCATGTGGTTGCATGTTGCTTACAGTTTGACACTCCCAGTACAGTGTCCATGCTTCACTCCCTGCCCACTGCTGCACCCTGTCATACATGGGTGCACCATGACATGTTATTCACATATGCTCATCAGCAGGGACCCTACAGCTGGATCCAACCTGTTTATGTATCCCTCACTTCTGCAGCTCCATGACCCCCCACCATTGGCTGCTCCTTGAGCTCTGCTCTACTCCATTGCCCATGCCACTCCCCCCCCCAACACCCTCAAGTGTACAACACTACTGCGCATTGCAGGCCCTGTAATGTGGTGGGTGGCACACACATGAATGACCCAGGCCATATGGACATTGGGTGGGTTCTACACCACACACATTATGCAAGTTCTCTATCTCACTAACCTGCCCCACTCTGCAGCTTGAACGTGTCCAGGTTGCTATCCCCTTCTATGGTCCAGATAATATATCACCTTGCTTTATAAAGAATCTCTCTGGGGAACTGACTGGTATATTTACACTGTTGTTTAATACATCTATCAATGAGGGAATAGCTATATCAGACTGGAAGCTGCAACAATAACACCTATACATAAAGGAGATACAAAAAAGAATGTTACAAATTATACACTAATAAGTTTTACCTCATGCATAGGAAAATTGATGGAAAGATTACTGCGAAATAAAATTAATGATCATTTACAGAACAAAGGTATTGAAGATATACTGTATCACAGCATGAATTTACCCTGGCAGATCCTGCCAAAGTAATCTAATTCATTTTTTGATCCAGTAAGCAAGTAAGGCACTTGATATTGGTTTCCCTGTTGATGTCATCTATTTGGACTATGATAAAGCGTTTGACGCAGTATACCATAAAATATTAATTGACCACCTCATCAGGATTGAACTTAATCTATGTTAAATAAAATGAATGGAATCATGGCTAATGAATAGACTACAGATGTCACTTCTCTAGCTGGGGAAATGTGACTAGTGGGATCCCTCAGGGCTCAGTTTTGGGATCCATATTGTTTAATATAATGATTGCCAATATGCAAATTACTAACGGTGTATGGATCAACAAGTACACCAATGACAGTAAACTGGGCTGTGTTGTCAACGATCATCAATCCATACAACTGCTGCAGAACAACTTATGAACACTATCTAGCTGGTCAATCGAGAATAAAATGAAATTCAACGATACCTAGTGTAAAATAATGCACTTTGGTAAAAACAATATTATGGCAAATTACACACTAGATGGAACCCAACTACAGGTAGTTACAGCCGAATGTGATTTGGGTATTACCATAACAAACAACTTGAAATTTACTACACAGAATAATAAGACAATTAAAAAGTGCCATGGTATAATCAGTTGCATTCTTAAACATGTAAAAAGCAGAGAACCAGAGGTTATTGTTCCATTATACATAAGTTTGGTTAGGTCACACATTGATTACTGTGCCCCCTTTTGCGCACCCATCTCTGTGGGTGGAAAAGCAAGTATAGAGAAAATCCAGAGAAAGATGACTAGAAATATAAAAAATGTGGAAAATAATCACTATCTACACAGATTGAAATTCTTTAAGCTATACTCGTTTGAATACAGGGCACTAAGGGGAGATTTATGTCTGAACTATAAGGCCTGTAAAGATCCAATCTTATTTGAGACTATCTGCTTAGAAAAACAAGTATCAACTGTCAATACATGACCACATAACTTCAAACTTTATACCAGTCCCAATAAAACAGTTAAAGTAACTTTTTTACTCAAAGAATGCCCCACTTTTGGAATTATCTTCCTCCTACTATCATATTAAGTGATAATATGGAGCAGTTTAAGTATAGACTGGATCAGTATATGGGTGAAAGAAAATTCCTTTTCCGCCATTAGGATATAATGGCGGCGAGTTTCATTTTGGGTTTGCCCTCACACTCGTATAGACCTATGAACCTATGAAGCTATGCTCCTTCTGCTCAGCTGGGATGCCACCTGCTCCTCCTGGCTACCGAGCTGTACTGTTTCCTGTCATTCTCCACCAGCGGCCAGATTGTTACAGTGAATTCTGGACAGTTTTTCCTTTGAGTGTCATTGAGGTCATTGTGCCTCTTCTGCACCTCACACACTGAGTGCTTAATGCTGCTCACTGCATTCACCCAGGTGACTACACTTTCCCAGGTCTCCTTTCATTTCAATCTCTAAGCCTTGCCCCCGCTGAGGAGAAGGACCACCTGGGCTTCCACTGCCTCTATTAATATTCAGTCTCCTCCTGGGTGAAGTTTTTTTTCTTGCATGGCTGCTTCATTCCTTTCTGTGCTGCCATTTCCCTCATTTGTTTTTCAGATTTACTGCACTCTGCACTGCATCCTGCTTGGCATCCACACCTGCATCATCTGACTGCAATGCACCCTTATTTATGATGCTATTTGTGTCCTACGTCATGTTCCTGCACTTTGAAAAATATGGTATTTTGAAAATAATTTGAAAAGCGCATTGACACAGCTTATTAGACGCAGTCCCTGTGTAGGAGGCAAACTGTGTCCTTCCTATTTGCATTTGAAAATTGGGCCCATAGTTATATCACTGTCTAATTTTATATAATAGTATTCATTACTCAATTGTTGTTTCAATTCCTGCTCATACAATACCATGAACTATTCATAATCACTATCAAGCAGCCTTTGTCGGCCAGCTTAATAGTGATTTGGACATTTGTCTTCAGATTTTTCGAAGCCTTCCTCTCCTCTTAGAGTAGTTCACATATGTTGTTTTTCGGACTTTTGCAAAAACTTTTTTAAAATCATTTTCACATAATTTACTTAAAAACGCCATCGCAGAACTCATAGGCTGTATAAAAATGTATTTCTTATGGAAAGATGTCACCATATTATTAATTACATATGTGGAACTTTCTTCTGAATTCTGTTGGTTTTCCAAATTTTTACATTCAACATCACCTTATTTAGAATAGAAGACTTTTAAATTAAGAGTTCTAATACATTTGTTCAAATCAACCATCATCTCAAATTCATTTACTTGTCTAGTTGGCAGAAAAATCAAACCTTTTTGCAGGACCTATATTTCAACATCAGCTAAATTATAATCAAATATATTTATTACATTCACTGGTAGTACGTCACTACTTCCCTGACCCTGATTCCTCCCTTGTCTGTAGCTGAGTTTGCTGGTATTGACTGTGCTGCTTTTGCTCTTTTCTCTTTCCTCTTCCTATATTCTCAGCTCCCCATGTGGGTTCTCGTCCTTCTTAAAAGCACACACGGACTAATGATTCATGGGGTATCGGGAGTACTGGCACATGGGAGTTTTATAAATTGTGTACTTGACATCAATTAAGTAGTGTATTTAAACATCATTAGTTATACCAAAGCTCTAATGGTCCTCTTGAGAAAGCACTATGCACTGGACAGTTGAGGCTTTTTGTGGCATTTATCCTGATTTTAAAATGTTGACCAAGTGATATTTTGTATCAAATAAAGTCTTTTTTATGGCAATTTAAGCCTTTTTTTGACTATTATTGTAGTATGCCAGCTTAGTATGCTGCTGAATTTTGTTAGTGGTTGGGCATTTCATTGGTATTAAGGGACACACAGAAACACCCTGCGGTTTCATAGCACCACTTTCTTGGTGTAATACCTGCCAAGAAATTGCCCATTAGTGGGAGAGAATCACAGCTTTCACTAGCATGGTACTGGAATCTCCTCCACCATCACACCCAGTGCTCTGGATCCTGGGAGATTACTCACTTCTACAATGCATAAGCCCCTTGGCCCACAAATGGGTAATCCCAGTGGCCCTGTAAGACAAAGGACAGCTGCTTCTATGAGGACATTCTACTGTCATTCCCTCCCTACATGAATGAATGTCTGCCATTGCCAAGCTGGCTGAGTATGAATGTCTTTATCACCTGGCCTGTGGCTCATTGAATGTCTTGAACTGAGTTAAGGCTCCATTCTTAAGCATCCTGCAGAAGAGAGCACTTAATGGTGGTAACAGGGCAGGGGCTTCCACTGAACAGTATAACAACCCAGGTGGATGTTCTCACCAGCAATAAACCCAATACCATTGTACAGTAAGACCTTTTCTTTAAAGTGGGGTGTCCCACTCAGTCTCCACCTATATACCTTATCTACTACTGTATGTGGTGTTCTTTTGTTCACATAACTCACTATTTGAGTGTTTCTTTTTGGAAAAAATAGATAAAATTGTATGAGACTACCTGCATGCTTTATTGTATGTATTGCTGTATACATTGTGTCTCATTAAAAGTTACTTTAAAAAAATAAATATTATATTCAGCTAGACTGCAGCTTATATTTCATTATTTTTTCTGCTCACTGTTTTCTGTTGAGAATATTTGCATGAATACAGAGGGCTTGATTTTCGAAAGTCCAGTAGAATGACACAAGATGCACCAAACCCCCACTTGTGGTAAAGCTGGCTGCACCGGGGACCCTGCATTGGATTTTAGTAGATTACAGGTTCTGGGCACCAAAGTTGCCATGTAGGGTTGTGCTCCAAATAGGAGGCACAAGGGTAGTGATTGTTGGAGGCTACATTTCGTTCATGGCCTGAGATGCACCATCCCCCTACCAGTATTACTTGGTCCCTGGTAATAATTGATAAAACATCTGTACCCAGTCAGAGGCAATAGACACAGTGGTGTAGCATAATAGTACAGAAATGCTTATGTACCTTAAGTGCTGGTAACCATCACACTACAGCAATACCATAACAGCTATCTGCAGTAATTTCACAACAGCCATTTATAGTACCAGTATACTGCCACAATTTATTTATTTATTTTTATTTATTGAAGTCTCTGAATTACAACCTTTGAACCAGTGGCTTGTTTACAAAGGCTCCACGTCATAGAATGAGGGAAACAAGCAACAATATACGTTGTACAATAGACAGGGTGACCAGGTACAGAATTCAGAGTGCAAATAGAAAGAAGATAAAATATTAAAATAAGTGCTACCATGTTGCAGTGAGTACAAGGCTTCAGCATTACATGATACAAGATCCAGTTGGTTACAAATGATCATTAGCAATACCAACAGTTGACATACGGCAAGGAGCAGTCAGAGAGACAACCTTGTCAAGGGCTTCAGGAGGCAAGGCCAAGGGTTGGCGAGTAGGGAATGATGGGAAAGCATATGGAGGGTGAAAAGTTAAGCAGCCTGAGTTAGACTCTGTACTATGGGGGGTAAAGTCTAAAGACCCATGAGATAAGTGCAGGGGTGAGGAGTAGAGACAGCAGGGTAGGAGACAAATGTAGAAACCGGAAGAGGTTAGCTGAGAGAAAGGAACAGAGAGAACAAGGTTAAGTGACTAAGGGTGGCAGAAAGAGACAAAGGGGGGATGCGGAAATGCAGGGACAGGGGAAATCAAGAGGGGGTAAGGGGGACAAGGGGGAGGTAGAGCAGCACTAGTGTAGTAGTCTTGGGTGGAGGTAGCAGGTTTGAGAATGGGAGCAAGGCTAGGGATGGGAAGGAGGATGGGGAGAGGGAGGGGGAGGGGGTAGGAGAGAGTGAAAAGGAGATAGGTATTGGTAAGGAGGAAGAGAGCAGCGTAGTTAGGTGGGGCAATCACAACTGTTAAGTTTCAAGGAATTCATTCTAAGTTTATATTTAAAGGGCCAGAGCCTAGAGACAGCTAGGAGATCTGGTGGGAGGTTGTTAAGCCAGCTGGGTGCCCTATACACAAATGTTCTTTGGGCCTGGGCAGTACGGCAGAAAGGAACTAGGAAGGCAGGGCTGGATGTACTTCTGGTATGGTGTAAGTTGTTGTTCATTAGGAGAAGCAGGAAGGAGGTGGGGGTGGCTAGCCCAAGACTAACTTTTTTGGCGAAAAGGCAAGTTTGGTACAAGAATCTGCCTTGCAAATTTATCGAGGTTGCTGCAACATAAAAGTCACAGGTGTGAGTGTAGCAGTGGGCACCTGTGACGAGGCAGCACACCTTATTAAGGGCAACACTTCATCTCCTAAGTGAAGTGTTAGTGGCTGCACCATAAATAATGAGCCCAAAGTCAATGATAAAGAGGAAGGAGCTAGTGATGGCAAGGCAGAGTGCATCATGGGTCATGCTATGTCTGTGTCTGTAAAAAAGGCCTAGCCCAATGCAGACAGTTGTTGATATTGTGTTGATATGTTCCTGATAGGATGGGTAACTATTGAGGGCAATGCCAAGATACTTAAAGTTGTAGACTTGTTCTAGTGGTGAGCTGAGATTGCTTACAATAAGGAGCTGGGCACGTTTGTGCTTGTTGTGCGGGCTAGTGAAGAGCATAGTTTTGGTTTTCTTATAATTCAGGATTAATTTCTGTTTGGAGAACCAGGTCTCCACTGCCAAAAATCTGTTGCAGAATGTTGGTGAGGGGTAGGGGGTCAGACTGGCTGGTGAAGAGCACCACATTGTCCTCATACAGAAGCAGCTTGGTGGGATATACTTGAGGAAAGGAGTTTAAAAATAGGCTGACTAGGAGAGGGCCCAGGATCGAGCCTTGAGGGATGTCAAAACCAAAACAAGAGATGCACACAGCAGGCACAACAGAGAACCTATGACAGAGTGGCCAGGGAGTGGCACTAGGTGTCAGCATCGCAACCATGTCCCGGACCCTCAACTTGCCCGCCCCCCATTGTGCCATGCCCAGGGATGCATGACATTTCAGTAGGTTACAAAGCCTCTGTATGCATAGTGGAGAGGGGACAGTGGTCTCACTGACATAGTGACAGACCTGCATATTCACAGTGCCACCAATAAGGCATCTGTGTACAACAGTAGTCTGACATCCCACCCCAAGGGGTGACACCTCAGTGGGCACCTACTCCATTGCCCTATGGATAGCAGTCTGTGTGGTACTGGCAGCTGCCCCACATTCAGGAGCCATAGGGTTGCCAATATTCCCTATACAGGTGCTAGGCATGACACACTGAAGTGCAGCAGCTGAAGGGCTTGCCCTCGATCAGAGAAGAGCTGGCCTTGCCATCACCGGCCTCACCTGGCACAGGTTGTTCCCTCACACAGGTACCTGTGGAGTGGTGTTGCACTTCCTGTTGCTGCAGTACAGTTAGGTGACTGGGAGGGACAGTGTGCATAGGACTGACAGGGTTCCAGACATGCTAGCAGTGCTGATTGGGCTACTGGCTCACAGTGTCATTTGTGACAGGGGTGTTCCTCAGTAGGCAATGTCCAGTCATGTTTGTAGGATGACCTGTACATGGCCTGTGCAGTAGGACCCTATCACCCCTACAGAATTTTTACACACCATGTGTGCACCTACCAACTAGATGCATACCAATCAGGAAACAACATTCCAATCTGATCGGAACAGCGCCAGGCATCCATGCATCCCCCATACACCTGCCAGTCCACCTAGCCTGTGCCCCACTGTATGGGAGTGGACCATCTGGTATGTCAGGCTGCACACTCTCCACAATCTACTTGCACACACCTCATACATGTAGGATTGAGCAGGTTGCTGATATGACATTGTTAAAGGGGGGGACTGCTCTGTTATGCCATTCATAACATGGGTTGCCGGGCACATCTGCATTGCCTGGCTTTCTGCAGTCAAGTCATTCAATGACAATGAGATGAATTGCCAATCCTCTACCCCAGAATCCACCATCTCATGGGCCATGTCTTATGACCAGGGCAACATACTGATGGCTAGGATGCGTATGTATGTCCCTTTTGCTACTCTACACATTTTGTGAATTTAACAGTGGGCCAGGCTGTGAAGTCATCTTTTCCATGTCTTCCTGCGAGTGGCTGGCTGCCCACATCAGCATTGCATGGCGTGAGTGCTGGTGGTGCAACACACATCAGTGGCAGCATCAACACCAGCAGTATCAGGACCAGCAGTGGCATCCTGGTGCAGTAGCACTCTTGTGTCAAGTGGAGCCTACTGAACATGGTGCCTAGAGTGACATGGTTAGTGCTCATCCACTGCTCCAGCAACCCTGCACCACTGCATATAGTGCCCCACTCTGAACTGCGTTGGGGACCCTTCTTACCTAGCTCTCCTTTCTGCTGCATAGAGGCCACAGTCAGTCCTGGACATGGGACCCCTGGGAGCAGTTCACCTACCTGGCTACCACGAACACTACAGTTTCGCCATCCCACCTGCCTGGATGGTAAAGCACTGGGTTTGACTTCTGCGTGACAGACATTATCGCCAATGCAGGTGTCTGTGGTGATCCGCATCCTGTCCTTATTGTCTACTGTACTTGGACATGCTGGAACAGTTACACCAGATACCACTGCACTGTCAGGGATGAGGTTGCAACTGGCAGGCCCTGTGCCTGTTCAGGGTGTCCGGGCTGTCTACGGCATAGCAGACATACCACTGCATAAGGAGGGCACAGGATCCCCTCCTACCCAGAACTGTCCCACAGTGTGGTGCATGGCCTGTTAGAAGAGCTCTGGTTGGTCTATCCACCAGCACTACCACCAGCCATGGGGGTCTTTGAAAATACAAACTTACTGTAGGGAATTCTGTAGTGCTGTTGTGGCACAAGTCCCCTTCCACCATGGTGCAGCCGTGAATCTGCCGCAAGCACAGTACAAGCCTGGGCAGTGCAGACAGACTTTCTTCAGGCCCAAGAACACTTTATAAATTGGAACTGACACATGGTGTGGTGCAGGGAGCCCTTGCATCAGTTCATTTTGACTCAAAGACTGTGTGTCAGTCTTGGGACTTTCAGACCAAGCCCAGAATAATTTTCCACAGAATTCTCCTTTTCCTGCTGATTCAGGCTCTGATGAAGTCACAGTCCCTTGTTTTATATATCACAATGTGTTGCTGTGGAAATAAATATGATGTCAGAAACAAAGGAGAGGGACCTCAACTCAACATATGATAAAGGAGGATGACCAGGAGACAGAGACTGTGTCATTATAGAAATATTCTCAATAATAAAGAATGGGAGGAGATAGGAACAGAAAATGAATAAAATGTAACCTGAAATGTATATATACAGCATAGTATATATGTATATATATATATATATAAATATATATTATATATATATATATTTATACAACATATGTTTGGGAATAAATTCACGGTTAAAAAGTAGTATCTGAGGCAGGTCATGGAGATATCACTATGACCATGAAGATATCATTGATATCTCCATGTTCCTATATGTCATAGTGATATCTCCACATTCTACGTCATTGAATCGAAACTGAAAGTCTGTCACTGTACATTGCCCGTCTCCTCTGTTTAAAACTTGTCCCCCCAAACCCCCCACACACACCTACTTCTATTTGGTTGATCCTGCCAATTATTTTTCTAAAAATGTAATTTAACCTTACCTGGTTGATCTTGCCACTGTGATAGTCAGCGGAGCATATTACTTTCACTTTTCCACTTCCAAGTAGCGTGACCGGGCGGTGTGAAGATCGACTCCTTAGGACATTACAGTAGTTAATAATAAAGAGCTCTGCACCCATTCAGTTAAAAAAACTGTGCAATTCTATTTTACTTTGTGAGAAATTGCCGACTATGTTCAGAAGACAGAGTGTGAGTCGGCAGCGTCATAGAAGCAGGAGGAAGCGCGAGCGTGTGTTGCTATAGCAACGAAACGCGCGAGTCCTCCTGCTTCTATGATGCTGCCGACTCACACTCTGTCTTCTGAACATAGTCGGCAATTTCTCACAAAGTAAAATAGAATTGCACAGTTTTTTTAACTAAATGGGTGCAGAGCTCTTTATTATTAACTACTGTAATGTCCTAAGGGGTCGATCTTCACACCGCTCGGTCATGCTACTTGGAAGGGGGAAAGTGAAAGTAATATGTTCCGCTGACTATCACAGTGGCAGGATCAACCAGATAAGTGCTTAAATTACATTTTTAGAAAAAAATAATTGGCAGGATCAACCAAATAACATTATTTATATTTTGAAACTGGTAGAATCTACCATATATATGTTTTTAATTTTGAGAACATTATCCCTTGTGTTCTGGGTTGTGGGTGTGTTTTGATTTGTGTTCAGGGAAGGGTTCCATTACAATTCAGCCCAAACATATGCTTGTATAAACAGAATATGACATGGCCTGAGTGAAGATATCATATTTATCTTCACTCGAGGCCAATGACATCAAGATATCTCACTCGTGGCTTCGCCACTCGTGAGATATCATGATATCATTGGCCTCTCATGAAGATAAATATGATATCTTCATTCAGGCCATGTCATATCCCTATATATATATATGGGATATGACATGGGTGAGAGTGAGATAGTAGAAATATCTCCATGAGCTGCCATTGTACTCTTGATATCCCAAAAGTGGCGAAGCCACGAGTTGGATACCTAGAGTTCAATGGCAGTGAGTGGAGCTAGTTCTACTGTCTCACTCTCATCCATGTCATATTCAATTTATACAACAATTATGTGTCTCTCTTTTTTCAGTTTTAAAGTTATTTACATTTGTTTGTTGCAAAAAGTGAACAAAATTGGATTTTGTGCTGTTTTTGCCAGTTATAAAAAGTTAAAAGGTATCTGTAAATGAAACTTCACTCATTTGGTAGATCTTTTTATGCTGAACAACTTTTGTGCTCACAGGACCATGCTATCATTTTTCGTTTTAAAGTTATTCGCATTTGTTTGTCAAAACAGTGAAAAGAAAACAAATGTTCTGCTGTTTTTTTGTTAAGTATAAAAAAACTAAAAGGTAGCTATAAATGCAACAACACCCATTTTGTAGATCTTTTTGTGTTAAATAACTTTTGTGCTCACAGTGCAATGCTATCATTTTTTGTTTTAAAGTTATTTGCATTTGAATACGGTTAGTACTGCTACTGAGGCCGAACATTCTAAATGAATTCCGAACCTTGGTGACATACCCAACTGGCCAAGATTTCCATTGTGACATATTTATTTAGTTTTTGTTGACCAGGTAAGGTGCGCTAGCCATAACAATGACTATTTCCAGGCACGACTCGAGAGGTTACAGAACAAAACATTGGAAACAAAAGTACAATAATTACAGTACATAATTAGACAATTTGAGGAAAAGTACAGTACAAACATGCAAAATAAGCAACAGGTAGGGTAAAATACTATTCAGTGTCAAAATAGGAATGTAAGAAGGCAACACAATAATTGAGTTCATAAGAGCAACATTCTAGAACATCTGGGGTAGGTTTATACAATAAATGAATGTAAGCACTATAATAGTCATACAGGATACATATAGGAGAGTTAGGAACTGATAGGAGTAGGGATGCTAGATAAAGGAGGGTAGGATGGAATAGAGAATTGAGGCAAGGTAAGAGGAGTGGATCAAAAGTGAAGAAGGTAGGACAATCAAATAATATGAAGAAAGTGCAGAGTGTATTAATTGGGGCCAGTTTTGAGAGAGTGGTTATGGAGAGCAGTGTTATGAGAGGGATTGGGACTAGAGTGGCTCAAAACAAGAGCAGGAACCGGAATCGGCAAGATGTTCACGTAGTAATTTTTTGAAAGAGGCATGGGAAGAAGCTAATTGTATAGTTAGCGGGATGGCATTCCAATGTTGAGGAGCATAACAGGAAAAAGCACTTGCACCTTTGGAGGAGTTATTTCTGGGGATGTGGGCAGGGGCATTGTCCACTGAACGAAAGCCATACCTGGGTGTCTAGTTAAGAAATAGGCCCATCAGTGACTTGAGTATTTGTGTTCGGATGATATTATCAATGATCAAGCCATACAAATAGGATCTCAATGCAAGAGGAGAAAGCCATCCCAGTTCAGAATAAAGAAGGCAGTGGTGTTTCATCCAATGGGAGGATGACGCATAGTGGCAGATGTTGTTGTAGGTAACATCCCACTTCCACAAACGTGTTTTACCCACTGAGGCATACGTAGCAGCCCCATAAGTGAGCGACGGCAGAAATATGCCACGTAATATGGCAAGCCTAGCTGAAGGGGTGAGCACATAACTGGAACAGTAGGCAATTCCAAGTTTCATGTTGACCAATTTGTAAGTCTGGTGAATATGAGGATCAAAATTAAGAGATGGATCAAGGGTGATACCCAGATATTTGAACAAGTGTACCACCCTGACAGATGAGCCACATACCCAACTGTGAAGATACACATTATATTTCACATGTGGTCAGTGGAATATCTCTTTTATCTTCCTGAAAAGAGATCCACACATGTTGTATAAAATGTTTTTGTGGATACTAGAAACATTTTTTTTAATTTTCTTTGCAAAATGGTTCCTGTGTCATGCATGTATTGATAATACATTGTACCTAAGCAACAATAATTTTGAAAACTACATGGAGAGGTGTGAAGTATCATAGCACAGGACTTTGAACTAGGAATCCTCAAATCTGGATCCCATCATAGCCACTGTTTCATGGTCTGAAAATAAGCAAGTAACTTGACTGTCTTCAGTCCTCAAAACTGTAAGATTAGTTAGAGGCAGGACCACACTGAAAAAAAAGCTGTTGCATCTCAGATGGACTATCCAGGGTTAATAAATTGAAAAAAAGACCAAAAGCAAGGTTGACTCTGCTTATATTGATATAATCTGTTTGCAGTGCTCACTGCATTATGGCTTGCAAATCCTGGAAAACAGTGGTAAAAGTTCCCAACGTGCCAGATGGCTTATGAAGAAGCAACATCTGAAAAATCATTACTCTAATAAAATGTCAAAAGGTTTTATTATGCACACTCAGCTGCTCCAGAAGCATGCGGTTGTGGGCTGAAGTTTCAAAAGCAGTGAAACATGTGGTGCTAAAAGCATTAGTCTAGCTCCAGTTAATCCAGAGGATAGATACGAGTGTGCTAGAGTAATTGACTGCTTTGTGTTTCAGTGCACACACTATTATAAAAATGCTCAGCTCCCAGTTTAACTAGGCTGAGAAAATGATTAGGCAACAAAAACAATTTGAAATATATTGAGAAATTCTGAGCAGTTAAATATATATGCTCTGCTCTCAATTGTGTTTATACTGAACTTTGTAGTCCATATTCATAGTTGGCTGCATTTATCCTTCCTCTACCTTTCTCCTATGGCTTGCTCATGGAGTTGATATGCTCTTTGAGTCCCACCTACCTCGATGCCACAGTCAGGATTGTTCTGTGTGCTTGTCCAAGCAGGTTTTTGTTGCACTGTATTACTTGGCATTGACTATTGTGATACATATCTGTTAATGTGCTAACAATCTTTCATCTTACTGTGGGGATGCAAGTTTAGCTCAATCATGCTTGCAGAATGGTTGAACCCCACCCATTCACAATAGTCTACCCGTGCACAGACAAACCTGACAATTTTGCAAACTTTTGTTCACAGTTTACACCACATTAATAAAAAGAGTAAACCTACTGTACTCATCCAAAATGCTGTGCCACCATGGGCATGCTCCATCCTGATTTGCTATCTCTTCGCTACTCACTCTACAGTCTTTCTTGAATGCAGCATACATGGTGCTTGCTGCTGGTGGTAGTAGTCTCCCAGAAAGAGTGAGACCACCAAGTGGTGAGTGATTGGAGGAGTTAGCTATTTGTCTCCCCCACCTTCCTGCAAGGAGACTGACTACTGGGCCAACTCAAAAGGGACCCACGAGGGTGACCAGCAGCAGTGTTGAGTCGGAGTGCACTTGACATGTTCTGGCAGTGTGTGAGAGAGACTCATAAGAAGCAGCTGTGTTTTCTATCAGAGACAGACTTCTTTTCAGTGTGTGTTGGGACTTTGGCTAAGCAGGAGAAGAAACTGAGCTTTAGGCACTTACCAATGCATAACCTTTAATTAAGAAACTTAGTGAAGGTAGAAGGGCTGTAAGAAAAAAGCAGCTTTATCACTAAACATATTTTTCATGTCGAGGGAAGGACTAAAGAGTGCATAGGGTTGGTGCACTTTGTGGGTGGGTGGCCTACATGATGACTGAGTGACTCCTATCATTATCCAGAGGAGTGCAAGTAAAAAAACAAAACACACACACAGACAAAAAAAAAAACAGCTTATAACAACAATCAACTGATTTCAAGAAAGAAAAAATATATTGTGAAGTTGAACATCCACCTTCTTCTGTTTGTTTATTTATTTTTTTCACCAATACTGATAAAACAAAAGGAATCACAGTAGCATTAAAAAAAATTTGTGTGATGGGATTTGGGAGTTGGGGATTGTCACTAGGCTTGGGGGAGGGAATAATAAAAAATCTGATAACTTCAGTCACCCAGAGTAAATAGAAGGCTTATTGCTCTGCTACTCTACAGTATACAGTACACAGTACACATCATAGACTGAAAACAAAAGTTACACTCCCTGTTCCTTCCAGCCACAGAGATTACAGACACAGCCTGAGAAAGTGAACAAGTGTCTTGTTGACCTATTTGGGAATAGTGTCCCCTTGTTTGTTAATATAATGCATCACACTGACATTGTCTACGTCAATATAGGCCCTGGAGTCAGAAGCTCCTGAAATGCCTGGATTCTGTAAAAGACAACCCTCACCTCCAGAACATTTATATGCAATGTGGTTTCCACCTGGGGCCATGGTCCTTGTGTCTGATAGGCCCCAGGAGTGCCCCTCAACCAGAGCCAGAGGCATCCATGGTAAGAATCTGCTTTGGAGTTGGAATAAGGAATGGGAAGCCATTTCATAGGTTGTCACAGTCCATTCACCAGTGCTCTGTGCAATGAAGATGTGAAGAGTACCATTTGGTCCAGCTCATCCATCAACTTATCCGATTGGATCCTTAATGTCCATTGAGGGATCCTCATGTGTTAGTGGGCTACTGGCACAGTGACAATGGCTGCTCCATGAGTCCCAGAAGATGTAGAAAAGTTCTGGCTGGGTCTTGACAACTGTTGCATACCAGACTTGCTTGAGCAAGCATATTTTCTACCCTGCCCAAGGGCAGGAAAGCACAGCCAATTTCTATGTCTAAGACTGCTTCTATCTACTACAATCTCTGGCAAGGAGTCAAGACAGACTTTGGCACATTAACTGTGACTCTTAAGTCATCAAACAGTAGCCATGCCCATGGAGCTGGCTTTCGATAGCCAGTCATCCATATTCAGGAAGACTAACAGGCCTTCCCTGTGAAGGGCTGCTGCTAAAAATGTGAAGCATTTGGTAAAGAACTGTTGTGCAGAAGACAAAGCAAAAGACAGTATTCTGAACTAGTAATGCTCCCCTTCCAGCATATATCAGAGATATTGTCTGTGAGTCTTTCTAATCTTGTTATGAAGGTATGCATCCTTCCTATCTAGGGAGCAAAGCCAGTCCCCTGTTTTCAACAAGGGAATCAGAGTTTGCAGGGAGACCATACAAAGCATCTTGTATTCTATGTAGAAGTTTAGGCCTCTCAGATCCCAAACAGGCCACAGATATCCTGTCCATTTGGGGACCAGGGAGTATCTGAAATAGAACCCTTTGTTTTTCCTGAGAGGGAGGAATTCGTTCTATAGCACGGTTGTGTATTAAAGCCTGCACTTCTTCTTTCAGAAGGGATAGATGTCCTAGAGAAAACCTGGAAGGAAGTGGTGGATGCTCTGGAGGGGACTCTAGAACCTCCAGAGCATGCCCCATAGCAGTAATCTCCAGGATCCCTTCATCTGTTGTGACCTCCCTCCATTGTTTGAGATGTAGGGAGAGTCAGCCCACTACAATCACCCCTGGAGGCAACAGCGGTGTAGGGGTAATCTGAATTGAATCAGGTTGCATTGCTGCAGGCAGCTCCACTGGCTCCAATGACCTTGGGTGCTACAGAATGGGCACCTGGCTGGAGGGATCTGGCAACTGCTCACTACCATTACCTCAGCCTTGGTGATGGTAGGCTTGGTGGTCACCTCTAGCCATAGCCTGGTGAAAGGATCTCCTTCCAGGACCCCTAGCAGGCATAGGATAAAGGGATTTGACAGACCTTAGTGTCATTTTATATATTTTAAGGCCTTTCTGTGCCTCTTCAACATCATAGCCAAACAGTTTGTTCCCTCTAGAAGGTGAATTTAGAACTGCTTGCTGTACATAATTTGCAAATCCAGTTAGCCAAGAGTAATGCCTCATGCAAATACCAGACACAGCTGCTCTGGCAGAAACATCTGACATATCATATGCTGAGCAGAGCAACTGTTTGCCAACCTCAACAGCATAAGTCAGGGTTTTAAGGTTCTATGTCATAAGGGCTATTGTCGAACAGCGAGCATGCTTATGGCAAGTGTACATCACTGAAATTCAGTTTTGGCGATGTGCAACTCCATCGCCAGTGAAAGCGGAGCAAAAACTTGGTATTTTTCTTTTATGCAGGGTGCTGCACCCCCCACACCCTCCCCCATGGGGGGCTTTGCCCCCTGCACCCTCCTACTATAGATTCTCAGCTCCAGGGGGGTTCATGTCAGAAGGGGGGTGTATCCATGGAAAAAAAATTCCTGTCTCGGGTCTGGCGCAACAAAATATGCTGGTGCCCGGTCCTGAACCCTGCATCCCCACCACCCCAGGCCAGCACCCACCACACCACGCCACAGCACCAGCTCAGCTGCAATCCACGGCACCACCCCTCACAAACCCTCCCGCCCCTCGCTTGGCATGCTCACTCCCCCCCAACACCCATATAAGTGGGCAAAATCCTGTTGCCTTTCATGAATCCTCCCCATCTGGTCACCCTCTCTACACCCTCACCATTGGGGCAGTCACCGCAAGTGGGTCACCATTTTAGTAGACTCCTGCTTGCAGATAACCAAAGTCACAGGATACTGAGTTTTAATTATTTCACTCTTAGCAGAACCTGGGTAGTTTTTTCAGCCTTCCACATGCTAGTCTGATATTTTATCACATGTGACTGGCAATTTGCAATTCTGAGGCTTAGTAAGGCAGAGACATATGTATGCTTGCCCATCACATCCAGCCTCCTGGATTCTTTATCAGGAGGTGGAATACGCATGTGTTTACTTGCCCTGAATCTATCATGGGCATCCATATTTATTTATTTATTTTCCAATTTTTGACCAGGAAAGACAAACTAGACAGTGATAACTTGTTTCTAGGTGCATCCTGGGGGGTGGGTTACATGCACCTATTTTATTGAGGGGGCAATGTTTGCCATTACACTGAGGAAATCCCCCTACTCTTTCTGAGGGGGCACTGTTTCCATGGAGGAGGACACTTTGCATGTTTATTCTACTGATGTACCTGTGGGTGTGCAGGTCTCCCAACCCACAGGTCCAGTGCAGGAGACTGAGGAAAATATGGAGTTTGGAGAAACAGTGACTGAAACTGCTATTGAAAGAGTGAGTACACCTACTGGATTATTCTGTGCAGATGAGGTCTGGTTGGAGCATTTGTTGTTACAAAATAGAGCACTGGGACATGAGTTGTTGAATATTAACCCAGAAGCTGGCTCTGAAGAGGCACACAAACCCATTGAAGTCACGGAGCTGTTGGCCTCACAAACTTCAAGAAATGCAGCACGTTTGTTAAAGGAACTGGCTGAAGAGCGAAGTAGTATGCTGACTGTAGATGCGGCTCCTGTGTCAACGCCCTGTGACACACATTCATCAAAGGCATTCCTTATGCCTCAGTCAGCACCAGCGGGGAAAGAAATGTCAGATGAGGTTTTGCTTGTATCAGAGTCAGAAACTGTTCCTGGTGTGGGAGCTGAAGTTAGCATCATACGTACTGAACATTTTTCCCCAAATACTATGGAACACTCTGAAAATGCAGGATTCACTTTACCCAAAGGGAGAGAGAGTGAATCTGCACTCTGTAAATGACAGAGGAGATCTCCTAGTTCACTGGCCTGTTCATTGTTAAACACAGGGTGGAAAAGGGGAGAGGCTGGAATCTAGATCCCTGACCCTGCTCACAGCCCGATACCTGGCCAAAATAACAGCTGTGGCACTACAAATAGGGAGGTTGGTAGTAAGAAGATGAATGGTGAGAATATACTAAATGAGACAGTTTAACAGGAGGGGATGTAGGAAGTTAAGGACAAAGAAATGTCTTTCTTCAGAGACTACCTCTTCATCTGAAAATGATGAAACTTGTAATCAGCAGACAGAATGAGGAGATAGAACTGAAGCTAAACAGGTTCCTCCACAGCTGAACTCGGACTTTAGGGAGCAGTCTAAGACAAAATGGGAAGAATTTAGAAAAAAAGATCCTTTTGTTGTCCCCCCGCTCTTTGCAGAGACACAATGCTGTTCATTTGGAATATTTATTAGGGCTCGAGGTTGCACAAGACCATCTATATGTGGGCAGGAACTTACTGAAAGCCTCTTTGTTTTGTTTTTTTCTAATGAGATACATGCTTTAATTCATATTTCTGTGGCAAGTTATTATGATATCAGTTTTAATACTCACCAAGGCTTGGAACGTTTTTGGTCCAAATATGAAGTGTTAAAGTATACAGAAATTTGGTTACCTTTTAGAGCTATTAGTTTAACTAAACCTACAATTAAGTATGCTACTGTGTTATTTCCAAATGAAACTGTGTCTGTGCATGACATTACTTACTGGATGCAGCAAAGGTGTCATATATTAGGTCTTCTCCAGCCAATATTTGATGATGAGCACATATGGAATGGGGCCTGGAAGTACAAAGTGCATTTAAGAAACAATAGTTTGGGTGCCATACATTTGCCTAATAGTTTTTTTTTTTTTTGGAAAGAAAAGGGGCACTGTTTTCACATAGGTCAGTCAAAGGCCTGTTTTAAGTGTGGGGTCTTTATGCATCTCAGCTCTGCCTATGGTAGGCTGAGGTGCAGCTTATGTCTTATCTTTGGGCACAACAGATTGCCGGAAGGAACTGAAATGTAATTTATGTGCGGAGGATGGGCATGCTTTTTGAGCCTGCCCCTGGGCCATACATAACCGCATTGATCATATGTGTTAAGACACCATAATTAGAGATGCTCAGAAGAAGGATATGGCTTCATGGAAAGCCTCTGCAGGGCAGTTAGAAAAAGCTCATTCTGACCAGGCCCCAGCAGATCCCATTCCCTCCACACCTCATTCCCAACCCCCTCCTCCAGTAGTAAGCATTGTTCCTGAACCAGAGGATGCTAATATTATTATTTATTCCTGAGGTGCCTATTGTTCCACATGAAGATGTCATTATAGCATGAGCCTCCCGTACTCCCTGATGCAGGGCAGGAACATGTGGTCATGCCCCCCGCACTGTTAAGAGCCTGTCAAACAAAAGTGATATCAGGCAGTCTAGGCCTCGATCTAAAGAAACTAAAGCCTGTGTACTTGGAAGAGCGATACCTCTGGCAAATAAATATGACATTTTGACCAGAAGATCCCAAGAGTCACATTAGGGTGGGGATTCTGAAGCCTCCTCACTGGCCGCTCTCTCTTCTGAGTCAGAGGAAGACTCTCAGTGTACCATATCAAATGGGGAAAGAAGGAATAAATTAGGTGCCAGGACTAGGAGGAGTACCAGATTAAAAAAAACCTCCCTAGATGATATATCCTGTCTTCCAACCACGGGTCTAGTACAAAATTAAAAATCGCGACTATCAATGTTAATAGTACTAGAAATGCAAGAAAAAGGCTTGTTCCTTTTATGGTTCTAAATGATTTACACTGTGATATATATTTTCTATAAGACACTAGGTTTAATACTATTTCTTTGGTAAAAGCAGCTCAGCAACTATGGTATGGGGGCACTTCTTTTGTTCTTTTGGGACTGATGTGTGTGAAGAGGTTGGAATTTTGTTTCCAGGGGTGGGTTTAAAATTTCCAAATTAGTGGATATTATGCCAAGGAGAGCCTTACTGTTGCATTTTTTTGTACAAAAATGAGGCCTGGAGACTTATAACCTTATATGCCCCTGCAAGAAAAAAAAAATAGGGTAGATCTCTTTAATGAGATCAAACCATTTTTGTTCACAACTAAACAGGTTCTGTGGGGTGGTGATTTCAATTGTGTGTTGTCTAGGCTGGCTAGAGAAGCGGTTACATCTAAGTTGTTTTGTGATTCTAACTGTCTCACGTCTATCATATTCCAATGCAACTTAGAAGACTCTTTTAGGACCTTACATCCCCAGGGGGGTTCTACATTTCATGGGGGGGGACTCTTTCCACTAGGATTGAATTTTATTTACACAGAGTTGTATCAATATACACAAAGCAGAAACAATTCCTCTAGAAACATCAGATCACATAATACTTGCAGTGGAGTTATTAGTCCTCAGTATGGGAGGAGTTATTGGAAGCTTAACACCTCCTTATTAAAGGAAGATATTTTAGTTAGAAACACCAAAGAATTTTTAAAGGCAAGAATGTCCATTGCTGGGTTGATGGAGGACCTTAGTTTTTGGTGGGTGGAGGCAAAAAGGGGACTACAATCTTTATTTCAGTGGTTCTCTACATGTACTAGGACAAATACTTAAAAAAAGTATCTCAGTCTTCAAGTTCAATTAGCAAAAGTGTATTCTGTAATCAACACTCAGAATATTAATTTAATAGCTGAAGTTAACCTCAAAAAACAGATGGAAGTATTACAGTACTCTCTAGCCACTTCCTTGTTGAATGAGCATAGAATCTGCTCTCCTGGCAAAACAGGATTTGGAGATGTTTTCTAATGTTGTATACAACGAGCTTTGGCTAGGTTTTTGACAACTGTAAAGAATGTAAATGGGCTCCAGGTTTCCACTGGTCCAGAAATTCTGAACACCATAACTGGGTATCTAACAGAAATGTATACTGCCCCCTGTATTGAAGAGCACACAGTGAAATAATTTATTTAATCTTTCAATATTCCTAATATTTCAGAATCATGTATAACTGTTCTTATTTATCCCATTACTAATGAAGAGGTTGATCTTGCAGTTAATAAGTTAAAATGGGCTACTGCACCTGGGATTGATGGACTACCCTAAGAATTTTATGAAACTTTTATAGATGCCCTTTGGAGAAATTGGCAACAATCCAAAAAGAAAAAAGTAGCTGTGGTAAAAACATTTCTGTTTTCCATTTCTTTATTTATTAGTGCTATATACCCTGTTCCAGTGGCCTTGGAGACTTCTCTTTTAAGTTTAGTTTTTCAAGTAATTTGGGGGAATCGTTTAAATCCAATTAGGAGGGAGATTTTATATTTACCAGTTGATAATGAGGGGTTGAATTTGTTAAACACTATAGCTTTTTATTAGAGTGTTTTTTTTTTCCATAAAAATTTGCCGGACGTTTCCAGGCCTAGTATGGCTATATGGACCCTATTTGCAAGGAAATGGCTTGACCCTCTTTATCAGGTATAGTGTAATCATGGGACATTACAGGCTCAGGTTAAGATGGATTGTTTTTTCTTTCCACCAGCTTTGGTGAAACTAAAAAAATGGAAATTGACACTTCACATCACACAAATACAAACCAGTAAAACTGTGTATGATACAATACAAACACAGGCATATATCACTCAGGTTGATTTTAAAGATATTTCTCATAATTATCACCCTAGGGTGTTGGATTCGTTGAAGGATCCCTATATCCTGCCAAGGTTGGGGATGTTATGTGGCTTTGTTCCCATGGAAGGCTATATGTAAAGGGAATGCTAAGCACAAAATTTAGGAAGAACGTATGTGTCCTAGAGTTAGTTGTATCACACAGGAAGAAACCATGATGTATTTTCTCATTCAGTGTCCTTTTGTTCAGGAGATGTGGTAGCAGTTGGCACTAAAATGGGCCAACTCTTGTTGGAAGACTGCAACATATCAGGAAGTGGTTGGGGGTTTTAGCCTGGAGAGGATGGGGCTGGATGGGGGATTGATTAGCCTTATATTTGTATTCATAAAGTTCATTTTATGGCAATCTTGTTGCAAGTTTGTTTTGCAACATAAGTGTCAGGACCCTGGAACTGTTATTTGTATTATTGAGCAGGAATTATTCAAACAGTGTATGTTTGAGAAACAACAAATGTATCATGAAGTTTGGGCAATTCAATGGGATATGTCCCATTTATGAAAGATAAAATTGGATTATTTTTCTTTCTTTCTATTTTATTTCAGAAAATTTAGGATAGCTGTATGTTTTTTATGCCCTCCCTCAAGTTATATTATTTGAAGTTATTGTATGATGTTTCTTTGATTGTATATTGTTCAGTTTCTCAAACAAAATGTTCCCCATCTCTTGCTGGAGGGGTGCTGTGTGCTTCCTTCCTGTCAACATGGACAAGTATGGCCCGTGGGAGGAAGAAGTTGGTGGTGGTGGTGGAGAGTCTCATTTGGGAGACTCTGGCCCAATGATTGTTTTAACCAATGTTTTGGAACCCACAGGTGCCTCATTTTTAGTGGTGGAGCAAACTTAAAGAATGAAGTTAGAGGACAAGAAGAAACACCGTTTGGAGATGTCAGAGGCAGAGTAATCTTTTCTGCAGCATAAACCACTAGCTGAAGAATGGAAATGAAAATTTTTGCTGGTCCAGCAACAGCTTTTACCTGAGAAAAAAATATCTGTGGAATCCCCTGCTCACTCCTAGCCTGAATTGATACAATTTTCTTCACAGGACTCCATCCTGGGAGTCACCACAATGGACATACCAGAAGTACTGTAGCCCCAGGAATGAGCTCTGTTACAGTCAGGGTGGCTGCAGAAAGTGGATAACTCTTGGAAACTGGACCCTTCTGTCTCTCTTCTGGGTATGAGACAGAAGTGTGCAGTGGATGCTACTAGACCAATGGAGTAAGTGCCCCTTCCTAGTTCTGTCCCAGCTTCTCTTTCAGCTGACTCTCCACTGCCTGAGGGTCTGATGGTGGCTCCTTTGGGTGAGTTGCTGCTGAGTGTGGTGGTTGCCTTTTCCTGTGGATTTACAAGGTACATTATCTCCCATAGATACATCTCAGGCAGCTTCTGTGTTGACTCAGGCTTCTGTTTTAGCTGCCCTTGTACAGCCTGTTTCCTCTCCTACTTTTGTGAATCAGCCTGTTCCATCAGAGCCTGACCTTCCCCCTCCTATAGCTTTTACTGACTCTATGCTTCCGTGTTTTGCTAGCTTATTCCATCATCCAGTTGAATCAGCTGAAAGGCACAATGAGGTGTGTGTTCACTACAAAGGGGGTCTGTATCATCTCCTAGATAGAGCTTATGTTGGGAAATGTTTATTGAAGTACTCTTTGCATTTTTCCCCCATCTGAGGTTTTTACTTTAATCCATGCCTCGGGAGATATGAGTTTTGATATTAGCTTGTGGACAATGTCACTGTTAAAGCTGTTTTGTGCTAAATATATACTTTAAAAGATACACCCCTTTGAGCTCCATTTTTGGTCATTCCCCTCACAATGCCATCCTTTCTTTTTGTCACAGTCTTGATCAGAAATGAAGGAGTTAATGTGAATGATATAACTTACTGGCTCAGACACATTGTGATTTGCAGGGTAACCCGGAGCCCATTTTGGATAGTGAAGGCTTTTGTATTGGAGTCTGGAAGTTGCAAGTTCAGCTTTGCCATGGGGAGGATGGTATACAACACCTTCCTAGCAGCTTTTTTCCGTGGAGGGACAGGGACTTTGTTCTACCTTGGACAACCAAAATCTAGCTACAAGTGTGGCTCCTTGCATCACTTGAGTAATTCTTGTGCAGTTATCAAATGCACTTTGTGTGGGGACTTTTGCCACTCTGGATTACACTGTACATTTCCTCTGATGTGTAATGTATGTGATGAGGATGGGCACACTTTTTGTTCATGTTCCTGGGCTGCACAGAACTCTTATGATTCAGTGGAACATGATTTTCTTGTACACCAAGCTACTCACTCTCATAGCTCTACTTCTCCTGAGGTCTCTTAGGCCCAGTAGATGGATCCAGTACTGCCAGTTGTTCCTTCTGCACCTCCTGCCATGGTTTCCTCATTGTGGGTACCCTCTGACTCTCCAAACCTAGTTTCAGAGACACTCATGGAGTTCTTCAGCCCCTTGCCTACTATTCCATCTGATATTCCTTCCAAAGAGTCAGTCTCTGAGATGACCTCTCCATCCCAATGTTTGTGGATTTCCAGCCTGTTTTGAAGGGGATGTGTAAATGGAAGAAACCTGCTTTGCCAGTTTTAGAGCCTTTAGCACTCCAAAATTATCTTTCTTCTTTAAAGAACTGGGGAGATACTGAGGAAGATTTGGATTCTGATGTTTTTTTCCGTTGCTACCTCCCAACAGGAGTTTCGCTCTGATGTTGAAGAACGTGGTACTTCAGGTACCTCTGCTCTGAGGTCTAGTCAATAAACTAATTTGAAAACTAGGACATTGGCCTAGACTTGAATTTCCTTTTTCTGAATGCCTTTTTTTCCTGACTTACGTTTTTCATCCTTGAATGTTAATAGTGTTAGATCTGATAAAAAACATATTTCTGCATTTGCAGTTTTGGCTTAGGTGGTTGCTAATTTTTTTTTTTACAGGACACCAGGTTGCGGTCTACTGCCGACATCACTTTGGCCCAGTCTGCCTGATTGTGTAGTCCTTCATTTTGGTTGCTTGGGGACCATGCATGCAGTGCACTGGCTATCTGTTTTAAATCTGCGGCCTTTAATGTTTTTCCTCTGGTAGATATCTTTTCTGGTAAGGCACTACTGCTTGATGTGTCCTTTTTCCATCATCCCATCTGTCTAATCATGTAGTATGCACCTCAGACTAAAGCCTCTCATATCATATTGTTTCAGCTGGTCAGTCATATTTATGTATGTACTAGTTTCCTGGTTCTTTTAGGTAGTTACTTAAATTTTTGTTTGTCTATCACAGACGGAGAGCACAAACGTCTAAGAATTTTTGTGATTCAATTTTTTTAACATTCAATGTTTTCAAAATCTCACTTAGTTGATGCACATAAGGTTGTATCTGCCACCCCTTTGCATACATTTCATAACGGTTCATTATCTACTTGCATCAGTTTTTGGTTTGTTTCTATGATTTTGCCCATTTCATAGGTGGTGGAAGTTCCAGTAGAAATGCTGGATCACTGCTTGCTAATCCTGCACTTAACAGATTTTTCTCAAGTCACCTTGAGTTGGGGATTATGGAGATTGAGTAGTAGTTTATTACATGATCATCAGGTATTGTTGGAACATTTTCAGGTTTTGGAGAAGAGGAAATCAGTTCATTGCATCTATGATTCACTGGTTTCATGATGGATAGATACTAAACAGGATTTTAGATCCTTTTTCAGGATGATTGCGACATGTTTGAGTCACCTTAAATATGATACTTCTCTTTACCTACGGGCTCAGTTGTATAGATTATTTTCTTTTCAATCTGATAATACATACAATTTTTCAGCTCAAATTTCCAAGGTCAAGCTGAAATGGCTGACTTACACCATAATACATTGCGTTCCTTGTAATTTGAACAGAAATTTGATACACAGAGTAAGAAGTCTCAGCTTAATCAATTTGATAGCTGTTATGATAGACTGGAGGCTGTTCAGAGATGGACAACAAGGTTGGTGCAAGAGTTGGAGGATAGACCATACAGGGACAGGCAGAGGAAGCTGGGGATGTATTCCCTCCAGTTCAGAAGGTTTAGAGGCAACATGTGCTTAGTATATAGTGCCTTTAGGGACATGGATCTCTGAGAAGGTGTGGGGCTGAAAGCTAGATCAAGTCAAAAAACTAACAGAGGCCACCTGTACCAGCTCCAAGGTGAAGCCTATAACAAGAACCCAAGGGGAAACTGGTTCTCCCAGAAAGTAGTCAATAACTGGAACACACTGCCACAAACTGCTGTATCTTGCAATACAATGCACCAATTTAAGCAAGCATTCGACAACCGCTTTTCTGAACAAAAATATGCAGTAACTTCTTAATGGTGCAGGTCTTTAAAAGCTAATGCTATTGAACCTGAATAAAAACCTATGAAACCTATAGAGTTTCACAAAAATATATTTGTGCCTTACAGGATGGGATGGGTCAGCTGGTTACTGATAAATCAGTTATTTTGCAAGTCTTGGAAACCCACATTACTAATACTTTTTCCTGCTGTTCAGATAATTTGGCCCACATGGATTTGTTGTTGGAGGTTTGTCAGGCACCTTTACTTATCACTTCACACCGTGTTACTTTGGTGGCTCCAATTACTAAATTGGAATTAGAACAGGTTATTTGTAGTTTAACGGTAGACATGGCTCCTGGTTCAGATGGCCTTACTGGGAGTTTTTATAAATGGTTATGGCCATATTTTTCTTCTGAATTATTGGATTTGTTTACTTATCTACTTCAGACTTCTAGACTACCTGAGGATATGTACACAAGTTTAATGATTTTTCTCCTCAAGAAGAGCGATCAGACTCACATTTCTAATTACATACGATCACACTCCATAATGCTGATTTTAAGATTTTTACTAAATTGTTGAGCAAACACTTACAAATGGTATTAGCTGACATTCTTCATCCTACACAGTTGTGTTCTTTTCCTGGCAAGTCAATTCTTGACACACTGGTGCTCTTGCTTGAATTGGTTGCACAAGGGTTAAACGATTTCTTGCAGGGTTATATTTTAGGTTTGGACCAGCTCACAACTTTTGACTGTTTCCTATGCTTGCTTATGGAAAGGTTTATTAACTTATGGTTTCCCCCTGTTTTTATCCACTGGATACATATTTGCTATTCTTATACTTCAGTTTCTCTGTATGTCAATGGCTGGTTTGAAAGAGCCTGTGTGGTCCCCCGTGGTGCGAGACAAGGTCGTCCGCTTAGTTGTCTTTTATATGTTTTATCTTTGGATCCTTTGATTCAGTTACTGAATTTATCCCTGTGGGTTCGAGGCCTTTTCTTGTCTCTGCTTCCCCTCCTCCCCTCGAGTCACCACCATTGTGTATGCAGATGATCTGTGTGTTTGTTTAACGGATGATTTTTCAGGAGTGGCAGTGGAACATCTCCTCTGATTCTTTCCTGATGCCACAGGGGCTGTGATTAATTTTCAGAAATGTGTTTGTGTTTGTATTCAGTCACTGCATTCTTATAGCTCCACTTTAGCTGGGGTTTCTGTCACATGTGAACCTTATAAGATTTTGGTGGTTTATATTGATCCCAGCAATATGGCTTGATTTAACTGGGATAAGCTTCTTGAGATAGGTTTTTCAAAGAGCTTACATTGGAGATCTTGGTATATGAGTAAAAAAAGCATGTTTTTTAATTAAAACTCTTTGAATTCCAATGTTTTTGTATTGCACTGGGTCAGAATAGCGCCAACCACAATGCCTTCAGCAATAATAGTGTGGCAATAATAATATCAGTTTTATTTTTGTGGGAGGTCCTGCCCCCCCAGGTCGGCCCCCGCATCCCTAGGACTGAAAGATTCTCACCCCAGGGGGAGCGGATCACAGGGAATGTTAAAATATGTGAGGCCATGGAATACTGTTTCCATGGCTCCGTGTCAAAGAAACAAAGTCCTGAGTGGGCAAAAATGTTGGTGATCAGGATTAGAACCCTGGTCTCCACTGCCACTGGTTGAGCTGCTCTATGCCCTAGCCCTCCATTCCATGGGAGCAGCTCAGCCAGCCTCCTGGATCCTGGTGCTCTTGTTTGTGGAGAGCACCATGGACAGTGACCTGGGGAGCACTTACTGAACGTGCTGTGGATCCGCTCTCGCTGTCCATGCTTGCACTACATAGACTAGTGCTCTGTAGACTGGCACTACTCATGTAGCACTATTCTAACCAGGTATCTTTTTGGCATCTCAGTTATGTTCCCCCCCCCCTCAGGGAGATAGAGGTTTGAATTTTTAGTTGCTTTTTACAATGTTTATGGGGCAGTTGCCTTAATCCAGTGAAACGTGGAATGACTTATTTGAATATTTCGTCAGGGGGTTTGTGGATGATTAATTCCATTATTTTCTTTTCAGTATTTTTATTTATGCTAACCTGCATCCTTTTTTGCTTTCTTCTCCCCATATTTTGACTTGTTGGGTTCATCATCAGATTGTTGAGATTCTCCAGGAATGGAGGAATGATTCTTTTATACATAAGAATAAACAGTGTTATTGGTTGTCCCCTTCTTTCTTTTTGTGTTTGTTTTGAAAATTGAAACAGTGTAATGTTCCATACAGTTCTGTTTCTACATTGTCCCATCCATAAAAGCTTCTATGGATCAGTGGTGAGGTCTGCTTTTTTCTGTCCCACCTGATTTTTTCGCAGTTGTTTCCGCATGACCAGGCCTCTGTTAGTTGCTTAATGATGGAAAGGAGAATTCTTATTTCTATGTGGGATGTGGGATGGTTGTGTGCTCATAAAAATATAAAGTTAAACTGGAAAGATTTTGACCTAGATCTACATGTACTAGTGTGGTTGAGTCTCTGGAGCATCTGTATTTGCATTGTCCCTTTATTCAGGATATTTGGTTGGTAGTTTTGGACTGTTGGAAGAAAAAAACTTTTTAGTTCTTTATCTCCAAAGGTTCTGTTTTGAGGTATTTTTCCTTTGCAATGGCATTTTCATAATGCTATTAGCCTTAGAGTTGTATTCACCTATTTTTATATTGAATCAGGCAAGCCAGGTGTAGACTGATGCTTCAGCAACAATTACTTACTCCTGATGAGCTCTTACATACTGTTGTTTCTGCTAATTCCTGAATCCAGACTAAAGATTTACATTCTGTTTCTCCACAACTTTTCCAGGATTGGTGGGGCTCACTCTTGTGGTTACAGTGATTCTTTCTTTTTATTTTTTTATTTTTTTTGTGGTTATATAATATGCTTTTTGAGTTTCATATTTGTTTTTGGTCAGGTGTTCCTTTTTGATTTTGTTCTGTACCCAGTTTGTTATTTTTTTTGGATCTTTTTTTTTTGTGAGTTATTTTTCTGCTCCTCTGGATGGCTGGGACAGGCTTAGCCCCATTTCTGCCATGTACACCGGAGCTCAACTTCCACCTAGCAGCCAGCCTCTGCCTCAGGAGCAGAGTCGGGGAGTACCATTGCTTATCCCCCATAGAGGTTCCCCCCCAGTTTGGCCAGCCAGAGAGAGAGAGAGAGACTACATCATCCTGGGACCCCCACTCTGACTTGTTCAGGGCTTTGTTTGACCATGGGGGAGGTCCCCCAATGCTGGTGTCACTGTCGCTCATCCAGAGGGATTTTCCCATGTAGGTTCCCTGTTGGGAAGAGGTGTGTAATGGCTTTCTGCATTGTATATCCTCCCTGCTTCAGTGCCACTGGAGCCTGCATTGTCTCACCCCCATTGACATACGAAATGCTTGCTCCACCCCGGTCTCCACCAGAGGCCACTACAGTGTCTGGAAACCCCTGAAACCCACCCCAGAAGAGGAGAGCATTCCTCTGAGCACTCAATCCTCTCCCACTCCTGCTGACCCCCGGTGGCCCCAGCTTGTTCCACAACTTGGGTTGCCAGCATGGCACAAGGTGTGGTGTCCAGCGCTTCAACCCTCAGCACCACCAGACTGGCCAATTTTTTTGATCTTGAATAAAAAACAAAAATCCCCTACTCTTGTCGGTAGGGGCAGACTCTGTCCGAGTGGTCGGCAAGATGGCTGCTCCTGGGAGACAGAGTTGAAGGTGGAGGTGGCTCTCTTCTGCTAGCAGCACCCATGGATGGTAGTTTATTTGGTACTACACCTGCATTTCCTACAGTCTCAGATTTACATACTACAACTGCTATGGCTATAGAACCTGCTATGGACATTGCTACAAACTCTTATATAGTATTACCTGGTGCTGCCATTGTTGGTGGTGAGAACATAGACTTTTCTGGGATCCTCCAGCCACCTGTTGGGACTGGCTTACCTGAGGATGCTCCATTGATACAGAGTTTGTCATGACTCTCTCCGCCATCTAATTCAGAGCACCGGACCACAGAGGAGGTTTTGTAGGATATTTGAAATTGCTGCCAGAGACTTTTGCAGCTGCTGGCAATTGAGGACTTTGCTTTTCATACATTTTTGGAGGCTTCCCCAACAGTTTCTGCAACTACATAACAGACACAGGGTTCCGTGTCCTTGTCTCTGTCTCAGAACTCCATTTCTCTTTTCATATAATCCACTTGATGTCTACATCAACTGGCTGTGGGAGCTCCATGGTGTCCCACACAGACCCTTCTAGAAACAGGTTGGATGCCTTGGCAGGATGGATCCTCTTGGGCTGCTGGAATAGCCCCCCTGGCAAGTGATATAAGACACTTGGCTCGTATGAGCCAGCCTCGTTATATCTATCCAGAGTCAGACTCTAGTACCTCTTCTCTGCAGTTGGCCTGTGTTGGCTTGGACAAGGCGGAAACCTCATGCCAGATGTCTGAGTCAGTTACCATGATTACTCGGCCTCCAGTTTGACCTCTGGATGAGTCGGCTGCACTGCCTACAGACCAGTTCTCTTTCCCTAAGTCGGGGAAATCATCATAGCCTATGGAGCAAGTTATGGACCCACAACAGAATTTCCAGGTGCTATTTACCAGTCCTGCACTGCTGCCTGTGGGGTGCCTGATTTGCTGAATAGTGACTGGGAGCCTGCAGTTGATTCTCTAAGGTATGACATTTTGGATGTTGCTTTGCCACACATGATTCCTGATTCTCCACAGTCACCCATTATATCTGATATTACTCTTGAAGTTCAATCTCTTCCTTCTCATAGTTTCTCTTCTCAGTCTGTTGCCACTTTGCAGTAATCAGCACCTGGTGAGCTGCCTTGTCTGACAGCATCCTGCTCCACTTTGACATTTTCATTTGATACTAGACATCCTGTGCCCCTGGAACCTTGAGTCTCTCTTCCCTCAATGCAGTTAGCTTCAGCCATGGACATTGGCTACCATCACCCAACTTTGTCAATCCCTCCAGCTGTTGAAGGAGGATGTTGAGCTCCTTCAGTTTGTGTAACAGGTGGCTCCTGATGGACTTCTGCCCTCTTTTTCTTTGGCTCAGTCCTCTACCTCCTGGGTTGACATGATAGACCTTGCAGATGATCACTCTGCAACACTATAATACTAATTGTTGGGAACTTTGACTGTCCCTCCCACCCAATGGGGGCCAGACAGTTGGAGACATCTGTGGTTCCCTGCATGGAAATGGGCATGGCTCCGCCCTGCAAGACAGTGATGGCTAAGGCTCCATTTTGCATGGCAGGTTTCTTTTCTAATCTTGGGGTAGCTGAACAAAAGATACAATGCAGTCTGCCTTAAGTACAAAGGTGGCCAAGAAGACCATCCAGATAGGGTCTATGTGGCATGCAAACTGTTAAAAATTCCCTGCAGCTTTTAGCTTCAGAGAATTTTGACCATATCCATACCTTGGGTGACACCCAATTTGATGTCAGCTTCTGAACTCCACAACTTTTGGATAATTTTGGTACAATATATAATTTGGCTATGCCATCTCCTTTATGGACACCTTTTATTGCAATTCCACTGATGAAACTTTCCTTAAAAACCATTACAGTGCTTTTCAAGAATGAGGGGTTCATATCTCTGACATTTTACATTAGGTAAAGCTATATCATGTTGAAACAGCAACATTTCAACAACGAAAGTCATTACACTGACAATTTTAATTAAATTTGAAATTGTCATTGTAATGATCCCACTGGCAAAATTCAGCCATTTTCCCATGATGCGCTCCCCCTTCTGAGTCAAGTCTGACTCATAGTTGGATCTTTAAAGAAGTGGGGAAGCCCCCCAAAGAGGGGTGTGGGGGGCAAAGTCCCCTGAACAAAAAAACAGCCAATGTCTGCCTGTTGACATTGTAGCAGTTGCTGTGCCACATTTCAACAACTTTGTTTTCGATGCAGCTTGGTGGAACCGGGTAAAGCAATCAGCAGATGTTACTGACTGCCCTCTTCCCATCTTGGACACTGAAAATATTTGATCCAGGGGGGAAACTGTGAATGATGGCTGTAGGTGTCCAACATCTTACCAGTAGCTTTTACATCAGTCATGACAGAGGCTTTTGCTCCTATGCTGCCCATCCAAAGTCCTGTCACAGGTGTGGCTCCATGTCCCACCTCAGTAATGCCTGTAACATACAGGTGTGTGTGAATTGTGTTTAGGTACTGGGCACACCAGTGCTACTGTCCAAACCCAGTTAGATGTATCCTCTGCGATGAGTTAGGTTACTCTTTCAGAAAATGTCCCTGGGCTCTCCACAATAAGGTCACCCATTAGGATCAAGAGGATGTAGTATAGAAAGCTCAATTACAGAAATTATGTGCAGTGTATTTCTTGGTGATGGAGTCAGTGTTGCTCCAGGACCCATGTACAGCCTTACAAGCTCCTGAACTGCCTCCTACGGCCATGTCTGTTGCTGCCCTTCCTTCTCCAGTTTCCACTGTGCCTGTTACAGGTGTTCTTTCTACTTCAGCTGTCTCAGTGTCTCCTGCTGCTTGCTCAGTAGTGGTTCACCAGGATGTCCTACACGATTCTACTCCTTGTCCTCTGACTGATGAATCCACTGTGTAACAGTCCCTGGGGATGCTTCTTCCCACCCCTTCTTAAGATGATTTTACTGTTGTTACAGGGAAATGGAGATCTCACTCCACTCCATGATCTAAGATTTTGTGTAAGGATTCCATGTTGACTTTCAATAGTTATTCTGTCCTTCAAGGACAGGCTGCGAGGAGGATGAGGACTCGAAAGCTTCCTCAAATTCATTCCTCACAGAATCATCTTTCTAATATTGAGGTGGACATTGAAGATGTCTGACTTGCCCAAAGAAGACTAGAAAGAAAAGGAGTTGATATATTTTACTTATTGTCATGGTACAGTACTTCTTTTTTGGTTTCTTTCTTTCCTTTCTAGGTCTGCAGAGGGTGTACTCCTGCAGGCCTCTTGCTATGAGAAAAGTACTTCTGCATTCTTTCTGACAGAACATGTTGGAGTTAAAACACAGTCACCTCAGCATCTGTGAAGTGCTCTGCTAGCTGTCTCTATAGGGAGTTGCACTGCACTATTTTTATTTTTGGCAGTCACAGAGGAACACAGCACACTCTGCCATATCCCAGATGGCCACCAAACTTCATTGCACATGCATGATTACTAGTACATGCACAGTAGCACTCAGTTATCATCTTGGTAACAGTAGAGTATACCATGTTCTGCCGTGACCGCCAAAAATAAAAATTGTTTAAATTATAGATATCCCCCACCCAGCCTCCTCTCAGCACCCCGGAAACATAGTGAGTGACACTGGGGTGCCCAATCCCCCAGTGTTGGGAAACATATGGGTGACACTGGGGCTGCCCAATCCCCCAATGTCCAAATCAGGCATCCTTGTTTTGTTTTGTTTATTAAAGATCCCCCCACCTGATCCTCCCTTTCAGTACCCACCACCCCACTTCCCCCCTCAAGAAACATAATTGTTACACTGGGGGTACCCAATCCCACAGTGCAAGAATCCTCGCTCTTTAAAAAAAAATGCAAAAAGGAAACCATCCATCAATGTCTTTTGTGGCCGTTAGACTCCCCTCACCCAACTCTCCCATTAAGCACCCAACCCCAAGCCCTTACTTACCAATCAGAGGCCCAATGCTGTAATCCTCTCTGGACCATAGACATGTCTTCACTCTTCAAAGCCAGACTGTGAACTGAAGAAACAGATATGCAGGTCAATATATTTCAATGGGGTTTTGAATTTAGTGGCATAACTTGGGCATTTTTGCATATTTTTGGCCCAAATTTTCAACATGCCTTTTTTGGACACCTCCCAATGAATAATTATACTCACATTAGGCAAATCTGTCCATAAATGTTATTTCATGGTCCCTAGGTTATATCACCTTTCAGGCAGGAGCTGAAACTTTTCTCTGTCCTTGTAGATGAGGTGGGGTCATAAAAAGGCCAGATTGAAACTTTGGTGAAAAAATATAAAAAAAAATACAAAGTTATGAGCCTACATCAAATTTTGCAAACACAGGCTCATAACTTTGGTAGTTTTCAATATTTTTACCCCAAATTTACAACATAGCCATATTTTTGAATATGACAGATGTCATTTTTTTTTCAGATCTGGCCAAAATGCTTTTTCACATGTCAACAGGTGATTTCACAGTCCCATTGCAAAATCACCTTTTGGGCAGGAGTTGAAAAATTTCTCTGCTCTTTTTCATGAGGTGAGGTCATAGAAAGGCTATGTTGAAAATTTGGTGTAAAACTATTAAAAAACAACACAATTATTAGCCTATGTTGAATTTTGAGAATGCAGGCTCATAACTTTGGTAATTTTCAATATTTTTATCCTAAATTTATAACATGGCCATATCTTTACATCACCTCCTGAATGTGACAGATGTTATATTTCAAATCTTGGCGAAAAATGTTTTTTTTTCACATCCCAAAAGGTGATTTAGTGGTCCCTGTGTGACATCACCTTTCAGGTAGGATATAAATATGTTCTCTGCCCTTGTCCATAAGGTGGGGTAATAAGAAAGCTATGTTGAAACTTTTGTGCAAAAATATTAAAAAACAACAAAGTTATGAGACTTTGTTGAATTTTGCAAATGCAGGCTTGTGACTTCAGTAATTTTCAATATTGTTACACCAGATTTACAACACAGTAATTTATTTATAGCACCTCATGAATGTGACAGCTGCCATTTTTCTAATCAAGTCCAAAATATGTTTTGCATCCCAAAAATCGATTTCACAGTCCCTGTGTGAAATCACCTTTAGACCAGGAGTTGAACATTTGCTCTGCCCTTCTTCATGAGGCAGGGTCATAATAAGACTATGTTGAAAATTTGGAGTACAAATATTACAAAACAACAAATTTGAGAGTCTACATTACATTTTGCTAATGCAGGCTCCTAACTTTGGTAATTTTCAATATTTTTATTCCAAATTCCTCTCATGCAGTCCTATCGGTTCTTGCCAGAGTTTATCATGTCTTCTGCTTCTGCTCTGGTTCTAAATGTACTCCTTTTGAATGTGAATAGCTTTGGGGTATGGCCAACCACCGACCAAGATGGTGGGGGGGCGTGGCCAACCACTGACCAAGATGGCGACTTAATTGCAAAGCTCTCTCTGCCTTTGAGCCTAGAACCCGACTATATGCTGTTTCAGTGATACTTGATAGGAACAACTAAGTTTAAAAGGGATCGGAAAGTATCCACTATCTCTAGATTGTTTCATAGTGACAGTCAGACATAAGAGTCCTTCAAGAAGAGTCAGTTTGTTCTAAAGGCACCCACACTATTAGGCCGCATTGCGCTGTTAACAAAAGGAAGAGAGGAACCCTCGATTAGGGACATGTTTGCTTCAATAATGACTAACATCGATGCTTTAATTTTGGCGGCAAACACCACTGCTGTATCGATGCAACAACTGGATGTTAGGGTAGACCGAATCAAGCAAAAAGTGACAATGCAAGATGATGTAATGCAGGGTCATTGTGTGACCATGCAGGAACAAGTGGCCCAAATTCGTTCTCTACAGGACAAGCTTGAGGACCTAGAAAATAGGAACCGCCGAAATGATCTGCAGATCCTTGGCTTCCTGGAGGGCTGTGAAGCTGGGAAGGCTTTATTCTTTTTGCAACGTACGCTCCCTGAAATCTTGCAACTTCCTGAGGGCACTAGGATTACGACTGAAAGGGCACATTGCTCCCTGCAGCCCAAACCAGACAAGAGGACAGACCCAGACCATTTATTGTTCAAATTCTAAATTATGCAGAAAAGGATGCAATACAAGCCAGAGCCAGGGAATTGGGGCAACTTCGCTGGCATGAACACACGATCATGATCTTTCAGGATTACTCTAAGGAGTTGGCTACTAAAAGGAAGGCTTTCTCTGAAGTATGTCGCAAACTACATGTATTACAAGTCCCATTCACTCTGCGATACCCTGCTAATTTACAGATTATAGACAACTGGACTATACATCAGTTTGCCCCCCCCCCGGAAGCCACAATGACCTTTATTACAAGGAGATGGGAAGCAGCTCCTTATCTTACAACCAAACATGCTGATCTTCCCCACCAGAAGGCCCACTGGATGCTACAGTGACAATGCCCGTTTCATCCCTCTAATCGGCTTTGGACCCCTGGAAACAGAGATCCAGGAAAACCGCCATCATCACCACATCCCAAGCGCAATCATCCACAAGAAAGGTCACCCATATCGGCCCTTCAGGATCAAAACTTTGCTTCCGCCGAGATGGCCAAAATGGAATACGTTAGCCCCTATTTTACACAAAAATGCTTTTCCCCATTACAAGACCTGCCAGATACCGAGTGAGGAGAGGATATGATTACCAACTGAGCAACCTCAACTAGAAGCAACGGTGGACAAGAAAACACATGGGCCTCGGCCACGGATGCGGCCTACCCATTACAGGATCCAGGGTCACGATCCTCGGCTCCCGGATCACCCTCCAGGCCACAACACTGAAATTAACCAGACAGAGTTGCATCAACCCACTGGAGGAAGATGGACAGAACAGTCTTAACCATGGAAGGTTAATCAGTCAGATAAATATTAAGGGATAGGTGTCTCGGGGGATTGGGAACTAACAGGGCGGGGAGGGCAGAGTTAACTGAGTAAACAAGATGAGTATGGTGGGTAATGGATCCTTGTTCTTATAGGAACATCTTCAGCCCCCCCCCCCAAAGAAGGCTCTGCAAACAATTATTAACTTAAGTTAAGAGTTAACTGAGGCCTGCTTAACAGGGAGATAAAAATCTAACTCCCTCAGTATAAGCCCGTGCAGGCTTGCAAAAGGTCTTTTTTCCTTTTTTCCCTCTAGACGCCAAACCCAGAGGTACTAGATAAATGGACTGTCTTGATATGATGTGCTTTAAATATTCAATGTGTTCCATGTACAGGTTACTACCCTAGTGAATGGGTTATATGTTATATTTCTGCCCGCTCTGACGGACCACCGAAGATATGTCCCTTGGGAGGTGTGATGAGGGGGAGTACGATCAAGGCCCCAACAAGACAGGCAGAAGAGCATGTAAATTATATGTCAGGCAGATCCCACACCCAACGTGGATTTTTTGGTATGTCCCCTTTACTAAAAGGCATTGTACAGGAAAGGGCACAATTGGCATAAAGCACCCTTATCCAAGTATGAGATATGCACGATCCAGAGATACTGGGGACTATCAGGCAATATTTGATTTATTGGGGGTAGAAAGTAGACAAAGGAAAAGGAGATCTGAGTTAAATTCATGACATTCCAACAAGATGTCCTGACCTCAGACCCACTCTAAATATACATTTTAAAGGGCTCCCCCACCCCCCGTAAAAAATATATATTTTTTTCTTTTCTACTATCCGAATAGAGCAGAGATAGATCTCAATTGGGTGCCTCCCATCTGGAGGGGACTATTATAATGATGCAGTGCTCCAACACTGTGATAAGCAGTTTAAGCCAGGACAAGACGTTCAATAGTCCAGTCTACTGTAGACAACATAGGATTTTGTTTAGTGTTATAATACTAATGATCTCTCTATTACAGATGTTATACTGTGTATTAGCCAAAGGGAGATTTGTTCTGACATAGGGCTATTTTCCAAATTTATGGGGCATAAGAGTTGGTATGTTTAATCCATTGTTTAAGAATCCTAGGAGAATCCCCCCCCCCCATGAGGTACAGAACTGGGGAGTTCATGCAGTGGCTCCTGAGGTATTCAGGGCAGATGACTAAATAACTATGACATCAGCAATACCCAGATGAGCAAGACAGTAATAATGATTGTTAATGTTAAAATCTGTCCAAGCACTCAGGGAACAGGGCTCTATGCAGACCACATCTAGCTCTATAAGTATAGGTCACTAAACTTGATCCCTCTGATGTCCGATCATCAAGGAGGCATGGTTCCCGATATATATATATTTATATATATACCCTGGACAGGCTCGGGGCAAGGATCTATAGATACTTCTTACTCATTGGTATTAATAGTACTGTACTGTTTAGTTTAGTAGCTCTGTAGTGTGGGGTAGTCCACCTCATGGAGACCTAGACTTTTCCACAGCGCATAACATGATCAGACATACCATTGGCTGGGGATCCAGCCGGTAAAGTCCGTTCATGCTATCTAGGTTGTTTTTGTTTAATAGGTTAAGTATAGTAGTTAAGCAAATATAGAAGTGGATATTAGACCCCTAATCAGTAATCATAGATTGCTAATTTTAAAACTTACTTATATAGATGGCGTATAGTATTTTTGATACCATCATTGTTAAGTGGCCTTATAATTCAGTATAACAAAAGTGGTTCTCAGGTACTTAGCACTGAGCTCATCTAATCTCTGTAGGTAATCATCAGACCAATATGATGGACGTGGTATTCCACACCTGAAATGTCAGAAGATTGAATTCCCCAATGAAAAGAAAGAAAGTTCTGACACATTTGAAATGTTAACATTCCAAAGTCGCTTTCTTACAGGAAACTATATTGTCAGGGAATGATCATACTCGTATGACTAAGGACTGGGTGGGCCAACAGGTTCATTTTAGCACCCTTACCAGGAAGCATAGGGTCCTAATTTTACTGCAAAATTCTCTCCCATGGATGTTAATGCAGACACTCTCAGATCAGGATGGCAGATGGGTGATAGCTACATACCAAACTCCCACAGGTCCACTCACGCTATGTAATATCTATGCCCCCAGTGATGATAATCCCCTGTTTTTTCACAAGCTGGCAGAGATGATACTAGAGTTTAACCCCCCAAACTGCCCCCTTCTTGTAGGCGGGGACTTTATTGTGACTCTGTTTCCAGCTTGGGACAGGAATGATACAGGCAAAAAAGCACACATCAGAAGTGGGAAAGCCCTCCAGCAGATGATCCTAGATCTGGTGTTTACAGATCTATGGAGGCTTTTCACCCCAGAACAAGACACTACACCTTCCACTCAGAGGTCCATGCCTCATATAGTAGGCTGGACTTCTGGTTGGGTTCACCAGCTATTACAGCTAAAACCCTTGATGTTATGATTCTTCCCAGAACCACCTCCGACCATGCTCCGGTGCAGCTTCTTATACAATGGGAAAGAGTAGCCCCCCCCCCCCACCCAGACAATGGAGCTTAGACCCTCTCCTTGGGAAAGACCCTGATTTTATCTCATGGGCCAAATATGAAGCTTCACTCTTTTTTGCTGAAAATCCCATAACAGACACCTTGGTGGCTACCACGTGGGAGGCCTTTAAAGCTATGATAAGGGGCAATATTATGGGTTATGCAGTGGTAAAAAGGAAAGAGAGAGAGAACACCAACTGGTAAACTTAGAAAAGCAGCTCTCAGCAGCTGAGGACAGTTTTAAATCTATGCCTTCCTCCTATATACATTCCCCTATAGGTAGAACTATTCTGGGCTTAACGCCTAGAAATTAATCAGCTCTTGAACAGGAAGGCAGAAGTAGCTATTCTCCGACTAAAACATACCTTTTGGGAAGGGGGTGATAAAGGGGGCAAAATACTTGCGTATCAACTAAGGAAACTGCAGGCTAGAGATACATTTCAGGGCTAAACAACAAACATGGGACATTCAGTACCTCCCCAGAGGACATTAACAACAACATGTCCATGTTTTACAGATCTCTTTATACCTCTACTCACATAACACCTAATAAAGAGACCCAATCCTTTTTGGACGCTTTGCAACTACCCAAATTGTCGGCACAGCAAGCACAGCTTTTAGACCTCCCAATTACCAGTGAAGAAGTATCTGTAACTATTCAAGGACTGAAAAAGGAAAATCCCCAGGTAGTGATGGCTACACAGCATATTTTTATCAGGCACTAACCCAGGTTATCTCCCCTCTCCTGACTTCAGTCTTTCAGGAGATAAAGCTAAAGCGCACCCTCCCCCCCTCTATGTGTGAGGCCACTATTGTGGTAATCCCAAAAAAGGGTGAAGATCCCACAAATCCTGGAAGCTATCACTCCATTTCACTTATCAACCTGGACAGCAAATTATATGCTAAAATCCAGGCAACAAGACTTAGTTTCTTACTACCGGAACTTATACACCCATCACAGGTGGGATTTATACCAGGCCACCACAGTTCAGACCACCTGAGAACTTTAATGAATCTAGTGCCCTTTTCTAAGTCACTCTCAACACCAGATGCTGCTATTGCAGTGGACTTTGAAAAGGCATTTGATTCCATCGAATGAGATTATCTTTATATGGTTCTGGTGCATTTTGGGATGGGGATACATTTCTCTCTAGGATACAGGCTATATATGTGGGTCCCTCGGCCAGAGTTAACACAAACTCAACACTTTCTCCTACATTTCCACTGGGCAGAGGCACAAGCCTAGGCTGCCCCCCCCCTTTCGTCTTAGCCATTAAACCTTTGACTGCGGCGATATGGACCCATCCTGATATATTGGGTTTGACAGTGGGAAATACAATGTATACAACTTTAATGTATGCTGATGACCTTTTGCTTCTCTTGGCAGACATCCAGAATGTCATCCTGTCACTGCTCAGTCTTCTAGAGGCGTTTTACAGACACTCTGGCCTACGACTGAATCAGAATAAGACTGAAGTACTGCTCCTTAACACTCACTGCACACAACAGATGGATGAAACAGTGGATCTCCTCTGGGCTCCCAATGGAATTACTTATTTGGGAATTGCCTTAACCTCATCCTTAGATACAATATGGCAGAATAACATTCAACCCCTCCTCTTCTCTATTAAAACAGAATTTGATAGGTGGAAGCTTCTTAAACTTACACTAGCTGGGAAGATTGTGGCTGTTAAAATGGTATCTGCCCCTAAGCTTATTTTACCTCCTTCTGCACTTGCCCAGTCCCTTTCCTAAACAGCGGCATAAGCCCTTTGACAGTTTGGTCAGGCATTTTCTCTGGGAGGGAACTAAACTTAGATATAGTAGGTCTAAACTTAGGTCACACTGGAAGCATGGGGGGTGGAATCTCCCATGGGTAGAGGGCTACCCTAGGGCTTTTCTGCTGGCCCAAATGGTCAGGTGGTTTAGCCCTCTCTCCTGCCTCTCCCCACAATGGATACAATTTGAGATGGATTTAATGGGAATGGTGAACCCTGCCTCACTTCTTTTCAGGGGAATATATCCCAAATCTGGACCAGTACATAGACTGCATACAGAACATAGTTCACTGCCAGTGGAAACTTCTCAAACAAATCGGTACGACATGCATAGGAAGATGGCAATGGAACTCCTTCCGCTCTCCTATGTTCCCATTTGGCAGAACCCATCTATCACCATAGGTGGCACTGTAGTACTGTGGAAACACTGGCTGAAGTTGGGCTTCTCCAAAATGGATGATATATTAATACCAAACCTTAACACACTCCATACCTTTCAATCCCTCCGACAGAAATGGGGAATCCCACACTCAGATATCTGGAGATACTTAAAATTGAGGGATGCCAGTCAACATCTTTTAGCTCTGACTCTGCTCTTTGATAAACCATCTGAACCCTCTGATCTGAAGAAATGGATACAACATCCTCAGGGCCTAGCAGGTGGCATATACGTCAAAATTAGGGACACCCTTCCTTCCCAGTCATAGCAGGCAAGAGGTAAATGGGAGAATATGTTACAATCCCATATATCATCAGAGGACTGGAACCAAGCCTGGAAGGATATCCATACCTGGTTTAAAGATGCTAGATCCAGACTGATTAAAAACAAAATTGCCCACTCCTGGTATCGAACCCCAGTAGTTCTGCACAGAGCCAAACTCCAGGAAACTGACTGCTGTTGGAGATGTCAGAAACCAGAAGGTGATCTCTTGCATATATTATGGTCTTGTCCAAGGATACAACCCCTCTGTCGAGAAATACAAACCCTGGCCTCTGAGGTCACACAACAGCAGATTCCCCTTAGTCCTCATTTCTACATACTGGGAACAAGAAGAGATCTCCCTCAGATGTCACCGCAAATGTGCAGATGGCTAGCTTTGCTGACCCTGCAAGCTAAAAGAACCATACTCTGTAAACAGAGATCCACTCTGGTCCCTACACTTGCTTATATCCGGCAAAGCAGGTCGTCTGTGGGAGACCCTATATTGGTGAGTGTAACAGTTTGAATTTTTTTTTTCTCTTTTTTTTACTACATGAATGCTTCCATTTTAGATAATTTTGTCTGTATATGTTAACAGTTAGACCTAGGTACAACGTTAAGATAATTTTTAACAATCACACTGATAACTTCAGGTCACTTTTGACCTCTGTGCATCACCAATGTGCTTGTGCATTGTCACTCTGAATAATGGGTAGGAATAATTTCTGGTTACAAGCTGATGTATATACCTATTGTAGACTGTGTGACATTAGTGTCACTTGTACATCGATAAAATCTTGTATATCTTAATTCTGCACCCTGTAACCACTGCAGATACTGATGTGAACTGGACAGAATGTTAATTTCAGAAAACAATAAAAAGTTAATACAGAATGTGAATAGCATTAAGAATTATAGGAGACTGGCTACTTTTACTGCATTGAGTTCTTCAGCTGCCCAACTCATCCTGTTGTAGGATATCAGACCAAATATCACCTCTGCGGTATCTATCAGGCACAAAATCTTGGCCCTTGGGATCATCTGTCTGGTCCATGGGAGAGGATCCATGTTCTGGGGTGGGTATTTTGTTTCACTCCCTTTCTGTTCATATCTTATGGGTGATGGATGTGGGACTAGATAGGGGGTTACTTTTGGATGTCCTTCTGTATGATCACCCCATGAGACTTGGTATAGTATATGTGCCTCAAACCAAGGTGTCCAGAGGAATGTTATTTGCATTATTGCAACCATAACTATTTATTGTTACCGTTATTACTATAGGTGGGGATTTTAATTGCCCCTGGGATTTGCATGATAAGACTGGTAGGACCAAAAAACCTTTTTGTGACATAATGTGCTTACGGCAGATGGTAGCCACAACTGGTCCTTTGGATACATACAGAGGTATGCACCCACAATGGGGACATACTTACCATAGAGGTTCTCTTTCCACCAGGATTGAATATCACTTTGTTTCCTCAGGCTATGAGGTTCTCATTGCCCTTAAGGAGGCTTCTGCCATGTCCAGCCATTGCAAGGTGCAAATCACACTTGGTTTGGGGATATGGCAGTAAGTTGGGAAAGGGTATTGGAAGCTTAACAGCTCCTTGCTTGAAGACTCTAATATTGTTTCCCAGTGCAGATAATTGTTTCAGGCTTGTGGGTCAGTGGTGATTTGCTACTATTGCATAGTGGATTGGTGAGTTGACATAAAAGCGGACTTTAAAAGATTCTTTCAGACTGCTGGAACGCATAAAGGCTGTACTGCTTATTTTAAGTATTTACAGCTTCGGTCCCAACCTTTTCACCTCACTAATTTACAAACTATGCAAAAGATCTCCCTTAACTCTTAAACTGACACTTTGAAAGCTAAAATGTAAGTATCTGTATAACAGAGCACGTATCCTGCATACAGTACAACAGTTTGGTACATCTGCCATGACACTGACCCTGGGTATTTTGAAACATTGCCAGGAGGGAGTCCACTCTAAAATCAAAACATCAGTTTGGGATGTAATTAGACTAAGAGCAAATCAATTCTGCACAAATCCTATTGACTGTTGAAAGTGGTATATGGGCCATCTTTGGCACCCTTCTTCCTGTACATTCAGTGATTTATTTAGGACCTCCATTGACAAAGCTGGTGAGTGTTGTGGACACACAGATGATCTTAGCACCAATTAACTCAGCAGAGTTGGAAATGGCATTAAAATCTCTGCAACTGAAAACAGCCAGGGTCCTGATGGCCTTGGGTCAGAGTTTTATATTTGTTTCTCTGATCTCCTCTCAGTATTTCTTCAGGAGGTTTTTAATGTTATAGTGAATACTTTGACTTCACGCCAATAGATGCTTCAAGCCATTTTAATATTGTTGTATAAGAATGGAGGTTGTGCTGATTTAGACAACTGGAGACCCACTTCTCTTCTCAATACTGATATGATGATACTTTTTTTTTTTCAGTTGTTTAACCAGGAGTGGCACACTAAACTTTTTTACAGGTGTGACCTGGGAGCACAGGGAAGTTAAGTGACTTGATCAGGGTCACAGAGTATGCAAGTGGAAGCTGTGGGATTCAAATCCAGGTCTGGTCTGCTGGATGCCACCAGATTTGCAGCTCAGAGCCTTAAACCACTGCACTATACTGCCTCCCCAATATTTGGAAAGATCTTGGTAAGGTGGCAGAGTAAAGTAGCTGACAAGGATTTGTCTCCAAGTCAATGTTGTTCCATTTCAGGATGACTGATCAGTGATAATCTGATTAGACTCTGGGAACTGGTTACCTGAGGGAAGATCAACACAGCCCATGGGTTTCTTGTATCATTGGACCAGGAGAAGACACTCAATAGGGTCTCTCATTTATTTTTATTTCAGTCCCTTGCTTTCAATGGGGTGCCCCACCAGTTTATTTTATGGATTCAGTTTTTATATTGTGGTCCTCATATGTTTCTATTGATTAATGGATTTCTGGGAAGTTGAATCATAATTTTATGGGGGGGGGACAGCAGGGTTGCCCATTAAGCCCTCCCCTCTATGTCTTCTGTGTAGACATTTTGTTATGTAGTATCATTCACCCCCCAAACATCCACAGTATTCAGATTTCTGCACAGACAGAGCCCTTGAAGGTAAATGCCTATGCAGATGATATTGTTCTTTTTTTGGCCGATACTGCCTCCTGGGATGCCTCTTGGCTCCTGTTGGAATATTTTTCTTGTCTCTCGAGGGCACGAATAACTATTTCAAAGAACATGGTCTTGGTTGGTTGGCCGAGCTTGGTCTTATGCATTTGAGGTCTATTCCAATAGTACCTTTGGATATTAAAATTTTAGGTGTCACTTTTGACTGCTGCAATATGGCACTTAGCAACTGGGAGCATACACTACAGAAGGGTAAACAGCTTATAGCTAACTGGTCCTCTGTGTCAATTTTAAAATGAAAACCAGTTCATTTGATTAAACCACTGTTATTGCTCATATTTCTTTATTTGAGTTCTGTCTTTCCCCCACCACAAGTGCTGGAGACCCAGTTATGTGACTTATTTTTTCTGCCCTGTGGGGTACTCACCTGAACCCGGTGAAATGACAGTATACATACCCCCTGCTCCATCACGGGGGTTTAAACATGGTTACTCTGGTGATTTTTTTATATTCCATCTTTTTTTCTATTACATTTCGAACATATTTGTTAGTAGTGGATAAGGACTAGAATTGCTGGGCTTGGGAATGGCTAGACCCTCTTTTCCAAGTCTAAGAGCAGGGTAAATGGAATGTTTACACGTCTTGGGGACTCCCACACCAACCTGATTATATGATCCATTTTCTGAAAAAGGTGAGGCAATAGAGGCTGTGCCCTGTCCTTTTTACTACATTGTCAAGGAAAGGGATGTATCATCATACCCTGTTGAATTTTTTCACAAAGCCATTAGCATTCCTGCTGGGCAGTCCTCTGACTACTTCTCACACACTGAGACAATTGACAGATCTGAGACTTCCAGTTACCCTCTGGGTTACCATTTGGTTTACCTGTCATGGTTGTCTGGGAGTTCCTAGTACTTACAAACTTAAGCAGCTCTCAGAAAGATACTGTCCCAGGGATGTTTGCAATGGTCTTTTAGAAACTCATACCCATTTTTTTTTGGACTGCACATATGTATCCTCTTTTTCTGGATTCCTGGTCAATCAGCTCCATTGCTGTGACTTCACTAACATTACTTATTAATTCCTGGTACAGGCTTGATGCATCTCGCTTCAACTCTTGTCATGCTATTGCCACTCATGCATTGCTACTGGCACTTAAACATGTATTAATCCGGAAGTGTTCCATGTTATGTATACCTTATCCTTCATGCTCTGATCTCTGTACTGTTTCACCTATTGTTTAAATGCGTTATAGTTCTACTGTATTGTTCCATCTCATGTAAATAATGTGCTCACGTTTATCCCTCCCAGCTATGTACATCATCTGTATTGCGCAATATACTTTTTTCTTGTCTGTATATGATCTGCCTCCACTGTAACCCTTCCCCCCAGGTCGCACCATGAGACGAGCATCTTTTTGCTCAGTGTGCCTTTCCTGGTGAAACAATTTCAATAAATAAATAAACATACAGAGATCTGGAGTAAGTACCACTCCAGTACACTGTTTGTGATTTGTGGCCTTCTGAAATTTCATATTTGGCAAGCTCTTTGCAAATGGGTCATCCATCAACAACATTGATCTCACCTAGATTAGTTTTCTTGTCTCAAACAACACGTATTCCTTTTGTATCAATCAGACTACAGAAAATTATCTAGACCACCATTTCAGGAGTTTTGGAAATGTGCAGGCTAGTGCTTTGACCCTCCCTGATTTCCATTAGTTTCCATTAGTTCTGTTTTGTTTTCATATTATCCTTCTGTTTCATGACCTTGTTGAAATTGACCAGTATTTGATTTGAGTTTCTTATGTACCTGTACGAGATTCTTGTGCTCAATAAAAACTCCCTACTCTTCACTGATAAATGCCATGAGATCTTTTACTTCCACCTGGACAGTAACCAGAGTTGGGCAGAAAGAATCTTGATTTAATGTCTTATCTGAATGATAGATAATAACCACTGAGTGTTTCTGGTTGATTGAGATAATAATCCCTGTGTTTATTCATCCCTCCTACAGGTTGTTCTGCCCAGATGCCCACCATTCCTCCCAGGGAGCTCATAGGAGAGCCCTCTGCTCCAGTGGCCCAGCATGATCAAAGTACTAGGTGGACAGTGTGCTGCTCTGTCTTAACCCATCACCACTTTGTGGGACTACCCTACCCACCCAATCATTTCCTTTATAGTGTGTAGTGGTCACGTGACCTACCAACTCAGAACCTATCCTCCAAGTTTCCCAGCAACAGATTATATCTAGTGGCCACTATGAGTCACTGCTGTGCTAGGTACTCCTTCTCTAACTTCCAACTAAATCAACTCTACCCCTGCCGAATCATGCATCCTCCCCAAGATTTATCACCCTAAGTCTACCCTTTGCTACTGTTACCCTCTCCATGTTTTCATATTCCCCATCCCAGGAATCAAACCCCCAGCCTCTCTTACTGGGCATGGTGACTCTAACCACTTGACCATCACAGAGGTAATAATTTTTTCTGGCATATTACAACCATTAACATTGTGGTCTTTTGTTTCACCACTGTTCAAAACAAAAGACCAGAACATATCATCCAAGTTTCAAGGTTATATTTACTATAAATGTTACCCTCTCCACTTTTTCATATTCACCATCCCAGGAATCGAACTCCAAACCTCTCTCTCCAGAGGCAGTGACTCTAACCACTTGACCATCACAGAAGTAAAAATTTCATCTTGCATATTGCACCCCTTAACATTGTGATCTTTTCTTTTGCCACTGTATTCCCATTAGACATATCACTCGTGGTGATCTTTGTGTCTTTTCCTGGGACTCTCCATTCTTAACACCCCCTTCACCTGCCCTATTATCATCTCTGTACCACTCCTGTATACAACTGTTTCCCAAGGGTGCTGCTGTCCTATTTAATACAATTATGATCAATTCAGGTATCTCTTTGATGAGTATGCTCACCCTATCCTGTGTTCTCTTTGACTACCTCATCGCTTACACACTTAAACACCCACCTATCAGCAGTGACTCTACTACTTTAAAATATTGTAATAAGGACCAAGCTCTGAGGTGCCTTACCATCCCTTGCCTACCCAGACAAGATGTTGCCAGCCTAGGGAACCAGTTCCTCCATAACCTCCAGCTACTAAGGCAGCCTGGTGTTCTCACTAAACTAAGCAACCACCCATACTTTTTTATCCTACTACATCACCTCCTCCTGCTTCTACAAGCAGGTGACATTAAGCCTAAACCAGGTCCCCCCCAGCAGACCCATAGGCCATTCCAACTGTACACGCACATGGTCTAAATGGTAAAGGCCTCATGGCTGCCCACAGGAATACCAGGAGCTTGAGTCCCAAAATAGCTGAGCTTGAGGTACGGGTTCTGCAATATAATCCAGATATTTTAGGGTTATAAAAAACGTCCATCAACCAACATGAGGTAGCACTGCTTCCAAAAGGACCAGATAGGTAGGAGAAAAGAAGGGCTTTTGCAAAATATAAACAAACTAAAAGTGAATTAGAGAGAGAAGAATACAAAAACAAGCTGAGTGAGGCAGGAAAGGCAGTTAGGAGATCAAAAACTCAGACAGAGGAGAAAATAGCACAGGGGGTCAAGAATGGAGGCAAAACCTTCTTTAGATATATAATGGAAAAAAGAAAGAGTAAGGAGGAATAGTCAGGTTAGCAATAAAGGAAGGCAAGATGGCAGAGACAGATGAGGACGAAGCAGTTACTAAACAATTTCTTTTGCTCGGTCTTCACCATAGAAGACAGCAAGAAGGGTCCTACACTAAGTAGGTCAGTACAGAACACCACAGGAGCAGACACAAGACCCTTCACAAGGGAAATGGTCCTAAAAAAGCTGAACAGGCTCAAGGTAGATAAAGAAATGGGGACAGATGGCATTTATTATAGGGTACTGAAGGAGCTTCGGGAAGAACTTGCCACACCACTGGCTGAGTTTTTCAGCAAGTCACTGAAAAGCAGAATAATATCCCAGGACTGGAAAAGGGCAACAGTAGTACCTTTACACAAGAGTGGAAGCAGGGAAGAGGCATGAAACTACTTACCATTCAGTTTAATCTCAGTAGTAGGAACAATTATGGAGTTGTTGCTAAAAGACAGGATAGTGAAGTACCTGAAGGATAGCAAAAAGATTGACCCCAGGCAATGTGGCTTCACAGCAGGATGCTCTGGTCAAGCCAATATGATCGACTTTTTCAACTGGGTCACCAGAGCAGTCGACCAGGGAGAAGCAGGGCACTATATGTACCTGGACTTTAGCAAAGACTTTGACACTGTCCCCCAGCGAAGGCTAGCTAACAAATTAGAGCATACAGGAGTCAGTCATAAGATAGTGAACTGGCTGCAGGAGAGGATGCAGAGAGTGCTTGTCAATGGATCATTATCAAGGGAAGGCAAAGAGACCAGTGGCATTCCACAGGGGTGTGTGGTGGAACCTATCCTCTTTTACATATTTATTGGGGATATTGCAAATGACTTGAAGGGGAAGGTTTGTCTGTTGCAGATGACATAAAACTCTGCAACAGAGTAGACACACAAGAGGGAGAGAAAGGAATGGAAGCAGACCTGAAAAAACGTGAGGAATGGTCCAGGGATTGTCAGTTGATGTTTAATGCCAAGAAGTGCAAGGTTATGTATTTAGGAAATAGAAATCCAGGGATAATGCACATACTGGGAGGGCATCAGTTAGAGGAGAGAAAGACAGAAAGAGACCTCAGAGTAGTAATCGAGGATGACTTAAAGGTTAGAAAACAGTGTAAAAAAGGCAGAACAGAAGGTGAGTGGCATCCTTGGATGCATTGGTAGTGGAATTACAAGTAGAAAGAATGAGGTTATCATTCCTCTCTACAGGTCCTTGGTGAGGCTTCATTTAGTCATTTAGAGTAATATGGTCAGTTTTGGAGGCCCCACCTCCGCAAAAATGACTTAGACCACCTGGAGACAGTACAGAGAAGGGCTACAAAGATGGTGCATGGACTGCATCATGAGCCATATGAAGCAAGACTCAGATAACTAAATCTGTACACACTTCAGCAGACTGGAAACAAAGAGGACATGATTGAAACTTTTAAGAACATTAAAGGAATCAACACAACACAAGCAAAAACCTCTTCCAGCAAAACAGGGATGCGTGTACAAGGGGGCACAACTTGTGTCTGGTGGGAGGCAGGTTCAAAAGCATCCTCAGGAAGTACTTCTTTTCAGAAAGGGCCATAGACCCATGGAACAGCCTACCTCAGGAGGTGGTGGAATCCAAGACAGCATGCAAGTTAAAACTTGCATGGGACAGGCATTGTGGACACATCAGGGTGCAGTCTAAATAGGGAGGGGGGCAGAAACATGGGCAGACTAGATGGATCATACGGTCCCCATCTGCTGATGATTCCTATGTTTCTATGTTCCTATGTTCCTAAGGGGGTGGTGTTCTTCTTTATGTTAAATTGGGTGTAGAGGCTGTAGAAGTACCCACACCATCCTTGGAACTCCAGTAGAATCCCTGTTAATTTCTGCAACTCTAGGAAATGTGGAAAAACTCATTATAGGATGTGTCTACCTCCCCCTAAAGATGTACTTACTGCCCTTCCTTCCTTTATCTCATCCCTACTAGAACTCCCACAACATGACGTGGTGATTTGTAGTGATTTTAACACTGACTGGTTAAACCCTACCATGAACAGAAGTCACTCTATCCTGGCCGAGGCCAACCCCACCCAGCTCATCACCAACCCCATGAGGTTGAATACCAGATCAGGCAACCATTCCCTGCTTGATTGAATAATTACCAATTGTGCTCACAAAGTCAGGTCTGCAGGAATTCTCCCAGATAGTATTAGTAACCACTTGCCAACTTATTGCTTTCCCAACCCACCCCCTAAAATAATTCTTGCTAGGGACATGTCCCACTTCAATATGGAGTCCTAGTTTCATATTAACAGAGCCAGATAAAAATAATGTTTGGAGTTGCATTTCAAACCAGCTCTGGGACTGGAGTTACATATCTGAATATTTAAACAGCTGAACAATTACATTAGCACCAGAAAACAGGACTTGCCTTAATATAACATTGGTGCTGAAGTGGTTGCTGTTGGCCAGAAGAAAGCAAAGGCAGGTTGAATCCATGATTAGTGGTGCTAGTGAAGGGGTATGAGTGCCGCAGAATGAGAAGTGTGCAGATTTCATAATCCAGAGACTTGGAGGAGTGCTGTACTGGGTGGACTTGGAGCTGAACCAGGAAGGAAATGAATTGAGGCTTGCAGTTGGCAGGTCCTACTCTTTAGAAGAAATGTGTAGAATTTGGAAATATCTGGAGGAATGACTGGTGGGGCCCATGCCTGGACCACTGATGTGATCTGTATAGTATCCAAAAAAGTGGTCACCAGAGGGTGACTTACTTCAGAATGAAAGAACCATCGGGGTGGCTGCTGGAGGATGGTTACTGCCATGGGGGAGTCCACAGGTTGTTTGTGGTCTGGGTTGGACCAGAATCGGGAGTTAGTAGCAGAAGAAGCTAATGAAGGAAAATTACTGAGGACTCTCTGGCCGGTGAGCTGTTTCCCCGGACTGTGCTTGAATTGTCATGAGTGTACCTCCTGGTTGTTAACCTGCTTATGTAAAAAGCCCTTGTTTCTGGATCTAAGTGACTATAGACTTTATGAGTAATAAAAACATTGTGAGTACAGTAAACTATAAAAACAGTGAGGTCTAGGAGGGTGAGAGGCTCCTAGTATTTGATATGTCATGCTGTGGAGGTGGGAGCTCCCCAGCATTTGTTTATAAATCTATTTGGATTGATGCTCATTTTGAACTGAACTTGGACTATCATTGGACAAGTTTATACATTATATTGTTTGGATTTGGACCATGCAGGATGAGAATTTTGTCCTGCTAAATTTGCACTCTGTTCCTTTTTAGAGGATTTATTTATTTATAGTTAATTGAGTTGTGCGTGGGTGAGTGTGTGGGTGTATGTGAAAGGTGTGTGAGTGGGAGATGAGAAATTGTATTGTGGGCGGATGGTTAAATGGGTGGTTTATTGTGGGGTTTGACGTTTAAATTGGGGGATAAAATTGTATTGCTTGGGGTGGTCTGGGTATTTTGGGATTTGTTTTATATTGTGGTGTGGGTTTCTAGTTGGGATAATGTGCTTGGGACAGAGGCCCATAAGGCACAGCTACTCGGGGGTTACCTCTGGGATCTCTGTCCCTTCAAGCCTCCAGCACTCCCAGCTGAGGTTTATTGGAGGTGTAGAGCTTTGGGAATGGGGACATTGGGGGGGTCATAGCCAAGTGGCTGCCAGGGTGTCTGTGATTCAGTTGGTGAGACCAAGGAGACACCCTGGGGAAAATGGGAACTTGAGAGGGGGGTTGCCATGTTTAGTTCTCATACCCAAGGGCTCTATGATAGACTGTGGGCAGCTAGCTGGTCCGGCTGCCTCACCTCATCCTACTCAGGCTGTGTTGTACAATGCCAGGTCAATGAGGAACAAGACTACTATAATGGTGGACTTGATATCCTCAGTTGACCTGGCTTGCATCATGGAGACTTGGCTTGATGAGAATACTGCCCCCATTTTGGAGGCGGTGGTGCCAGTGGGGTACTCTGTGATACACAGCCTGAGGGAAGATTGCAGGGGTGGGGGGGTGACCATATGTTTTAAATCTGGCTTGAGCCTCATAGTGCTACCTGTAGGTCAGATGTGGTCTTTTGTGTGTGTGGCCACCTGAGGGGGCAATGGTGTGGCTTTGGGGTCCTCCTGCTCTATCATCCCCTGGGAATAGATGGGGACTTTTTGCGGCAAATCAAGGAGCTCATCACCAGCCTGGTGTTGGAGTCCCCCAGGTGGTTGATCTTGGGGGATTTCAATGCCTGGATCGATGGTGGGCTCTCGAGGTTTGGGAATGATCTCCTTAGGAGCATGGAGGCTCTTGTCTTGACACAGAATGTAACAACAGTGATGCACTTGGGTGGCCACACACTAGATCTGTTTTTTTCTCTGTGCTTAGATGTCAGCTTAGGGGTGGGCAAAAAAGTGGGCAAAAAGAATATTCCGCAGGTAGAATTCAAGCAAAAGTCTGACTTTTGCTTCCATGAACATTCAGAAATTGATGAAATTTCACCCCCGATTGCCGCTCAAGTTTCAAGTGCCTTTTGCCACCCAAAAAACCCTGGTGGCTAGTGGTCCTTCCCCCCACCCACCCCGCATGTAAAGAAAACATCCCTGGTGGCTAGCAGTCCCTCCCTCCACCTGGTAACCCACCCTCCTGAAATGTACAGTAACCCCCGCATCCCTATATCCTCTTCTCCAGTTTAAAAAACAAATCTCTGGTGGTCTAGTGGGTTTTTATTTTTAAATTTTAACCACTCCCCATCCCTGATCCTCGGTCCAAAATCCCTGGTGGTCTAGTGCCCCACCCCCTCCCAGCAGGTGTCCACCACCCGCTCCCACCCCATTGTAACCCTGGTGAGTGGGTAGACTGGCACAGCCCTCCTCTCGTCTCCATGGCTAGCCCATCCACTGGGCTATGAATGAATGAACGCATACACAGTCATTCATTCATTCACAGCTCAGTGGGTGGGTCAACCATAGAGGAGAGAGTATGTTTGTGCTGACCCACCCACTGTTGGGGTTATGATGGGGGTTGGAGCAGGGTGGTGGGACACCTGACTGCTGGGGAGGCTGGGTGAGGGGCACTGGACAACCAGGAATTTGGGACTGGAGACTGGGGATGGGGAGAAGGTTAAAATTTAAAAATTAAAACTCACTAGATATGACATGATCTCCATCCCTTCCGTTAATCTGTGCTGCCTGGAATCCTGACCTCTCCCCTTCCCAGAAGCAAGGTAACCTACCACTCTTTCTTTTAGAAGTGATTCTATTTGTTTCTCAACTGTTGATGTCAGACTGACTAGCCTCTACTTGACAGCCTCTTCCCTGCTGCCACTCTTTTGGAGCATGACTACACCTCCCCTTCTTGGTTTTACCATGGCACAGTGACAAACCCCACAGCGACATCCCCCATGGCACCGCGGGCATGCTGACATCCACAACACTGATGCATCCTGAAACTGACTGGCAACATGGCAACAGCAAACCCCCCATGCAGGGGGCTGTGCCCCCTACTTTAGATTACTAACTCCACATCACACAGACAGTGGAATCAGGTGCATACCCCTCAGCACTGCACAGTCTGTTGCTGTGAAATCCCCATTGCCACAATATCCATCACCATCAGGGTTTCACTGTGGGGGTGTCACTGTCCCATCAGCATATGCCTCTTCTCCAGTCCTCTGAACCACCCCTGTATCTAGTGAGTTATTGAATAGGTCTGTCAGGCTGTCAGATTGTGTCACTGGCATAAGGGAAGCTACTTGAGACAATCATAAGAAATAGAATTGTTAACACTTACAGGAAAAAAACTAGGAATCAGCAGCTAGGTATGCATATTATAGAGAAATACAGTAAAGTGAGTGTAACCCCTAGATGGCGTTATCCCAGGGGTTACTACCCCTGCCTGATTTGCCACTAACAGGTTGAGGGGCCTGGATCCAATGGCAGGTGCCTCCACCCAGAGGTCAGGGTTTGCAATAGTTAAACTAACTTGGTCACAGCTCGACCAGTCTTTCTAGGGGGAACTGTTACAGTCTCTGCACTCTGAGCCTCATTTTCAGCATTGTCCTCACTTGTCAGGGGAGTCTCCATGGGGGTAGAGAGGCTAGAACTTGGGGCACTTTCAGCTCCAGGAGTTACAGTTTCTGAGTCCACAACATTTGACTCGCATGGAGAGCTTTCAGACACTGGCAGTGGACTGTCAGGGCACTCAAAATACTCTTCTTGTTCTGGTGTATCACCAGTCTGACCCAATCCATCATTTTCCTCCCCTGAAAGCTCAAACAGTTCAACCATGCACAATGATTCCATTTCATCTGATCTGATGCTTTGCACTTCACTTTCTGGGAGCATTGGCTCCAGGGACGAAGCTGGGGGCTTAGACAGTCCAGAAGGCCCAGCTTTGTCTCCAGTATTGACTAGGGGATTGCCTCGAAACAATTGACTCAGTTCGTAAGAAGGGTAGTATTCAAAGTCACTCTCACTTTCTTCTGATATGGACTGATAGTCATGCTCAACTGGGACTTGTGCAGGGGAACACTTTAACTCTGCTTCTGTAGGTGCAGACTTCCTTGATCTTTTCTTAGCAGCAGCTCTAGTCACTGGTCCAGAGGGGGCATCTTCTGGGGGCTCAGACTCAATCAGGATTTGTCCAATGGGCAGTAAATGATTTCTATGCATTGTTTTACATCTTTTGAATTGTTCTCAGGCCTTACTTTGTACACTGGCAGATCATCTAGTTTGCCCACTACAATGTGAGGGAGATGGTGCCATCTGTCAGCAATCTTGTGTTTGCCATGCAGTCCCAGATTTCTTAGCAATACCGATCTTTCTCCTGGAGTTCCTGTGCTTTCACCTTTTATCATACCTTTCTTTGTTGGCCAGATTTCTTTTGGCAGCCATGGTTTGAGCCAGTTGGTACGCATGAGTTAGCTGGGCCTTTAACTTTGCACATACTGTAAATAGTTGTCAGCTTGAACCCCATCAGGAGAGACCCAAACACACATCTACGGTAGTCGAGCTTCTCTTCCAAACATCAGGCGGTGGGGAGAACCGAGTAGCATCACTTTTGGTGCAGTTATAAGCATGTACCAGGGTGCTAATTTGTTGGCTCCATCTAGGCTTGTCCTTTGGGTGCAGGGTGCCTAGCATATCTAGCAAAGTGCGGTTGAAACGTTCAGGCTGTGGGTCCCCCTGGGGGTGGTAAGGAGTGATTCTGGACTTTCGCACTCCCCACAGAGAAAGCATCTCTTTGATCAGACGACTCTCAAAGTCTCTCCCTTGATCAGAATGGATTCTTTGTGGAGCCCCATAGTGAACAAAAAAGTTTTCTACAAGTACTTTGGCCACAGTGGATGCTTTCTGGTCTTTGGTGGGGAAAGCTTGGGCATCTCGTGAAATGGTCAGTGACCACCAGCACATTACTGATATTTCTTTGATCTGACTCCAAACTCAGAAAATCAATACAGACCAGCTCCATGGGTGCACTGGTGGTGATGTTAACAAGGGGGGCAGCCCTCTGGGGCAAAGCTTTCCTCTGTAAGCAGCGACTACAAGTTTGAATGTGTTGCTCCACATCAGCCCCCATCTTAGGCCAAAAGAATCTGGATCTCACCAAGTCAAGTGTTCTGTCTATACCAAGGTGCCCCATGTGGTTGTGCAAGGACATCAGTACTGAGTCTCGAAAGGCAGTAGGCAGCACTAGTTGTTGTTTGTCTACTTGTCCCCCTCTGTCTACTGTTTCTCTGTATAACAGTTTATTGATCAGTTTCAACTTAGGACCTTCTTTGTATAACAGTACAGTTCTCAAATCAGTGGGCGTAATTTGGACACATCTTTTCCTGCATAGAGGCTTCTAAAGCTGCTTTGATCATGGGATCGTGAGATTGAGCCCAGCGAATACTGTCATTGTCCAGCTGAGGCAGTGCCCAATGTCTATTGCAGAAAAGTGGCAATAAGCAGCAGGTATGCAATTCTCAGAGGGTCCCAAGCAATCCACATGCAGTCCACTGCGTCCGTGGACATTTGTTCCTCCCTGTCAAACTTCCGGCAGAGTGCCGAATGTCAGGTTCTGCCAATCGGACCCAATCATTCTGGGAACAGGCCTCCGGGAGAGCATCAGCATCTATGTGGTTCAGACCTGCTCGGTATTCGAGAGCATAGTCATATGTAGATAATGCAGAAAGCCACCTATGGCCAGTGGCATCCAACTTAGCTGAGGTCTGCACATAGGTCAAAGGATTATTGTCAGTTTTTACTAGTATTTTAGCCCCATACAAGTACTCATGGAATTGGTCAACAATAGCCCACTTCAAAGCTAGGAACTCTAACTTATGTACAGGATAATTCTTTTCGGATGGGGTCAGGCTTCTACTGGCAAAGGCCACTGGTCTCAGGCCATTCTCGTGCTCTTGGTACAACACAGCCCCCAACCCTTGCAAGCTAGCATCAGTGTGCAGGACGTAAGGTTTTCTTGGATCGGCATAGGCCAGCACTGGAGCATGGGTAAGTTGATATATGATCTCATGAAAAGCAGTCTCACAATCAGGAGTCCAGCGGGCCCCAAATACTTCACTCGGATGAAAATACACTCTTTCAGTCTTGAGGGACGCTGACTTTTGGTATTTTTTGTGGGTTGGGGGATACCCTTGAGTAAGGTTAAGTAAAGACGGATCACTCTTGAATAGTCCTTGATGAACATGATAATAACCACAGAATCCCAGGAATCTTTGCAGTTCTTTAGATTTTTGGGCTGTGGCCAGGTGGTCAAGGCCTCAACTTTACTTGGGTGGGTCTCTATTCCCTCGGTGGATACTATGTGTCCCACATACTTTACTGATGTTTGAAAGAATTGACACTTATCAATGGACAGTTTAAGGCCAAAGTCCTCCAGTCGGTCTAATACCTTAAATAATCTGCTCTCATGTTCCTCCAGTGAGCTGCCAAACACAATAACATCATCTAGGTATACCAGGCACTCTAGTAAGTTCATATCCCCCACTGCACTCTCCATCAGTCGTTGAAAAGTGGCTGGGGCACCTGAAATCCTCGAGGCATCCTCATAAATTCATAGAAGCCAGCGGACAGATAAAGGCTGTCTCTCACGGTCCTCTGGGGCCATCAGGATCTGGTAGTACCCACTGCGGAGATCCAACACAGAGAACCACTTGCTCCCGCTTAGGCAGTCCAAAGCATCCTGAATGTGGGGCATTGTGTACTGATCAGGGATAGTCCGCCGGTTTAAGGTGCGATAATCCACGCACATCCTTACTGTCCCATTCTTTTTCCTCACTACCACAATGGGGGAAGCATAAGGGCTTCTGGATTCTTGTATTACACCAGCAGCTAACATCTCTTGCAGATGCCGTCTCACATCATCTATGTCAGCAGGTGCCAGGCGTCGAGACCTCTCACGAAATGGTCTTTCGTCATGCAGCCGGATATTGTGCTAGCTCCTTGCACGCATCCTACATCCCATTCCTTTAAAGAAAACACCTGGTCTCTCTGGGCAAGCTTCTCACTGATCCTCACTTTCCATTCAGCTGGCAACTGGGAGTTGCCAAAATCAAACAAGTCAGGCGTTACTCTGTCATTCTTCCTTGAACTCTTGCTGCTGGGTAGCACTGCAGTGTCTGCACAATGCACATTAGCCAGGATGCAACCTCTATTTACTTGAATGTCTCTTTCAGACACATTATGAACTTGGACCATTACCCTTCTGGCATAAGCATGGGCTCTAGCGGGCAAATACTAGGCTTGACCAGCAGTCCCTCTGGCAATTTTCCATCGCCTGGTGCATCCAACATTAATATTTTATTCTTAACATCCTTTCTGATATGGACCTCTCCCTGTAAGGTACACTGGGCATTTGGTGCCAGGATCAGAGACTCAGGATCCTTCTTCCATACAATTCCGACCGGTTCCTCTGGTTCTATTTTTTCAGCATCTCTCTGTGCCTCATAGGCCTTCTTAATTAAAGCCGGAACTCTTAAAGCTCTACTAGTCTTTGACCCCTGTTTTTCATAACACAACTGTGCCAGCCTTCCGAACATCTGAGCATTTGTTCCAATCAACAAAGGGACACCATCATACAGTCCAGTGGGGGGACACACTAAGGCTAGGGTCTCTACTTGTTCGGCCACTCCAGCCACGGAGGTGGGGAAAGACAGCCAAATTCGGATATACCCAGAATAGGGGTAGGCCTTCTCACTTAACCCCCATACATGCAGTCCTTCTAATGGTTGTAAGGGTACGTCTGACAAATGCTTCTGATACCAATCTTGGAACATAATTGTCACTTGGGAGCCACTGTCTAATACAGCTCTTGTAGACACTCCATTCACCTTTACAGTGGTCTCCATGGAGGGACCCACTATTCTGGACCAGTCTGGAGAGGCGGTAGTGGGGCCTGGGCAACTGACCTTGCCACAAAGGACGTGAGTTAGCATTTTGGTGTCCTCACTGGGATCATTTCGTGCACCTCTTAACCACTGATTTGTTCTCAAGCTCTCCTTGTAGCCTATATGCAACTTTGTCAGTGTCTTTTGGGACCGCATTCCTTTCATGTGCCCATCTTTCCCACAATTATAGCAAAACATACTTTCTGGAGTTTGAGCTAGCCGAGGCGCCACACTGGGAGCCAGGGCAGGGGTATTACTAACTGGAAACCTTGGTGCCATCTCTGTCTCTGGCGGTGATAAGCATTTGGAGACATCTCGTCAGTTTCTCCACTTCCATGGTCAAGGATCGAGTTCGAGCTGTTATCAGCAGGAGATACATGGGTGGGTATCCCCACCCCATAGCAGATGCAGTCGGATATAGGTCGGGGCCCGTGCACCTGGCGTGGCCTTCATAAAGGGACTGTTTTTGAATTCCCGGATCTCTCTCAACAGTTCGCCCCATTGTGGCATATCTTTTCTTATCAGAGCACTCATTGACTGCAACCTCTGCCCTGAACTTCACTTGATGGGCCACCCTCAGTCACTCGGGTCATAGCCACAGCTATTGGTGCAGGTCCCTCCCGAGTGCATTTCTCAACTCCTCAATTCTCTCTCATTAACTCATCATAGAGGTAGCAAGGATTCCAGTCGATTTGCCAGGCGTAACTGAAGCAACAGCAGTTCTGAGAAGGGGGCAGACTTAAGATCCTGTCCAGCCTGGTTCGGTCCAGTTCAATCGCTGGCAAACTACCCTTTCTGAGGCATTCTTGCAACAATTTTTCCAGCCGAGATACATACACAGACAGCAACTCCCCTTGGTACTGTTGTGCATCTCTTACTCTCCACCATAGGTCTTCATCAGAATCTGGGCTCCCATACACATTCTCCAAGGCCTCAAGATAGGCCTGTGCAGTCACTTCAGGGTTACTGGCCCGTTTAGCATGGATGGTAGCCAGGGCAGGACCTCAGAGGCTCTCACTAACCCTCTTTCACTTTTCGGCTTCCGAGCATTGCCATTCTAGCACTTGGGGGGCAACATAGTCTATCCAGGTCTCCCAGTCATCCTCCCCTTGGGGGGTGGGGAAGGTGCCAGAGAAGATCCTCAACCTTCGGTAAGAGTTGTGACTAATGGCAGGTGCAGAAATAGGAGTCTGCATTGGTTTAGCCACCATTACGGGTACTGGAGCGGGAGAGGTGTTGGGGAGGAACACCCCAGGTGGCAAAATAGTTTCTTCAAGTCCTCCACAGTTTTCCTTCCCCAGCAACCATTTGCAAATTTCTCCTCAAAAGTTTCAGACAGTGTTGGGGCTCATTCCCCATGTCTTACTGTAGTTATCACTCTCCAGGCAGTGAGGCTCCCTCTGGGGTAATGGTCTGTGGCACTTTGGAGCTATCTATGGGATCCTTAAACTCTACTAGGGCCAGGAAAGTGTGGGTGAGCAGATTAGCATGCCGACCCACCACAGGGTTTTGTAAACCTTCCACCTTGGAAAGTACTCCTGTACAGTGTCCGTATTGATACCAGGGGATGTCCAGGATAAGCATAGCATTTTGGGGGTCAATCTCCTCCCCAGTACACCACTCCACCAGCCGGTGCACAGCCACTTCTGTCGGGGTACCCATTTTTTTCTTAACAGTGGTTCATAAATATGGCCACTAGAGGACACACAATCCCAGCGGTGAGCCTCCAAGATGTAACCCCTAGATGGCGTTATCCCAGGGGCTACTACCCCTGCCTGATTTGCCACTAACAGGTTGAGGGGCCTGGATCCAATGGCGGGTGCCTCCACCCAGAGGTCAGGGTTTGCAATAGTTAAACTAACTTGGTCACAGCCCTCTGGGACACTGCAACCCCCCTTTCTTCCCACTAGTGGCCCACACAATATATCAGAATTACCTTCACAGTATACACTTACCCCAGGTCTGGTTCCGGCACTGGGACCTCCTGTGAAATAAGATACAGTGCAACAATCACAGTACAGTACTTTAACATAGACAAATACCTCAGGCAGTATAACTTTGCTGAAACAAGCAGCTCTGATTTATTTAGGGGATATAACAAGGACAGGGAAATCAGGTTAATTAGCTTATCACTTTACTATCTACTATGGCTCTGTTGCAGGCCTATCCCTACCAGTTACTGTCCTGGGTACCCAAGCCCCAGTGGCTAGTCAAACCATGGCAGCTGGTAGGGGTCCTTTCACCAGATGAAAAGAAAAATTAGCTTAAACAGTACAACAGTACAGTGATTCCATTTGGATTTAATGTGGCAATTCAACAGGGAGCGACCCTGAATTAGTACTCACGACCTCCAAACAAGATAGGGTCCTTCAACGTCAGCAGGGCTACTTTTGAGCTTCACGAGACTCTTCACACATTATATGGTAAAAAAGAAAGTACTATACCAGGCAGGCTGCTTCTCTGTCATTCATAATTACCTGACAATACCGGAGAACACACAGCAGATTCAGTTCCTGACAGACCGAGTGCAATTCAACAATTTCTCCAGTCTTCTACAGGGTGAGCCTGGTTTCTACTCTTCAGAGATCCTTTGATTCTTTTCACAGGACAGATTCAGTCCTAACAAGCAGTTACACAAGCTGCAGACCGGAACTCTGGGCCTTACACACGTTTTTTGACTGAAACTGTGCACTGAAGGAGCACAGGGTTTCTTTCCCCTTCACTGCCAAAGCTAAACTGAAACTCCAACAGACAAAACCGGGCACTTCCTTTGAGTTCCTCCCAGTTCTTGACTGGATTGGCTGTCACTCACAATAGACTGCTGCTGTTGGTCCAAAAGGCGCCTAAGTCTAAACTACATCTCCCAGAGTCACTGCCCATGCAATCCTCTTGTGGCTGGCTCAGATTTTGAGTCCAAGTTCTGATTCTGTCAAGGCACCATTTTAGAGCTAGCTTACCCCACACCGATTGGTCCAGTTCAGCAGTTCAAAACCAGAATGGGGAACTAGGCAGACACAGTTCTGACTGCAAAGAAAGCAGGTTAGACAAACTGTATTTTCATTATTACTCTACATGATTTCTGGCAAACAGTTACATCTTTCCAGATAGGTTCCTTTGCACTCTAGTGACTGCAAAAATAGAGTGAATTGGCAGCAGCTCGAGTGGTACTCAAACAGAGAAGCACACAGTCCCCCCATACAAACTAATTATGTCTGCAAGCAGACAGCTCTTAAAGAGACAGTACCAGAGGCTCTAAAAACACTCACTGATAAATGGCTTAAATGCCAAACACCATTCAGGCTTGGAGCATTCAAGCAAGCTCCTGGAAGTCTTTTGGGAACCCCCATTTGCAGGGGGGTTACACGAGACAAATCCTATTGCCCTTTTTTAGAATATAACTAAGGGTCTTAAAATAGAAAATCATTTAGATGTTGTCTACAGGTATTTCATATACTGTTTGATACTGTCCACATAGACGACTTGTTTACAAAATGGAAAACTTGGTTGAGTAACATAATGGGTTTGAAAATGCCGGGAGAACAGGAAGCAGAGTGTAACCATTAATAGTAATCTTTCAACATGGAAACAAGTGACCACCTGAGATTCACAGAGGTCTACCTCAGACCAACACCGTTCACTATATATATTATTTATATAGAGTTGTGCACCAGTAAATGGATTGCAAGTTTGCAAATGGCATGAAAATGGCAAGTGTAGTTGCATCACAGGAGGGGATGAATAAGATGAAGATATTTCCCTTCAGAGCACCTTCCTGGTACAATGCTCTTCCCCCCACCGCCATCACCTCTCTCACCAAAACTGGGCCTTTCAAGGTTGCACTCAAGAATCACATCTGTACACCCACAACTGTGAGTGTCCTCTTCCAAAACCACCCTAGGCCTCTAGGTGCCTCTCTTCAGGGGCCGGAGCCTAGCCTGCCTTGACAATGTCTCTCCTGAGACAGCAAACTTTGCACCTCATAAGAAGTTACTGTGCTTGTATGTTAGCAACTGCCCTGCTACTAATTGTATAGGACTACAGCTCATTCTGTTGATGGACATGTTAACAACTGCCTAGCAACTATTTGTATAGGACTGAAGTTCATCTGCTGGATGACACTATCACCCTACTAACTGCATTCAATGTTCTCCATCGTATGTATTACCTGTACCTTCAATTTTCATTACTATCTGTATTTTTCTCTTTGTATTATGACATGGAGCCTTTGGAAATGAGTCTATGTCTCAAAGGGTTGTAATTACAATGTGCTTAAAAATTAAAAAACAAACAAAATAGAGAACAGGACAAGCTCAGAAATGGGCAGAGAGATAGCTGCTGAATGTCAGTGTAGACAAAAGCAATGTCATGAACTCTGGGATAAAGCCAAGCTACTACATAAATGGTGTTGGGATTGCCAAAAGTCAGCAAGAAAAGGGCTTGAGTATAAAATTCTGTAGAACATACAAATGGAGTCAACATTATGGGGTGACAACTTACAAGGCGAATTATGGCATGCATTATGAGAAGTTTCATAAGCAGATAAAACCATATCTTCTTGGTTGGGCTCTATCCTTAATATGGTGTTTAGTTTTGGTCCCAATATCAGAGCAAACACTGACATGACTGAAAATGCCCAGAGGAGAGTAACATGGTTGAAAGCTTGAATCACAGGAGTTATAATGAGGCTTGACTGACAGAAGAACAGCTCTTTTCATTGTAAAAGTTAAATTCCGGTGGAGGCATGATCACTGTATAAAAAAAAAAATATCTGAACGATGTAACAGCCTCATAGAAAATGCAGATCTTGAGAATATTGATGGAGACAACAACGATAGTGCAACGAAAATAAGAAAATTGAAGAAAAAAACAGGAAGTACTGCTTCACAGAATGAGTGGTGAATACGTAGAACAGAACGTAAAACAGGTGTTTTCAGCTGATACTGTAACAATAGTTAGACTTAAACATGATACATGCCAGCCCATAGGACCAGCAGTAGGACTGCCACTTATAATACTAGCAACCCAGGTTCAGGACTGGATCAGGCTGCCAGAGGGTCAGCAGCAGAAGGATGCTGGAGTCTCCCAGAGGATGCCTGCAGCCTTCATCTTTGAGAGAATCTGAGATCCACTACGTCAGTGTCACTTGGGGTCTCCAAGATGGAATGGCAATTTTAGTTTGACAGTAAGAGGGAGGATGCATATATACATCCCATGCATGCCCATTGCAAACACCTTTGGGATCGTGTTGTATCACAAACCATGGGGAGGGGAGGAAATGGACAAAAGATGCCAACCAGTGCAGGATGAAGTCATTCCTTCACAAGCCCCACCCACCAACCACAGACACAGACACATTCCTTCACATTGGATTTGATCACCAGAGGGGCTGGAACAGAAACAGTCCCACTATGAGCAATTTGCCATGGCAACTTCACTGAAGAAATGGTAAGTCTCAGACAAGTTGAGTTATGAGGATGGGGATGGGGAAGTGGCAGATGTGGCAGGCTAGCAGAGTAGGTTGAAGGTAAACACACACACACACACACACACACACACACACACACAAAAATCTTAAACTTCACATTAAAGATGTACATGGGCTGTGCTATTCAGTTTGGAATTTTGTTTCAGAAACCAAACATTTGATAAATCTTTGTTTTGGCTCATTTTCAGTTTGGAATTTAACTGTTGCACATTGTATATTGTACAAAACATTACTGCTCACTGACAATAAAAGAAAAGAACAATGCCCCCCCCCAAAAAAAATAAACTATGCCAACAAACTTCCAGCTAACTGCTTGAAGCATTCCTACCCCACCTCCTCCAGATATGCATTGCAAACAGCTGTTAACTGTTGGGTTTCCATCCCTTATCCTCCTGCATCATAACTGCCACAGCATGTTCACATCTTCCTTGAAATTCTGGAGGGGAACCATGTAAGTGATGTCATTGTAGGATACACTGTCAAAAGGTGACCACACACCTAGGTGACTGATGACACTCCTTCATTTCTTCCAACATGCATATGTGCTTTCCCACAGACTCCTCTGATATCCTTGATACTGACTGATGAGGGATTCAGAATATGCTATGGGAAAGCATGTGTGAACTTTGGAGTAAATGATACACCAGAAATGAGCTACTGTACCTAGATATGTAGTCAAACTGTTAATCCTGCAATAACTTACCACTGGGCAGCCTGACACTGGAGGGGATTTTACATCAGTCTACCACTACTCAGTAGTCACCACCCAAGCATCCTATTGACCCCCCCCCACACACGGATTTTCAAGATACATTCAGTCATGTGGTGATAGTCAGGATTTTCAGGGGAATATGGCATTTTCTGATTACTAATGTTTTGTACTGATTTGCTTCAAAAATCAATAAACAAGGTACATTTTTCCAAATGTTTATGTCCAGAATATGTGTACATTCCTAACATACTCAGCACTCAAAGGGTAAGCAAATTAGCCATGCACATCATCACAGTTTATACATATGCCTTTTTAACTGGGTAAAGCAAGATATCAGTATTGTTCCTACACATAGGCCTGTGCGACAGTTCTATGTGGTAATGGCAAGCGCCGAACGGCGACCCACAATTATCGCAACGTCAGGCCAATGAAAACAATTTCGCCACCCTGACATCATCTGCGCATGGAAGAATGGCACCGGAGACTTACTGCATTTGCTTTCTGTGGGGGGGGGTGCGCCCCCTCATGCAGGGGGCTTCACCCCCCCCCACAACCCCCTACTTAAGGATTCTCGGCTCCAGGTAGATGCATGTCGGGGGGGGCGAAAGCAAAAAAAATGCAAGTTTGGACCTGGGCGCAACAAAACCACAGTAGCACAATACCCAGGCTGAATCCTGAGCCCCACCCATTACAAGTGGAGGCCAACCCCTGACACCACGGCGCAAGTCAGCAGTTGACCACAGTGCCACCCCCTACATCCCCTCCACCCCCTCCCAGGCTGCACTCGCCATGCTCACTTCCCCCTGTGCATGTGTACATACAGTGACATCCTGTCATTACAGTCGCCCACCCCACAACATCCGGTCACCCTCCCTCCCTCGCTATTCGGGCTTTTGCCCACATCATGTTGCCGTTTCAGACAACACCATAATTCAGGTGCCCATGTCACAGGCTACCTGTGGGACATTTAAACTTTGTGGGTGATGTTGCCATCTAGTGGCCCACAGGCCACTGCACACTTTGCAGAGCTGCTGTGATGGGGCCATTTCATGGTTCTCCTCAACTGCATGAATTTATCTTCACAACTCCACCATTTCAGCCCAAAATAGTTGCAAAGTGATAAAATGGTGCAATTTGCATTGTTTCTTGAAGCAAAGGGTAAAGCTTGCATTTCCCAGGTGTGCAAATTTACTAACATACTAAAATGCCAGCAGAATAGGCCTAACGGTCTTTCGAGTCTGCTCGATTGGTCAGCCCCCACCCTGGGTGCTGACCTTGCTGCCCCCCTCACCTTCTCTGGCTTCTCCCTTCCCAGTTCCGGATATTCTTGCTGCATTGGATTTTGCTTCAAGAACCCTTCCCCTGTACCTGTCCCAGCCCCTCTTGAACCCCTCCACCATCTCTGCCTCCACCAGCCCCCTAGGCAGTGCATTCCATGGCTCCACCACCCTCTCAGTGAAGTAGCACCTCCTCCTTTCTCCACTGAATTTTCCCCCCTCCAGCTTCCACCCATGCCCTCTAGTGGCCCCCTCCTCCTTCCTTCGAAGCACCCTGACTGTTCCTCCCCTATTTACCCTCTTCATGTACTTGAAGACCTCTATCATGTCCCCCCGGTCCTTTCTCTCTTCCAATGTGTACATATTTAGCTCTTTGAGCCTCTCCTCATAGGTCCTGTCCCCAAGCCCCAAATCATTTTGGTTGCCCTCCTCTGGACCCTCTCCAGGAGTTTAATGTCCCTCTTAAGTGTGGGCCTCCAAAACTGCACAGTACTCAAGGTATGGCCTCACCAAGCAGTTATACAGAGGAGCATCACTTCCCTCCTTCTGGAGGTGATCCCCTGGTGATGCATCCCAGCATCCTGTTGGCCTTGGCTGCTGCCCTCCTACAAGTCTCCGAGTTGTTCATTTTGACATCCACCACCACCCCAGGTCCTTCTCAGCCATCGAGACATAGCATTTCCCCCAGGGTGTACATGGCCCGGGTTTCTGGCCCCCAGGGGGTATGCATTCCTGCATTAAACCTCAGCTTCCACTTTCTAGACCATCTTTCCAGAGCTCCAAGTCCCCCTGTAGGGCCACCCTCCCCTCCTCCCCATTCACCACTGCCCCCAGTTTTGAGTCATCTGCAAAGAGACTCATCTCACTCCTGATTCCTGTCCTTATGTCAGAGACGTAGGGGTTGAACCGGAGGGGCCCAAGGACTGATCCTGTGGGACCCACTAATGACCTTCTTTGGGATGAGACTATCCCACCAACTCGACCCTCTGGGTCTCGTCCTGGAGCCAATTGCCTATCCATCTGATCATCTGGTTCCCACCCCATTTCTCCCAGCTTATCCAACAGGCCCATGTGAGGAACAGAGTCAAATGCCTTGCTGAAGTCTAGAAAGAGGGCGTCCACTGGTCTACCAGGTCCAAGGCACTCGTCACCCAGTCATAGAACTCCACAAGGTTTGTCTGACACGATTTCCCCGAGATGAATCCATGCTGTCTATCGTCCAGGCACCCTGACTTTTCCAGGTCCTCCCCTAGCCTCTCCTTGACAATGCCCTCCATCACCTTGCCCACCACCGATGTCAGGCTGACAGGCCTGTAGTTCTCTGCCACCTCCCTTGATCCCCCCTTGTGGATAGGCACTATATGCGCCACCTTCCAGTCCTGGGGCACCCACCCTGTCCTCAGAGAGATGGTGAAAAGCTCCGCCAGGGGTTTCGCCAGTAATTTATCCGGCCCCAGTGCTTTCTCCGTCATAAGGGAGCCAAGGGCTTCCCTCATTCTCTCTGCTGTGATTTCCACTTCCAGTACCTCTTCTCCCTGCTAGCCCTCCCCTCCTGCCAGTGATGCCTCCCCTCTCCCCAGACCCACCAATCGGTAAGGGTTCCCCCCTCCTCAGTATCTCTGTCTCCTCCCATGTATGATGCAGCACCCCCATTTTCCTTGGTGGAAACTGAGGTGAAGTACTCATTTAGTACCTCAGCCTGCTCCCCCGGGTCTTGTGCCCATCTCTCCCCTGATTTAATCCTGCTAATCTGCCCCTTCACCCTTCGTTTTTCCCTGATGTGTCTAAAGAACCCATTGTTCCCTCTCCTGATTTCCCTGGCCAGGTTCTGCTCCTTCCTTGCCATAGCCGCCCTCACCACCCTAGTGCCCCTTCTAGCAATCAGCTCATACTTCCCTCGATCCCTTTCACTCCTTGAGCACTTGAATTGCCTATAGGCTGCCTTCTTTCCCTGCACCACCTCCTGGACCTCCCTGGTCCACCAGCAGGGTTTTCGGGCCCTACCTCATTTTCGTCTTACTCTTGCACAGGTGCTGGTAGCATCTTGCACCCCTCTTCTGATGATTTTCCACCTACTATCAGCGTCCATGTCTGACCCAATCCCATCCAAATGCTCCTTAAGGATCCTTCCCATTTCCTTAAAATCCGTTCCCCTGAAGTCAGTTACCTCCGTCTTTGTGCAGCTTTCTAGCCCTCCTAGGTCCAGGTAGAACCAGACCATGGCATGGTCACTCCCTGCCAACGGGTCCCTTACCTCCAGGCCCCTAATCTGGTCAATGTCTGCCAGGACCACATCCAGTACCCGCGCCTCCCTGGTCGGTTCCCCCACCTGCTGAGTTAGGAATGTGTCTTGAAAGACATCCAACAACCTCTGTTCCCTGGTCACAGAAGATGTCATAGTCTCCCAGTCTGTTCCTGGCATGTTTAAGTCCCCCAACACCACCACCATTCCTCTGCCCAGTCTGCAGTGTCTCCCAAAATCTGCCACCAGACTCTCCTCCAGCTCCTCCGCCATGGCAGGTGTCTCACCACTCTTATTTTACTCTCTGCCCCCCCTTGTTATCAAGGTGACCCAAATTGCTTCCACGGTTCCTCCTCCTCCTCACTCCCCTATGCCAATGCAGTTTTGACTATCATTGCTACCCCTCCTCCCCTTCCCTCCCCCCTGTCCTTCCCGAACATAGTGTAACCCTCCGGGTTCAGGTCCCAGTCGTGTCCTGCAGTGGCCCAGGTCTCAGTGACTGCTGCCACATCTACTGCTCCCTCAGTTAGCATCGCCTGGAGCTCAGGCATTTTATTTCCCAAGCTCCTGGCATTTAGCAGGACTACCTTCCACCCTTTCCCTATACTTCCATTTCCCCTGCTCGTTTTCCCGTGGTGATTCTGTTTTCTCCTGGTCTGCACTTTACCAGTCAGCCTTTTCCCGCAATCCTCCAGCTCCCCAGGGGGGTGGAGACAGAGTCCCTCCTCTATCGCCACCCCCTTGACAGCCTTTTCTCCCATCCCTCCCCCCTTCACAAGTTTAAACCCCACTTTTCACCAATGAACCTCTCTATTTTCAACTTAAGGATTCCCTCCCTCCAAATTGAGATGGAGTCTATCTCTAGCATACAGCTCCTTATCCTCCCAGGTCTCCCCCCAATCCCCCATCAACCCATACCCTCTGCCTCACACCACTCCCTGAGCCACTGGTTTATCTCCCTAATCTTCCTTTTGTGTTCCCCACTAGCCCTTGGCACCGGCAGGATTTCTGAGAAGGAAACTGTGCATCCTATGTCATGACAGACCCTGGCAAGCTCCCTGAATCTTGCCTGTATCTCTAGCTCACTATTTCCCTCAATGTCATTTGTACCCAGGTGGACCAGTATGTCCGGGGAACCCCCACAATCCTTTGCCAGCTGATATACCTCGTGCTTAGCCCTGTGCACCGTTAGTCCAGGGAAGCATTTTGTTCTAACTGGCCAGGCTTCTCCCTCCCTATCCCACTTGATACCCCTGATCATAGAATCCCCCAACAGGAGCACTCTGACCACTCCTTTTCCTCCATTTCCCCCCCTTCCATGTCCCTCATCCTTTCTACTGGCCCCTCCACCCAGCTGGCTCCTTGTTCCTCTCCCTATCTGGGTGCCACATGCCACCCCCTCCTTATTTACCCTGACCACCCCCTCCCCTCCAATCCTATGCCTCTCCTCTCTTATCAAAACACTACGTGAATTGATAACTTTGAGGCAAACTCCAAAAAGTTCATAGTTAAAAAAAAAACACTTTGCGCTAAGCTACCTTAGTACACCCCACTGCAAAGATTACGTAAAAGCTTATATGCACCATAGAAAGATCCTTTATATTGTGCAGTATGGGCATGCAATCGCTGATCAATCAAATTCATCTCATATAAACCATAGGCATTCCAATAGGAAAATGTACAAACAGCATGAAGTTCACTGATACAGCAAACCTTTGATACTGCACTGAAAGTGGTGAAAGTTAAGGTGCTGTTTTAGAGCCAGTTTGGAAATGTAATGGCAACATTAACCAACTGCAAAATAGCAGCAATCTATGGAGATGGAAGTTGAAATCAACAGTTTGACAACTGGACTTTTGTTTGAGGTCAAGATCCTGGTGGAAATCTTAACTGTAAAAAGTATTGAGGGACCAATATTTAATGTTGGCACTCCACCACATTTGTTTATTTATTTATTTATTCATTCGGAAACAACCTTTGAGCTGAAGCTCTTTTACAAAGGTTCCAAATTCATGTATCACAGTACATTGCACAGACACATAATTGATACAGTAAGCAAATAAATGAAGCAAATACAATCATACAAATAATGCAATTAAACAATGAAATAATTTAGATAAGGTAAACAATAAAGACTTAACAGTTTGCCACCAAAGTTGTTGGAGGGAACATAGACAAAACAGAGTTCAGAGTGAGCCCCCCGCTAGAAGGAGGTAGGGGAGGAGAAGAAGGATAGGGGGTCAGGCACAGCCTTGAGCCAGAGGCCTTGTCTGCAGCAAGGTAGGTGAGGGGAGAGTCTAGGAAGGCAGGGCGTGCAACAGGATAGGGGCAGGTGGGCCACAGGAGTAGGGGGTTGTGGAGATAGAGAAATGAGGGGCACAGGGAGAAGGGGGATGGAGAGAGGACCAGGAAAGGTGTGAAGTGTGTAGTGAGACATGGCAAGATCAGGGAGTAGTGTATAGTGCCCAGGACAGGGTGGGGCATCGAGTGGAAGCAAAGAGGGATCAACAGGGGGAAGAATTTCAGAAGCTCAGCATACAATCACACACAGTACTGGAGACAAGGTAATGCCTGAGTTTGGACTTGAAGTTACAAAGACATGAGGTTTTGTGTGCATCCTAAGGAATCTCATTGAGCCATATGGGGGGTCTGTAGGAGAATGCACATTGAAGAGATTGGTTATGGGAACGATGAGTTCTTCAAGAGGGAGGGCTACCAGTTTCATATCTATGTCACCACTTCCCATTCTGGTTTTGCCCAGTACTTTTTTTATGTAGGACATTGCCTCCTTGACTGTAACCCTCTTAAAGTAGAAGTTCAGTTGTGAGTTGGGGTGGTTGGTATGCTACATTGGTGCAACTCAGTGGGGTTTAAATAGGCAGGTGGCAGGACAGAGCTGAGATCAGTGAAAGCAGAGTTAAAGGATTCCACTACTGAGAGTGGATTCTTTGACATGTGTCAGGCCAGCAGTGTCACATTTGAGTTTAACACTGTGCACATGATCAAGAATAAGTCCATTGTCATACAAGCAAATAAGCCCATCTAAGCTGTGCTCACAGTAATTATCCCCTAAATGCTTTGCAAAAGCATAGGGAGCTAATTCTGCTGGCACTTGTGCTGGCCCATAGAATACTGTAGGCTGAAAGTGTAACATGGTTTTTCATGGTAGATAAGCCAATACAGGGACTTCATGTGCCTGATTAACATGGCAAATCCAAACTGGTAAGTAAGTCTCATCTAAAGGCTCAGCTGCTTCTGAAAGTTGCAGTATGGGCCCATTATACCATACAGGCAAGAATGTTTAGGACCTGGAGTTCCCCAGCCCATGACTAATTTTCTTACACACATAATTGTTTGTTAAATTAATAAATTTCTGGTTTTCTCAGTTATTCCTTTTTTCCTGACGATTTAGTGGCTGGAAGAGGGGGTTTGATGACTGCCTTGCACGTGTATGATCCCATTAAAGAGACAACATGCTGTGGCCTAGATGTCATACCAAAAAGTGTATACTTGAGCAGGCAAATGAGGTTCTTGTCTTCTTTTACTCAGTGCCAACCTAGCATAAGCAATGTATGTTGTTCATATTGGGTGGCCATGAACAACCCACTCTGAATCTGGGTTGACTGTGACAACCCAGTTGCTGTAAGCAAAAAATGATGCTTGCATAAAATGGATCATCACTTGAATATTGGAGCCCAGGTCTTTTTGGGGGCAGCTCGCTGCATCTCTAGTGTAGATGGTTCCCCATTTTACACATTTCAAAAATGCTAATAAAATGTATAATCTGATAGAAAGCTTGGAGTAGATATTAAAGCACATATCATTGAACTGTTCTAATTACTGACCAAAAAAAACATCATATCTAGTCTGTCTCATTTCTTGGGTAGCAGACTAACAGCATACAGCTTTCAATCTATAGAGGCCAATTAATACTGTATGCAAATTCTTAACTGAGGCACACGTGGAATGATTCACTGCCTTTTGCAGCTTGAAAACAAGGATGAGTTGCATTGATTGGTCCTCTCTGTCTAAGAAGTAAGAAAAGGAACACAATAATAAATGGTATTACCCAGATCCAATTGTCTAGTGAATACCCTCTTGAAAATCATTAGCTGCATTTTAACGAATTTTAGCACTGCTTCAGTGAAGGAAAATGTCTCCAAGTGTAATAAGTCATACAGTCAATAACTCTCTCAATTCCATGAATGCTGATTTGGCAAGAAGGACCATGATTAGAATGGTTTGATGAAGCACTTATAATGGGTTTGTGATTTAGTAAAAGAGAACGTGCAAAGTGGATGAGGAGAGAACAATTATAATTTCACCTTTATCATATCCTTGCTGTAGCATCTGTTACACATGTCTGACTTGTGATTTATTAACTGGAAGAACAAAACAGTGTATGTGCATGGCCCCCTCCCAACACCTGTATGTAAAAATAGTAGTTAGTGATTTTTTTTCTGCTGAGAATTAAACATTTAAAACTACTGTGCTGTTCCCTGGAGACTAAAGACTAAATCATAACTGATGCTTCACAGACTGTTTTTGCCTTGCATGGAGGCCTAATGGCATTCACAATAATGATGATGAAACATTTTTTTTCAATGAGGATCAAGTAAAGCGAGTTTGTGTCACTGAGATGTGTTCTTCATATCTGTTTTCTGAATTGCTTGAAGTTAGAAAAGAATGCAATAAGCTCATGATTGCATATATCTTTGCTAAATTAAGAAAAATATAAATCATTTATAAATCATGTGTTTACATACATTAGAGCTTTATGAAAAATAAATTAAGCTTTGTTTAAGAGAAGGCTTCAGCAATTGGAATGTAATGAGTACAGTTAACCCTTAAACCCCATTTCAGTGCATTATTTATTTTTCTCTTGCAAGCTGCAGCTGAGAGTTTATTACAAACTGCCTTGCTCAAATTTTAGATAAATATGTTTTTATGTGTTGGTGACAGACGTGACATGCACATATTTTTTCCAGATCTCTCCCATTTCCCAGTGAAATAATAAGCTTTGCTACCCCATACAGAGTTTCATATCCTGTGCTTTGAAGAAAAATACAGTATATTCAGTATATAGTGTAGGTTACATTAAATTTGTTACAATCATGTAAATGCCATATTTTTGGGCACTTGCACACACACTATAATGCATAAACAGAGAAAAACATCAGTTATGCACTATGGAATACAATGAACCAAAAATTGCATGTGTAACACATGTATCATTAGCCTCCCTGGTTTAGTTTGCATATTTCTTTTTTTATCTACAGTGTTTGGTAACTCCCCCATCCACTTTGCTCCTGGACTAATTTACTTACTTTAGTTATTTTTATGTGTACATACTCTCAAGGAAGCTGGCTATATATTTACTAGAATGAAGCTACATGTTATGGTAGTGCATACAGTATGAGATAACATAGTAACACTGTTACTTTATGTCAGAAGGGACTCTATTTCCATCATGCCACCCTTCCCCTATTTGTAAGCTGCAAATTAATTAGTATACTGTGAAAAATGTACCAATTTAGAGGGGTTTGGGGGAGGGGCTTGCTACTTCTATGCCTTAGATTTAACAAGTGCCCTCAGTCATTTTAGAAGTGATACTTTGATACCCATCATGATGGATGCCATGGAGGACTTTATTATGATTATAACCTGGACCATAGCATATTTCAAGTCTGTTTCAGACACCAAATATTGCTGTTACTAAGGGCAAAAGACTTGGGAGTAGCTAAGTACAATAGGCACTTAATTATTGCTGTATACTTGAAGCCTACAGTTTGGAACCATTTATAGACCAGGATTTGGCTGTCGGGTTTGAGAAAATTATTATTTTGCTCATTTCAGTGTTCTTTTTTTATCTTAAGTCTCTACAGGTTTCAGAAGGTTTGTTTAGTTTCTACTGTAAACCTAAAGCATATAAACCACCCAGAACCAAACTGCCTCCATAGGCTAGAGCAGAGCATGATGAAGTCCCTATTTTGGGTGAATGGAAGATTTCCTCATCTAGTTAACATACAAGGGAGTCAGTAATATAAAAAATGAAGAGGTGTGGTGCCAGCACACACCCCTGCTTGGCTTCCTTATTTGCATCAAATTTTTTTGTCAGTTTTCCTTCTAGGCTATAATGAACCTGCAAACAGGTGTCTGTACAATATATAGATTATTATCTTCAAGAAGCTCCTAATAGGCAGTATAGCATAGTGGTTTAAGGCTCTAAGCTGCAAACCTGGAGACCTTGCTTTGACTCCCACAGCCCCCACTTGCATACTGTGTGACCCTGAGCAAGTCACTTATCTTCCTTGTGCTCCCAGGTTGCACCTATAAACAAGCTTTCAGCATAGTGTGTCTCTCCTGGTGAAAAAGGTTAAAAAAATAGTCCCACTCTTGTGTGAATGCTCCCATAGTACAGATCTAGACATAGTCAAATGCTACACAAACATCACTGGACGATATGCACAAAGGTGCGGAGTGGCTACACGCCACGTATCTTGGGTGCATAGCCACCCCACACCCATTACACCACATCATGCAGGATGCACACATGTGGGGTGCGCAGACTCAATGCACCCAATCCCCCATGTTTGTGGACTGCACCGCTCCAGGGGGGCATTCCAGGGGTGTGCTGGCACTACACGGTATGCACTAAACTGCATAGTGCTGGCCACATGGCTGCAGAGATGGGCACAGGTTGTGTCAACCATGTTCCTGCTGTAACCCACTGTGTGCCCTCATTGACTCCAACTGCCAGATGCCAGGGGACCTGGACAGTGCTATCCATGCTGCCCCTGCCCACTAGGCAGCCAGAGAGAGCAGGGGTAGTGGGACAGGCGAGAGCCTGACACTGCAGAGTAGTGTCGGCACTGAGATGTTGGGGGGTCTGTGACACATTCCCACCTACGGGGGCTCAGGAGTACAGGGGTACAGCCACATTGTGGGTGGGGCACATCTGTCATTGCATGCATGTGGGCCGGGGGTGGGTCCCAACTCCGGGGTCCTGCAGTGCACCAGGAGGATGCTGATTGCCAAGGGCTGGGCCAGTGGACAGACTGGCCATGGAGCCATGCCATGTGGGACCAGGTGCCTACAGTAGGTATGCACTACCTCGGACCCGCACCCCACTATGTGAAGGATCCACTGTTGGACTTAGGATGAGCATCCCATTGGATGCCTGCCCAGGTCCATGACTCCACCCCCAGCCACCCTGCAGAGTCCTGTGCACCTGGGTGGAGGAGCTGCGGACAGGTAGCTGGCATTGGTGACTGCTGGTATGGGTGCACCTGTCCATGGATTGCAGGGCAGTGGGCAAGATACAAGACTTTTCCTTGTACCCCCACCTGCTTCGCGTATAATGCCAAATGTATGCATAATAAAGCTTTTGTCTTCTTCTTGTGTATTTTCCAGATAAATGTATTAAAGTAAAATAATAATTTGTAGTTGATGATCCCTCTTTATTGTCTTGTTACTTTATATGTGCTGTGTTACAACCACACACAAAAAAAACATGAACTTGAATGGTCATCATTTGTTCTACCAAAGGTCATCAAAAGCCATCATTCTGATTTAAGTTTACAAAAATAATCAATAATAATCCATTGGTGATGTAAATGTCCATGTTTGATGATTAAATCATGATCTAGATGATGATCTTGAATAACAATCTCCCTTGATAATCATATAATAACAGTTAATGATTATGCTACTGGTACTGTATGTTGTTTGGTCCTGTAATGTTAGCAGTACAATAAAGCTGGTTTTGAACTTGGGTGCAAAAAGTACTATTAGCACCTTAATGAAAAAGTCGTGTTCTAACAATCTACACTCAGCTGAGATAAGCCAGCTCCCTTATCAAGTGTGTCATGTGGCACCTCTTTAAAATATAATTAACAGAGCTGGAGTCTTGGGTTAATGCACATAACATATTTAGAAACTTACCTACTCCAGTTAACAAAAAAAAATCAATTAATAAACCTAGCCTAGTAGTTTCTAAATATGTTATGTGCATTAATCCAAGACTCTGGATCAGTGCAGGCGTGATAATAAAATACGTTTTATGCAGACTGTGTCTTGATGGTAATATGAAAGAAACACATAGCAGAGTTGCAGTTAGATGGTATTTATGGGAAAGAGAAAACCGTATACTGTAGATCAGATGTTAATTTTTCAGTGCAACACAGAATCATAGACAGAACATGTTTAAATATTGCAAGCTTGAATATTCACAAATAATTTTGACAACTGAACACATAGTTATAGACAGAAACATGTTTAAACAGTGCCAGCATTGAAAATGCAATTGCAGGGTGTCTTTCAGTTTCCCTAGTATTTAGTAAGACTTCAACACTGGATGTTTTAAGACATCGTATATCTGCATAGCGTTCCTTTTGTGGTTTTTGACCATAATGCTGCTACATCTTATCTGTAGTGCTGTGCTTACAAGCTAATTATTTCTCTAAAACTCCAGCATTCATGTATAGAATGAAACTGTTTTTTGTTTTGTTTTGTTTTTTATGAGAAGGCCTGCTATGAAATCACCTATTTTGTGCATCTCAGTGCAACACAGGCAAGAGGAAAAAGTTAGAAACAGAGGGAGATATCAATATCAATTACAGTTAAAAGGCTGATTAAGTTGACATGTTTATGAGCTATGGATCTTTCTTGAAAAAGAATTCTACCCACAATGAAAAAAAACGGTGCTTTCAAGACTGCATAACTCAAATGAACACAGAAGACTGCTTGGTTCAATTAGCACATTGTTTCTACAAATCCTCTCATTTTATCTAGTCTGTTTTCTATCTAGAGATCCCCCTTTCTCTACTGTCAAAGTAAGACATCTGCAGGACTATGCCCACTGCAGCCCTAAGTGCAGTTCAAGTGGGTTCACTCCTAAATCTCAAAATTAGTTTGAAACAACAAAACACAAGAGCTAGCCTGCATAAAACTAGCAAACCAGAGGGAAATGGTTAGATTCAGGTTGCTTCATGTTACTTTGCATTATCATGCTGCTCAAGCTAGCAACTGAGTTTGCTGATAGTCATTAGTTGCAAAGGTTCTATGTGATAATCGCGAGTGTTGAATGGTGACTCGTATTATCACGACGTCATGGTGGCGAAAACAATTTCGCCACCATGAAATCCTCAGTGCACAGAAGAACGGCACCGGGGATTTAAACACTTTGCTTCACCCCCTGCACCCGCCTACTTAAAGATTCTCAACTCCAGGGGGGTGCATATCAGAGGGTGCAAAAGCAAAATAAACACAACTTTTGGGCCGGGCACAACAAAAACGCAGTAGCGCCTGGACCAAGACCTGAACCTGGAACCCCATGCACTGCAAGTGGAGGTCAACCCCTGATGCCATGGCACAGCTCAGCAGCGGACTGCAGTGCCATCCCCTACATCCCCTTCACCCCTCCCTGGCCACGCTCGCCTTGCTCCCTTCCCCCACGCGCATGTACATATAGTGACATCCTGTCGCTAGGGTCGCCCACAACCCCACATCCGGTCACCCTCCCTGCCCCCTCGCATTTCAGGCTTTTGCCTACATTGCATCGCCATTTTGAATGGCACCATCTTTCAGGTGCCCACCTCATGTGCTACTGTTACAAACCTCAGTGGAGATAGACTGAAATGTTTCTATAGCAGGCTAGCCAGGTGAACCACTTGGCCTTGTGTTATTGTAAACCCAAATCCTTCCTTCCCCAGTAGACTGTGGAATGCTCCATAGTCAACTCACTATGCATGTGGCCCAACTATGCAAGGTTACTAAGCTCCACCTCCACTTTCTCACTCAACCATTATGGCACAACCCAAATGTTGAGGATGTGGGCACAACCCTGAACAACCCCAGCTGGGAATATGAAGATGTTTAATCTCAAGAATATCTGACAATGTATATGACTATCCTTACTTTTGAAACTACAATATTAAAACATGCCACAGTCTAACAAGTAAGGATATTTTCCCCTTTCCTTAAATACAATGAATTTCATTGAAAGCTTTAAGTTATTATCCATGGTCCTTTGGGGTTTCCCAGCTCCTTACAGCTATTGCACCTCTATGAACTAGGCCTTATGCAATGTTTGTTTTACACACAATCCTAGAGTGGCTCCAAGCATGTAATAGACAATTATGCAGATACTGGGAGACAGCTCTACAGTTCGCACAAGATCAAGCTACAGCACCTGTACTTTCTGGAATTCACTGCATAAATATGTCAAGATTGACAAATATAGAGTAATACAGTTCCACACCTTGCTTAACGTACTGTTTTTTATCCATCAAAACTGTTTACTACAGATGCACTACCCCCCCCCACCTTCACCAGAAGTGGCCTCCTCAGAGAGGTTTTAAAACATATCATAAGTGATTGCAATAATGTAAAACTTTTATGGCTTGCTATCCAATTGCAATTCCATCCCATTCTAGGTTAACCAGACCTTTATGACCCAACAATATATTTAACTGGTATAAGAACTCATCATTTGATAGGTAATCAACAGCATCACATAATTATCAGTGATGACCAAATAAACAATACTGTTGCAGAAAAAGACATGGTTAGATATTTCCTAAAATTTCTGTGACATCTCTACAGAACTTCCCCACCTACCTGCCTGCAGTACCACAGTAGGGCCACCAGAGAAAATGTCTATAGAAGTAACAAAAAATATCTGGAAATATCTGACCATGACTTTTGCTGCCACTGTATTATGCCGTGAGGTGCACCAGTTCATCCCCTTCTTCTATCAGTGACATCAGAAATACTAGTTGCACTGCATATAAAAACAAGCATTTGTCAATGCCGAATGTTTGCTTGCTGGCATTGGTAATGTAGGAGTTACAGAGCTGCATAATAGGAATGGCAGTGAAGTATTGAACTGAAGCCAACCCCACCACCACCACCCTGCAGAGACTGACAGGCATTCGGGTGTGCCTTTGGGTTATCAGGCATAACGGCCATGCCATTTCACCACACCCTACCCTGCAGACACCGACAAGTGTCACGGTGTGCCTTGGGGTCTTTGGCTCTTATGCTCACCCCATTCCATCATGAAATACGGTGAGATAGGTGCAGTATAGGAGAATGGGGTGAACTTTGGGGCCGAAGAGTCCAAGGCACATCTCAATGCCTCTCACTGGCTGCAGGGTGTGGGTGGGGGTGGAATGGTATGAGCATTACAGGTGACAATCCCAAGTCACACCCCTGATGCCAGTCAGTCTCTACAGGGTGGGGTGTTGTGATTGGAAACTCTAACGCCTCAGGCTTTCGGTAGTATTTTCACTCCAAATTTTCAACATGGGCTTTTTGTGACCCCCACCTTATGAACAGTGGTAATATTAGTTCGTTAGCTGAAAGCTGATTTTGCACAGCAACTACGCCATTTGGCACCACAGGTATGAAAACACATTTTGTACAGGATGTGAAAAATGACAGCTGTACTGTTCCTGGGGAGGTATAAAAATGGCAATATTGAAAATCTGCAGTGAAAATATTAAAAAAACTGGTGAAGTCATGAGCGTGCGTAGAAACTGCGGAACGCACACCCGTAATGTAATTAGTTTGGGGAGTTTTTACAGCAAATTGCCAACACAGGCATTTTGGGACCTCCACTCATGAACAGTGTCACTGTGATTTTCTTAATCTGTCCCAAACAGTGATTTCCTACAGCGACCATGCATTTCTGTGCTGGAAGTGCGAAAACACATTTTGGCCATGGTGTGAAAAATGACAGCTGTACTGTTTATAAGGAAGTGTGGAAAAATGCCAGTGGTGGAATTCTGGACTGAAAATATTACAAATTCATGAACTTATGAGAGTGCGTGGAAACTGTGCAATGCTCACTCGTAACACAGTCATTTTATGGACTTTTGTCACCAAATTTTTAACATAGCCATTTTAAGACATCTGCTCATGAACAGTGTCACTGTGATTTTCTTAATCTGTCCTGAACATTGATTTTGCATACTGAGTGCGCCATTGTGCACTACATTCACAGAAACACGTTTTGGGTGAGATGTGAAAAAATGACAGCTGTACTGCTCATGAGGAGGTGTGGTAAAATGGCAATGTTGAAAATCTGGAGTGAAAATATTAAACATTCACAGACTTATGAGTGTGCGTAGGAACTGTGCAATGAACGCTAATAAAACAGTCATTTTTGGGAATTTCTTCACCAAATTTTCAACATAGGGTTTTGGGGAGCCTACCTCATGAACTGTGACACTGTCATTTTTTTTTTTTTAATTACACTTTTTTGCACCCTCCTCCTCTCTCCGCCGGTCATCCGCCTGGTCACGGACCCCTTGGCTGCGGCATCCCCACATGAGCCGTACTCCCAGGACCCCCTGGATTACCCCCCCCCTCGGTGGAGACGTGGCACCCATCCTCCTTTTGGGTGCCACGAACAACGGGATAGGGTGGGAGTCGGCCTGGGGAGCCGATAGCAGCTCAAGGGGCGGGCATCATCTAGGCGGCGAGAGGCAGGCTGTTTTCTCCCCCCCTTAGAGGGGCAGGAACGTGCAATGATGCCAGTGTCCATCCCGCCCCTTGGAGCCTTTCTGTCCCATATGCTGAGGTACTCCTGGCCTCCACCAGGTGTCCCCATGCATCGGTGACACCCTGCGCCCTCCCCCCGGAGAAGAAGAGCAGTCGTGGGACGCTTGATCCTTCTCCCCCCGGCCGGCCCTCCGGTGACCTGAGCTCGTTCCTGAACTCAGGTCACCAGCGTCGTAAGCAGAAATCCAACTGCTGTGCTGGCGGGCCAGCATGACACTGTCATTTTGAAAATTGGTCCTAAAAGGTGGTTCCGTGCAGTGACTGCGAAATTACCTTTCGGGACCGAATAACAAAATGACAGTGCCAGAATTCATGAGGTGGGGTCCCAAGAACCCCTTGTTGAAAATTTGGTGAAGAAATCTCCAAAAATGCCTGAGATATGCATCAAAGTTGAAAAAAATCCTATTTATTCCATTATACAGCTTACCGGCATTTCCTCAGTTCGTAGTCGGCTTTGAAGAGTGCAGACGTGTTGCCGGTCCACCGAAGATCATCGCACCAAGCTCCAGAGGTAAGTAAGGGGTGAGGTGGGGGTGTGGGGAGGCAGGGTGCACAGAGGGTGGGTGCAGGTGGGGGCGGGGGGTCAAGACAGTCAGCGAGGGACCGTTTTTTCTTACAGGGCATTTTTTTTAAAGACGATGAGGGACTTTTGCCACTCTGGGGTGGGCTCGCAGTGTGGCAGCTGGAAGGCTGTTTGAGGGGGCAGTGGAGCAGATGGGGGATTGGGCACCCCCATCGGCCATATGAACTGTTGCCATGCTGGGGTGGGCTCCCAGCGTGGCACCTGGAACTCTGTTGGGGAGGAGGGTAGTGGAGCCGATGGAGGATTGGGTACCCCCATTGGCCATACAGTGTGTTTGTGTGTGAGGGGGAGCGTATGAGCATGCTGGGGTGGGCTCCCAGTGTGCTACTTGTTGCAGGGGGGATGGAGCTGACTATGACAGCTGTTCAGTGCAGTGCCTACACGTTACCGCTGCTGTTTGCAGTGTTTTTTTTGCTTTTAACAGTATGCCACTGCATCTGAATGGCTGTCATAGACTGCTTCTACATTCATTAGTGCTGTGCGGCCTCGCCTGCAAAAGGCAGCAGGGCATTGGAAGTGGGGGAGGCACATCTACAAATTCTCATATGGTGGCACTATGTTTCTTGCATGTCCATGCAAGCAAACATAAAAAATGATTGCCAGCACTTGTTGTACCTTGGCCAGCTACCACAGGAACTGGGAACCCCTTCATATATTGTTCTCACTGTGTCTCCAGAATACCTTATACTTTTCATTGGCAGCATTATCTAAACATAACAGAACTAGTTTTTACTGTACCCTGTGCACAACATGATCACAAAATGCAGAGCTATAACTATTACTTTGCAATTTATTTTATTTAGCAATTTATTTTATTTATGTATTCATTTATGGAAAAAAAGTTTTACCAGCGACTTCAGGTGACATCGCCCAGATAAAGACTGCCTAAATCATGTGTTAGCATCCCTCATCAAGCTGTAACTTGTTAAACCTGAATCGCTGCTTTCCAAAATTACATGGCTCAATAGTAGTGGGGTTACAAGAAGGATACCAAAGCCTACAAAAAAACAAATTTGATTACTTATGGGTGGACGCAGATTGCTCAGCAGCAGATCAGTTAGACTCAGCACTCTCATGTGCTTCTAGTACAGCACAATCAGCAGCTTACAATTCTCTACAAAAAAAAATAATTAAAAAGTCGAAGCTAGATGAGATTTTCTTAGAATGCAATGCATTTGGAGCTGAATTTAAAGATGCCACTTCTAAGCTTCCATCAGAACTACATGTCTTGGAGATGCATGTCACTGAAACGGAGCACTGTAGCATGACTATGGAGGGCACCTAACCCCCTTGGAATCTACCATGCTATAAATTATAGAGTCTCATGCTACAATATTGGCAAGCAGGAGCAAGCTGAGAATCAAGTATATCAGAAAAACATTCTTGTGTATGGCATGCCCGAGGATTCTGAGGCTACCAATATGCTGGACTTTATGGACAGTTTTTTTGAATACAGCCTTATCTCTTGATGCTTCCTGCCAGCTCAACACTGAATGTACACATTGGCTTAGACCCAGAACCAAGATCCCTGACAATGAGACCTCACTCAATATTGGCACAACTTAATAAATACGCCACCAAAGAAATGATCTTGCAGAAGGCCTGGCAATATAAAAATAGCTAAACCACCCCTCCAGCAACTGTTTCAGCCAATCAGAGGGCTGAAAAGGTGGGATCTGCTACTGCTCCTGTGCAAGGCTACCAAGACAAAGATTTTTGGCCTCTCCAGCCACGCGGCAAATTCTATGTACCTTACTGAAGAGGTTGTGAGGGGGCTTCTTCTGCCAGCCACCCCCCCCCAATCAGTCACCTCCTGGACCTCAGAGGAGCTCTGTTTGGGAGCCTAGCTTGAGCACTCCTCCAGCAACTGTTTCAGCCAGTTAGAGGGCTGAAAAGGTGGGACCTTCCACAGTGCCTGTTTAGGGTTCCCAAAACAAAGACGTTTGGCCACTCCAGCCTCATTGAAAAAACACTACAGACCCTACTGAAGGGGCATGAGGGGGCTTCTTCTGCCAGCCACCATGCCTTCCCCCCATCAATCACCTCCTGGTCCTCAGAGGAGCTCCATTTGGGAGCCCAGCTAGATCACTCCTCCAGCAATTATTGTTACCTCTACATCCAGACTATCCTCCAAGCTGTCTTTCTGTGCTGTGGTCCCTGCATGAAAGAACCATGCAAAGGAGATCAGGATTGTGCCTGGGAGTCAGCCTTGGAGGCTGCCCAGGGCCAGACATGCTCCTCTTTCATTGACATAAATTTGGAAGTTAATCTCTCCTTATGCCTGTAAGTGTTTCTTTTCTACTTGCTGTGACCACATATCCTTTCATACCGTGTATGTATTAAAGGAACTATGTTATAATCGCTAAGCTCTGCAAAACACCTGTTGTTTTGTGGCCCTCTACCCAAAGTAGCTTTCACACCTGATCATCCCATCACTGGGCCTCCTACAACCGTTGCTCCTTGTTGTATGTTAACTTGCCTTAATTGGTGCGTATCAACTAGCTATATAAGTTTGCTTATCCTGCCATAATTTCTGTAGTCACCTGTTAGTATAACTACTTATTTGACCCCTGCTTAGCTAGTGTTTCTGCCTGTACCAATGTTTTACCCACTCTGCAGCTACTAAAGCCTACTAATTAATATGCCAACAGTGCAGTTGATTATTTGCTGTTCAACATACCTGTTCCAGAGAGTATTACTTCCTGAACAATATTTTAATTGTGACTCTGTTCATTGCCTCACAGACAACATTGCTAACTATTATAATCCTTGGTCCCCTTATAACAATTCAGTATGCCACTGTTGTTTTGCTTGCTTGCCTCTCTAGGGGCCCTTACCTGTTCTCTCCTCTACGCTGGCACTATGCCAGTCCTCTATAATGTAGCTAGTAACTCCTTTGGGTCTGCTAACTTTGCAATGTTTAATGCCTTGGCATACTTGCACAAGAATTAGTATAGTCTTAGCCTATTAGACACTAGAATATGGCACCTCATAACAAGGTATATCTACAGATTCCCTTGCCCCTCCCTATCTTATTGACTTGCTGTGGAGACCATATGCCCTGGTATTCCTAACTCCCAGTCTCTTGCTAGCTGCTGGAGATATTGAACCAAATCCTGGCCTGAATATTTCCCAGATTCTTGCCTCCTCTCCCCTCTGCCCCAGCAATGAGTAAAGGGTCTTAAAATTGTCCATGTAAACATTAGAAGCATTCTCCAGCATCTAGATGAGCTCACAGCCTGGGTAAATCTTTACAAGCCTGACATCCTAGGCCTGTCTGAATCATGGTTAAAGCCTTCTACTCCCAGCAACCTTTGTGAATTTCCAGGATACAATTTAATATGGAGTGACTGGACCTTGTCTGGGTTGGCACTATTATTTAATATAAATCTCACCTCAATGTTTCTACCACAACTCCCCCCACCACCACCTCTGGCCCTCATTTCAAAGTACGTCATGCCACTCTACCCTGGGTAACACTAAGATTCTTCATCTCTTCTGTGCTTATGTATAGCCTACTGGTAGTCTCCAAGCACTTCTCTCCCTCATTAGTACAATCGTCCCCATCGCCCAAGGCAAATAATTTGTGTTATTTGGAGACTTCAACATAGACTGATTAAAATGTAATAAAACTGTGGTTTAACAGTCTTTAAATAAACTACTGTTCACTCAAGTTATCACTGACCCAACTAGGGGCTTAAACAACCAGCAACGTGCTACCCATATTGACTGGGTTCTTCTATCTGAGGTAGACAAAGTAGTCTGCTTGTGGTGCTACCTGATGCCATAAGTGACTCCATGGTATACAGTGTATGCCATGTGAAACCTGCTAAGGTCCCTCCTAAACCAATTCACTTTCAGGACTTTTGGCAACTAGACCCCATTCAGTTCAAAAATTAATTAGCCTGACATGACTGATCTTACCTATGGACACTCACTGATGCCAACCTGGCAGTCTCATACTTCTGTACAATCTTTACAGGGTTCAAGGACAAGTATGCTCCCTCTTCCACCAGAAGGTTTGTGGCCTTGCAATACAATGGTTGGACCAACCACTGTTCACCCTCCTCAAATGGAGGACAACTGTTGAGCATCCTATAAGGCAACCAAATCAGCCTCAGCCTGTTCACGCTTCAGTAAGCTCAGAAATGAATGCAAACAGGCCAGCAGATGGAAAAAAGTAGCTTTTGTAAGACCCAGTTCAATTCCTCTGTCAGCAACCCATGTCAGCTTGGAACAACATTACGAAAACCCTTGGTCAGGATGGTACTGTACCTCCAGCCCCAATGACATTGAGATCGGGGGGGGGGACTGTAATGATCCCTCCATTATCTTGAATGCTTTTAACGAATTTGTACTGCTATCTCACCTCACACTGAGGCTTTTCCTATCTGCCAGCCTAACCCAACACCCCCCACTCCCATTGCTGCATCACTCACTCCTTTTTATTTAAAGGGAGTCCAGGTCTCACAGGTGTGCAAACTCCTGAGACAAATCCTCCAATTCTAACTCTGACAGCTCTGATGATATTGAGCCCCAGCTCCTCAGACTCACAGAAAATGAATTGGCCTCCCCATTGCTAGAATCATTAACCTGTCCCTCTCTTCTGGTATTGTTCCTCATCTCTGGAAAATGTCCCACATACTACCTGTGTTCAAAAAATGTAACAGCAAAAAATTGTAACTACAGACCCATTGCCCTCCTACCAACTTTTAGGAAGGTCCTAGAAAAAAGGCTTGCCTCCCAACTTTTTAAATACCTCTCCACCTATGATCACCTCTCCCCTGCTCAACATGGGTTTACTGTAATCGCAGTACCACTACAGCCCTGCTCACCCTAACAAAAAGGATCTCTAATGCTTTTTATAAAAGGAAGCTCACCAGTGCCATTTTCATTGATCTCCATAAGGCCTTTGACTTGGTGGACCATATCATGCTTTGTAGCAAATTAACATCCCTGGGAATATCTGACACTGCCCTCTCTTGATTCAAAGCTGCTTGTCTGATAGGCAATAGCAGGTCAAGTTTGGTTCCTCCCTCTCTGACCCAGCCCTTGTCACTATTGGCATGCCTCAGGGATCTATACTTGGACCCCTGCTTTCCTCCCTCAATGTAAATTCTGTTCACCCTTCTATTACAAATGGTACACATATCTTGTATGCAGATGACCTGGTGTTATTCTCTAGTGCCAAGAACATTGATGTGATTAACAGTAACTTGTCTGATGACCTACGGTGTGTCCAGCAATGGTTTGACGAATGTAGGCTTTTAATGAACTCAACCAAATCACAGGCCATTTTATTTTAATCTGCCCCCAATTTTCAACTTCCTGGATGTTACACTTGACCCCCCCTAGATTTTTCACTCCATGGGCCCGATTCCATAAGGCATTACGCCTGGCGCAAGGTGAGTTACGCCAAACCTGATGGTGCAACTCACAACTTACGCCAGTCATAATGCCAGTTGGTATTCCAAAAGGTGCCTTGCACCATGCTGAATGCAAGCTGTGCCAGGCATTGGTTTCTGCCACCCACAGTGGCAGGTGCATGGGTGGATTACGGCAACTGTGCCCTGTTCCAAAGGGTGGCTGCCGTGACTTGAAATACCATTCAAAGTCGCGTGTTGCAAGCAAGTTAGACCAGCATGGAAATGGTCTAAAGGGTATCCATCCATGCCAGTCGATGGTCGCCACTCCGCCTGTTACAACAAGCATGTGGCCCAAATCACCATCCCCCCTTTTTTTTCCAATTGTTTAACCAGGTGAGACACACTAAGCTGAAAGCTTGTTTACAGGTGCAACCTGGGAGCACAGAGAAGTTAAGTGACTTGCTCAGGGTCACACAGTATACAAGTGGGGGCTGTGGGATTCAAACCCAGGTTTCCAGATTTGTAGCTCAGAGCCTTAAACCACTGCACTATACTGCCTCTCCCCCGACACATCCATGCCCCATACCCTCCAAATGATGGGGACCCCAGGGTCTGTAACTTGTGGTGCCCCCCCCAAACACCAGTGCCACCTGGCTGGTCCCCCCAATGTCCCCTGCTGCATGCTATGGTGTTCCGTGGCAGGGGGGCTCCGGGGGGGCAGTTGTATGTGTGGCATGACTAGTGGCACACAGGCTTAGAGTGCCATGCTTTTGGTGCTAGCCTGCGGCTGCTGCAAGTCATCGGCATAAGTGCAGGGGATCCTGACTACTCCATAACACAACGTAGTTTCCCTGGCTAAGCACCGCATGGCGCAACTCGCATACACCCATGAGTTGCACCATGCCTCCTGGAATTGGCCCCCATGTTTCATCTTCCTGTAAGGCTATCCATTTCAGACTTGGGATTGCCTTCATAGTAAAATGTGGGGGCAAAAAATAGTGGTGGCATTCAAGAATGCATGGGATAAGCGCAAAGGAATCACAGAGGAAAGGGATGGGGAGGGAGACAGAGCTGTAGATCAAACATAGTCTGATGTAATAATGTAGGTGGGGAGAAATGAGCAGACTGGATGTGCCAAGCTGTCCTTATCTGCCATCATATTCTATTTGTCTATTTTTCTATGAGCCAGCCAGGTGACTGGCTACTTTTATTTTTTTATTTATTTTTTTTATTAAACTCTAGGATTACAAATACCTTTGAGCAGGAACTGCTCATTTACAAAGGTTCCACGTCAGAAGATGGGGGGACCATACATACAATGGTTGTCAATGATGTACAATCATAACACATACAAAGGTTGGCAATGTTTTATAGTTACAACACACGTTAGAAATAAAAGACATTAGTAGAGAGCAACTTAAATAAGCAGCTAGCTGAGGTAACAGAATAAGAGATTAAGAAGCAATCGGACTTTAAGTATATGATTGGGTAGGAGGGGGGAGAGAAAGAAGTAGGCAGGCTGAGGGGCTGCTGTCAGGGGAGGAGAGGGGGAGGGTGTCTAGTACCGGGGAATTTGGTATTGGGGTTTGATAAGTGGAGTAGATGTGTGTGGGGGGGAGGTGTGGAGGAGGGGAGCAGGAAAGGGATCCCGTAGAAAAGCAGGGGACCAGAAAGAATGATGCTCAGATAGGAGGCGGGTCACTGGTCTTGAGCAACTAGGTGGTAGTTGGAGCAGACCTTTTAGGAGGAGCAGTCACATTGAGTGGTAGAGGTGAGGTAAAGTCAGAGATTCCATTTAAAGGGTCCAAGCGTAGCAGAGGGAAGTGCTTCTTTGTTGAGGGTATTGAACCACTGTGGAGCCCTATGGGTGAAGGACTGCTGACCCATGGAGGTGTGACATCTGGGAACCTGGAAGGTTTGATATTGGGCACTGTGAGTATGCTGATTGCCACTGTAGGCAGTAAGGAGCTTATCCAACACCTGGGGGCATGAGCACAAGGAGAACCTTTTTGGTAAGCAGGCAGGTTTGGTATTGTATTCTGCTGAGAAGTAGTAGCCAGCCAGCCTGTGCATAGAGGTCACAGGTGTATGTTTATTGGGCCATGCCCGTTAATAGCCTGCAGGCTTTGTTGAGTGAAACTGAGATCCTGCTGAGGGCAGTTGTAGAAGCGGAGCTGTAGACCGCAAGACCGTATTCAATGATAGAGGTAACAGAGCTGTAGATGGCCAGTCTAAGGACATCCACAGACATACAGTGCTTGTGCTTGTGTAACAGACCAATCCGTATGTTGGCAGCCTTGGCAACATTGTCAATATGCCAAATGTAGGAGAGGGTACTATCCAGCGTGATAGCAAGGCACTTGAACTCCAGGACATGTTCAAGTGGGTTCCAAGAGTGGTTCTTGATGGTGAGGGACAGAGATTTGTGCCTGCTCAGTGGATTATAGAAGGTCATGACTTCAGTCTTGCTGTGGTTCAGGATGAGTTTATGTGAGCTGAACCAATCTTCAAGACGCTTGAAGTTGAGCTGTAGCTGGGTTTTAAAGATTATAGAGTCATGGTGGCTAGCAAACAGGACTGCATCATCCACATAGAGTAATATCTTTTGCTGGCAGACACTAGGGAGTCTGTTGAGGAAGAGGGAGGAGAGTAATGGGCCCAAAATAGAACCCTGGGGGACTACAGAGAGGACTGGCTTTTCGTCAGACGAGACACCTGCTATCCTGACACGTTGGACCCGATTATTGAGGTAGCTAGCAAACTATGGAAGGGCATCATTGGAGATCCCTATGGATGACAGTTGCCTGAGTAGTAGACAGTGATTAATGGTGTTGAAGGCCTTTGTCAGGTCTATAAATACTGCCCCTCCAACAGTTTCCTTGGTCGAGCATGGCGTGGATGAAACTTGTAAATTCCAGAAGAGCAGTGGTGGTGCTGTGCCCTTTTCTGAAGCCATGCTGTTCTGGGCACTGGACTTCATACTTACCCAGGAATTCAACTAATTGGTCCGAAACTATTGATTCCAGTGCCTTAGATAATGAGGGGAAGAGTGAGATAGGTCTGTAGTTGGTTGAAGAGTCCTGTCACCACTTTTGTGCAACGGTGTGACAGTTGCCTTTTTCCAGAGTGAGGGGAATTGGCCCAGTCTAAGTGAGAGGTTGAAGATCTTTGTCAGGGGTTCAAGGATTTCATCCAGCACTTACGCCAGCAGTTTTAGGTGAAGGGAGTCTCCACTATACCCTTGTTTGCAGATGGCCTTGTGGATATAGTTACTGGCCACTTGTGGTGGAACGTCTTTGAAGAAAAACTGTGGAGATGTATGATCATGTTGTGGGGTCATGTGGGAGGTATTGGAGGAGGAGGAGTAGTCGTCAAAGAAATTATGAAGAAGGACACTGTCCAGGTTGGAGAATGCATTATTAAAGGTATTGGTAATGGTACCAAGGTCGAGCATTGGAGTACCAAGAATGTTGAGCATAGTTGGGGGTACTTTAGGATCCTTGCCTGTGAGTCCTTTCAGGTTGTTCCAGAAGTTTTTGCCATCATCCCAGGAGTTGGTCAGAGCCTCCTTGTAACATTTTAGCATTCTGTATCTTTTGAGTGCAATCTTTTCTGGCTGCTTTGTATTTTTGTATGTTTCCTTGTGTCGGAGTTGTACAAGCACAGTGCCAGAGGTGGTCCCTATGCTTGAGTCATGTTACAAGGTCAGTAGTAATCCAAGGGTTGGACCATCCTTTGACCTTCGTCTTTTTCAGTGTCACATAGATGTCACAGGCTTCTGTAAAGTGGTTGATGAACAAGTCCAAGGCTTTGTTCGTGTCATTGAATGTGTCTATCACTGCCCAGTCCAGTCTGTTTAGATGGGATTTTAGTAGCTGAAGGTGCCCCTGATTAATAACCCTTGTGTAGATTAGCTTGGGAGGGGGCTCATGGAATTTGTTAGCTCAGGAGCAGATGACAGGGGAGTGGTCACTTATTGCATCTGAGAATACTGAAACATTAGAGATACGTTCAGGGCTGTTAGTCAAAATCCAGTCTAGTAGTGCGGAAGTATCTGTCCTATAGTTACATCTGGTGGGGCGAGGACAAGTTGAGTGAGGTGCTTTACAGTGACTGCATCCTTGTAGGTAGAGGCCTCAGGTGAGAGCCAGTTAATGTTAAAATCACCCAGAATTATGGTTTCTGAGTTATGATGCTGGACCCTTAAATATTCCATGATGCTGTTGAAGCCAGTGGCCTGGTCTTTTGGGGGTAGGTAAACTGAGACAACAGTGAGTTCCTTATTATGTGCTCCAAGGCGGACTTTGATGGCGAGGACCTGAGAGGAGTTGCCCTGGTTAGGGGATGGAATGACATGACCCATAAAGATATTCCTTAAATAGATAGCACAGCACCCACCTCGTTTAGTAATCTTGTCTTGCTTAAATATGGAGTAGCCAGGGATTGAGACTGAAGTGTTGGGAATCTTAGGGTTTAGCCAAGTTTCAACAACAGAAAGGACATCAGGGTTGTGTTGTTGTATCCATGTTTAGAGGGAATCAAGCTTGCTGAGGATGCTGCCGGCATTGATAGATGCCAGGATGAGAGTCCCTTTCCTCCTTTTTGATGCATCCGCAGACTGCACAGATGGTTCTGGATTGGGGTGAACATTTCCTGGGAGCAGGAGCAGCATAAGCAGAATTCATAGGAGAAAGGATTTGAGCATGTTGCGGACTTGCTTGTTTGTTATGTTCCTATGCCTTTTGGCGCCACAGCACCAGTGCTGATTGGATAAGTTGTAGAGTACAATCATAGTCTGAGGGATCATTGGGAGGCAGAAAGCTTTTAGTTTGAGAAGGTAGCCAAAGTGCCATACAGAGGGGCAGAGGTTTAAGTTATCAGTGCTATGTGTCCCCGTTGCCATACCAAGGGTATAGTGCAGAGAATTGAGAGGTGCATGCTGTAGATGAGATTGGCATGGGTTGCTCACAGGGGGAATGGGACAGAGAATTAAAAACATAACCACTACAATCAACTGAGTAAGCATCATTAAGTGAGGAGAAAATCTGCTTCTGAGAGAGCGATCAAAGATGGGAGTGGGAGTTCACTGATATGGGCAAAAGTGGCAGCTAAGCTGGTCACAGAGAGAGTGTGCAGCTGAGAAGAAGGAGTGGTTAAGACAGGAATAGCCGACCCAATGGGAGAAGGACACTCAGAGTGGGAGGGGCGAAAAGCATATTTAAAGGAGGCCTAGGAGGGGGTGGTGGGTGTGGGACAAAATATCCAAAGAGGAGAGACGCTATGAGGCAAAGCAGCAGACTGAGAGAACAGGGCAGAAAGCGCACCAATGGCCGTGCTGCCTGAAGCCATCCAGTCCAATCACAGGCCACTAACAGTGGCAGTAAACCAATCGGATCCAGCTGCACAGAACTGGGCTCCATGTCTAAGGGGCGGTCGTACCTTGAGCAGGGATCCGAGACTGGGTTCCAGGAGGGTGGGCTTGTGGTAGCAGTGAGGCCGGCGCAGCGGCTGAAGTTACTAGTGAGAACTAGTGATGCCCCAGGCTGGGTGCACCCTCCACAACCTTATCCACCTCTCTTCTCCTCTACAGTGCGGCTGGCTCTGCTAAGGCCATCTCCCATTCTCTACAGCCAGCAAAGGCTCCCTCAGATCCAGGCAAGTGGTGGTCACAGACCGGACGCTCCCTCCACAGTCTGAACCACCTCATTCTCTTCTCCTCCATGGTGCAGCTGGCTCTGCTAAGTCCATTGTCCATGCTCCCCAGCCAGCAAAGACTCCCTCAGATCCAGGCAAGGTATGACCATACTGGGCGGTCGATTAAATTTCAACACCCTACACTGCCAGCTCCTTCTCCCTGCTATCTCTGTCCCATTGGTCTCACTAGAAACTGCAACTACTGGCAGTTCCAGCCCACATTTGACTTTCGTTTTCTCTAGGTTAAAAATAAATATTTTATTTTTTTATTTCCTGCCTAAGCGGTTAGTTACTGTATAGAGCTATTTTAGCAAATATTGCCACTGTTAGTTACTGCTAAGAGCTGCTTTTTTCCCAATTTTCCATTAGCAGATTATAAAGATCTGCCACAAGAGGGACCATAGTTCTTGTTTGCAGCATGACTGAAGTAAGAGGATCTTTCACTGTCGACAATAGGCCTCCCTCTATTGCTCTCTAGCCAACCCTTGTAGATACTTCATTTTGCTTTCCCATTGACCACTGCACACTGATGTTCTCCTAGCCTGCTCCATTCATACTATAGCTCTGCAAGCTAAAGCTTAACCAGTCATGCCACCTGCTGATTGGTCCCCTTCTAGCCTCATCAAGCTCCTTGCTGTCCTCTGTCTCTGCTGAATATTTTGTGACTGTTGAAACTGTAAAATTGTTAGCTAACCAAACAACAAAAAATACTGTAATGCTTGAAACTGCCATTACTGTTTAATACTGCTAGTCTCTGTTAGAATTAGCGATTTCAGCTTTCTCTCCCTGAGGAAGCTGCTTGGCGCCACATTAACCTGCTTTTGTGCAAACCTTGCCCTGTGGCAGCCACTCAGAGCTTTACATTTTTATTCTCTACAGAAATCCTATCTCTGCACTCTAACATCTGCTTAACCCTCCTCCCCTCCGCATGTAATGCTTCTCACTCAGACCTCTGCAAACTGCAAGGCCTCAGGCCTCAGTCTAGGAGAAAGCGGTGCTGCCTGAAACTCAGTCACTTTCCAAGCTCCTCCCTGCTCTTGGCTCCTGGCCTCCTACTCGAATTTACCTAAATCACCTATTGTTTTCTTATCCCCGCTGGCTGTCTGCCACCAGTCTATGCCCAGCTGCTCTGCCCCCTAATCTCCTCTACTTAATCTTCTCCTCTCCTTTCCCTTCCCACAAACTTCCAACCCATTTGGGTGCTGCAGCAGGGCGTCTCTCTCCGCTCACACCATCAGCCTTGGGTAAGCCTTGATTTGGCAATCCCCCACAGGATCTACAGGACCAAAGACACAGCAAGCCAAACCAGTCGCTTTTCAGCACAGCCGAACTCCACCTCTGCCTTCGCCTACAAGCTCCCGGGAAAGCCCTGATTCAGCTCTCCCCTCTGCAGGAATCCGTGCTTTACTTGTTTATATTATACCCGCCCACCCTATCTGGACACTTTCTTACATAGTGTTCAGGAGTCATGTGCCATTCCCCTGTAATTTACTAAATGTCTGATCTCCCATCTGTATCCACCACAAGGGGTGCTTAACTACTTCAAGTACTGTTCTGATAACTGGATCCATTCACAAATATCCTGCTCATACTTGTATTGGTAGCCTAGACCCTTAATCTCTGAAAATAACCCTATTTATCTGAGCATTAACTGCTGCCTTACCCCTCCCAATTGCATTACCTCGCCAATCAAAATACCTGACAGTGCCACCCCCAGCCATCAGGATCCTACAGGACGTCATCCTACTCTATCATATTTGCCTCCTGGGACACTCATGTACTGCATCCAACCAAAATGGTCATTTCTACCACCCAAGTGTAGTGCTAAATGCTTATGGATTCATGACCTCACATTATCACATGGAGACCAGCTACAGTCAGCAAAAACCTTTCACACTCTGGGAGCGATCACACCAAGTCACTGACCCTCCTATAGTTTCTTTCCTCCACTGATATGTTAGTCACTTTGGTTCCACAATATCAAGACCACCTAGCAAGAGATTATGATCCTGAACTAACAAACTTCTTCTGGACCATCTCACTTAACTGCTTCTTCTCCTACTGCTACTATCGAGCAATATATACCCAAACCTGGGTCCTCCCCATGGTTCAAGTGCACAGCCACAAAAATCAGCTGGACATAGGTTGGCCTCAATAAACATCTGTAGCATTCTTCCCAAGATGGACAACCTGAAGGTGTGGGTATCTCGACATAAACAAGATGTGCTATCCATAGTGGAATCCTGGCTTTCCCCTAAGATACCTGATACAGCCATTGCACCACCTAGCTATACCCTGTTCAGGCAGGACCATCTGTCAAAAAAGAGGATGGTGGCTGTGTCATATACACCAAAGATTATCTGCAGTGGTATGCCCCCCCAGCATAAGTGACAACCTACAAACACTGGCCATCAAACTGATCCTAGGTGCACACAACAGAGTTCTCACCCTGCTATCAGTATACTTCCCACCTAAACGGACCACAGCTGACACCAGCAACCTTATGGACTATATCAGTACCCTCAGCCTCAACACAGAAATTATATTTCTAGGTGACTTCAAAATCAACTGGCTCTCCTCATCATCTACCAGTACCAAGGACACCTTGTTTGCCATCCACTTCTCCCAAATGTTAGAATCTCCAACAAGAGTCAGTTACAAAACCAGCACCAGCACCCTGCTGGATTGGATACTCACTAACCATCCTGCACATATCGACAATATTGCTGTACTCCTGGACTCTCTGAGTGACCACTCCCCTGTCACATGCACCTGGAATAACAACTACAGCAAACCTCCTGCCAGAAATATATCAAGGCGTGTACTCTTAAAAGGCCAGCTACAACAACTCAAAACAGACCTCATGTACCAAAATTAGTCTGACCTGTATGAAGCCAGGGATGTGGATGTAGCCCTTGGCCTCTTCATAACCAAATTCAGTTCTGCCTATGATAAACACGCACCAATAAAAACAAGATTGGTCAAAGGACACTACAACCCCTGGAATACTCCAGATCTGTTAGAGCAACTCTCCTCAAGATATCATCTCTTGCAAGTGACACAAGCACATGGCTCAGCAGCAAACATCCAATGGTACATACAAGCACAAAATGACTGCACAAAAGACATCTGTCATGCAAAAAAGCACCTACTACAAAGAAGCCCTCACCAGTCTGTGGATTAGCAGCATATCCTTTTGAGACAACTTCAATTACATCACTGGGAAGGACTCCCAAAGTTCTCCTGCTATGCTCACAATGGATGGGGTGCAGTCCTTAGTCCCTATTCTTATTGACAACTCCCTGAATCATGCCTTCATGGACCTAAGCAGAGTGTTCCCTGCTAACTTCTTCAATCCCCTCACCACAAATGATCCACAAGGGAAACAACTGCCTCCCCATGCCCCTGACTAGGGCTGCAGCAAGCGGCCATGCACTGCTCCTCTGGCCAGCGGCCACCACCCTCTAATGCTGCGACACTTCATCCGCTGACGTGTGGCAAGACAGGATCCCCTGACTAGGGCTGCAGCAAGCAGCCATGTACCGCTCTTCTGGCCAGTGGCCACCACCCTCTAACGCTGCACCACTTCATCTGCTGTTGACTGGCAAGATAGGAGCCCCTGACTAAAGCTGCAGCAAGTGGCTGTGAACCGCTCCTCTGGCCTGTGGCCACCACCCTCTAATGCTGTGCCACTTCAGCCACTGTCAGCTGGCAAGATAGGAGCCCCTAACTAGGGCTGCAGCAAGCAGCCGTGCTCAGCTCCTCTGGCCGGCGCCCACCACCCTCTAACACTGTGCCACTTCAGCCGCTGTCAGCTGGCAAGGTACATCTTCCCTCAATTGATTTTGAGCCCTCTGCCCTCACAATTCATTGAATGGAAAGCTCCCCTGACTGAGCTGGGATTGGACACCTGGGCTTCCGCATGCCTACGAAATTGGCTGCCTGAGCATTTTCACTTTGTGGACTGAATGCTCGGGTCACTCCTGACCCGAATAGCTCTTTTAATTGTCTCTAAATTTCTTCCCACCTCTCCGGCCCCAACCCCAGCTGCTATTAAATACATATAGTTCCCGCCCATTTCTCAAGCCCTCCTCTGCCATTGGCTGTTTAATGATCCACATGGACTATTTTACTTTATTTTTTATTTAATTTTTTTTTCCCTCGTACCCTTGCCTGTCTTATCTTAAAGGTACACAGCTACTGCTCCCTGCTCACCCTCTAAGTAACCATGGTCCCACATTTTAAACTCTTACTGAGTACCTTTCCCATTCTCATATTTCTGTCATTGCCCACTTCCACAAGCAAGAAAAGCCATAGTTTGGTTTACTCACCTAATACTGAAATCTTGAAAAACCTTCATTTCAACATAGGTTGCTCATCTGGGAACTTTTTCACTATTAATAAAGGACCTTAGTCTACCTCAATGATCTTTCCCCCTATAAATATTTGGCTCCTAGGTGGATCACATCCCCGTCAACGTGTCCTTAAGGACCACACCATCCTCATTGTTTTATATGGGGAAAAGACAAAACCTTGCTGTGTTCATATGAAGGTTAAATGTTTTTCCAAGGGTCTAAGAGAACTCCTACTCAGGATAACCCTTATGCTACTTCTGCTATCTGGAAACATTCATCCCAATCCAGGCCCTGAAGCACCCCCCATCTACAATGTGTGCCCTAAACAAGGTACCATTAAACTGGCCACAATTAATATCTGCAGCCTTTTAAGCAAAACTGATATCCTGAAAGTTTCGGTAACCCAGCACAACCCTGATATACTATCTGTCATTGAGACATGGATGACCCCCAAAATACCGGATTCTGCAGTAGCTATACCTGGATACACTATATTCAGGCTGGACAGGCTGACCAAACATGGGGTGGATGTGCTATATTTCTAAAAAATTCCCTAAAGGGGTATGCTATGCCACCAAGTGATCTCAGAGGTAATACCCAGGCACTGGTGATAAAATTGCTGTTGGGGGCTCACTACAAAACAATATCAGTACTCTCAGTCTACATACCTCCCAAGTACCCGGCATCTGGTCTCCTTGATCTTCTTGACCATCTCCACTCACAAAATCACCTCGCGGAGACAATTATCATGGGAGATTTTAACATAAACTGGCTGTCACCTGCGAGCAATTCACTAAAGGATGCAATAATAGCCCTTCACCTAACTCAACTTGTTAATACACCCACTAGGATAAACTATAAAACGGGGACTAGCACCACCCTCAACTGGATAATGTCTAACCAGCCTAACTACCTTTCCAATGTAACTGTGCACCCTGACTCCATCAGTGACCATTGCCCTATCACATGCAGCTGGACCAATAAATTCCTTATCCCCCCTCCCCAAACTATCTACACCAGGTTTCTCAGAAAGGGCCACCTGGACCTCCTAAAACTACAGCCTCGTGCCCAAAATTGGAACATCCTGGACTCAACCAACGATGCTAATGTAACCCTCTGTTAGTTTATAATGGTTTTCAACACTGCTTGTGATATGCATGCCCCTCTCAAAAAGATTAAGGTCTCTGGCATGGTGAACCCCTGGATCACTCCTGAGCTCCTTTCCCACATGAAGTTTCAGGACCATCTCTGGCACTGTGCAAAAGCCACAGGTAAACAGCAGGACCTACAAGCCTATAAAGCTGCTAGAAACAACTTCATGAGGGAGACTCGCTAGGCTAAAGAAAAGTACCATAGGGAGATGCTTACTAACTCCTGGGATGATAGCAGAAGGCTCTGGTCTAATATAAATAACATCAGTGGCAAAGAACCAAAAGTATCGCCAACAATGCTAAACATAAATGGGATCCCTATCGCTGACCCTCAGGAAATTGCTAATGCATTTAACAATGTTTTTACCAATTTGATCTGTGTTCTCCCATCTGACTTTTTTGATGATGATGCTGCCCGCTCTCCAAGCCAAGGTCTTGAAAATAGTCCTGAGTGCCCCCCTTTTTATTTTAAAAGGGCATCATGCAATCTGGTTAGAAAACTACTAGCTAAGGTACTAAGAAACGCAAGACACAGTAGTGATGGACTAGACCTTAAACTTATCGCCCTAACCCTAGATGAAGTTCTCCTACCTACAACTAAGATTTTATACTTTTCTCTTACAATGGGACAATTTCCTGATGCCTAGAAAACAGCCATTGTAACTCCGGTGCATAAAACTGGTGATCATTCCCTACAGGGTAACTATAGGCCTATATCCATTCTCCCTCCACTCTCCAAGGTGCTTGAGCTAATTGTCACCAACCAGCTTGGTGCATATATGGACACATACTCCATCCAGTGCCCAGAACAACATGGCTTTAGAAAGGGGCATAGTACTACCACAGCATTATTAGAATTCACAAGCTTCATACAACAGGCCATCGAACAAGGCAAGATTATAGGTGCAGCCTTTGTTGACTTAACAAAAGCCTTTGACACAATGAATCACACACTGTTGCTTGGCCAACTCTCTAAAACTGGTGTTGCCCCAAACTCCCTGAAATGGTTCAGAAGCTACAACAGTGATAAACTGCAGAGGTTGAGGATATCAAATGTAGTTTCGGAACAGAGGGCTGTCCGATCAGGGGTACCTCAAGGCTCAATCCTGGGTCCCTTACTGTTCAGTATTTTCCTGAATGACCTTCCAGCTGTGTGCAACCAGCGTACTCTCCTCTATGTAGATGATGCAGTCATCTTTACTAGCCACCCAGATCCCAACGCTCTTGAAAACAGTCTCCAACAAGGCTTCACAGAAGCAGAGAGATGGTTTAATAATCACAAACTAATGCTAAACTACAAAAAAACTAAAGTCCAGCTGTTTTCTTCCTCTCAGAATAAGTTTAAGGCCCATCAACTCACTATCACCAACTACCACGGAGACACTTGAACAAACTCAGCTCTTCAAATACCTAGGTCTAACCCTGGATAGTCACCTTACCTTTGTGCCTCACATTGAAAATGTTGCCAGAGATGTTAATTCCAGAATTGGGCTCCTCTTCAGACACAGACAACTTCTTATCCAAGAAGCCCTGAGGGTTGCAGTTCACAGCTCAGTCGTCTTTGATCATTGATTATGGTCTAATCATATACTGTGTTGCAACCTCCACATCTCTTAAATGACTCACGGTGGCCCTGAATAAAGCCTGTAGGTTAGTTACGGGTGCTGCTTGCCTCATTCATATCTGCGAGTTATATGCTTAGTCTGTCTGGCTCCAACTAAGTAACAGGATCAAATATCAAACCTGCCTCCTGCCCAGAAAAGCTCTACTTGGATTACTACCCCCAAGCATTGGTTGCCTGCTAAACAAATCCCCGAAGACCCAACACACACACACCTCAGTTTCTGACCTCCTTCTAGTACCCCACTGTCAGACTGCTCAATACCAGTGATCCTTCCAATACAACGCCCCCCTGTGGTTTAATAATTAAAGCAACCAGCAGAGTAGTCTTTCTAGTCTTTCCCAATATAAACATTTGCTTCGTCAGCATCTCCTAACTGAAAGCACTTATGATTGTTACACCTAGTATACCACCTCTGCAGACACCCTTTACCACTTTTTTCACTCTCTGATGCACTTACTTGACTTTCTGTTTTGCAGACACCCCTCTTCATGATCCTGCCAGGCCCACTGCCCCCCACTCCTCCCTTATCTTCTTTCCCTTCATCCACCCTCCTTTCCCCCCTCTTTTACCCTTTGACCCACCTTAGCCTCCCCTTCCTCTCACCCTATGACAAGGCTTCTGGCTGCCATATTTTCTTTTCCTTCTCTATCTGGCCTCTGCCATTCCCATCTCACTTACCCCTCCCTTACCCTCCCCTATCCCCCACTCCTCTGATTAGCAATGCTGCTTCAAACGTACCTGATGGTTTCCTATGCTTGCTTGTAATCTTGTGTGTGTAGCGCTGTTCCCACATATTTACCAGTCTGACTTGCTGAGCTCCGAAGATACCATGAATGCTGTTGGTTCCTCCGTTGATACTATGAATGTTGTCTGTACCTCCCTACCTTATTGTAACCCTTCTCTTTGACATGGAACCTTTGTAAATTAGCTGCCTTAAGCTCAAAGATTTGTAATCTGAGATTTAAAATAAAATAAAAATAAATAAAATAAAGTAGTCTCTGAAGCAGATGCCAGAAAATACCTGGAAAAGGTACTAGGGAAGTCAAGACGCAGCAAGGACTTCATAGACCTAAGATTTATTAGCCTGGCACTTAAGGAGGTTTTTAGCCTACTAAAGCAAATTATAAACCTCTCGCTTTGTCACTCATGAGTCCCTCAATGGTGGAAATCTGTGACAGTTACCCTGGTGCATAAATGTGGTGATCAGACTCTGCAAAATAATTATAGACCTATTTCGATACTTCCCCCACTCTCCAAGGCCTTAGAGCTGATTGTGGCTGATCAACTTGTGGAGTACCTCAACCACCATCAACTACTGTGTCCTGAACAGCACAGGTTCAGGGGTGGTCACAGCACCATCATGGCTTTGCTAGAATTTACTGGATACATCCACCACGCATTAGACCAAGACCTCCTGGTACAGTACCGGCCACAGACACTGCCAGATATTTCCCAAAATTTCTGTGATATTTCCAGAAATATCTCCTGCTTTCTGCATTTCCACAGTAGGGGCAGCAGAGAGAAACTCTTCAGAAATGTTGCAAAATATCTGGAAATAGCTGGCAATCTCTCTGGCTACTTCTGTAGGAGCCACTTTCATTGACCTATCAAAGGCATTTGATACGATGCATCATGGGCTCCTCCTCAAACAATTGGCTGACATTGTGCTATCTTCAGAAACTTTGGGCTGGTTCACTAGCTACTCCCCAAATACCTCAGCCCCTCAATCTAACCATCCCCTCTTCTACTTCAGGGAGGTAAGGCTGAATGAAGCTCGTCCCTATATTACTGCAGCTATCTCTAAATCTAGATCTAGTAGCGACACCCTGGATCTTAAGCTTCTGTTGCTCACCCTCGATGAGGTAATTCATCCATTAACAAAAATCCTAAGCCTCTCTCTCAGCTGTGGAAAATTCCCAGACCTATGGAAAACAGCTACTGTGACACCCGTCCATAAAAGTGGGGACAAGACGAATTACTCAAATTATCGCCCTATCTCCATACTGCCCCCACTCTCTAAGGCATTCGAGCGCATTATGGCTGATCAACTTACCGACCACTTGGATAAATACAATATACCCTGTCCACAACAACACAGCTTCCAGAAAGGTCACAGCACCACCACAGCCCTTCTTGAGTTCACTGGAGCTTTGCACAAATCCCTTGACAACAGCCTTCTCACAGGGGCCATTTTCGCCGACCTCTCCAAGGCCTTCGATACAGTACACCATGGACTACTAATACACCAACTACTGAATGCCGGGCTATCACCTGACTATTCTCTCTGGTTTAAAAGCTACTTAGAAAACCGGTCACAGAGAGTAAAAATTGCGGACCCTCTTTCTAACACCCTGCCTGTTCGCTTGGGTGTCCCACAGGGATCCATTTTCGAACAACCCATGTATGGGTAGTGGGAAGATTGAGGATGTCAGGTTCAGAAGGCACCCTGGGATGTATTGGGCACATGGGAGAAGCCAGAAGTGGTTGGTTCCCATCCCCAAGGAGTCCACTAGATCGAGTGGCCAGGTAAGTTATGGGGCTGCATCGCCCCCAAATCCCCTGACAGCAGTGCTCTGTAATGCCAGATCGATCAGTAATAAGATAGCAATTATTGCTGCCTTGATTTCCTTGGTTGATCTGGCTTGTTTTATGGAAACCTGGGTGGGAGATGATGAAGGCCCAATTTTTGAGGCTGCAGTCCCTCCTGGGTATACCGTAGTGCACTGCCCCAGAGTGGAATGCAGGGGTGGCGGTGTAGCTATCTGTTTTAGATCCAGCTTGACCTTCACCATGCACCCGGTGAGAACTCCAGGATCTTTCCAATGTGTGGCTATCCGTGGAGGACCTGATGCAGGCTGCAAGATTTTTCTCATTTATCGCCCTTCTGGTCGATGGGAGATTTCCTGGGAGGATCGTGGTTTAGTCCATGGGAGCGTGGAATCCCCAGATGTCTTTTTCTGGGGATTTCAATAATGGTGCGGCAGCTAAATCATAGATACAGCTATGAGTTTTCTCAGATTATGTCCTCCTTAGGTCTGACGCAGGCTGTTTCTCGTCCGACTCATCGGATGGCCACATGTTGGACCTGGTGTTCTCACTGGGACTTGAGATTAGTGATCTCATGATTAATCCTGTTCTCTGGTCTGATCACTGCATGGCGCAGTTCACGCTTGGGGCTCCCGCCATAAGCCCTTCCCCTGTTGAGATGATTAGCTGTCGCCCTTTGCGGGGTTTGACCCCTGAGGGTTTTTTGGCGGCAGCAAAATTGTCTAGTGTGGGTGATGCATGCGTGGGAGATGTTGTTTTCGGGGTTGACACCTATAATCGGGTGTTATCCGACACCATTAACTCCCTCGCACCTGTCTGTGTACGACCCAGAACTTCATACCTGAGGTCGCCATGGTTTGATGGTGAGCTCAGGGAGATGAAGAAGATGGGTCGGAGATTGGAGAGCTGCTGGAGGAGATCCCATCTGGAGGCAGATAAACTGGTCCTGCATGCCCATTATGGTGCGTATCAGGAGGCAATCAACCTCAAGAAGACAAATTTTTTATCTAGGGAGATTGCCGCCGGGAAGAGCTAGCCGGCCTCACTCTTCCGGACTGTGGATAGGCTTTTACATCCTGCCTGTCTACAGCCCGGGAGGGTTTTTTCCAACATAGATTGTGAGGAATTCGCTCCGTTCTTCTCGGACAGGGTATCCTCAATCCGGCGGGTGGCTTCTTCAGACATAAATGTTATATCTGGCAGTGATCGCTTGATGTGTTCTGAGTGCACTCCATCTGTTTGGGGAGAGTTTAGGCCAGTGGAGGTTAATGAGGTTATTGAGGTAACAACCAATATGAAGCATACCTTCTGTGAACTGGACCCGGTGTCAACGTGTTTCTTAATGAGATGTGTTGACTCCGTCAGCTCGGTGTTTGCCTCGATTGTAAGGTGTTCCCTCTCTGAAGGTGTCTTTCCAGATGCCTTGAAGGAGACTCTGGTGAGACCCCTCCTAAAGAAACCATCTTTGGACCCGGAAATCAAGGCAAATTACCGTCCTATCTCCAATCTTCCATTTTTGGGGAAGATTGTTGAGAAGGTGGTAGCGCTTCAGTTAGAAGAGCACCTCGTATCTCACAAGTTATATGAACCCTTCCAGTCAGCTTTTTGTGTCAGACATAGCACTGAAACAGCACTTGTTCGGGTGCAAAATGATCTCCTCAGGGCTAGAGATCGGGGAGACAAGACAATTCGTGTTCTCCTTGATCTCTCTTCAGCATTTGACACTGTGGACTGTTGTGTGTTGCTTGTCCACCTTAGGGACCTATGTGGACTCACTGGAACTGTCATCAAATGGTTTGAGTCCTTTCTTACCAACAGGAGGCAACGGTTATGATGTGGAATTCCTCATCTACACCCAGTCTCCTTTTTTGTGGAGTTCCTCAAGGATCGGTACTGGCCCCAATGTTGTTCGCAGTGTACATGCTGCCTCTGGGTGGGATCATTAAGAAGTATGGTCTGAGTTTTCATTGCTATGCTGATGATACTCAGCTATATTTATCCTTTGCCCCAGGAACATCAAATGCTGTGGAGGTGCTTAATATCTGTCTGGCCGAGATTAATGACTAGAAGGCTTCCAGCTGGCTGTGACTAAACCCCGATAAGATGGAGGTATTGGTAGTGGAGTCAAACAGAGTTCATGATAGCATGGCCTCAACACAGGAACCGGGCTTGTTCTTGGAACTGTGTCATTGAAGGCCTCCTCTTGGGTGCGAAATCTGGGAGTGATTCTGGACAGGGATCTAACCATGGAGGCTCAAATATCCTCCATGGTTCGTACCTGTTTTTACCATCTCAGAAACATTGCCAGGATTAAGCCCCCTTGTTCCACCTCTGGACCTCCCTACCTTGATACATGCCTTAGTCACATCAAGGCTTGATTACTGCAATGCGCTCTATCTTGGGGTCACGGGAGGATCTCTCCGCAGACTGCAGCTGGTGCAGAACGTGGCTGCCCGGTTGTTGACTGGACAGCAGAAGTCCTGTCATATTACACCGGTTTTGCACGAACTGCACTGGCTGCCAGTCAGGTGGAGAGTCCTCTTTAAGGTGGATCTTCTCACCTATAAGGCCCTACATGGACGGGGCCCTGGTTACCTGTTGGACCTTCTGTTACCTGCCCCTCCCCATGCCCTCTTCATTTCCTCCAGTGGGGGCTTCTGGCCATTTCCAGAACTTGGTTGACAACCGCTGAAATGGGCGTTTAAGCCTTGTGACTCCTGTTCTATTAGATTCTCTTATAATTATGGTCAGAAGCCCCACAGTAGATACTTTTAAGGTCCAGTTGAAGACTTTTCTTTTTTTTAAAGCATTTGAGGTTTGAATTGACATTTATGGAAATGTTTCCAGCTCTGATTCTGTGTTTTATTATGTATTAATTGTATAGCTGTTATTTATATATGGCTGTATTAAAAAAATTTTGTATGGTGCACAGAGCCTCCAAGAGTGGGCGTCTTTTAAATAAACTTTGCCTTGCCTTGCCTTGCCATACTGGGCCCCCTTCTTTTTAGCCTTTTCTTAAACTCCCTTCCTTACCACTGCTCTGAGCAGATCATGCTATATGCCGATGATGCTGTTGTATCCTCCACTCACAAAGATCCTGCAACTCTTCAACACAACCTTCAACTTGGTTTCAGTTCTGTAGAGACATGGTTTCTTAAACATAAACTGGTCCTCAATGACAAGAAAACCAAATGTATGCTCTTCTGCAGCTCTCATAACCCACATAAGCTACACCACTTGGCTATCTCCACCACCCAGGGGAACACTCTAGATCAGGTGGGGTCCTTCAAATACTTAGGGATACAGCTTGACCCTAATCTCTCCTATGGACTTCATGTAGATAATGTAGCTAGAGCTGCTAATACACGACTTGGTCTCCTCTACAAACACAGACCACACCTCACGCCAGAAGCTTTGAAGGTTGCAGTCCTGAGCTCTGTGATCTCTGTAATAGACTATGGTCTCATCATTTATGGCTTGGCCACAACCACAACCCTTAGATGCCTCTCAGCTGCCTTAATAAAAGCATGTCTGCTCATCACTGGTGCTCACCATCTCACCCACACATGTGACCTGTACACTTAGACTGGCTGGCTCCAACTATCAAACCGCATAAAGTTTATCATCTGTTCCATGGTGAAAAAAATCTACCTTGGCCTTGCACCTTCTGGGGTCTCAACTCTGTTACAACACCAAATTAACAAATGGTGCCTTAGGAGATCCACGCTATAGCTACTGAAAGTCCCCCACTGTCACACTTCACAGGGACAATGCTCTTTTGCTTATCGAGCACCACTCTGGTTCAATGGCCTCAGCCCAACCATCTCCTCTGCCCCAACAATTGGTATGTTTAAAACTAGGCTCCGGACTATCTCACTACCAACAGCTCCTGTGACTGCCCAACTTAACCTTGTTTCTCACTTCCTTTCTGCTCTAGTTGTCCCCCCCCCTCCTCACTGGATTCTACCTTCACATCTTGGTATACCCAATGCTGCACTTTTCACCCTCTCCCCACCCTTCCAACATTCCTTCTCCCCCCCCTCTTCCCTCTCCCTATGACTCTGACACTTTTTATCTGTTGTCTATTTTCTCTGACAAATGCCACTGGCTGACTTGTTACAATGCTACCCTTGAATTGTATTAATCTGTACTCTGTTTGCAATGTCCACATTGTTGTAATGTCTGTCTTGATGTTCCCCATAATTTGTATTTCTCTTATGTGGAACCTTTGTAAAAGGGCCAAGGCTCAAAGGTATTTGTAATCCTAGACTTGATAAACAAAAAAATAAACAAAAAAATAAACTACCTGAGCAACCACTATCAGTAGGTTAGGATAGGGGATGTGATCTCTGAAAGCAGACCTGTCAGATCTGGTGTACGGCAAGGATCCATATTAGGACTGCTGCTGTTCATTTTATTCTTAAATAACCTCCCGGCCTCTAGCTCATGTCAAATACTCATTTAAGTAGATGATGGGGTTTTTTTCACCAGCAGCCAACACCCTAACATCTGAGGGTGGATCTACAAAGTGGCTTTGCATCCAGGGAACAGTGGTTTAAGGGCCATAGACTGGTCTTGAATTATAAAAAGACCAAAGCCATGATGTTCTCTACCCCAAAAAGCAAACACAAAGCCTTCCCCCTTGCAAATATGAACATTGAGGGTGCCACTCTTGAACTTGTTCAACATTTCAAATACCTAGGCATCACTATCGATTCCACCCTATCATGCCGAGCACAATGACATTACTGCAAGGGCCATCAATACCAGAATTGGGATCATGTAGTGGCACAGGCATTGCCTCACACACAAAGCCCTGGGCACTGCCATCAATAGCTTAATCATCTCACTCATGGATTATGGGCTGTTGATCTATGGATCCGCAACAGACACAGCCCTCCACCACATCTCAACCACACCGAATGAAGTCTGCCATCTCCTCACAGGTGCTGCTAGACTTACGAACACCTGTGATCTCTATACCATGGCTGGCTGGCTACAGTTCGGTGGAAGAATCAGATACCAGTTCTGCCTCCTTGCCAAAAAAGCCTCCTTAAACTTTCTACCACCAGGAGTATGGAACCTACTGACCCCTCCATGGAGCACAAAGCAAACCAGAAGCACTGCCTCTCAGGTATTCCATGTGCCAAGGTGCCACACTATCTTGGCTCAGCACAATTTCTTATACCAGGCCCCCCCCTGTGGACAAATGCACTATATCAGTACAACTGTGATGCAACAACAATTGGCTCTTTTAACCACAAACTGCACCAACACCTTCTCATCATGTTTACCTGTGCCTGCTTCCACTAATTCCCACCTCAAGTCAGTAAACCCATTGCCGTAGTCTGTACATACCCACTAGCACTTCTTAATCCTGTCACTTTTCCACTGGGAAGTCCTGACCTTGCACTTCACTGACCCCTGTCCTCTTCCATGGTGCTGCCACACTCCATACCACCTCTCTACCCTACCCCTCCACCTCCTACTCCCAACCACCCCTTCCTCTTATCATTACCTTTCCATCTTCTCCCCCTTCTCCTCCTCTGTCTGCTCTACTGATTTTTGTCTCTCCTTGAAGTAGGCATACATTCTACAATGCCTCGGCATACCGTAACCATGAAGTTTATCTCTATTGCTGTTCCGTAACATGTATTTGTATATTTGCCACCAAACCACTCTGTATCTGAATGTTTATGTATCACTCTGCACTTGTTAACTGACGTGGAATCACTTAACGAGCATTCGCTCAGTGGCGTTATCCAATATTTCAATAAATTAAACAGAAATAAATAGACATGAAACTTAAATCACTCCCAAAACAAGGAAGAGGTATGTGGAAGGATTGCAACCTAGATGTACCTGACAGTGGGAGTTGATAGTCAGTGGAGACTGTTAATGGAAGGTCTTGTATTTTAAGACCCAATCTAGCAAGAATTAATCAGGTTTAGAAAGCATGGAAGAATATATGGGGCACAGGATTTTTGTAATTATGCTAAGCACCAGGTAGATCCTTGGGAATATGTGAATGAACAGTTTTATATAGAGTTAGATAAGAAACCCAAGGGAGAAAAATAAAAAGGGTTATTGTATACAGGGCTTGTATGTGACTATTCTGCCATTAAAAGAAAAGATTAAATGCATTAAAATATGCTTCTGAGATGAAAATGCATAATATTGATTTGTAGAAACAGTTGGAAGAAGTCAAACAAAAAGAAATTCAAACCACTGTTATGCAATGTTTATTTTATGTATTTATTTATTTATTTGGTTCTAGGATTACAGATACCTTTGAGCCAAGGCTCTTTTATAAAGGTTCCACATCAGTTGAAATACAATACAGGGGATACAACAGAAATAACAACATTGCAGGTAACAGTACATTATACAGTTATTAATTAAGAGAGGAGGCAACACATTAGAGAGCTCAGTACATAGAATGGCCCAGAGCAGCATCAACTAGGAGAGGGGTAAAGAACAATGAAGAAGGAACGGGATGGCAAGATGGGGTAGCAGCAGCTGGAGGCATTGTCAGACATCACTGGGAGAAGTGCTGGAGAGAGGGGTGGGGGTGGGAAGGGGAGGATCATGGGAGCGACATTGGGGAACTTGCAAGAGCTATGATTAAGATCTCCTGGAGCTTCATGGATTAGTGCTAGGGTGCAGTAGAGCCTGGACACCAGGAGGGGTGACACCCAGGATAATTGTTTTCACCATGGTGCAAGTCAGATACTTAATACAGTTGGAGAGTTGGAGCCATCCAGATTGAGTGTAAAGATCCCAGGTATGAGTGAGACGGTGAGCTCCAGTGATAAAATAAATAAATAAAATTTATTGATACAGACTAAATGGGGCACTAAGGTAGATCACACACAGTGTAAAAGACAGATCAAGGACTTGAAAACAGAAAGGCAATCACATTGGGGAGTAGAGGCAGCAATGGCACCTGAAATGGTCCCATCAGCACCGCCACACTGCCAATCCACCAAACTAAAAGGATTGTACCCTACCTTTGATTCAGATACTGGATAATTTGAGTATCATGAGGAAGGTCAGGAAAATAAGGCATTTGAGACCATTAGGAAAGGTACCACACATGGCTCTGATCATGTTCAAGACACAGGGCCAGAGAAGATCTCAATGTAGAAGATTTTGCTGAGTTAGCACAGCCCCATATGACATGTGTCACTGAGGAAACAGAAGAAAAACCAGAAGCCATAGATAAGGTGGCAAAGAGTCTAGGTGATTTTAGACAAGGTAAAGATGACCCCTTTCAGCAAATGCTTAGACTTAGTCAATTGGGAATTTTGTATCACTTTACAGGGCATGATAAGACTCAAGTTTTAATTGCCATCTTGCTGTCCCAGCAATGGAGAGCCATGCGTGAAAATATTAGAGGATGTAATTGAGCAAGGGAGGAAGCTATGGAGTGGTTCCTTAGGATAAATGGCAGGGAACATAAAGATATGTATGAGTTAAAGTCTGCATGCAAGCAGGAGCCAATGAACCCCCTCCCCAAGGCTTATGTTAACAGGTTATTTGCAATATATGACCACTTTACAAGTGAAGCAGCAGTAGAGGATGAATCCTTTAAAGGCTGCTTGTTAAATAATGAATTGTGCTAACTAAAGGCAGCAGCAAAGATGCATGTTAACCACCAGAACACTTATGGTTAGATTTTGGAGAAAATGAGGCTACATTAGCATCGGAAGCCATATGGGGAGCCGAAGGTAAACTATCCAAAAAGGCACCTGCTGAAGTTACACCACCTGTACAGCAGGATCTGCAGAGGTCTGATGAGAATCAGGATTCACAAGTGACCTTTATGAATGAGGGACTTAATCTTACACCCTATAACCTAAATTATGAGTGGGAGAAATGTCCAGGAAAAGGTCATGAAAGGTTCTATAGCAAATCCAGCTTGAACAACTTGGATGCAATACAGCCACAGCTAGATGCCATACAAGCCAGACTGGAAGCTGGTGCTGCCATGGCAGAAACAGGACTACCAGGCTCCACATAGGAAATATGGACCTCTGCCGTTTTTGTTGCACTTGTGGAGATGGATGTATTGGGTGCCTGAATGTAAGTGCTTTGGTTTGAGATAGCCAAAGCACTGTTTTGATTAACATGGGTGCATCCATATCCATCTAAAACATGAGACAACCAAGTCAGTCAAACGTTTCATCAGAAGTGGCATTTTCATTAGTCATTTGCAGAGGATGAAGCAGGGGCAATGGAATCGATTCCTATACCAGTGCAAATTGGACATGTTTGTGTGGAGCAGAAGATGGCTATTATGGCATTGCCACATCAGCAGAATATTTGGGGTGCCGACTTCTTGAGCAAGTACAAAAGCATTGCAGATTTGACTAAGCACATTTTGTGGAGAGTGGAAGGAATGGTTGAAATGGTGGATTTACAGATATCAGATACACATGCTGTTTGTGCTACTACAAAGCCTGCATACTAATACATAATAGAGGTATTGACAGAGCAGGGATCAGACTGTGAGTCAGAAGTGTTTGCAGTGAGTAAACATGATAGTTGCAGGATGCAAGTCTGTGTATTGATTCAAGGGGATGACCCTCAACCTCAAAAACAATAAAAAAAAAATTACAGCTTCCCAAAGGAAGCAGAGCCTTCTATACAGAAATCCATTGAATTGTTATTGCAGCAGGGTATGTTACATACAATGAAACCTGGTGAGTGAGCCTCTAGAAACAATTAACCTATTTGGCCTGTGAAGAAGTCTGATGGCTTATAGAGATTGTCAGTTGATTATAGGAGGCTTAATCAGACTACATGTGCTTGTGACCCACAGTGGTGTCAACACCAGATATATTGGCTCAACTGGCAACTACAACCAAGTGGTTTTCTGTGTTGGACTATTTTAATGGCTTTTGGTCTATTCCCTTAAATCTGGAATGCTACTACAAGTTTGCATTTTACCTTTCAGGGACAACAGTATACCTGGACCTGGCTGCCTCAGAGTTTTCATACCTCACCCTCCAGGTAGGTGGAGGAATTCTGGGAGAGAGAGTGACTGCATGCTACATTGCTGAGGAGAAGCATCAGGATCAGGGATCCAAACATGCCTATATTGTTCTCATTACAGGTATGCCACTGTTAACTGTGTGCCACAGCCTTGCTGGCCATTTTGGCAGTTTTTAACTGTTCTCTGGTCTATCTGAGACTCATATAGAGTGTTTTCATTCCAGTTTGTGTTGCCTGATGCAGCTGTGCGCTACCCCACTACTCCAACAAGAACACCTTAGGTCCAGGACTTTATAGTGGCTGGAGCTGGACACAGTGTTCTAGCTTAGCAAACCATGCAGAGGATAAAGGTGGGGGTTTAGGCTCTCGGCCCTGTTTTTTCCCAGAGCACCTGGAGTCTGAAGTATTGGACAGTGTTCCGGATTCCTGCTTCCACTATCCTTCTGGAACAAAACTTTCAAAATTGGACCTATGGTCTTTGTTTTAGTGTTGTTATTTGGTATTCTAATGACATGCTTTAAATAGCCTCCTGACTTTCTGGCTTGAACAATTAGTAACTGTAGTTGGTCACTGTATTTATCTTCTCACAAATTTAATTTCATTTATTTTTTAAAGATGAATTTGGCAGACTTTGTTCTTCGGCTGATTTAAAATATACAAATTTTAGTTCATTACACAAAACCAGTAGGAATACTAAGAGATATGTATTGTAAGGTTTCTGTATAATCATTTGTACTTAAACAGATTTAAAAAGATTCTATTTTTCTTTGCACATGTTTGATCACGTGCTCAATCCCTGGGATAAATTGCACATGTGCTGGTGTTCTTTCTAATCCCTTCCCCATTTTTCTTTTGCTCTGACACACCGAGCAGCAACAGCAGCAGTTTGCTTGTTTTGTAATCCCTGGACACTACTTGGACCCAAAACAGGTACAAATGTATTTTTTTTAGAATCTTTGCAATTTCCCCTTCCTGCTCTGGATGCTCCATCTGTTTTGGTAAATTTACTTTAGTTTTAATTTTCAGGTAACACTGGGAAATGAGCCCCTGCTCAGTGTGTCTTTCCCATTTGCCAAATGTTTAAATAAAATTAAAAAAAAAGTTTTAAGGGGGTAGTTTTGTTTCCACGATCTAGGTACAGTGCCAGCCATTTAGATGGGATGCGTTTAAGTGGGATGTCTCCACAGGAATACTTTTGACCTAGTAATGAAGATAGGTGTTGAAGTTCTTATAAACAGGACACAGTTCATGACTCACTTCATTTTGTTGGGATGCTTGGCAGCTGAATCCAGCTGTTTACAGTCAATGAACCTGACAGCTGATCTGCTATTTCTGTGTACTATAAGTGGCTGAAAGTGTCTGTTAGTGGCTATACTCAGTTGCTGACACTCTTTAGTTAATTGTCACAGATAAAACAAGGTCTACAGAGCTGCATTTTATTCTGTCTTGCTTTGCTGCCGAGGTCCATGATCTCAGTCCTTCCAAGAAATGAGCTCACACTCACTGAGAGTGTACGGGTTGCAAAAGCACTCAATGATGCTACTCATTTACTGTCCTCCATAGCTGCCTAGTTCAAGATCTCTAAAAGTCAGGCTGCAAGGATCAGTAGGAATCGTGAATTGATTCTGGCTGAGTGGCATGTGAATTTGAATCCTAGCAGAAAGAGGAAATGAGAGGGCAAAGATAGCGATGTTGATGACGCCATCTTGCTATGGTTTTGTCTGTCTTTGGAGAAAGTGGCTCATAAATACAGGCATATGCTGAAATCCAAAGCTGTCAACTTGGACACACAAATGGGACATTCATGATTTGAGGTGACTGATGGCTGGCTGTTGAGATGGCAGCAGTGCCATCAGATCGTCTTTAAATGAGAGCATGGAGAAAAACAGGACACTGATTCCAACACTGCTAGCTCCTGAATAAAAGAAGTGCTGCTAGGTCTGCTTGCTGGCTATCAACTGGCAGATGCGTTTAATGCAGATGAAACTGGCCTATTCTTTAGAGGTTATCCAGACTGTGGGCTCTCACTTAAAACCAAAGATTTAGTTGCTGGTAAAAAAAGCTAAAGACAGAATAACCATCATGTGCTGTGCTAACCAGAGTGGGACTGAAAAGCTTAAGCTTCTTGTCATAGGCAAGAGCAAGTGACCCAGATGTTTACCCAAAAACTTTAAGTCACTGCTGGTTACATACACAAGCTCTGCTAATGCCTGGATGATGGGCTCCATTTTCCAGGAATGGCTGCTCACCTGGGACGCAGAGCTTCATTGAAAAGAAGGAAGATTTTGTTGCTGGTCAATAATTGTTCAGCCCATTCCCATGAGCTTACCAGATGGTTGACATTCATAAAATTAGTGTTTTTCCCTCTAACACCATGCACATAATCCAACCTATGGAGATGGGGGTAATCAAGAACCTTAAGGGTCACCATCAGTCCTATGTGGCTCACAAAATTCTTAGCACCATCAATGAAGGGGAGTCAGCACATGCCACAGAAATCACCCACAAAATAAATCTGCTAGATCTGATTTTTATGCTTCCTCGAGCTTGGTAAGCTGTTAAAGTAACTACAATCGAATACTGTTTCCAAAAAGCTGGTTTCAGTAATGATGTCAGTGTGCCTCCAGAAGAAATCAGTGTGACAGGACAAGAGGATGTCAGCATCCCAGGCTTCATAGATACAGACACCTGAGTGTGGGAATAATGCTCAAGAACCCTCAACCTCATACATGGAGTTAGAAACAGCAGATGTACTGCTGCAACAATACGAGGAGTGCCCAGAGTACGAAGACACAGAATGTGATGACAAAATCTACACTGTGCTGTTAACAGTGTAAACAACGTCCAGTACACAGTGTTCATTACCAAAGTGAAATATCACAGTCACAAGTTTAAGCTCAGCAGAAAAAAAAGAAAAAAAATGTCACGAGCACAAGCAGAAAGAAGCATTAAAAAAAGTAACAAGCACAAGCACAAACAAAGCAGAAAAAAAATCATTCATCATAACTCCTCCACATTTCTAATGCTAAAGTGACAATAATTTTCAAAACTAGCACTTAGCGCACTGCAAGTACTGCAAGTAGGTGGGTAAAGCACTTCCCCCATCCCATTTCCAGTTCCATAAGCCTGGTTATCAAATTTCAGTTTTATGGGACGACCGCTTAAGAGGGATGATCATCTTGCCACCCAGCTGTCCGTCTTAAGCATCTTCTACTGTATTTAGCACTGGGAGTTCGGAGATCAGTGGACTTTATTCCAGCTAGGTAATAGTGCAGATAGATGCCAGCTTTATGCATACATCCAGGATCCTTTAGACTAAGAGTCATGAATTTTGTACGATTTTCAGAATGGTAAATCAAAAATACTATCACTCAATTAATTTATCAGTATTATCCTTGTGTATTGTCTTTGCCCATTTAGCACTTTGAGTAGATAAATACTAGGGCTTAAAAAGGTAGCAAACTGATATATAATTGGTAGGTTTTATTGTTTCTGCATATTTCTGTATTTAATCTCTGCCTGGTTAAAAAACTAAGGTTCTAACAAAACCTTTTTTTGCTATCTCTTTTTTAATGTACAGTATAAAATATAGTCAATATATGTCTTATTCTTTCAGGGTGCAGTTTTAATTAACTACATCAATATATATGTGAGGCATTTAAAATAATTTCAAAGATTATTTTAATAGTCACTTTTATGCTATTGCTCATTTAGTCCTTGGCCCGGATATTCAGAAGGGTTGCGCATGGTGCAACAGTGTTGAGCCATGCGCAACCCACTGATGTGCCCCGGCATGATATTCAAATGGGGATTAAGCCAGGCACAAATCCCGATGTGCTGGCGCGCATCAGTAATGTATGTGGCGCAGGTAGGGTGTGTGTGCCCATGCATAAGCCACACATCCCGATATTCAGCCTGGGATGTGCTGAGTCCATTCATGCACAACCCCTACTTGTGCTGCACACAGGTGAGCCAAAAAAAGAAAGGAACAACAGCTGGCCACCCACAGGTGAGCTGCCATATTGCAAGACACAACATGGCAGCTGCCACCTGTGGGTGGCCACCAGAACTCCGGCTGCACCTTTGTGGCGGTGCCCCCCGTGCCCGATTGCGGGCATCTGTAGAAGTAAATACACATCCAATATCCCTGGTGGTCTAGTGGACCATTTTCAGCCTGATCGCGGGCATATGTTTTAATTCCAAAGTCCAATATCCCTGGTGGTCCAGTGGACTGCTCGCAGCCTGATCACAGGCTTCAGTATGAAAATAATTCATCCAATATCCCTGGTGGTCCAGTGGTACCCCCTCCCCACCCCGCCCATTGAGCCCCACTGCCCTCCTTCCCTCAGTCAGCGGTGAGCGGCGGCACCCACCTGCCTGCTGCCCGCACCCAACAACTGACACTGTAAGGTAGGGCTGTACACCCATTGATCCACAGTGTGAGCCAATGGGTGTGCAGCCCGTATCGTACTACACAGTCCAGATATGTGAATGGAGCCATTCACACATCTGGACTTTGTAGTATGGTACGAGCTGCACACTCATTGGCTCACACTGTGGACCAATGAGCATACAGCTCCACCGTGCAGTGTCAGTCGATAGGGTGGTGGGGTGGCAGATGAGTGGGTGCTGCTGCCCGCAGCTGACCAGGGGGAGAGGTTGGGGTGCTCAGTGGGCAGGTGGGGAAGGGGGTACTGTTGGACCACCAGGATATTGGATGATTTCTTTCATACTGAAGCTCGCGACAATGCGAGCGTCCACTGACCACCAGGATATTGACCATTAGTTAAATCTACATATGCCTGCAATCGGGCAGTGGGCACATTGCCACGCTGTGCAGGGGGTGTTGGTCCCCAACGGCTACTGCCTGGCAGGGCACCAGGTGCAAGTCCCCGGGGATCAGCACACCTGCATGCAAATGGGGCCATAATGACATGCAAATGGCCCCGGTTGCACCTTGCATACATTATGGCCCAATTTGCATGGTCACTTTTGAATATCACGGTTGTTGCGCATAACACAATGGAACTTGCGCTAGCACATCCCCCTGCTCCACTCTGGCCACTTGCGCTAGCACAGTGCCACTGCACCATGTGCACTCCGGTTGGCCAGGGTGCGATATTCAATGATGCTGTGCTTTGGCACAGCTTCGTTGAATATCACCCTGTCAACGCCCCTGTGCAGCCAAGTTGCGCTGCACCCAGGCTTGCACCACAGCCTGGCACAGTCTGAATATCCGGGCCTTTGTGTTTTTTTCTTTTTAGACTGAATATTTTCTTGCATATTTGTGTAAAACTCTTTCACAGAATACAGGACTTAGTTCTGTAGTCTGTTAGGGAAAGACCCAAGAAAACTCAAGCTTCAGAAGTGTCTCTGAGGACCTCCTCAAACTGTGGTGGGTCTCTGAAATTGGAACTTTTACTGAAGCAAATTTTGCTCGAGTCGCAGAAATTTGTTCTGTGGACATTGGAATCTGCAAACGTGGACAACATCTTCCTCTACTGGTATGTCCAGATGCTTAGTCTGTGGAGATCATGTTTATGTGGAAATTATAGAGATTGAATATTCCTGCCTATACTATTCTTCTGTTTTATTCTTTCAGGGTGCAGTTTTAATTAACTATTTACTAAAAATGTTACTGTGGTTACTTTGATTTTAAGGGTTATTATTAATTCAATATAGCATATTCTGACTTTTATAGGATAATTGTTTGTTACTCCTTTTATCTTTGCAACCCTGTTTAAATATTGTATTGACAGTTGAATATTTATTCATTTAGGGGACTGAGCCCCATACAAATGGTTTTTGGTGTCCAAACAAGATATTAACAAGCCTAAGGAAAATGGTTAGTACCTAACAGCAGAGAATAGTTAATCCAGACCTATCTCCACTAGCTAATCAACTCACTCAGTCCAGAAAGAAGCAAATGTTTAGTCAGTCTAAAACTACTGATTATTTGCCCATTCTTTTTGGAAACATGGATAGAATGTCAGCTCCCAGACCATTGACTCACTGCAAGTTTTAACTGAAATAGTGTACCCAAATATTATTAGTAGATCTAGTGTATTGTCAGTCAATTCTATGAAAATTGTCATGTATGCCTTGTCCAAGGATGTGGTGTAAGGGGCTTTTGTAGGATGGGTCTCTTCCCATCCCAGTGTTGTGGCTCACAAGGAAAGTGTTATCTCAGGGGAACTAGAAATTATCCAAGATGTATGGAATATCAGTCTAAGTTCTCAAAAGAACCAAAATGTGTTAGATGAGGTGAAACAGGACCTTCAAAGTACTATCTATGGACTTAAGAAATATGAGGGCCAAATTAAGAATACTTTACATTGTGGAAACTGCTCTCAGAAAGTTCAGTCTACAACTGGTGTTAATTCACCTGTGGATAGGTTGTAATATTATCCCTATTGCTTAAGCAGGGACCTGATTAAATTAATGAGAAATCAACATAATGCTAATCTTATTCTTATGGAGCAGTTAGTCATCAATAAAAATATTATAGAATTAATCAGAGAGGATGTTGCTATAAACAGAGACAAACTTGATGTTATAATTACTAAATTGGATACACTGGATTTACCTAGTGAATCTATTTGCAACACCTGGAATTCATAGGGGCACAGGAACCAAGACAGCATGGGTTTACAAAAGGAAGGTCCTGTCAAACTAATCTCATAGATTTCTTTGACTGGGTAACCAGAGTGGTGGACCAAGGGGGAGCAGTTGACGTTGCCTACCTTGACTTCAGCAAAGCTTTTGACACTGTTCCACATAGAAGATTGATAAATAAGCTGGGTAGGCTCAGGGTGGGTCAGAAGTTGGTCAACTGGGTGGTAAACTGGTTGACGGGCAGAAAACAGAGAGTGGTGGTAAATGGTATACAGTCAAAAGAGATGCAAGTCACAAGTGGGGTACCTCAGGGATCAGTTCTGGGGCCAGTCCTCTTCAACATCTTCATTAGTGACCTTGCAGATGGACTAGAGGGTAAGGCTTGTCTGTTTGCAGATGACCCCAAGATCTGCAACAGAGTAGATGATCCAGATGGGGTGGGCAGAATGAGAAGAGATCTGATAAACTAGCAAAATGGTCAGAAGAGTGGCAACTGGGATTTAATGCAAAGAAGTGCAAAATCATGCACATAGGGAAGAGAAACCCTGAAGCCACCTATAGGCTGGGAAGGGAGTTGCTAGCAGTCACAAAGGAAGAAAGAGACTTGGGCATCATCATCACTGATGACCTGAAATCATCCAAGCAGACCTCTAAAGCAGTAGGTAAGGCTAGGGGGGTGTTAGGGTGTATTAGTAGGGGTATCACAAGTCGTAAGAGGGAGGTATAATCCTCTTACAAGACACTGGTTAGGCCCCATCTGGAGTACTGTGTGCAGTACTGGGCCACACCTTCACAAGGACATTAACCAAATTGAGGCATTCCAGAGAAGGGCAACCAAAATGGTGCAGGGACTGCATCAGAAGACATATGAGGACAGATTAACAGAGCTCAATATGTATACCCTTGAGCAAAGGAGGGAGAGAGGTGATATGATCGAGGCATTCAAACACCTTAAGGGCATTAACAAGGTGAACGAGTCTAACATGTTTAAATATAAGAAAAGTAGCAGGACAAGAGGACACAGCATGAGATTAGAGGGGTGCTGATTAAGGGGGACTGTGAAGAAATTCTTTTTCACAGAAAGGGTGATGGATGCATGGAATGGCTTACCACAAGAAGTGGTTTCTATGAATACAGTGCAGGGCTTCAAATAGGCATGGGATAGTCATAAGGGAGCAATACAAATGACTATGAATAGATAAGCCACTGACAGAGCAAAGGCCGATGGCACATTTATAAGGTAGAAAAAGAAATGGGCAGACTGGATGGGCCTTGCTGTCCTTATCTGCCGTCAACTTCTATGTTTCTATGTTTCTGTGTATTTTAATATCCTCTGAGGGTCCATAAAATATAAAGGACAGTCCAGACTTTAGTACCTTACAGATCCCTGATAGCCCAGCAGAAGCAATTAAGGGGATGACTAATCATAAAAAGAGGAAAAATAGGGAAAAAGAAAAATAAGAGGAATACAAATCATAACACTATCCTTCCTTATACAAATGCAGACTCTGTCTTCAGTTTAGATTTACCAGTCTCATCAGTCTTGACTAGCTGTGTATTTGAGGAGTCAACTGAGGGAGGAGGTTTGTCTGAGGTGCAGACACTTCATCATACTCAGTGGCCCCTAAATGGACATCTGGATAAATTAGAAAATGAAACCTCATTCAACCAAGACAGCAATTTAAGACATTCCCCTTATTGGCAAAAGATGAATGTTCTAACAGGGAAAATGATAACCAATGAAGGGAAATCAATCCCATCATTCATATGTAGGAAATTACCTCTGAAGAGAAGATGTATGTAGAGAATGATTCCTTATTAGGGGTCGTAACTTCAACAATTGGGATATCACAAAGGGCTTGTTCTTAAAGCTTGCCTCTTATTAGATTTTTGGGCCCTCCTGACATAGTTAAATAACAAATGGGGAAACAAAAATATCAAATGATTGAAAAAATGAGAACAGACTTGGATACAGAAATTTTCCTGGAAGACTTAGCTGAGGTCAAAGAAGTGTTAACAGAGTCAGCTACCTTGATTGATGTCTTGTTTGCCTCGGCCAGAGTTGCTAACTATGTCTGGCTAAATAGTCTTGTCATTCACAACAAGGGTATCACAGTTTCTTTTCTGAATAGGCACCTTTTTAACATTATGCCTCTGATCCATGTCAAATGTGTGCAAAAATTAAAGCGCGGTAATTTACTGCATGTATAGTTCAGCGTGATCATTACATCGCATGCAGTATACAGCGTGAATGATTTCAGCATTAAAAGAAGGTCAATGACAATGCTGGAAACATGAAACAAATTGCCAGAAATGCTGCTGGGAACTTGAATTGTTCTCTTGCAAACATGGAGCTGTTGTGGTGGGCAGCTGCTACTTCCATAGTGCTCTGTGGTGTGGTGTTTGTTTTTTACACAGGGTCCAGTTTCTTTTTAAAACTAGGCATTGTACTTTCTTGTCTCATGCTATTTTGTAGCTGTTATAAAGAATCTGCAACACAGGCCTGCTGTAGAAAGTCAGCATTAACACTAAGAACTACTACACTAACTATAAGAGAACCAGTTATTTTTCAGTAAGAATCTCAGAACACTTAGCACTAAGTTGAACCACCTCAGTTTTTTTTGGGGGGTGTCACCTTCTCAACCCAATCCACTGTGCCCTCTGAAACTGCAATCACAACCACTAATCATAAAACAAGGCAATTAGCATATATGGAGGGGGCTGTACAAACAAAAACTAGAAGTTTTGAGGAGGGAATAAGGGTGATCTAGATCATTATCAGCCTGCTTGGTCTTCTTCCATCACAATGCAACACGCAAAGCAAGATGGATTTATTGTTGCAATCAGAGTCAGACACTATGGTAAGCAAAACATTATTTATTTTTTTTGCAGAATTAAGCAACAAAACTTGTTGGGCTTTGCAATGTAGTTGTTTTATGCTGAAAAGCAATTTGCAATGTAATTTCATTGTGCTATGCGATGAAGCAGCATTGCACTGAAATGTGCTTTTCAATGTAATGTATGATGCCGTAGTAATTTCGCTGAAATGTTTGTGCTGAGTTTTTTTGGCTGAATTGATGTGCTACCAGGATTGAGCAGGTCAATAAAGAACACGTTTACCTGAGCTTTTTTGGCATGGAACAATTAGCTCATGAAAATGACTACAAATTAACTGGTGCTATATGTAACTTATTAAGGAATTTTTTACAGATTCCACTGGTGAAAAAGGGCATTATGTATACCACAAGAATTGGAAATGGAAGTCAGGTGGATATTTTAGTTGAAAAAGGGCCATAGCTGATATGATCCTACAAAACACTAATCTGGTTGACAGCTTAGTTCTAAATGTTGTTGAATCTTCTATTCTAGCAGGCCCCTCTATGGCCTTGGTCAATAATAATTATGGGATTTCTTCAGCAGTACCATTGTCCAACAGATTTCTAGTCCTAACTGTATAAAATGATTGATTCCCAGTTTTTGTATATGATACTCTTGTCTTGAACAGCTCTCAGCTTTCTATAATTGCTAATAATAGTGTTCAACAGGCTGGTTTATTATGTTTGTTCGAGAATATAGCTGGATGGGGAAGTAGGCTTACTGATAATGACTGGCTGCAATTTGTTATGAAGGCTGATATTTTGTGCCTGCAAGAAACTTGGCATAATGGTGGCAGTAATATTAAGATAAGATTTGAATGATTTCATTCCCCTATATCCAGGGCACAGAAGCTGGGTAGGTGTTCTGGTGGTCTTGATACCCATGTAAAACTGATGGTTTTAAGATGATGAAATGCATTCAAAAATGTAGAACTTCATTATTATTCTTTTGAACATTGGAGAAAAGAAAATTATACTTATTAATGGTTACATACCTCCAAAAATTCACATTACTACAAACCAGATATATGGGGACCTTGAGTACACTTACTTCAGATATCCTGTATATCTATCCAGATAGGAATTTACTGATTCTAGGTGACTTTAATGTAAGAATTGGAAATTCAATGGCCTACCAGATAACTCCGCTCACACATACTTTACCAGATATTCCATTAAGGGTGATTAAAGAGGTAATAACAAACAAAGCAGGTTTATGTCTTACATTATTAGTATTCTGAAAGAATTCAACATATACCCACTTAATGGTAGGCTGGTAGGTGACAAAGAAGGAGATTACTCATATGTTTCTACAAGAGGCTGCTACTTGGTTGATCTGGCTGTTTGATCTTGTCCTGTAAATGTTTTGGTAACATTATACATTCCTGTATGAGCTGAAATCGATCATTTTGCTCTCCATTTAAGCAGTGTAAATGTAGATGATCCAGAGAGGAATCTTAATGTTGTAGAGATACCCCTTCATGGCCAGAAGACTGTTAAGAAAGATAGTTTCGAACTGCAAACTAGAGACATATGTCTCTGAAATAATACAATCCTCCTTTTTAAACTTGGATGTAAATTGTATGGAAGAGCAAAACCTGTTTCAGTTTTTAGAACTCCTAGACCAGCTGTTTGAACAAATAAGAAGTAAAATGGTCCAATCCACTCTTTAAAAAAAGATCAAAGGCAAATATAAGGGTTGGCTCAATACTGACTGCAAAAAATATAAAGCATATCTAAGAATGTTATATAAAAAATATAAGACTAACAAAATAAACAGTCATTACCTGAACTGAACTAAGAAAGGAAAAAATACAATGTTTTTCTTAAAGGAAAAAAGTCAGCATATAATGTCAAATAATGGGAGGCAATGCCAGAATCTATAAGAACCAAGGATAGTAAAACAAATTCTTGGCACAAGTGGCAAAGGGGTCTGATAATTATAAGGACTTAATTTATTGAATCTTCTTTGTGTTCAGTATTGTAATGAACCTGTTTCCCTGTACAATAACATGCTTGTAACCTTATTTATTGTAAAATAATGTCATTTTTGTATAAGTTTGTACTGTATTCATGACATGGAACCTTTGTAAAAGAGTTCATACTCAAAGGTTGTTACTGAATATTCATATACTTAAATAAATGGTTATATTTCATCATATCATAGGTTTTGATATCATAGGAAGATACTGAGCTGAATGGATTTATGTCCTATATGCTCACCACTATCGTCTAGTTTCTAATCTGATACATATTCCTATCCTACTTGGATTTGAACTCAGCAATAGGTTGCCTTGCTACAACCTCCAACGGCAACGCATTCCAAGCATGTACCACCCTCTGGTTAAACCACCATGTAGTTCTCACTTTATTACATTTAGGTGCTGTTAGTTGCATTGGGTGGGACCTAGTTTTGTACATACAACTATTACATTTTAACCCCGTAACATCCCACAGGTCATCATTTTGCCAAGCGCTATACACCAAACACATGTCTCCTCACTTTCTACGTTCCTCCAAGGAGTACATGTTCAATTCTCTCAATCTAGTCCCATAGTTCTTTCCTATCATATCACAAACAACTCCTGTTGCCCTCCTCTGCACCCTCTCCAACAGGATGACATCCTGTTTTTTAAAAGGTGACCACACCTGTGCCCCGTATTCCATGATAGGCCACACCAAGGATACATACAAGGGCAGAATAACCTCCCTGCTTCTAGATGATATGTGCCTCAATATGCAATTCAGGATTTTGTTTCCTTTCTGGGCTATATTCTGACAATGAGATGAGAATGTCACATTACTAGAAACTGTTATACCCAAATCTCTCTCCTCATATGTTATTTTGAGTGGTATATTTCTTAATTTATATGGTAGTTTAGGATTTTTATTACCCAAATGCATAATGAAGCATTTATCTTGGTTCAATGCCAATTTGAATTTGTTTGACCATGTAGCTATGTCATCTATTACATTTTGTAAGTTAGAGGTGTTTAGTTCAATATTTACTTCTGCTCCAACCCTACAATCATCAGCAAACTTATGCAGCCAAACAGATTTTTGTTTTATTTGAAGTGCTGATACATAGAGATTGAAGAGACAGGGGCCCAAGACTGAACCCGGGACACCCCACTTGTCACCCCCAAACTATCGGACAATTCCCCTCTAATGCTCACGCGCTGTCTCCAATCATATAACCAATTTTGAACCCAAACTATTATATAAGGATTTATATTTAGATTACTCATTTGTTGTATTAATTCATAATGAGGCAATCTATCAAACGCTTTAGAAAAATCGAGAAACAGCACATCAATGGGGATTATAAAAAGCCAGCATATTCGTCTGGCACAACCTTCCCTTTACAAAGCCATGCTGAAATTTATCTATAAGATGATTTATTTCTAGATGTTCTTGTATTATATCCTTTAACACCCCTTCCAGGATCTTTGAGGGTATGGCAGTAAGGCTAATAGGTCTATAATTTGCTGGATCCATCTTATTCCCCTTCTTATAGATTGGGACCACTATTGCTGATCTCCAGCAATCGAGAACCTCACCTGTATCTAGGGACTGCTGAAAAATGTATGTCAAACGGGAGGCTATTGTCTCAGCTAATTCCCTAAGTACTCTTGGATGAAGTCCATCAGGACCAGAAGATTTTATAGGATCCAATTTAGCCAATCGTTCTTTGATTTCTGTATGGATTATTATTATCCTTTCGTTTAAGTCAGTGATTGATCTTTTAACATGGTGTGCAGATTTATCATTTGAAAAAAAACAGTTGAAAAATAATTATTTGCTATATCTGCCATTTCCTTATTATCAGATGTAATATCACCGTTTAATTTTCTCAATGGACCTATAGTATTTGAATTTCCTTTCATATTCCTAATATATGCATAGAAGGCCTTTGAATTTCCCTCTACTCTACTAACTAAGCTTGATTCATAATCAATTTTGGCCATCTTAATATGTTTTTTTATTTGCTTTGTTAATTGCCTATTTGATTTCTAGTTATATGTGATCTATTTGTTTTCCACTGTTTATAAAGTTTGTATTTTTTATTGATTAATGATCTAATTTTGCAGGTCCACCACAGTATTTTATTCTTTCTCCCAGTATACTTTTTTTATGGGAATATTTTCCAATTCTTGCTGTTTTATTTTTGTGTAAAAAATGTCCTAAATTTCATTCAGGGGTCTATCAGCAAACTCATTTCTCCATTCCCATTTTGAGAGATTTATATTCATCTTAGCAAAATTTGCTTTTGTGAAGTCATAATTTGTAGTTTTCCCCCTGTGGATTAATACTGCTTCCACCAGTTTAAATTCCACCTTAAAGTGATCACTTGTTCCTAGGGCATCTGAGATCTTACACTTACACAGGGTGTCACACATATTTGTCAAAACTACATCCAGTATATGCTCCCCCCTAGTTGGCTCTTCCACATGCTGGACTAAGTCTATTTGATCACACTCAATTTTAAACTCCTTTTCAAAAGGTGATTCTGCATAAGATCTTCCCCAATCTATTCCTGGTAGATTTAGATCTCCTAAAATTATTATCCTGTCTGATGGATCCAAAATCAACATATGATCTAGCAAGCTTGTATTATATTGTGAGGTGGATGAAGGAGCTCTATAAATTAAACCTAAAATAATTTTTGGAGCTTGAATTGGTAGTAATTTGATCCATACTTGATCCTCCATGTCCAAGGATGGTGCCATTAATTCTGATTTTATGCCATATATTATATACAGGGCCATTCCTCCTCCCTTCCTGAATTCTCTTGATCTCTTGTATAGCATGTAACCCTCAATATCCTGACCCCAATTATCATTTGCATCCCACCATGTTTCCATCACAGCAGCAATATGTATGTTATTGGTTCCCAAAAGATCTCTAAATTCACCTATTTTATTTTTAAAACTTCTAGCATTTACTAACAAGCAATTCCAAAACTCAGATTTATTTAATTTATTTTCCATGTTTTTACTTCTTTGTGTATTTGTGTTGACAAAACTCCCATCCCCCCTTTCACTTAGTTTAAATTTATTTTTAAGGCTTCTTTGAATCTCTTAGCTAAACAACGGGTTTCGAAAGATAAATGGGTGGATTTTTTCACTCATATCGTCATTGACCCAAATGCTGACTGCTTATATCCATTAGATATAAATACTAATTCCAAACTTTCTCCTGTCTCCCATGAGGAAGTTTATTATGCAATAAGTTCTTTAAAATCTAAAGAAGCTCCCAGACTAGACAATATACCTGCTAAGGTTGATCACTATGACACTAGGCTATGGTGTAAGGCTCTCACGGTATTATATAACATGTGTATAAAAGAAAATGATGTCCCTCCCTCATGGCATGGAGCCAATATTATTTTTATACATAAGAAAGGCAATATAGCAGACCCTGCAATGTATTGTCCCATCAGTCTACCTGATATTAATGTAAAAATATTTTCCAAAATAATTCTGGAAAGGCTCAAATCACAAGTAATTAAAATAGGAGGGTTCTGTGAACTTCAAGCAGGCTTTAGAGTCAGCTATTCTACTTTAGACAATTGTTTTATACTACACCATTGAACAATATGTACACATTAGGGAGCAACAATTATATACAATATGTATTAATTACTCCACAGTTTTCAATTCAATTTCAAGAAAAGTTTTGTGGTAGCAACTAATAAAATGAGGTATCAATCCTAACCTAGTTTATATAATATCCAATCTTTACAGTGCTACCTGGGCAAAAATCAGGCTGGGAGCTAGAGGAGATCTTTTTAGATCTTTTTATGTTAATAAAGGTGTACAACAAGGTTGTGTTCTGGCACCTACTCCCTTTTTATTATATATTGACAATATGTTAAGACATATTGATTACTTAATTTTGGATTCTCCAATGATACATCAATCCACATACTCTGCCTTAGCATATTGAGACAACCTTGTCCTATTTTCCTTCTCAAAAAAAGGACTGCAAAAAAAAAAACACTTGAAACTGTATAATAAATCAACATAACTAAAATAAAAAATTAATTATACAAAAAACAAAATTGTTATCTTTGGGCAGAGACAGCCTAAAGGAATGTGATATCTGGGTCCTCAAAGTCTAGAGACTGTTAAAAATTATACATATTTAGGGATAGTTTTTTATGCAAGTTGCTCATGGACTAAGCAGATCTCTAAGTGTCTAGATAACTTAATAAAAATATTCCAGGGTCTTCCTAATTTTAATTATATGTACAGTGGGTCATCCATTAAACCACTGGTTGCAGTGGCCAAAGCTAAATATCATTCACAATCACTCTATGGTTCAGAAGTGTGGGACCTCAAAGAGAGAGACAAATTAAGGGTGTCACTTTTAAAACATTTAGAATAATTATGGGATTGGGTCCCTCTTCTCCTGCTAATTATATCAGGTCTGAGTTGGGTTTTATAAACATAAATGCATTTATAGACACTAGAAAATCAGACTTATGGTTAAGGCTCACTAGAATGCCACCCCATAGGTTTCCACATCGATGCCTTCTAGAAAAGTTTGCATGGTATGATATGGGCTTCAAGCAAGGTTATTGGTATCCATTTGTCATGCCCTACTGAACAAATAAAAGCTTACAATTCTGAAGTACTATGTGGATAAAGGTGTCATCCATATAACTAAATTTAAGAAATACATATTCAGAAGGATTAGTAATTTTTGGAATAATTAATTTCTTTATTTAATGTTGTGGATTACAACAAGCTTTGAGCTAGTAGCTTATTTACAAAGGTCCCACATCCTGTAAAAACAATGGCATATACAAAGGTATTTAAATTATGCACAATCAGTTGCAGAGTTACACAATGTGAGGAACAGTACAATGTAAGCCAGAGCAAAACCAGTACAAGTGGCAGTCTGGCTGACTCTGTTAGTAGAAAGGGGAGGAAATGGCAGCCAAATATATCATTTATATGGCATCCAATCCCAGGGGATCTGGGCACCTTACATAAAACAAGCAGGGTAGTGCAAATAATTAAGTTACAGATAAATTTACATTAAAAAACTATCATACAACCCACAATAAACATAAATATTATCTTAGAAGAATAAAAACATAAAAACAGCTCTGATTAGGCTAGCTTACAACATCTATTTTGGTCCAATAAAAGGTATCAAACCATTTGTTTTGGGATCTAGCTTAAAAAGATGATTCTTTAGACCCCTTTTAAAAACCTCCACTGTCAGGGCCTCCCTAACAGAGTGGGGAAGTTAGTTCCAGAAGACTGGTCCAGCGACTTCAAAAGCTCAGTCACTGGATATTTTTAACCTGTCCCTCAGAACCGCCAGGAGGCCCCTGGTGTAGGTGTGGCTGGAATGGACTGAGGGGGCAGGTGTCAGGAAATGAACCGGGTAGCCAGGGCCCAGTCCACATAGGGCCTTGTAGGTGAGCAAGCCCATCTTGAAGAGGATCCTTCACCTGACAGGCAGCCAGTGCAGAATTTGCTAGACCGGGGTCACATAACATGACCTAGACAGGCCCATCAGTAACCTGGCTACTGCTTTCTGCACCAGCTACAGCTGGGGGAGGATCTCTCAACTGACCCTGAAGTACAGTGCATTACAGTAATCAAGCCTGGAAGTGATGAAGGCATGTACCAGTGATGGCAAGTTCTCATATGGAACTAGGGGTTTAATCCTGACAACATTCCTTAAGTGGTAAAAAACACTTTGGACCACAGAAGGGTGATAGGGCACAGGGTCCAAACTGGCCGTATCAGTTAGATTTGGTTCCAGTGCACTAAGCATAGATAGGAAAAAAAGGTATATATTGGGAGGTGAGGAAGAGAGAGAGAGAAAAGGGTATGGGTATTATGGGGCAGAGAAGGACACGCAGAAGTGGTCTTTTTGTAGGCAGAGGTAAAGCAGGCTAATTGGTGCACTCACATTTACCTATCAGAATCAGATGTGAACAGAGCTTCCTTTGAACTGTGCAATGTCCTGGACAGTTGTATGAGTAGTAGGGAGTCCACTGAGCCACAGAAGGGCCCAGTAGGTGAATGAGCACTGGGCTAATGAGGTACTTCTGAAAGACACCTGGAGGGTGTTTCTGGCACTGCTCCTAGTGAGGTGCAGGCAGTGTGAATGCTGGAGAAGCATTTGTATATTGTGGGGGCAAGTCCTAGGCATGCTTTTTCACCAAGGAGGCATTGTTGGTACATGATCCTCCCCTGGAGTGTGAGCCAATTGGATTGAGCATAAAGGTCGCAGGTGAGAGTTAGTTTCCCAGCACCCAGACTCAGTCTGCATGCTTTATTTAGTGATATCTTAACTCATATTATAGCTGCTTTGGAGGATACACTGTACACTATTAGTCCATAGTCTATAACAGACAGTACTGAACTGTTAACAGTGAGTCTCATGGCCTCTTGTGTCAGACAGTTCCTATACCTGTAAAAGGCACCTAGCCTAGCACTTATGGTTTTAACCACTAAGTCAATGTGTGGAGTGAAGGAAAGGGAGTTATCTAGTGTGACTCCAGTGTATTTGAAGGTGCACACTTGGTCAAGTGGTTCACAATCACTTTTTTAAATAACCATTTATCTTACTTTGCCCTTATTCTGGGGGTTGGAGAATACCATGATCTTTCCTTTTTTGTAGTTTAGCAGTAGTTTATTCTTCCTAAACCACTCTTCAAGTTGTTGGAAGCAAAGTTGGAGCCACTGATTTAGTGAGCTTATCGGAGGGCTCCGAGTGAAGATGGGAGCATCATCCACATAGAGTATAGTATTTGATGGGCATGCATCTGGGAGGGTATTTATGAAAAGGCTGAAAAACAATCTTCCAAGTATGGACCCTTGAGGAACACTGAGTGTGACCTGTTTGCTATTGGATAGTACACCATTAGATATGGGCGAAGTGGCCCCAATCCGCTCTGTGAAATGATTCTCGGAGTGAAGGCGAATTCACGGAGTGCTCTGCAACGTGAAGCAGGGTACTTTGTATTATAATGGGTAACGCGAAGTCCATTGAAAACAATGACTTTGCATTACTCCGCCTTCCCAAAGCACTACTCTACCAATTCTTAAGGCAAAGTACATCGAAAAAATGTACTTTGCCTCACTTCACCTTGCCTTTAAGCTCCAAAGGTGAATTTTGCAGTGATTCATGGGATTTCAGGTCACATGGGCTCTAGATTGTTCTGCACAGTCTCAGTTTGGGGTAGTGTGTGTAGGAAGCTGTAGGAGACAATCTGCTCTGAGTACTGTCGGCAATTCAAACCTTCTAAAAGCTGCTAAAAAAGCCTTTTTGAGTCATTTTATTTGCTGAAACTTTAGTTCATTGATTATAGGAAACCCTTCTGTGCTCATATCATCGAGCATTTGTTGTTTGTGTGTGGATTTTGAATGTTAATGTACATCATTCAGTCTGTGTACTGAGAGACAGTGGTAGTGTGATTTGGGGGAGGGGCGTATGTGTGGTGTAGGTAAATTAACTTGGAGAAAGACAGTGCTTTCTGTTTTGGTGATATTTTTCTTGTATAACTGTGTCAATGTACACACAGTAATATTTTCAAAAATTATTGCCATTTTTTTTGCTGATTGTCGTGCTGCAGCAGTGCATAATTTTAGTTTGTTTAAAATATGTGGTTATATTACTGAAGTTTTCAATTTGCTACGCATTACCTAGCATGGTTGTGAGTATGTGTGTGACTTGTGTCATTAAATCAGAAACCTTTTATTGTGCCACATAATAATTTCAGCAATGTGAACCTGCTATCCACTGCAGCTGTGTGAGTTTTGTACTTCTTTGTGGTATCTTTACCGATATTAGTACTAGTGACTGTTACTGCAGCAGTGCAATACTCTGCCCCCCCTCCCCATGGCCCACCTTAACTGGCAAAGGTATTCTTTTCCAGATTTGAATTTCTGATGGTGAGCACTGATTAGGTGTTGTGCCTTTGTGTCTGCATCTCTTCAGTGCACAGCACAATCTTAATCTGTCTGTGCATTTGCATCTCTTTAGGACACAATCTCCGTCTGTAACTTAAGTCACAGTTGTTTCTTTGGCTTCCCTTCAGAGTACTGGTCAGGTGTGCTGCATAATTCTGCATGAACATTGTACTCATTAATATGCGTTTTTAAGTCAGGACCATCATCATGAGTCACTTGTGATACAAATCACATTCTTCATCATCATGATCACAATTGCAATCACAAATCACTATTCACGATCATATCATGAATCACAACATACAGTTTTTTACTAGTTACTTGGATGTATTGTAAGCATGTTTTGTAGTATCTTTCCAAGCTTCACCACTCAACCATTGTACCCATTAATAAGTGTTTTTAAGTTGGGGAGTTTTGTGCTACAGCTCATCAGGGAAGTACAGCCATAGGCATTCGTGTTCCTAATACAGTTCCATATTAGTTATCTCACACTATTGACACCGAATCATGTTCTTCATCATCACGGTCACAAATTCAGTCACATATCATGATTCAAGATCATGTTACGAATCACAACACTAATTTTTTGACTAGTTACTTGGATGTACTGTAAGCATGTTTTGTAGTATCTCTCCAGGCTTCACCACTCCACCATTGTACTCATTAATGAGCGTTTATAAGTCAGGGAGTTTGTGCTACAGCTCATCAGGGAAGTACAGCCATAGTCATTTGCATTCCCAATACAGTTCCATATTGGTTATCCCACACCGTTGACACAGAGTCACGTTCTTCATCATCACGGTCACAAATGCAGTCACAAATCATGATTCACAATCACGTCATGAATCACATTAATTTTTTTATTAGTTGATTGACAAGATGGCCACCGTGCTGGGCATGCTGACAGCAAGTTTCTGAACTGCATCTGTCCGTACCCGTTTGTGCTGTTTGTACTCGTTCGTTCGCTCGCCTGTTTTTTGCCTGTCTGTTTTATTTTATTCTCATTTTATTTTTTTTCTGTTTTTACTATAGAGCATTATCGGGGATGCCCGGCCATTTTTGAAGTGTGCATTCAAGCATGCATTAGAGTCTGCACCCGTCAATTGCATGAGGAACGTCTTTGAGTCGGTTTGTCATTTTTGAGTTTGTATAACTTGATATTGTCCTTCCAACAGGTCTCTGGATTTTAAGTAAGAGCTGCACGAGTAGAGATCGGGATGATGAGAATGAGTTTTTGGAGAATAGAGTATTGTGTATGAACACTGCTATGAGAGGATTACAGCATGGGACTGCTTTGATCTTTTGTTTAAGTTTAAGCACCTGAATGAAAGAGTCCTGTTTGAGAGGATTACTTCGTGGGACATAAGAATTTTTGCTTATGTTTGGAGGTGGTGTCACTGTCCTGGGGCACTGCTGAAACAACCTGATTTCTGCTTTTTATTTGGATCCTGGATTTGAATTGTACCTTTGCTGAACAGTAGGAGGACACTGTACCGCTGTTTAGCTGCCTGAGTCTGCCCCTACATGGGAGAGCTGGGTTCGGACAGGCCGGGAAGCTGGCCAGTGGATCCATAGTTCACTTAGGCTCTGCACAGGTATCGGCTGGTGGGCTGGTGCCAGTGGGGAGTCGAAGTTGTGGGGTACAGTGATCTCAGGTGGTGACCTGCATAAATAGGGCCTCCAGGCTGTTGTCATCTTCTGGAAAATAGAACTCCTGGATTGTCATCTGGAGAACTTGCCTATCAGGAAGTCTAAAAACAAATGGTCAGGTCTCAAAATTTTATTTTTCCTAAATGATTATTGTTTCGGGCAGTGAGAGTGCCCATGTCTACTTTTATTTGGACCTCCCAGGTGGTGATAGTGCCTGAGGGTCTAAATTTCACTTAACATTGCTCTTCTGTTTTTACTCTGTTGGTTGCTGTGGGGAGAGATTATATGTGCTGTAAGGATTTGACTTAAGGATCGATTCTTTATTGTAGAACCGACTGTTCGCAGTGACTTGTGTTTGCTCATTGGTTCTGGGTAGAGGTGAGAGCCCATCGGAGAGATCTAGCAATATTATTTTTGAGTCTCTGGAGGTGTGAACTCTTAGCACAAAGTTATTATGAGACTGGATTTTTGTTTGTTATGTTTTAAATTGTGTTTGTTTTTTCCTCTTCTGTGTGAGAGACAGTATGTGGAATTATATTTGTTGACCTTTCCCTCTATTTCTGTTGCTCTGTGAGAGAAAGCAGAAGAAGGAACTATCATTTTAGAGTGGTTTGGTCTTGTTTTTTGTTTGTTTATTTTTATTACTTTATAATATTTTATTTTTAAATTTTGTTATTTTATTAAGATTGATTCATTTTTTAGCTGAATTGGTTGATTTTGAGATTTAATTGTACTAGGAATTGATTTTTTAATATATTATTTTGTTTTTAAATAGCTTAAAGTTGAGTATTTGTATTTGATGAGATGTGTCTACCTGTTGCCCCCCTGTTGTGTGCTACTCAGCCTCTGCTCTCCACTCCCTCTGCTCCTTTTATACCTCCCTCTGTTTTTTTCTACCCACCAATGTTGTCGGGTCTTAGGCATTGCCTGTAGGAGAGGGGGAAGGGGTGGGGGGTGAACAGTGGAGGCGAGTGGAGCGGAGTGCTCCCATTTAGGTGATTAAGCCCAGGAGGCACCCTGGGGCAAAGTGGAGGTTGGAGCATGTACCACTCTGTTTGGTCCCCATACCCAAGGGCACCATCATTAGTGATGGCCAGGTAGCCAGGGCAGCCTAGGAGTTTTGTCCAACCCGGGCAATGTTGTACAATGCCAGATCTGTCTGGAATAAGACTGCTATGATTTCAGATCTTGTTGCCTCAACAGATCTGGTTTGCATCACCAATACCTGGCTGGATAATAATGCGGGACCAATTTTAGAGGCCGTAATTTCAGCCAGGTATACCGTGATACATCACCCGAGGTTGGACTGCGGGGGGGGGTTGTGGTCTGTTTTAAGACTGAATTGGCTCTCACTAGTGTTCCAGTTGAGGAGACCATTTCCTTTGAATGTGCTGTTGTAGCAGGTGTGGGCTATTGAATTGCTCTCATCTACTGTCCACCAGGAGATGAGAAGCAATTCCTTAAGGAAGTAGCGGACTTCATTGTCGACTTGGCCTTTGAGTCTCCCTGGCTGATTTTTCTGGGTGACTTTAATGCTTGGGTCAATGATGAACTCTCGCAATTTGGACAACACTTCCTCCAGTTAATGGATTCATTGGGCCTAACACAGGTGGTTACCACTGCTACACATAAAGGTGGCCATTCTCTTGACTTGGTCTTCCTCCTGGGGATCGAGGCCTCTGACATGGGGTTGGAACCAGTCAGTTGGTCAGATCACTAAACTGTGAGTTTCAGTTTTGGCACCCCACCTTGTAGGCTGACCCCTGTGGAGACAGTCAAGTACCACCCTTTGCGGAATATTTCTTCCAATGGCCTTGCTGCAGTTCTTAACCTATCACAACTTCCTGTGCATTTCAATGATCCAGAGGTGCTGGTTATGGCTTATAATACCGCCATTGCTTCTGCCCTGGATTCTATTGCTCCAGTTCGTGTGCATCCTCTCTCCCTGTGACCTCGGGCCTCATAGTTTGATGGGGTCTTGAGGGAGTTGCGGTGACATGGACGCAGGCTAGAATGTTGTTGGCGGAAGTCTGGTCTGGATGCCGACCACCTTAGACTGTTAGAACATTACCAATTCTATCAGTCAGATATCTCTCGTAAGAAGGCAGAGTTCCTGTCCGGGGAAATTTCTGCTGCTTAGAACTGACCAGCTCAGCTATTCAGAACTGTGGACAGATTGGGCAACCCAACTTTCAGATGAGACGTTAAACCGAGGTCCCACCTGCCTGGATTGGTGGTAGTTCAGGTGGATGTTAAAGATCCCATGGCACTTATTGAAAAGAGTAGGGGGATTTTTATTATCATAATCAGCAAACAAAAAAAGAATTCAAACAGTGTTAAGTCACGCAATAACATCAATACAGCATATATATATATCATAATACCAGCAAGAAATATTGCAGTAATATATTCTTAATACAATATACATTATAAACAATCCCTTCAAAGATATATTACAAAAATTGAGAGGAAAATTAATAAACAAACCAATATAACATCTAAGAATATAAAGGAATATTTACTCTTTCCAAAATACAACATTTTGTAAGGCTCTGTATTAAAAATGTTTAGAGCAAAACTAAAAGAAAAAAGGAAGAAAGAAGGGAAGAGAGAGAAAAAAAATTCAAAAAGTCTGAATGAACTATACTGCATTTAACCCATTAAGGTTATAGCCAATCTATAGAGTCCCATCTAGACTGACAAATAGATAAAGAAAAATCCCCATAATCCTGAATTTTCAATCTCGAGATAGCATTAGCAACCATACCAAATAATGCCTCTTGTGAAAATTATTGTTGTTGGATAGTGAAATGGCATCTCACATGTCATATATAAAACTTAAAACAAAGCAAAATCAACCACAATGCCACTTTGTCATATTGAAATGTAGTTACTGGCAAAATCCCTGTACACAGCATTTCTAATGTCAAAGGATATAAAGGAAAGGTAAGCCATTTCCTATAAACAGGCTCCAAAATTCTATTATAAAAGGACATTCCAAAAATAAATGTCCCATAGTCTCAACTAATTCAAAACAAGTACCCCTAGGGCAATACCGATCAGTAATCTGCTTATGCTTTAAATTAGCATGAACATTTAATTTACCGTGTAATGATAACCATAGAACATCCCACATGTGAGGTGGGATCCGAGGAGAGGTTAACATATTGCCAATTGAAAGCTTTATTTGAGATGAATAACAATAAATGGGGCTGAATCTTGAAAATATTTTTGTAAAATATAAGCATACAGTTCTTTTCTACTAAAATGCAAGAAGGTACCCCATAATTTAATTTTTCCAAAACATAATTTAAGAGATTGTGGGAGATGATTTATGGACCGTTGTCTTGGGAATGTCTCATATTCATGCCAGAAAAGACATAAATCACCCACAGTATCCTGAAGCCATGATTTCCATTGTGTGTCTCTATCTATAAATAAAGGTTTTACATTTATATAGAGAAACATAGTAAAAAAGAAAACTACAGGATGTAACATTATTAGATCCCCATGTTTTTTCTCCCTAAACAATAAAGCTCTCTTTATGGGGTTTAGTCTACTGCCCTAAATACAAGAAAAGAAACAACCATATAACTATGTCTTCAAAACTAGAGGAAGACTAAATACTGCACTTAAATATAAAAATATAGGTAATAAAAAAGTTTTGACCATTTGAATCCGTTTCAATTTAGGCAATCTCCACGTATTCCAAACATCTACCTTAGTTTGTGCTTCTTGTAGTTTAAATTTCCAGTTTAAATATGCTAAATCTCCTGCTCCAAATAAAAGGCCCAGAATTTTACAAGTATCCTTAATCACCGGTATATCAATAAACTGTGTAAAATGAAATTGCTCAATTCCCAATGTTATACAGTTATATTTCTCATAGTTAATTTGTGCACCAGTATATAACGAAAAACCCCGCAAAACTCTTTTTAAAGCAAGTGCAGAGGGGAGATCCCCGATCAAGAAATATAAATCATCAGCATACACAATAAATTTCACTTCGGTATCAGTACTTGAAAAAGAGAGTCCCCGGATACTATCATGACCATACACCCGCCTTATTAAGGGATCAATAGTAAATAAATACAAAAGAGCACTAAGGGGACATCCTTGACGCACACCCCATAATATGGGATATATATTCCCTAACCATCCATTACAAAAGGCTTGAGCAGTAGCGTTAGCATAACAGGTTTTTATCCATTCTATAAAGGTATGTGGTATACCATACCCGCTAAACAATCCCATAAATACCCATGTCTTACATTATCAAAGGCTTTTGCCTGGTCCAAACTTAAAATCAAACCTGTAAGTTCCCCTGTAGATATCTTATGAAAAAGTTCATGCAAAAGTATTAAACTATCAGTTATGTTCCTATTAGGAATGGAACATGTTTGTGCAGGGTGTAACAGGAAATGTGCAGTAAGTAACAGTCTATTGTTTAATATTTTGGTAAACAGTTTAAAATCCATATTTAGTAGAGTTATAGGTCTCCAGTTTAACAAATCCCCTCTATCTTGTACATAAAAAACACTAGCCCTTCATTCATGCTTTCAGGCAATATTCCTGTTTTTAGAATTTCATTCAAAACTCCAGTAAATTCTTCCAATAACTGTTGAACAATTATTTTGTACATTTCATACAGAATACCATCATTCCCTTGGGCTATACTAGCTGTTGTTTGTACCAGAACTACAGAGACCTCTAGTGTTGTGATATGTGTTACTAAGATAGATGACCCTGAATCTGAAATTTTGGGCAAATTATACCGTCCCAACCAGTTACCATGTGTGTGGCTCAGAGGTTCAGCAATTCCAAAGAGATTCTGCACATGCCTATCAATAATATGCATAACCTCCCTGGGATCTGTACACCAAACCCCTGCCTGATCAGTAAGACCTATCATGTATTTCTGATGTCTTTGAGAAGCACTAAATTGAAAGGAATTCAAAAAGGCCTTTGTACCCTGGGTACCAAAACGTCATTCATTATCCAAAGATTTGGCACAGTCATATTGGAATTTATTCATCTGTTCTCTTATTTCGTATAACCTGGGAAGGACTGAGGCCTCGCCATTAGCTGCATGAAAATGCAAATCCAAAAATTCCTTTCTATATTCTAAATAGGTATTAGTTTTATATTTACCATATAGTCTCCCTATAGTTTGAAAAAAAACCATTTAATATCAGTTTTTGTATCCATCCACCATTCCCAATAAGTATCATAGAGACATACAACAGATTTCCTGGCCTATAGAATAGCTAGGAAACCCTCTTCTACAGTAGGAAGAAGTAATAGAGCCAAATTCATCCTCCAGTATCCTGGACCACGATGCATAGGCATATGACTCGCCACTGTAATTGCTATAATGGCATGGTCAGATGAAGTAACAGGCAATGTTCTAGTATCTATAATCTTTAGGGAGTCTGAAAGAAACCAAAAATCTATCCGAGTGGCTTTATTGCCTTGAAAGAATGTTTTCACCGGAGTCCCTGTAAGGGCCATAACATCACTAAGGCCTGTTTGAACTAATAAATTATTAAGGCAAGTAGCATCACAAAATATTTTAGTGGTTCAACATCCCCTATCCATCCTATATCTACTACAATTAAAATCACCACCCAAAAAAACATACTTAGAGGTAAATAAATAAGGTTGAAATAAACGAAATATCTCAATACGTGCAAATTTAGTCTGAGGTACATAAACGTTTATAAAACGACACTGTAATCCATTAATCACTACATCCAACAACAATTCACGACCAGGAAAAAGATCTGCTAATTGTATTACCCTTGCAGTGGGATTATTAAGGGCAATACCTACACCACTACACAGGTCTTCACCCACTGACCAATGCATAACCCCCCATCTCCAGCCAGCAGATGCTAATTCAACATCAGGTTTGGAATGCAATCTAGTATCCTGCAAGAAAACCACATCATAATCCTTATTCTCAAAAAGGGACAGAGTCAACACCCGTTTTCTCTCAGATAGCATACTATTTACATTCAAACAGGCTACCAAAAGACTGCAAACTGCTAACATCAGAAGAGAAAAAAAAAACAGCCATATCCTCAAACACGTTATAAACATACTATTTTTTCTTTTTCCCCTTTCCTCATTCCCAATCTATTCTTTTTCCTTTTAACCGAGTCGCCTTGTGGCAAATTTTGATCTATATCAGATGCACCATCATGTTGCGAGGAATGTACAGAAACTGAATCAGACTCGGTACCTGTATCATCCTGTAATACTATGAAGGGATTTTGCGTGGATGTCGTAGGGGGGTCAGGAATCACCATTCTGGTATTTCCAGATCGAAGAATACGTCTTCTGGAAGTTACCAGGGTAAAGGCCTCTTCAGATGGAAGAGGCAGAGGCATTGAAACTAAACTGGCACCAGAAACCTCCACCTGAGGAACAAGGTTTTCTGTTACTGGCACAGGTTCAGGAACATCAGTAATTATCTGAGGCTGAGGTTCCTTTTGGATCAGGGCATATTCATGGCCAATAGAAATATGTGATGGAGTTCGTCCAGGGGGTTGGGGAGGAGTTCTATGCCTTAGGGCATCTTTAACCGCTGTATTTATATAAAAATCTTGGATACTATAGTCTCCAGATTTATTCTGAGCAGCCAAAGGGCAATCAACAAAGAAATGTGCTTCTTCAAAGAGTGAACACTTACTAGGGTGATGACAGTCAGAAAAGACATGCCCCTGTTCTCCACATTGAGCACATTTAACAATTTCACACATTTACTCGAATATCTAGCAGACCCACACTTATAACAATGCCTTGGTTACCCTGGGTAGAAAATGAAACCCTTATCATGTCCCAAATAGAAACAACTAGGCAAATGCTGTAATCCTTCATCAGTTTGAAATAAATTAACCTTATATCTCCACCCTCCATTCCAAAAACCTTCATAATCTAGTATAGGTTCAGGATTCCCCTGAACAGTACATTTCCTTTCTAACCAAGATGTTATATCTTCAACGTTCACTCCCTCATTCTGAAAAAATACAGTTATTACTTTGAATGATTGTTTGATGAGAGGGATAGCCTGAAAATGTGACCAAGCTGGATTAGTTTTCAAAAGAGCATATCTCATCCAAAACATATTTAGCAAGTCTGGTGTATGAAAACTAATGTCATAGTTATTGTCCCCTTGGGTGTGTATAAGAGCGTACACCTCACCCGGAAAAAAAAAAACAGCATTTGCTTAATTAGAACCTTTCCTACATAGAAACAATCTGGCATACCATCCATAGGACCTGAAAATCATAAACGCACTGCATTTCTACGTTTTGCCAGAGTAACAGGTTTTTTAAACAAACTAGCAAACGTAGCAGGGGGTTGAATAATAACAAGCTTATCCTGTACTGGATTTAAATCTGAAACCAAAACATTTGCATTATTCAGTGCTTCAGAAGTGTCAATTTGCAATAACATTGGTTCTGGTAACACGGACCCATTACCTTGCGAATTAAGTAAACCAGTTTGAGGAGACAAACATAAAGGAGAGTGTAAAGTTTCTACAGGGGAAGTTTCAAAACAATCATGCCCATAGCTGGATACAGCATCCCCTAAAGAAAATTCAGTATTTCCCCACCTTCCCTGCTTGTTCCAGGCAGGAGGATTACCGGGTTGGCTATCCAGCCTCCCTCATCTGTTTGTATCCAGCCCCCCCCCCCGGAGAGCTTGTTGTGGGGACCAGGACTCACTAACCACAGGGTTAGAATCCTGGGGCAGGGTTTCATCCGTCAATAGATCTGTACTCATGAAACCTTTTAAAACCTTAGGCACAATACCTAGTAGGCCCACAGGAGAATTCAAAATGGGCCATTTCTTTTTCGATCTTCTTCAGCCTGATATTGTAGCTTTTTGAACTCAGCCGTAGCTTCTTCTATAAGCTTCCGTTTTTTTCCAATAAAACATTAAACTCCTCAGACCCCTGCGGGGGGACCTGGACTTCACACATAACTGTAGCTTTTTCCCCTACTATCTCTCCCGAGATCCGAGGCTCCTCTAAAACCACCTGGTTTCTCTCCAGTGCCATGCTCGCAATAACTTCCGCATCGTGCACCATAACTTCTGCCCGTGGGGATTCCGGGACGCTATGCTGGCCACCGCATGGGTGCATCCCAGCCATACCACTGTCCCCACATGGAAGGTTGAGGTGTGGACAAGCAGCCATCCTACCTCTGCTGCTCTCTGCAGCCATCTGGATTCTGAAAAATGTGCTGACTCTCTCACAGCGCCTCCACACAGAGTAGGGGAATTTCCACAGTGTCCTGGCCAAATTTCCCTCATTCACTCAAAATACCACCAACAGCTTAATCTGGTTCAAGGTCAGTTGGCATTCATCTGCATCCCTCTCCTCTGGGTGGTGCCTGAAAATAGGCAGGGTTTGTCTAGTGCACTTACCCGGTCAACAAAAACTAAATAAAAAAAATATATAAAAACCTGTCTACAACTCCGGAGAGTGTTTTCACAATTACAGTGTAATGAGATTGCTCGGTTCTTTGCTGATAAGGTGGCTGAAATTAGGTCAGACATGTGTTTGACATGTTCTATGCTGGTTGCAAGTGGCCAGGATCGGGTCACTACCCCCTCGTTTTCCTGGAGTGCCTTCGACCTCATGGAAATCTTGGATGTTATGCGGATTGTCCAAGGGCTGCTTCCTACTTGCTGTAGTTTAGATCCAGGTCCTACTCCCCTAATTTTAGGGAGTGGAGAGCCCATTCTACTGGTTCTAGCACAGATAGTATGGTGTTCCCTTGACTCAGGTGAATATCCATGTTCCTTGAAAGAGGCAGTGGTGACACCCCTGTTGAAGAAAGCATCTTTGGACCCAGACTGTCTTGCCAACTACAGACCTATCTCAAACCTTCCCTTTGTAGGGAAAGTGATTGAGAAGGTGGTGGCAGCCCAGTTGGAGAACCATTTGACCATCCATAGCATCTATGAACCTCTCCAACCAGGTTTTTGTAAGAGGCACAATACTGAGAGTGCTCTGGTTCAGGTGCTCAATGATTTCCTGATGGTAGGAGACCAGAGAAAACGCTCCATTCTGGTTCTATTAGATCTGTCATCAGCATTTGACACTGTTGACCATTGGGTACTACTGGAGCACCTGAGATGTATTTGTGGACTCTCTGGGATTGTTCTCAGATGGTTCACCTCATACCTCACCAGAAGAACTCAGAGGGTGGTGTCAGGGTTTTTTTCCTCTGATCCCATCTCTCTATTTTGTGGGGTTTTCTGGGCTCTATATTGTCCCCTATGTTGTTTGCAGTGTACATGCTTCCCCTTGGAGACATTGTGAGATGGTATGGGTTGGGATTTCACTGTTACGCAGATGATACCCAGCTGTACCTGTCTTTTGCACCCGACCAGGAAGGAGCTATCTCGGTATTTAATAGCTGCGTGAATGAAATCCAGGATTGGATGAGGTCCATTTGGTTGAATTTGAACTCTAGGAAGACAGAGGTGTTGGTATTGGATCTGGATCACCGGATAGGGGGACCTATGGCTGGCTCCCCATCTAGGATGTTTTTTGGGGATGTCGAGCTATGGATCTCTGAATGGGCGTGACATCTGGGGGCGATATTAGATGCGGGGCTGACTCTTCAATACCAGGTGTCAGCGGTGGTAAAATCATCTTTTTATCATCTAAGAAACATCGCCAGAATCAAGCATCTCATTCTGTATGGCGATCTGCCAACTCTGATCCATGCCTTTGTGACCTCATGCCTACTACTGCAACTCACTTTACCTTGGGCTTCCGGGGGTTGATATCCTTCACCTGCAGCTAGTGGAGACTTCTGCAGCCCGAGTACTGATGAGTACTCCTAGATCTTCCCATATTACTCCGGTGCTGCGGGAACTGCACTGGCTGCCAGTTCAGTGGCGGAAAAAGCCCTGCATGATCTGGGTCCTTGCTACCTGAAAGAACTCCTGATTCCTTACAGCCCTGTGAGATCACTCCGCTCAGCTGATGAGGGGTTGTTAGAGATTCCTAGGGTTATATTCAAATCAGCTGGGGCCCTGGCTTTTATGTTTGCAGTCCCCTCCCTTTGGAACTCTCTACCCCATTGTACAAGGGAGTGTATGACCGTGGGGAGTTTTAAACAGGCCCTCAAATCCTTTTTATGGGAAAAGGCTTATGGTGTTACTGCCGAATTAATTGTTGCGTGTGTTTTTTAATATTTCTTTGTACCACTGTTTTTGTACTTTGTATTGTATCTTATTTTATTGGAATGTGCCTTGGCATTTGAGAGGCACAATATAAATAAAAATATTATTATTATTATTGTAAGCATGTTTTGTAGTATCTCTGCAGACTTCATGACTCCACCATTGTACTCATTAATAAGCATTTTTAAGTTGGGGAGTTTTGCGCTACAGCTCATCTGGGAAGTACAGCCATAGGCATTCGTGTTCCTTCCTGTACAGCATGTGAGTTACAGTACTGTAAGTAGTGGTAGGAAAAGTGGCTCCAATTTGCTCCGTGAAGTGATTCACTGAGTAACGTGGAATCTGCGGTGAACTCCAAACTCCACAATGTGAAGCAGAGTACTTCGCTTCACAATGAGGAAAGCGAAGTCCATTGAAACCAATGACTCTGCATTATTCCACCTTCCCCAATCCACTTCTCCAACAATTTTAAGGTGAAGTACATTGAAATCAATGTAATTTGCCTGACTTCACCCTGTAATTGAGCTCCAAATTAAATTCTGCAGTTATTCATGGGATTGCAGGTCACATGGGCTCTAGACTGTTTGGCACAGCCTCAGTTCTGGCCTGGGTAGTGTGTGTGCAGTGGTAGCTGGAGACAGTTTGCACTCAGAGCTCTGCAATTCAAAGCCTCTAAAAGCTGTTTAAAATGCCTTTTTGAGTTATGTTTTTTGCTCAGAATTTACTACATCGATTGTAGGAAACCCTTCTGTGCTCATATCATTGAGTGTTTATTGTTGTGTGTGGATTTTGAATGTTAATTGAGAACAGTCAGTCTGTGTACTGTGAAGTGTGCTTTGGGGGAGGGGCATATTTGTGGTGTAGGGAGACTAACTGGGAGAAAAAGGCAGTCTTTCTGTTTTGGTTATATTTTTCTTGTATAACTGTGTTAATGTACACACAGTAATATTTTCAGTAATTCTTGACTTTTTTTGCTGATTGTCATGGTGCAGCAGTGCATAATTTCAGTTTGTTTAAAACATTTGGTTATACTACTAAAGGTTTTTAATTTATTACCCATTACTTGTAGTGTGTGTGCGATTCGTACCATTAAATGAGACACCTTTTATTGTGTTACAGAGTAATTGCAGCAGTGTGAACCTGCTATCCACTGCACCTGCATGGATTTTTTTATACTGCTTTGTGATATCTTTACTGGTAGTGGATTGTTACTGCCGTGCAGTAATCCCCCAAATGGCAATATGTATTCCTTTCCAGATTTGGATTTGTGACTTGTGAACACTGGTTAGGTGTTGTTGTGCCTTTTCGTATGCATCCCTTGAGTGTGCAGCGCATTCTTAATGTCTGTGCATTTGCATGGCACCATTAATTCTGGGAGACTGCATTTCTTGTTACTCTCTCGTTTCACTTCGTCAATACTGGGGAATTTTCTGGACCCAAAACAGTAGCATTTTGGGGATGCACATTAATGCTGGTGACTCTGTGTGTGACCTGACCACTGCACACATGACTGAGTGTGCCATTAATTCTGGGAGACTTTACATTTCTTGTCACACTCTCATTTCACTTAATCAGCACTGGGGAGTTTTCTGGACACAAGGCAGAAGCACTTTGGGGATGCACATTCATTCTGGTGACTGTGTGGGTGGGATGCTGCCAATATTGTTGTCACTCCGCCTTACTTCACATTTAAGGTGGAATGACAGCTTGAAGTAATAACAACAAGGTGAAGTGAGTCTTTCTTATGGGGCACTCTGTGTAGTGAAGTGGCAACACGAAGTGACCACTTTGTGTTCAGTTCACCAGCGGAGTTTAAATTCGCTGCATCTGTATACACCATTTATCTTTACTCGTTGGGTTCTCTGGGTAAGGTATCTTCTGAACCAGCTCACTGACTCAGAGGATAGCCCAAACGCATAAAGTTTGGTGATCAGTTATTGATGGTTAACTGTATCAAATGGTTTTGTTAGGTCTATATACTGTAAATAGACCTGACAAGTTGGCCATCATCCAATGCCTCATGAATGTAGTTAGTGTATTCTACTAATGCAATATTAGTACTACAGACTTTTCTAAATCTGTGCTGCTGGAGGCACTGGATATTGTACTTGTTAAGGTGGTCCACAAGTTGATTTGATATGATTTGTTCAATGGCCTTCGATGGTGGGGGAGGCAGGATAGAAACTGGTCTGTAGTTAGAGTAGATGGCACCATCTCCACTTTTATGGATTGGTGTTACCAGGATTGCTTTCCATTGAGTGGGGAATTTAGCCTGTCCGAGGGCTAAGTTATAGATCTTAGTGAGGGACATTGTGACTTTGTCACGTGTGAGAGCAATCATCTTTATGTCTAGTCTGTCACTGCCAACCCTAGTTTTGCCCAGGGTGCATTTTAAGTACTTTTTGTTTCTGATGTGGTGACTTGTTTGAAGGAAAAAAGGGAGGAGGGTTTCAGGAGTTGAATGCATTTTAGTTGTCCGCACATCAGCTGTTACATTGGGCTGGGGGTGAAGGTAGTCCGGTGGGAGGATTCCGCCAAGGACAGAAAATGCTGCGTTGAATATGTCTGCTATCTCCTTTGGATCTAGTGTTGATGTGACATATGTGAAAAGCATAGTAGGGGCTGTTTTATTGTCTTTTCCAATCAGTTCCTTTAGATTGGCCAGAACTTTCTCCCCTCCCCCTAGCTTTTCTCTGTCTGGACCCTATAGTAATCAGCCTTGGCTTGCCTAATTTCATGTGTGCAGCGATTTCTGGAAGCCCTGTGTCTTTGGTAGTCGTCAGGTTTACCGGATGCTTTAGCCCTGAACCTTAGATTATCCCTGGCTTTCATTCTTTCTAGGAGGGATTGGGAGACCCTTCCATTGTGGTATCCCCTAGCTTTGCATTTTTTAACAGGTGCAAAGATGTTGCAGTCTTTCGGATACCTGCCTATGAAATAATCCAGGGCTAGGTCTACACCCTGGATGGCTTCAAGGGGGGGATCAGTTCAGCTGGCTGAGGTATGCCCCAAAAAGCTGCCAAGGTACCTCATCTTTGGACTCTGCTACTTGTGACATTGATATTCAGTTTTGTAAATTTTATTAAACCAGGTGCAGAGAACTAGTGAGTGATCATGGAGCAAGTCAGACAGGACAGCTAGATCCTTTCAGGGTGGTTAGTGAGTACCTAGTCAATCAATTATTCTGTTCCAGTGTGGTAGTTGGTCCTAGTGGTGTCTGTAACCATCTGTGTCAGACATAGGGTGGTTATGGTGTCCTTTTGGGGTGGCCGTATCCTGTGATAACCAGTTAATATTGAAATCCTCTAGCACCATGATATCCCAGTTCTGATTTAGGAGTTTGACGTGATTAATTACTATCTCTATCCCCAGTTTTTGTTTTCCAGGGAGTATGAAGACAGTGGTTAATACTAGAGATTTCTTATTGCTTCCAAGCAATATCTTTATGGTTACAAGTTTTACTTCATTGCTAGTATTATTAGGGGGATCATATGTCCCTGGAGGTTGTTTCATAAGTAGAATAGACAGCCCCCTCCCCTTTTGTGTCACCTGTCTTGCCTAAAAATGTCATACTCATCCAAAGAGATGACAGAGTCTGGGATTTTAGGGGTGAGCCAGGTCTCAGTGAGTGAGATTACATCGAGTTTGTGTTGAGTGATCCAAACTTGAAATTGTGCCATTTTACGTAGTAGACTCACAATGTTGAAAGAGGCTAGCTTTAAGTGTTCCTGCTGCTTTACTTTGATTTGGTCCATATCATATGGGCCAGGGTTTGGATGAATGTTACCTCACAGCAGTAAATGAATCAGTGGTTATATTAGGCGCCTCAGTGAGGGGGCTATCATAATGCACGGCTTAGATTATTGCAGTATCATGGATCAGAAAATCAAGCATAATGCTGTTATCAATTTTTTCATGCCAGAGAACATTGAAACCAAAGAAAATTTATGAATGTATTTTGAAAGTGTATGGGGACAATGCACTGTCATATGCAACAGTTGAAAGGTGGACTGCAGAATTTCGTCATGGCAGAAAGACTCTTGAAGATGACCCCTAAGTCAGGATGGACCATGACTGCGGTGAATGAGGAAAACATCATGGCTGTGCAAGATACAGTTTTGGAAGACTGTTGTGTTACGGTTGCACAGTTAGCTGATACTTTGGGCATTAGTGTGGTATCAGTGGAAACAATTTTGCATGATCATTTTGGAATAAACAAGGTATGTGCACATTGGGTCCCAAGAATGCTGACATGTAACATGAAGAGGGGCTGTCTGATGACTGCTCATGAAAATATTGACCTGATGAAGGCAGACTGTAACAAGTTTAAGAGGTGATTTATAACTGGTGACAAGAACTGGATTTAACATTATGATTCAGAGTCCAAACAACAGTCCATGCAACAGAAACATCTACATTCCCCAACACCCAAGAAACTCAAGTCACAGCATTCTGCAACAAGATCATGTGTGCCATATTCTGGGATGATAAAGGTATGGTGCATACTGACTTTATGCAACACAAGGAGACAATCATCGGCCAGTATTATACAGACTTGCTCCATCGACTGCATGAGACAATCAAAGAAAAGTGACATGGAAAGATGAGAGCCACATCATTGGTTCTGTATGAGAATACTGCAGCACACACTGCAAGAGTTGCAGAGGCCACTGTCAGGGAATGCCACTTCAAAGAACTCCAGCTTCCTACCTATTCTCTAGACCTGGCACCTAGTGACTTTCACCTGTTTCCAAAATTCAAGAAGCATCTGCATGGAAATTATTTTGAGGATGGCAATGAGCTAAAGGAAACTGGGCAGAGGTATCTCATGGGGCTGGAAGAAAATGTGTTTCTGGATGGAATTGAAAAGTTTCAGAAACGATATGAAAAGTGCATTGTTAAAGAAGGTGACTGTGTTGAGAAATAACGTAGTACTTCTTGGTATCTTTAGTTGTTATATATGTTAGGCTCAGAATATTTTGTACCACCCCATATGTTCTGGGCTATGAAACACTTTACTTATATTGTTGGCTTTCATCCTCTTATGCTATATACTTGTCACACTACCACTCAGTATTTACTGTCAGGTTGAGTTAAGGATGGAGCAGTTTCAAATCCAAGATTAACCCATTGAGCACTGCTGCTGCAAGATAGGGATATAGCCATTAAGCATCAGAATACTACATCCATGACAGCCCATTCTCTCCTGTATGAGGGAAAACCTCATGAATGTCCTGGAGTGGATTACAGGCTACAGACCAGATCAGTGTTTAAGGTGTTACCAAATGGGCACCCCATTATGGAGGAAATTCAGGGTTTTGTAGATGGTTTGAGTTACTACTGAGATAGAAAGGCCTACATCAGCTTTGGAGTGTATCTGATACAAGTTGCTGAAAAGAAGGGATTTTCTTTCTGATGTACCCCACACTCAGTGCAGTGTGCTGAACTATCTGCTGAGGCATGGGTTTTGCAGCAGTATACAAATGTGCCTCAAGGACTGGTATTGTTTTTTGATTCTGTCTGGGTTTGTAATGCTTTAACTGAATTTTTACCAGTCTGGGAACTAAGAGACTTCAGATCATCTGATGACAAATCATTAGTATATCACAAGCTACTGTACTGTACTGCATTACAGTAACATGAAAGCTAAACAACATGTGGGACCATTGTTTGTCAAAAAGGTAAAAGCCTATTCCAAAACCATGCTAATGCCTCTACAAATGAGAGATCAGACAACCTGGCTAAAGCAGGCACCATGAAAGGAGACCCTTGGAGTCATCCAGATGTAGAGGTGTCTAAGGGTTGTCATGGCTGCTGCTGTGACCCCCCCAATCTGATTGACCTCTATACCCTGCAACAGCAGCACCTTGAGCTGAAACTCATTATATCTCAACTACAGGCCTCCCAAATGACCACTTACCCTGACTGTGCCAAACATAGTGCTAATCTTAAATTATCCCCTGAGAATGCAATACTCCAGTATGTGGGTTCAGAGTATTCTGTTTGTGTCACACCTCAAAAATTTAAGATCTGAATTCCTATACCAAGTACATGATGCTCCCACTGGAGGGCACCAAAGTGCTAAAAATACTTTGGCATGTTTGGAAACTGTTGGCTGTTGACCTCCCATTAATCACAACATTGATGTATGCTGTGAGAATTGTTTGATCTGAGCTCAGGGTAACCCAGTTCCAAAGCAAAAGAAGGCTCTTCTCATGGACCAAAGGATTGGGGGACTGTGGACTAATTTCCAAGTAGTCTACATAGGACCTCGCTCCGTTACTGCTAGAAGCCACAAATTCTTTCTGGTCATCACTAACTTATTTTCCAAATGGACTGAGGCCTTCCCAACCAAGAATGAGACTTCAAACATGTGGAAACACTAGCACAAACAGTAAAAGAAGGTGACAAGACTTTCTATAGATACATTAGTGAAAGGAGAAAGTCCAGAGGAGGTATTGCTAACATCAAAGGGGATAAGGGTGCATGTGAGGGGAAGACCACTTAAAAGCATCTATCCGAAATAGATACTTCTGCTCAGTATTTACTGAAGAAAAGGTAGGGCAGGGCCCACAGCTCGGCACCAGGGAGACGGGGGGGTGCACTAGTCCCTTCACAAAAGAAAGGGTCCGACAAGAGCTCAATAAGCTCAGTGTAGACAAGGCAATGGGACCTGATGGCATACATCCCAGGGTACTAAAGGAGCTAAGGGTGGATCTAGCAGAGCCATTATCAGAACTGTTTAGTGAGTCTCTGAGCACAGGAGAGGTCCCAGAAAACTGGAGAAGGGCTCATGTGATCCTGCTCCACAAGAGTGGCAGCAGGGAGGAGGCAGGGAACTACAGACCAGTCAGTCTTACCTCAGTAGGTGGCAAGATTATGGAGGCACTCCTTAAGGAAAGGATCATGCAACACCTGGAATCCATAGGAGCACAGGGTCCAAGACAACATGGGTTTACAAAAAGGAAGGTCCTGTCAAACCAATCTCATAGATTTCTTTGACTGTTTAACCAGAGTTGTGGACCAAGGGTGAGCAGTTGATGTCACCTACTGTACCTTGACTTCAGCTAAGCTTTCAATACTGTTCCACATAGAAGATTGATTAATAAGCTGGGTAGGCTCGGGGTGGGTCAGAAGTTGGTCAACTGGGTAGCAAACTGGTTGACAGGCAAAAAAACTGAGTGGTTGTAAACAGTATACAGTCAGAAGAGATGCAAGTCACAAGTGGGGTACCTCAGGGATCAGTCCTGGGGCAGTCCTCTTCAATATCTTCAACAGTGACATTGCAGATGGACTGGAGGGTAAGGTTTGTCTGTTTGCAGATGACACCAAGATCTGCAACAGAGTAGATGATCCAGATGGGGTAAGCAGAATGAGAAGAGATCTGGATAAACTAGCAAAATGGTTGGAAGAGTGGCAACTGGGGTTTAATGCAAAGAAGTGCAAGATCATGCACATAGGGAAAAGAAACCCTGAAGCCACCTATAGGCTGGGAGGGGAGTTACTGGCAGTCACAAGGGAAGAAACAGACTTGGGCATCATCATCACCGATGACCAGAAATCATCCAAGCAGACCACTAAAGCAGTAGGTAAGGCTAGGGAGATGTTGGGGAGTATTAGTAGGGGTATCACAAGTCGGAAGTGGGAGGTAATAATCCCTCTTAACAAGACACTGGTTAGGCCCCATCTGGAGTACTGTGTACAGTACTGGATGCCACACCTTCACAAGGACATTAACCAAACCGAGGCAGTCCAAAGAAGAGAAACCAAAATGGTGCAGTGACTGCATCAGACAACATATGAGGGCAGATTAACAGAGCTCAATATGTATCCCCTAAAGCAAAGGAGGGAGAGCGGTGATATGATCGAAACATTCAAACACCTTAAGGACATTAACAAGGTGAAAGAGTCTAACATGTTTCAATATAAGAAAAATAGCAGTACAAGACGACACAGCATGAGATTAGAGGGAGGCCCATTAAGGGGTAATGTGAGGAAGTTCTTTTTCACAGAAAGTGTGGTGGATGCATGGAATGGCTTACCTCAGGAAGTGGTGGATATGAATACAGTGCAGGGCTTCAAACAGGCATAAGATAGGCATAAGAGAGCAATACAGATGAGTATGAACAGATAGGTCATTGACAGAGCAAAGGCCAATGGCACATTTATAAGGTAGAAAAAGAAATTGGCAGACTGGATGGGCCTTACGGTCCTTATCTGCCATCAACTTCTATGTATCTATGTTTCAAAGGTTACTGCATGAGTATTAGTGGAACAACTGTTTCCCAGATGGGGACTGCTGTTGAGCATAGATTCTGATAAGGGACCATCTTTTATAGGAGCTGTGATGCAACAGACAATGTTTTGCTAGCGGTCCAACAAAAATGTAACATTACCTTCCACCCACAGTCATCTGGTCAGGTGGAAAGATCAAACAGAAATATTAAAACTATGATGTAGGGGTGGGTTAAAAGTAGCTTTTTCCATGGTAGCAGAACTTCCTTGAAATTTCACAATTTTCACGGAAGTTTCCGAATTTCTGCCTGCTGCCGAATAGAAATTATTTCCTAATGTTTTGGGGCAAACTTTTGCCCATTTTCCCTTACTTAGAGGTGGAACAAAACTAATGTCTGGTGTCCAGAACTGCCCCCCAACCCTTGCCCAAATTCCAGATTTAAAATCCCTGGTGGCTGGCGGTCCCTCCTGCCACTAGATCACCTGCCTCATTAAAAAAAGCCCAGCTGCCAGTGCGTAAGTACTCCCTGGTGGCTAGCGGTCCATCCCGCCACCTGGTCACCTGCCCCAGTGGCCCCATTTAAAAAACACAGCTGCCCAAGTAATCCCTTTGACTAGCTTTCCTTCCCACAACCTGATTACCCCCCTGGCCAGTACAGGGCAACACATCCTTAGCCCTTTTATTAATCTGAACCCCCGCAGACCACCATATACTGTAAATTACTACGTGAAAAAAATTCTCCCTGGTGGTCTAGTGACCTTCCCTCCAGTTCCCCAATTCCAGAATGAAAAGTAGTATCCCTGGTGGTCTAGTGTACCCCCCCACCCCTAGGAGCAAAGTCCCACCCCATCCCCAAACCGGAGAGTGGGCAACTGGCACAGCCCTCCTCTCTCTTCCATGGCCAGCAGCTCACTGAGCTATTAATGAATGAGTGCATTATGTGCTCATTCATTAATAGCTCAGTGGGCTGTCGGACGTGGATGAGAGAGGAGGGCTGTACTGGTGGCCCACTCTCAGGTTTGGGACAGAGGGGATTTTGCTTCCAGTGGTGGGGGGGTACACTAGATCACCAGGAATACTACTTTTAATTCAAGAATTGGGGACATGGAGGGAAGGTCACTAGACCACCAGGGATAATTATTTTTTACATAGTAATTTGCTGTATATGGTGATCGGCAGGGACTCGGGTTACTAAAATAACTAAGGGCATGTTGCCCTGTACTGGCTGGGTGGGATGGGTAAATGGGTGTAGGGAAAGGGACTGCTAGCCATCAGGATGGGGATACCATTATTTTTAAAATTATCAGGCAATCAAGCAGCCTTGCAGGGGAGGCAGAAATTCCGGGAAAGTTCAGAAATGGATTTCCTAACTTTTGCGGAAGTGAAAGTCTGACTTTCACTTCATTTCCGCTGGCAAAATTTTTTTTCACACACCCCTACTATGATTAGGAAATTTGTGGCTGACAATGGCAAAAAATGGAATGTCTTAGTACCATTACTTTTGATGACCCTGAGGGCCAGTCCTGCAAGATGTACTTCTCTGACACCATCTGAAATTATTAACGGCAGGAAAATGAGGCTTCCTGAAAATTTGCTATATGATCTGAACACACCTATGAAAGACACAGTCCAAGCAGACAAATTTGTGAAGCAACTAAAAGGAAATTTATAATAGGTCTACCTATAAGCTGAACAAAGCCTGGATGAGCATAGGGTTCAGGCAGCTAAGTATTTTAACCAAGGTGTGCTGGTAACAGAGTGGCAGGTGGGTCAGAAAGTCATAATATGGTCTTATGGCACACAAGACCACTCTCTCAAACACAAGTGGGAAGGACTGTATTATATCATTGACAAATGCAGCCTATGAGTGTACAGTATATGGTGAGAATCACCAAGAATAAGAAACCAGTGGATAAATGGTTCAGTATCAGCCTGCTGAAATTATTTAAGGGAACCCAAAAGGTCTCCCCTCTAACCTCCATCTCTTCTGTAGGGGAGGGAGGAATTATACTTTTACTTTTATGTGCTTTGTCATTTTAGAATGCTGACAGCTGTTGCACCTCTTGCCTGATTGAGTGTGCAGTAAATAGACAAAGAGCATGGATAGAGAAAGTGCTACCAATGGATGGCAAGGAATGTGGTACCATCCTCCTTACTGTCAAAGTTTTTGGAGGCACCATAAAAGTGACATGGAGGAGTCCTGGTGACATCCACCCACAAGTCTGCCCACATTCTTCCTCTCTTCAGATCAGGAGACCCTTGTGATTTAAACTACTACAGGCCCATCTCCATCTTGCCTATTCTCGCTAAAGTTTTGGAAAAGCTGATCTTTAACCAACTAAGACGTTGTCTTGAAACCTATTCACTCCTAAACCCAGCACAATCTGGCTTCAGGTCTAAAAACAGCACTGTCACAGCATTGGCTAAAGTCACTAACTACTGGGTTTCTGCTGTGGACTCCAAGAAGATTACTGGTACAGTCTTTCTACACCTCAGTAAAGCATTTGATACTGTTGACCATCGACTTCTAATTACCTGCCTTATTAATTTAGGTACCACTCTGTCCAATGCACAGTGGTTTACCAGTTATCTTTCTGGAAGGATTCAAAAAGTCAAAGCTGATGGTCTACTCTCAGCCTCTCTCCCTCCTGATTGTCAGAGGAGTCACCCAAGGCTTCATTCTAGGCCCGAACCTTTTTTCCCTGTATATCAACGATCTTGATTCATACATAACAAATTCCAGCCTGCATTTCTTCGCGGACGATACAGTATTGTATACCCCAGGTACAACCTTATCGGAAGTTAGTGAAGCATTGCAAGCTGACTTTGCTCCACCCGAAAGCAATCTCATAAAAGCCAAGCTTCTCCTAAATGCCAAAAAAATGAAGGCAATGATTTTTCCACATAATGCCTCCCTTGGCACTCTCCCTGCCCTTCTGAAGGACTTTATTGTTACCTCCCTGGGACAACCCCTGGAAGTCATACCTAAATTTAAATATTTTGGCATTTGGATAGACAATAAACTTTCTTTTAATGAATATATTGAGGACTTATCTAAGAGGCTCAAATCATGGTTAGGATTCTTTTTTAGAAACAGGTCTCTCTTCCCTCTTGCGACCCGTACCAGGCTTGTCCAGGCCACATTCCTTCCCTTACTTGATTACAGAGATTTAATCTATATCTCCTCTACAATCTCAAGCCTAGGTAAGCTGGATGTTCTCTATCATCATGCCCTTCGGTTCATCACTAGCTCCCCTTACTGAACCCACCACTGTGATCTTTAGGCAGCTGTTTGCTGGACCTCACTCACCACCAGATGCCTGCTCCATGCTGTTATCTGGACCCTTAAGATACTCCTTCACAAACTACTGAGCTACTTAATGTCTCTTATCCACATCTCCCACAGTGCATACTCTCTTAGGAAATCAGACTACATCCTACTAGCTGTCACTAGGACCCATACTTCCTTGGCCAGTGAGCTATTTTGTATGCCATTCCTACTTTTCAGAACCATTTTCAATCCATACTGAAACTAACTTGCATCATCTCAATTAATTTCTACAAAGCACTAGCAGTTTCTAAAATAAAAGATATTTGCAGTTGCCACTAAGCCTACCCCATACTCTAAGTCAGTCACATGTGTATTGACCGTCCTTGTCCTCTGTAAGCCAGGAATGAAACTGCCTAACCACCATAAGGCTTATATTTGCTAAATGATATGACCCCTTTTTACCTGCTCTCACTGCCCTTAGCCCCCAGTTCTCCTACCTACATCTTACTCCCACCTACTCTTCCTAATCCCCAGCCTTACCAGCCTTCTAATCTTCTACCCTGCCCTCCTAACTATCCATTCTCCCTTGTTCTTGCACATTAACCATTTTTTTATTGCCCCATCTGAGTTATGTGTAAAATAATCTTCCCTTGTATAGCTTATACAGAAGAAACAGTGTCTTAACTGGACCTTGCTCTGCTAGGTTGTACCTTATCATGAAATATATTTTGTGATCTATGTATGCACTTTATTTAATTATAGCCAATGATACCCTTTATGTAATATCCACATGTCTGTGTAAATGTCTCAGGACCTCCTTGTGAATGAGCTTGCGCAATGGAGTTTTTTCCTGCGATAAACTTGAAGTTTTTTTTTTTAGGTGTTTAACCAGGAGTAGCACACTAAGCTGAAAGCTTTTTTACAGGTGTGACCTGGGAGCACAGGGAAGTTAAGTGACTTGCTCAGGGTCACACAGTATCCAAGTGGAAGCTGTGGGATACAAACCCAGGTCTGGACTGCTGGATTTCACCAGATTTGCAGCTCAGAGCCTTAAACCACTGTGCTATACTGCCTCCCAAGAACTTGAAGTTGAACTTGAACAATGCCTTATAAAATGGACATCCAGGCTCTTCACAATGGTATAAGGACAGAGTGACTGGGTATAAAAAATGGGTCCATCTCGGTGGAGAACATTAGAAGGCAGGATCAATGGCAATGGAGCACCACATTTCTCATATCACACAGAGTGACTGCACAGACACATTACTTATGAGTATATGGCAAGATAGAACTGAAAGAGGTTTGAGCCACAACTCCTCTACCCATTGTAAGCAAAATGAACATTTTTGTACCTGAACCCTCCTGTGAGACTAAGATTTTGCAATGCTCTGTGGTGGAACTGGGTCCACCTAGTGGGCTTACTGCAACATTGATCCCATGGATTTTATTAAATAACATACAGTTTATGCATATACCTGTAGTGTTTGATCTGTCTCATTGGGATATGATAGAATATGGGCCTTGTGTGGGAACAGATATATCACAGTTTTATACCTCTTTGCTCTTAGATGTGTTACCTACATTTACATGCCAAGCCAAACTGCAGGACCCAATAGCATGATGTTATGATGCCTGGAAAGCAGCTCCTACCATTCCAGAAAGCTACAGAGTCTGAACAGATTGGTAGGGATGGTTTCAGGGCTGTTTGGCTCAGGTATGTCAGTATGGAATTGGGCAGACATAGAACATATAAGGAGACAGACTGTATCAGCTATTTAGCACATCAGTCTGCTGAATCTGCCCTAAGCCCTGCATTACAGAGAATTGAGGGTCTAGCCACAGAAGAAGAGTACCCAATCTACAGTATGATATGTATGACAAAGCATGATTATTTACTGAAACACAGGCCAATGTTAGTGAGTTAGCTGCTAGTAATAATAATAATGACACTAAATATAAACATATAGGTAGGGAAGTAATAGGCACAACATATGGGAATTGTGTCCTTACAATGATCACTAATTTAATTAGGAATGTAGAGTCAGGGTGTTTTTCTGACCATATTACAGATAACTATTTGACCAAATGGTGTTGTCCAGCATGTGTTGTTAAGACTTATAATATCCATAAGGGCTGCTTAAAAGCCTGTCAGAAGTTTTTCATTGTTGACAGCCAGGAATTTGGGACTCACTATCCTAATAAGGATGAATGATACAGCAGAAAATGTTGCTCTGTTCAGAGTACCCTGTATATCTTTCATTGTTTCCCTTACTGTATTTGTTCCTACCTCAGGCAGTTTTTGACAATAGCCATGGTCTATTCTGTAGATTACTAGGAAGGTGACATTCTGTATATAAGGAGAGGGTGGACACACCTTCCCTAGTAGTGAACATAACTCCATTATTACCCTGTGGCAGGTCCCACACACAGCTTGCTGTTCAGTAAGGGGTCATCAATACATATGCTGTGATGTCCTTGATGTGGTAACACCTGTGAGCAGTCTTGATGGAGGTGTAGAACAGAATGTGGTTCCATGTCATAATGGCGATCACCATTTGGGTAAGTGTACATCACCGAAAATAAATTTCAGAGATATACACTGGGGCAAACAGCAAGAGGGCACCCAAGACTTAGGTTTCCTTCATTTATGTTGGGGCTTCACCACCCACATCCCCCTACTAAAGGATTCTCAACTTCAGGGGGGTGCAAAAGTAAAAAAAAAAAAACTGGCGTGAAAACCACAAGTGTGCCAACAGCCAAACCCTGCACCCTCCCAACCCCAGCCTGCCACCTATCCACCATGCCATATGGCCAGATCAGCAGCCTGCAGCTGCACTACACCTCACAAACCCTCCCTCCTCTTTCGCCTGTCGCATGGCATGGTCCCTCCCACCCCCCGTGTGTGTGTGTATACATAGCGACATCCCATTGCTATATTTGTTAAACACCCAATCTGGTCATCCTCTCTGCCAGGTAACCCTGGGCACAGGTGCCATAATTGAGTCACCCTTTTTGATAGCACTCAGTTATGGTCACCATTATCACAGGCTACCCAAAATAACAGCATCCTAGACCTACAAAATGACACCTGTCTGGTGCAACTGACCAAATGGCACCTTCCAATGGTTAAAGTCACCTACAATATGGATGATCAGTATTGCACAGCTACCAACCACAAACCCTTCACATATGAGTTACTTACATGTCTAATAGCTGCCCTGGACTATTGCTTCACACCTACTGCTTGCACTGTTATTGGTGAAACAGTTATTTTGCCAGTATCTCATCTCGATGAACAGTTTATTCTTAGTGAACCTGGTCATCAAGATAGTGTCATTAAATAGGCCCCAACCATTAATGTACATATTGCTCCTCTCTCTCTTAACCAACAGCTTTTATTAGAACATAAAAATGGAGACCACGTGATGCAGGGTACTGAGTAGAAGCTCCTCCGTGCAGCTCCAGCCTCCTGACTTAATAACTAGTTATTTTGGACTGCTAAAACTACCTAAATCCCTCCACATCTATCTAATTTTGCCTTCTAATCATCCCGGGCTCTGGTTTAGTGAGTTTGAACTCCAATGGAGGTCTATATGAAAAATGTACCACAGAAGTGCACCCCTCCGGTCACTCCTGAGAAGGCCTCGAAGAAATCTCTGGCCTCGAGTGGGTCAGACAAGCCCAAACACTTGAGCCAGGCCTTGGAGCAGGAGCCTTTAACCTTGAACAGGTTTTTAGAAGAATTTAAACCCTTCCAAGAGGAAGTAAAGGAGATGTCTTTGGAGCTTAAATCCCTCTCTAAAAAGCTTGATGAGGTCTCGGTTACAACCTCAGATAATACAGCTCGTATTGCTTTTGCTAGAGAGGCATGTGGAAAAGTTTGACCCTGGGCTTGTGGCTATGAGGCAGAAGCTTTCCCATCTTGAAACAAAACTAGAGGATCTTGAGGGCCACGACCGCAGGAACAATGTTATCATACGAGGGCTTTCTGAGGGTGAAGAGGGCCAGAATGCCATAGTGTTTATTCAGCAGCTTCTGGAAAGGATCACCGGTTCCTCTCCCTTTGGGCCCCAGTATATTGTCAAGAGGGCACATAGGTCCCTGCGGCCAAAACCTCCCCCAGGAGCTGCACCTTGTCCTATCATATGCCATTTTTTAAACTACTCAGAATGGCAGCACTTCCTGGCAAAAGTAAAAGAATTACAAGAAGTCAGATGGGAGAACAACAAGCTCAGAATAGCACAAGATTTACCGGGTTCTGTCTGGCAGAAACAAGCAGCATTCCACCCTATTGTGTCCAGGAATTATCACTGCTGTGCTTAAGTTTAGAATGAGGTACCAAGCTAGGCTGCAGGTGCAAGTGGCTGGAGCCTGGTCAGCCTATGATGACCCAGATGCTGCTCTCTCTGGCTTAAAACTAGCCCTGCCTGATCTGTCTCATGACCCATGATGTGTCCTGTATTTCTGGTAATGGAGAGTTCTGAATCGTGGGGTTGTGACTGCTCTTTGAGAAGCATGAAGGAAACAAATGTAAATATCTGCCCAAGTTTGGGAGAGCCTGATATCGAAGGCTGAAGGGACATCACATTGTTGTGTTTTCTTATTTTATGACACTTCTGCATCATATTCAAGTTTAGGACTGTTGTTCCTACCAGGAGACTGTTTCAACTGAATGGTTTGGTTATTTAGGGGAGGGCATTTTTTGTTTGTGTTCCACTTTGGAGTTTATTTGTACCTGTAGAAAGGGGATTGTTGCTCTGTACCCCCTTGGCTCACCTTTTTAAAATATAAGAAGACTCTGTTTTGAGGGAGGTGCTGGGCTTTTCTTTCTCTATTTGTGCTATTGTGCGCTTTCACTCCAGTGCCACCAGAGGGAGTTCAGGCTATAAGCGTTGCAGGTCAGCGCTAGTTGCCAACTCGGGACCTGTTCTCTTTTGCAGGGCTCTTTTATTTGAGGCCTGATTTAATTAGTACATTTCTCACTGGGCAACTTTGTCCTGGCGCCGACAAGATCCCGTGGCAAACTGGCCCTATCTTGTATTACCTGTCATTTGTTGTTCTTGGGCAATTACGTTTTCTTGACAGGCTGCATGTAATCCTTTAATTACACCAGCACATTCATTGAGCCCAAACTCTATAAGCTGTGCATTCCCCTCTGGTTACCAGGAGCTGGTTAGGTACCAGATCTTTTGTTGGAATGTTGTTTTTCCTTACATTTTTATTTAACATTTTCCTGTTCCAATTACAGGGAGTTTGCTGAATCTGTTTGGGACTGTGGGGCAATGTCACGAGGCTGGGGGGAGAGGAAAGGATGCAGTATTTTGTTGAGCATTGTTTGTGACAGTTGGGGTGGTCAGGTGGGAGGGTTAGTGGTCAGATCTAAGGGATTTGGTAAACTTAAGTTACATGATGTTGGGGTGCCTTACCGGGGGGACGAGGAAGATTAGGTTTGGATTGGAGGGTGGGGTTGGGTGGGTGGTACAGCAGTACTAAGATGTTTTGGATTTTGGATTCTCGTTGCTGTTACACCGAGATTATTATTATGTGCTCACTATTACCAATCTAGATGGTTAGTAATGTTAATTTTGCTACTTGGAATGTGAAGGGGTTAAGGAAAAAACCTAAACAATAGCAGGTGCTTAAGCACTTAAATTTATTGCATTCCCAGATAACGTTTTTGCAAGAATCCCATTTGCTAGATTCTGAAGCCTTACAACTCAGGAGGCAACAGGTTGGTCAGGTCTTTAATGCCTTGGGGCCCACTAATAGCTGCTGGGTCATGCTAATTGTTAATAGAGGCATCCCCTTCATCTCCTGGCACGTTTTTAGGGATCCAGGGGGCAGGTACGTTTTGGTTCAGGGTACTCTTTGGTTCATGCCACTTTTACTTTGTAGTATCTACTGGCTTAATACAGTTGTAAGTTGATCACCATTATTCTCCCTATGCTCCCTATTGCGAATGTTATGGGTGGCGACTTCAACTTGGTCATTGACCCTATTACAAACAGGTCTTACAGTGGATTGAGGGGACTGTCCCCTGGGCAAAGGGCTTTTAGGGACCTGTTGGACCAGTGTGGGTTGTTTGACGTATAGCAAGTATTGCATCCTAACGCTAAGGAATATACCTTTAGCTCACCAGTGCATGGATCACAGTCTCACATAGACTACCTATTCATTTCCCAGGTGCTCTTGCTGGGGGTTTTGTCTGCTTTGATTCAGCCTGATCCAATATCTGATCATTCTCTGGTGGTATGCAATCTAGCTTTTCTTAATACGCCTAGGAGGGAGACCCATTGGAAATTAAACAAACAATTATTAAAGGATACTAGGTACTGTAACCTTATAAAAGAACAGATTCATTTATTTTTCTCTTCTAACCCGATAGATAGTACTGAGACGGATATTCTATGGGGCGCCTTCAAGGCGTATATGCGGGGAATTCTTATTAGTTTAGCGACTAAGAGAAAAAAGTCTCAAGAAGCAGAACTATTATCCTTACTGTCCCAAGTACGGTCTTTAGGAGTTAACTTATCTTCCAGCACTCTGAGTGAGGACAGGAAGAAACTTTTGGTAGCCAAAGACAGATATTTATATTTGTTGAGGGAAAAGGCAGAGTTAGCCATTATTCATACTAGAGCTAGTTATATGGACCAGGGAGAAAAAGCGGGGTGTATGCTCGCTCTAAGGTTAAAGCAGCAGGAGTCTGAAAGATTTATCCCTCCGGTCCAAGCTCAGGCGGACGGGTCTCTGAGGGTATCCCCTTCCGAGATAGTACAAGAGTTTGCATTGTACTATGAGCAATTATACAAGGATATGGACTGTCCTCCTCCCTTGGAAATGCTGGAGGCGTATTTAAGGGACTCTCATCTTCCTTCGCTGTCAGATGCGCATAGGAGTTTCTTGTCCTCCTCTATATCCCTGGAGGAAATTTCAGAGGTTGTTAAGGCCTTGCCTTCAGATAGAGTTCCGGGGCTGGATGGTTTTTCCTAATTATTTTATAAAGTTTTCCAAGAACAATTACTGCGGTGCTTCGCTGGTTGTACCTACTGTACATATCCTCTCTGGGGTTGCTGTAGATACCTACCTGTTTGAAACCCTGATTGTCCTTCTCCCCAAACCGGATAAAGATCCTGAGTTAGTACAGAGTTACAGGCCTATATCCCTTTTAAATCAGGATATCAAAATTATTTCGAAGATACTGGCCGATAGGTTAACTCTGGTCCTTTCAGACCTGATTGGCATGTCCCAGGTACTGTAGGATTCATTATGGGGGCGGTCATCATCAGACCATTTGCGCACCCTCTCACACATGTCTTCTCGGAGTCCAGGGATGCCACCTTTCCTACTGGGTTGGTCTCGCTGGACGCCGAGAAGGCATTTGACCGTGTAAATTGGAATTTTATATTCCAGGTCCTTAAGGCCTTGATTTTCCTACCATGTTCATAGACTGGATTTGTGCTTTATACCGGGCTCCTTCAGCTAAGATTTCTGGAAATGGTGCATTTTCTAAACCCTTCCTTTTATATTCAGGTACCACTCAGGGATGTCCCTTTCCCCTCTCTTATTTAATCTATATTTGGAGCCTCTCATTCAAAATATCCTTAACAATGTGGGGATACATGGCATTCCGGTGGGGAGCAATGTGGTCAAGATCACCGCATATGCTGATGATCTTCTCCTTTATCTGTCTCATCCGATGACATCTATCCCAGCCTTGTTGGGGGAAATTGCCAAATTTAGCTCCTTTTCAAATTATAAATTAAATGCTAATAAATCGTCCTTTTTTCCTCTTAACCAAAAGGTCTTCAAGACAGACATTACCCCTTTTGGCTTGTGTTGGGCACCCTGGGTTCTTAAATACTTGGGTATTAAACTAACACGTAACCCTTCCTCGTGGTTTAAATAAAACTTGGAGCCTCTTTCCCAGTTGGTTGTCCAGGACCTGAATAGATGGTCTAAGCTTCCGGTTTCATTATGGGGCCGTATCAATATAATTAAGATGAATGTTTTTCCCATCTTTTTTATCTCCTTTCTCACCTTAATTCATTAATCCCATTATCCTGGTTTCAGAAAATGCATAGAATCTTCGCTAATTTCATCTGGTAGAACAAACACTCCCGACTGGCATACTATAAGCTGGCCACCTCTAAAACAGATGGGGAACTGCGGAGTCTCCACTTGGCTATCTATTACTGGGCTAGTCATCTTGCTAAATGCCTGAAGTGGGTGAGTCCAGGTTCTGAGAGTTTGAGACCGGTTTGGCTCAACATTGAACTAGGCTTCCTCCGGTCTATGAACGTGGATCCCCTGACTATGTTTTATGTTAAAAAAAACTGGGAAAGAGGCTCCAAGTTTTCTTTAAACCACGAGGAAGGGTTACGTAGAAGACTTGGTTTGCTGGCCAAGGCACCTAGCTTCACCTGAGCTCTTTCCTTCTAAGACTGCTTGAAAGGCAGAGTAGAGAAACTTACCAGAGCAAGGGAAAAGGATTAAGACTTAATTTGGCTAAGCAGATTTACTGTGTGGTGGTGTTTTTATTTTTTACTCACAGGGATTGCTACTGTTTGTTGCTAACATTTCATTGCTTTATTTTTTCTCTGATTCAAATTGTGTTGCTGGTATACCTTCTTCTGCATTATTACAAGATGTGCCTACAGGTGTGTGCTAACAGATTAGTCCTGTAATCTTCTGATTCAAATTGTCTTTTGCAAGGTATATCTTCTGTTACTGCTTTATTTTTCTCTGGAGCAAAGTGTTTCTTACAGTGTATATCTTCTCTGAAATTACTGTATTACAGGTGGAGCTTACATTTTGTGAACTTTTTTATCATTGGGCTAAGCAAAATTACTGTTTGACACTGCGTTTTATTTTATTCTTGTTTGTTGAAAAGGTTTGTTGTCTCAGAGGTGTTTCAGTCTCCTTCTCACATTGAAGGAGCTAATTGCTTTTCCTCCAAAGGATTAGGTGTGTATGTGGGGGGTGGAGCTGGCAAACTGTCAGTAATTTCCAACAAAAAGAAGGGTTAAAAAGTCAGGTTAGTTGATATCTTGGAGGTAGAAGACTTGGTTTGCTGGCCAAGGCACCTAGCTTCACCTGAGCTCTTTCCTTCTAAGACTGCTTGAAAGGCAGAGTAGAGAATCTTACCAGAGCAAGGGAGAAGGATTAAGACTTAGTTTGGCTAAGCAGATTTACTGTGTGGTGATGTTTTTATTTTTTACTCACAGGGATTGCTACTGTTTGTTGCTAACATTTCATTGCTTTATTTTTTCTCTGATTCAAATTGTGTTGCTGGTATACCTTCTTCTGCATTATTACAAGGTGTGCCTACAGGTGTGTGCTAACAGATTAGTCCTGTAATCTTCTGATTCAAATTGTCTTTTGCAAGGTATATCTTCTGTTACTGATTTATTTTTCTCTGGAGCAAAGTGTTTCTTACAGCGTATATCTTCTCTGAAATTATTACAGGTGGTGCTTTACAGGTTTTACAGTTTTATCTAACATTAGGATAAGCTTTCAGGGTTACTGCATTTGTTGTTGACTGATTGTTTCTGCTTACCTCCTTGTTCTTTCCGTCTGTGGTTCTTCTTTTAGGCAGGGAAGGGCCCAACCACCCACCCCATCCCCAACCACCCCACGCTACACTCCTTTTATAGGGTACCACAGTTGTGACATTTCCTGTGGCAGAGCAGGAAGGGCGGATCAGTGGGCCTCCACAAGGTGATCTCATTTACAGGGCACTAGTAATTTAACTTGTTATAACAAGTTAAACAAAGCACAAATTAAATCATTACTTGCATTTTTTTCCTTTTTTTTTTTCTTCTAATTACTCTGACTAGGTTACAAACCCAGCAACTTATTTGGAATGGATTTCATTAACTGCAGGTACTGTGGAACAATTTTCAGAAGGACAGTCTTTACAGGATTTAGGACACTGTCCTACATGCTGGGCCTTTGAGATCTTAGGGCTCAGCTCGGTAGCATGGGCAGAGATTGCACGCCTCAAATTTCATATTGAAGAGGAAATACATTATAAGAACCACCCGCCATTTCCCCAGCATCCAACAGAAAACCTCGACCGCAGAGGGTAGTTGGTCCAGGAGGTTGGGGTGGTTAGGAGGAGCAAATCAGGTGCCCCATCACTCTCTGCTCTCCAACACATTACCCAAAACCATATAAACACTACTGAAACAGGTATCTGCCTCTATCTCTGAAATCAAATAAAGAGGCAGAAGACACTGCAGAGCAGGACACTGCGGCACAGGAGCTAGCACAACAAAACTCACCCAAATCAGGAACCAAAACAAAACAAGCACAAAGGAAATCCAAAAAACTTCTGATCATAGGAGACTCCATGATTCAGGGAGTTGATACCCATCTCCAGCCAGGGGTGATGGTCAGATGTCTCCCAGGTACATCAGCATGGAGAGACACTGACCGCATTGCTAAAATTGTTCACAAAGCAGGAGAAAACATTGATGTCCTAGTACACATAGGGACTAATGATCTCACCAGCCGGTCAGTTGTGGAGACCAAGGAACACCTGACTAGGCTGGGTGACAAACTATCATCTATTTCATCTGGCATCTCCTTCTCTGAGATCCTGCCAGTCTGGGAGAGGGGAGCAGATGGACGGAAGGTCAGAGAAGGGGAGATAGGGAGCTAAACATGTGACTCAAGGGCTGGTGCCAGGAAAAGGACACAGATTTGTAGGGAACTGGCAACAGTTCTGGGAGCAAAAGTTCTTTAAATTTGAAGGACTGCATCTGACTAAAGAGGGAGTCAGTGCATTGGGGCAGAAGTTTGACATCTTTGCAGAATAGTTAAACTAGCAAATGGGGAGAGGGGTGCAGCACCCCATACATTGAATGGGAAGAACACCCCTCCCCCCTCAGCTAGTGGTCAAACATGAATTCAGCATGTTTGCCATTCATTTGCATCACCAGGTAAGAAAAAAGGTTTGACTCCCCATACGACGCACAGGGGTAATGCCAAACTTCACCCAACAACTAACACACCAAAATCTGGCCAATGGAAAATCATGTACACAATGCTCACAGCCTGGGAAATAAGATCCCAGACCTGCAGGCAATAATGTCAGAGGCTAAACTGGACATAGTAGTATTAGTGAGATGTGGTTTACCAGTAACCACACTTGGGAGACTTCAGTACCTGGCTATGTATTGTTCAGAAGAGACCGAGGTGCAAAGGGGAGGAGGGCCCTGTATGTTAATGAAAATATCAAAGCTACAGAAATTCAGAATACACATAAGGAGCCAGAAGAACTGTGGGTCACCCTGGAAACAGGAAATGGGACAGCCATAAGAACTGGGGTTGTCTACAGGCCCCCAGACCAGAGGGAGGACATAGACACATTACTGTTAGAAGATATACAAACATGACAGCTAAAGGGAGGTTCTGATAATGGGAGACTTCAACATGCCGGATACAGATTGGTCAATACCAGCAGGAACATCTGCCAGAACTAGACTCATAGTGGATTCCTTGTAGGGGAGGCCTCAAACAACTGGTACAGCAACCCACAAGAGACAGGGCTATCCTAGATCTAGTACTGACTAACAAAGAAGGGATCACAGATCTCCAGGTAGAAGGTCACCTGGGGCCAGTGACCATCACATGGTATGGTTCAATTTGGCTACTACATCTAAATCATCCATTCCAAGGCAAAAATATGGGACTTCAGAGGAGCTGACTTTGATAAGATGGCCAACATAGTTAAGCTAGCCCTGGCAAAAAGAAACACAGGTGAGGGGTACAGGCAAAGTGGGCAAGCATTAGGATGCAATACTTGAAGCAACATCCCATTGTGTTAGACAGAAAAGGAAGTGCAAAGAAGAAGGAAACCACTTTGGTTCTCAAATACAGTAGCAGAAAAGGTCAGAGCCAAAAGACTGGCCTTCAGGAAATATAAGGAAACACAGCGGATGAAGATAGGAGGCATACCAAACTGCCCTAAGGGAAGCAGGTAAGGCAGTAAGGCAGGCAAAGTCCCAAACTGAGGAAACACTAGCATGAACAGTAAAGAAGGTGACAAGACTTTCTATAGATACATTAGTGAAAGGAGAAAGTCCAGAGGGGGTATTGTTAAGCTTAATGGAGAAAAGGGAGCATGTGAGGAGGAGGACCCTGTAAAGGCATCTATCCTAAATAGATACTTTTGTTCAGTATTTACTGAAGAGAAGGTAGGGCAGGGCCCACAGCTCAGCATCATGGACACAGGGGGGAGGGAGGTGAGCACTACTCCCTTCACAAAAGAAAGGGTCCTACAAGAGCTTGCTAAGCTCAGGGTGGATAAGGCAATGGGACCTGATGACATACATCCCAGGGTACTTAAGGAGCTAAAGGAGGAACTAGCAGAGCCATTAGCAGAATTGTTTAGTGAGTTTCTGAGCACAGGAGAGGTCCCAGAAGACTGGAGAAGGGCTCATGTGATCCCACTCCACAAGAGTGGTAGCAGGGAGGAGGCGGGGAACTACAGACCGGTCAGTCTTACCTCAATAGTGGGCAAGATTATGGAGGCACTCCTTAAGGAAAGGATAGTGCAACACCTGGAATCCATAGGGGCACAGGATCCAAGACAGCATGGGTTTACAAAGGAAGGTCCTGTCAAACTAATCTCATAGATTTCTTTGATTGGGTAACCAGAGTGGTGGACCAAGGGGGAGTTGATGTTGCCTACCTTGACTTCAGCAAAGCTTTTGACACTGTTCCACATGAAGATTGATAAATAAGCTGGGTAGGCTCGGGGTGGGTCAGAAGTTGGTCAACTGGTGGCAAACTAGTTGACGGCAGAAAACAGAGAGTGGTGGTAAATGGTATACAGTCAGAAGAGATGCAAGTCACAAGTGGGTACCATGGATCAGTCCTGGGCCAGTCCCTTCAACATCTTCATTAGTGACCTTGCAGATGGACTAGAGGGTAAGGCTTGTCTGTTTGCAGATGACACCAAGATCTGCAACAGAGTAGATGATCCAGATGGGTGGGCAGAATGAGAAGAGATCTGGATAAACTAGCAGAATGGTCAGAAGAGTGGCAACTGGGATTTAATGCAAAGAAGTTCAAAATCATGCACATAGGGAAGAGAAACCCTGAAGTCACATATAGGCTGGAGGGAGTTGCTAGCAGTCACAAAGGAAGAAAGAGACTTGGGCATCATCATCATTGATGACCCAAAATCATCCAAGCAGACCCCAAAGCAGTAGGTAAGGCTAGGGGTGTTAGGGTGTATTAGTAGGGGTATCACAAGTCGTAAGAGGGAGGTAATAATCCTCTGTACAAGACACTGGTTAGGCTCCCATCTGGAGTACTGCGACAGTATTGAGGCCACACCTTCACAAGGACATTAACCAAATTGAGGCAGTCCAGAGAAGGGCAACCAAAATGGTGCAGGGACTGCATCAGAAGACATATGAGGACAGATTAACGGAGCTCAATATGTATACCCTTGAGCAAAGGAGGGAGAGGTGATATGATCGAGGCATTCAAACACCTTAAGGGCATAAACAAGGTGAAAGAGTCTAACATGTTTAAATATAAGAAAAATAGCAGGACAAGAGGACACAGCATGAGATTAGAGGGAGGCCGATTAAGGGGAATGTGAGGAAATTCTTTTTCACAGAAAGGGTGGTGGATGCATGGAATGGCTTACCACAAGAAGTGGTGGCTATGAATACGGTGCAGGGCTTCAAACAGGCATGGGATAGGCATAAGGGAGCAATACAAATGACTATGAATAGATAGGTCACTGACAGAGCAAAGGCCGATGGCACATTTATAGGGTAGAAAAAGAAATGGGCAGACTGGATGGGCCTTGAGGTCCTTATCTGCCATCAACTTCTATGTTTCTATGTTTCTTTTACAAGAAGCTAGCAAATGTCCCACCCTTATGACTTCACTAAAAGCATATGCGCAGCTCTGCTTCTTTTTGCGATATACTCCATATCTGGACCTGTCCCATTCTATTTGGAACTCACCAGCCTTTACTATAAATAAGCAGAAGATCTCCCGTACATGGTGGCCCCATGTGGGCGACGGGATAGTAGCCACGTTTTTGGATGGCGAGGGAGCATGGCTTCCTGTAGCTAAAATCACCCAGAAATTTGGCATTCCAGTATCTTTGCAATTTAGGGTTTTCCAATTAAAGCACTTGCTTACCACTGTGCTGGGTAATACCCCCCTCACCCACCAGCTTTCATATTGATTCCTGAGCTTTCCTCCTTATTTGGTTCTTCTAGTGTCATTTCTAAAATATATCAAGTGTTGTTTCATCGACGGTATGGGGGCTCCTATGGTCCGACTAGATTTTGGGGTTCTATTTTCCCCAATATTCCTTCAATTGGCCAGCCTTATGGAAGTTCTGTCATAAATATGTGTCTCAAGACAGATAACGCCTTATGCAATATCACATGTTACACAACTTGTATTATACTCCAGCTAAATTGGCGAGATGGGGTCTTCTCGAATCAGACATATGTACCAGATGCTCCCAGGGAGAAGGAACACTTCTCCACATATTCTGGTCATGTTCTAAAATAATCCCACTGTGGGATTCAATTAAAACCAACCTGGACCCCTTACTGGGTTTGCAGGACTGCTTCACACCGGATATTTGCCTCCTGGGTGACCTGTCCTCCATCAAGGTTAAAGTTCAGAGATTTCATATCTCCATGATCGCATTATCTGTCAAAAAAATTATATTAAGGTAAAGGAAAGATAAGGTTAGCCCGAGATATCAGGAATGGGTTAACAAAATCCTTGCTAACCTTCACACAGAGAAAGCCATAGCTAGTCTTCACAATCGGTTACCAAGCTACAAACATATCTGGGATCCCCTTCACACCTTACTCACGGTTGTACGGATATAGGTGTTGTTAGCTGTTAGTTATTCCTGTATGCATATGACTATTGTTATAGGATTTAAGTTACAATGTGGTATTATACTCCTGTACTGGGGGGTGGGAGGGATCATGGGGCAGCTTATGTAAAGCACTGTGAACAGGTTGTATATGTTACAATTGCTGCCTCCTATATTGTGAAAATGTGTTAATAATGTTTGAATTAAAAAAAAGAACATAAAAATGAACATATGATTAGAATTAGTAATAGTATACAACAGGCTCAGTAATCCTTAGATACATTTTTACCTGATGGTGAAGATGACCTCTTGATGTCCAACTCTTAGCTACAGCTCGCTTTTAAATCATTTGAAGTATTGCAAGCTGTGTTACTTTTCATTATGCTTGTAGTACTCTGTTGTCCTCAGCAGATTCTTGCCCAACATCACCATCAGTTATGCTTTTTACACACTATGCAACAAATCAATGCGCCACTGTAAACCAGCTGTGCCAGTATACATTCATGCTCTATTAGACATAGGAAATTTTAATGTGCTGCTTATGCTAATTGGAGCACCACCTTGGGCCATTTAATCATAGGAAGCTTTATTAGAACTGTCATGTTTGGATAATGATGCAATTGCTTTACTTGCATCAAGCTGGGGACTACTGGGACCTGATAACTCTATATCAGACTGAGAAGAAATATCTTTTTAGATTTCTATAGGTTCACCACTCTCCAGGATATGGGGCTCCTAACATTATTCCTAAATTTACCATTTTGAACTGCAGGATCTGTCCCTGTGTCCTGCCAGACCACATAAGATTAAAACTCTCTGCCTGCTTGGCCTTATTGATCCTTCATAATTAAGACCAGACAGACCTGATGACCATACCATTGAGTGCTGACAGCAGGAGCTAAAGGGTTAAAGATAATGTTCTCTGTTCTACTATTTTCTGTTTCAGCACATCTTGACACAGCTATGGGCTGCTCCCCCACTTGCCTACTTGAGAAAGTCTGAGAGCTGAATACACTGTGCATGGCCTGGTACATTGATAAGAAAGGTATTTCCCAATGTCTACAAAGTATTGCTCCACACAGCTTAACTGAGCTTGACTGTGTGAAGTCACAACGCTAGAGATAGCAAAAGCTGTGTATGTGTGTAGTTCCACACAGGAATAAAGGTGGAATGTAAAAGTAGGATTGCATTGTATGGATATATGCTGAGTTGCAAAAGAAAATCTGTTACCGGTGAGTGTATTTAATGGGATTGTAACAGAAGGAGAATGAGATATGACAACCTTTAAAATTAGGTGCTGAATCATACCTGCCTTCTTCACACTCCTAGAGAACAGGTAATTGGCCATTACCTACCCTCTGTTATGCTAGATTTACGTAACTATTGTTGCTGTGCCTAGCTATAGTTAATAAACCTTATTTTTGGAGATTGAAGTCCATGTCCAATTCCTTTGTTATTTGTTCAAAAGTACCAAAACTTTTTCACAGCTATAGAGTGCATGTGCCACTGCCATTGATTTCCATGTGGTCAGGCTGCTGTGCTCTGCTAAAATACAAGCTCCCCCCACTACAATGGGAGGGAGACACATTGAATCTCTGATGAACTCTCAGAGTTACAGACTACAGTATCCTTTATTGAATCACATAAATATTTTAAACAGCTGTTCTGGGGCTTCCTACATGGATTCTGTATTCCTAATCAGACTGTAGTTTAACTTTCTAGTGATCTGACTACACTGCTAGATCTGTGCAGAATATAATATTCCACCCTTGGAATGCCCATGAAACTATCATTCTGATTCTGTGGAATGTCATGGGATTTGCACAAAAATTCCACAGAATTTCTGCCAAATTTTTAATTTCAGTTAGTGTGCTCAAATTTTAAAAGTGTTCAACCAACGGACACCATATTTGGTATGTAGACAGTAACTGCTTACATAAGTGAACTAACAGTAAGAGGGCCTGATTCTAGAAGGGTGATGCAAGTTGCCACTGAACGCAACTTGCGGAACCAGCGACTGCAACTTTGACCCTGCACCCTATTCTAGAAGGGGCAGGGTCTCTGCAGCAAAGTCCTGTGATTTGCGATATTCGGCTAGGTACACCGCAGAGACGGCTTACCTGGCCAGCATGTCGCAACCCACTGCCATAGGTCGCAAGTGCACCTCCCTGCCCAGCAAACCACAATAGCTGCCCCGCAGGGCTGCCCACACCCCCTGCACCCCCAAGCCTCCAGTATGTGCCCTGCAGGGCTGGGCACACTAACTGGCCCCCGAATCCACTTATATGTGCCCCTCAGGTCTGGCTACACCAACTGGCCCGCGAAACTCATATATGTGCCCAGCAGGGCTGGCCACACCAACTGGCCCCCCGAATCCGCATATAAGTGCCCTGCAGGGCTGCTCACACCAAGTGGCTCCTGAATCCACATATATGTGCCCTACAGGGCTGGCCACACCAATTGACCCCTGAAACCACCATAGAAATGCCCCACAGGGCTGCCCACACCCCAGCCCCTGAACCTCCATTGTAAAATGCCCAACAGGGTGGCTCTGTCATTGCCCCACCAGTGTCCTGACCCCGAGTCGCTGACCACAAATGTAAGAATAATCTGATAAACCCTGGTAGTCTCAGTGGCTTCATCCTCCCACTCAGCATTAGCTCACCAGCACTTTCATCATCCTCAGTTAATGATTGGCACAGCTCACTTCTCATTTTTCATTGTTAGCCACTGACTGAGTTATGTAGAAGCACCACTGGAAGACGCACAGATATTAATTTCTGAGCACTTCTTTCCAGTAGTGCTTCTATATAACTCAGCCAATAGCTGGCCATGGAGGTGAGAGGTGGGTTGTGCCAGTTGCTGGCTGGGGATGGGTGGGGAGTGCTGGATGGGCTGGCTTGGCTGGTGAGAATACCAGACTACCTGGGCTTATCGGGTTATTTGTCGCATTTGCGGCCGGTGACTCAGGGTCAGGGCATGGGTGGGGGAGGATAGCACCACTTGCAGGGCATTTTACAACAGGGATTGGGGGTCTAGGGGGTGGGCCACACTATGGGACATGGATTACAGAGAGTTGGGTCAGAGGTTGGGCAGCTCTGGGGGCTGTTAATGTATGGGGGGTATGGGGGGCATGTACCTAACGTGGGATGAGGTGGGGTGCGATGCCCATTGGGGCAATAATGGAGGAGATCTGGGCATGGGGGGGAGTGCACATGGACTGGGGCTACAGGACGCTCCGAGGATGGATGTGAGTTACACCAGCTAAATGCGGGTGTAACTTACGTTGCCATTTCTCCTCCGGGGGTTCTTGTAGAATCCCAAAGGTGGGGACTTTGTTGCTGCCCTTCTGGCATGGGGCACAACTGCTGTCATAAACCCCCTAGCACCATGTCGCAGGGGGTTTATGGCGCAACTGCTGGCTTAACAGCTGTTCAGCGCAAGAGGCCTGCGACATGTTGCAGGCCACTTTGTAGAACAGCGCAAGTCTTAACTGCTGGCGTAAGTTGCTACTTGCACCATCCTACTTGGCCCAAGTGCTGTTACGCCAGGCATAACTTTTCTAGAATCTGGCCCAGAGTCTTTAGGTTGAAAGGGGGTAGAGTTATGGGCAGCAAATATTTATCAAAATTGAATTTTCAGTAATTCAATTTAATTTAAAACTACTTATCCAAACTTCTCCATAGTTTCAGAGTTTAGAGAAACAAACAACATGGATATGTGCACCACTAGAAATGTGCAAAATTGGAAAACTTCACCTAGCAAAATATTTTGCATCATTACCTCATTATGCAACATTTTTTGCCAGGCAAAATATAATTTTGCCTGTGATTTCGCTTTTCCGTAATACAAAATTTCACCCTATTTTGCTTTCGCGTAAGGTAAAATTTCACCATTATCCTTAATTTCAGCAATGTTTTTCAATTTCCCCAGTGAAATTGCAATACATTGTAGGTAGATAGCTGAAATATCACATGCAAGCTGTTTCCTGCACAGTATATTGTCTGTTGAGTTGGAGAGCATTTCAGTGTGGTGCATCACAGTCAATAAACTCTTCAAAAACCTCTTTGTGATTTTTGAAAGTTAATTACTCCACAAATCTCAGTTTAGTTCCTAATGCTGCTAGTGAACATTTTTTTGATTTGGTATCTTTGGATAATACTTAGTTAAACTTAGGCAGTGTTTTCAGTTTTCTCTGTGTCTGTGAGGGAGTTGAGTGGGGAGGGTCGACTGTGTGGGTATATGTGTGTGTGTGTGTGTGTGTGTGTGTGAAAGCTGAGCAGGCTAGTTCCTAATATTTGACATATTTCTCACAAGTTCTGAATAAGTTTCTATAATTTCTTTTACATCTTAATATTTTTGTTTGTGTGCTACTTATTTGTTATATTTATCTTACATATTGACCCTTTTTTGGGTAACTTTATCTGAACAGTTACTCACTCTTAATAGTTCTGTTCCTGTTTCCCTTTACTTAATCACTTTTGTGCTTTATTTTTTTATTGGAAGTATTTGTGTACATTGACCGCTTGACTTGTTCATGCCCAGGTGCACTGCATTGCTGAATTGCTCACAGAAATTAAAATTGTGATCTAGCCTCTGCATTGCAGTGTTACTGTTTTTCTATTTAATTTGCTTACCATATTAACCCTTTCCTCCCTGTTGCACCACTGGTGTTTACTAGCCGACCCTGCTGTATATGTGGGCATGTTAGGCAGTGGCACCACCACAGTTAGGCCAGAAAACCATTTGAAATAGTGCAGAAAACAATAGATGTGTGTCCTGATGGTGGATGTGAACCATGTAACTGCATGTCTGACACCTGATTTCTGTCTGAATGTACTGTAACATGTTTTGGGAAACATTTCTGTACATTTGGGCCATGTTAGGCAGTGGCAACACCATGGTGAGGCCAGAAAATCATTAGAAATGGTGCGGAAAACAGCAGACTTGGGTTCACCTGATGGTGGATGTGAACCATGTAACTGCATGTGTGCACCTGCTTTCTGTTTGAATGTACTGTAACATTTTCTGGGAAACATTTCAGGAATTCTGGCCTTCTGGGGCACGTTGTCAGTGCTGGCACCAGATGTGTTACATCTTCTTAATGTTGCGCACAACAATATGTTATGCAACATCACATAGCATTGTGAAACAGTTTTTTTAATAGGCACAATACTTGACATCTGTGGATAGGAGGAGGAAACATGTTAAAGAGCAGGTGATGCCTTCAACACAACTTTAATGAAATATAACATTGACCCACAATTCAGTTGCATTCCTCATATATGGAGTTTGCAAAGGAAAGGCCAATACTGGTTGAAGGCTGTGGACCGTTAGGGTCCTGTGCATAGAGTCTGTATTTTTTTTATTCAAATACCTCATGTGAGTTGCTTCAACTCAAAGTGAGAAGCAATCACCACAAGCACATTTCCATAAAGTGCGCTTTCTTTATTACAGTGTGGCATGCAAATAATGTAAAAAATGCTGCCATGTAACTAAGATAAAAAAAATGCCTGCTCCCTCAAAGCACCGTACTTCATGATACATATAAGGAATGATGGTGCCTTGGGGGAGCAGGCATTTTTAACTTGGTTATATGGAAGCACTTTTTACATTGAATACTTGCCACACTATAGAACTGAATAAAGAACGAGCACCTTATGGACATGTGCTGTGGTGAGCACAACTAACATTCAGTTGAAGCAACTCACACAAGATATCTGAATTCCCAAAAAATACACACTAGTCTGTGCACAAGGCCCAGATGTCCAACAGCTTTTGGCAGGAGCAGACATTTCATTTGTAAGCTCAATAGATAGGGAATGCAACTGCATTACACATCATTATGTTGTTAAAAGAATCTTGTAGGTGAAACCAGCTCTAAGAAGTAACACACACCGCAAATAATTAGGGAACAAGGTGTTTATTAGGGGAAGGGTACACAGACATAGTACAGAATAAGCATAACAAATGACAGGCAGGATCAGGAGGACAAGGGTAATACAACAATGACCGGGGAGAACTAATAGAGAGAGAACAAGAAAAAGAACTGCATTCTATAGGGAGCATAAGACAGAAACAAACAGCAATGGTCAATACAAATATTTTACATACAAAATAAAGAAACAAGAGGACTTAAGGAATGGATGTGGATTAAAGAGGATAGAATAGCTTTTTTTTTTTTTTTTTTTTTTATGGTGGGGGACATACAAACAGAATGGAAGAAAGAAAAATGAAAACAAAAAAGACAAATTAATTTGTGCTGCCACATTAAGTGCCAGTGGGGCCACCATGAAGTTCTAACAGGATGAACATGATTTTGTCGACATCACGCTGTAGTTTAGAAATCTCTCCCCCCCAGGCATCACTAAATTCCTGTCTGAAATCATTTAATTCTTGTCGGACATGCTGGACTGCAGACAGGATAACGGATAAGTCTGCATGTGTCACTGGCACTGCTGGCAAGGCAGGGGCTGCCTGTGCTGCTGGCTTTGAACAGGGGGGCCCTGGAGGCATCTTGATGTTACTGACTGCTGCTGTTTTCTGGTACAGCGAGCACAGTGAGGATGTTTAACTGGTCCAGCCAAGCCTCCCTCCTGTTCACCTCCTTCAGTGCTTACATCCACACTGCTCCCCACAGCTGTACTTGATGATGCCACCACCTTCTGCAATATGAGGTACCATTGCTGCTGGTGGTTGTAGACCATGTGGCTATGCTGGCCAGTTGTCCCAAAGTGGGATACACACCTTCATCGATGCACTTCCTGCCCTCATAGATTGCAGATGACCACTGGATCACCAACCGATATTAAGTAGAAAAAATCCCAGACAGGAGAACTTCGGGGATGACAGAGCCTTGGGGGGGGGGTGCCACAGAGAATGCCCCAGGCACTGACTCCTCCAGCTGCTTGGGAGGGGGCATGGTCTCCTGCTGCCTGTGTGGAGGAACAGCATGCTGCTGGTGCTGGGGAGGGGGCACTGTCTCCAACTGCTGCTGGTGAGGTGGCACAGTTTGCTGCTGGGTGTTGGTGCTGGAGCAAAAAGCCTCCTGCTGTGGCATTTCATTTGTGATGGTTAGCTATAATGCACATGCAGGTGCTTCACCCTTCTCCATAACATCCACAATCCACAAACACCACCAATTCAAACAAACAAACAAACAAACAAAAAGAACTAAAGATAAGAGACTCAGAGTGAGAGCCGGGGGGGTGGGGGTCACAGACACACACTATCACACACACACAAACACAATCACCAGATACTAAAATCTGAACTATGACAAAGACAAACAAGAAAAAGTTAGAAACAAATAGCACAAATTAAACAATTTAGGTGTAAAAGTGTATTCTGCAGTCACAGGAAGTATAAATGCTGCCTACTTCCTTAAGATACATAACACAGGAAATGAACCACTCACTTATTGCCCCTTTAGACTCAACCATGTGACCACCAGCAGAGCAAAATGCCCAATTTCACTTAATTTCTGTTCAGATGCACGGGCGAAATTGGCAGCTAATTTCACAAAATGTTTCGCTAGGCGAAATTGGCGATTTTGCCATAATTTCACCAGTGAAATAACATTTTGCTGCATCTCTATGCACCATGCTTGAAGTCTCAAGCTTCAAAGATGGCTGAGTTATAGGTAGCCAAACATTTTGCCTACATTTTGATTTATGTTATTTTAGTATTATTTTGATAGTATTCATTGAAATGTTACCACATTTTACAGGTACAGTACACAGGTTATCACTACGTTTATATATCAACATAGTTTCAGACTTCTAGCTTTAAATGGGACTGAGGTATAGCCTGCCAACCATTTTGCCAACATTTAAATTTCAGTTATCCTCTAATTTTCACAACATATCCAGATTTAATGAAACTTTAAACTACTATACCACGTGGTAATTTCTTACAAAGTTCATATTTACAGCTTTAAATGGGACTGAATTTAAAGTAGTCAAATGTTCACAACATGTTAACATTAAATTTTACAAGAATTTAAACTGCAAATTTATAAACCCCTAAAACTTTAAAACTAGAGTATGCAATGCCATAAAATTTGGTAAGTTCTTAAAACTTGCAAGGGAGACTGTGTATATCAATTTTATTAATTGCTTGCTGCCAGAAATTTCAAAATAAGATCTGCACTTAAAGTCAAATTCCATGAGTCTTTGTGAAAATTGTGGAATTTCATTAACATTCCATAAAACTGGAATTTGTTAATTTCACTCAGCCTATTCTGGGTAATTCCAACTAAAGGATAGGGATATGAGAGGCAAGTAGTACAGGGGGCCACCATGTTTAGGATTTAGATGCATGGTTTCACCTAGAAGTGGACAGCTGAGCTGAGTAGCACACCAGTGGTAGACCCCTCAGTTGGAGAAAGGAAACACAGACTGTCAACAATTCCAAGCTGAATACAGGGGCCCAGATATTCAAAAGGGTTGCACATGGCACAATAGTGTTATGCCATGCACAACCCACTGATGCGCCCCAGCATGATATTCAAAAGGGAAAAGTGCACCGCACAAATCCCGATGCGCCAGAGTGCATCAGTAATGTATGCAGGCACAGGTGGGGGGGCGTGTTCATGCATAACCTGCACAGCCCAATATTCAGCCCAGGATGTGCTGAGTCATGCATGTGCAACCCCTACTTGTGCCTGCACAAAGTTACACCAAAAAAAAAAGGAACAAGTGATGACCACCCACAGGTGAGTTGCCACATTGCAGGGCGCAACACAGCAGCTTCCACCTGTGGGTGGCCACCCGAGTTCCTGCCGTGCCAGGTGGCACCCACCCATGCCCCCTCGCGGGCATCCATGTAGCGAACTCCCCCCAAGTCCAGTATCCCTGGTGGTCCAGTGGACCGCACTGAACCCAATCGTGGGCATCAGTAATAGAACCCCACCCCCAAGTCCAATATCCCTGATGGTCCAGTGGACCACACTGATCCCGATCGCGGGCATCAGTTATAGAACCCCCCCCAAGTCCAGTATCTCTGGTGGTCCAGTGGACTGACTGCTGCCTGATCGCGGGCATCTGTACCTCAACAAATACTTCAAAGACCCTGGTGGTCTAGTGTACCCCCACCCACCCACCCACTGAGCCCCACCGCCCGCTCCCCGCCAGATGACGGGTGGCAGCATTCCCCACCCACCTGTCGCTGCCGCCCCACCAATTGACAGTTTGGTATCGCTGCACACCCATTGGTTCACAGCATGAGCCATGGTAAGAACATAATATACTACTAGTTCAGATATGCGGAATGAATTCATCTATACCTGACCGAGTAGTATCGGTATACTGCACGCCCATTGGCTCATGCTGTGAACCAATGGGCATGCAGCCCTACTGAGCTGTCAGTCGGTGGGAAGTGGGGCAGCAGGCAGGTGGGGTGCTGCTGCCTGCTGGCTGACAGGGAGGGAAGGGGCGGTGGGGCCCAGTGGGCGGGTGGGGTGGGGGTACACTAGACCACCAGGGTCTTAGAGGTATTTGATAAGGTACAGATGCCCATGATCAGGTAGCAATCGGTCCATTGGACCACCAGAGATATTGGACTTGGGGGGGTTCTATTACTGATGCCCGTGATCGGGCTCAGTGTGGTCCACTGGACCACCAGGGATATTGGACTTTTTTTTTTTAAACGAATGCCCATGATTGGGGTGCAGGGTGCATCGGTCCCCGACGGCTGCTGCCTGGCAGGGCGCCAGGCATAAATCCTCAGGGATCGGCGCACCTGCATGCTAATGGCATGCAAATGGAGCTGTAATGAGATGCAAATGGCCCCCTGTGCACCTTGCATAAATTATGGCCCCATTTACATGTCCCCTTTTGAATATCGCAGGTGCTGTGCATGGCGCAATGGCACTTGCACCAGCACATCTCCATGCTCCACACTGGCCACTTGTGCTGGTGCAATACCACTGAGCCATGCACAGTGGGAGTGGCCAGGGTGTGATATTCAAAGCTGCTGTGCCATAGCGCAGCTCCATTGAATATCGCCCAGGCCACACCCCTGCGCAACAAAGTTGAGCTGCACCCAGGCTTGCTCCACAGCCTGGTGCAGTTTGAATATCCGGGCCAGGGTATATAAGGATCATACCCAGTAAATTGATGATCCAGGGAGCCTGATGTAAATGCAAGTCTGGGACTTAGAGGTACTCAAAAAGATGTGGTCGAAAAGACAATATCCGAGGCACCGGTAAGGAAGAATTCTGACTATTCCAACATGATACATTGATAGGAAAAGGACTGGTGACTCTTGTTTCAAGGGATTTTGTCACTGTAAAGAGCAAAGGATTTCAGTGGGATCAGTAGTTCTACTTGAGTCAATCTGGCTGCGCTAAGAAAGAAGGGGGCTAAATAGTCATCAAGAGAGGAACAGCAGGACTGCAAAAAGCTCAGTCCAGCTTATCAAATGAAGTGGTGATATGTGCATTGCGAATGTTAAATTCCACAAAAAGAATTCTGGATACTTCATCTACAGTATGTGCTACCATAAATATTGGAGAAAATGTTACCAATATTTTTTTTCCACTGCAAATTTAAAACTGCTAAAGCAATGTATCCTGTTGTTTTAGACACCAGGATATACAGGTATCAGAAATGAATGTCAAAAGTTAAGTCTATGTCTACAAGAGTAGAGAAGCTACAAACAGCCAAATTTTGAGAGTTTTCCCCACAATTTTGCAAATATTTACAGAATACAGTTTTGAACCCCTGTAATTTAAAATCTCTAGTTCAATTCTGTCCATATTAAAAGGATTTTATGACATTAGAAGAATGTTATCCATACTAATTTAGACCTGTCTAACTCCAAAGGTGCCTAATTTATATGCAGATAAAATTTTTCATGAAATTTCCGACAGAAAATAAGATGACAGATTTTGAGCACATATAATTTAATGACAATGCATCCTAATATCATGATATTTGGCACCTGTTTAGAATACCTATCATTAAGTAGTCATGCAAAACGCATGAGCTCTGGCCCAGTAGACAGCAGAGGTATATGCAGATAAAAATGTTCATGAAATTTAAAAAAAAAATAAATAACAGATTTTGAGCACTTGTAAGTTTGAGACAACTCATCCTAATGTCATTAGAGTTGGCACATTGTTAGAACACCTATCATAAAGTAATCTTGCCAAACATAAGATTTCTAGCCTAATAGATGGGTAAGGTATATGCAGATGTAGAGTTCCATGAAATTTCCAACAAAAAATAAAATGACAGATTGTGAGCACCTATAATTTTGAGACAATTCATCCTTATTTCATGATATTTGGCAGATCGCTTGACTTCCACCCACAAAGTAAGCATGGCAAATAGCAGAGCTCTAGCTCAACTGACAGCTGAGTCATGACTACATTAGAACATTAAACAAGTCCATGAAATTCTACAAATTTGGAAGTCTTCTCATTCTGCACACTCTATACATCACCCCATGTACCCTCCAACAGCTGCCATAAACCCCCCCTGTTCTTTTGTATATTGACTGCTGGGGATAGAATGCTGGAAGAATGGTTCATCAGATACTGTACCAAGTGATGCTTTACACACCTCCTGGCCCTTCTTTCATTTTCTTTTTTACACCATTTAGGTTTTTAGCATTCCTATCTCCTTGCTTAGGATCATAGCATGGTCCTTGGATGCTCAAAGTTGATTGGACTTTGGATTCCTTCCAGGCTCCCTTTTGGTGGCGACACTAAGGGGACATCAGTGCCTTCCCCTGCCATGAAGGTCAAGTATCTTCCACACTGTTTATCCCATGAGCTATGATCTACCAAGGGTCTACCCCTCTGGATATCCAAGGTTGCCTCACTGCCTCTTTGTTGTGAGGCACAAAGTGTTGACAGCGGATTGTGTCCCTGGTGCCTATGGCCCTTTTGGTTTGGGATTAGGCCCCATTGGCAATGTTCTTGAACTTATCATTTGATTGATCATACTTTGTTTCATGATTTTCCCTGGCTGTATGTTTTACAGAAGTCTTCAGTTATTTTACCTTGTATTGTCTCTGTAAGTGGCTGCAGGGGGTGGAGGTTAGGATGTAGTTAATTCTGGGTGTTACAAACATTATTTTGGAATATGTTGCACAGGGTTACAGAGTATATATGACAGTTACATGGGGATAAAAGCGTAGGTCCTCAGCAGAGTTTCAATATCAAGATTTTTCAGGGGCCATGACTGCTCCATTTAAAATAATTTCTCAAAATGTAAATGACCTATGTACCCCAGTTAAGTGAGCTAAGGTGCTTAGGGCTTTAATGCTACTCCTGTAAGCTCATTTAGATAATGCAAAACATCACAAGCTGCTTAAATTTGGATTTGAGCAGATAGTAGAATCAGCATATAAAAATGGTAGTCATGGAGGGGTTGATAATCCTTATTCTTCAATATTCTCCTTTTAGACTTATGTTACTTATACTAACTGGGAAAGTAGACTAATGCTAGCTTCAGGTACTCTTCTTGAGAGGCCCCTGATGGTAGGATGTGTTTATGTCTGCTGGCCCATCCGCACTGTGGTAGCACTCCTGCTCATTATGCTGGTGACCTGGGTTCAGGAACAGGCCTAAGTCATCAGAGGGCTGGCTGTGGAAGGTGTGGTGAACATCCCAGATTATGCTCTCTGCATGGCAGAAGGAGGGAGTTTGGTCTCAACTGTAACAATGCCACCTGGGTGATCACAGGTGGCAGCGCAGTAGGGGGTTAAGGGTCAGGTGGGAGGATGCTGATGTGGTCCAGCACATAATGCACATCATTGCATGCAGGCAAATCAGTGAGCTCTTCCTGGCATCCTAGGGGCTGGGACTGCAAAGTGTAAAATCCCTGAGTGCAGCAGGAGGATGTCTTCCTCTCACTGTAGGCCCTACACCACTGACTGCAGAGCTCTCTCCAACTACCACTGACCAAGACTCTGTGAGGGGCCATAGTCCACCCTTGGCAGCAGTTAGCGCAAGCCAGGGTGGAAGATGGAGAGATTTAAGTCCTGGGGAAGGTAGATGATGGGGCAGGGTGCTCTAGTTAGGACCAATGAAGGGCCAGTTGGGTGACAAGGGAGAAAAGCATACTAGATTTAAAAAAAAAAAAAAAGTGTTTATGTCTCTGGCAGTGAAGCCTCTGCTATTCAGAAACAAATGAGCAATATACTAGAACGGCAGTCAGGAACTCTTCCCTGGGGTGGAGGATTTTAATCTCTACATGAATCTATCCTCAGATGCTAGCAAAAAACAAACTTACTCCAGTCCATCCACTTTTGGTCAGAGGCATCACTGGAGACTGCTTAAGGAATTGGGGCAAACTGATATTTGGCACATTGTCCATATAAGAGATTGGTGGTTCATATTTTATTTTAATTCTTACCACTAGTATCACTGATTGGACTATTTTCTTATTTTCTCTGCTCATTTGCAATGGGTGGTGGATGCATACTGTAAATAGATTGTATCCTGATATGGGATCACAGCCCTTAGCTGGTTGAGCCCAGCAGAAAGAAAACTAACCTGGTGGTGCTTAACCCTTTCCCTCCTCAGGGATCCAGATTTTATATCACCACTAGAAGAGCTAATTTCTCAGATTATTCAAGAAAATTAGACCCCAGAAACTCCCCTGGCAATCCTCTGGGACATGGTTAAAACTGTGCTCACTGGGGACAATATTGCACATGCCCACCGGAAGAAAAAACAGAGGGAGGAGCAGTTGCAGAGACTGCAGGAAGAACTGCGGATCTTGAAAATGGCACATATGCAAGGGGGGCACTCCCTCCTAGAACAGATCAAGTGTACACAAAATAAAATGCAAGATACTGTATTTTGACCTACAAGATGGAACAAACTTTACTTTGGTCATGATAATTGTTCTATCTGGGGGCTCAGGTGGCCAGACTCCTCGTACATCCACTCTGTCTTGTTGGCCAGTTGTGATGGCTCATTTGATAGTGCCTTTTTGTTGGGAACTCTTTGGAGGGCTGAGTTCAAGAAAATGGGTGAATGCCTGAGGGACAACCAAGCAGGGTTAGGGTAAATAGGGGTGACAGAGGAGAGTGGGTGAAAAAAAGGAGGGTATTGAGAAGGCTACAAATCTCTGTGTCAGGCAGGTCAGCAAGGGCAAGAGGAAAATGAGACCACTATGGGTCTCCAAAGAGGTGGCAGAGAGAGTTAAAGCAAAGAAACTGGCATTTAGAAGATATAACTAACACAGATGGAAGAGGACAGGGGAAGATACCAGGAGAAGCAAAAGGAGGCAGGGAAGGTAGTTTGGAGTGCAAAGGCACAAACAGAGGTAAAGATTGCCAAATCGGTGAAAAGGGGTTAAAACATTCTTTAGGTACATAAGTACATAGATACATAGATTCATTGATACTGTCCACAGATAAGGACCTATGGCTCACCCAGTCTGCCAATTTGAGCTCATAAGATCACTTTTTAAGTTTTTCTAGAAGTCTGTTGCCCCTTAAACCTGACCTCCAGGATTCCCTTATCTCTATCCCATGCATTCTTAAATCCTGTGATTGTTTCAGCCCTCAACCACTTCCTCAGGCAGGGTGTCCCACTTGTACACCACCCTTTCTGTGAAGAAATTCTTCCTTACATGTCCTCTGAATTGCCCTCCCTCCAACTTCATCCTGCCCTCTAGTTCTGGAACACCTTTTTTATGGGAAAATAGTGTTTTTCTGCACCCTGTTCCTCCTCATAAGGTACTTATATGTCTGTATCATATCACCTTTCTCCCTTCTCTTCTCCAGGGAGCACATATTCGAGTCCTTCAGCCTGTCCTCGTAGGACTTGTGATGCAATACATGTACCATCTTTGTTGACCTGCTCTGAATCCTCTCCACCTGGTCTATGTCCTTACATAGGTAAGGTTTCCAGAACTGGATACTGTACTCCAATTGGGGCCACACTAGTGCCTTGTATAGTGGAATTATGACCTCTCTTTTCCTCCTGGTGATGCCCCTGCCTATGAATCCCAGCATCCTATTTGCTTTACCTGCCACCTTGTCACACTGTTTTTCTGCCTTGAGGTCATCAGCGATGATAACCCCAAGGTCCCTTTCCTGCTTGGTGCATGCTATTTCCTCACCACCCAGCTGATGTGTTGTTCCAGGGTTTTTGTGCCCCATATGCATTATTTTGCATTTTATTGTGTTAAATTGCAACTGCCAAACCCTTTACCATTCTTCAAGCTTCTGCAGGTCCCTCCTCATTCTGTCTACACCCTCTGGTGTGTCCACTCTGTTACAGAGCTTCATATCATTAGCGAACAGGGAAAGTTTGCCTTCTAGGTCCAGTGCAATGTCACCAATGAAGAAGTTGAATAGGACTGGTCCCAACACTGATCCCTGTGGCATCACACTGGTCACTCTTCCATCTGTGGATTGAAAAGAGAAAGACAAAGGAGGGATAGTAAGGCTAAGGGATGAAGGAGCAGTAGTGTAGAGGGGGATCACCAAAAGATGAACATGTTGAACAAGTACTGCTGTTCAGTGTTCACAGAGGATTGAGCAGAAGACAGGCTAGGGCTGAAGGACAGGGGCATTGGGGTAGAGAGGTGTACACGAGTCCCTTTACAGAGGAAAGGGTCCTTAAGGATCTAACAATGATAAAAGTGGACATAGTAATGGGGCCAGATGGGGTGCATCCCAGGATAATGAGGGAACTCAAAGAAGAGCTGGCAGCTCCTCTGACATTCCTGTTCAACATGTCATTGGAAACAGGGTTGGTGCTGGTGTGTGAAGGTTAGTGGGTAGTCAGATGCAACATACACAAGTAAAAGGTGTAGAACACACTTTGTGGTATTTATTTTCCAAAAATAAAATAAAATAATAAACGTACAGAAAGGAAATAGTTGCTTAGTCTTTCAGTTCAAAACAGTGCACAGTTCCCTCAGTGCACAACTTCCAGGCCTAATCCCAGCCAAATAGATTCCTAGCACATGAAAACGTGCATGTGCTTTAAGCTGCATCCTCCATGACAGTCAAGTCTCTACTGACTGACTCAACTGTTTTGCATCTCAGGAAATAGGCTTTTATACTTGCCTACTGATGATGTCAGCACCATGTGACCTAACTCACAATTCTCTAAGTAAACACATGTAGGCTGATTCATCCTAAGTAAACACAGGCAGGGTGACGCATCCTAAATAAACATAGACAGGCTGACTCATCTGAGATGAGATCACAATAATTCTTTAGAAAACAGGGTATAGCATGTTTACACACCTACATTATTACAGCATCTCTCTTCATTTTCCTTAAAATCAATGATACCCTCTAAATTGGCACAAGCCCCTCTTGCTCAAATGACATCACATTTTGTGGTAACAGTATGAAAGAACTTTCTTTTCATCCGACCGAGCTGTCAGTTCTTCAGCTTGGGGACAGCTACAGTGTCTCTGTAGCTAGTTGCCCCTTTTATCTTCATTCCCCACCAACTCAGAAGAGGGGAAAAAACAATGTTATTGGTCCTTCATTCATTAAATAGGGCCTCCCTTTCACACATCCCTTGCTTCAGAGAAAAACAGGGTAAACAGTTTTTCACCTTCTAATACCCTGGAAAAGTTGGAGTTTCCACCCCTTGCTTACCAGCGCAACTGTTGTGCATGAGTCCTTCCCTAGAGGCAGAGAACATCTCTGACTGGCAGACCAAGCAGGATTTTAAGTAAGTCGACACCTGCCTGTACATTTCTGGCCAGTAGGAATGTGATAGGGTAAGTTCATGAAAGGGGGTTACCAAAGTGTGACATGAGAGTCAATTTTTCAAATCCACAATAGATCAATTTTAATAAGCTTGTCAAGACACTGTGACTGAAGAGTTAAAAAGAAAACAGATTATGAGATAACTCCCTAGCAGGCATTTGAGAAAAATCACCTTCAGTGATGCACGTGCAACAGGGACACCAAACGTTGCAAGTGCAATAGTGGACACAACAGGTGTTTAATGTGGAAAAAAATTACTTTTCCTTTTACTTTATTTTACTAAGCATTTCAAGACGCTATGACCCAAGAGTGAAAAATGGACTATGTTATGGGATAACTCCATCTCAGACGTGAGAAAAAAGCACCTTTAGTGTTGCACATGCAACGGGGACACCAAACATTGCACATGCAACAGTGGACACCACACAACTGTTTAAGTTAAAAAAAGAATTGTCTGCACCGCTCTCTCACCAATGTCCTGCAGTATTTTTAAGACCCCACCCCAAAAGAAAACCACACACTCAAAAAAAAGCTGGATGCTTTTGTTGAAAATTTGGGAACATGTAAAAAATGCAGTTTGCTTGGACACCACAGTTGCATGCGCCATGCAAAACTTTGAGTGAACCAGAAATTTTATATGCATTAAAAAACTAGGGTGAAATGTTTTCTTTAACAAAAAACAATACCTGAGGCAGTTTTCAGCATAAATTTACTGAAATGCAACTAAAATAAAGTCTTCATAGAAGCAATGGAATGTACTGTGGTTTTGCATGTCACATTTTGCTAGGGAAAAATATGTGACATTTTGAAGCTGGATACAGAATAAAAAAAAGGGTGCACCTAGGTTTCTCAAACTATGACATGCATCTGTACTTGTGGCTACCTTTTAAATTTACTTATCATGACTGCAGTGGCTGCTGTTATTTTTTTTTAAATCAACATACAAAGTATCGGGCACATTGGTACCCCCATTTCTGAATGTACCCTGTACCAGATTATTCATCATGCTTTCATGACTGAGGTTCCCACAAATACTGGAATGAGCAGCCTCTAGTAGCCTCTGCTGATATCTCTTTGGCACCAGTACTTGTAGATCTATCTTGTTAGATCTGGGTTTGGGTCTCATATGGTGCAAAATCTTATTAATACTTTCATACCATGAATACATTTGATTACCCACCCCAGTGTTTACAGGTACACCATCTTTCATTTTCATACACTAAGTTTCTCTATAGTATGGTCCCTAGACTGAAATTTACCCCCAATCTGCTGTTTTCCCATTTTTGCCTAGTGCATCTACGAATGAAGTCCCTTCAGTCAACTTACAGGCCTCTTCTTGCTCAACCGTAGTTTCACTGCCCAGTACAATAATTAAAGGACCAGTGTCACCTGGGTTTTCAGTAGTATTCAGGCAGCTGTCCATGCTTTCCTGACACAGACTCCCCTCACTTTCAAAGTCCATATCACGCATATAACACCTCAAGAAAATGAGGAGCTCTGGACAGTCATTACACAATTCAAACCTTTCCGCTGGCTCCTGCAGTTGGGTCCAGGACTTTGTCTCCTCTAGTTCCTCCTCCTCAGCAACTGTACTTAAACTCTTTTCAACTTCCAACACTTTGTTCTCTACCTTCAGGCAAAGCTGCTCTGCCTCTAGCTACCTTCGGATCAGCAGCATCATAAAGGCCTCTATCACCTGGAACATCACAGTCAGATCATCTGTCTGTTTCAATCGACACTTATCACTGGTACTGGCAGATTGCAGCGGGCTTGCCAACATAGGCTGCAACTGCTGCACAGAGGCCACTTCAGGCTTTAATGTGGACAGAATCACAGCATCTAGTCCATGAAATAACAGTGCACATAGTTTTCTGTGGGTTGTATATGCCAGTGCGACAAAAAAGATTGTGACCGGCATTACAGCGACGGGCTCCATGGTAACCGCAAGTTGTTGTCGGCATGGAGCCACACTGTTTGAGTCTATTGCTTACATTGGGGGGATTTGTCCCCAAACCCCTCAAACTAAAGGATTATAACTTCAGGTCAGTGTTAGATCGGGGAAGGGGTGCAAGTTGGGTGAAGTGGTTGCCCCCTTCAAGCAGCACTTCTACAGCAGCATGGCGCTGCAGTCGATATCGACGCATGTCACTGTAGAAATGTCACCGTTAGAGTGGCATACCTTTTTCTGCCATGGTTTTTGATAAGACTCTGCTGTCAGCAGATGGTGACCTTCATGTCATACCAGCAACTCTGCCTTGCTGCTGTTGTACTTCCTGTGACATCAGCCAGGATATCAGGGTGATATGTCTTGGTAATGTCTCTCTCCAAGCCTAGACACATCAGTATCCTACTTCTAACACCAGATGTGAAGGTTAGTGGGTAGACAGATGCAACAAACACAGGTAAAAAGTGTAAAACGCACTTTGCGTTATTTATTTTCCAAAAATAATATAAAATAAAATAGTAAACATACAGAAAGGAAATAGTTGGTTAATCTTTCAGTTCAAAACAGTGCATAGTACCCTCAGTGCACAACTTTCAGGCTGAATTCAAGCCAAATAGATTCCTAGCACATGAATACCTGCATGTACTATGATCTGCTTCCTCCGTAACAGTCAGGTCTCTACTGACTGACTCATCTGTTTTGCATCTCAGGAGGCAAGCTTTTATACCTACCTACTGATGATGTCAGCACTATGTGACCTGTCTGACTCACAATTCTCTAAATAAACACAGACAAGCTGACTCATCTGACATGAGATTATATTTCTTTAGAAAATAGGGTATAGCATGTTTACATACCTAGCTTATTACAGCTTCTCTCTTCATTTTCCTTAAAATCAATGTTACCCTCAAAATTGGCACAACCCTCTTATTCAAATGACATCACATTTTATGGTAACAGTATAAAAGAACCGGCTTTTCATCTGACTGAGCAGTCAACTCTTCAGCTTGGAGACAGCTATAGTATCTCTGTAGCTAGCTACCCCTTTTATCTTCATTTCCCACCAACTCAAAAGAGGGAATAAAACAATAAAAAAACAATGTTGTTGGTCCTTCATTCATCAGATAGGGCCTCCCTATCACATACAGGACTGGAGAAAGGCAGATGTAGTCCCTCTGCACAAAAGCGAGAATATGGAGGAGGCAGGAAACTACAAGCCAGTCAGTTTAACATCAGTGGTGGGTAAAGTAATGTAATCACTGTTAAAAAAAAGGATTAATGAACACCTGGTCACCAGGGGGCTTCATATCTGAGGCAGCATGGCTTCACAATGGAAAGGTCATGCCATACTAACCTGATCAAGTTTTTTGACTTGGTAACTGGGGAAGTGGATCATGAAGGGGCAGTGGACTTGGCCTACCTGGATTTCAGCAAGGCCTTTGACACTGTTCCACATAGAAGATTGACAAACAGGGAGTGGGGTGTGTACTAAGTTTATCAGATAGGTTAGGAGTTGGCTGAGCAATAGGACGCAGAGGCTAGTGATAGATGAGACCCACCCTGGATTAGGTAAGTTGACAAATGAGGTGCCACAGGGATCAGTACTAGGTCCAGTCCTCCTCAATGTCCTTATTAGTGACATTACTCATGGACTGGAGGGAAAGGTGTGCCTCTTTGCAGATGACATGAAACTCTGCAACAGGGTGGACACTCTGGGTGGGGGTGGCTAGAATGAGAGGGGATCTAGAAAAGCTAGAAGAATGGTCAAGAAAGTGGCAACTGAGTTTCAATACAAAACAGTTGAAAATAATGCACGTGGGGCACAAAACCCAAGGGTAACATACAAACGGGGGGGGAGGGACTGACTGACACGTGTTAGAAAAGTGATCTGGGGGTGATCATTACAGATGACCTAAAGGTTACAAAACAGTGAGACAAGGCAGTGGGGAAAGCTAGCTGGATGATGGGATGCATGGGCAGGGCATCCCTGGTAGAAGGAAAGAGGTAATAATACCCCTGTACAGATTATTGGTGAGACCTCTCCTTGAGTAATGTGTCCAGTTCTGGAATCCCTGTCTTCAAAAGGACATAACTAGGGTGGAGGCAGTTCAGAGGAGGGCAACAAAAATGGTGCAGAGAATGCATCTAAAGACCTGTGAGGAAAGGCTAAGGGAACTGAACCTGTACTCCCTGGAGGATAGGAGGAGGATGGGGGACATAATAGAATTGTACAAATAGCTCACAGGGATAAATAAGGTACAGGAGGGCAGTTTTTTTTCAAAGGAAAAATGCTCAATGACAAGGGGTCACTCTATCAAATTGGAAGGGAGGTTCAGAGGAAACGTGAGGATGCACTTCTTCTTGGAAAGAGTGGTAGATGAGTGGAACAGCCTACCAGCAGAATTGGTAGAGGCAGAAACAGTTACAGGATTCAAGAAAGCTTGGGATAGGCACAGAGGGATCTTGGAGGTGAAAAGGGGAGAAGGGGGAGGGTAGATGATCCTGAGGTAGAGTAGGGTGTGCAGTGTCACATTATGATAAAGGAGAATATATGTCAGACTGGGTTGGTCTGGAGGCTCTTATCTGCCATCACCTTTTGTATTTCTATGTTTTTATATCATAAATGAAAAAACGTCATTGCCACTAAATTGGCAGACTCAGAGATGGGGCAGTGATCCAGTACATCATCCTAGATATTGAGAATTCTTAAAAATTACTATGCAGCATTATACATCAAAGGGAACAACCCCTTTGAAGAGATGTTGCGACTATTTTTGATAACATCGGCATCTCAAACTGTTATAAGATCAAAATGAATCCTTTTTGTGACCAATAACATCACAGGAACTGATAATTAGCATTAAAGCCCTACAAAATGGTAAAATGGGGGGCACAGGTGTCTATGGGGCAGAGTTTTACAAGGCTTTCATAGAATAGTTACATGGTTTGTTACTTAAAACATTGTAGAATATGTTTACTACAGCTCACTGCCCGGATACATGAAGATATGCAAATACTGTATCTCAGGAATAGTAAAGCCTTTAAAGGAACAGAAAAGTGAGATTCCTACTGCCCCATATCCATCCTCAACAGGAACTATAAATTATTTACTGCTATCTTAGTCCATGCACAGGACTCTGTCATCCCCATGTAATTGATCTGGACCAATCCAGATTTATAACGAATAGACAGACAGCAGTAAAGCTGACCTTACTGTTACTGGACCATGCTACCAAACAATCTACACCTGTCATTCTATTAGGTCTTGATGGCCAAAAGGCATTTGATGGAGTCTCGTGGTCCTTTCTACACCTGGCCATATCCCATTTTGACTTCCTACTCCAGTATTTCGAATTTTAAGCCAGATTATACACTGCTACTCAAGTGGTGGAGGTGAAGGCTATCATGTCACTTTCATCACAATCCCCTTAACCAGGGTGATGTACTAGCAATACTCCTTATTGCCTTATCTATTTGTACTCTATGAAAAGCCCATGGCCCAATATCTTCACCAGTTGGAGGAAGTAGGGGGAATATATGTTAATGACTGCACATATAAAGTCACATATTATGCGGATGACCTCCTCTTGTTCTTAGTAGACTTAAAGAGATCCCTGCCAGTTTTGGTGAACTGTCTCAATGTACTGGAGGATCTTGCAGGGTATAGAAGAAGAAGAAGAAGAAGAAGAAGAAGAAGAAGAAGAAGAAGAAGAAGAATCAGCATTTATATAGTGCTTTTCATACACAATGTATCCCAAAGCACTTTGCAAGCAATGCTAGGCTGGTAGTAAAGTAAAAGGTAAATGAAGATGAGACAGACGTCATACAGATTCATTACCTGCTATAACTGGATAGATATCCAATTACATGGCATATATCAAGTATTAAATATGTGGAGGTCTGTATTGGTGCAGATATTACTAATCTATATCAGTTTAATTTCCCTGGACTGGAACAGGGTGCACAGGAGGATTTGCAATGCTGGGGGCCATTACCTTTAATGCTGTTAAACAGAGGGCATTCTTTTCACATGAACATACTTCCCTGATTCCTCTGTATTTTTTCAGCCACTCCCAGTCCTGACTGGACAGAGTTCTGCTATGCCGCAGTGACATAAATTGGGCAGACCATCACTACAGTGATGGCAAAACACTGCCAATTGGCATTGTGCTGTCCCTGTGCAAAAGTGTGTTTATTGGGGGGAGGAATGTGGGGGGGGGGCTCTGCTCCCTGCACCACCCACACTTTAGATAACAAACTCCAAGTTGGTTTAGGGGAGGCAGCAAACACCCCAGAGACAACAGTGTTGGGAAACTAGCAAACCATCACAGTGAACTGTTGGTCTTGTCACTGTGATGGTCTTCACTGTGTTCCTGTCACTGTGGGAACAGTATACCACTGGACAGAAATGCTTTCAGAGATGGAACAATTGTTTTCCAAATTTCTGGTGGGGATGGAACCCATAACCTATAGCAAACTCTTCTCCCAAATATAAAACAAATGACTCCTTCACACACAGGCGGCACTTCCGAAACATGTCCTGGCATGGAGACAACCACCACCACCATGACTGAGTAGGGCAGAATAGGAAATCATCACCACACTGGCATCTGTGGACATCCAACTGTTTGGGTCTAGAGACATAGTCTCACATGTCATACTGCCTAACACCTCAACAATGTTTCTCTTAAAGCACTGGCATCAACTACTTTCAATTAATAATATAAGCAAGGTTTGTTTCTGTATAGTAGCTTTTGACTATAGCTTGTTCCTGGCCAACTTGGACCACAAGTTTAACACACTCATTTCGGTATTACAACAATTGAAAATTTTAATATTTTGAAGGAGGCACTTTCCAACTCGGGTGACAGTAAACATTTCTGGAGCAACATAAAGGAAATTACTGACAAAGACCTCAAGAGAGCACCCACCATGATTAACATTGATGGAAGTCTGACTCTTGACCCAATGGCTATAGCCAATATTTTTAATGATGCCTTTACAGACCTCAGCAGTGTCCTCCCCCTGATTTTTTCACGGTATCTGCCACTGCCACTCCCGCAGTCTGTGATGCTCAGCAGCAGGCTTCCCCTCCCTTTTTATTTCAAAGAGGTTACTAAGTATGAGGCTAGAAAGTACATATGCAAAGTACTCAGTAAAGCAAGATTCAGTGGGGACAATGTAGATCTCAAATTTCTTACCCTCACCCTTGAGGAAACTCTTACACCTCTTACCAAGATTCTGAACTATTCTCTAAGGCTTGGGCAATTCCCCCCAAAAATGGAAACAGGCATTAATAACCACGGTGTACAAAGGTGGAGATAGGACACACCACACAAACTACAGGCCAATCTCCATTCTACCTCCTCTATCGAAAGCACTAGAGCGTAAAATTGCAGATCAGCTTGTGGAATACCTGGACAAATACAATATCCAATGTCCCCAGCAGCATGGCATTTGTAAAGGTCATAGTATTACCACTGCACTGTTAGAATTCACTGGTTTCATACATAACACACTTGACCAAGGCCATCTGGTTGGAGCTACCTTTATCGACCTGACAAAGGCCTTTGATACTTTGAACCACTCACTGCTACTTGGGCAATTATCGTTCGCAGGGGTGTCGAATGATGCTGTCAGCTGATTCAAAAGTTACTTAGAAGACTGTTCACAGCAGGTCAAGATAACCAATGTCTTCTCTGAAAGGAAATCAGTCTGTTCTGGAGTGCCTCAGGGATCTGTACTGGGGCCTCTTCTCTTCAGAATCTACTTGAATAACCTTCCACAAGCCTATCATGAACAGATTCTGCTTTACGCAGATGATGCCTTGATCTACTGTAGTAACCCTGACCCTAAGAGCCTCCAGGAAAATCTTCAACACAGTTTTTCAGAAGTGGAAAAGTGGTTCAGCACTCAAAAACAGGTCCTAAACTATAGAAAGACCAAAGTGATGCTTTTCAACAATGCCCATAAGAAACACAAGTCCAAACCTTTGTTCATCACAAACTACATTTGCACCCCACTTGAACAGATCCACTCCTTCAAATATCTAGGGGTCACTGTTGATAGCTCACTCACCTACTCACAACATATTGATAATGTAGCCCAAGCTGTCAACATAAGGACTGGCCTACTCCACAGGCACAAGCATAGCCTCACTCCCAAGGCAATACGAATAGCAATTTTCAGCTTGATCATTATCATCATCAATTATGGGCTGGTTGTTTATGGCTCTGCCTCTGCTACATCCCATCACAGGATCATTGTTGCTCTTAACAAAGCATACAGACTCCTTACTGGGGCTGCCCACCTCACACACGTGTGACCTATATGCTAAGACTGGGTGGCTTCAATTATTCAGCTGGATCCAATATCAAACCTGCTTACTTGTCAAGAAGGCACACCTTGGTTTGTTACCCCCTGGGGTCCAACAGCTCCTTAGTCCTTGTCACAGTACCAAACATACTCGCAGCTTGGCAGCTCAGGTCTTTACTGTTTCCATATGCCACAGCACCTTAGATCAGAGGTCTTTTGCTTACACAGCCCCCCTCTGGCTCAACTCCCTGGGTAGGGACATCTCTGCTGAGTCAAAACTTGGCCCTTTCAAACATAAACTCCGACAACATCTATTAGCAAACAGTATATGTGAATGCCGCCCTTAGCAGCCTTCTGCTTATTTAATCATTGTACTTATACCTTTCGGCACTTTTAACTCTTGGCACTTCATTTTGATCCTACCCTCGAGCCTTTTCCCCTCCACCCCCTCACCCCTGCTTCTTCTCTGCTCGCGAATCTTCAAGTTCTTCCCTTGCTTCTCAAATTCCCTCTTCCACCCTCAACCCATTCTCTTATCTCATGCCACATCTTTTGCAACTTCTTCCCCTCCTTCTCCTTACGTTTCACTCTCTTACCTCTCTCTCACCCATATTACTCTGTTACTCTCTCTCTTGGGTTTTCAACAAGGCTGCTAGGCTGCCCCCTCTCCTGACTAAATGTCACCTCTTCTCCTAATACTACTCATTTATCTTCCTCCCCCTCACTTCACCAGCACTCCCACCTTCTCTCTGCACTCACCCCATTTCCCTCCTTCCACATCTCCATCCTCTCAGCTTGCTATCTCTTTTACCTCCTTTGCAGCTCTGCTCCTTCCCTCTCCACCACCTGTGCAACTCATCTCCTTCTCCTGGTTGTTTCTCCCATCTCCCTCCTTACACCCCATTACTTTCTCTTTTAGATTTTTACAAGGCCTCACAGGCTGCCCTCTCTTTTAGCCCACTCTACTGTTATATTGAGCAACATTCAGTGCTATTTTGATTGCTTTTGATGTATTCATTTTTTAAGTATATTCTTGATATCTGCTATTTACTTATCTAATGTTTACTTTGTTTTGTTTTTGTACTACTGACGTGGAACCTTTGTAAATGAGTTGTATTGCTCAAAAGTGTTGTAATCCAAGACTCAATAAATAAATATATAAATATTAAAAATAAAGCACATATTTTTCTCCTAGTAATGTTATTTACAGTAGCTAAAACATGATTACTAGATTATGGCTAAAGTTTGAACCACCTACTTTCATACAATGGGAGAACACCTTATGGAACAGTTATAGAATGGAGCTACTCACTACCTAACTACAGAACTCCTTGTCACCAACTGTATATCATTTAATTGTAAGAGTATATTGTATTCTGAATATCTGTCAGAACTCAATAAAATAAGTTTAAAAAAAAAAATTACCAGGAAAGGCATAGTGTGGTGGTAACAGTTTCCGGATGTATCCTGGGAGGATGAATGGGGAACATTCAAATGCAGTTATATAATCTCTACAATAAAAGTATATAGTAGTAAAAAGCTTTATTTTTTTCTTAAGGATGGAAGTGTTAGGACCAAGAAGGCCATATTTTCAAAGTTGTGCTGTTACAAATGTTGAACATACACCATACATAACAAGACAAAACATTTTTTCACTAAAGCATAGTACTGTATTCATTCAAGGAAAATTACAAGCATAACCCTATTATTGGAAATAAAAAATCAAGTTTATTAAAAATGATATACAACTGTAGAATAAAGTGTTTTTTGCTGATCTATTTATCTTCATCAGACCAGATGGCCCTCATCCTCCAGCCACCCCAGCTCTGTCACCCCAACTTCTCCTGGGACTTACAAGCAGCATCTTTTCCTAGGGCTATCTTCCCCGGTGTGATTGGTGGGGGTACCCCAACCCACACCATCAAGCAAGATTAAGTTTGTGTTGATGGGCCAAGGCTGTTTGGTGCTGTGCCTGCAGGTGATCAGGGTCAAGCTGCCAGCTGGTATTTCCAAGTTTGGCCCTCTTGGAAGGAGCAGATGTGCAATGATATGATGCATATCATACATTGCTGCACAATGTGCATTGATGTCTGCCACTCCTCCCATCACACTGGCATCCTGAACTGCCCCACCCCCTAGCATCCTCTAAGAGCAAGAAGAGCAAGTGCAGACTGGATTCTGTGAAGCACCCTCCCAGAAGGGGGAGAACAGTCATATGTATGCTCAGAATACTCCTCCTAGCCAACCCTCTGATGGCCCTGAGTTTGCTTATGATACCAGGTCATCAGTACCGCAAGTGGTAGTGCTACCACTGCACTGCAGGCCAGACAATAAAAGCATTTCAATATTCAGAGTGTTTTAAGATACACACAATGTAGTTTCATTTTTGTATATAATCATATGTATTTATAGTTCTTTACAAACAAATCTGCAAGAATGCATTAGCTAGGGTTCAAGTTAATGCCTCAAAAGTAGAGAAATGTGGTGTTAGGGTTTCCAAACCTAACACCCCACTCCCACCACCCAAGCAGGAAAAGGAAAATAAACAATAGAGAGTTATGTCTCTGGAGTTTGGCGAATCAATGGTGGGGTCTTCCTTGAGGTTGTCAACATTAATGCTCCCCCTTCCCTCAGCACTTTGCCTCCTGTCCAAACACAAGGCACAGCTCCAAGACAGTGTGTCATAGTGATACCTTCTTCAAAGGCAGAGAGGTACATCTTTCCACATGTTGCCAATATAATCTGTTGTAGCATTGTTTACACAAGGCTTAAAAGAGAACACATCTGATCAAGTTTGTTCAAGGGAGGGGATGGGCATTAGGGTTGGCAACTCCAAGGAATACCTCACCTTTGATTCATCAAGTCTCCAGATACCCAAACCCCCAACATTTTTTCCTTTTGCTGCTTGTGTGGTGGGGCTGGTAAATTAGGATTGGAAATGCTAACAACATTTTTACCTGCTTTTGTGGCATTAACTTGAACCTAACTGGTGCATTAACAGAGTTTCTTGTAAAGATTTTCCTTTATTTCTGAGACAGTGGAATCATATCCTCTCATTTAAGTAGTTCCCTTTGGGACCTAAGTATACATATGCAGATGTGCAGAGCCCTCTGGGCCCTGCACCAACAAAATACTTTGTCTGCTTACAGAAGTGCAGGCCCTGTGGGCCCTATGTGCACTGCATTTCCATGCAGCAACAGTTGTCAAGCATTCATGTGGCTGCCTGTTGGACTGCAGAAGAGGAGGATCCTCTGAGTCCTGCACTTTCATGTGGCTGCAGACACAAATATGTAGGGCAAAGAATCCATCTCTTAGCCAAAACACAGGGCCCTGGGACACCCATAGGTGCAAAGGTGCAGGGCCCTATGGCAAGAGAAAAGTTCTCTTCACTACATGGTACTTGGGTCATTGCAGGAAACCCTGCACCCACCCTTCCCAGGCATCACAGTACAAACCCCCCAGATTTGGCCCATCCAGCTGGTTCACTGAGGTCAACCACAAACCCAGATCACTAGCACAGAATCACAATGCACAACCCACTGGGTTAAAGGCTGGTACCACACACACATTTCTCAATAATTATTATTTTTTTTACAATTCAACGTCAAATTTTTAAGATAACCACTTTATGGCTCCTCATATAAACATGACATGTTGCATTTATAGAATACTGGCTGAAATGTAATTTTGTATTACATGTGTGAAAACACATTTCATCCAGGATTTGAAAAATGACACCTGTCATGTTATGAGGTGGTGTGAAAAAATGTCTGTGTTGAACATTTGGAGTCAAAATATTGAAAATTAACAAAATGATGTGTAAATGTTAAAATATTTCAATGTGCTCTCATAACTTGATAATTTTACCATATTTTCACTATAAAGTTTCAACAGTCTTCTTATGACTCCACCGCGTGAACCCTTTAGGAGAAAATGTTCCTGCTTGAAACATGATTTCATGGAGCAAATGTAAAAATCACCTTTTGGGATGGATTTGAAAACTTGCAGCTGCCTGGTTCACGAGGTAGGGTCCCAAAAAGGTCATGTTGAATGTTTGGTGTAAAAATGTTAAAAACTGCAAAGTTATGAGTGAATGTTGAAATATTTCAATTAGGAATGGGAGGGTAGGCTGTGACCCTGTTCTGATTCTGACTCTGATATTTTCCAAAAGGTTCTTATCTACTCTGATTTACTATGATTTACTCTGATGAACTGTAGACCTATTTTCAAGTGAGTAAGAGAAATGCATCAGTATTATTCTTTTAGATCCCTCTTTAAAAAAAAATTGTGTTTGGAATTGTGTGTCATTTCAAGGTGAGCAAGCAACCAACAGTAACAAAAAGTAAACTGACTTGTTCTTGCCAATACTGTGTGTCAGCCACCACATGATAATTGTAGAAAACAGTGGGCTGGATTCAAAAACCTCTTGAAAATCCCACAGCTGCGGGAAAAACTTGGCACAAGTGGGTTGCCACTTGCAGAGCCACAGTTTTTTCCCACAGCTATGGTATTCTCAAAAGTGGAGCCAGTTTACTACCTGCTCCACAATTTATGGCAGCTTGTGGGTGGTTTTGCCATGAAAATCCCCACAGCTGCAGAAAAATACTATGGTCAGTGGTACAAGCTGTAACATCTTCCGCAGCTGCTTCGAATGTGAATAGCAATCTTCACAGCTGTGGAGATTTTGGTCCACAACTGGAGTTACAGTGTTTTTGTGAATCTGGCCTGGTGCATGCAGGTCATTTCTGGCTTTGCTCTTAAAAGAGGCAGTGGACCTGATTCACAAAGCCCTAGGAATAGCGCAAGAGCATTGCATCCAAAAGTATGGCACAAGATGCATCTTGTGGCAAACAGTGCACTACAGAGTGATTCATAAAGGTGATCTGCATCAAACACACATGGCTTGCATCAAAGAGTGCTTGTGCCATCCTTGTGTCAAAGTCAGGGAAAAAAAATGCTGCACTATCCCCTCATTTGTGATTCAGAAAGGTGTGCCCTGCAGACAATTTAAAATACCTGCTAGACAATCATCATGTGATCTAAGGACATTTTGAGCTATAAAAGGAGGCTCACAGCACACAGACAGAGTAGACTCACCACTGAGGCAAGACTGCAGAAGCAGCAGGGACAAGTGAGAAGAATGTCAGGGGCTGCAGCACTATTGGGCATCAGGCTGGCACTGCTACTACACCAGAGTCATGCTTGTCAGCAACAGGATTGTGCAGCACAAGGGCAAGCAAGACAGCAACAACACCCCAGAGCTAAATGGCCTGCAAGATGTATGGTCTGCAAATGTACATCCTTCCAGGATCTTATGGAGGTGCAATGCTTGGCATGGTATCAGCTGAGAAAGGCCACCTTTGCAGAATTTTGTGAGGAACTCCACAGAGACCTGCAGACCAGGAAATGGAGAGGATTGTCAATACCAGTGGAGGTTAAGTTGAGCATAGCACTCTGTGTCCTAGCCAGTGGGAACTTCCAGACCCCAACTGGAGACACTGTGGGTATCTCCCAGACCTCAGTGTCCAGGTGCCTAAGGATATTTGCTGATACCATGGTGCACAGGGCACACATCTACATACAGTTCCCTATGGATGCAGAGCCACAGCAGTCTGTGTAACATGCATTCTATCGAAATACTGGATTTCCATGGGTGCTGGGGCAATAGACTGCACCCATATTGCCATACTGGCACCAACAGCTGATCAGGATGCCTATGTTAATTAGAAGGGGTTCCACTCCATGAAAGTACAAGTGACATGTAATAGGCAGTGCCGTATCCTGGATGTCATGGCATGGTATCCAGGATTATGCCTTGACACATTCATATTCTGAAACAGTGGATTCTACCAGGCATTTGAACACAGAACCATACAGGATTGATGGCTAATAGATAGGTGTATGACATGAATGGGACACAAAGAACCTTTTTAATTGAATGTATTTTATTAAAATTTGCAAAATACAAAAAACAACAATCAACAATAACAATTACAGGAACAAAAACAGCAAACACCCCCAACCCCCAACTCCCCATAAACACAAGGCAGCACACATTGCGCTAAGATGCATAAGATGAGAACAAACTATTATAGAGCTAGACAGGTTTTCAAAAAAAGTATAAAAGTAAAAAGAAGATGGAAAAAAATACATAATAGACACTAGGGCAATCTAATAGAGCATCAACATCTCATAATGTTACAATGATATTAAGGTTTGGAACGGCTCTTATCAAAGAATAAACCACTCTTTGGTTCCTTGAGCAACCGTGATGAGCTTTTGACAGTCAGGGCCTGAAGGATTTCTTGATGCCACTCCTTATAACTTGGAATGGCATCATCAAACCAATGATGTAAGAGAATAAGCTTAGCCAAGGCAGCTGTTAAAGCCATATACACTTTCTGATGACCAATAAGGTCATCTGGGTAAATCCAACTAGGCAAATCTCAAGAAAAAAATCATCAAGCCACAATAGTGGATCAAGAGATGGACTTCATGGAGTTTCAGAGTGGATCTGCCTTAACACAGTCCCATAGAATGTGCTTGAGGCTATCTTCTGCCAGTCCACATCTATTGCACATTGACAAAGGGAGCTGTCCCATTTTAAACAGCAACAGAGGAGTGTAATAAACATTTTGCAAGATTTGAAATGGCATCAATCTGTACAGATCTTGCTTAATCAGTTTATACAAGCATTGCCACATGGTCTGCTATACCTTAGGATCTGCAGAAAAGATCAAAGTTTACTGCCAATAATAGCAAATACAGGTCAGGGTAACAGGATCTGCAACATGAAAAAAAAACATACAATTTTGAGATAGAATGGGGCTGTTCCACTAAAGATACCAGGTTGGGGATATCTAGAGAGTCATGAAAAGACCAAGGAAAGGAAACCAAAAATGAAGTAACAGCACTTTTGAAAGTATTTGAAATCAAAGAAATAGATTAGTGAATACCGAGCTCTAAAATCAGCTAACATCAAAAAAATGCCATCCACCAACAAGTCAGAAACAGTGGCCCCCTGAAGTTGTGGACAGAAACTGGGTGGTATTGGATGATGCGCAATTGTGAAATTAGGATTATAATATAACTGGCTGGGAAAGTGCTTTTGTCCAGTTTGCACCCATATGAAGGCAAAGGTGCTGAAGGGCCTTCAGGGACCATAGTGTAGGTGTAGACTTTAAGCTGGAAGGGATGGAAACTGGCTTCAAAAATAAAAGGCTCTGAATCTGAATTCCAGCCTGTTGGTAGAGATCTCTCTTGATCTAAAGCCAAAGAACAATATAAGCATCCTCAGACTACCCAGACCAAACATGATCCCATCTCAAGAACCTGCTGCCATGCAAAGTGCAGTAATGAAGGAAAAAGTTAGGAAGGTGCAGCCCTCATTGGTTTTTAAGTACAGTGTGTTTGAGGTAGGCTTGTCGGATGGCTTTACCCTTCCATAAAAAAATAATTTATAAGCTGCTGTAATTGGGTAAACCATGCTTTGGGGAGATAAGGACATATCATGTTCAGTGGATACAAAATTCGGGGAAGCAAGTTCATTTTAACAATGCTAACGTACCCCCATAAAGAAAGGGGCAGGAATGTCCAATGCTGTAGCTCTAGCCTGATCTGCTGTATCAAAGGGATTAAGTTTTCTTTAAATAGGGCTGAGGAAGAGCGAGTGAGGTTAATACCTAAATAAGTTAGCCCTTTTGTTTCCCAGGTCAAACCCATATTGAGGATCTCTTATTTTAGAACATAATTATTAAGGGGAAAATCTTTATTTTTTTCCAAGTTGAGTTTATGTATCAGAAATGAGAGAAACATGGTAAACTTCACCCAGGACTGCTGGAACAGAAGTAGAGGGTTCTTCAATATGTAATGAAAGGTCATCTGCATAGGCAGATAATTTACTGTATATTGGGCACACCCTACCGCTTTACCCTGCATTACCGGGGTTGTTGTATGTATAATAAATCAGTGGTTTGAGATATATTGAAAAGAAAATGTGATGGGGTCAACCCTGCCAAGTCCCCTCTGTAACATAAACGTGGAAGACCAAACATTATTAGCCCATACCCTGGCTGTTGGAATACTATATACTATATGGTACCTTAAACCAGGATATAAATTCTGGAGGGAATCCAAATTTCTGTATGACTGAAAATAGGTGGGGCCAAGAAACCCTGTCAAAAGCTTTTTCTGCATCCAGGGAGACCAAAACCGCAGGGATCCTGCTCTTCCTGGACACAGAAGTAATATAATGATGCTTCCAAAGATAGTCACTTGAGAGGCAGCTGGACATAACACCTACCTACACAGGGAAAATTTGTCTGTCCCATACAGATTGTAGTTAAGTGGCTTAGATCTTAGCTAAAATTTTTAAATCAGTATTAAGTAAAGGGATTGGTCTATAGTGACTGGGAGAGAGGTCAACCTTCCCTGGTTTCTTTATTAAAGTTATCCAGGCCTGGGCCGTCGTATCATCAGAAATACCCACTTCAAAAACGTAGTTATCAATCAATCAATCACTCAAAATCTTTATTTATCCAGTCGGGCACCATTGAGTAAGGCTCATTTGCAAGGTGGACCTGGTCATGAATACATCAAAGTACAGTGCAGAAGCAGGTATACAAAAAGCAATAATATACAAGGAAGAAAAAGTATATACAGTGTATACAGTACAGTACAAGGTTGAAATAAATAAAAAAAATAGTATTTTACAATTGAAGAAGTCAGCAGATTTTCAATCAACATAGGCATACAGGGGTTATAAGCAGAGATCTTTTAAGTGAGGCAGCCGGCAACTACACATACAGGGGAACAAGGCTATGTATGGGGTGGCAGGTTAGAGAGGTAAAGAAGAGGAAGGATATATTACTGATGACTGGGGGAAAAATTGGTCTAAAACCACAGAAAGTGATAATGGCTGTCATGTACCTGTTTATTATGATAATGACAGAGGAGGGGTAGATAATTGGGACACTACTATAGATGGGGTAGGACTTTAGCCAGGGTGGAGCGGACAGGGAAGGGTGGGTGCAGAAGGAAGAGTTAATAGGGAAAGAATGAGAGCCAGGGGTAGAAACATGGCGAGCGTCAGGATGGAAAGGGGGAGTTGTGGAATTAGTGGGCTAGCAGTGAGGAAAACATTTGCAAGGTGCTTTCATGTACCGATCATAGAGCACCTTGAAGATATTCAGGCTAACAGGGCAGCTCAGCTTCAAGTTCCATTGCAAACCGTTCCACAATGTGGGTAAAGAGAAGCTTAGAGCAGCTTTGCCAAAATGAGTTTTGACCCTTGGAACTTGGAGGGCAATTAGGGAATATGTTTTAAAGAGGATTAATTCTAGCACAAAAGCCTTGTAGAAATTATTTGTAAATCCGTCAGGCCCCCAGAGCTTTGTCCAATGGGAGCTGCTGGATTACTCGGCTCACCTCAGATTCAGTCACAAGACATCTGAAAAGATCTTGTTGGTGGGGGATCAGCAATGGGAGTTGAACTTGAGTCAAATACACACTAATCTGATCAGTAGAGACCGCTTCGCCCGGGACAGCTCAATACAAAGAATTATGGTATGTGTGGAAAACCTCCACAATTGCCCTAGGTTGTGTCTCAAGAATATCCTCAGGACCATGATGTATCTTGGGAAATGCTATAGCAGAGTTCAATTGTTGGAGTTGGAGGGTGGGTAGCTTCCTGGCTCTCTCCCCAGATTCCAGATAGTGGATTTAAGAGCTAACTCATCCCTTTCCACCATAAGATCCACATAATGTGCATGAAGAGAATTGAGGAGCAGCCAACCTGTTTCTGATATGTTTGGAAATAAGCAGTGCTCAAGCCATCTAATTTCCTAAAGAAGTTTCTCAGAGCTGGCAGTTCAAATTTCATTTTTCCTAGAAAGAGACGGATACATTTCCCTCTGATAGAATATTTTGCTGCTCCCAGGTAGAAACTGAAGAATCAGTAGTCACAAAAAAGGACTTAATGAAGTCCTTTAAGAGTTGTAACAAACTGGGATCCCAGAGAAGCTGCGGATTAAAGCACCATACCTTGTCCATGTCAAAAAGACCTTGAACAGAATATAACATGGCAACAGACGCATGCTCTGAAATAACAAAATGCTGTATTTCACAGGAAACCAAGTTAACAAGCGTTTCATGATTGATAAGAAAAAAGTCTATGTGAAAAAAAGGACCATGAGGAGAGGAGTAAAATGTGAATTGCTTAACATCAGGATGGAGTATCCACCAAGGATCTAGTAAGCTGAGAGAATACACCACCTCCAGCAAGCTCCTCTGCCCTGGATTCAAACCCCGGTCAAGATCAGTTTGGTAAACTATGTTTCAGTCCCCTCTGAGAATGAGAGGAACCTGGGAACACTGGACCAAATGAGTAGTAACTCTGTAAAAAACACAGGAGAATCAGCATTGGGACCATATATCGACCCAAGCACCACTTCAGATAGACCCAATCTCCCATGAATAAATATATACCGACTGTCCAGATCCCACTGTTCCTGCAGAAGTTGAAATGTCAAATGACGAGCTATCATTATAGCAACCCCAGAGCTTTTATTACTAGAGCATACATCGAAAACGTGACCCACCCATTCTCTCTGAAAAACCCAACATTATTCCATTATTGGTGGGTTTCTTGCAAGAAGGCAATATCTGCTTGTAATTTATTTAAATGACATAGGACTATGTGATGTTTACATCTCGATATCTGCTTGTAATTTATTTAAATGGCATAGGACCATGTGATGTTTACATCTTGATATCTGTGTGTAATTTACTTAAATGGCAAAGAACTATGTGATGTTTACATCTTGATATCTGTGTGTAATTTATTTAAATGACATAGGGCCATGTGATGCTTACATCTCAATATCTGTGTGTAATTTATTTAAATGACATAAGACAATGTGACGTTTACATCTATCTTGTGCCTCTTTAATATTCCAAGTCATAAAATGATAAGCATTGGACATTTCCTATATTGTAGAAGAAACGACATATACACCAGGATTGTAAAATGAGGTAAATAAAGACAAAAATGAAAAGTTTAGAATAACAACCTCATTATAATAGAGTGATGCCTTGTGTCAGAACCCCTACCCCCCCTCTGAAATTACAAACAACAACACAGACCCGAACCCCAGGAGAATTCATGCAACCCCTTTAAACAGCAGATGTAATACAACTGTCCATAAAAAGTCTAGAAAGCAATTACTCCACTCCCTCCCCAACCCTACCAATAAAACCCCAAACTCTGTAACACAGTAACAAGAAAAAAGAAGAAATATAAAAAAAAAACAAAAAAACCTAAAAGCTGATAACCCCCCAGTCCTAGCGACCATACTACACTAATACCTTGACTCATGATGAAAATTCTCACCTACTCTACATAACTACCACCTCCAAACCTCACCCTGCACCCCTCAAGAACAAGAACTGAACTGTTCTATTTATCGAACAATTACTAAAGAATGCAAAAAAGAGAAATGTCACCAGAAGCAGCATTATTGTATTGAACCATAGGCAGTAATTATAATCCGAAAAGCAAATGCTTATGCAGTATAAAATATAACCAGCTAAGTAATAAAAAAAAAGAGAAGAAACAGAAAGGAAACAAGCATTTGTCTATGCCGAATGTTGATTGCGGTGTGTTGAGCTTGCTCGCTGCCCCTCTTTCTCTCGCTCAGTCTGTTTCTTCCGGTGCTTAAGGCTTCTCTTTTGTACTGGACTCCTGCCTGTGTTGGCACCTTTTTCTGCCCACTAAGAAATCTGCAGCTGTCCCGACAGAGCTGCGTTGAGGTGGCTCACTCCCCCTCTCTCATTCACTCATTCTGTTTCTCCTGGAGCTGCAGGCTACCCTTTTGTACTGGGCTCCTGCCTCTGTTTGTGGCTTTTTCTGCCCACAAAGAAATCTGCAGCATTCCCGACACAGGTCTGTTGAGCCTGCTGAATCTCCCTCTCTCACTCACTTGTTCCGTTTCTGCCAGTGTTGCAGGCTGGTCTTTTGTACTGGGATCCTGCCTGCATTGCTGCCTTCTTCTGCCAACAAAGAAATCCGCAGCAGGCATGAGAGAGCACCATTGAGCTCCCTCACTTCCTTTCTGTCACTCGCTCATTGTGTTTCTCCCGGCACTGCAGGCTGCCCTTTTGTACTGGGCACCTGCCTGCATTGGTACCTTTTTCTGCCCACAAAGAAATCCACAGCTGTCCCGACAGAACTCCGTTGAGGTCGATCACTGCCCCTGTGTCACTCACTCATTCTGTTTCTCCTGGAGCTGCAGCCTGCCCTTTTGCACTGGGCTCCTGCCTCTGTTGGCACCTTTTTCTGCCCACAAAAAAATCTGCAGCAGTCCCAACATTGCTCCATTGAGCTCGCTCAGTCCCCTTCTCTCACTTGCTCATTCTGATTCTGGCGGCGTTGTAGGCTGGCCTTTTCTATTGGGTTCCTGCCTGCATTGCCGCCATTTGCAGCAGTTACAATACAGCTCTGTTGAGCTTGCTCACTCCCCCTCTCTCTCACTTGCTCATTCTGGTTTTCCTGCCACTGCAGGCTGCCATTTTACACTGGGCTTCTGCGTGCATTGCTGCCTTTTTCTGCCCACAAACAAATCTGCAGCAGTCCCAACAGAGCTCCATTGAGCTCACTCACTCCCCCTCCCTCACTCGCTCATTCTGTGTCTCCTGCAGCAGAAAGCTGCCCTTTTGTACTGGGCTCCTGCCTGCATTGGTGTCTTGTTCTGGCCAGAAAAAATCTGAAGTAGTCCCGACACAGCTCCACTGAGCTTGCTCACTCTCCCTCTCTCACTCACTCATTCCATTTCTGCCCACGCTGCAAGCTAGCATTTTGTACTGTGCTCCTGCCTGCATTGCTGCATTTTCTGCCCACAAAGAAATCTGCAGCAGTCACAATACAGCTCTGTTGAGCTTGCTCACTACCGCTCTGTCACTCACTCATTCTGTTTCTCTTGGCACTTCAGTCTGCGCTTGTGTACGGGGCTGCTGGCTGCATTGGCACCTTTGTCTGTCAACAAAGAAATCTGCAGCTGTACTGACAAAGCTCCATTGAGGTCACTCAGTCTCCCTCTGTCATGTGCTCATTCTGTTTGTCCTGGTGCTGCAAATGGCCTTTTTGTATGAGGCTCTTACCTGCACTGGTGCCTTTTTCTGCCAACAAAGAAATCCACAGCAGTCCTGATAGAGCTCCGTTGAGCTCACTCAGTCCCCCTGTCTCACTCACTCGTACTGTTTCTCCCACTGCTGCAGGCTGGCCTTTTATACTGGGCCCCTGCCTGCATTGACACCTTTTTCTGCCCACAAAGAAATCTGCAGCAGTCCTGACAGTGCTCCGGTGAGTTCGCTTACTCCCCCTCCCTCACTCGCTCTCTTGTTCTGTTTCTCCCAGTGCTGCAGGCTGCCCTTTTGTACTGGCCTCTTGTGTTGGGGCCTTTTTCTGCCCACAAACAAATCCGGAGCAGTCCCGACAGAGCTCAGTTGAGCTCGGTCACTCCCCCTCTTCACTTGTTCCACCTTAATCTGTCCCAAACACTGATGTCCCACAGCGACCGTGCTATTCTTCGTCAGGAGTGCAAGAACATATGTTAGCCAGGATGTGAAAAATGACAGCTGTACTGTTCATAAGGAGGTGTGAAAGAATGCCACTGTTGAAAATGTGGCATGAAAATATTACAAATTTGCGAGGTTACAAGGGTGCGTGGAAACAGTTGAATGCACGCTTGTAACACAGTCATGTTATGGATTTTTGTCACCAAATTTTCAACATAGGGATTTTAGGAACTCTGCTCATGAACAGTGTCACTGTCATTTTCTTAATCTGTCCTGAACACTGATTTCCCACAGTGACTGCGTTATTCTGTGCCACAACTATGAAACCACATTTCACTCAGGATGTGAAAAATGACAGCTGTACTGCTCATGAGGAGGCGTGAAAAATGCCATTGTTGAAAATGTGGCATGACAATATTACGAATCTGCAAAGTTACAAGGGTGTGTGGAAAGTGTGCAACATACACTTGTAACGCACTCATTTGATGGGCTATCATCACCAAATTTTCAACACAGGCATTTTAGGACCTCTGCTCATGAATAATATCACTGTCATTTTATTAGTCTGTCCCAGACAGTGATTTCCCACAGCGACCGCTCTATTCTGAGCCAGAACTGCGAAAACACATTTTGGCCAGGATGGGAAAAATGACAGCTGCACTGTTCATAAGTAGGTGTGGGAAAATGGAAATGTTGAAAATCTGGAGTGAAAATATTATGAATTTGTGAAGTTACGAGCATGCTTGCAAACTGCACAATGCACGCTCGTAACATAGTCATTTTATGGAGAATCGTTACCAAATTTTCAACATAGGCATTTCAGAAGCTCTACTTATGAACAGTGTCACTGTCATTTTCTTAATCTGTCCCAAACTCTGATTTCCAACAGCGACCGCGCTAATCTGCGCAAGAAGTGCGAAAACACATTTCTGCCAGGATGTGAACAATGACAGCTGTACTGTTCACAATGAGGTGTGACAAAATGCCAATGTTGAAAATCTGGCATCAAAATATTATAAATTCATGAAGTTACAAGTGTGCATAGCAACTGCGCAGCGCACACTGGTGAAACAGTAATTTTTGGGATTTTTTTCCACCAAATTTGCAACATAGGCTCTTTGAGAGCCTACCTCATTCATTAATCGTCCCCCAAAGGTAATTCCTAGCAGTGACCGAGAAATCACCTTTTAGGGCTGATTAATGCCATAACAGTTCAAGAATTCATGAGGAGGTGTCCCAAAAACCCCATGTTGAAAATTTGGTGAAAAAATTCCAAAAAATGTCCAAGTTATGCACTAAAGTTGAAAACACCCTATTCATTACATTATACAGCTTACCGGGCATTTCCTCAGTTCATGGTTGGCTTTGAAGAGTGCAGCTGTGTTCCCAGTCCACTGAAGATCGTCGCGCTGGACTCCGGAGGTAAGTATGGGGTGGGGGTGTGTAGGGAGGCAGGGTGTGCAGTGGGTTGGTGCGGGTTGTGGGAGGAGGGAGCAGGCAGACTATGAGGGACCATTTCCTTTTTTTCATGTGAAAAAAAAACTTTGAGACTGTTTTTTTCCCTTACAGGGCAATGTGGCACGCTGCGGTGGGCTCTCAGCATGCAAAGCAGTCTTTGTTTTGGGGGGCAGCAGTAGCCCACGGGGGATTGGGCACCCCATCAGCACATAACAAAAGGGGGGGGCTCAGATTATGCTGATGGGGTTGGGTACCCCGTTGGCAGAAAATTAAAGCGGGGTTTTTTTAAAGAATGTCAATGAGAGGTCCTCCCCAGCGGCAAAATCAACATGGGGCACGAAGCGATGGGGATTGGGGCTATCGTACATAAATTAGGGGGTGGTGATATTGTTTGTGAACAGGGTGGCAACCCGCCGCCATGTTCACAAACAATATCAGGCTTGCTAGATCCTGCCCTGCAATGATGGGTCGCTCCCTCATTGCAGCGGATGGCTGACGCTGCAATGACGAGGCAGCCCCTGATTGCAGCAGCTGATTTATCACAAGTTGGTGCAAACATTCCAAACTTGTGTCACCAGCAGCCTGCAACAGCATTAGGAGAAGTGGGACAAGCATTTGCAGGCTGTGGGGGCACTGGCAACAACAGTGCCCCGCCTCCACATCCTGCCTCTCAGCAAGCTGTCCCAATATGTTCCTTGTGCTGCACGCAATCAACATAAAAAGAACAAGCTTGTTTTGCTCAGTATTAAAAATTTACCATAAGGAAAGCATCTCTGCTGCTAAATCAAAACCCATATAAAACTGCAATAACAATTTTGAAAAAGGTAACTCCCATGCAGCAATAGTACAACACAAATGAGAGCAGTGGTGAGAAATGCCCATTTCAAAGTTCTATAAAGCAAAGCAGTAACACATAGTCCTTTGAACTTCAAAAGTGTAAATAGTCAAAATAAAACACAGGCATCTTGGTTAGTGTAATACTCTGAAGGAATTTCATCTGGTCTCCACAAGGTTCAATAACAAAGGGGCAAAGGAAAGAATGAGGAAAGCAAGTAAGGCATTCAATCTGGATGAGCAGAGAGTCCTGATATTAAGAATCCCAAAACGGACAGTGAATGCTGGAAGCAACAGGGCAAAAAATGTCATCAAGGCTTGCAATATCTGCCTTGAAATAAAATGAACAAAGGTCAGAAGCTGAAGCCCATTATAAGGATGCCCCGAGAAATTCATTAAGTACCAACAGTTCAGTAGTGGATCACACAAACCACAGTGAGCGGAACTGAAGCAGCTGGGTTATTGAGGCTCCAGTAAATAAATCGTTAAACTCCACTGATGCAAGTCACAGTGTGTGGAGCTACTCGGAGAGCAAACAAGAAACAGTCTATTAACTACTGCAAAGTCCAGAACAAAAATCAGGAACTGAGGCAAGCCCAGTTGTGCAACCATGGTTGTTTGCCAACAGATAAATCATGCAATAGTGAACAGGTGCAGTTACTCTACTGAGTGTGTTACATCCAAGATGTCATGCTGATGAGGCTCAGAAGGAATGAACATAATATTTTACTGGATTCCCATCACTGTTACACACAGCCAGAGAAATGGTTAATCACATAAGGCTCACTGGTACTGATAAATTATCAAACATTCAGCCCTTCCTGAAAAGGTCCGGGAACAATGACAACCTCCTCAGTTGCTTTCTCCACCATGTTAAAAGAGATCCAGGAATCCTGATGATAAACTTGGAGTCAGGCAGGATATTGTATATGGAATCGAATTCTGGTGGCTATGAATTTGGTAACAACAGGGTGGAATGTGACACAGTGTTGTCTAAGGGTAACGGGAAGGTCCTGCACAATTCGGTGATGAGCTCCCTCCCACGAAGCTTTTCGAAGTTCTCTCATTTTATGGGTATTACTTATCCAGGTAATTTAAACATTTTAAAATGAAGGCTCTAGGTTGGGATCCTTCCTGAGGCATCAGACTGAGGGAGCAGTTTACCCTCTCAATAACATAACAGGGCCCGTTAGGAGACTGCCCAGCTAATTTCTCCATTAACTTTTGGGCAAATAACACCAGATTCTGCCTCTCTGCCTTCTCAGGGAGTCCGATCACAGGCACATTGTTTCTCCTGCTCCTCCCTTCTAAGTCCTCAAGTCTCGCTTCCAGTCAGGTAGTTTCATGCCACAAAGCTACAAGTTTGGGATCCAGGCGACCATGCCAGTCCTCTAAGGAGCTTGTATAGGCTTCATTGTCCCCAATACATCTGGTGAGCTCATTAATTGTTGCCTTCATCACCTTGAGATCCTCTGTGAGTCTATGTAACATTCCTTAAATGGCCCAATCTGTTGCAAAAATTTCTCCTCTGAGGGGTGTCGCCATTGGAGTCAGCCACAAAGAGGCTGCAGGCTGTGCCTTTCTGCATTTCGTGGCCTTGTCAGGAGTAGTGGGTGAAGTGTGTTGGGGAGGCGCTGACTTAATTTCTGCCTCCATTTTCAGCATACAATCACCAACCAATTCAACAGTAGGTAAGATGCAGCATTTGGCACTAAAGTTAGCCAAATCTGAGCAAGAAAAATTAGATAAAAACCTAATATTTCAGAGGGAGAGCATGGGAGTGATTTGAGAGTGAAGCTAGCTGAAGCAGTGCATCACATGACTCCATCTAGGAGAATAAGAACCTGAATGGTATGCAATGGCAGGGGCAAACACAGAAGACACAACAGGTGCCCAAGACATACCCATGTGGAGGTCTACACATATGGCCTGTGGTGTATGGGGGCATGGACATTACCACACCAAGCATGCTGTACAGACACTGACAGGCACCACAGACATGGTGTGCTGCTGACTTGTCCTGCACTGTGCCATCCAGGGACATGGTACAGCATTTGGGCATGTGGTCCTCCATCATGCTAGTGTCAGGAGGTACATAGGTGGACCTCATGAAATATGTGATGACATTGGTGATAAAAAGTTGCATGTGAGTGAAATGTCCGAGCCATGCAGTCAGAAGGGCACATGTACACAAACATGGGAAGGATGTGCATGCACCAGTAACCTATGTGTACATCTTCCCCAGGAAACAGTGGATACCCGCAGCTACCATGGATAATGACACCTGTGAGACACCCAGAGAATGTGGCACAGATGCACTATAATGAGCCACATGCCACCACTAGGTCCATAATTGAGCGGAATTTTGGTCTGCTGAATATGCGCTTCCAGTGCCTAGACAGATAGATCTGAAGATGCCCTGCAGTACACACCTGAGCAGGTATACAAAGTAGTTGTTGCATGCTGTATCCTCCACAATATTGCCATCACCCACAGGCCACCCATGCCTGACCTAGAGATGCCATCAGTTGAGGACCCAGATGGTGGAGAAGAGGAACAGTGGGAAGACAGAGGCATGCAGCTGCACAGATGGACACAAACCACAGTGGCAGGTCAATGCCTACGTGTCATCCTCATCATGAGACACTTCACATAAATCACATCAGCAACAGTGTGCAGAACACCCCATGCAAGTGGCACAAAAAGGGCACTGTGACAGCAAGACATTGGTAGGGGGCAGCAGGCAGGCCCACAGCTACCCTCACTTCACACCAGCCATCATGCTGGTAGGAAAATGGTAATGACTACAGCACCTCAGCAGTGCTGTCAACCAGGTGCATGTGTGAGGGTGTGGACAGTGCAGGCAACCCCAAAGCAGTGCACAGAACATCATGGGACATGTCAGTAATACCACCACACGATATGGACCCAGCCCTGGCCGTGACTATGCAGAGGTGGGGGTGCCTGGAGCTTCACACAGGCAATGGGAGCAACGTAATGTGGAAGGAGCCTGTCAGCTGTGTGCAGCAGCAGATGGCAGAAGCACGTGTACAATGGGACTATGTTGTACAGGGTGACACTGTATGCCAATTTTGTGGCCAATGAGGTGAAGCTGCACCGGAGAGAATGTGTGTTATGGACTCAAATACATGCATTCCAGCACCCCTCATCCCACGTGTCACAGGAAAGCACACTATAAGATACTGCCCCCCAACAGGACACCTGCTGCAGGTGGTCAGCATACCCAGGTATCCACAGAGAACCCCCTCCACCATCCCTATTCCCCATATGGGCACAGTAATGGTTGTGTGGATGCAGTACCCTGCTGGTATCCTCCCCCAAGGCCCACTGAGAGACTGTGTAGGTCACCATAACCAGGTGGGCCACTGAGGCCCCCCAACACCATGTGGCATCACATGACCCTGGCACACCACTCCTTCCCAATGCACAGGGGGCAACTGGCACAGCCCTCCACTCACAACCATGGCAGAGCAGACACTGAAGGAGAAGACTATTGTACACATGTTGCTTTGTCAGCTAAGTTGGTGGCCCACTGTTACAGTGCATCGGGGAGTGCGGCATTCACCACCTATTCCTCTGGAAGGGGGTTGGGTGCTGGCAAAAGACATGCTGTGCAATCCGGGAGGGGGAGGGCATCACTACACCACCTTTTTATGGCAACTTATGCAGTCTCCTGCTGGGGATTGGGGAATGGAGGGAGGAATACCAGCAGGCTACTGCATCCAGACAAACAGTACAGTGCACACATGTTGACATGGGATGGGAACGATGGTTCCTGATGTCTAACTGGACATGCTGTCCATGTGGGGCAAGTGTTAAGGTGATGATCAGGGAACAGTATCCACCTTAGTGCTTTCCTGTGACGTGGAGTGATGGTGGGTCACAGACTGATGCCTGGGAGATGTGGTATGGCCCATGTGGTGAATGAAGGGGAGGAAGGACAAATACCCCCCACATAGTAGCATGTGTCCCATAATATAGAGCCAAGTAACAGTGTAAATTCTGCTGTCCCTAGTAAAGGAGATGCTAATGTGCATTTCTGTTATGCATAACATGTTGTCTTGCACAGCAGAAACATTAACACAGTATTGTGTGAAATAATGCTACCAGGACATTAAACTTGCCACTACATACAAGAACAGTACATTAGAAACAACATACAACAGTGGTAAACATCGATGCGCAGTGCACAAAAAACAGGCTGGCAGCCCCCACACGGTGCATTACTGGCTGATCCTGACTGCATCAGAGTTACATCTTGCATCATCTGGGGCCTTACTATATATTCAGTTTGCCAGGAAACACATGCAACAAGTGTGGAAACAGGCCGAACAGCTGCTACATCTCATAGACCAGGCAACAATTTCATCATGGACCAGAGCCCCTAACTTTACAGATGAGGAAACAGCAATGCTGGTCAGTCTTGTGGTGCAATGGACATGGACACAGCTTCCACCAGGGAGCACCAAGAAAACCCCAAGAGAGAGGGACAGAGTGTGCAGAATCATTGCTACAGAAATCCACTCCCTCACTGGTACTGTGAAAAGAGAAAGATATGTCAGCTGAAACACAAATGGAACGATATGGTATTGCGGGGGTTGGAATTACTGGCCCATCTCCAGGAGATAGCAAGGGCAGAGGATGTAAGAATGTGTGGCGGCTATCCACAGCATACAAGTACATGATGCAACAATCGTACTACATGGACATTGCAGAAATGTACAGGGTGTGTGTAATGCAGTGATCTTGACCTGTCTTTCTCCCATTATGTTTCCCCAGGGTCACAAGCATCTGGTGGCACAGTGTGACCACAAGCCGCTGCGGAGGTGAACCAGAGTGGTGAGGCTGAGGATCAACTAGGGTCCAGCAGAGCAGGTAGGTACTATGACCATTATAGGCCATACAGATGGCTGCACCTCACCAATGAAGGTGATATGGGTTAGTGGAAGGATGGGTGTGGGTGTAAACCAATAACATGTACCTTGCATGGAGGATGGTGTTTGGATGGAGCAGCATGAGATGTGAAGGTGTATCACTTAGGAGAGAGGAATCGGAACCTACCTGGCTAGTGATGTGAGATGGAAGGTGGGGCCTGTTGTGTTGGGTGTGCTGTGTAGGTGTTGATGAGGTACACAGTGTGGATATGGTGTACGGGTGTCAAATTGTGGGAGGGACATAGAGCTTAGAATGACTGTACTGTCCCAGTAGCAAGGGCTTTTTGATCAGGGCAAGTTGGTTGATAGGTGGGGTAATGATATGCAATGAGGGGGCTGGATGACAGTGGCTGACAGGGGGATTGGAAGTGGGAGGCATGTATAATGGATAGATTTGCACAACATACAGAGCAGAACGTATGTAACTGCTAGAAGGTGATGAGGGGTGTGAAAGTCAGGGTTGTGGGAGACAACCCTCTGTAGGGAGCGGATCAGAGATGTAGTAGAAAAGCAACAAACGTGCCTGGGAAGGTTGTGAGCAGCAACAATATTGTAAATGGTATCAACAGCACGGTGAAACAGAGGGAGACAGCAGCCTGTCTGGCTGTACTACACCTGGAGCTGTGGGTGATGCATTGACATCACATGATGTGTAGTCTGTAGCAGTGGGGAGGGGTAGGAACTACACAGGTATGGTACAGAGGAACAAGGCACAGCAACACCTTTGCATTTACATGGGGCCATTGAGCAAGGCCCCTGACCTCGGGTCAGGGGGTGACTGAGATAGGTGTATAAAAGATGCAGTGGTGAATATGTCATGGATGCTTGAGGTCACATGGACATCGGTGCTGTAAGGTACTGTTCCTTCCACTGAGGGTGGCATATGTGTTGCCACTATAGATTTTGATGGCAGACACAGGGATGGGATGGTCGACATCTAGACAGGGGCACAACAGGCTGCCATGTAAATGCAGCCATATTGTCGATGTCAGGCACAAAGCGTCGGTTGCAGCACCTTATGTACAGTGGGCACATGTGTGGTGGAGTAGGGAGGCAACCCTGGTAAATATACCATTGTTGGTGTTACATCTCTGGGAAGAGAGGTGTCATCAGGGGGAGTTGTTACGGTATTGTCTGTGTACATGGGTCTTGCTATAAAGGAGCATGCAACTGTTGAGACACTGGTGGTGGGCATAGATGTTGTGCCATGCCATTGCATGCTGCTGGACACAGGTATGGTGGGCCACACTATAGGTACTGGCAGCAACCATATGCAACGGGAGATATGGTGGCTCAAGGCACATACATTTCATCGCATGCAGTGTGATGAGGTACACATGGGACCAGGGGCATTGGCAAAGCAAAACAAAGCACACTTTATTTATATAGCACCTTTCTTAAAACCAAGATGCTTTACAAGTTAAACCATAAACATATAAAGTGATAAAATTACAGATATATAGGTATAAATTAATTAAAATCATCTTGGAAGGTCATCTGAAAGAGATAGGTCTTAAAGTCTGACTTGAATCTCTCGACGGTCAGGCATTCTCTCAACCACCAAGGTAAAGAATTCCACAGGGTAGGGGATGCAAAAGAAAAAGCACATGCTCCAGATGTCTTCAAACGTACCCTGGGAATGTCTAGCAATCCCTCGTTGGTGGGTCGGAGAGAGGGCAGAGGGGGCCAAAGGGAGTCAAGAGATCTTGCAGGTGGCAGGATCCCTGTTCATGTATGGCTTTAAAGGTCAGAAGACCGACCTTAAAGGTGATCCACCACTGAACAGGTAGCCAGTGCAGTCCATGCAGCACAGGCGTAGTATGGCTGGTCCAAGATGTACCAGTCAATAGCCTGGCTGTCGCGTTCTGCACTAGCTGCAAGTGGCGGATATCAACCCCAGGAAACCCTACATAGAGGGCATTGCAGTAGTGAAGACGGATGGTGAAGAAGGCGTGGACCAATGATGGAAGGTTATCTGGGGAAGCCAGTTGTTTCACTCGGGTGATGTTCCTCAAATGGTAAAAAGAGGATTTGACAACAGTAGAAACCTGAGATTTCAGGGTCAAGCTGTCATCAAAAACAACATCCAAGTTATGCACCTGGTCAGAGGTAGTGAGCTGGATGCCATCAAGCCATATGCCTGATGCCTGCCAAGCCCACAAACCTGCCCCAGGATGTGCCTGGAGTGATGAACCCACCATGTGCGTGATATGCAATGTGGACATGGGGTGGGGAAGGTACTGGGCACACCATTGTGTGAGTGACACAGCCCTGTTGAGCAGCTGCCAATGGAGGCATGCACAGACTGCACACATCAGGTGACATTGTAAGCCATGTAGACAGTTCCATACACATCATTGCTTCCATCATACACAGCTGACACACACACATATGGGCAGCGATGGCAGGGCCAGGGCACAGGACAATGTCACCAAGGTGGTCACCAATGTGTCTCCCACCATGGCACTGTGTGAACAAACACAGTCACATTGCATGCTTGGTGTATGGCGTGCACTGTGTAAAAGGCGCTGAACCCATTGGCATTGGCTGTGGCATGTGCCGCACATATGGAACAGAATGCCTTCTACATGGTCGCCCACATATGGCTGGCCATACACAGGGCTTGTGGTGCCATGGCACATCACATTGTCTAGAGTGTTCTATGTGGTAAGCTGCCATCCATGAAGTGGGAAGGGGTAGGCAAACAGATGCCCAGTCACAGCGTCTGACCATATAACAACATTGTTGCAGTGTTGACACTGTGTGCAACAACAGAACACAGAACGCCATCAATTATGGCCATTGATGGGGTTCATGAGGCCGCATGTTTGCTCACGTGTACCATGGGTAGAGTACCTGAGTGTCCGCTGTATGGGTGGGTTGTTGCATTCATGCATGCACTGCAGGACAGTAGAGTGGTTCTCATGCTCTGCACATTTACATTGGAATCTCTGCTTATCTGCAGGTGCCATTGGGAAAGCAGACAAAAGGAGCGCAGAAACTACACAATGGTGGCATAGCCAGGAGTGTGTCATGGGGCACATGAGGTGAAATGAGGCCAGGACATACAAGGAGCGCACCAGGATTAGGGCTAGAGCAACAGTAGCAACATCTGAGCCAGCTGCTGATGACTGATGAGATACTGTGGAGGCTGAGAACAGGCAGTAATCAGGTACCAGTGATGATGGCCACAACAGTGATGATGCCAGAGTAACAGTAGCAATATCTGGGCCAGCAGATGTTGACCTCTGGGATACTGCGGAGGCCAAGAGTGGGCAGCAGGCAGGTGCCAACATTGTGACTGGCGTGGACATTGTTGGTGGTGCTGACAGGGTGTTGGAGGACGTTGACAATGCACAGATTGAACCACGTGATCCAGTGGACCTTGACACTGTTGCACATAGTAATGTGGAGTGTTACAATTCACCATCTCAGGTTGTGCAGCAGGATGTGGCAGTGGTGGTGGATGGTCAAAGATGTGATGACTGGTGGAGTGGATTGCAACTGTTTGCCACGGGCCTTGGTGATTGCCTGCACCCTATTGTCCAGCTGGTGGACAATCTGCAGACAGTGATGCATGCGCTGATGGCCTACATTGATGAACACTATGGTTGTTAGGCCGACATGGTGTGTGGGCACAGTTGACAGTTGTTATAGCCTTTGTGGCCATGTTTATGCTTGCTGTTTTCATTGTGTTTTTGTAAGCATATGTCCTGTTTGTGCTTGTTGTTTTCATTGCATTTTTGTAAGCATATGCCTGTCTGTTGTGGATCCCCTACAGTAAGGTTTTACATTGTTTTGTTTATTGTCAATTAATAAATGTACATGTTTATCTTCACCTGAGTGTGCATGTATGTCAGTCCAGTTTCCAACCATACACTGGAGGCTGAGAAAATGTTATCTGGGTCATCCTTGGCACTGTCTAATTTGGGAATGTATCATTGCCCATCACATGCATTGTGCACCACTGTACAACACTGGTACGCTCACAATTGTCTCATGCATGACACCATGTAACCCGTAGCTCAGCCAAATGTATGTTGCCAATGGTGTTTTGCAACTCTGCTGCATTCAAACCCAACCCTGTATGTGGGCCAAGGCATGTTGGGCCCCCACATGAAGTAACCACCACTGCAGTTGTGTCCAGGGCATGTCATATGTAGTATACAGATGTGATCATTCTCCCACATCATTTGTTGATGAACATTCCCCTTCACAAACACTCACAGCTGTGTTAGACTGCACAGTAACTGCATTCACTAGTTGTTGGCCATGGAGTCTACATGGTGGAGGTATAGCTGGTGGCAGTGCTGTGTGGTATGGCAGAATGGGTGGCTACTGTGATGTGGGTATGCTGTTTGTGAATAGTGACATGCATGTTGGGGATTGTGGTGGCCACTACTAATGGCTCACCTGTATGGGTGATGCTCAGGTCCTGTGTACAACTGTTGTGCATAAATCCAGAGCATTCCATGCATATGGGGTGTGAGAAGACCAGTAAAGGCTACGGCTCTTGCAGGATGTCTGCCCCACATATCATCCAGTGACCAGTGTGTGTTGCTACTGTGGGCCATGATGTTCATGTCCCACATACCACCCAAACCAGTATTGTCATATGTGTATGTGGACATGTATGCTATGCATAACCTCTCCCCCCTCCATTCACTACATGATAAAGTGGGTTCTCTTAGTTGTCACCGTGGAATTCCAATGTACACCTGTACAGAAATGATGGGCATGTTTCCCTACCTCTCTTTGTACCCCATAGTGCCATGTCTGCCATGTTGTGGTGAACACAGTGCACCAGGTGTGCCATGACACCTGTTATTCATTTCAGCCTCTGAATCGCTATATTAATGGGTGAGCGGGAGGTACATGCTGTGCAGTGATTCACACTGTCCAGCATACCAAAGGTATTCTACATGACATATAGCCAATGGTGCTCCGAGGATAACCAGTCATGCAACATATCTGCTTGGGGGGGGACAGTGTGTTCCATTTTCTGCCAAATTGGAATTCCAATGTGAGTAATCCAAACCATCACATGACAAGGTGGAACCCAATGGGTTTGGACCTATCTGTGTGTTAAATGTTTTGTGTGATAGTTACTGTCTACTGGTGGGGGGGATTGGGAGGTGGTTAGTGGTTATGATGTGTTCCTATCAGTATCCTAAGTGGGTATGTAATGTACAGTGTGGTGTGTATATATGTTGCTGTTGTGTTGTAACATAGCAGTATCCTGGGGTATGTCGACATCAGTAGTATTTGTGATGGGTGTGTGACCTTTATGTTTGTACTGATGATGATGGCCTATGTGGCTCAGTTGTTATGTTGTGTTGTTGGGTGTGTTGCAAATACGTGACCCCACACATACCTTGGTATAGCAGTAGGGGGCTTTGGGTGTGGGGTGTGTGATATATTGTGAGTCAAATTGGTGAGTCACAGCAGTGTTTACATGGTGGCACAGCATTCCCTTTCTATTGGATCATGCTGTGTGTATTGGCTGTTGGCCACTATGTGGCTGGTCCATCATTTGTTGACTTCCTTTGTCCCCATCCATTTGGTGCCTGGGTATGTTCAACACCATGTTCTGCCTGGCCCACATATGCCTTTCCCTGTGTACCTTCTCCTGATGTAAATTGAGAGGATTGTTACCGGAGTCTCTGGGAGTGTCTGGTAGCTACCATGGTGGTGCAGGCTTGTGGTTCACCTGATGCTTGTCCACCACCAACATTGACCTTTGGCTTCCTGTTCCATTTTCAAGGTGGTGTGACAGGTGGTCCTTTAGTTGGCTCAGCACTGGTGCCCTCTGTTGTCATTGTTTCATCCTCTGCCATGGTGCTGTGTCTTTTCCAGCCACAGCATCGTATGGCTTGTACATCCACCTGTTGTTGCAAAGATTGCTCATTTGGCACTATGTAGGCTGGGGCCTGCATATGTCCAGTTGATGTGTGTGTCTCAGCACCCTGGTCATTTATGGCCTTGGTGTGGTGGGCATTTGGTGATGTTTCAGCCTTTCTGCTGCCCTCATCCTGGGTGTTGCCATCTGCAGCTGTGGCATTGGTGTAATTTGATGGTCCATCACTCAGCACAGGCATTGAGCCATTCACATGATTTGTTGCATCCCTTATACCTGTCTCCATGGTCTCTGTGGCAGCATCATTGGTAGTTGCCACTGCAGTGTGTCTTGTGTGTCCCCCACTTGCTGAGATCCACTGTTTGATGACCCTCTGTCTAGACACATGGCCATGGTGATGGGTGGCATGGCTGTCGTGATTGCATTTAGTGCATTTGCCTGCACCCATTGCTCTGAAATACTGCATTCAGTGGCATGCACTAGTTGCTCTATGGCATCTGTCTGATGATGGATACTGACCTGGAGACCATTCAGGGTGGTGTTGAGGCATGCCACATGCATCTCTTTGTTCCTTTGCCATGCCTGTATGAAATTCTGCGTGCCTCTGAGATTTTCCTACACTCTGCCAAGGTGTGCTGATGTGGTGTTATTTAGCTCCTCTATGGCTGTACGTATCCCACCCACCTCATGCTGTAGGGCCCCCTGAGTGTCTATGATATCACGGCAGTATGTACTGATGTCCTCATCCAGTGCTACTGGCACATCCTGGGCAGCATGTTGTACCTGTGGTGCATCCACCACTTTGTCAGGTGTTGCATCACTCTATCGCTGTGTACCGCACTCACTGGTTATGTCAGTGCCGTCACTGGATGTATCTCCATCACCTGTATCTGTCGGGACACACATATGGTCACTGTCGTTACTGTGGGGCTCACTCTGTGAGGGGCAAATACAGTTACCACAATCATGGGACTCATCCGTGTCATCCTGTATGTCATATGCCATGGCCAGGGCCTTGTTATCTGTGTCCGCCTCCTCCTCTTTCTGTGGTTTCTCCCAGGCAGCCATGGCTGTTTACATTATTGTGTATGTGGTCTCCACTCCACTGGTATCTGTAGGGTATACATACACACATTGGTGGCTGTACAACTGTGGCATCTCCATGAGCTGTTGTAGTGGGTGCAGGGTGCTGTGTAACATGCCCTGTTTCGACACCACTGGCAATGTGCTGCCAGTTGCTTCTCATGCACCATGCTGTGCTGTGCCCCCATCACTCTTTCCACCTGATGTGTGCATCTGTCTGTGTTCACCGTGCTGTGTGTGCATGTTACATTACACAGGCCTCTGTCCAAGTGCAACACCCTGCACTGACACACTGTGTGCCTCAGTGCAGTTGCTTCACCTGCAAGTGTGCTCACATATCACCCATGACCTCTTGCACTTCACCCTTGGGTGCTTTAGAAACATAGTGTAACCCTCCTGTTACCTGGGGTTACTAGAATCCCAGTAAGACCTATTGGTGGGCAGGGAAGGCAGATTGTAAAACTCCAGTTAAATGGATTTCACACTGTCTCACTCTGTTCTCAGTCTCAGCTGAGACTGAGGGATGACATCATTTTAGAACTGTCGCAGCTGCATAAGGCACACTGGAATGTTGCAGTTGGAGGTTAGAGTAGAACGTTGGGAAATTTGAAGGAGTTCAGTAGAGTCTGTGCAGGCTGTAGTAGATGTGCTCTGCTGTAGGCAGGCCCTCAGAGCTCTAAGCTCTGTCACAGAGCTATTTTTTGTTTTATAGGTGTGTGTTCTCACCTGAAGAGGAACACAAAAAGAGCACATTGAAGTGGTAGAGACCGCTTTCAGTGGTTCAAGGCCCCATCCCTGCGGGGATGGGGGGAAGGAATCAGCCTGCTTCCAGGAGCAACCCCCTTGGTCTGACTAGGGAGAAAAAAGAAGCTGCCTGAGTTAAGTTCGTGCTGAGGCACCAGAAGTTTTGGACCAGATTTCTTTGAGGAGAAAACACCTGTGGGGCACCTGCAACCAAGGGGTGAGTTCGCTCAGCTAAAGGGCCAATGTGTTTTCACCTGAAACAAGATGAAACTAAAGTGACTGTTACTGTGGGGTCAGGAAAAGACAGCCAAGTACAGTTTGGAAGATGTGGGGATTGGACTGCTTAACTCTGTGGAGGGTCTAGAGTAATGGACACAGCCACTTATTAAGTATGTTCAAGTTCAGCACAAATGGGATGTAAAGACAGTAGATTGGATGTGAATACATTTAAAGAGAATCTACATAGCAAAGTGTTTTAAAGGATGAGGTGTTACAGTCCAGAGAAATGGCCGGGGATGAATTATGGGAGCGAGAGGTGGGAGACCCCCCATCAGTAGTAACCAAATTCACCTCTACGGGTTTACTTTGGGACACCCGTTGCTTTCTCTCAGGTACTTGGCCAGTGCCTGAGGAAAGCATCCAGACATGGGATTGATGAGGAAGATTCCCTAATGGAGCAGAAGTGCTCATAGGTGGTTTAGGGAGCCACAAGTAAATGTTTCCATGCTAAATGGAAAGTGTCCAAGTGGCTGGCAAGGGAGCTGAGCCAGGGAAAACCCAGAGCAGCGTACAAGTTCGGGCTGTGTGCCCAGTGTGTTTCAGAGCCTGAGGGCTAAAGTGAATAAGGATGTGTTCTGATCTCCATAACTCTGCATTACCAGGAGTGTAGCTCCGTTGGGGTCCATCTATGCTTTGTTATTCTGTTGGATGTGAATAAAAGCCACACTTTAGAATCCTACTTCTGGTATTGGACATTTCAGTTATCGCTTTCTTTGTCCGGAGTTACTTGGGTTCCCCTGTTGCAGAGTAGCCAGACCTAGCCAAAGTGCTGAGTGACATATTCATCCCTGAACTCAGCCCACCAGGTAGAGTTGTCAAGATAGAAATGGCATACCTGGGTGGGGGTTACAACAGAAACAGAGAAAATGATGGCATATAAGGACTGCTAGGCCCATCCAGTCTGCCCGTAACCCTATCTATATTACCAGCCACTGACCCTACTTGGTCATTGACTTTAGCCTCTCCTTCCCACCTCTGTGGTTCCCTTATGCCTGTCCCAAGCATATTTAAATCCCCCCAATGGGCTTGCACCCAGCACCTCCTGTGGCAGGCTATTCCATGCATTGACCACTCTTTCCATGAAAAAACTTCCTCACATTTCCCCCTATCCTACCCCCCACCAACCTCATATCATGCCCCCTCGTTCCTGTACTTTTCCTATATTGAAAGATGTCTGCCCCTTGCACCTTGTTTACTCCTTTAAGATACTTGAAGATTTCTATTATATGTCCCCACTCCCTCCTGTCCTCCAGTGAATACACATTGAGGTCCCTCAATCTCTCCACATATGTTTTCTGGTGCACACCCTATACCATCTTAGTTGCCCTTCTCTGAACCGCCTCCATCCTATCAATGCCCTTTCAAAGATATGGCCTCCAGAACTGTACCCAGTACTCCAGATGAGACCTCACCAGTGTTTTATAAAGTGGCATCACCACCTCCCTCCTTCTGCTAGTGCCACTGGCCCTCCCTACAGCCTTTGTGCACTGCTTGTCCACCTTAAGGTCATCTGAAATAATAACCCCCTGATCCCTTTCTTTCCTGGTGACCATCAGTAATTCCCTGCCCCCCCCAAACTGTATGTCTCTCCAGGGTTTCTACATCCCAGGTGCATGATTTTGCACTTCTTCACATTGAACCTCAGTTGCCACTTCTTGAACCATTTTTCCAGCTTTCCTAGGTCCCTCCTCATTTTCTCCACCCCATCCGGAATGTCCATCCCATTGCAGATTTTGGTGTTGTCTGCAAACAGGCAAACCTTCCCTTCCAGCCCTTTTGCAATGTCACTAATGAAGACATTAAATAAGACTGGCCCCAGGACTGAACCCAGCGGTACTCTGCTGGTCTCCCCCCACTCCAAAGATTGGATCCCATTTACCACCACCCTCTGCCACCTTTCTGTCATCCAGTTTCTAACCCAGTTTTCCACCTGGTGGCCCATGCCCAGGCTACCTATCTTGTTTACCAACCTTTTATGTGGAACAATGTTGAAGGCCTTGCTGATATCAAGGCAGACTATGTCCACCGCTCTCCCCTGATTCACCTCCTTCGTTACCCAGCCCAAAAAATTGATCCTATTTGCTTGACATGACCTTCCTGCTGCGAATCCATGCTGCCTCAGATCCTGGACTCCATTAGATTCCAAGTGTCCCACTATCCTTTCCTTAAGCAGTGCCTCCATAATCTTACCCACTACTGAGGTGAGGTTGACTGGCCTATAGTTAGCTGCTTCCTTCCTGCTTCCACTTTTGTGAACAGGAACTACATGTGCCCTCCTCTAGTCCTTTGGAACCACTCACAACAAGGCTGCCAGTGGCACTGTTAGCTCAACTCTTAGTTTCTTTAATATCCTGGGATGAATGCCATCTGGTCCCATTGCCTTGTTCATCTTCAGTTTTGCAAGATCCTCCTGGACTCTAACCTTCATAAATGGATTGGTATCCACCTCCCATCCCCCCATGTATCCGATGCCCAGTTGTGGTCCCTGCCCCTCCTCTTCTTCAGTTAATACTGAACAGAAGTATCTATTCAGTATTTCTTGAAATTTGGCTCCCCAGCCAAATGCCCTTTGGGGTAACCCTTGCCTCAGTGTTTGCGCACAGAGGTTCTTTGTCTTTTATTCAGTATTTCTGCCTTTTTCAGGTCCCCCTCTAGACTGTCCCCTCAATCCCCTTTGAGCCTTACAATCCCTGCCTTGGACTTTCTTCCTTCACTGATGTACCTATAGAATGTCTTGTCCCCTTTCTTCACCGTTTGTGCTAATCTTTCCTCTATTTGCACCTTTGCACTCCTGACAGCCTTCCCTGCTTCCATCAAACAATTTAAGTACACCACCCGTCCCTGTTTCCTTCTGCGTCTCCTTCTATTTTCTGAAGCCCAACCTTTTGGCCCTTACTTTTCCTGCTACATCTTTTGAGAACCATAGTGGTATCCTCCTTCTCTTGCTTTGTTTCTCAGCCTAATGCACCGATTTATCACCTCCACTATGGCTCCTTTTAGGTATGCCCACTACACCTCGACCACCCTTCCCATGCCCCTCCTTACCAGGGCTTCTTTGATAGACCTCCCAATCTTAGCAAAGTCTGCTGTCTTGAAAACTAAGACCCTTACCTTTGTGTGGTTTGACTGTGTCCCTTTTCCCATACTAATCCTCACTATGTTGTGGTCGCTGGACCACAGGTGACCTTCTACCTGGACTTCTGTGATTCTGTTTCCATTGGTCAGTAGTAGGTCCAGAATCACCCTGTCCCTGGTGGGTTCTAGCACTAGCTGCTTTAGGCCTGCCCCTGCAGGGAGTCCAGGATGTCTTGGTTCCTAGTTGAAGCAGCTGCCAGGATGGTCCAATCCATGTCTGGCATATTGAAATCCCCCAGCAGCAGTAACTCTCCTTTTACTGCCATTTCATGTATTTCCTCCACTAGCCCCGTATCCAACTACTCACCCTGTGCTGGATGCTTGTAGATGACCCATGTGCAAATTGCTGTGCCATTGCCTGGCTCAAGGGTGACCCATAGAGCCTTGGCCTCCCCCATTTACCCTGTACCTCCATTGCTTTTATACCCTCTCTGATGTACAGGGTAACCCTCTCCCCCTTTTTTACTCTCCATATGCCCCCCGAATAGAGCGTAACCTAGTACATTTACATTCCAGCTGCGATTTTTGGTGTACCATGCCTTGGTTATTGCTACTATATCCAGATCAGCCTCAGCCATCAAGGCCACCAGGTCTGGGATTTTATTTCCCAGGCTGTGGGCATTTGTAAACATGGCTTTCCACAATTTATTTCCTGCCCTCATTCCATCCCTGCTCTTGACTTCATGTTTCTTCCCTCCACACCTCGATTCTTTTGTTAGCTGCCTCCCTTCCAATGTCCTTCCCTTTATGACTGGTCCTGGTGTACCTGTCAACAGCTTCCCCTCCTGTTTCTCATTTCTGACTGCTCTATTTGGTGGGAGTGGGCTGCTTAAGTCTCCCTGCTCCCACTGGCCCTCCCCTTGACTAGTTTAAATGCTTGCTACGGAAGCTTTTAAACCTCTCATTGAGGACTGCTGTCCCCTTTTTAGACAGGTGGAGGCCGTCTCCTTTGTAGATGCTCACATCACTCCAGGTGGGTCCCCAATCTCCAGCGAAGCCTTACTCATTTTCCCTGTACCAGCTCACCAACCAAGTGTTGAAGTTTCTGATGTGGAGATTCCTATCCACCCCCCCTGCCGTGGACCAGCAGCACCTCCAAAAATGTTACAGAACTTGATAACCTCTCCAGGTGCCCTCTTAATTCTCTGAATTCCTCTGGCACCTGCTCCATTCTTGCCTCATCCCTGGCTAGGTCATCTGTCCTCAGGAGGACAATGACCTCCAGCCCCACTCTCCTTGCTACCACTTTAGCAGTCCTCTGGATATGATCCTTCTACATTCAAGCTGTGCCTCCTGGAAGACACTTAACCTCCCCTCTCCTCCCCACTGTTTGTGCTGAGATCCATTCCCCAAACAACTGAGTTCCCCACCAGGAGTAGCTTCTTCTCCTCTTGGGGTCCTCTTCCTTCCACCCCTGGGTCTCCCTGCTGGAGTATCCACATATCCTCCCTGGTCGCAGCCTTGGGTTTCCTTATGGCACTCACCCACTCTTCCAGGATGGCATATGAAATTCTAAGCTGGACTGGTTGAGGGACATGCCTCTGACCCCCACCCTCAACCTCCCCAGGCCCACTGTAGTCCATCCAGCCCCCTGACCTGGTAACCACTGTGGTAGTGGCTGGAGACATGGTGGCCCTGGGTGGGGATGATGGTCCCCAGTACTCCTACCAGCTCGGCCTGGAGACTGGCCACCTCTGTCCTCAGCCCAGAAAGGTGGCTGCATATGGGGCAGCACTGCAGTACCCAGAATGTTCTCCTGAAGACTGCTGCACTGCACCACTCCCTGCATCCTCCTCCTCTGCTCTGCTGCCCTCTTCTTACCCTGTGTCTTGAGATATTGTGTGTAGCTATATATATATATATATATATATATATATAAAATCTTTTTTGTAGTGTCCACCCTCTTTCTTACAGTGTCTCTCTGTTACTCATCACCTGTTCCTGTGTAGAAAGAGGGATTTTCAGTCTATATGTAGCCTATACAAGTGGAGTAGCCCAGGGTCAGTGGGTTGCAGGAGGGTGGGCAGGGTCTAGCCTCCAGACTCCAAAAGCAGGCAGGATCTAGCCTCCAGACTCCAAAAACAATCAGTAAACCCGGTGGCTAGAATCTGCCTGTATCAACACCTGAACCGCCTCTTCAGCTGCTGCAATGGAGAATGACAAAAAAATCACCTCTACCTACCAGTCAGTCCCTGCAAAGCAATGTGAACTAATCCCAATTCACCACAATCTGCTATTAAGGTAAAAATAAGCTCCCTGTAGGAAGAAAGACAAACTGTATTCCACCTTCCCTCTTACTTAATGCAACCGCTGACAAAAACCTGAAACAAACGAAAAAAACAACAGCATACTTCCCAGCATTTTCTGCTTCTCCAGTTACTTTCCCCCCAGATTCACTCAGGCAGCCAATACTGTAGCACCGCTCATGAGATGCTAGTCTTCTGCTGATGACTAACCTCTCGCTGAGCTTATAAATCACTTGATTGGTGCTGCTTTGAAATTCCTTGGTCCCAGCTGGGGAAAGGTGGGTGGGGACTAGCCTCCAGCCTCTGAAAACAATCAGTAAACCTGTTGGCTAGAATTTGCCTATATCAGCCTGTGTACCTCCTCTTCAGCAGCTACAATGGATAAGTAGCAAAAAATAACTTCTAGCTACCAGTCATCCCCTGCATAGCAATGTGAATGAATCCCAGTGTACCAAAATCTGCCATTTAGATAAAAATCAGCACCCTGTTGAGAAGAAAGAGAAACAGCAGCAATACTTCCCAGTTTTTTCTGCCTTCTCCGGTCACCCCCCCCACACAATTCACTCATGCAGCTAATATTGTAGCACTGCTCCTGAGCTACTAGCCTTCTCCTGACACCCTCAATGAGCTTTTAAATCACTCTGCTCCATGCTCTTTTGAAATTCTTTTGTCCCGGTTGGGGAAGGGTGGGAAGAGTCTAGCCCACAGCCTCCAAAAACAATCAGTATAAAGCTTTACATGTTTTCCCTGGCCTAACCCCCTACTTGCAGCACCCTTTTTTTCCATGTCATGTACATACCTGGTGCATGTTGTTGACAGAAGAGGTCCAGATCTCCCTCACCCTCTACTATTCTGGAGCTTAGCTGTGTTGACATACATTGGTCCTGGCTACTTAGACGAATGCTGTTTCCTGGTCCACCTCCTGTTCCAGTGGTGCAGCTACAGTTGTGTGCCAACTTTTCTTTCACCCTTCATCTCAGGTGGTTGTATTTCTTGTGCAGCCCACAGATGCTGTGCATGCATGGGGCAAGGACATTAACCTTTCTCTGCACCTCCTCCCAGGCCTCCAGTCTTTGGGAACACAGCTCCCTATTCCCACCTCTGCCAAGTAGTCAGTCTGCCTGATGGATAGATGGTTGCTGTCTGATGTTTGTCAACATTGGTTTCTAGGTCCTTTCTATCACAGTTGCTCTATACCATCTATGATTACATTCCATTCCTTTGAACATACTGACCTGTGTCTCCACCTCCTCTATGAGTACATCTGTCTCTGCCTTAGTGAAGTTTCATTTTCTCCTGTGCCTCTCTGGCCTTCCCTTCTCTTGCTTCCAGTTTTCCTGCACTATTGTCTTGCGTTGTTAGAGTTCCCAGTTGCAAGTTACACCGTGGCAGCTCACTGACTCCTTTTTGTGATGCACCATGCTTCCTTGTGTTGTGCATCATGGCTTTGGCACAAGTGCACTGTGTTTCCTAATACAGTGCACAGGGCATGTTGCAGGGAACAAAAGGAGCAAGCTGCGTTTAGAGCACCATACATCACTCTAGTGCAGCTTTGTGTATCGGGTCCAGCGTGTCAAATGTTAGAAAGAGATAGAGAGACCAATGAATTCAACAGCAGAAAGATAACAGCAGAGTACAAACCTTCACCAAGTCTGGCCTGCTTTTTGGTGGGAGACAAGCAGCATGAGCAGGATATGTCATGGGACCCCAGAAATCTCTCCTGACATTTTGATTTGAGATTTAATTTTTTTATTTGTAATTATTTTGCTTGTCTACTTAGTGTTATAGAAGGCAACATGGGCCCCAAACCACCCCACACACTCCAGCCTGACTGGCCAATTATTTTTTATCACTTGTGTTTTGTAACTTATTTTTATGTGAATGACCTTGCCCACCCCCATCTGGCATTTCAGTTTTTTGATATATCCTAGAAGCTTCACAACTAATAATTGCAATTTATTTTTGTCCCTGACCACCACCTCATCCTACCATGAAGCTCACCTGCCAGTCCCCAGGCCATTGAAACTCCCCCCATTGCCAAGCTGGCTGGGATCTGCATGGTGTGAGACATGAGGTCTGTGCGGGCTATCACTCATGGCAGCTGTGCATTCACATAGGTATTTTTGCTTTTTGTTGCCCCCTTGATCCCGCCCTCCACCCCAGACATCCAGCAATCCACTGCCTGTGCCCTGTTTGTATTTTTACCTTGCTGCAAAAACAAATTACACTCCATCAGGATTCCCAAATTAAATGTGAAGAACACATACAGCAATACAATATGTATGATGTCATATATACCATGACCACACAAGAAATATTTTTTTTACTTGATCTTTTTGTCACGGTTGCTGATAATTGTCCTCTGAATTCAAAGAAATAAATCATTAAATTAAATACTATCATCACCATTGTCTTCAAACACCACCAAGGAAGCACCCTTATTAGGAGACACCTGTTGCAGCTGTTTTTCATCATCGCTTTTTTGTTCCTGCCACTGAACAGGTAAGAGAATTTGTTGAGACTGCCTTTTAGGAAGTTAAGGCACTGTACATTGTTAGGAGTAAGCCTTATGTGGCTATCAGAGACAACATTTCCAGCCATGCTAAATATACACTCATAGTAAACACTAATGGTAGGGCAAATAAGAAGCGTAATAGCAAAGATAGATAATGCAGGTCGGATGTTTTTCTTTTCCAGACAGTTCTCAAAAGGATCATCAGTAATATTAATGAGTTGTTCTCATAAATAGGCATCCACAGTATCAACCAAGGACAGAGAAGATGGCTCTTCGATAGACACATCTGAATTATCAGTTTCCATGAGTTTTGACCAAAAAAGTGTGAGAATCATCTGTGTGCTTTTCAGGATGACCTTCCTTTTTCAAGGGTCATGAAAGAGAACTTTATGCATGACTACCCAGTGTTGATGAAGGAGTACATAGGTTCATAGGTTCATAGGTGTAATACAAGTTTGGGGTGGATTCCCATTATGAACTCATCACCTATTGGCGAAATTTAAATTTCTTCTAACCCATAGATTTATCCAATTCAAATTTAAATTGTTCCAAATCCTTACTGGTGACAACTTCTGTTGGTAAAGAGTTCCATAAGGGAGGCAATCTCTGTGTAATGTTTTTCTCTTAGATGTATTATTTATTTCCATTCTAAACTTCAAATTATGCGATCTTGTATCATACCCTATTTCAGATCTCTGAAGACAAACAGCCTCACATAAGGCCTGATCATGAATAGCTCTATATGTTTGACACATATCACCTCTAAATGCCCTATATTCTAATGAAAAGAGACCCAGAGATTTCAACCTTGTAGTATAATCATGTTATGTTAAACCTCTGATCTTTTTAGTAATTCACCTTTATACCTTTTCTATTGAGACAATTCCCCCCACAGATGTTGGTGTACAGAAGGGAGCACAGTAATCAATTTGTGATCTTACTAGGCTTGAATATAAAGGGATTAATACTTCAGGTTCCCTACTCTTAATATGTTTGAGAATACAAGACAGCGTACCGTGGCATTTTTTTGTAATATTGTTATTGCGAGAAATACATTTTAGATCTTGTGTTATTGTAATTCCCAGATCTTTTTCTGATGTAATAGATTTTAAATTATGACTATTAATCCTATAAGATGCAAGCATATTATTTTTCCCTAAATGCATCACTTTATGCTTTATAGGGTTAAAAGTCATTTTATTCTCGATGGACCACTTAACTAGGTGATCAAGATTGACCAGTAAAATATTAACTGAGACAGAATTATCAACAATACTACCAAGTTTACTGTCATCAGCATATTTATGTAACCAAACTTCCTTTGAATTTTGCATATTTACAATTAATAAATTAAATAACAAAGGGCCAAGCACAGAACCCTGAGGTACTCCACTGCTTATTTCTCCCCATTCAGAAAAATGTCATTTGATGCAAACACGTTGTTTTCTGTTATTAAGCCAGGGTATATCCAATTAACTATATTTTTATTGAAACCATATTTAACCAGTTCTTTAATCAGTATACCATGAGGCACGGAATCAAAGGCCTTTTCAAAATCCAAGAAGATGACATCCACCAGAAGACCCTGATCCAGTGATACACTTACTGGTTCAAAAAAATTGACAAGGTTAAGTTGGCATGATCTACATTGCACAAAGCCATACTGACTTATATCACTAAAATGTATCTTTTGCAAATGGTCTAACATTTTTTCCTTTAAAATTATTTATATTAATTTTCCTATACACGATGTTAAGCTATTGGTCTATATTTACTAGCAAGTTGTTTATTTCCTTTTTTGTGTATAGGAACCACTGTAGCTAGTGTCCATTCTTTTAGAGCATAGCCTTCGTCAAGAGATACATTAAATAATAAAGTAAGTAAATCCACTAGTTCAGAGGTCAATTCCTTAATAAATTTAGTAGGAATTCCGTCCAGACCTGCTGATGAGTTAACTTTAATGACATGAATTGCCCTTATAACTTTTTCAGTAGTAATCAAGGGAACTTCCTGTGTATTACTAATTTTATCTAAATGAACTACATCTTTACTTTTAAAAACATTAAGAAAGTACTTATTAAATTCTTGGGCCATTTCAGATTCATTAACAAGCATTCTATTATCTTTAGTTAATGGGACAATGATAGGTCAATTACCTCTCATTGAACCAACATAATTATAAAATTTATTTTTATTATCCTTTGTTACAGTTGCTAGTTTTAATCTGATTTTTTTCTTAGCACTTCTAATCTTTTTTTTTTACAGAGGTTTGATATTTTTGCTTTTTCTCATTCATAGAATTTTTTTTTATTTTTTATATGCTTTCTTCTTTTTCCTTACTAATCTTTTTAATTTTCCATTTAGCCATAGGGGAACTCTATTTTTGTATTTGGTGTATTTTGTGAATTCAGGAATCCAGGTCTTGATACAATATTTAGTTTTGTTTTTAATAGTTGCCCACAACTGCTCACTATTTTTATTTAATAATTCTAACTTCCAATTCCAATTTTTAAGGTAATGTTTTATTGCTACATAATTGGCTCTGTAAAAGTTTTTAATCTTAGTAGCACCACAGCTTGTAAAGGTGAAGTTTTTAATACACCAAAAAAACATATTATGGTCACTATCCCTCAATGATTCAATTACTTTTGGTAATTCCACTATATTGGTGATGTTTGTAAGGATTAAGTCAAGAAAATTTTCTTTCCTAGTTGGTTCCAGGACAAGTTGATCTAGGTTATGCAAGAGGGTTAAATCTATGAATTTATTCTCTAAGTTTGTTTTCCCCGTAAGTGTAGGCCAACAAATATTTGGAAAATTGCAATCCCCAATTAAAATAAAGTTTTCATAACCCTCCATATGTTCAATAGTTTGTAAGAATATATCATTTTTATTGTTATCCAACATGGTGGCACTAAGTGGAAATTATTGCTGTCACCTCCAATAGATGTTGCATCATAAGATGCAGCATCCACATCACTTGATTCACTTGTGTTGTCATATACAGTTCCTTCCTTTTCCTGTGAAATTGTTGAAATCAGCATGTTTTTGTATTTGAGCTACGAGTCACCAAGATTTGAAGGAGGCAGCTGCGGCAGCTTAAATCAAGGGACAAGGAGAGTGGATAGAAGAACATGTTTGTCTGTTGTGCTATTGTGAAGTCTTCCAGAATTTTGGAATTGCTGTATCAGTCAGGCTGTAAGGGATACACCAGATTTGTCTCCATGTTGGTCAAAACCTCTATGCAGCCTCCTTGTTCAATAAATTTATGATGGGAAAAACCTGGCTTAGAGTAGCATTTTCTTTGCTAATCTGTCAAGTTACTTCCTCAAAGGGAGTCAAGAGCAATGTAAGATGCTCCATGAGCCCCCACCAGAATGAATTCAGCACAACACCATCTGCTATGTTGTGCTTCATGGTATATTCATAGACTGCCTTCTTCTGTGTGAGAAGTCTCTCACACATGTAAAAACCTTGAGTTCCATCTTGCTGAAACATCCTGTTTTAGTTGTTGTATTAGCAAGCTGTTTTTTCTGGAGGTCAGCCAAGATACCATATGATTTTACAGAGTGACTAATACTGTATGGCCACAGATTTTTTTTTTTTTGCAGCTCCCACTAGTGTTACTATACTGTTGTCACTGGAAAGGAACATATTAACAAATTTAATGAATGTGCAAAGCATGGAATGTGAGTAAAATCACCACGTTTCAATGTACTAACAATACTGGCACCATTGTCTGAAACCACTAATTCAGTAATGAGTCTCAGGGGTTCTAACCACTCAGAAATGTTGTGACACAACTCTTCCAAAATATTGTAATCAATGTGATGCCTACCAAACATGTTAATGCAAAGAGCTGCCATTCTTTGTATTCCTTCCAGTACACTGCTACAAGTGGTGGTCTTTCAAAATGATTATGACACTCAATGTGCTGTGATGCACATACAGTCAGTGGTTTGAGAACTCATCCACATATCTGTGATCAGGTGCACAGAACCACATTCACTCTCTTGAAGAGCCAATTTTATTTTACTTTGCATACATTTGTACATTTTGGAAACAGCAAGAGTCACAAACTCTTTATAGCTTGGTATGTTGTAATGTGGAGCAACATATTTTAAAAGGGATCTAAAACCTTCATTCACCACAGAAAATGGTTGCAGCTCCTTGACAATAAATTCAACTATTAACTGATTTTTTTTTTCGCTTTATCTTTTTATTGAAATTTGACTATATAAGAAAGCACAAGTCTTATACAACAGAAGAATATCTTCCATATAAGGTATAAAATATCACTTAAACACAGTATTTAGGGTAAACATATTGGAGAAGCCTTATATACATGTATTGATAATAAAACACAAACCTTGACAGGTTCTAAGTGGAAAGCAATCAATAGAGTATTGTAGAATCATAAACGGCAACTATGTACAAAATAAATGCTAGGACAGGCTATGGCAAGGCATTCAGTAAATTACAAAAAGTGATAAATGTAGTAATATGAACAGTTTTCAGTAATGGAGAGGTAAAGATAAGAGAAAAGTGTGCAAGGAAAGAAAGAAGAGAAAAAAACAAGGAAAAAGGGAAGGAGAGAGGAAGAAAATAGAGAAGGAGGGAATAAAAGAGGAGATATCTGTGCACAAAGTTTCAGGGAAACCTAATCTAAGAGCAAAATAAGAAGAAGGCTAAATATCCCTAAGAATTAGAGTCTAGAAGAACTAGGTTTGATGTACTTGAAGTAATCCTACCAACATCTGTCATATACAGTGACAATTGATTAATTTTTAATGTGACTGGATGTGATTTACTGGAGGCAGTTTTTGTTCAAGCATTGCAGAAAAGTCTGCTGTTTTATTCGTAGCAGTGGCGGGGGCAAAAACATAGGATTCCAGTGGTGCAGCTGTAGCTTTTCCAAATACTTTTATCAGTGAAGCTGAACATGCTTTTTTTTTTCTGCCCTGTCTCTCAGTCTCTTCACCACCACTATTGTCTATATTATTTATATCACAGATATTTGTTCCTTGCTCAGAACTGCTGCCCAGCCAAATGATTGAATGTGCTGTTTGCAAATGCCTTTTTAATGATGTTGTCCCAAACTGGCTCTCACTTTCCCCCTGCTAACTTCCCAATGACAAAAAGTTCAGACAGTAAAACATTCAGTTTTGGGACGTATATGAAAATAGCTCCACAACTGAGGTGGAACGTTTTATCATAATGCCAGGAACTGCAGCAATTTTGGTGACAATTTTCTGACCCTGATTCATGCACACTGTGGCTGTCCCCAGAAGAGCTACCATGATTATTGATTGTTTTTCCACTACTGGCTCTGGTTACTGGTGGTGCTTAATATATGTGTTTTTTCTTTTGGGTGGGGGAACCCAAGTGATATCCTCTAACTTATCAGTATCACATTCTGATTCATCACCTTTGGAAGAGCATAACTATGATATATTGTGATCATGATCTTCTTCTTGTACATTTACAACCTGTTCTTTAACAGATGCAATGCTTTCTGATGAAGGATCCTGATATGCATGAGTGGCATATCTTAGAGTGCCACGTCTAGTAGTACTAAATACAACTTTTTCCCAACCATTGACTTTCTAAGTCTGTGTTGTGGCTGCCTGATTTTTTTTTTAATTTAGGAAACTTTATTAGTTTTTCAAAACATACAATCAAAGCACAGGAAAATACCGTATCAACACTGTCCAGGTAACCCCTGGGGCATGCAGCCCCGGAGCATAATGAAATTATAACTAGCTAATGAAGCAGGACAGGTAAACTTTCAGCCAATAAAATTACATAAAGAAATATATAGACTATATCAATCCCCCCAAAGCACAATAAAATCAGTAATTAATCAACACCTGCAGTGTACAAAGCATGCAACTTGCCCCATTTCCTGTCCCATCTTTTATAAGTATTGTGCAGGCAGGCAATCATGTATTCCATTCTCAAATTAGATAGCAGCTCTTGCACCCATTCATTGTAAGAGATCAGAGTTTGATCTAGCCAGTGTCTGATGACCACTTTCTTTACTGAAAGGGAGATAAGTGCCATGAAATATCTATGTTCCCTTACTGGGATTAAAGCCATATCCCCTAAAATACAAATCACCAATTGGAACAGTCCCTGTAACCCCAACAGAGGATCAGCTGTACTCTCAATTAGAATCCAAAGCGGAGCTACCATGGGACAGGATCAAAAAATATGTAGAAGAGTGCCCTCCTCCCTCCCTCCCACACCTATTACACATGGGTGATTGTGACCACCATACACACTAGTTTCTGTGGGGTGTAGTACAGATTAATCAGAATATTGAACTGCGTGTGTCGCAGCTTATCCTGTCCTACATAGTGGTAGGTACTTTCCCAAATACTCAGCCAGTGTTGTGGGGGGAGAGAGAACACTTTGTCCCAATAAGGAGAGGAACCATCAATTTCAGGAGCATATATGGAAAACAGTGTACTATATAAAGATGACACAGCATGTTTTTGGGATACCTGAGGGAGAGTTGCAGAGAAAAAATTGGAAAAGTCAGTGGTCCAAGACCCCTGGCCAAACCACTGTAGTAACACATGTCTTAACTGATAAACCCTAAAAATGTACTTCTGATTCAAGCCTTATTGCTGCAATATTACCTCTGAAGGCTTCATAGTGCCATTGCCTAATAAATCCATGACCGTTAAGGCTCCCTCCTGCCTAAGCCAGTTTTCTGCAATAGATTGCCCCCCATTTTGAAATTTAAATTCTGAAATATAGGTTTTGAAATGTCTTTTGCAATAGAAGACTTTACTAGGATCCAAAACTGAGAATAAACTTTAAGTGAAATTCCCATGACAGTATCCTTCACCTCAGCAGGAAGATTGGTCCAAGGGATATATCTCAAGGTAGTCGCATCAAATCCATATTGTTGTAACCTATACACTTCCAGATCTAACCATGAAGGTTGATATCCCTCAGAGAGGCCCAATTAGGAAGGGAGGAACCACTGAAATAATTTACTAAAGTGGCTGGAAAAGTAGTAAATCAGGCAATGAGGAAGCTTAATGCCTCCTAGTTGTTTTGGAGCTACCAATTTCTTGTATGCCCTTCTAGGAGCTTTATCCTGCCAGATAAATTTTGTGATGATTTAATGTAAATGCTGGAATCATTTTAGTGTTATCCAAAAATTAAGCATGTGCAGGGGGTAGAAAATCCTAGGGAGTATGTTCATTTTAATAACAGAGATTCAACCCCATAAGGAAAGAGGGAGAGCTTGCCAATGAGACAAGTCCTGTTGCACCCAGCTCACCAGGTCCTCCAGGCTGAGTTTATGCATAAGTGACAAATCTTTAGCCATATACAGCCCCAGGTACTTAACAGTTTGAGGAGACCACGTTAAACCCAAACATATTACCTGCTGCTTGTTGACTGTGACATTGAGAGAAAGGACTACAGTTTTGTTAATATAAAGCTTATAATGAGAGAAGGTACTGAATTCTTCAATGGTGCTTACTGCTGCTGGAAGGGTAGTATCCATGTGGGTAAGATGGAGCAAGATATCGTCCGCATATACAGACATCAAGAAGACATTAGGGCATACTGGGATGCCTGTTACTTCCTGAGACTTGTGAAGTCTCCAGAGTAGGGGCTCCTGGTATAAATTAAAAAGGAGGGGTGAGAGTGGGCAGCCCTGTTGGGTGCCAGAACCAAGAGGAACAGAGGAAGAAAAAAACCCATTACAGTAAACTTTTGCAGATGGAGGGGAGTACAAAACTCACACCCATCTTATAAAATCTTATGAGAAACCAAACACTTCAAGGGTGGTAAACAAAAAAGACTAGTCTACCCTACCTCAGATCAGGTGCATAACCTGGGCATTATCGTTGATGGTGGCTTGACCCTGAGGTCCCAGGTGTCAGCCATGATCAAATCCTCATTTCACCATCTGAGGAATATCTCCCAGGTGAAACACTTGATTCTACGGGGTGACCTTCCAACATTGATCCATGCCCTCATTACCACCCATCTTCACTACTGCAATGACCTCTACCTAGGGCTGTCTGGGGTTAATACCCGCTGCCTGCAGCTAGTGCAAAATGCTGTGACCAGACTTTTGACTGGTACATCCAGGACCAGTCATATTACACCTGTGCTGCATAAACTGCATTGGCTGCCAGTTCAGTGGCGAATCACCTATAAGGTAAACTTGCTTACCTTTAAAGCCCTACATGAATAGGGACCCAACTACCTGAAAGATCTCCTGACCTCTTACTCCTCCAGTCGCCCTCTCCAATCTGCGAATGAGGGATTGCTGGAGATTCCCAAGGTTTGTCTTAAAACATCAGGAGCTCTTGCTTTTTCATTTGTAGCAACAACCTTGTGTAATTATCCACCTCGTCGGTTAAGAGAATGCCTGACCGTTAACAGTTTTACATCTCTACTGAAAACTTATTTATTTTTGTTGGCATTCCCTCTCTAATTGTTAAATTAAATGACTGTTTTTAAAATGTATTATATTATGGTTTATGCTGTCGTTTTACACTATGTATAATAATAATAATAATAATATTAATAATTTTATTTGTATAGCACCTTTCAGAATATCAAGGTGCTGAACAGTTTTAAAATCAAGTTCAAAACTCCAAATAAAAATCATAAAAACATCCATATAAAAACAACATATCATCATAATAACAAATTTATAATAAAATCCAAACATACTCAAATAACATAATTATCTGAGAAGGCCATATTCCATAAATACGTTTTCAAATCTTTCTTGAATAACTCCACGGAGATGCACTGCCATAACTGGCATGGTAGAGAATTCCAAAGAGTGGGTGCAGCATGCAAAAATGCTCTGCTGCCAGAGGATTTTAGGCTCACTCTTGGGATCTCTAACAACCCCATGTCGGCCAAGCGGAGTGATCGGTCAGGGCAGTAAGGAACCAGGAGGTCTTTCAGATAGGCTGGACCCTGATCATGCAGGGCTTTGAAAGTCAGTAAAACGACTTTAAAGTTGATCCGCCACTGTATAGGAAGCCAGTGCAGTTCGCGCAGCACGGGAGTGATATGACAGGACCTACTTGTCCCAGTCAACACCCGGGCTGCAGCATTCTGCACCAGCTGTAGGTGATGGATTTCAACCCCAGAAAGCCCAAAGTAAAGGGCGTTGCAGTAGTCCAGGCACGAAGATACAAAAGTATGGACCAATGTTGGCAAGGAGTCAGACGGAACAAGGTGCCTAACCCTGGCAATGTTCCTAAGATGATAAAAGGAAGTCTTGACAGTGGCTGACACCTGGGATTTAAGGGTCAGCCTGTCATCAAGAATAAACTCAAGGTTACGCACCCATTCTGAGGACGGGAGAGACACACCACCAAGGAAAATTCCAGATGGTGCGTCAGTACACGGCCTCGCAATCCGGCCACCTGGGTCCACGACCAGAACCTCTGTTTTCTCTGAGTTCAACTTTAGCCAACTAGAATCCATACAGTCTTGGATCTCCCCCAGACCATTGTTAAACACCAAGAGAGCTCCATCCTGGTCGGGTGCAAAGGACAGATATAGCTGGGTATCATCTGCATAGCAGTGAAACCTCAGCCCATATCGTCTAATGATACTTCTGAGGGGCAGCATATACACTGCAAACAACATGGGTGACAGCACAGATCCCTGAGGCACTCCACACAACAAAGAAATTGGGTCAGAGGGAAAAATCCCTGACACAACTCTTTGTGATCTCCCGGTGAGGAATGACGTGAACCATTTAAGAACGGTTCCAGACATTCCATAAATTTGCCTCAGGCAAGCTAATAACACCATGTGGTCCACAGTGTCAAAAGCTGCAGAGAGATCAAGAAGAACAAGAATGGAACGTCTCTTCTGATCCCTCACCATCAGAAGATCATTTAACACCCAAACCAGTGCAGTCTCGGTGCTGTGTCTTTTCCGGAAGCCAGACTGGAAGGATTCGAAGACATTATGGATGGTTAAATGGTCATCCAGTTGGACAGCTATGACCTTCTCAATAACCTTCCTGATAAAGGGGAGGCTAGAGATAGGCCGGTAGTTTGAAAAACAGTCTGGGTCCAAGAAAGCTTTCTTCAAAAGAGGAGTCACCACTGCCTCTTTCAGGGAGCAAGGAAACTCACCTGACTCCAAGGAGCACCAGACTATTTGCACCAGGACTGGACCAATGATATCAGAACAGCCCAAAATAAGGGGAGTCGGTCTGGGATCCAAACCGCAACTTGTGGGATGCATAATATGGACGATCCTCATAATGTCCACGAACTCAAGTTGACAAAAGGAACTCCAGGAGAATTGGGGCACTGTGATCCCATGCTGTCCAACAGCATCACCCTTAGAGGTTGCTAGACACAGGTTCGCCCTGATGTCAGCCACTTTAATTGCAAAGTATAGAGCTAGCTCATCGCACTCTACTTGTGAAAAAGCTTTCCGAACTTGCAGGCAGGCTGGGTTGCACAGTCTGTCTACCATTCGAAACAGCTGAGCTGGTCGATTCTGAGCAACTGCAATCTCTCTGGACAGGAATTCTGCCTTCTTATGGGTGATTGCAGATTGATAGCTAACATAATGTTCTATCAACCTAGAGTGGTCGGCATCAAGAGCGGACCTGCACCAGCGATGCTCTAACCTTCGCCCCTGTCTCCGCATCTCCCTCAAGGTCCTGTCAAACCACGGGGATCTGGGATGAAGGGATAGGAGGCGCTCATGAACAGGAGCAATAGAATCCAGAGCTGTCATGATGGCCTTATTATAGGCCAACACCAATGCTTCTGGACTACTGCTCACCGACACAAAGGATGATAGGTCAAGGACCGCCACTAGACCTTGTGGAGTAACATTCCGTAATGGGCTGTACCTGATCATCTCCACAGGGGCTGGTCTTCTCAGGAGGGGTGCAAAAATTGAACCTCACGGTGTAGTGATCAGACCAGGTGACTGGTTCCACCCCATGTCAGATGCGTCGATCCCTAGAAGGAAGACTAAGTCTAAGGAGTGTCCAGATTTATGTGTAGCAGTGGAAACCACCTGTGTGAGGCCCAAAGAAGACATCAATTGGAGGAAGTGATTACCAAAATTAGAGAGTTCATCGTCGACCCAGGCATTGAAATCACCCAGAACCATCAATCTGGGTGACTCAAGCGACATGTCGACGAGGAAGTCTGCTACTTCCTGTAAGAAACATTTCCCATCTCCAGGTGGACTGTAGATGAGCACAATTCAAACACCTACACCTGCTATGACTGTGCACTCAAAGGACCCAGCCTTACCTACTACTACATTCATGAGACCCAATTCAGTCTTGAAACAGACTGCAACCCCCCCCACCCCGCGGTCCAGTCTCGGGTGGTGTATCACTGAGTACCCAGCTGGAGTCATGGCCTCCAATATCTGGTCTGAATTTTCATCCAGCCAGGTCTCAGTGATGCAAGCCAGGTCAGCCGAACCAACAAGATCGGCAATAATGGCGGTCTTATTCCTCACAGACCTGGCATTGCATAACACCGTCCGAGTTGGACAAACTTCGGGGGTTGTCAAGCCTGTCTGTCTACTATAATCAGTAGTGCCCTTGGGTATGGATACCAGACAAGGTAAACCTCAATCTGGATTCCATTTTGCCCCAGGGCACTTTCTGGACCTGACTACCCCGATACGATGATCCCGCTCGTTCATCCTCCCCTGTTCGCCACCCCCCACTCTCCCATGAACAATGCCCAGTGCTCTACAGCGCTGGTAAATATCAAATTGAAGAGGAGGAGTAACCAAGGGGTGGAGGTCGTGAAGGGAGGAGGGTGAATAGCGCACCGCCATGCGGACTAGAAGCCAGCACATGTCGCTATTTAACTACAATACACACCAAAACCCAAAACAACAAACTAAGTTAACAATCACCCAACAAATAAAACACAGTGAGTATAACATTAAAGAAAAGTCTTCACCTGAACTATTTCCTACCCCCTGGTTACTCTCACCACTGGGAAGAAAAGAGGGTAAGGCACTCTCACTGCCTAACCATCATGGGAAATATTAACAGAGGACAAAGAACTAAAACTCCTCCCAAGTTCTCTCACAACTAGGGGGTGATGGTATTTGTTCTTTCTCACAGCTAGGATAGATCCAGAAGCAAATGATTTGATACCTTTTAATGGACCAACATAGATGTAACAACAAGAACAAAGTGCTCTAGCTTTCGGACCAACCAGTCCTTCTTCAGAAGCTCATGGCAGTTGTTTAGAAAATACAATACTTATAACAGCTAGATAATGCAGAGAAAAACAGAAAAAAATCCCCATTGGTTTAAAATACTCATTTAAAAAAAAACAGAAGATGATGTGAGAGAAGTTTAACAGTACAATACTGCCTCAGTCCGAATGAACCTTGGGTTCAGATGTGCTTGGTGCAACACACATGCAAAGAATCCTACTGCACATAAATTTAATTGACATAAGATAACACTGCTGAAGCAAATAACTCCCAAATCAAGCCATGAGTGTCACAGTCAGTATAAGGATGTGATTACTGAAAGGCAACCCCCACCCAGCTTAAAGACAAACTAAGATAGTTATAGGGCTCATGAAATCACAATGTATGCATTAAAGACAAGAATTACCAGTAAAGTTGTCTAAAAAACATCAGTGCACACTGTGTGATGTGTAAAACATAGCTGAACATGCTACCCAGCTGTATTCTCAAGCTAAATAAAAGGCCCAAGAAATTACAAAAACCTCAGGACTATATAAATGATAATTTAAATATAAATTGATAATATTAGTGTTAAAAAACTCTAGTCGAGGAACCTCAAGGAATTCAGACCATGCAGCCTGATATGTACTGATGTCAATATATACTGAGAATGTAGCAACTTCATGTACCACAAGTGTCAAGGGAATCTGAAAAAGAGATAAAAATGTAATTTATCTCCTCCTGTTCATACAAACAATACAAGCTAACCCACCCCACATCACAATAATGTGGGTGAGGGAGATACATAGCTTAAACGAGATGTTGTCTCTCTCTCTCACAGCTAGGAAGAAGACAAAAATTATAAATCAAAAAAAAAAATAAAATAAAATATAATAAAATAAATAAGCACATAAAACTTATGGACACAAAGTCCTCTCACCACCTAGTGTCCAAGAGCAATAGTCAGCAATCGCTCGATGCAGGTCTAAAATTTAACATAGTGAAATGAAGTCCAAAAAGTCCAGAGTTCCACAGAAATTTGCTCCCTAACAGAGTGTTCTTTCAAAAGAGTCTAAGCCACCCTTACCAAAGAACCATGAAAAATACCACTCATGTAGCATTTTCATGGTCCAAGGGAGTGAGGTACTCCAGCCAGCTCCCCGACTAGAAAGATACCCCAAACCCCCTGCAGTGTAGCAAAACTCCAAGCAGACACCCACCGGGGCAATCCAGCAACAGTGGCTGCCACCAGAAACTCCACAGACAAATCAATAGTAGGCAGTCTCCGGCAAAGTCACCGATCAAAAAACGGACAGCCTCAAAACTCTGAACCCCAAGAACTGTCCAGTGCTTTAATTCCTTGACTTCTGCAGATCCTGACAGAGAAATTCCTCCCAAAAGTAGAGAGCCAAAACAGTAAATCCCAAAGTCCAGAATTTTGAAGGGAAGGAGAGAAGAAAAGCCCAACCAGCGTCACTCTCTGGAACGAGCCCACCACAGTGTTCTCATGTATCAAAACAGCAGGGCTCTACAAGCCCTGTTCTATCCAAAATATGTAGCTTTCCTCTATCGCAAAACTCAGCCAAGAAAGTCTCGGGACTGTGAAATCCTAGTGTCCACTAGACAGGGTAAAACTCCTCGCCCCTTCCGCTATGCCGAAGTGGCCTTGTACGGGCGTGAACTTGTGTCCACAAGGATCGTAAAACTCGCCCCGCCGGGCTCTGCGCTGAAATCTGAAGGAAATGAGCAGAAAACAGGGAGCCCGGCTGAGTCCCTCCACAGAATAAATCCAGCCACGACGACAAATCCAGCACCGAAACTGCGAGCTTGGAAGAATAAAAATACAAAGCAAAATTAAACTAACAACGTGCTGAAAGAAACTAAAAATAAAATGGACTCAAAACGCAAGCGACAGCAACACGCCCAGCCTGGCGGCCATCTTAACACCTTGATTATGAAAGGTAATATATAAATAAAGTTGCTTTGTTTTGCTTTGTCATCAAAAGCCTTCTCTGTATCCAGAGAGCCCAAAGTCATGGAAATATCCATCTCCCTGGATGCAGGGAAGCTATGAGACAGCTTTTGCAAATGATCTAAGGAGGGCTGGTTAGGTACAAAGCCCACCTGATCCTTGGACAGATGACCATCCTATACCTGTAGAACCCTAGTGGCCAGTATTTTAGCCAGGATTTTAATGTCACAGTTGATTAATGAAATGGTCTGTAATTTCCCACTACCTCAGGGGATTTATCAGGTTTTAGGAGTACCACAATGAGAGCTTCAAGGAGCCCTGGATCTGGTATGCCGTTTTGTGGATGTAGGCAAAAAACATGAAAGGGGCAATAATTGTTCCAAGAAAACTTTATAAAAGTTGTGAGTAAAGCCTTTAGGGTCAGGGGATTGATCTGGAGAGAGACTAGCTATAGCCTGGTGGATCTCCAGTAGTGAGATGGACCTAGCCAGCAAAGACTGCTGCTCTTGTGTTAATCTCAGAAGTTCACACTGTTGAAGATATGATAGGAGATCAGAGAGAGACTTTAGGGAGGGCCGGGCAACATAGAGTTCTCCATAAAAGGGGCAAACTCCTGGGCTATTTCCTGGGGACTAGACAATATAGTCCCATCTCTCACTTTAATGTATGCAACCAGTCTGGAAGATTCCACTTGCTGCAAACAGAGAGCCAGGAGACGGCCCGCCTTGTCCCCCTGGTCAATGTACTTTGCCTTAGTTTTAATTAAAGCATACTCCGCCCTTTCTTTTATTAAAGTTGCATATTTATCCCGCAGAATTGTCAATTCCTGCAAAATATCTTCCAATGACTGTTGGAAAGGGTAGTCTCAATGGTAGTGATCTGCCGTAGGAGATCCGCTGCCATTCCAACCTTAGCTTTTTTGCATTTGGAAGCTAGGCAGATAAGTTCCCCCCGATAAAGCATTTATAGGCTGCCCACTCCAGATCTACATTCCCCACTGAACCCAAATTTAGCTGATCAAACCATGTGATTCGGTCCTTTATGTGGTCAACTAGAAATTTATCAGATAACAATTGGTTATTGAATTTCCATATTGTGTCCTTATCTCCATTAGAAGTGAGAACCACTGTTAGCCAAACCAATGAGTGGTCAGGTCCAATTTCTACCTCTACTATCCCTGGGAAAAGAAAGGAGCTAAGAAAAATAAAATCCAATCTAGAAAAGGAACCATGGGCTGAGGAAAAATATGTGTACACCAGATCCTGTGGATGTAGGAGCTGCCATAGATCACAGAGCCCCACCGTTTGGATCAGCTCCATCAATGAGCACTGCTCTGAGGATTGTTCCAGTCTGTGAGACCCTGATCTGTCCATATTGGATGTGAGGGTGACATTCCAGTCTCCACCAATAATTAGAAGAAATGGGGGAAATCTAGATATCTGGTCTGCAAGACCCACAAAAAAAGAGGGATCTACTTGATTAGGCCCATATACACACCCCAGGGTGACAGCAGTACGGTCTAATATTCCTTTAACATAGACATATCTATCATTATTGTCAGCAAATGTCTGGTGGTGTTGAAAAGGGACTTGTCTCGATATTATGATAGCTACAGCCCAAGTTGCTGAGGCACCCCCAGCACCATAAAACTGCCCTATAAACTGTCTGTGAAGGAGGGTAGTCTCTGATGCCAACAAATAAGTCTCTTGCCAGAAAGTAACCTGGCACTATACTTGCTGCAAGTGCTTAAAGATTTTAAGTCTTTTCAGGGCAGACCTTGCCCCTTTAACATTTCAGGATGCAACCTTTAGTGGGTTGGCCATATATAGGTTGAAAGTCTTAAGTGCTTCGACCCCTGCACACAGTTGAACCAAATGTTCCAGCCCCGTCCCCACCCTCTCCCCAGCCTCCTGACCCTCCCCTGCCCCTGCCCCACCCCATTTACCAGTGAAAATGCCAACCATTGCAATGCAGGATCCCCCAACACAAATTTCTCACTACTATCACACCCTACCATCCAAGCCATAACATAAACTAGAAACATGACAGGAAAAACACTTAGTTCATGTCAGTCCCATTTACGAGGCTGGGCTTACATTCCCACCCAGACACTGCCCCCCCCCACTAACAAGCATGAGCCCTAGATAGGCTGCAGTGAGCTACCCCAGAGGGAGTAACAATAAGAAGAAAGAAGAGGAGTCCACCATAGTCATAAAAAGGAACTAACCACACTATGCACAGTAACCGTATTAATAACACATTTGTATGCATAAATACTATAAACTCAGTAGGGTGTCCAGGAAACCAGGCCTGCCGTATGTTAATTCTGATTAAAGCAAATCGATAGGAAAAAACATTACATAGCATACAAGTCCAAGCAAACCAGTGGGCTAGCAAGGATCTCCTCATGTAGCACGAAACAGTTCAGGAATCAGTAGATGCATTTCCCTGGCAGCCTGTTCTGAATTTTCAAATGAGTGCCATATGTCCTTACAGTAAACCTGCAATTTCACAGGGTAAAACTGTTGTCTAAACACTCTTGGTGTGTAGGGTAAACAATAAAAATAATAATAATACAGATTCTTGTGTCTCGGAGTCTGCCAAGAAACATTCGAAAACAAGCAAGGAGTACTAATAAAGTTTATTACGCTACTTATGCCAAGCATGTGACAAAGAAAATCACAAGGGAGATGGGTTTCTCACAGCTCCTGAAGAATGTATATAATCTCCAGAATTGTAGATCTTAGATTCTCTAAGATCTTGTTCTACCTCTCCCCATGCTCTAGCTCTCTGCCCTTCTAGAGAAGTTACAATAGTGTCTCGAGAGAGCTACAATGGGTTGCGGACAGCTAAATACTACAGATAACAGCACAGCAACAGAGATTACAACACAGTTACAGATATGAGGAACAATATGTACTGGTCCTAAGTCATTCTCCATTGGACAATGACTTAGGAGACAGAATTACTAATGAGTATCATATGAGACAGAATATGCTTCCATTAGCATTATAGCTTAGACAAAAGAAATGCTGACAGTTCAAACTACATGCACATTTCTTACTTACGTACAATATAAAACATACAGACATAACAAAAGCTGTCTCTCTCTCTGTCAGCTTGCTTAGACAAAGAGAACTGCTGACAGGCCTATTACATGGCACATCTGAGTATAAAACACATTACATATAATATTCTGAGAATATAAGGATACGATAATCACTGATGATCCCCCTGAGTCATCTTATCAGTGATTAGAAAGATTATATATGGAATGTAGGTAAAAGACAATCATAATCTAGATAAATGTATTATAGTGAGGTATAATAAATCATGCATGACAATATTAGCATATCTTAGCAGCAAAGCACATTCCTAGCACTCATATCTATATATAAGTGCAAAATAGCAGTATCACAGTACAATAGGCCAGAAATACAGTGTGAGGTGTATGTGAGGTGTATGTGGGACGATAGGGGACATAACCCTGGCACAACAAAACATTTTGAATTTTATGGAGGCAGCTAGTACTTTACCACCACAGGGTGAAATGATGCCCTCTTTTGTCTCACAGTAGTAATCAGGTCTTGTGAAATACGTGTCCGTTACCCTTCCCAGGATATTTCTTTTAAGTCCCTGCATTTTGCTAGCACATGTTGCTTGTCCAGAAAACTAAGTAACTTGACTCTAAGAGGCACGGAGGACACCTGGGCTGTGGTCTGGCCTGCAAGGTGCAGTGTGCTCACTCTACAATATAGCTGGAGTGGTTTGGTGATGGCCCAACAATCTTCTCCAGGAATTTCTGAGTGAAAAGTACAGGCGAGGGAGATTCAGCATCCTCAGGCAGTCCACAAATCACCAAATTGTCATTCCTAATTCTACCTTCTAAATCCTGGAATTTCCCCTCTACTTTTTGTAACTTCTGGCACAGCAAGGAGAGTGATTGTATGAATTCCCTGATAGGCTGCATTTCAGCCAAAAATCACTCTTCGGACGGGGGTGGTAAAAGTATCAACCTGGCTGGAAGGGGCCCTGTGAGCTTTGGTCTTCTTGCTACCTTTTTCCGGCTTGGCACGTGGCATGTGAGTCCATCCCTGGATAACTGCAATAAATTCTGGGACAAATTAACTACCAGGTGAATGCTGAGGTAGTGTGGTTTACTTTTCTTGTATGAACACTGGTAAAATACTTTATTTAGCTGATGATTTTAGAAGGGAGAGACGGGAGCGGTATGAATGTGTGGCTGCTAGCGCTGAGGCATCACATGACCATCTGCTTGATTTTTTTTAAACTCTGCTTTATTCAAAGAATAAGTAAACCAGTTACAATTAGAAAACGTCATTCCAAACGTTAAAACTCAGGAGTCAATGATTCCATATTCTTGCAAAATTAAAGCTAAAAGAGAACTATACTGCCATGTTACTAAACATCATCCCAGATAAATCGATAAAAGTATAACCATCCGGTGCTAGCTAGGAATCATTAACAGGAAAAAACAACAACCAAATTAACTTGATTTAATTTAATGCCCCGGTGCACCACACCATAATAAGGGGAAAAAAAAGAGGAGGAGGAGGAGGGAAATACCTTCCCATTTGATGGCATCTTGAATTGAAAAGCCAAATTAACCCAGAATAGCACTCTGTGTCAATTGACATAGCTTTTGTAGGCCAAATTTCTAAGGGGGTGGGTATAACGGGTAACCCACAGGCAAGACAAAAAACTCAGCTCGGGGCTGGGGAATCTCACCCCCAGGCTGTAAGATTCCAGATCCTACAAAATCAAACATTAGTCAACATCTGGGGAAATGAAGGCCTCCTTCTTCAGATGACCCTCCTCCCACTGAAGCCAGGGATGCCACCTTGCCAGGTGTTTCTCTGGTCTCAAATGTAATCAGTCAGTAAGGTTCTTCATCCTGAAAACCTGTTTCATATGAGTAACCCAATTAGATACTGAGGGGGGATCTTTCTGTAGCCAATGCGCAGAGATGCATTTCAACACCACTGCCAAAAATACCAAGGCTACTTTGAACCTGTCAGCAGACAAGTAGATCACCCTGGGAAGGCTGAAAACCCAGTCTGCAAAATTATTAGGGATATCATATTGTAGTATTTGCAAAACCACATCCTGTATGTTAGCCAAGAATCCACTCAATTTGGGACATGCCCAGACTACATGCCAATGGGAGCTGTCCACAGCCCCACCAACAGTCTGCAGTGTGAGTACTACAAAAATGTTTAGTGATTGTGGATGTTCAAAAATATTGAATTAGGATCCTGCCAAATAATTCACACCAGGTTAGAGAAGATGTCACTGTCCAGTCAAACCGCAGAGGTTAATCGCAGTCCTCATCTGTTATGACACAAGTCGCCTCCCTCTCCCAGGCCAAATTTATTTTGTTAAGAAGACTGGCTCTTGCATTACTTAATTTTCCATAGGGATCAGAAATACACATTATTTTTCCAATCAGGGTTACCTGTTTTTGTGTTTTACTTTTACCTGATTTTTCTGACAATGCCAGCAGTGCTGCACTACTTTGATCAGGGAATTCACTAACATTGTTTTTGTGTTTCTGGCTGTGTTGCTTCATCTTTTTCTGGTTGTGTTTAGTGGTGGAGGAAGTGGGCTCAATTCGCTCTGCAAAGTAATGTGCGGAGCAAAGGCGAATTCATGGAGTACTCAGAAATGTGAAGTTGAGTAATTCGCGATATAATGGGTAAAGCGAAGTCCATTGAAAACAATGAATTCTCATTATTCCACCTTCCCAGACCACTACTCCACCAATTTTAAAGGCAAAGTGCATTGAAAACAATGTACTTCACCTCACTTCGCCTTGTTTTTAAGCTACGAAGGTGAATTTTGCAGTGATTCATGGGATTTCAGGTAACATGGGCTCTATATTGTTCTGCACAGCCTCAGTTCAGGGTAGTGTGTGTAGGAAGCTGTTGGAGACAGTGTGCTCTGAGAGCTGTCTGTGATTCAAACCTTCTAAAAGTTGTTAAAAAAGCCTTTTTGAGTAATTTGTGTTTGCTCAAACTTTAGTTCATCGATTGTAGGAAACCCCCTGTGCTCATATCATTGAGCGTTTTTGTTTGTGTGTGGATTTTGCATGTTAATGTGCAACAATGAGTCTGTGTTGTAAGAGACAGTGAAAGTGTGCTTTGAGGGAGGGGCGTATCTGTGGTGTAGGTAGATTTAAGTTGGAGAACTAGGAAGTTCTTTGTTTCTTGGTTATATTTTTGTTATATAGCTGACTGTGTTAATGTACACACACTAATATTGTCAGTAATTGTTGAAATTTTTTTTGCTGATTGTGTGTTTTGTGGATCTGGTGCAGCAGTTCATAATTTCATGTTGTTTACAATACGTGGTATATTACTGAAGTTTTCTATTTGCTATGCATTACTTGTAGACAAATTGTGTGTGTGTGTGTATGTGTGTGTGTGTGAGTGTGTGTGCAGTTCGTGGCATCAAATAATACATCTTTTATTGTGCCACAGTGTAATTGTCGGCGCAGCAGTGTGAACCTGTTATCCACTGCAGCTGCTTGATTTTGTACTGCCATTGTGGTATCTTTTCTTTGTTTTGCTGCTTGCTCTGCCATAAAAATCTGCAGTCAGTGCCCCCCCCCCCACTGGCAAAAGGAATTATTTTCCATATTAGATTGTTGGTGGCTTCAGCACTGCTGGTTAGTTAAGGTGTTGTTGAACTTGTGAATTTGTGTCTGTATCTGTTGCTGAAGCCACAGTTGTTTTTTTGGCTTCACATCCAGTGTCCCCCCACCCAGAGTAAATTTTCCAAAATCTAAATTTGTTTAGAATATTGTTCTTGATCCTCCAAAATGGCCGCAAAGAGACGTGCAAGCAAAGCTGTTTCTCTCCATGGCACTGCTGCCAGTGGTAAGATTGTTTGTGGCCATGGTAGCACACAGACTCAGAAGTGCATTGCTGATGTGAGGAAAGGTATTTCTCCTGCAATGTGTTTTACCACTCAATCAGTAGCTTCACTCATAGTTGGAGGAGATGATGTTGTCCCAGCCAGTGGTGTTAGTGCAGTTGCTGGTGGTGGTATGAGTATTGCTGCCTCAAGTTCCACTTCTGCCAAGTGTACCGTGTCCAAAAATATAGTGGAGTGTGAAGCAGTGCAAGTGAGTGGCAGTGTAGATGATGGCATACTTCCCAGTAACATCCCAGTAACTGAACTTCAGAATTCTGATAATCATGTCAATGATAGCATACAATGTGACATTTCTTCCACTGTGGTTCAGATCACACATTTTCCTTGCAGTGATTCACAGTGTGGTGAAAAAATATCAAATTATGGTGGTGTTGATGATGATGATGAATCTGAAGATGATGATGTTGCTGTTGTTGCAACATGCAGTCCACGTGCCAGCATCCAAACAGAAGATGTGGATGTGGGTGATGTTGATGAATATGATGATGATGTAATTGACCCCAGCTGGGAACCGGAGAAAAAGAAATTCAAGGTGGCTGTGTCTGGGTCTGTTTGCATTAACCCCCCCCGTAAAAACTTGTGATTTACCAGTTTCAGTTGATGATGATGATGATGATGATGTTGACCCAGTAATAATGATAGGTAGTTGTGGTGGTCAGTTGCAGTCCACATGTGTTCTGCCTGAAAAAAATCACGTAGCACCCCCACCAACTTCATGGCTTAAAAGAACGGAGTCAAATAAGCAGCAATAGGGACATGTTAAAAGTAAAGCATCACAATCCCTTGTTTGGGATTTTTTTTGTGCAAGATGCAAATAATGAGTCAGTTGCAATCTGCCAGGTTTGCCATGTGCGTGTGAGTCGAGGTAAAAAATGGGAGCCATCTTGGCACAGGAGGACAGTATACCCATCTTAAGAAAAGGCACAAGGCACTGTGGACCCAGCACAAGATGGTAGCTAGGTAGCTAATATCACAGTGGGGCATTCACCCTCATCATCAACCATAACGAGCATGTTATCCCCTTCCATGGCTGTTAAATCAAGTAGGAAATTAAATGTGTGCAGTAGTGATGAAATAAGAGCAGAGGATTATTGCAGGCATGATGAGGTGGAGGAGCATAATGATTTTGAAATGTTATCCAGTGCTGGTGAGAGTAGCAGTTTTGGTGGTGGTGGTGGTGAATGCAGTATGTCTAGTGCAATTGGTACATCAACCCTGGTTGGTAAATGTGGCAAAACAACTGCATTTGTGGGTTTGTCGTCATCACCTATGCAACTGTCATCATCAAACGTCCACACCCCACCCCCTGCCTTTTGCAGAGCAGAACCATTTGTCATCACACCCCATGTAAAACATTTGTCAGCCCACATTACAGAGTGTTTTTGCTCATAAGCTAAAGTACCCACCCAGTCCTATGGTGTCACATGAACTTAATGCTGCTGTAGCTGAAATGCTGGCAATTGATCTTTTGCCTTTTTCCTTTATAGAGAATTCTGGGTTCTGGTGGTTGGCTGCATGTGCCTGTCCAAAATGGAAAGTCCCATCCAGGACATACTTTTCTACCCGTGCTGTCCCCCAGTTGTACCACACTGTGTCCAACTCAGTAAGACATGCCCTTCAACATTCCTCCTATCCATTCATCCATTTAAGTATGGATATGTGAACAAGTGGCAGACAGAGGGGAGTACATATTTGTGTATAACTGCACATTGGGCGTTGGTGCCGGGGGTTGTTTGTGCTGTTGGTAGTGTGAATAATCAGTGCAGTAAGGTGAAGTGTCATGGTAGCAATCTTCCTTGAATTCGACAACATGCAATGATTGCTATGCACAATGTGACCTGTTTACACACTGGTGAAAACATGTTGGACGTGGTACTGACTGAAATTGACAAGTGGCTGAACCCCCTGTCCCTGAGAGCTGGGTTCATAGTAAGTGACAACGGGTCAAATGTGGTGAAAGGCATCATGAATGGTGGCTTTTTTCGTGTTCCATGCATAGCCCACTGTTTACTGTGATACAGGAGTTTCTGCAGCACCCTGATGTAAAGGAAATGCTGACAGTTGCACACCGTATCTGTTCTCACTTTTCATGATCTGCATAGGCCCGTGACCAACTGTGGCAGTTGCAGATGCGAAACGGCCTCCCTCAGCACCGCTTGAAGCTGGAAGTTGTCACCCGGTGGAACTCCATTTTATACATGGCAGATAGGTACAAAGCCATCTCAGAATATCTTGTGATGCACACTAGCCATGACAGATCCGGGGTCTCCATGTCTATGATGACTGAACAGTGGTGCCTCATGGACTCTGTAATAACAATTTTGCGGCCTTTTGAACATGCCACACAGGCAGTGAGTGGTGAGTCTGTCTCCATTAGCCAATCAATTCCACTGCTGCAGGTACTGAGGCAGACATTGGTGAATGTACAGCATGGCCTTTATGTTGCTGGAGACAGTGCTAGCAGTATGTTGCTGAAACACATGCTGAAAGTATTCAACCAGAATCATCACATCTTGAGCATTCAGAGTAGTGACAACTTTACAATAGCAACAATGCTTGACCCAAGATACAAATGTGAAATTGCCTCAGTACTGGAGGGAGGGCCTGAACAAGTAAAAACTGTCAGTGGGCAACTGGTACACTTGGCTCATGGGACACAGAAGTCACGTGCCAAGATCAGCATACCTCAGCAGCATAATCAGGCTGAAGGTGCACCTGGAGGAGTATCAAGTATATCCTGTAAGGGGAAGGGGACTGCAGTTCCAGGTGGTCTGTCATCCAAAGCGGTTGGTGTCAACCCACTTTGGGAGGCTTTGTCCCAAGTGGGGATTTGTGAAATAAATGATTCTGGAGAACAGGATGATGCATCAACCATTGGACTGAGTGCGGCACAGATAATGGTTGACTCATATTTGTTTGAAAACAGGCATCTGTCAATAACTGATGATCCTCTTTTATTCTGGAGAGAAGAGGTCAGTGAATGGCCAGAGCAGACTGCAGTGGCACTGAAGTACCTGACATGCCCACCCCCAATGCGTAAGTGTACAGCGGGTATTCAGCTCAGCAGGTGCAATAGTTAGGAACCATTGGACAAACCTCTCTCCTGCAAATGTTAGTTTGCTAACATTCATAAAAATGAATGAGAGGCACATACCAGCAAAGACTGCAACCTCGTTAATCATACCCCATCCTAGTCATGGTTTTGGTGATGTAGAAATGAACCATTCTGGTGTCACTGGCAGCGGCAGCATGAAACAGCCTACCACTGACATAGATGATTACACAATGGAGAAAGAATTTCCCAGTGGTCAGACTTTAGACATAGATGACTGAGAGGACAGCTTTCTTTATGAGGATGATGATGAGGTTAATGTTGGCAGGTTTTAACTGAAATTGTTAAATGTCTGTGACATTTGCTGTATAATACATGTTTTTTTTTCAAAAGGTTCAGTGAGTGCCCCACTTAGAGTGTGACTCAAATTCCATATGTCATGTCATATTTGTAACAGAGAGCACAATATATCTTGGCCCATGCCACCACCATAAGACCGCTGTTAGCCACTGCCACCACAGGGAATGACTTTGTGTGCACCCACTGGACCACCACTATAAGACTGCTGTTAGCCACTGCCACCACCACCAGATGCAGGAAGATGTCAGAGGGAATGTCATCATGTGATGCAGCTATGATCACCAGCACCCACCACCAGTGTCATTCTGACAATGTTTTCCCATTACATTGACCATGCCAAGGCAGAGGGAGTTGAACAGGACCATAACCATCAGCCACAGGTGCAAGGCTTCTTAATATTAAAACAATAAAGTGAGTATGTGTACTAATGTTTTTTTATGTTATTCAACTTCCTTTAGCTGTGTGTTTTGTTTTCTGTTGCTTTTCTGAACTGCAATGGTCAAACCCATATGGTAAACTTATTTTGTTGTTTTACAAGTTAACAAAAAATGACTCTCCTTCGCTGAACATCAGAATCAATGGTACTGCAGCTTTACTGTATACAGGAACCTATGGAATATCCATTTCAAATCCATACTGGTAAGTATATACAGCATATTCTATTTCATCTGTTCATTTTTTTTTAGAGTGCAACAAATCTGACTGAGGATTCATAAACTAAGTGATATGTGTACACCACAAAAACTATTTCTGCAACATACCATGCACTGTATTCCAAACTTGCAGCTCTGCAGCCATAACAGTGTTGAAAAAGTTGGACACAGGTTGTGTTACTTGACAAGATGTGGTTTTGAAATGTAACTTGAGTTGAGAACCAGGGACACTGGCACAGTGTATTTGTTACACAACTTGGTACTAAATTAAGTTGTGATTGATTTGTTGATTGCAGTGTGACAGCTTACTATCTGTGTTAAGAATCTAATACCCGTGGAACAGCCATGGCTTAAACATAATGTGTTACTGCTGCAATCAAGTTGTAATAAGTCCCTCATTTCTTCTTTTAGGAAACTTCCGGATGCTTTGTTGTGGTATAGTTTCCTTATCCAAAGAAGTTCTTCAACATCAGCGCCCCCCAGCAACACGCAGAAGTTGTTTCAATCGATGACCAAGACCATCATTACCAACCAGACTCGAGAAGGATGCAGATTAAATCTGTGAAGAAGTAACCAAATAAGAAACCATTAATGAGACCTACCTGCAAATATGTCCCCCTCCAAAAAAATATACTTACCTTCGCTGGCTTGAGAGTTTTCCATTTCCAATTTCAACACAAAAGTTCTTATCAAGCACCGGAATGTGCACACCAACAGTATCTGTGACCTGTGATAGAAAACAATTCAATGTGTACATGTCTATATATGTCAACCCCCCACCTAGAAAACACACACATATATATATATATATATATATATATATATATATATATATATATATATTTATACCATGGGGGTGAGAGCTATCTCAGTAGGATATCCTGTGTTATTTACACTGCAGTGAGGATAAATCCTGATGACATCAGCAGAGTGATGATATTGACATTTATCCATACTCTGCTGATGTTACCAGAGTGAGGATAAATGCAGTGCAGCTTGAATTCTAATGGAAACTGCTTCAGCAAAAGTTTATCTTTCTCACTGTAGCTGCAACTTACTCAATTAGCTTTGCAAAAGACTATCACCTATGTCCCATTGTGTTTCTAACATTGATAGCCCATTACTGTGCTGATCTCAGCTTCAAAACAACCTGAATTCAAAATGAAAGTCTTTTACAAAGCAGATTCTATTTCTCAGTGCTACCTACAGCAGTTTGTCTTTCTCACTGAGCCTCTGACTCACTAAATTAGCTTTGCAAAACACACTCACCTGTGTTTCTGACTCCTAGTCCATTCAGAACAAACACACACACACACACACACACACACACACACACTGACAGCACACACAGAATGAGCAGGAAACACACAGAATCAGAAAAAATGTTTCTAAAGCTCTCACCCCTGTGGTATAAATCACACACATGATGGGTAGATCATGGGATATGGAAAATATTCTCACTCCTGCCTTGTGAGCTGTGTATTTTCACTTGTGCCTTAAGCACTTGTGAGAATACACAGCTCACTCTGCAGGAGTGAGAATATTTTCCATATCCCACTCCTGCCCATCATGTATCATATATATATATATATATATATAAAACTCACCAAGGCTACTATTAGTGTACAGACAAAGGGCACCCTTGCATCCAGTTGAGGTGATCGCATCGCATTTGTGGGAATTGCAGCACACTTTGGACCAGCAACAGTTCTCTCACGGTCATAATTTCTGATGGGACTTTGCATGTGGTGTAATGCTCCCATTTCACTTTGTTAGCATTCGACAATTTTCTGGACACAAGACAGGTGCATTTTGGGGATGCAGAACAATTCTGGGGACTCTGTGTGACCACTGCTCACATGAGTGACTGCGTAATAAAATTTGGGGGACTTTGCATGTGGTGTAATGATCCCATTTCACTTTGTTAGCACTTGTCAATTTTCTGGACACGAGACAGATGCATTTTGTGTATTGTGATTGTGAGCACATAATGTTATACTTAAATTATAAATTAAAGCTTGCAACAATGTGGTGACAATTTTGACCTATACATTTTATGCTATTTTACACTGCCAGTCACTAGTTACCTTCTGACTTGTATGATACCCTTCTTTTCACAATTTGTGTCTGCTTTACTACTTTTTCTCATAACTGAAAAAAAAGGAACATGCATTTTAATATTGTTCTGACCAGATTTTTATCATTATTTGCAGCTGGTTTTGAATAAATATTGTTCTGTGAGGTCATAAAACACTGCCAGCTGCATAATTTTTAATTTTTCAACAGAAGTAATGTATAACAACTGATGGAGAAAAGCAGCGGAAAATACTGACAGAGACCTGGTCCACACTATTAAAAGGAGTGCTCCTTTTACTATCTCAGACATGAAAAAAAGTAGTAAAGCAGACTCAAATACTGGAAACAATAGTATCATACAAGTCAGGATGTAAGTAAAGTGGCAATGTAAAATAGCATAAGAAAGTATAGGTCAAACAGATTATTGCACTGCTGCTTTAAAGAGATTCACCGAGTTACATAATTATGGTATTGCACCCAATATATGGGTGCCTTACCTCCTTGGGAATCTTTCTTGCTCCACATGTCCTTACAGAGTGCAATGCTTTTCTGGTAAAAACACTCATAATTTCATTAAACTGGGTCATGGAGGACTTCCCGTTCTGAAGAGCTGCCCAAGTTCCACCCCCGTGCTAAGCAACATTATGACGTGATGTCAGGAAGAGTGCGGGGGCAGGGTCCATTACACTGAATGGCTGGCAGCTTTCTGAATGTTTCTTTATGTTAAAATGGTCAGTTTGTAGTGAAACGTGGGCACGTTTCCACTAACAAGGCTCTTGTTAGTAGAAACATGCCCATGTTTCACCACAAACTGACCATTATAACATAAAGAAGCATTCAGAAAGCTGCTGGCCATTCAGTATGATGGAGTTCACCCCCGCACTCTTCCTGGCATCAAGTCATAATGTTGAGGGGGCAGAACTTGGCTGCTCTTCAGAATGGGAAGTCCTCCATGACCCAGTTTAACAAAATTATGGGTGTTTTTGCCAGAAAAGTTTTGCACTATGTTAGGACATGTGGAGCAAGAAAGATTCCCCTGGAGGTAAGGCACCCATATATTTGACACAATGCTGTAACTTGGTGAATCTCTGTAATGTCTGTTTCAAAAACAAAATATTTATGGATCCTCAGTAATGTTTACTTTGTGTTGGGACTCTTGATTTGAAGTGTTTCCCCAAAAGCATGACTGAGCAGTGCAAGTATGTTGAGCTAAACTGCATGTGTGCCGTCAGTGTTCTTTCCTTTGTGTGCATACATTGTCCAGCTTCCTGCAAACATATATTTGGTGTGACTTGTTGCAGTATCTCAAGAATAAAGATAAGAAAGACTATATGATGTATAATTTAATTGTACCATCAGCACCAGCAGAGTAAGTGATATGATATTTTTTCAGAGTTATTGGGTCACTGTGCACCTCAGTGACTCACAATGCACACATGACTTAGTTGAGATCATAGCACAAAAAACACATGCTCTCCTAAAAGTCATGTGTGCAGTATGTGACTAAGGTGCACTCTGGCCAGACACCTCTGAAAAAGTATTGTATCACTTAGTCCGCAGATGATGATGGTGACAATAAAATAAGCTTTATTCTGCTCGCTATTCTTTATACCATAAACACTACAACAAGTCAGCAATATATGTTTGCAAGAAGCTGCACAATGTCTGATGTCACACACACATACAGACACACGAAATAACACTGACTGCACACATGCAATTTAGCACATCATACTTGCACTGCTCACACCAGGTTTTCCACAACCACTCCACAACAGGAAGTAAACATTACTGAGACACTGGATTATAACAACAGGGTAATAAGGAGCATGTATGACTGTCTGTTATTAAACATAAAAAACACACAAAACACTACACCAATGGGGGGAGGTGTCTAGAAAAAGTAAGTTAATGGGGTATCCCATGATGTTTCAGCAGCAGATGAAGCATTGACACTATCTGAAGCTGGTGTTGATCAATCTGCTCCACCTGCTGCTGCACAGCACCCATCCTCTCATTGCTTTCCTCCAGCACAGTCCACAACAGTGCAATGTCTGCCTGTATTGCAGGCACTGTGGTGGGGTCCACTGGTGTGGGGTGAAAGCCAGGTAGTGGTGGTGGTGAGGGTGGTGCTGGTGGCAGTGGTGGGGGTAGTGGAGGTGCAGCTGCTGCTGTAGCCCTCCTTCTGCTGCAGCAGTGAGGCACAACACCCCCAGCACCCTCTGCCACTGCCACAGAAGGGCTAGCAAGTGGAGGCCTGGACCATTCGGTGGCAGCCTGCTACTCCACATTGTGGTGGTTTATCATATGTGTGTGCTGGCCACCAGTTTCCAGATGAGTCCTCCAGAGGCCATGACACACCTGCACACCACATAGCTGACACACCACTATGGTGCTGTCCCCCCTACACAGATAAAAAACTGCCAGACTGGGGAGCTGCGGGGGGGGACCAGGCACAAGAGGGGCAGATGTAGTGCCAGCATCACTGTCATGCACCTGGAGCTCTACCTGCTGCTGTGGAGGTGGTGGAGGTAGTGCTGCTGGAGGTCCTGCAGCTGCTACTGGTGGTGGTGGTGGTGGGGGAGTTGGTGGATGTGCTGCCAGTGGAACTGGTGGTGCTGTGCTTCCAGAGAGGGAAAGGCAAGACTAAACAGTTGGGAGCGGTCCAATGACACTGACAACCCCCACTCATGTGCACTCCCCTCTTCCCACTACCACGGGCCACAGACTCTCCCTGGTCCATTGCACAACCCACTCCTTCCCTCTCCGACACCTCACAAGACAAACGACTGCTTCACACACACTCACAGTCTCACATACATGCACACACACAGTCACATACACACAAAACAAAACTTATAAACAAATCGGTCACAAAAAGGAACTGAAAAAACACTACAAAAAAAAACTAAAGATTTAGCTTTTAAAAAAGCTGTTTGGTTTTATACAATTTGCACAAGATACAAATGAATAAAACTCCAAACTCTCCTCTCCACACAAAATGCTTCCTCCTTCTACCTCTGCAAAGCAGAAAGTGAAACTATCTGCTTGTATGACTCACTTCCTTCCTGCCTGGCTAAAGCATGTGACTTACAGTGGCGTGAAAAAGTATTTGCCCCCTTCCTGATTTTCTCTATTATTGCATATTTGTCACACTGGATGTTTTCAGGTCTTTAGAGAAAATGTAATATTAGATAAAGGGAACCTGAGTGAACAATAACACTTGTTTTTTTTTAATTTCACTTATTTAATGAAAAAGTTAACCAACACCAACTGGCACTGTGTGAAAAAGTAATTGCCCCCTTACACTTAATAACTGGTTATGCCACATTTAGCTGCAATGACTGCAACCAAACACTTCCTATAATTCAATATCAGTCTTTCACATCGCTGTGGAGGAATTTTAACCCACTCTTCCTCGCAGAACTGCTTTAATTCAGTAACATTTGGTAGGTTTTCGAGCATGACCTGCTCGTTTCAGGTCCTTCCACAGCATCTCTATTGGGTTTAAGTCTGGACTTTGACTAGGCCACTCCAAAACTTTAATTTTACTTCTTTTTAGCCATTCTGATGTGGACTTGCTTTTGTGTTTTGATCATTGTCTTGCTGCATGGCCAACTACGCTTCAGCTTCAGCTGACGGAAGGATGACCGGACATTCTCCTTAAGAATTTTCTGGTACAGAGCAGAATTCATGGTTCCTTTAATTATGGCAAGTCATCCAGGTCCTTAGGCAGCAAAGCATCCCCACACCATCACACTACCACCACCATGTTTGACTGTTGGTATGGTGTTCTTACTGTGGAATGCTGTGTTTGCTTTACGCGAGACATTATGGGATCCATGTCATCCAAAAAGTTCCACTTTGGACTCATCTGTCCATAGAACATTTTCCCAAAAGGCTTGTGGATCATCCAGGTGCTTCTTGGCAAATGAGAGACGAGCATTTATGTTCTTCTTGGTTAGCAGTGGTTTCCTTTGCTACTCTCACATGAAGCCCATTTTTGCCCAGTCTCTTTCTGATTGTGGAGTCATGAACACTGACCTTAGCTGAGGCAAGAGAAGCCTGCAGTTCTTTGGATGTTGTTTTAGGATCCTTTGAGACTTCCTGGATGATTTTACTCTGCTTTGAGTAATTTTGGCAGGCCGCCCACTCCTGGGAAGATTCACTACTGTTCCAAGTGTTCTCCATTTGGAGATTATGGCTCTCACTGTGGTTCGATGGAGTCCCAGAGCCTTAGAAATAGCTTTGTAACCCTTTCCAGACTGATAGAGGGCAACAAATTTTTTCTGATCTTTTCAGGAACTTCCTTTGATCATGGCATAATGTGCTTGTTGAATCTTTGTGCTGGCAACGTGACTCTGATGGTAAGGGTCAAAGTAAGTGAGATTTATATTGAGCAGGCTGGCTGTAATCAAGCCTGGCTGTGTTCAATCAGCTGACTCTAATTATCCCTTTAATTGGGTTGATTTAACTAGGGGCAATTACTTTTTCACACAGTGCCAGTTGGTGTTGGTTAACTTTTTCATTAAATAAATGAAATAAGTAAAAAAAAAGTGTTATTTGTTCACTCAGGTTCCTTTATCTAATATTATATTTTGTCTAAAGACCTGAAAACATCCAGTGTGACAAATATGCAATAATAGAGAAAATCAGGAAGGGGGCAAATACTTTTTCACGCCACTGTACAGTACTGTAAGCCATGTGATGTGTGGGGGGGCTGCCTATATTGTTGTCACTTCGCCTTACTATGCATTAAGGGGGAATAACAATGCAAAGTCATAATGAGAAGGAGAAGTTTGCACTTTCCAATGGCCACTTCATGTAACGTTATGATAACACGAAGTGGCCACTTCATGTCCACTTCACTGGCAGATTTTAAATTCACTGCATCCCTAAGCAGGACATGTGTTGCCCTATAGTATTCTTTTCCTTGGGATTGTTGAGAGTAGATTTTGGCACAGCAATGATCCCTGTGGTTGGGGCCAGGGCACCTGTGTCTTTCATAGGGTCATTCTGTGCATGTACAGGGCCACACAGATTACTTCACCCATGCCATAAGGAGTAGGAATGACTCTGGGAGTGTGGAGATACGGAAAGAAAATCACACTCCTCAGAGAGGATGATGGCTGTCAGAATGTCTTGTCACCACACCACACATCCCTATCAACTGCAAATGGATATGGAGCTGGACTGAGGGGAGAACGTCCTCCCTGAAACCCCTATCCTGGAGGACAGAACCTTGGGAGACTGCAAGGGGGCTAATGGAGGATGGGGCTTGGTGATAGCTGGACAGAGCCTGAAGGTACAGTGAGGCTGGAGGAGGTAAAATCCTCTAAAGGGGAAAAAAACAAAGTTAGTTATCTAAACGTTCAGACAGCAGTTAGTAGACAAAATACATCCCCAGAGTCTGCTGGGATACCTGCAGAATACATAACATCTGTGTATCATTGGGAGTGTTCCTGCAGACTGTAAGGCATTTTTTGCAAACTAATTTCAGATTAAGACAGCTGACTACATAGTGTGTCATACTAACCTAAAATCATGTTAGAAGCAAGTGTGGGCTAGTGTGCAGAGATGTGAACCTGGACAAAGCACAGGTTTTATTTATTTATGTATTATTTATATTGTTATTTCATTTTGGTAACCAGATGAGCCCACTGAGACCATGGTCCCTTTTTAGAGGTGACCCAGAATTAATAACAGGTATACAATTAGAGTATCATTTTATATCAGACAATTATTTATTTAAAATTTGGTAATGGGATAGGCTCACTGAGCCAAGGCTTATTACAAGGCAAATGGGGGTTGGGGAGTGAAATACAAAAGCCATTACAAGAGCAACACTGCCACTTACTTATGTTGTGACCTTGAACAAGTTTATTCCACTTTCTCTCTCTTTTCCATCCTGAACTTTCATGGACCTCTTTCAGTATCACTAACCCTTCTCCTGCAGGCCGAATTCACTGTGCAACTGTTTATGGATAACAAAGCATTGAAATACAGTGATCATAAAAGCTACTACATGACACCACATTCTCCCCTTCCTTGAAAGTTATGTTTTCTGTGTTGCATTTCATGGATTAAAATAAATCACTGTTTTGGCTAAAACTGTGCTATGGAATCAGTGGGATAACCACCTTGGAATGCAGCAGCTAAGTGGAAATACTCTTCATCTAGTCACAAACTTTCAGAAGAAGATTCTTTGTGAAAATAATAAATCATTGTTAAGGTAGCTGAGTTGAAATCCAAACACTTATACTGCAGACTTCCAGTGCTGGCACTCACAAAGAATTTTGATTCATTGCAAATACTGGCCATTTTAATATACCTTCTGCTTATTTATCCTTCACTAGAGATGTGTTCCAGATGAGCTGGCTTTTTTATTAATGCAAATGATGGGGAAATGTGATATAACTGTCTGAAAGATTATAAGAGAAACAATCCACTCTTCATATACAGTACTGCAGATATGCCTTCCTAGATTTACCACAAAGTTCTATATGTTATGGCAGAGATGAATGTGTGGTATTTGCTTCCCTACTGTACCTTCTCAGATAATTTAACTGATAAACGATAAACTGACAGATGTAAACTAACAGAGAGAAGATGATTTCACATTGCAATAAGTGCTAAACTAACATGTTTTGTACAGAACTAAATTATTCTTTTTCTTTAACTGTTATTTCGGCCATATGGAAAATAGGACGGAAAAAGGTTTGTTTCCCATTGTGATGCCCACTCTTTTGGTGGTAAAACCTTGTTACATTTATTTCCCTTAAATATATATTCAGCCTTTCTTTAATGTCTCTATTCTTTCTGAATTAACTGCACTACTTGTGGATGTGTTCCAAATTTCGACCACACTCTGTAAGAAACAGAATTTCCTCCTGTCTCTCACGAATATTTCTCATTTTAACTGTTTGTTATGACCCCTATTTGTAAGCAGACTTGCTTTCTAAAATAGCCCCAACTCTTTACAAAATTCTGGATCTTTTATAAGAGTTTTTTTTTTTCTTATTTTAAATTATTCAGTAGAAGCATTATTTAAATCTGTGCTGTATGGATTGTGGATTTCCACGCCACATGACATCTGCCAGACAGAGCAACCTTCTCTTCTTCTGCATGTAATCATTCATTCTTTTATATTCTTATTGAAAAAGACTGGATTGGATATATGCTATCAGGTAGAACTGGAATATTTTCAGAGATTGGTACTCAACAGTCACATTTTCATTAAATGAGTTTTTAAACCAGTTAGTTTTGTTGCTCCTTCATTTTCCTACCCAGTTAGAACAGCACTACAATAATAGTGCTGCACAGAACAGTGTGGTCTATACAGCAGTTCCATGGACAGTGATGAGAACAACAACACTATGCAGTAAGCTATGCCCAGGTCACTGTCCGTGGTGCTAGAAGAGACCACCAGGGGAGAGGAAATCAGGAGGCTGGCCAAGCTGCTCCTATGCTGTAGAGTGCTAAAGGATGAGCAGCTCAATCAGAGTGGTGGTGGAGACCAGGGTTCTAATCCTGGTCTTCAGAATTTTATTTTCCCCCCATAATCCAACTTCAACTTGGAGCTGATTATTTTAAATATGGGGGCACGGGGGAAAAAAATACAGTTTAGCAATGGTAATGATCGCAAATCAGACATGCAATTGCTACTAGTTACGCTGTCTTTGTTAGCGGCATTTGTTCCTGCCGCTTTTTTGATCAGCGCTGTTTGGATGGTGCTGTTATTGACAGCACTGACCATACAATCACTGTTTAGACCTAGTGCCCTTAATTTTGGATATGTCATAGCACAGATCTACAAACTGTAAAATTACACAGCTTGAGTTCTAGTGCACTCCCCAATTTTTTTTTTATTTTATGAATATATTTGTATACTAGCACAAACAAATATAATACTCACAACTTTCATGCCAAAGAAGCATTTCCAGGCAAAAAATCCACATTATCTGTCAGTGTAATCCCATCTCAAAGGGGAATTTAACAACAGGCTCCATGACTGGAAGCAGTTGCCTCTCCTTTATAGATCCTCTAATTTTACTGCCACAGTCAGACTTTATCTTTGCTCTTATTCTAAATGGAGTGCTCCTGGGGGACTGGGAAGCATAAGGTGACACTCGTTTGTTTCTTCATTCCTGGTGGCACCTTTGAGCTTCATGGTCAGAGCTGCAAAAGTGATCATAGCTCCACTACTACACCAAGATCAGCAAGGGATGCAGACCCAGGTGGAAGCCACATCTAGAGATAAAGATGACAGTATTTAAAATATGTGTTTCCCTGACACAGAGCTGGCATGAAGCACCAAGGTGAGAAACACTAACAGAGAATGAGGGCATGCTGATGCTCACAGCCATCCTGCTGCTGACCTCCACAAAGACCACAGAGGGTATAGACTGAGAGCAGAGGCAGCTAGATCATTGACTGAAGTTCCCAGTAGCACAATGAAGTGGCAGGACCCACACAAAAAGCAGAGAACTCTCTAGCAATAATGGAAGCATGCCTTGCAGCCATGGGTATGGCCACCTTAATAATTTCTGGCCAGCTAGGAATTTTGGGAAAGACATGAGGCCACTGTGTAAGACAATCATAGAAATGCCCTGTGGAGAATGAAGGTCAGTGGACAAAGAGAGGTATTATGGGATACAGAGTTACAATGGGGCCAGTGAGAGAGCTCCTTTTACCTATCATGATTGCAATAGTTAATAGACAACTGAAGCTTTAGAAGCTGGATATCTGCTGTATGACCCACAGCACAGCCTGCCATTTATACATTTGCCTGAGACAGAGAGACATGCAGGCATGTTTCTTGCAGCTCTGTCATTTTGTTGAACCTAGCCTGAAATCTCTGCCTGGAACTTACTTCAAACAACTTCTGGACTACAGGAAAGTGCGTTAGCAGTGCTTTAATGATTGACAGCAGGGGTTAAGGATATGTTGTGGTAAAACTGAAGTTGGATGGATGAACTAAGGTCTATCAGTTTTGATACTGGGGCTTTACTTTGCCATTTCTGAACTTCAGCATTATGGCATAGTATTTTTATTGGGAGCACACACTGAGCATGTTCAAATTGTTGGCAGGCTATGTAACCTGCAGCATCCAATCAGCAATGATGGAGATTGAGAACTCTTCATACTGTGCATGTTTCAGTGACATTTCCAGCTCTCTGTCAGAGGACAAGGACCTGGCAATTAGGAGCTGCACATTTCTTTGCAAACAGATTAATTTGTGATGAAATAAAAGTTATAAATCATCGGAGAATCATGCATTATTTTATTTATGTACAGTATTTCTTTCTTTCTTTCTTTCTTTCTTTCTTTCCTTCTTTCTTTCTTTCTTTCTTTCTTTCTTTCTTTCTTTCTTTCTTTCTTTCTTTCTTTCTGGTCCACTAAGTCAAAGTCCCTTTTTAAGTGGTGACCCAGAGGTAATTATAGAAAGTAGAACAACACAACATAAAACTTAATGTATAATGTCATACATACAGCAGGGGTTGAAATAAGGGGGCGCCGAGTGCTAAATAGCGCTACAAATGTGTAATTCAGCACCTGCTTCTTGCTGTCAATCTGAAGCAGGGGTGCTGCATCAGGCACTGAGTGAGTGATCACTTAATATGTATTAGGGGCATGATCCAGCTGCCATTCACTCTGAACTGCACAGTGCAGATCAAGGGAGTTGCCATAGTAGGCTTTCAGTCACTGCGAGGGTTTGGTTTTGGCGCTGGAGGGCATGTGTGTTGCAGCTTTGGGGGAGTGACATGAACTAAGCAACAGCATCTCAGACTGGAGCCAGCAGTGAGTAAAAAAAAAAAGGAGCAAGTGACGGAAGGATGGATCTTGGCTGACACACTCCAGACCAAATTTCAACTAGGGTGGATATGGGCACCCAGTTGAAGCAACAGACAGATATGAAATTGGTTTAGGGTGCGGGTGAATGTGGCAGATGAAATCTGGGAGAAGAGTATGTCCTGACTGACAGAAGCAGCAGACCTGAAATCTGGGATGGGGTGAGTGTGGCAGTGGTGATTACTCTCAGAGCTCTGTTTGAACGGTGCAATATGTGACCCGATTTGAATCCACAGCAGGAGAATGAGAATTTATCTTTTCTTGTCTGTACAGAAACAGTTAAAATCTTGTTCTGCCGTGTATCTAGAAATCGGGTCCATATTCACCAAACAGAGCTCCAGCCTCACCACCTCACCCCCTGCCAATTCCCAGGTCCACTATCCAGTGCTCTCTTATGTCTCAGTCAGTGTCAGATGCAATTAAAAACAAAAGTGGAGACTGTAAAGTTGGCTGTTTGCAGCAGAAAAAATGTGTAACATCTCATCCCCCTTAGATCCAACAGTCGGACCCCATTGCTCATGCAGCCTCAGCATACATCAATTCTCAACTGAGGCTGTTCTTAAGAAAAAAACATAAATCAAACACATTCTCCCTAATTCAGGTGAACAGTGTGTTGTCACCTGACTCTCCTGTCTGTACCTTGGAAATGTCATGTGGTTGCAATTCAGTCTGCCAGGGGGCATGTAGATTCTGCCGTTTGAGACCTGCCCATTTTTACTTGACAGGCAGGTCATGACTCAGAACAATCCTTGCATCACATGATGGCCTGTGCTGCAGGCCAATTGGATTGCAATTCAACACGCTACAGACAGTGTGTGGCTGTTCATTGGGTAACCAGCCTGTCACACAATATGTTTTCACCAATGTGCATGGAGGGTTGGACAGTGTGAGGGTGTTTGTTAAGAGGCAGCTACTTGCCTCGTTATTTGAGAGAAAACGATTGGAGAGACAACTTGCATACAATACATAGCTCAAATACTTCACTAGATAAATCAATTGCCTTTCATAATTGATGAAAATACTACATTAAGGCACTCAGATTAGTGTTAAATCTAATTTGCCCTTTTTACTTTTGTGGAAACAATCTTGAAATATTACTGCTATGGCAGAGGGGGAAGAAACAGATCATTTCAATTTAGAAAGAGCACAGAATTGGCACGTTTTGGCTGTTTTTTTTCTGTAAAGCTAAAGTTAATTATTATTCAGGTGGGAAGGAGAAAGATCAGAAACAGCGTTTGACACAAAAAAAAAACAGCTAGATTGACTTTCAAGTTTAGCACCTAAACTTAAATTCCAGAATCCTTTCAAGATATAATTTCTCAATCAGACCTTCAGTAAATCTTTTTATTTCTGTTGTACAAGCCACTTTTGTTCTGCTGAAATTCTGTCCTTGATAATTGAACACTGTTGTTTAGCTAAAATAAATACTGTACAGATTACTTATTAGTGTGTTTGTAAGCTAAGTTTCAGATGTAACCAATTGGACTGTAAAGCTCCTCACAACTCCCTGAACCCAGTGAGAACAACATTTTTTTTCTTTTTAAACCTGAGAGATATTTGTTAACTATTGTAACCTTGATTAAAAAAAATTATCAAGCTTGATTAGTGGTCCCAGGACTCCCTGAACATTAGCATGACTACATTACAAGGTAGTTTAACCTTCTGTCTGTTTGTTAACTGTTGTGACCTTGATTAAAAAAGTTATCAAGCTTGACTAGTGGTCCCAGGACCCCCTGAACATTAGCATGACTACATTACAAGGTAGTTTAGCCTTGTGTCTGCTTGTTAACTGCTGTAACCTTGACTAAAAAAATTATCCAGCTTGACTAGTGGTCCCTGGACCCCCTGAACATTAGCACGACTACATTACAAGGTAGTTTAGCCTTGTGTCTGCTTGTTAACTGTTGTGACCTTGATTAAAAAAAGTATCAAGCTTGTCTAGTTGTCCCAGGACCCCCTGAACATTAGTATGACTACATTACAAGGTAGTTTAGCCTTCTGTCTGCTTGCTAACTGTTGTAACCTTGATTACAAAAATAAAATCTAGCTTTGTTAACTGGTCTCTGGACCCTGTGAGGATCAGCATGACTTATTACAAGTTCATTTTAGCCTTGTGGTCAGTGCTTGTTAACTGTTGTACCTTGATTAAAAAAATAAAATCTAGCTTAGCTAACTGGTCCCTGGATCTGTGAGCATCAGCATGACTTATTACAAGGTTCATTTTTAGCCTTGTGGTCAGTGCTTGTTAACTGTTGTACCTTGATGAAAAAAATAAAATCCAGCTTTGCTAACTGGTCCCTGGAGCTGTGAGCATCAGACTGACTTATTACAAGGTTCCTTTTAGCCTTGGGGTCAGTTTGGTAACGTTATATACCAGTTAAAAAAATCCCTGCATTGTAGTTTAATGAAAAAAGTGACAGAGCCAGTGAAGTCATTTTCTTCATTTTATTATACCCTCTGTCCTTCAGCTACAACACAACATCTCAATTCATTATGTTCAGCAGTTGTACTTAACATTTCTGAATTAATTACATCAATGCCCAAACTATCTCCTTCCTGTGGTGGTAATCATGTCACTTCTAAGTTTCGGATTCAGCGTTTCACGTAAATGCAAGCAGCCTGGACCAGATGAAACAGGACAACCATCCTCCTCTTTGATGCCATTGACCATAACACCAGATAGTACTGTCAGTGAGGCTGCTATCACAACAACTAAGGAAGAGAAAAAACAGGCCCATTCCTGTCATGTATCCACAGTGCACTCGTGGCAGTGCCAAAAGGAAAATCCAGATTTGACATAGCTACAGTTTGAAGCAAAAGATGGTATTGCAACCAAGATTTGGTGTAAGTTTTGTAGAGAGAAACCAGATGTATTCAAAAAGTGGGCAACTAGAGCTGGTAAAATGAGCAATGTGGATTCGTACATCAGTGGAGCTAACAATGTTAAAAAAACAAACTGTGAAAGGCATGCTGTATCAGAAGGCCATAAAAAAGCAATGGCTGCTGCTTTAGCTGCTAGTATGCCCTCAGGTGGTGAACTAGAGAAATGTATATTAAAAATGAATAAAAAATCTCTATACAAATTAGAGAAACTTTTTGATATTGCCTACTAGCTGGCCAAAGAAGAGGATCCCTTCCTGAAATTCAAGGGACTAATATCACTGGAAAAGGGACATGGTGTTGACCTTGGTGATGCTTATGCCAATGAGAAAGCATGCGCTACATTCATCACAGCTGTTGCCGATCACTTAAGAAAACCAATTGTGAGTCATTTCACAGGAGAAGCAACTCCATACAGATATCATTCAATCTTTATGGATGGGACAATTGACAGGACCATCATGGAGAAGGAGATAGTTTATGCCAAAATTCTTGAGGATGGGCAACCTACTATGAAGTTCATTGGAATAATTGATGTCGAGTCTGCTGATGCAAGTGGTTTGAGGTCTGCAATGACTACCGCATTCTCTCAATTGTTGGGTCAGGACAAGGTTGATCTAAACAGTTATCCTGCATTGGCACAGGAGCAGACAGTGTGTCTGTCAGTTTTGGACATAATAAGGATTTGATGACATTATTGAAAGAAGAGTGCCCATGGCTTCTTGCCATGCATTGCGTTTCACACAGGCTTGAACTAGCAGCTAAAGATGCTTTTGAAAACACCTATTTTTCCCAGACCATTGACAACATGTTGATCTCAATATTCTATTTTTATGAGAACTCCCCAAAACGTTACATAGAGTTAAAAAGAGTGGCTGAGGCCAATCAAAACACCTGCATCACATTTAAAAAGTCACAAGGCGGCCGGCCCGTCGGCGCAGCGGTTGGTTTCGCTTGCGGCGCCGGTGACCTGGGTTCGAGGCGGACTCAGGTCACTGGAAGGAGCGGCCGGGAGAAGGATAGAGCATCCTATGGACTGCTCTCCTTCTCCAGGAGGGAGGGTGGAATAGTGCTCGGAGCACTAGTGACCCCTGGTGGAGGCCAGAGTGTCACACAGCTACCAACACACACACACTCTGGAGGCGGGGCAGACGTCTGATGTCATTGCATGACCCCGCCTCCCCGAAAACTGGAAAATGGACGGCTGCCTGCCGCCCTCCATGAAGCCCACCACAGCTTTAATTAGCCCCCCAGGCCAGCCCTCCGACCTATCCCGGTCTCTGCGGGATGTCTCCTCCTCCTCCTCCGCATCCCGCAGCCCCACCATGGGGGGTAAGCCATGGGGTATCAGAGGGCCGAGGCGATCTGGGTGGAAACATCGACCCATGACCAGGCTGAAAGTACCCGGTGGCCCGGCAGCTAGGTGGTGAGGAGAAAATGAAAATAAAAAAAAAGGTCACAAGGAACACGATGGCTCTCACATAAAAAGGATTAAGTCCATGCTGTGCTTCATAATTTCAGCAGCATATTGGGTCATTGGGATAAGCTTGCGTCTGACACCAGACGGGATATTCTGCCAGCAGACAAGGCGAAAGTTACTTGCCAAGGAACGTGAAGTGACTGAAAACAGTGTAATGGACTGTCTTAACCAGCGCTTCTTGGGCTTTGCAGAAGACCCACTGTTAACGAATGGCACTGTCATTGACCCTGCAAATTGGCCTGACAATTCTAATAAGCTTTCTGAATTTGGAAATGAGGAGATCCAGTTTCTTATTGACCACTTCTCCTATCTTGCTGCAGAATGGATGTGATGTGCATACTGCAATGACAGAATGGAAACTGTTATAACAGAATATTAGCAAGTATCACAAGCAGCTCTCATTCCTTGAGTTATGGCATGTAATCTTCCAGAGAAAATCTCTATACTTCAGAAACATTCTTCATGTCATAGCTATAATACTAGTGTATCCAATATCTAATGCAACTCTAGAAAGGGCCTTTTCAGCTATGAAAATAATTTTTTCTGACTGGAGAACTAATCTGAAGACCAGCACCATAGCGGACTTACTTTTAATCTCCATGGAGGGCCAGAACCACAAGATTTTTGTAGCACACCATCAGTAAAAGAGTGGTTAATAAAAACAAAATGTAAATTGGGAGCAAAACCTTCCAAGTCCTCGTCAGCAGGCCAAAACAAAGTCTCAGTAGTGGAGGACATTCACATCATATCTTCTAGTGAAGTGAGAATGACGAGGACCTCCATCATCGTTTTGAACAAAAGTCAGATGAAGACTGAGTGACTTATAGTTTGTGGGGAATTCTTAGCTGCTTGTGATACTTGCATGATTTGAAACTATTTGGACCCCCAAACCTTGAATTGCATTACACAATCTTTAACAAAAACAATGTGTACAACATGCAAAATAAAAAAAAAGACAACACACAAAATATATACTGTATCTTTATTTAATGAGAGTCTGTTTCCTTGTGAAGTTTTAATCTTCAAAGCAGGTTAGGTTTTCTGCTCTGTTCCTTTACTAGCTTGCCTTCTTCTACATATTCTGTCTCTGTCTGTCATTCTGTCCCAAATCTTGTCTTCTGCTTTCTCTGTTCTCTCTTCCTCTTGGTACTTTATTCTTGCTCTGCCTAGTACTATAGTTATGTGTTTGTTCCTGCCAAGGCCAAACAAAAATAAAAAAACATTAAAAATTGACGTTTTTCATATGGACCTCTTTTTCTTAATTTTTAGGCAATAGCTCCTGGTTGGCATGAGTAGCTCCTGGTTCACTAAAAATTGCCAATGACCAGGAGCTATTCATGGCTCCCCATTGGCAAAACCTTATTCTACCCCTGTACAGTGACAGGGACAAAGTGACTGTGCAAATGCAATGTGCACTATACATAAAGTTAGTTTATATATATAGGTTAACTAGTACCTGGTAAATGGCCATGCCAAGCAATACTTTGGATGAACTTCCTCAGCAATTGCAACTACAGAAACTAGATTTGAGATGATGTGCCTTAAGAGAGGTTTTAAGGCCATGGCAGAGGAGTAGTTTCAAACTGCCAGGGGAAACTTGTTCCATAATCTAGGAGCTGATGAAGCAAAAGACATTCAGCAAGAGCTTAACTTAACCATAGGAACTGTTGAAAGATTGCTAGATGAGGACTGGAGGAGTCTCTGCTGAGGTTTTATCTCAAGAATGCCACTAATGCTAGGAGGAGTAGGACCATAAACTACCCTTATAGCCAAACAGTGAAAACAGTGCACTCACCACCAGAATGAAAATCTTGAGTCAGCCTCATTTGTTTATTCATACAAACATGTGACAGGATACAAAAGTTAAAAGTCAGGCACCACTTGGAAAAAACCTTGCCTGACATGTTTCCCACTTCTTACAAGTGCTTTATCAAATCCAGTGAGGACCAGTTCAAGGAATAAAATAGCACAGTCGTGTTCTCTAGGAGGGGCAGCAGCATAAAATTGGCCAATCCTAATACAGTATATCAAAACTGTATTCATTTTAGTTCTGTATTGTTTATTATATGCAGGACATGGTCACCATACTACAGAATAGAATTTAAGATACATCATTGCAGTAAACTAGTAAACCACATTTAACTGTAGTTTCAGGTAGGCAGGCCAGGGAAATTGTGTGTTGCTGCCGAGGAGAGAAAAGTGCAGTGTGTTTTTTGTGGGTCTGCATCTGCAAACATGTGCAGCAGGGCAGTGAATGGGTGTAGCAGACTGGGAAAGATGAAGGGGGAGTTTTTAGAGGATTTTGCTACTGTCAGATGGTTGCGCAGGGCAGAAAACCCCATCTTTTTTTATTTTTTGCCTGTATACTGTGCCTGTGAGCCTGCCAGACAGTCAGAGTGAAAAATAAAGTAGGCTGCTGTATGAGGCATTAGACTTCTCAGCATTTCTCAGTGAGTGTGTGAGGGTCTGTTAGTGAGGTCAGGTTGTGGCATTCAGATGCTGCTCATTGCTGTAGCACTTCATGAGTTGTGCAGCACTCCAGCATGCGCGTGTTCTATGTGCATCACATAGGCATTTACTAATTGTCAGAATCATCAGTGACTATTGTAACTCATAATAGATAGCGTCTAGTGGCAGTTGCATCATGTCATCATCTGTCATTCATGTGCCATTGATGCATGCAGAAAACACAAGAAGAGAACATGAGGAGAAAAGGGTACAGGGAAGAGGAATGCTAAAGGTTCCACCATATCAGTTACAGCAGTACCAGACATGATGCAACACAGTACTTGCAGTAAATGAAATGTCACAAAATACTGCATGACAAAGGGGCTTAATTGCTGTTGAATTACAACGCTCTCTGCAGCAGACTGCAGTACTCTGCCAAATTACTGCAGTAATATTTCAAAGGTACTGCATTACATCCTGGCTGGTGCCACTGTATATATCAGACCAAGTACAGGTTCTGCAAGTAGTTGTGGTGGTGGTGGTGAAGAAGCAAAGAGTCATTGGGGGCAGATACTAGAAGTTATTGTCTCGGGTCTGTGAAGAGGACTAAGGTTGGGTGCATGGTAGTACAGTCAAAGAATTGTTTCGTTTGTCCCCAGATGTCTTCTGGTCCCATTACTATTTCAAATGACCTTCCCAAATGGTTGTCCAGTGCGTCAAGTAATAAAGAGCCTCCTGATCACAACAGAAGCATGTCAGCTCCCCCTTTTCCTCCTTCAAGTGCTTCCAGCTTCAGTTCCCTTACCTGGGTTATAAGTAACCCATCCAGAAATGTAAAGCAAGCCCTTCCCTTGTTCATCTCATACAAACAATGTGACAGCAGCTTTCACATTCACCTGTGCATGTGCATTGGCAATTGCCAGTCTGCCTTGAACTACTGCTGTATGTGATGCTTCTCCTGTCCCCAAATCACACATCAGCAGCAGCACCACACATCCCAGTGCTGCTGCTCTGTCATCACATGAAGAAGATGACACTGAAACTAGGTCTGGCAGGGACATGTTGGACACTACTGTTATCTTGTCATCAGAGGAACAAGTACTGTTGTGTAAGAGAGTATATGCAGGGCAATGTAGAATGACAACACCATTGTACAAAAGTAAGTAAGTAGCACTGCTACCAAAGCCAATTATAATGGAGTGTGACAGTGAGTAGAATTTAAAATTGGACCTGTCATTGCAAGGGCATGAGTCTGAAGTGGTAGAGGAACTCTAAATCCAAGCCCCACCCTCAGCCTTGCAACAAGATCAGTATCATAGTACAGTACCACCTGCTTCTGCCCTGCCTACCTACCCATCCCCAGTCACATCATTCCACAATAGACAAACTCATCTTGCAGTTGCCACCCAATGTCTCCTGAAGTACATCCCTACAACCACCACCTTCAGAACACTGTACCTGTAAATGAACAAGATCCTCCGAAGTGTGGGTGAATTCTAGAGACATCGCCTCATACATTGAAAGTGTACTGCAATCATTGTGGTCTAAAGATTAATCGGTGTCGGTGAAGTCTACTGAAACTTTGGGCACTAGTGTTCTTCCAGTAGCAGAAGCATGGCGTGTTAGGCTGGGCATGAGAAGTGCTGGAATAAGGCAATTCATTCCAGTAATCCAGCAATCATGGCAGCAGCCTGGAACAACTGAAGCATCCCCAGGAACCAGTACTGCTTCACAAAGAGACCAAAACTCCACTGCCAGACTCAGCCTATGTGAAGCAACACCCGGTGCTAAATGTGTTGTAAATGATTTACACTGCCAGAGTCACATGCTTCCACTTAACTGCCAGCTACTCACCCATGTTCCATACAAATTTCACAATGTACTGAGGAAATGATGGCCTTTCAACTTCAGCCATTCTCCATGGTTGAAGACACTGGCTGTCAAAGATTCTGGCATGAAATGAAGCCCGAATTCAAATAAAATAACATAAAATGAAAAGAAAACATATATCACAGTAGTCAACTGTCCCTCTCCTACACTGCACATAGCCATCCCAGGTCATCCAGTGCAGCTGTAAGTGCATGTAAATAAATGTTAAATACAGAACTGTCTTTTTGAACTTTGTATAATGTACCATTTCTGTAGCCCTGTTGTAAATTTCCTGTAGTGCTCTGCCAAATGTTCAGGCATGGCTGAAAATGCAACTTTGGCCCAGTCTACATCCTGATAAATTTAATAATATTAAAAAGTTCAACTGGTTATGACACAACCCAGAGCAATCTAGACGAACAGTGGTTTCTTCCTGCTCCTACAAGTGGTGCTAGTTCCACAGGTATCTTGTACTGAGTCTGACTTCTGAAAACAACACACCCATTTCATGCTCCCCCCATCATGAATCACATTTCTCAGCATACTGTATACATAAATAAATGAATAAATAAATAGGAATAAAAATTACATTAAAATAAAAATCATTGATGTCAACCAAGTCCTTAAAGAGCTACTGTCACCTCAAAGAAAACTTAAAAAAAAAACATAATAATTGGGTACAATTCTGCTTGCATTCCACTTATGTTTTATATATTTCTCCTCTCCATAATGTATTACTGAAGAAATGTGTATGAATATATGATCATTGTCCCTTAGAGTTCATTTTGAGTTAATCTGCCTCTATACCTTACTTCCTACTCAAGTCATAATCCTCTGTTATGACATCACAATCTGTTGCCATGGGTGTAACTGTGAGGTCACAAGCAGTGCATTATGACTTCGGGTAAGGAGAAAGCCGCATGAATAGATGAACTCTTCAGGTACAAATATCCTCTTTTCATGCAAATGACCTCACTACTAAATAATGTGGAGGAAGAATACAGAACTAATGGGAACTACAAGTTGGACAGTGCCTAAATATTAAGTTTTGTTAAAGTTCTTCTGAACATGTCACCAGCTCTTTAAATAACATATCCATCATCATCATGAATCATGAGTCTTGTTTCTAGGCATATAGACAGTATAGGCAGATTTGTCCAGTCTGCCTTTCCAAGTCAACAAAAACTAAATAAATAAAATATGAATATAAGAATTAATACAAATTATATTTCTGCTGATGTTAATAGTAACTGCAAAAAATCTCTAATAGAAAAAAAATGATCATATTGATATATGATGCTGTAGCAGCATTGTACAGTATAGTCTGCATTAAACTATAATTGAAGTGAACTGCAAACTGATTCTTCAATGAGTTGCTTTCTGGTGGTTTTGTATTTCAATTTTAAAAAGCTAGTGTACTGGCCAAGACTAATACCAGTTTTTTAAAGCAATCAGCCATTACCTTTTATAACTGAGGTAATGCTTCTTTTCCCATTGGTTAATTAGAAACTTGTTTACCTGATGTTAGTAGGTGGGACATGTGGAACAACACTCTGCCTGGCAGCTGACACATCTAGCTCTGTTCCTCCCACCCACCCCATTACATAGCATTGTGACCTCACTGACTGTAACATCACTATTGCTGAAACAGCAACTCAGTAGCTGCTTGGTCAGTCACCTGTTATGTCACTATCAATGAGATCACAGTGCTGATAATGTAGTGGAGGGAATAGAGATAGATACAGTATGTCAGCTACCAGGCTGAGCTCTTCCACACATCCAGCACAAGAAAACATTCTAATGAGCAAAAGGAAAAAAAGAAAAAAAAAATTACTTCATAAATGAAAAGTTACAACTGCTTCTTAAAAACAGTACGGTTTCCCATCTGTCTGTTTTGGTTCCACTAGATCTTTATATTTTTAAGGGCTAAAGCTGTATATTAGTGTAATGTATAAATGTTAAAATATTTGAAGTGCAGCAGGAAATAATTTAATGCAAAGCAGCTTACACTGCAATGTCTATGTAGATTGAAAATCCCTGGGTGTCATGCTTTACACTAATGGCTATTGAGAGGGGACACTACATCCTATTACATTATGCATTTTATTTTTTTGCTAGTCACAAGTGACCTCAAGTCCTGTAGCTGTATGAGATTTAAACTGTTGCATTAGTTTACTTTTACTGGCAGTTTTTGTGTCATGTAACTATCTTGGGGGACTCCATTTTCTGGTTATTGAAATCTATTTGTCTATGACAGCTGTATTACAGTGCTGTGCAAAATGCGGAATTCAGCTAGTGGAATTAGTGCAGAATGACCATACTGCCGGCAAAATTTTCACCAGAATTGCACTTGTTTGACTGCTGAATTCTACCTACTGTGATCTGCAGAACAATAGTCCATGGAATAGTAATTTTTTCTGTGGAACTTTATTCCGCAACAGTTTCTGCAGAAAATATTGAGTTCCATGGAATGCAATTTTTCATTTTTTCAATTTATTTTACTTTTTGTGCCCCTGAGTCATCATGGCTCAGCCCTGGTCATGGCCTCCCTATACTACCACCTCCAGTGACTGACGGTGATCTCCATGGTTACCCCTGACTTACCCCCCCAGAGAATGGGGTTGTGAAGCTGCCTCCCCTGAACAATGCAGCTCTAATGGTCCTGATCAGGGGATCACAGTACTGGAGGCTAATTGAAGCCAGGAGGAGGGCTTCAAGGAGATGACCTAGGTGGCAATTCTTTTTTTCCCCAGTAAGAAGGGGTGGGGATGTGCAATGATGGATGACCAGCATCCACCCCGCCCCTGAGTTGCAGTGCTGTCTGGTGCATGTGTGATACACCCAGCCTCTGCCAGGTGTCACCAGTGCACCAGACACTCAACCCCCCTCCATCCTAGAGAAGGAGAGCAATCTGAGGGATGCTCGATCCTTCTCCCCCTGGCCAGCCATCCGACAACCCTAGTCCATTTATGAACCCTGGTTGCTGGCATTGCAGATGGAAATCCAAATGCTGCACCAGTGGGCCAGTGGAGGAATGTGATTTTTCTGGCAGAAATCATTCTGCAACTCTTTTATGCTGTGGAATTCCACCATTCCATTACTGAAGGAATTTGGTGGAATTTCGGTAGAATTTTGAATATTCCACAGACTTTCTTTCTGCCAGAAATTGAAAATTCCACACAGCACTACTGTATTAGCATATGAGAACATGATGTCACAACACCCATTTACAGCACATATCTCTATCATGCAAGAACAAATAACCTGTAAAACTTTCTGGAAACATAGAGATTGAATGCTATGTAAAAGCTAATTTAAGGTAATTGTGGTATTTCACACCTTGCTTTAGTTTATTTTATTATTAAGCAGACATGAATACTGTAATACAGTAATATGCTATAGTCCAATGGGTGCTGACACATCATGTTGTCATATGGTAATGCAGCTTTCAGGGACAATGAGATTTCAACAACCAGAAAATGGTGTTTCCCAAGCTATCTTGAGAGAACTAGTTGAATGAACCAAAATAGTTAAATCACCAACAAATTCAGGAAGAGCTGACTTTTGACAAAGAAACACAATTTACAAAATATGAGGGTGTAGTATGCTACTCCTTTAAGACAATGAATTCACAACTCAGTAGTACTGAAGGTGCTTGAAAGTTTAATGCTGAATGTACTGTACTATTTATTATCACCCCGCTTAACTGGAATCCCATGGGCTGCAGGACACCAAGTAGCATAGGTCTCTGGCATGTAAATCATGCCAGACCAACTGGTTGGTTTTATTTCATTGGGTAATGAGAGTAGTGTATATGGGACAGGCAGTCAACATGTTATAGATAGACTTCAGTGGGCCTTTGAGTCAGTGCCACACAGGAGGCTGGCAAAAGAGTTAAAGCACCTAAAGGTAGAGGAAGGGCTCATCAGGTGGATCAGGAGCTGGTTAGGGGGAAGAAAGCAAATGATAGTGGTTAATTGGGTCAAATCAGTATATTGGAGTTACAAGTGAGTGCCCCAGTGGTGGGTTCTGGGTCTTACCCTATTCCACATGTTCCTAAGCGATACAGGGGATGGAATCTAGACCAAAATGTTTCTCTTTGCAGGCCACATGAAGATCTTCAATAGGGTTGAAAATGCTGAGAAGGTCCATGAAATGATGAAGGTGATATAAAGTCTGGCAGTGGAAGTTATATGCCAAGAAGAGTATGGTGATACACATTTGTAAAACAAACCACGTCACAGACTACTGGATAGAAGGGGATCCTGATATTCAAGATGAAGTAGGAAAGGGACCTGGTGATTAGTATTAGAAAGGCCATGTACACATTATGGATATTAAAATGGTGTAGTGCCTTAGAACACTTTAAAACCCCTTAGAACTGTTTGCAGACTACAAGCCCCTTAAAATGTTGTAACAAAAACATTGTTGAACCTTGCTAGGTACTTAGTTTTAAAACCATTTTTATAAATGTTTCAGAGCTTGCAGGATTTCACACATGCTTGGAACGGATTAAAAATGGTTTAAGCTGCAAGAGTTTAATTAAAACAATTCTAGCTGCAGTTTGGGCAGGCAAGCACAGTTCTTTGTGCTGGAACTAATATGAAATGGTTACAGGGAGAACAGGTGTGCAACAACAGCCACGGCACTTACCCAGGGCATAATGAAAGAATGCAGTTCCAAGTCTGTATAGGTTCAGCTCAAGGTTCCATTTATTTTTGCCTGCAAGTAGTAAAAACACATGACCCTCTTGGGCCAGGGGCAACAATAAAGTGCTATAACATTTCAACACTCACGAGTCTTTATCAAATATACTGCCCCCATAAAGTGAAACACTTATATAGCATATCAGAATGATCACATGATGTAAAAGATTTTCATTTCATTTAAAGTGCCAGTGCATAAATAATGTATCCTGAAAAATGAATTTGAAGTTATTTCTCATAGCACCATAAATACACAACCACCACAATAGTGTTCAACAACATCAGTATTGAGTGTTAAGCTATTTTCCAATACCACCACCAACTGGAGACATATTTAAAAACTCTCTACATTATATACTTGCCCACAAGCATTTAATTTTCTAGATATTACCTGGTACTTCCTTTCATCCCTCTCATACCGTTTTCAGATAAACTAGTATCTTACAAAGCACAAGACTAAGAAAGAGAGTACAGAGAGTCTTAAGGATGTTTAATTATTTGCAACTGGGTTTAATAGAGAATTGTCAGGGTGCCACTTTAGTATGGAGAGGGCTACCAAAAAGTGTTCACATATTACTTCCAATATTTACATATGGATTCATATAGATGTAGGGGTGGAGATGGTGGGGTGGGAGGGTTGTGGGGAAGGGGAAAAGGGGCTGTGTCTTGGGGTTAGCATTAGATCCTGGAAGGTGAGGGATCTTATTTACAAAAACTGTTTTTTGTTAGGTGCTGATTACAGGCTTAAAGAAACAGCTAAGACTCCACCAAGAATGTCTTATTGCAGGGCCAGAAACAATAGGGACATCCTGGTACATTCCACACATCAGGTAAAAAAGGATGAGTACAGAAACTGGATGCCACCCCTATCAAAGAGGTGTAAAAAGTGTGTGTTTTGCAAATATTGCTATGTAATAAAGGAATGTTATACTGTATGTTTAAAGGTCTAGAGGAAGATAAAATGTTCAAGATAAGTGAGTTCATGAACTGCTACACCACCTATGTAGTCTATTTATCTCTTTGTGCATGTGGGTAATTCTATGTTGGGAAGACCAACAGAAAGATGAAGAAGAGAGTGGGGGACCATATGAGGGCTATAGTAAATGGTAACTTAGATTATGTATGGGCACAACACGTGCTGCAAACAAGAATGAGCATGAGCTCAACTTTATAGGTATAGAACATATGACAATAAGACTGAGAGGAGGGGATAAAGAGAAACTCATGAGTAAGTGAGAGTTGTTTTGGATAAACACACTTGGAGCATATGAAGAAAAGGGTCTCAATGAACAGATTGAGATAAAGCCTTTCTTGAAAGATAGCTGCTAACGGTGTGTTATATGCATCTTTCTCTCTCTTTTCTTTTTTCAGCTGCTTAAAATTATCAAAAAATTGTGAACAAAGTGTAACTGTATGTTCTGTCTCTTCTTCTAGGCATCTATTAATACTGTTCCTTATTAGTAAGTACACAAACATTTGTGTTTATGTACTCCTTTGACTTATCCACATGTAGGATGTACATTTAGGTAATGTAAATATCTGCCACTTTCACCCCTTTTCTTCCCCTCCCAAAAAAATCTCATCCCCTGACCCCCCAACTCCCATGGTACTCACTTGCCCTTTTCCACCCTTTTTTCCCTTCCCCTTCCACTTCTTCCTCTCCTCCCCCCTTTTTTGCCATCCCCCTTTTCTCCTTGTTCTTCACCCTTTTATGAAACACACAGCCCCTTTTCCTTTCCCCAACCCCCACCCCACCATCTCCACCCTGCATCTACTGTATATGAATCCATATGTAAATACTGGAACTAATTAGTGAATACTTTTTGGTAACCCCCTCCATAATAAAGTGGCACCCTGACAATTCTCTATTCAACCCAACTGGAAAGAATGAATTTAACTTCCTTAAGACTCTCTGTACTCTCTTTCTGAAAAGAAAACAGTATGTGAGGGATGATAGGAAGTCCCAGGTATTTCCTAGAACATTAAATGCTTGTAGGCAAGTATATTATGTAGAGAGTTTTTAAATATGTCCCCAGATGCTGGTGTGTTTGGAAAATAGCTTAACACTTAATTCTGATGTTGTGAGAAATAACATGAAATGAATTATTTAGGATAAAATATTTATGCACTGGCACTTTAAATGAAATGAAAAGCTTTTACATCATGTGACCATTTTGATATGCTATATAAGTGTCTCACCTTAGGGGGGCAGTATCTTTGATGAAGACTCATGAGAGTTGAAATGTTAGAGCACTTATTGTTTCCCCCTGGCCCAGGACAGTTGTCTGTTTTTATCGCTTGCAGGCAAATAATAAATGGATCCTTGAGCTGAACCTATACAGACTTGGAAATAAATTCTTTCATTATATCCTGGATAAGAGCCATGGCTGTTGTTGCACAAATGTCTGAGTAATTGTCACTGAGCACCCTAGGTCACCTAGTGCTGCTCTGCTGGGATATTTACAGGAAGAATATGATTCGCCAGCAATGTGGACACACTAAACTTTTACCAAGAATGATTACTGCATAAGTGGATGTACTGCACGGTTCATCTAAACTGGATTTAAAAAAACAGTTCTGTAGTATGGACAGGACTTAACAGTCTAAAAGCCTCCAGTCCTTGCACCAAAGCATACAGTAAGGTAACAAGGTTGTCAGGCTGTATAAAGAGTTGGATCTGCTGCCTGAAGAGGGAGATGATACTGTCCCTATGCAGGTCACTGGTTCAGCCATGCCTAGAGAACTGTGCCCAGTTCTGGAGTCCTCATCTAAGGAAAGACAGTGAGAGGCTATATGCTGTGGAATGCAGGGTCACAGGAATGACTGAAGGGCAAAAGAATAAATCCTACAAGGAAAGGTTAGCAAATCTGAATATGTGCACAGTAGTGGACAGGAGGGTGAGGGAGTACATGACTGAAACATAAATTCCAAAGAGGAATAAATATGGTAGACAGTGGGGTTATCTCCAGGAAAGACTGCAGAGTGTTGAGGGATCATGAGTGAAGAGTGGTAGTGGGAAGATATAAGTTACAAAGGATTTCAGGAAGTACAGTATTTCTTTTCAGAGATGGTGGTAGAAAATACAAAAAATTGTCAACTTAAGTGCTGGATGCAGGATGTGTTTTCAGCTTCAAGGAAGTCTGGGATAAATTCAAAGGACTGGTGATCCCTAGGGGAAGAGATGGTGCAGGTAGGGGTGTAGAGTTGGCAGAGGAATGGGGACAGATGAGTGTTGGATAAGTACCATATCCAACTATGTGCCAAAAGGGAGAAGATAGGGATCTTGGCTGGAATGGATGAACCTTGAACCTCCATCTGCAATCATGTTTTCTGTACTTCTGTTTCCATCACATCATGGTTATACAACTCATCTTCTGGTAAACTTTGTTTATTGAATGCAAAGTAAAGGTGGTGATAAAAGTGGCAGATAGCATCATTCCAAATATATCCAAGGGTAAAATGGCTCAGGTTACAATGTGGTTTACACCAAATAAAAGGCAGCAGTAACACAGAAACATTAGAATTTGCCTGCAGATAAGGACTGATTGGCCCATGTAGTCTGCTTATTTTTCCCTGCCTATGGCATCACCACAGATCCTCCTTTATCTCTGGCCCCTCCACCCCCCTTCTCTAAGATTCCCTTATGGCTATCCCATTCATTCTAGAATTCCACCACTGTTTTTGCTCTCATCAGTTCCACTTGAAGACTTTTCCAGGAATCCACCACTCTTTCTGTGCATAAGTACTTCTCACGTCTCTGCTGAATCTACCCCCTCCAGCTTCTTATAATGCCTCCTTGAGCACCCTTTTTTATGAAAAGTATTTCGTTCTTGTACCTTGTTTATCCCTGTGAGGTATTTAAAGGTCTCTATCATACCCCCTTTCATAGAAACATAGAAAGTAGAAACATAGAGGTTGACGGCAGATAAGGACTGCAAGGCCCAACCAGTCTGACCATTTCTTTTTCTACCTTATAAATGTGCCATCAGTCTTTGCTCTGTCAATGGTCTATCTATTCATACTCATCTGTATTGCTACCTTTTGCCTATCCCATGCCATATTAACCAAATTGAAGCAGTCAAGAGAAGTGCATCCAAAACAGTGCAGGGACTGCAGCAGAAAATATATGAGGACAGATTAATGGAGCTCAATATGTATGCCCTAGAGCAAAGGAGGGAGAGAGGTGATATGATCGAAACATTCAAACTCCTTAAGGGCATTAACAAGGTGAAAGAGTATAACATGTTTCAATATAAGAAAAATAGCAGGACAAGAGGACACAGCATGAGATTAGAGGGAGGCCAATTAAGGAGTAATGTGAGGACATTCTTTTTCACAGAAAGCAAGGTGGATGAATGGAATGGCCTACCTCAGGAAGTGATAGATATGAATATAGTGCAGGGCTACAAACAGGCATGGGATTGGCATAAGGGAGCAATACAGATGAGTATGAATAGATAGACCATTGACAGAGCAAAGGCCGATGGCACATTCATAAGGTAGAAAAAGAAATGAGCAGACTGGATGGGCCTTGTGGTCCTTATCTACCATCATCTTTGATGTTTCTGTTAGAACAGCCTGCCTTATCACCCATATGAGGACACTATCTACTACCATGACAGACAAGGGAGAATGTATTTTCATGTATTATGCACTAATGATTACTAATGTACTGATATTTATATATAGGCACAAATCTGCTACTGGAGAGACCTAGTGTGACTATCTAGGCAAAAAAAAAGTCTGTTTTGTTCTCATGACTACGTCTCTGTTATGATGCATACATATGCAACTGTTGCTATCCCAAATATAAAGATAGTTCATGAAGTGTAAGTTATGGAAAAATGTATTGAAAGTTTGAATATGAAAACTCTTACGTTGGTAACATGGTATCCTGCTTGTTTAATTTATAGCTACATAAATAAAATATTTTTTTATAATACCATGACTTCTGTTTCTATTTATGGGCTGTAGTATGGATCTTTTATTGTTTCTTTGTTATTCATTCTGTGAGTGGTCTTACCCAGCCATATATCATAGGACACCATTGTATGCTGAACTTTGTAATGTAACAGTTTAATTGTGACCTGAATATGTCTGATAGCCCTGAACAACCATGCTGTGCAATTTTGTACATGTTAGTATCTAAGCCAGCCAACTCTGCCTCTCCTGGTTAAAAAAAAAGAAATTTTATTTTTTAACAGTTTTTTTTTCTGAGTTAACGTATGTTACAGGGAAACCACAATATCACATTGATACTGTCTCACCATACACATTACTGCTAACTAGTACTTCTTCATAAAACAATGTCATACTGACACACACAGACAATTAAGCTACTTATAAAAAAATGATTTACACTTGATTATACTATGTACAAGGTATTTACTTGCACCTGGTATGTCTCATCTGTTCTCATACCAGCTGGTCCCAAACCCAGAAAAAGATTGATGGAATCCAATGTACCAAATGAATAACCATAACCATAAGAATATTGTTGTGATAAAATGACTGTCAGGTTTTAGGCACATGGCATGGCTAAGGGTTTGGGGAAAATCATTTAAAAAGTACTTGAAGGCCAGCAAAGGCATGTCTTATTTTGTCAAATCCATCTCGAGCAAAGTGTAACTCTTTACTGTACTTTGTCTGAGAAGATTCAGTAAATTTGAAAACAATGTCTGCGATTGACTGGGTAGAGTATTCAGCCATGACTTCACCTGGACACTGGTAAATACAGTTTCTGTTCCTGACCAGATATTTTACAATTAATTACTCATCCATGGATGAAACAACCTCTGCCAAGTAAATGTAGGCCATATTCTTTCACCCAGTCTGGAACAGAACAGCCACAAAATCACCTTCCTGGAGAGCACTGCAAAAAGTATAAAATTAATAAATCATCCACTTGAGCATTTTGATTGTCAAGACACCTGAAATCTTTTTTTTTTTGGGGGCAAATAATGAGGAATGGTATATCCTATTCCATAATATAAATAGCTAGAATTCATCCAATTGCAAGACACTACATGTGACTCCCAAATTAACTGCCACCATAGTGGATATGGGTGATATGTTCAGGTATTTGGCATAAAGGAGGTTTTATTCTCATTGTGTACATGCATTAGCACACACATGAATGCATGCATGAACACATATCCAGGGATTAAAACACCCATCTCCTCCAGTAAGTCACATTATTACTTTAGCATTATGTGCTGTCTTGCACACCAGAAACTGTTGGATAAGGTGATGAGGCCAGTAGGTGGCTACACCAAAATGTTAATCACATAGGTACTTACACTGAGGGTGATGTGTACTTTGATGGAGGAGACCTTGCTGATGGTAGTGATGGTGACTGAGATGAAGACCTTGTCTGTAGCACTGGTGGTGGTAGAGATGGAGACATTGCTTGAGGTTATGGTGCTGGTGGTGGTGGAGATTGAGACCTTGCCCCTGTTGATGCTGCTGGAGGTGATGGAGAAGTAGACCTTTCTTGCAGTGAATCAGGTTGTGGTGAAGAAGTAGACCATTCCTGTGGTGTTGCAAAGGGCAACCTTTCCTGCACTGATGCTGGTGGTGGAGAAGGATACCTGTCCTGCACTGATGCTGGTAATGATGTAGAAGGAGACCTTTTATGCATTGACGTTGTTGGTGGTGGTGATGGAGATGGAGACCTTGACTGTGGTGGAGCTGGAGACCATGTTGTTGTTGATGGCAACCTTAACTGTAGTGCTGCTGTTGGTGGTGTTGGAGACTTTGTCAGAGGTGGTGAGGTCACCTCTGTCCCTTATTTCAAAGAAAAGGTTCTCCAGTCTACTGTGAATAATACATTAGGGCACTGTCCTTCATTTGTAACACATGGTCAGCAGAAGCAGCTTCTCTCTTTAACAGATAAGATATGTGGATCTCTTCCTTTCACACAGTGTACTAATCATGTGTTTGGCAATGTTTTCATATTTTTTTCTAGTAAGTCTTCATCTGTTTATTTTGCCCTCCTTGAAGAAAAAGAAACTTTGTGTCACATGCACATGACTCTCCTTATTTTTGGGAAATGTAAGGTATTTTTTGCCATACTGATATAATTCAAAGGCACTGTCAATGATGGCTTTTCATGATTTTACAGCTAGTAATACACTATTTTCCAAGATGTCCACTTCTCCATCACATGGCCCTTTGCCATGCTGGTTGCCAAAGAAGTGTTTTTCAATGGAGACACCACAATCCACCACACCAAATGATGCATCGGCAAAGTTGCCTTTGCTCTTGTACTGTGTTGGTGCCCCATCAGAAAAATTAATTTGCTTAACCATGGCTACCCCCTTTTCTTTCAGATATTTGGTTGCCATATTTGTGAAGTGGTGAACAGCATGGAAGTCATGCTTTCAGTCATCAGTAATAAAAATAAGTGTGCTATGCATGTTTATGCCACAGATTGGTTTAGGGCATCTATAATAGGCCACAACTGGGTGAATTGAAGCTTGGCTGTATGCTCAGTGTGCACTCTGAGCTTCATCTTGGTAGTGGCAATTATAGTTTTCTCCAAAGTCCAGACAGAAAACTACCCAGCAATTTGGTACATTGTTTCTAATAGCATCACATTGTTGTGACTGCCACTTTGCATTTACCAAGTGCTTAGCATATGGCTCCAGCTCTTCTTGCAGTTCTTTTATTAGGTCTCCGATGACTCCAGTCTTATTTCTCATTCTCATTTGCTTTGAATGTGTCACTTTCTCCTCCTTTCTCATGGTGACATCCTCATTTTGCCATTTTCTCCAGGTGACTGGAGAGGTCACGTTTTCATTTAAAAGTGGCATCAGTTTTGTCTCTATGCTGTTGGTGCCACACTGCAAGCATTCCATGTCGATGCATCTTTTATTGCGAAATTCACCAACTCTGCAGCACATTGTATGGGTCGAAGCCTCATACTTGTGCTTTATGGCACTGGCTGGTATTTTTAACTGTGCACAATTTAAATCAAAGCTGTTCAGTTTTAATGTATGTCTATGTTCAGGCAGTACTCACATAGGCACTGCAAAAGCTTATGTCTGGACATGATACAAACACTTTTAGGGCAACGTTTTACAAATTTACTATAACTAATTTGTACATCTTTGTTTTCTTCCTTGAACTGTTCATATTTAGTTAGGACCGATGATTCCAGTGCCTTCTTTGGTAAAAGTTGTTTTTTTCCCCAATTATTTTCACAATGGGCAGTTCTCGAGAGATATCCCCATGCTGATAGAAATCCTGTATTTTCTGAATTATTGATTCAGGCAAAGAATCGTTCCTCTTCTTACACCTCTCAATGTAGTCACCACTATATACGGAGTGCACACACAAAAATTTCCAGCTAAATCCCAGTTTTCTGAACTTTTTCTTCACCAACAGTAATTTGTGCAGCAGTCAACAGATTTGAATATAATATTTTTGTCTTGAATGTTTAATTGTTTTCAATGTGTCTTTCAAGCTTGTTTCCTCAAAAAAATCCAACAGTTTCTTTTTGGATGGCATTAATATAGATTTCGCCTCAATAGCTTTGTGCTTTCATGGTGTTGACTTTAGTAGCATTGCAAAGAAAACTTCAGCAAATTTATTTGGGCTTTTCAGCATTGTTTTAGTGCTCGTGAGATGGCTTTTCTTTTTGCAGCATCACTGTTAAATGGAGACCATGGTATCCTTGATTGTGGACTGTCTATTTGTGGGTTAGCAAAAGGGGAAGCATCTGAGGCCACAATGTTATACTTCATTTCAGCTGCATCCAAGTTGTGTGCATTTGATTCCACAGTGATAGTTTGCAGTCTGGCCCCTTTCTTTTGAGCATACAGAAACCATCTGCATTCATTAATCCACCTTCTTTTTTGAGCTGTCATTTTAGCTGTCTGATTCTTTTTATTTTCCTGCCATAATGCTGTCATCTTCTTTGCTTCTGCTCTTATACGTTTCTTCTTTTCTGTGCCATCAGATACTTGACTTGCCTTTTTATTTTGTCTATACCTTTGCATCCAAATCCTATCTTTTTCCCTGTATTGTATTTTGGTCTCTTCAGGCATTGACATTTTATACTGTCTCACCCTTTCCGTTTCTTTCTCACGATAAGCTTTGTATTTTTCAGGATCATTTCTCATTCTTGCATGGTACTCTCTCATGTACTCTTTTGGGGATCTTGGTTGTGCCTTTCAGCCACCTGTTGTAGTCACTGAATTCAAGCAAGCAGTCTCACTGCCACCGCCACAGCAAGATGTGGATGCAACAACATCATGTCGTGGTTGATGCTGTCTCAGGTTGTTTCCCAGGAATTCCATCTAAAATTTGCAGAAACACAAGATTCAGAAGAAGGATTTACAGGTTGTACTTTTATGGAAGCAGAATTCTCCAACATGTCAGCTATTTTGGCATAATCAAGGGAGCACTAAATGAAAAAATATAATGGAAAGAACAAGACGCCTGGCCCATCTAGTTGGCTAAATGCTGGCCTTGATCTAGGTTCCAGACTACAACTGTAAAAAAAATATAATTTTCCCACTCTAATACCCATCATGAATTTAAACGTTTACTTGTGTTTCCAGCCTCCATAAAGATTTCAGTGTTTCTCTGTCTTTTTTTCATATTTGGGCTTCCAATCTGTGCATGGTAGTCAAGTTGAAAGCAGTTCTATTAATCCATTGACCTTTCTGTGACCACAAGACAGTACGAGGGCCACAAGAGACAACTGCCAAAGTAGATGGCCTGCATAATCAGTCCAACTATGCCAGCAGGAAAAAAGCTTAGCATAATGGCCCAGGGCAATTCCAGGTCTCCATATTTTTCTAGGTGCTTGCTTTCCAACTGTAAACAGGCTTCCAGATACAGCCTAGCAAGCACCCTGTACAGGGTTATGTTTTGTGCAACTCTGCACTGGGAAAAGTTGGATGATACTGGTGTCAAAAAACAATGGATCGATCCATTAAACATAACATCCTATATCAACAATGACAGATAGTACCAGACAAGCTGTACTATTTATCCAGACCTTTCTGTGACCACAAGACACTAGCAGGGACACAAGAGACAACTGCTAAAGTAGAGGGCCTGTGTAAAGAGTCCCACTCACTCACCACAAAAGACAGCTAATCATGCTGACTAGTGCAGTTCCAGGTGATATTAGACTACACAATGGTGGTAATAAATCGGGCTACCTGCAGACTGGATAACTAAGGAATTGGGATGAAGTGACCATTTCTCACAAAACTGCGTTATGGTGACTGTTCCCCAATGGCCCCCTTCATGAACAACACCAACCATGGCTGAGTACCATATTAGGGATCATACTCTTCATGGTGTGATTCCAAACTAGGCACAAGAGACCATAACACAGCATTGTTCATGCTAAGAATAGCAGGGAGTCAGTGCATTGGGGCAGAAATTTGACATCTTTGCAGAATATTTAAACTAGCAAATGGGGAGAGGGGTGCAGCACCCCATACATTGAATCAGAAGAACACTCAAGAAAACTCTTGCAGGGGTGGGAGATCAGGAAGGAATTAAAGAAAAATGTGGTAAAATAAAGAGGGCTGTAGTAGCTGTCACTAAAATCTGCATCAGACAGGTCAGTAAAAACAAAAAAAAATCTATGATTCAGTAGGACAGTTGTAATAAAGGTCAGGGTGAAGAGAGAAACATTCAGGAGATAAAAAAGATGCAGAGGGAGGAGCACAGAGAAGTCTACAAGGAATAGCAAAAGGAGGCTGGAATTTAGGTCAGGAGAGCAAAGGCAAGGACAGCAGACAATATAGCCCAATTGGATAAAACCTTCTACCAGTATGTGAGTAAACAGAGGAGGACAAAGGAAGTGATAGTTTGGCTGTGGGATAAAGGTTGGGAGATGGTGGAAGGGGATCAGGAGGAGGCAGATTTCCTTAATGGCAGTGTCCAGTTCAGGAGGCTATACCTCAGGAAGGATGTGGGGAGAATAGAAAGGGTCCAGAGGAAGGCAACAAAAATGGTGTGAGGACTCAGCCATTTGACATATGAGAAGAGGCTGAAAGACCTCAACATGTGTAACCTAGAGCAAAGGACGAAATGAGAGGGGGTGACCGATGGGAAAATATTTGAGGACAGGGTTCTGGAGGGTTTAAGGGTGCTGGGGGTGGGTAAGGCACCAAGGCCAGATGGCATCCACCCATGGTACTGAAGGAGTTATCAGAGGTCCTGGCGGGACCTTTGGCTGACTGATTCCATGCATCACTACACTCAGAGAGTGTACCTCAGGACTGGAGGATGGATCACATGTTGCACCTCCACAAGAGTGGCCCCAAGGATGAACTGGGGAACTACAGACTGGTGAGCCTCACATCCATCATGGGCAAACTGATGGAGACTATCTTGAAGGAGAAGCTGATGTCCTTCCTGCAGGTCAAAGGGCTACAGGACAGCAGACAGCATGGCTTCATTAGTGGTAGATCCTGACAAACTAACCTGGAGGAAAACTATGACTGGGTAACTAGGCAATTGGATGGGGCCACGCAGTGGATGTCCTGTACCTTGACAACAGTAAGGCATTCAACTTGGTGCCACATGGGAGGCTGGGAGAAAGTTAAAAGGCGCAGGGGTGGGTGCAAGACTGGTGAGATGGGTAGTGAACCTGCTTCAGGGAAGGCAACAGAGGGTGATGTTGGGTGGGAAGCTCTTATCCCCAATGGCAGTGATGAGGGTGTTCTGCAATAGTTCTGTGATAGGACTTGTGTTGTTTGGGATATTCACTGAAGATATATCATTGGGCATCAAGAGCAAGATCAGCCTGTTTCCAGACAACACCAAGATGGGAGCAGTGAAGGATGACCTAGGGGGATGGCAAGGATTTCAGGATGATCTGGCAAGGCTGGAAACCTGGTTGGACACCTGTCAACTGGGGTTCAATGCTAAAAAGTGCAAGGTGCTGCATTTTGGGGTGAAAAATCCAAGGAGGAGTTACCAGATCGGGGACAGTGCAGCTAGCCAAAACAGAGAAAAATGATCTGATGGTGCTAATTACAGGATCAATGAACAACTCTGCACAATGTAGGAAGGTAGCTGCAAAGGCCAACAAAATGTTGGGTTGAATTGCTAGGGATATATCCTCGAGGAGGAGAGAGGTGATTCTGCCACTGTATAGATCACTGTTTAGACGCACCCAGAATGCTGCATGCAGTACTGGCATCCGTATATGAAGAGGGACATTAAATTACTGGAGGTGGTGCAGCCCATGGTGACAAATATGATCCAGGAGCTTGGGAACTTACCATATGTGAATAAGTTGAGGGAGCTGAACATGTACTCACTGGAGGAGAGGAGGGACATGAGGGATATGATTGTAACCTTTAAGTACATGAAAGGAATAAACAAGACAGGTATGGAGGGGCTGTTAAAAGTAAGGGAGGGGAGAGACTCCTGGGGCCAAGATATGAGACTGGAGGGAGGAAGGTTCAGGGGAGAGAGAGAGAGAGATGAGGAGACACTTTTAAAGAGTTGGTAGTAGCTGGGTGGAATGCATTAACAGTGGAAGTGGTATCAGGTAGAAGAGTGGGCTGCTTCAAAAGGGCCTGGGACAGGGCAGGAGGGAGGGTCAAAGGAGGGGGAGACTGGGAGGGAGGGGAAGCTGCAGAATAAGAGGTGCTAGCTGTACATTTGAGCAGACTTGATAGACTACTAGGCCTTTATCTGCTTGCAGATTTTGTATGTTCAAATGCACTTGGGGTGCAGGAACCCTGGGGAGGACGACATGATGAAGGGGTAGATATTAGCAGACACAAAACAGGAAAGAGATCTGGGGTCATCATATCTGATGACCTAAAGTTGGCCAATCAGTGGGCCAAGGCAGTGGTGAGAGACAGTGGAATTATGGACTACATAGGAAAAGGTATCACAAACAGAAAAAAGGAAGACATAATGACACTATACATGTTATTGTTGAGATCTTATCTGAAGTACTGCATTCAGTTCTGGATGCCTCCTCTCGGGAAGGACATAGACAAAGTGGAGACAGTCCAGAGATGGGCAAAAAAAAAAAGGGACAGAGCCTGCACCACATGTCATAAGAGGAAAGACTACAGGAACTCAATATATACACCCTGGAGGCAGGGGTGTAGCCAGGGATTTCAGATCTGCACACCAAGGGTACGCACTGCTACCCCCCCCGTTAGGGTGTGCTGGTGTGCTACCCCCCATGCATGGGTAAATGCAAATGCCATGCATCGCTCCCTAAGACAGCCACATACCAGCCCAGAGCCTGTAAAGTTGTATTGTCCTTGGGATGCAATGACATTGACCAGTCCTTCTAGTTTTGATTCCTATGAATAAAATTTCAGAAAGGTTCAGCATTTTCTTTGTTAGTTTTCATGCAAAAAGGAAGCAGTTCAGAGTCTATTTGCTACCCCCTTAAATAAAATTGTACACCATGGAGTACTTGGAGTATGCCTGGCGACACCCATGCCTGGAGGAGAGGAAGGAGAGGGAAGACAAACCAGAGACCTTTAAGTACCTCAAGAGAAATAATAAGGTACAGCAGGGCAGCATCTTTCAGAACTGAAGCTGCTCAAAAAATTAAGAGGGCATGACATGAGACTGGAAGGGGTAGACTGAGGGACATGAGAAATTATTTTTTCATGGAAAGGGTGGTGGAAGCTTAGAATGACCTGCCCCAATAGGTGCTGGTGGCAAACACAATTGGGGGATATAAACAAGCATGGGATCAATATGAAGGATCCCAAGAGTGGGGAAGGAGAGGCAGCAGCAGTAGACCAAAAGGGTCAGTGGCAGCTAATTAAGTATAGGGTATACAGGCAGACTGGATGGGCCTGGTGGTCCTTATCTGCCATCATTTTCTATGTTTTTAAACCTGGAGACCTTGGTTTGAATTCCTTCAGCCCATGCTTCCATTCTGCATGACCCTGAGCAAGTCACTTAACTTCCTTGTGCTCCCATTTAAAATGCAAATATGTCACAGTATTGCCTGCACATATTTCTGTGGACTAGCAGCACACCACCTTGATTTGCTTACATCCATGATTGTTGACACGGCAAAATATCATCAACTTTTAAGAACCTAAAATTAATTTTTCTTGCCTTAAGAGTGAAATAAAGCAAAAAGAAAGTCATGTATCTTGATGTTTTGGCTTCTCCTAGCTGCTCAACAAATTACTTAAATTATTGTTAAGACTTACTGCTACTTTAAATACTTAATCTGTGTTGGGCAGACTATCAGAAAAAAAATGTCTGCCCCAAGCCTGAAACATTAGGTGTGAGAAAAGATGTGACTTGTACCATTTAGCTAAATGGACAATTAATTGCAAAGCATGCTTTTGAATAGCACACCAATTTTCTGTCAAGAAATACTTTCAGTCTGAATGGGGGGCTGGAAATATTGTATAGAGTTTAGAGTAATGAGCTGTGAATGCGCTTGCTACATCCAGCAGACCTGTATTTTATTCCCATAGCCTCCACTTGCATTGCTTTGTGACTGTGTGCAAGTCACTTAACCTTCCCAATGCACCCAGGTCACACATGAAAGCAGGTAGTTGTGCCTAGTGGGCTTTATCAAGTTACCAAAGAATAAATAAGTGGAATTTGATTAAAGGTTGGATGAGTTTGGATGACTCTTCAAATTACATATGAAAACATATCTCTCAACCTCTCAGCATTAAAAATCATAGCACTGGCCTTCAAAAATCATAGCACAGGGCCAGAATGTGTAGCACAGTCTTATTTTAAAGAATATTATACAGTATCTACAGATAGTGAGCCCCGTATAGTGATAAGGAATGTGTCTATGAACCTGGTTCAATGATTCATAGTTTGTGTGTCCAGAAATCGCTCTAACATTATGAGGAACATCAGTAAACATGTGATGAGCAAGGGTAAATTTGAGTGTGAAAATCATAGCGCTATGCAGAATTCGTAGCAGCTGAGAGGTATTCATGAAAATGTGTTTTGAGGGTGTTGGTGACAGTGATACATTTCTTAATGGTCTGGCACACTTTCATGCATGCATGCATAAAAAGACAGTGTTGGGTCAGGTTCCAAATAATTATTTTATAATTTATTTATTTCTTTCATAACAGGGTAAGGCCCACTAGGCACATGTGTCTGTTTTCAGGGGTGACTTAGGTGCACTGGGCAGTTAAGTGACTTTCTAAGAGTCACACAGTATGCAAGTGGAGGTTTTGAGAATCAAACCCATGTTTGGTCTGCTGGATGTACCAAGCTCATTCACAGCTTGTTACTCAAACCTCAAGGCTATACTGCCAGCCCATTCCCAACAGAAAACTATGCCGGGACTGACGTGCAGTGCAGCACATGGTACACAACACATTACTGAGAAGCATCATCCTTTGTTGTGAAATTAAGAAAAAAAATCAAACTTTAAAAATAAAAAGGTGCTTATAGAGGAACCTATAAAAGTTATGTGGGCATCTAGGGAAAAGAGGTGTAAATTCAGCATTTAAAGCTGTGAGATGGCCCAAGTTTATGTTCAGAACAAAGGAACCAGCCATTTCAGTCTCCCCTGTACTGAGCATTGGCTGCAGCAACCATACAGCCCAAATGTTACAAAAAAGCCAGAACACTGTGAAAAAAACACTAGCATCAAAGGTAACCATGGGCCAGTTGCAGGCCAGAGCTGGCCCCTGTAGCAAAACCTCATTTTGACATCTCTTTTCACTAGAAAATGCCAAGCAGGGCCTTACTTTCAGCAGATTGTACACCAAATAATTGCTCAGAAGTACCAGAATTAGCTCAGAAATGCAGTAAAAAAGTCACATTTTCCAAGAAAAAGGTGCTCAAAGGAAACTCGTATGACCTCTGCAGGCATCTGGGGGAAAGAGTTGTCAATTTTGCAATTAAAGCTATGGGATTGGCCCAAGCTTATGTTCAGAACAAAATAAACAGCCATTTTAGTTTCCCCTGTTCTGAACATCAACTGAAACAACCAAACAGCCCAAATGTTACAAAACAAACAGAACATTGTGAAAAAACACTAGCATCAAAGGTAACCATGGGCCAGTTACAGGCCAGAGCTGGGCCCTCTTACAAAGCCTTATATGTCATCTCTTTTCACCAGAAAATGCTATGCAGGGCCTCACTTTCAACAAATGGTACACCCAAACAACTACTCAAAAAACCAGAATGTGCTCTGAAATGCATTAAATCAATCAAACTTTGCAATAAAAAGGTGCTTACAGACAAACTGGTAAGAACTCTGCAGGTATCTGGGAAAAGAGATGTAAATTCAGCATTTAAAGCTGTGAGATGGCCCAAGTGTATGTTCAGAACAAAGGAAACATCCATTTTAATTTCCCATGTACTGAACATTGAGTGAAACAATCAGACAGCCCAAATGTTACAAAAAAGCCTACAAAACGTAAAAAAAAAATTGCATTGAAGGTAATTTGAGCCAGTTACAGGCCAGAGCTGGCCCCTGCAGCAAAACCTTATTTTGACATCTCTTTTCATCAGAAAATGCCATGCAGGGCCCTGCTTTCAGCACATTGTACACCAAAGAATTACTCAAAAGTACCAGAATTAGCTCCGAAATGCATTAAAAAGTCACATGTTCCAAGAAAAAGGTGCTCGCAGGCAAACTTGTATGACCTCTGCAGGCATCTGAGGAAAATAGATGTATATTTTGCAATTAAAGCTTTGAGACATTGGCCCAAGCTTTTGTTCCGAGCAAAGGAAACAGCCATTTTAGTTTCCCCTGTTCTAAACATCAACTGAAACAACCAAATAGCCGAAATGTTACAAAACAAACATAACATTGTGAAAAAAACACCAGCATCAAAGGTAATCATGGGCCAGTTACAGGCCAGAGCTGGGCCCTCTTACAAAACCTTATATTACATCTTTTTTTGCCAGAAAATGCCATGCAGGGCCTCACTTTCAGCAAATGGTACACCAAACAATTACTCAAAAGTACCAGATGCATTAAAACAATCAAACTTTGCAATAAAAATGTGCTTACAGACAAACTGGTAATAACTCTGCAGGCATCTGGGGAAGATAGATATAAGTTAAGAATTTACAACTGTAAGTTGGCCCACAGCTTATGTTCAGAACAAAGGAACCAGACATTTTAGTTTCCCCTGTACTGAACATGGACTGAAACAACCATACAGCCCAGATGTTACAAACAAAGCCAGAAAAATGTGAAAAAACACTAGCATCAAAGTTTACCATGGGCACCAAACAATTACTCAAAAGTACCAGAATGTGCTCTAAAATGCATTAAACAATCTAACTTTGCAATAGAAAGGTACATCGCTTTCCACCATCAGAACATGCAGGCCTTACCTGCCTGAGCACATGGCACAAGAATAAATTACCCAGAAGCATCAGAAGCTTATTATACCTCTTTTCAACAGAAAATTATAAGAAATATACAAAACTGTTCTTTATATTTCCCTTATATGCTCCATAATCATTCTTTACAGTTTACTTCTTAATGAATTTTGCTGCCAGGCTCCAGACTCCCCAAAAAAAAAATAGCTATGTAGACTCTATTTTAAAATTGTTTCCCACATGCTTTACTTTTTTTGTATGCCTTTTTAAAAAACCCACAAATCACACCCACTCGGGTAAATATACTACAGGTTCTTCATTTTTCTTTGCATTCTCAAACGTACTATACTGTACCTTGCAACTCATCCCCCTCCTCTTCCAAGAACACTGAAAATAATTTTAACGCCACATTTTAGTTTCAAGATGCCCCTTTAAATAAGCAGCTACTTTCTATTTTGAAGCAACACCCCCGTCCCACTCTGTTAATTTTTTGTTCACTAGTTAAACAACAAAATCAAGATTTGGTCCTTATTTATCAAAAAGTGTATTGGCCACTGTAAATTTGTAACTTGTTCAGAACTGTAGGTTGCCACTGTTATACTGATGTGACTTTATACAGTGGACACCATTAATTAAAAAAAAACTACACAGGATTTACACATTTATTTTATCCTCAAGTACTGCCCACATTATAGCCAAGCAAGTGCCAGTTATTTATAAATCCAAATGTTGGACTCTTCAGAAATGCTGTATGCTGCTTCTGGAAGTGGCTTTATTTACAACTCCAAACATGTGTGCAAAATAAACTGTACCCCACAAGCTAAACAAAAGACAACAAAAAAAAACAGGATTTCTAAATTTATTTTATAATTTATCTTTATGCCTGCAAGCACCACAGATTTCAGTGAAAACGTATTTGATCATCCAGTGCCCACCACCTTCATGCCCTGTAAGTACCATAGACTTCAGATAAAATGGAGGATTTCTACATTTATTTAATCATATGGTGGCCACCACCTTTATGCCCTTGAAGCCCAAAAGATTCATTATCTTTTTCACCAAAGAATGTGCAGTAATTACCTTTTTTGTTGAAAACAAAATCCCAGTGTTGTACGATCGTCCTAAATGCTGGCAACTCACAGTTTGGAGCGCAAATGCTGAATCTCGAGTTCACATTCACTGTCCTGCAATACTGGAAGGTGACACGAATTTACCATAGAACAGTGAACAGGGAAAGGGTCTCTGACCCACAATCCCCACAGATTTATACCCCCTGATGGTGACAAAACTGGGTGCTCAGCTTCACTTCCGTTTATCGGCTTTTGGGACTAGTAGAAGAACCGCGCCTTACATTCATAAATTTCACACTCAAGGGAGAAGGTGTAGATGAAAGTTAAAACATTGCACAAAAAAGAAAAAATATCTAGAAACTATGAGGTGACAAATAAAGGATACTAGATAAAGTCTCCATATAGGGGGCGACATTGAACATTTAGCAATATGGAAACAGGAGAAAGCACTGTATTTAAGCAGTGCAAAAAGGGACACCAGATGCACTGAACATAAGGGGCACAATAAATGTAAATAATTAAAAGTACAAATTTTACATTATACCAATGTATCAAAAGGATTATTTATTGGGTTTAAGAGCCAAAGGCATTATAGTTGTTTATGAAATGCTTAGTGTAGATACTTTATTTCCATTTATTTGCCACATTCACATTCATGTCACAAAATGAAGCCCTGTTTAGGAGGGTCAGAAGGCACTGGAAGGTCCTTTAAAAAATAAATACCAAAATGATGTTATGTTTATTAAATATTTTATTATACAGCTACAGAAGAGATGAACAAAATGTCATACTTTTTTTTTAAAAGTTACAGGGTGTCAAAGTACACATGATGCCAGTCTCTCAGTATTGTGCAAGAGCCTATATATATATATATATATATATATAAAAATATTCTGTGGTCTGTAGTACTACCTATATTCTGGAGCCAGTATGCTTAGTCTAGCAAAATATATGGGAAGAACCCTGTTGTTCTTCTAAGTTAGTTACTCAGCAAATAACTATAACTGATACAAAAAGTAGCTGTCATGGGTATAGATGGCCATGTTTAGACCAATGGAACACAGAGTACAAAAACACAAAGACATCTATAAGCTTGTTACTCCAGTAATCGGACATCTCTTATCTGCAGTATATAATCTCAGTACATGGCCAAACCCTTTGCGATCCCCAGTAGCATCCAGCTTCCTCACCTGGTGCATGACTGTCTGTGTTCCAAATAATAAAATATTATCTTCTTGCTTCTGTCTTTGTACTATTTACTAAGGAGAAATAAAACTAATTTTCTTCACATCTGTGTCAGTGGTGTTTTACCATCAGGCTTATCTCCTGAAAATTTTACAAGTGGTAACCATACTGGCAGGACTTGATTTGTGATAGAACAACAATCACTTAATTCACAGGTGTGTATGAATTTTGGGAATGGGGGAAAAGAGGTTTTGAGGGAAAGAAACATTTTTCTCAACCAAAGAAGTGTTCAGTGTACTCACAGTGGCTGGCTTCTTGCCTTACATCCTGCTTTATGCTTCAAGTTTACCAGTTGTGAAGAGAAGCAGCTCACAAAAACTCCTCATGATAAGAGACCTGGGCTGCAGTCCAAGCAGATTTAACCCTTCATTTGCAAGAGCATTTTGTGAGGACTGGCAATTGCTTGCTTCTGCTGTGCACACTGAGCCTTTGGTGAATGAGTGTTAAAAACCCTTGTACCCTCCCTGTTCATTTTTTTGCATGGAATGAGCCTAAGGCTTGCCCAAGGGGCTCTGTGACTCCAAAAGTTTAACTGCCTAGCAGGGAAAGGACAGAGTGTTCTGGACACCACTCTGGGGTTCTCGGCTCACACACAAAAGGGGTCAGGACAGTCAAAAATGTCAATCAGTGCAGAGCAAAAACTAGACATTGTTAACTTTTTAACCTGGTGGGGGGAATTTTGCACAACATGCAGCATCTGAAGACCATCCTGTATGGTATGTGTGTTCACTGTACACAGAAACTAAACTAACAGTGAAGAAGAATAACTGTAAGGGTGTAATATTTGCAGCATTGTGAGCTGCCCTGAAAACAATAGAAGCAAGGGCATCAGCTTTGAAAACAAAGCTGGAATTCCTGCTACGAGATAAAGGCAAGCATCAAAAGGTTTGGGAGAAGGAGATGGATGTTCCTCTCAACCTCCTGTCTTACAAATCTGGGACAGGGCTTAGAAAAATGAGGGACAATTCACAGAAATCAGGGACATGTCTTAAAAGAATGATAATATCAGCTCAGAAAGCCTACTATATTGTGTGGCCTTATATAAAAAAAAACATTTTCTGATAGCAATGCAGGCTGTAGCACTAATGTTTACCATAATTCTATGCTTCAAATCCCTTCTCTAGTGACAGAAAATACAATTTTAAAAGGGACAAAGGAAATTTTTAAGGCCAAATCAGGGACATCCATGAAAATCAAGGATAGTTGAGAGGTATGGAGATGGAAAATCAAAGACATTTGATGCAAACAGAATTGTGTAACACTTTGCTAGAGAAGGACAGGGAAGTTGCTAGGTTGAGAGAGGAATGGGATCAAATGTATCAAGACAAGAACCAGGCATTGCAGATGAATGGTATGTTGATTGATGCAAATGATGAATTAAATATGCAAATGATGATTTGTTGAGAGAAACAGATAAGTGTCAGATGGATTTAGAGAGGGAGATTAATGAGAATTGTGAAACTACTGCTTCGTATAGAGTTTTACAGAAAAATCTTAGCACAGAACAGCATGTAGATGTGAAAGTAAAACTTGCAAAATGAAGGCAGAGGTATGTATGGTTAAGTCAGCAGTTTGATTTCCTGAAAAGGTGCGTTACCCTTTACTCCACCTATTGACCTGATGTCATTACCCAATGATGATGGGGATGATGAGGATGATGATGACATCCAAGATGTTGGTCCATGGGACTCTGGAGGGAAGCAGCCTAGCCCATGTCTGATAGCCATCTTATGACCTGTGACTGGCATGAGGTAGAGTGCATGGTTGATGATGCGATTGAGATGGCCAGCATTCAACAGTTTTGCTGGCCATGGTGGATCTAGTCCATGATGAGGTAGAAAAGAACAGCCTTGTCCAGGGCATGGCTGAGGCAATGGCTAATGCTGTAGTGAAAAACAATCATGGCCCAACTGAAGTGAGCCCCCAACATCCTCCAGTCAGCTCAAGCCATTGCTAACATCACACAGTAGGCTGAATGGGTCCTAGCGATAATCTGAGTGCTCATTTGGAAAAGGTGAAAAGCCAGTGCAAAATGCTTAGCCTGCTGGCTGAGCAGCAAGTACAGGTTTTGAAACAGACAATAGAGCCTATGATCTGGGCCAAACTTCCAAGCATTCTACATAATTTCACCCAGGCTAGGTCTGATGACTTTGCAGTGGGCCTAATGCTTGCACACTACCTCAATCAAGTGGGCATGTCTATGGCCTACAAAGTCAATCAGTTTGCAAAACAAATTCCTGATCAGTATGAGAGTTGGCTCTGGCTGTCATATCATACTGGAAAGGGAACTGTGAATGAGGCCTCAGACAGGGAATCACTAGAGAACAAAAACTTGTTTTTGAAAAACATGTTATCGGCTCTCCGGGACAAAACAGAGGATTCTAATCTCCAGAGAACAGACCTTCTGACTGAGATTCTGGAAAAGATGGAACGTGCGTACCAGCCCTGCCTATGAGATCTGAACATTGGACAGAAGTCCAAGGTGGCCGTGGTGCAGTCTAATGCTGAGCTGGCTACGAAGTACATAGTTGAATGTAAAGAAAAAAAGGCCCAGACCCAGGTCTACCATCTCAAGAGACCAGGTGACCCAAAGCAAAAGTGGGATAACTGGAACCACTACCAGGCCCAGAACCAAACACAAACAGGTTCTGCCTACAAATAATTGCAGGAGGAGAACAAACAGCTCTGAGAGTTCGAAGATAGGGTAAAATCCAAAGTTATGAGCCTTGCCCAAAAGCCAATTATAACTCTTGGACCTGCAAATGTCCCATCTGCATGTCTGTACCATGAAGATCAGGAGAAGACCCAAGAGTGTCCCTACCATGAATGTACCCAGATGCTGCAGGATTCATATGCCCTGACTCCATCAAAGAAGGATGATTTTGAATGATAGTATTGGGCCCCAGTACACATCATCACCACCCTGGTGATGGATGAAACTGGCCGACCATGTGTAGAAGCACTGGTTGGTGGCCACCAACAGGAACTACTTCTAGACACAGGAGCTGCTGTCTCTGTGCTTTATCAAGAGAACCAAAAGTCATCTCCATATTCCACTGGAAAGCAACTTCTGCCCAGACCTTTGAAGGGACCGTAGTTACCACCTACCAATCCAAACCCATACCAGTCATTATTGGTACCTTGGTGACGGAACATCATTTTTACCTCATGGTGTTGCTTCATCACCAATGTATCTTGGGAATTGGCTTTGTGTCACAAAATGCATGCGTTGTGGATTCAGTCAATGGGCTATTATTACAAATACATGGACAACTCTACATGGTACTCATCTCTGACTCACATATGGTGGCAGCTGTGGTCCTCAGTGACAAAGAGTAAGACATCATCATCATGCAATGTAATCACAAGCTGCTACCTCAGATCCAACCAGTCCTAAAAAGGCACAAAGAGGCCTTTGCCAAAAACAAACATGACTGTAGAAGGAGGGACACCCTCATCCAGATCACTGGGGAGGATCCACCCTGCCAAAAGCAATACCCATTCCAAATTGAAGCTTTACCCTCTTTCAGGGCCACAATTGACTTGCTTGTCCAGCAGGGAGTCATACGGCCTTATGTGTCAACAATAAATTCAGCCATCTGGCATATGAAGAAACCCAACAGTAGTTGGAGACTCACCACTGATTATCACAGATTTAATCAGGTGACCCCCAATTGTACCCCAAGTGTGGCATCTGCCCCTAATGTGCTCAAACTTATCAAATCTGAACACCAGTGGTTTAGTACATTGGACAGCTGCAATAGATTTTGGTCCTTACTCTTGTTCCAAGAGAGTCAATACAGATTTGCCTTCACCTTTGAAGGACATCAGCACACATGAAACTGCCTCCCACAGGGGTTACATAATAGCCCCTCCCTGTTTCACATCCACATTAAGGATGCCATCAGTGACTTCTCAACACCAGAGTGCCTTCTTCAATATGTGGATGACCTTCTCCTAGCCACAGTGGATGTGGAGAAGCATCTGGAACTCTTAGAATAGCTCCTGACCCTGCTACAGAGAGCAGACCTCAAGTGCAATCCTGCAAAGGTACAGCTGGGCCAACCAGAAGTCATATTTCTGGGTCTGCACATAACTGGAGAAACATAGAAACATAGAAGTTGACAGCAGATAAGGACTGCAAGGCCCATCCAGTCTGCCCATTTCTTTTTCTACCTTATAAATGTGTCATTGGCCTTTGCTCTGTCAATGGCCTATGTATTCATACTCATCTGTATTGCTGCCTTATGCCTATCCCATGCCTGTTTGAAGCCCTACACTGTATTCATATCCACCACTTCCTGAGGTAGGCCATTCCATGCATCCACCACCCTTTCTTTGAAAAAGAACTTCCTCAAATTACCCCTTAATTGGCCTCCCTCTAACCTCATGCTGTGTCCTCTTGTCCTGTTATTTTTCTTATATTGAAACATGTTAGACTCTTTCACCATGTTAATGCCCTTAAGGTATTTGAATGCTCTGCTATCAACAGGATTCAGGGCCTACAGGATTTGCCAGTACCCACCAGTGTGGAAACCTTCAGACACTGCCTTGGAATGGTCAACTACTCCAGGGACTTCATTTGCAATTTTGCAGAAAAGGCCACTCCTCTATATGAACTCCTGAAAAAAGGCTTTCCCATAGCAATGGGGCCCTGAACACACCCATGCTGTCACTTCACTAAAGAAAGCCTTGGCATCTGCTTCAGCATTGGTCAACCCTAACCCAGAACTTTCATTTCATTTGGAAACTGTCATATCTGAAATAGATATTTCAGCAGTCCTTGCACAAAATGCTAATGGTACCCTGTGGAATATTGCTTATGATTCACTAATGTTCTCCATGGTTGAGCTGAAGTATTCTCTATGTGAAAGAAACCTGATGGCTACCTTTTGGGCTGTCAAATGCTTTGTTTACATAATAGGGTTTTGTTCAATTATATTACACAACAACCACACCACTCCCAATTTTCTATTGAATGATAGTATCAAAGATAGCAATGTGTCAAGCACCAGACTCACACATTGGTTTCTACTACTTCACGATAGTGACATCACTTTACTTCCTGCCAAAATGCCATCCATTGTGTCTCATGGTCTCTTATGACAAGGAGAACCACATGATTGTGCCCTGGAGCCACCAGTTCTACCTGATCCAGGCCCATTTCACTCAGCAACAGAAAACACATTGAATGACAATACCATGCATAGTGTCTTCACAGGTGATTCTTCCTCTTATGATGTGGGGATTCAAATCACAGAATTTGAGGTCTTGGTCCTGATCCCCACAGGTGACACCTCTGAAGTGTCAATGAAGTGCATTGTCAAGTCATCACAGTATGCAGAACTTGCAGCTTTTGCCTGTGCTTTAGAGACCATAGATGGGAAAGGAAATGAGTATGCCATCATCTTTTCTTATTCATCTTGGGTGTGCAGCTCCTTGATGGAATTCCTTCTCTTTTGGATGGCCCACAATTTTACCTCCTCTGAAGGTACCCCCATCTTGTACAGAGATTTGTCCATATGCAATGTCATCTTGGCTGCACAATGTACATTCAAACTGTTTATCCAGAAAGTGAAGGCCCACTCCAAAGCTGAACCCTTCCACAGCTACAATGACAGAGCCGACTCTTTAGCCAAAGAGGGAGTTCGGGGTTATGGCAAATGCTTCCACCCACTGCAACACTCATGAATAGCTGCAAACAAGAGAACCAAAGAAGTCCCACTGGATTTGATTGAGCTACAGCTAGCTGATCCAGAGATAAAAGAGGTATGTCAATACCTCTCCAAATACACAAAAAAATAAATGGATATGAATAATCCATTCAAAAGACTGGCAGATAAACTCTCTCTCTGTCTCTGGATCACAAATTGAGTTTCTATCACTCATGTGATCAGAAATTCTGGGTAATTCCCAATCACTTTGTTCTGAAGTCATCTATCAGGTTCATGACACCCCTACAGGTGGACACCAAGGGATGGACAAGACAGTCCAGAGAGTAAAACCCATGGGCTGGTGGACTGTTATAACACCTGATGTCCAGCATTACAGGGACAATTGCCTTACCTGTGTACAAAATAATCCCACCCCAGGCAATAAAAATGCCAAACTTCTCCCTCAGAGACACTCTGGCACTTGGAATGATATCCAAATTGATTTCATTGGACCACTGCCTCGTACCCCAACAAACAACATGTTTGACCTCATGATCACTGACCTATTTTCCAAGTGGGTTGAAGCCTTCCCATGCAAGGCCCAAACTGCAAAAGCCACTGCTAAAATCTTGGTAGAAAAGTATTTATCAGATGGGGCTTACCTCTTGAAGTAGAGTCAGATAAAGGAATAATTTTCACTGGTGAATGAATGCAGGAATCTATGACATTATTGGGAGTCAGTCAGACATTTCATATAGCTTATCATCCTCAGTCATCAGGACAAGTAGAAAGAGCAAGCAGAGACATAAAAGCAATATTTTGTAAATTTTCCTTTGATATTGGAAAAACTTGGGATAGTTTGTTGCCCTTGCTCCTAATGGCATTTAGAGTTGCCCCTTCAGCATCTACTCACTGTGCACCCTTTTGAGATAATGACTGGTAGACAAATGAGATTACCAGAATATTTAGTGATTGACCTCAATGCCCCTACTGCAGACAGAGTGTCAACAGACACCTTTGTAACTCAGTTGAGAGACAACCTTGCAAAAACCCACTTGTTGGCTGCAAATAATTTGGGTCAAGCCCAATTGCAATCCAAAAAGTACTTTGATTAAACAGTCAAATAAATCAATTGACAAGTCAGTGACAGAGTCATGATTCTAAAATTTGCATCACCAGCACATGCATTTGTGAAAAATTGTTCAGGACTATTTCACATAATCAACAAACTCAGCCCAGCTGTGTACCAAGTATGTCACACTGATGGCAGAAGAAAGCCACTAGACAAATGGTGCTACACAAATCAGTTGAAGCTGTAAAAAAGAGAATATACCTTACAATCAACTGCAGTGTGAATGTTCCTTCCTCCACCCCTTGGGGATGCAAACCTTTGTAAGCTTAACTGATTCCTTTTGCTTTCTGTTCTCAGTTGCTCTGAAAAATCCAAGTAATGTTCTGATGACCACTGATGAAGGTAGAGAGAAACAGATGTGAAGACACTCCTTCCTCCACCCCCAGAAGAAGGAGCACCATTTTACTAACAATATCTTTTGTCTCCATTTCTTTCCCTTTCTTAGGTCCAGTAAACCCAAACACAGAAGAGTTTAGTGATCCAAGATGGGACTGTCCAGACAGAAGCTCTTACTACTCCTGCATATTCTTAGATCTCTGGCCTAGAGATTTGGCATCGATCCAGAGGAACGTTCACCAGAAACTTCTGCAGAATGAGGCCTTCCATAAGAAGTTCCAGCACACATAGGCATTCCAGACTCACCTTTATGCCTTCCTTCATGCTATGAACACCAATGACCCCACATATGCCCCTTTGCCTGAATTTACCCCTCCCCTGGTGTTGGCATTACCGTTGATTTACCTTTTACACATGTTTCTGTTCAGATGGGTCAGGATGCATATTTAAGTACACTTGTAACTGCACCACCTTTATCTACTTTACAAATTGACTGGACAACTGATAACCTTGATGGACAGCAATTGCCAGTGGCCCACCTTTGCCAAATGAACTTTTGAAGGCATGCCCAACACCCATATTTGCCCTAATGGAACGTTGTGCATTTGCCAAGTTACACTGCAACATATAGGAATTTACAATCTTACAGCAAAGATTAATAAAGACTGATGCACATGTTTTCATAATATAACTGTACAAAAGATATGCTATAACCACACGGTGGCTTCCATCACCCTTTTTCCTCACAGTGACTCCAATTAATAAAAATCTCCTTTTCAATGTCCCACCTTGGAGTCTGGCTCAGATAGTGGCCTGGTAGCAACATCAATACCTGGAATTTTAATTAAGAATGTGCAGTACAAGCGCATGCCAGTGGTACTGAACCTCACCCACTGGAATATGGTGGAGTTTTTACACTGTGCTTCTATAAATCTCTCCACTTTTCATTCTTTAATGTTATTAGATTTAATGGCAGCATAACAAGTTAGGGCACATGACCATGCAGCAGGGCACCAAACAATGGAACACCTGGAAGTGCTCTAGCATCAATGCCATAAGTGGTTGTTGAGTACAGTGACTGTAATAGATGTCACTGTTACTGGTTTATTTGGCTTAGGAATGTCAATTTGGAACCATGTCAATTTGGCCAAAATTCAGAGAAATAACACTCTCTTAAATTCCAAATAACAGAAAATGTGGTCACATCAATGCTACGCAGTATAGATGGTCTCTCTCAAGAAGAAAGATTTACAGTTTACAATATGCATGATATAGCACGTTTATTTGATGAAACTCATAATAAAATGAATCAGTTGATTGCATTGAATAATAAAGAATTGCATGAGCAGCTCATAGGCAGGGAGGTAATATGTTCAGCCTATGGTAATTTTGCACTTAACACTATTACTAATCTCATCTAGGATCTGGAATCAGGGAGGATCCAAGATAAGCCTATAGCTAAATGGTATTGCCCCTACTGCACTTCTCAATCTTGCAACATGAAATGTATGGACAAGACTGTATCATTTTCCCTGGTCACTGAACAAAATTTGGGTTACATTACACCACACCCAAATCAAGGACCTTGCTACACCACAAGCCATTGTAGCATTAAAGACACAATGTATGTCACCTTCTTAGTTTCTCTTCCACTTTCCAACAAGGATTTTTTCAGTCTTTTATTAGCTTGCTGTCATCCACTCCATGGGCCATCTTGAGGATAACATTTACAGAGAATGGATCAGCTTGCCTCCACTGCTGGTGTTCCATCCTCAACTCAACTCCTGGACAGCTCCACATACAGACTGCTGTGCTAAAAGAGGATATCAATATCTTTGCAGATGTGATGTTTTTGACATAACCAAGCCAGTTTGTGATTACTCTTCCGATACAATGGGCTGGTCACTAGAGTTTACTAATGGCACTCCAAATGACTTTGCAAAGCCTTCTTCAGCTCCAAAGCCTTCATCAGATCCAGAGACCATTTCTTTGAGTAAAGCACAAACCAATGCCTCCAGCATTGCTACCAGAGATGCCTCTTCAGACAACATCCACAACAGCTACATCAGGGACACTTACATCACCTGTACTGACCAGCTCACAAAGTGACAGCTTCCTCAGGTTTGAGTGACCTGCAATTCCAATGGACAATACTGTGTTGTTACCAATCATCTGACTTTCTCCTATGGAACATTAACTTGTGACATACCCTTCCCAAACTTCTGCTTCTTGCTTCAGGAATGTTCTATCATAGGCCATATGGTTATCAGCCCAGTTCCCACCACAGAACATGATTATATCGATAGTGACCCTCTCTGTATGCTATAGCTCAGTATTTGCCTGTGTTTAAGGTGCATGTTGCCACTCACCCTGAGCCTCAAATCTCTACTGGAGAGAAAAGATACATATTTAGTTCACATAAGTAACAATGTTACCAAAGCAGGCAATTCATTAAATGCTCTTTTCCATGATGGTGACCTCAGCACCGCATTGACAAATAGTTGGTTAGAATTGACATTCAAAAGTTTTGTTATTATTTAAGTGTTTCTTTATTTTCCTTGTTCTTACCTTGATCTGTTTATGTAAAACCTTGACACAACATCATAATCAATTGAAGTTTCTGTATGAATCACACTCAGTAATGAAATAATTTACCTGCCACCCTAGTTACTGTTGCCTTTTGTATCCAGGAAACAAGAAGGGGAATTTGTTAGACCAGACTACCCTGTGGTCCCATATGAGGACACACACTACTACCACGACAGACAAGGAAGAATGTATTATCATGTATTATGTACTAATGATTACTAATGTACTAATATTTTGTGCTATATTAGGGCCTAATCAGAAATTTCTTGTTTAGCCAAATGCCTAATGAGTTAGCCTGAAATATGTATTATTGTCCCAGAAGGACATCTAACAACAGCTGTGAGATTAGCAGCCTAATATGAAGTAATTATATATATATATATATATATATATATATATATAAAATAATAATTTTCTGTAGTCTCTAACACCACCTATGTTTCAAAGTCAGTATGCTTAGCTTAGTAAAATCTATGAGAAGAAACCTATTGTTCTTCTAAGTTAGTTACTGAGCAAATAACTATAACTGATGCAAAAAAGCAGTCCTGGGTATAGATGCCCATGTTTTGAGCAATGGAACACTGAGTACAGAAACACACAGATGTCTATAAGCTTGTTACTCCCGTAACTGGATGTTTGTTCTCTGCAGTATATAATCTCAGTACACGGCCAAACCCCAAAACCATGTAAAACATCAGTTATGACATAAAATATTTTTGTAAACATGACAATGTCACTCCAATATGTATCAATAAATAACCATCCTAAAAATGCTAGCATCTTTAAAGTTTCATAAGAAGCATAGTATGTAATATTTGCCATAGCAAAAATAGGGGATTCATAGATACAGAACAACATACAATTTTTCCATCTCTGCCCAATTTTTCCACCATGCACATTACAAACCAGACTAGACATAAACATTTTTCATGTATTGCTTGCAATTTGTGACAATCAAGTACTGTAAAACATGTTCTAATGTCAGTCTATTAATTGTTGTCACACTTACATAATTCAATGCCACTTTGCAAACTCCAGAGCTTAACATTATCCAAGTTCTTATATAACAATCCAAATCTTAATTAGAGATGGGCTGCCCATTGGGTAGCTGGATCGGGCAGATTGGGTATTGGCAATGTTTTGCAAGGTAGGGTAGTTGGGTTAATTTACTACCCTACCTAACATAACCATGTGCTTCGCAGGTCAGGTAGTTTTGACAAGGGAAAAAGGGTTGGGCAATGGATATTTAAAAAAAAATAAAACAGGCATCACAGGCAGTCTCTGGTGTCCTGGGACTCTTCCAAGGTTTTAAACAGGCATGAAAGGGCAGCCTGTGGGGACCTCACAGCAGAAAGGAGCACAAGACAAGGGGCTGACAATCTGATTGGTCAGTGCTGGTGTCTGTGCTCTATGTCTGCTGTGAGTGCTCAGATAGCAGTGGAGTGTGGAAGGAGAGGAAGGAATCACCACTCAATCTGCATCAATTGCAGTGAAACAAACAAAAAAGTTAACAACAGACAAAAAGTACATGAAGGAGCAAGGAGGTGGGGACTGAAGGGGGGATCTTGGGATAATCAGCTGTGTTGCTCAGGAGAAAAGGAAAAAGGGTGGGAACAAAAAGCAGTTGTAGCTGGCAGCAGCTGCTTTCTTTGCAGTATAGTGAAAGCCATTTAGGCTGTATTACACATTGTTAGGTGCCTCAAGCCCTGTCTGTGACATTGCTACTGCTTGTCTCTCTGCAGCATAGTGAAAATCATTTTGACTGTAATACACACTGTCTGTTAAGTGCCCCAGCCCTGGCTGTGTGACATTAGCTTCACTGTGTGTGTGTGTGTGTGTGTGTGTGTGTGTGTGTGTGTGTGTGTGTGCAGCACAGTGAAAGACATTTAGGCTGTATTTCACATGGTCTGTTGTTAGGTGCCTCAAGACCGGTCTGTGACATAGCAACTGTTTCTCTCTTCAGTATAGTGAAAGCCATTTAGGCTGTATTACACATTGACTGTTAGATGCACCAAGTCGTGTCTGTGACATAGCTGCTCTGTGTCTCTCCAGTATAGTGAAAGCCATTTAGGCTGTATTACACACTGTCTGTAAGGTGCCCCAAGCCCATTCTGTCACATAGTTACTCTGTTTCTCTTTGCAGTATAGTGAAAGCCAGTTAGGCTCTATTAAACTGTCTGTTAGGTGCACTGAGCCATGTCTGTGACATAGCTATTCTGTGTCTCTCAGCAGCATATCTAAAGCCATTTAGGTTGTATTACATACTGTCAGTTAGGTGCCCCAGGCCCTGTCTGTGACATAGCTACTGTGTGTCACTACAGTATAGTGAAAGTCATTTAGGCTGTATTACACACTGTCTGTAAGGTGCCCCAAGCCCAGTCTGTGACATAGCTATTCTGTTCTTCTTCACAGTATAGTGAAAGCCAGTTAGACTGTATTACACTGTCTATTAGGTGCCCTGAGCACTGTCTGTGGCATAGCTACTCTGTCTCTTTCCAGCATAGCAAAATACATTTAGGCTATATTCCACTGTCTGTTAGGTGCCCCAACACTGTCTGTGTCACATTAGCTACACTCTGTATATGTATCTCTGCAGCATGGCAAAAGTCATTTAGCCTGTATCACACATTGTCTGTTGTTAGACTCCCTGAGCCCTGTCTGTGACATACAGTGGTGCTCACAGAAATGTTTGTCTTACCAAGGTACACCACTGGGTGCCACTCTCTGTGTTGTGTTACTGAGATGTTAATGAGGTGGTAGCTAGTTCTGCAGTGTTGGACGTGGTGTGGGTTGCCTTATTATTTTAGTGCTTAACTGCATTTCCTCCCTTTTCCAAACGATGTCTACTTGAGCCTGGACATAAATGTTGTGTGTCTGAACTGTAAATAGATATTGCCCTCAGAATTAAAACCAGCAGATGATGTTAGTTTGCAGTGCAGAGAGATGCAGAGGTTTAATGTATAGGAATGTATTTTAGTCGTACTTACTAACATACTTAAATGCCAGCAGAACAGGCCTAATGGCTTTTCATGTCTGCTCATTTGGTCAGCCCACACCCTGGGAGCTGACCTTGCTGCCCCCCTCACCCTCTCTAGTTTCTCCCTTCCCAGTCCCAGATATTCTCACTGCACAGGACTTTGCTTCCAGAATCCTTCCCCTGAACCTGTCCACCCCCTCTTGAACCCCTCCAACGTCTCTGCCTCCAACCACCCCTGGGCAGTGCATTTCATGGCTCCACCACCCTCTCAGTGAAATAGCACCTTCTCCTTTCTCCCCTGAATCTCCCCCTCCAGCTTCCACCCATGCCCTCTGGTTGCCCCCTCCTTCCTTCAGAACACCCTGTCTGCTCCTCCCCTATTTACCCCCTTCATGTAGCTGAAGACCTCTATCATGTCCACCTGGTCCCTTCTCTCTTCCAATGTGTACAGTACATATTTAGCTATTCAAGAATCTCCCCATAGGTCCTGTCCCCCAAGCCCCAGATCATTGTGGTTGCCCTCCTCTGAACCCTCTCCAGGAGTTTGATGACCCTGTTTAAGTGTGGCCTCCAAAACTGCACACAGTACTCGAGGTGTGGCCTCACCAAGCAGTTATACAAAGGGAGTATCACTTTCCTCATTCTGGAGATGATCCCCCTAGCGATGCATCCCAGCAGCCTGTTGACCTTGGCCACTGCCCTCCTACAAGTCTCACGGTTGTTCATCTTGATATCCAACACCACCCCGAGGTCTCTGTCAGCTATTGAGACTTGTAGCATTCCCCCCAGGGTGTACACTTGGCCCAGGTTTCTGGCTCCCAGGTGCAGTACCTTACATTTCCCTGCATTGAACCTCAGCTTTCACTTTCTAGACCACCTTTCCTGAGCCTCCAGGTCCCCCTTTAGGGCCACCCTTCCCATCCACCACGGCCCCCAGTTTTGAGTCATCTGCAAAGAGACTCATCTCACTCCTGATACCCTTCCTTATGTGACAGATGAAGGCATTGAAAGGAGGGTCCCAAGGACCGATCCCTGAGGAACCCCACTAATGACCCTCATTAGGGATGAGACTATCCCACCAACCACGACCCTCTGGTCCTGGTCCTGGAACCAATTTCCTATCCATTTGATTGTCTGGTTCCCCACCCCCATTTCTCCCAGCTTATCCAACAGGCCCCCACGAGAAACAGAGTCAAACACCTTGCTGAAGTCAAGAAAGAGGACATTCACCAGACTACCCAGGTCCAAGGCACTTGTCACCCAGTCATAGAACTCCACAAGGTTTGTCTGACATGATTTCCCCAAGATGAATCTATGTTGCCTATTGTCCAGGCACCCTGACTTTTCCAGGTCCCCCCTAGCCTCTACTTGACAATGCCTTCCATCATCTTGCCCACCACTGATGTCAGGCTGATGGGTCTGTAGTTCCCTGCCACCTCCCTTGATCCCTCCTTGTGGATAGGCACTATATGGGCCACCTTCCAGTCCTGGGGCACCTACCCTGTCCTCAGAGAGATGCTGAAAAGCTTCACCAGGGGTTTGCCAGGACATCTGCTAGTTCCTTCAGTACTCTGGGATGTAATTTATCCAGCCTTAGTGCTTTCTCTGTCTTAAGGGACCTGAGGGCTTCCCTCATTCTCTCTGCCATGATTTCTACCTCCTCTACCTCATCCTCCTGCATTGCCTTCCCATCTCCTGCCAGTGATGGCCCCCTTCTCCCCAGACCCGCCGATTGGTAAGGGTCACCCCCCAGTTTCACCGTCTCCTCCCATGCATGATGCAGCCCCCTCATTATCCTTCATGAAAACTGAGGTGAAGTATTTAGTTAGTACCTCAGCCTGCTCCCCCAGGTCTTGTGCTCATCCCTCCCCTTACCCTACCTGGTTTGACTGCTCTCTATGCTAGAATATGAATGCTTCATTTTTATATGCAATAGATATTATGTGTGCAATAGGTAAACTGAGGGAAAGAAAATAAATTAATTTAGGTACTTAGACCTTATCAACTTCCTTTTCCCCCTTCAACTCCTTCATAGAGTTATCAAAACCTCACCCTCTTTATAAATCGTTGGGACTACCCAACATAAGAGAACTTGTAACATCTTTTAAAATAACTAGGGCCAGCTCAGTAAAGATTCGAGCCTTGTTTCACTATCGAATAATTATGTGGGCCCAGGATCAATGTTCAATTTGGGATTTAGGTTCGATAAACTCCCAGTCATACAGTACATTCAGATTATATCCCAGACCATTACATTGTTCAAATTCAAAAGACAGGGGAAAATGTATGATCTTGACAGATCACATGTCTAACAGATATTTGTCAAATCCCAACCATAAGGTTAACAATTTTTCGAACAACTGTCACTTGCTGAGGTTCCATTTGAATTAACTTTATTTCTGAAAAACCTACAGTCAAACACTGTAGATGCAGATAATGATTTAATTTTCAAAACTATGCAATATGAGTGGCTAAGTGTTGAAAGTGATTATATTTGCAATCAGCATCTAGAAAACCGAATAAGAAGTTTTGTTTTTAAGACCTTAGACATAGAGACCATATTTTTTTTTATTTTCTCTCTTTAGCCCTTTGTTTTTTTAAAATGAAAGGACAGCTTCATCCTCTTCATATTTCCCACGATCCCCCCATACTTGATGCATTACTGACTCTTAATTCGACCACAGTCAGCTTAACAAAAATGTTGACCCCCGAGTTACTTTTGGACAATTGTAGAAGACTTATAGTAGATCAATATTCTATCTGGGATTATGATTTGAACTGCTTTTTAAAGTTCACTTTGAATCTACTCTGGATTGATCCATGGATCAAATGGAAAATATGGGAGATGGTGTGGAATACTGATAGAGTCTTGAGAGTTGTGAAAATACCCCATTCTGTCTATGGAGTTAGAGACCTTTCCTTCTTTTTGGAACAAATGCCACTCACTGGGGTTTTGTTTGATCTAGCCCTATTTTTGGAACAACCCTTGATTGTACATTGTATATTTATATGATGATTCAACTTCTGAATTTATGTAATAGGAGGGATTTAATCTCCCAAAATGCCTGTACCTATGACAGGCTTCTAGAGAACCAAAACTAAACTTTACTACTAAGATATTATGTTACCACTGCAATTGCCATTTAGCATGGTTAGTATCAGTAAAGAGATGGATAAACTCTTTGGTGGGGAACATAATTTTTTTGGGGGGGAGGGTGTTTGCTCCCTTTTCTCTCTGTGTGACATTCCTCCTATAATCTAATCACCTCTGTATCTGTGAATGTTGTATGTGGTCTGTTAATAAACTTGAGAAACAAATTCATGTTCTTTTTTTTTCCCAGTTTTTGTTACTGATGCAGGCAGGCTCCCTGTTGTGGAAAAAAAAGACTATCAGTCTATAAGTCTCACCTCTCTAACTCAATCCTATAAATTATTAATTTTTGTAGTATATCTGTAGTATATTATTGCTCAAGCAGCTCATCCAAGTAACTAGTCTCTAAATAACAGTTATCTGTTATCAGTTGACAAATGACTTAGCCTGTTGTAATTTTATTCTTGACAATGGGGTGGTAGAAGTTGTGTGCTACTTAATGCCTTGGGTTGCATGTGATTTTTATTTTTTTTTACTTGGATTTGTCCTGACACCATCTCTGGTGATGCTGCATGCTGGGTGGAGAAGCAGATGTGGAGCATTCAGTTACTGTGTTTTTCCATTTTAAATAGTCAAGTCAAGTCAACTTTATTTTTATAGCATCTTTCCAAACCAAGGCACATTACATAACACCAAATACAGCCGGTATAAATAAATTAAAACAGTAAATCAGTTTATCCATATTCTGGAAAGATTAGGTTAAATAAATAAGTTTTTAGTTCAATTTTAAACCTATCAACGGTCAGGCATTCTCTCAACTGATGAGGTAGAGAATTACACAGGGTTGGTGCTGAGAAAGAAAAAGCTTGACAACCAGATGTCTTCAATCAAGCCCTGGGAATCTTTAGGAATCCCTCATCAGTGGAATGGAGGTGGCAGAGGGAGCAGTAGGGTATCAGGAGATCTTGCAGGTAGCCAGGTCCCTGATCATGTAGGGCTTTAAAGGTTAGCAAGCCAACCTTAAAGGTGATCCACCACTGAACAGGCAGCCAGTGCAGTTTGTGGAGCACAGGAGAAATATGACTGGTCCTAGAAGCCCCTGTCAAAAGCCAGGCAGCCGTGTTCTGCACCAGCTGCAAGCAGTGGATATCAACCCCTGGTAGCCCTAGGTAGAGGGAATTGCAGTAATCAAGATGGGTAGTGACAAAGACATAGACCAATGTTGGAAGATCATCCAGGGAAACTAGGTATTTCACCTGGGAAATATTCCTGAGATGATAAAAAGAAGATTTAACAACAGCCAAAACCTGAGGCCTTAGAGTCAAATTATCAACAAAAATAATGCCCAGGTTTCACATCCATTCTGAGGTAGTGAGCTGTGTACCACCAAGCAACAAGTCTGATGGTTGCCAAAATGACAATATATGCATGTACGTAGAAACTATGGAAATCTGGATCTCTACAGATCTAGAGCACAGGAGCTGACCACAAAATTGTTACAAAGGGGCTTTGATGAAACACATGTGGTGGGAGTTGAACATGATGTGCTGCTCATGAATAGCAAGGAGCTTTTTCACCCAAAGAGTAGAAAACTCAAAGCTGACCCCTCTGTGATGTTCATTACTATGTATGGTGGTAATTCTAGACAAATCACAGAAATTTGTGAAGAAAAACTTAAACATACTTAGGGGTTTGCAGGATTTGTTACCTTTCCTAGCTAAACCATTGAAGGTTATCTATAGGAGAGGTAGAAACCTGAAAGACAAACTGACAAACAGTTACCAGGAAAAACTGAAAACTCCATTCCCATTTAAACAAATGGGAATGAAGAAATGTGGTATGTGCCAAATTTGTTCTACAATGTGCCTTTGTACTGAAATGTTTAACCCACAAACAGGTAAAATGATAAAAATGCAAGGAGGTATTGACTGTAATACGGAAGCAGCCATTTACATGTTGACCTGTTCTTGTGGGGCATATTATGTGGGATGCACAAAACACAAATTAAGATTTTGAATTTCAGAACACCTGATTGCTGTTAGTAAAGGTAATTTGGATTACACAATGGCTCTTCACATAGCTCAAGCACCAGCTAATGTCTCTCACAAGATTTACGCAGTTGGTCTGGAAAAAGTAACTGTTAATCGAGGAGGTGACCTGGATAATTTGCTAAATCAAAAAGAACAAAAATGGATCTTTAATTTGAGAGCATTAAAAGCACCAGGTCTCAATTCTAAGTTTGAAGTGAAACCTTTCCTCAAATAGTAGTACTGCACTGTGTAATAGGATATGATCTGTTCTGTAATTAGTTTGCTAGCCCTATGCCTAGTCTCTGAATATATATATATATATAGATATAGATTATATCTATATATATATATATATATATATATATATATCCTGTAAAAATAAAGAATTTGTCCTTCTTTTCTTTCCCTCCCCTCTTCTTCCTTTATTTTACTTTCTTTCTTATCTCTCATTCCCAAATCCTCTCCCCCCTTTCTTTTCTCTCCTTTTTTCCCTCCTTTGACTAAACATTAAGATGGACAATAGTTTTCTCTCTTTTACATCTGACATTATGGTAATAATCTCTATTTGTACCATAACTTGTAAGTAATAAGTTTCTATTATCTCCACAGGTCTGGAATTTAACGAGACTTTTTTGGACTGTTGAAGAACCAAATATAATTTAAATGTGTCTCAAAATGTTTATGAAATAATAGATACATTGTGATTGAGCACTGTTTTAGGTTCACAATACTGGTTTTTGTAGAGGCAGAATTTATTTTTGTTTTATGAGGATGACGTATATATGAGGAACCATATCATTGGTTGATTTTTGTTTAAAATTGTAGCCTCTAGCACATTAATTCATCCTCTGATGAAACCCCCTTGTGTGGGGGTGAAACATAAGGAGCAGTGGTATTTTCCATTGCTATGCTCCTCTTATCCTCATAGTTGGTGAACTTTTGATGGATTTAATATGCTACAATAAATGACATTTGAGTAAGCAACAAGCTGTACTGTCTCTCTGATGAGGAGTGGGTGCTGCTGTATATTATTTTATAAAGCATTAAGAGTCCTAGTAGCAAAACTATTCCTGGTGCTTGTTTTATTTTTTGAAGAAACTGAACAGTAACTTAAAACGACCACAGGTACATTTATTGTTGTTGCTAAAAAAATCATCACAAGAGAGTTAATAGTATTCACCTGTTACTAATGGCTATGGAAGCAGTGAGAGAAGAAGGAACTTCTGATGGAGGCAGTATTTTTCTTGTCCTTATTTCCTGAGATCAGTCTGAATGGAGAGAATGCCTTACAAGATGTCCTGACTAATGAGGTAAATGAGGGGGAGCCTGGAGCAATGAAAAGCAACTCATTCAGTGGCATTAGAGAAGCTTTTTTTGCTTTAGAAAAGCTATCTATGAGAGCAAGATGAGTGTTTTGGCAACTGCATACTATGCAGGCATATGTGAAAGTACAGCATGTTCCCCGCATCCTGCACCTACTAAAATGACCAACATTCGGTAATGATAATGCTGGTTTTATTCAAAAATGGGACTCTATCTTACAGATAGTCTCACTACAACTTATTAACTTAATTGTGGACTTCAGTCGAGAGACTGAATCTGTACTGCAGGAGGAAATCAAACAAGAAAAAAGTATGTACATTTAAACAACATACAGATTATGAAAGATGTGAAAATAAATATAAAAATTACCTGCAATTCTATGATAAAAAATACAAATGCAGACGAAGAAGAAATTTATTAGAGACACAAATGATTATGGTCAGAATTATGTATTCAGTTGGAAAAAAGAATAATAAGAGACAACAACAACAAGTAGCTGATATCTCTATACCTCCTGTTACAACGGTTCTTCCAATTCACTTGCCAAGGTCTTCCCCTCAGGGCTTGCAAGTTGTGCATTGATCTGATCCCTTTTTTACTACAGTGATGATGGGGAAGGACTGCGGATGGAGTGTGTGTGAATGACCAGTGCCACAACTATATCTGACTGGTGAGGTCTTGCTGACAGTGTCACATGTGCGGCCAAAGTTGCAAACTTAATAAAAACCTGGTGTGTTTACTGTCATTCCATGATGGTGAAGAGTTCTTATGGTGTACTTGGAATCCACCTGGTGAGTGAGATCACCTCAAAGATCTAATCTTTATGGTATGTTCTACGTATCTGTTATTTCCCTGTATCACTGATGTATGCCATTTCATTGTGTGCGTAAAAGCAGACAGCAGCGTAGCCTTTATAGTTTTATTCTCTTCTTATCCAATTCCATAGCATTTGCAAGAAAATAATTTTCCTATTTTAGAAAACTGTCAGAAATGAACCCTCAGGAAGCACAGTCAGACAAAGGACCATCATACAGCACTGGAAGCAGACATTCTTAGAAGGAGACTGTATGCAGTTAGCAACAATGATGAGGCAGAAAGTTCAGAAGATAACGATTCAGCTATTAAATTTGTAAAAGACAGTGAAGGTAATTTGTTTAAAGTGGTGTACTTTGCAGCAAAGACAGACATGGCAAATTGCAGTGTCAACCAGCTTTTAGATTTCATTCACTGGACAGGAGGTCAATGCTCAGTACATGATATAAGCGATTACACTGTTCATGATGTTCAGAGAAGTATTGTGAAAGTATTAGATAGCAAAGTCATAAAAGAAGCATTGCAAAGTCCTGTGTTTGGCTTGCTAGTTGATGAAGCCACAGATCTTTCAGTCTGCAAACCTGTAACAATGTATATTCGATATGTCAGTGAAGGGGAAATGAAAACAAAACTAATTGGCAACATCAGGGTAAAGGATGGTTCAATATGTCACTTAACTGAGGCTATTGTAAACAGATGTCAGGTCCTGGGTTTTTTCATAAGTAAACTTGTGGGATTAGGCAGTGATGGGACTAGTGTAATTATGGGCAAGTCCAATGGTGCTGGTGCACTTCTGACTTCACTGCATTCACCTTTTATGGTTCATGTCCACTGTTTGCCTTATAGATTGGCTTTGGCCTGTTCACAATCTGCTTCTCACTTTAGATACCTACAAGACTTTCAGAGTAACATTAATGGTACATATACCTATTTCAGTACATCTGCTATTAGGCAGGCAAAGCTAGAAGATATGCAAAGGGTGATTGGTACAGTAAAAGGAAAACTGAAAGAAGCAATTAACATACATTGGCTGTCAATGCAAAATGCTGTAAATGCATTACATAAATGTTACCCTGCTATTTTCCCAATACTTAAAGAAGACAGGAATCATTCCAAAGCTCAGGGCCTCCACATGTTTCTCACAACTTACTGTATATTTCTGCAGCTGTTCTATGTATGTTCTGCGATATACTTAAAGTAATGGGAACTCTGTAACTCATTTCAAAAGCAGGATGTGCTGTATGTGGAAGTGAAACCACAAGTGTTCTGTGCAATTGGTGAGTTAGAAAATGTGAAAAGTGAGCCAGGCTCAATCCTGGCATAGTTTCAAGAGGCATGTGAAATTGAGACTAGTGATAGTGGACAAATGACAGCATGTTGGAAAATAAAGGAATCTCAGCAAGATGACATTCAGATTGAACTCAAGTGTTCACATAAAATGAGAGCACAATTCTCAAAACTGAGGGAGGAGTATCTCAATACTCTTATAAGCAACATTAAGTGTAGGTTGTGCCCAAATTCTAAAATGGAAGAACTTCTGGATGCCATTGCCAATCTAACTGAACTACAGTCTGCAGTAGACTGTAATACAGTCAGTGTTCAGAAACGTTTAGAAATTGTTTGTGAAAAATGTGGTTCCAACACACCATATGACAGTGATCAAGATGATACTGAGACAAATATTCATAAATGCAAGCCTTTACTAGATGAAAATTGTCTCCGCTCAGATTGGGCAAAATCAAAGGCAATGATGCTTGGATGCTATAGGAACTTTTGTTCCGAAAGCTTTATGAGAAGGGTAATTTCAAAGTACTCTGATACAATGCCAGTATATTCATCATTATGTAATATCGCTTTATGCATTCCACTGACATCTGTAGAATGTGAGCGTGGTTTTAGTGTGCAGAATAGAATAAAGACAAAATTTCATTGTTCACTAACAGAAGATAGCCTAGAGCTACTAATGGAACAAGACATGGGACCTGACTTCTCCGACTTTGAAGTTGATAAATCTGTGACATGCTGGAAAAAGAGAAAAAAAGGTGCTATATGTCTTTGTGACAAAAATCAAAAAAGGAGGAGACTGGAGAAGCCAAAGTCCCAGACAGAGACAGTCAGGTTTCATGTTTCTGGTAGCAGCAGCAGCAGCAATACTGGTGGTAGCTGTGCCATATTATCCAGATGTAGCCACACATTAAACAATGATTATGTCAGTACGTCACCATGTATCAGCAGCAGTACCTGTTCTGACACTGCAGATGATGGCAGCATGGGTGCCAGTGCCACTGCAGTTTATCCTACAAGCAGTACTAACAGAAGTGCTCATGATGGGGGGAGGGCTGAAGTTAGTGAAGCAGGCAATGAGGATTTCCTGGAAATAATAGAGGGCATGGATGACAACAATAGCGAATAATTACATAACTTTCAAATTGGGCTCATTTGATCCAGGTTCAGGTACACATTTTGGGCCAAATACAACTTACTGTCAGACATACTGCTGCACATTGCATCGGCAGAAACAATTATCTGAAAACCAGTATTATAAAATAGCAAATTCACTCAAAAGCTGTGAAGAAAGCAAAATGTTTATTTTCTTTTTTGTTGCATACTGCTGTCACAGTGCTGATGCGTACTGTACATGGATGGAGTGTATGGACAAGGCAGCGGTAGCTGATGCAGTATGCATTGTTGCAGCCTGGCTGCTGCAAAAAGTGCAGTGGTGATGGCTGGGAGGGGAGTGGGGACTGGTGTGACTGTGAGTTGCTGAACACAATGGAATATGGTAGGGCATTGGATAATGAAAAGTTAGTTGCTTACTGTTAAAAGAAGACACAACGGCTATTGTTCACATCACATGATGATGTGCTGTACCTTGGTTGGTCGCAATTTATGGTGACAGACACTAGCAGACACAGAGGTATATATTACATCTAGTAAGTACACAACAGGTTGCATTGCCTCACATTGCTTGCAAGTTATGGATGTGACACAGCAGTCACATTACATAAAGCAAGAACAGGTTATTAAATATATCATGAGGTCAGTCATACAGGGATAAGTGCTACATGTTCTCTGCATTATTCTGTCTTCCCCAAATCAATTCTCCACACGTAACCAAAAAACTGGTTTGCGTACACAGCAAGACAACATCTTGCCAGGCCATTAGTCACTCATGGTTATATATTTGACAAATTTTAGCACTGACTCACACAGACTGATTTTTTTGGCCTTGATAAGCATCAAAAATGTCATCACTGCAGGAATCACCCAATTTCTGCAAAGTATCAAGTTCAACCAACCAAGTGCCAACACCTATGGTACCAGCAAGTTGAAATGTTTTTATGTTTCAAAGTATAATAATTGTGGCTTACCAATTTGAATATTATCATTAGCATTTTTACCTTGTTAAATAAAGTTCAAGTTAGAATGGTAAGGTAGGTTTTAAAACAGCTGTTCCTTGATTGAGAAAGACTATACAGTTAAATCTCATGGACGATGTACACACAATACCCCCACCCAGGCACTGTCAGGCTGCAGTAGGCACCCATGTAGGACTTGACTATTTTTCCATGATGTGTTATGTATTACAATACATATACACAATACCAGGCAGGGCCAGCTAAATACATTAGGTAAATACATCATGTTATTTTGGAACAATTATGTAATTTTCACTTTATACAACATCATATATTTCACTGTTCTACAATTTAATTAACTTGTTATAATATTATTTCCACTTGTAGAAATGGAACAGGACAAAAAAAAACACAGATAATAACAGTGGACCAGATAGGAAATTTACAATGGAAAGAAAGGCAGCTATAAGATAATACAAGGTAAAACACAAAACTAATACAATACTGTAACAAACAGTACAGAACCATTGAAAATGGTGTTAAGGACTACTGTTTTAAGTTTATGGAGTCCTTTGCAGATTTAGTTGTCCCTTTGTCAAGATCTTCTGTCTTAACGTTTAAAAAGATCCTTGCAGGCAGCCTGCAGGTGGCTCTATATAGCATGTGGTGGGTGTGTGGTATATAGCAGGGACTCCTGTCTTAAGTTTATGGAGTCCTTTGCAGATTCGGTTGTCCTTTTGTTAAGATCTTCTGTCTTAAGTTTAAGAAGATCCTAGGCTATAAATAATACCACCACACCATTTGTAATGATTGTTTGTGGTGTTTATCCTTGTTTTACCTCAAAACTTCCTTTCTTTCCATTAGAATGTCCATATGTGGCAGGGAAGCCCATTATTCTGAGTTCAATTACCAGGCTATAAGTGGAGAAAACATCTTGTAATGTTTCTAAATTGTAATGTAAGTGAAATAAATGGTGTTATAAAGTGAGAAAAAATATTTATGCAAAAATATGATTTATTTAGCCAGTTTATTTGCATTGCCAGACAGTGATACTGGAGTATTTATGATGAAATGTGGCAGTCAGCAGAACAGCCCATTTTTCCAACATGAGTTGTGATGGTAATAACAAATTACTAAAGATTTTACTTTATAACTAAATAAACAATGGGTAGTAATCAATCACTGATTACTACACTGTGAATCATAATGTAGGTGGCAGCAGCATAGCATACTGTTAGCAGCAGGTATCTATCTGCAACAACTGAAAGAGATGATCACGCCAAAAGTGCTACATTGCAGATTCTGAATAAGCATACTGCCAGTAAATCTCATACCAAAAACTAGATTTTTACGTTACTTTGTTTTAAAGTCAGTAGCCATTTTATAACCTTGACTGCACTACATGTGCAATAAAAGCAAGTGTCGTTGAAATGGTGTCTAGCTCTGTAACATACTAGATAATATTGTATATGGTACACAATGATTATTACTAATCTATGCGCAGCAATGATTTGAAGATACTGGCATGGCATTGTCTACTCTACAAAAACTGAACAATTCATGAAATAAACATGTCTGAAAATGATTACTGCGTGCTTATGTTTTCATTTATCATTGAGAAATGTATTTATGTGGATGTAGCATGGATTACAGTAATGTACTCAGAAGGCCAGTGAGTTGACTTGTAAAACTATAGGAGTTTGAGTATTTTCACTGCCAAAATTTGTCGACTGGAATTATTTTGACTTCCAAAAAATTGACAACTGGAGTATTTTGACTCCAGTAAAACTGAAATGACTTCCAAATTTCAACCCGTGGAAGTATTTGACTTCCACCAAAAAAAAAAAAAAATTTCTGAAGCCCTGCCTCCAACCCTGCCACCACCACTTTACTCTGTATTTTGCATAGTTGAAGCATGGCAGTATAGCAAGAGGCTCCAGTGTATATTTTTTACCGAGCTTGCAGTTTTATAGGAGTAGTCCACAGTCAACTCATAATTTGCAAAAGCATATGTTATGCAGAGTGCTTTGATTTGTATATTAAATCCTAGTGTGTCCCTTCTTCTGTCTGCAAGCCTATTAGCAGATACCTGAGAGCTAGCTAACTGGGGTTTCTGTAAGAAAACCCCTACTAAATTAAGCTCTAATTCACTATTGCTGTTTTCTCTGTGTGTCAGGTCTAGCTTGCAGGAGTGTTTTAATTTTAACACTTAATTTCATCAAACTATACACAACCAGAAAAGCATAGAAATTGCCCAGATCATTAGCATTATAATTAGTTAAGACTCTAGCTGTTTTCTTACAGAAAACCCACTCAGTTAGATTTCAAGTGTTTGCTAAACTATAAATGTAGGTATCAGCTTTCTATTAGGTAGAAATAGCATTTAGCATTGATTTTGGTCTGTGACATGATTTTCATTTTTTTTTACAAATGAAGTGTATGGTATGAAGCTGCAGCCTAGAAACTGCAAAATAATTTAAAGTCACAATTTCTCCTGTGTGTGGTACAGCATGAACACAGCTGGATGACAGTGACCATTTCAGCTACACATTTGATCCCATTTTACAATGGTTAATTGCACTATCCATTTAGTAGCTTACATTCCTCTCTTGGTCACACATTTTCACAAATATATTCAAAGAGATGGAAAGTCCCTCCTGGTGTGTATATGGTGTTATTCAGACCTGTCCTGCAACTCTGCCCCCACCACCTTACTCTATATTTTACATCAGCTGAAGCATGCCAGTACAGCAAGAGGCTGCATTGTATAGTTTTACTGGGCTTGCAGTTTTAAAGAAGTAGTCCAGTCAGAATTTGCAAAAACATATGTTATGCAGAGTGTTTTGATTTGTATGTTATGTCCTAGTGTGTTCTTTCCTCTGTCTGCTATTAGGAGTTTTTCCTAAATTAGCCTATTTGCAGACACTTGAGAGCTAGCTAACTGGGGTTTCTATACAAAAACTGCCACTAAATTAAGCTCTAATTAACTATTGTTGTTTTCTATGTGTGTCAGGTGTAGCTTGCAGGAATGTTTTAATTTTAAAACCTTTAATTTCATCAAACTATACATAGCCATAAAAACACAGAAATTGACCAGATCATTAGTGCTATAATTAGATAAGACTCTAGCTGTTTTCTTACAGAAAACCCACTCAGTTAGAATTCAAGTATTTGCTAAACTATAAATACAGGTACCAGCCTTCTATTAGGTTGAACTAACATATAGTATGGATTTTGGTCTGTGACAAGATTTTCATTTTTTTTTACAGACGAAGGGCCGGATATTCAAACTGCGCTATTTTGTGGCACAAGCCCTTGCGCTGCACAAAATAGTTGCACTGGGGTGTGGCCGGGGCGATATTCAAAGGAGTTGCGCTATTTAGCAACTCCTTTGAATATCACCCCCAGCCACAGCCACTGTGCATGACAGTGGAACTTGTGCCACTGCAAGTGGTCAGAGTGGAGCATTCAGGTTGCGGTTGCGCAAGTACCATTGCACCATGCGCAAATTTCTGATATTCAAAAGGTGACATGCAAATGGGGCCATAATTTATGCAAGGCATGGGGCGGTCATTTGCATCTATTTACTGCCCCATTTGCATGCCATTAGCATGCAGGTGCGCTGATCCCTGAGGACTTGCACCTGGTGCCCTGCCAGGCAGCAGCCATCAGGAACCGACGCCCCCTGCAGCCCGATCGTGGGCAAAAGTGTAAGAAATCCCCCCAACCCCGACTGGCCCGATCGCAGGCAGCAAAGTGTCCCCCACCAGAACATATCCCTGGTGGTCCAGTGGACCGCTTAGCCTGATCACGGGCTGTAGAAGTTTAAGACAACCCCCAGAACGTATCCATGGTGGTCCAGTGACCCACAAGCCCTGACCACGAGGCTGCATTATGTAGCAACCCCAAGACCATATCCCTGGTGATCGTGTCCCCCCACCCCACCCCCACCTATGAAGCCCTACCCCACCCCGGCGGCTGGTGGGTGGCAGCATCACCCGCCTGCCACCGCCACCCACCAACTGACTGCCCAGTGAGCTGCATGCCCATTGGTGCAGAGCAAGCCAATGGGTGTGCCGCCCATATCGTACAAGGCGGTCCAGATATGAATGAATTCATTCACATATCTGGACTGCTCTGTACGTATGGGCTGCACGCCCATTGGCTCTTGCTACGCCAATAACCCCTACTAGAGCAGTCAACTCGGCCGGTGGCGGGGTGGCAGAGCAGGCGAAGATGCTGCCACTGCTAACTGCGGTGAGAAAGCGGTGAGGCTGCCAGTGAGAATGGTGGGTTGAGAACACTAGATCTCAGGAATATGGTGCTGAAAGTGCACTGTAATGCAACCCGTGGCGAGTGTGATCACTGGACCACCAGGGAGCTGTTCTGGGGGTATTGCCACACCCGTGATTGGGCTAGCGGTCCTAACCCAACGAGATATATTCTGTAGTTTACTTCTACAGCCCACGATCGGGCTAAGCGGTCCACTGGACCACCAGGGATATGTTCTGGGGCACTTGCTGCCCTCTATCAGGCTGGTGGGGGGTTTATTTAAGCTTTGCCTGCGATTGGGCCAGTTGGGGGTGGGGATTTTTACACTTTGCCCATGATCGGGCTTCGGGGCACAGGGAGTAGGTTTAGGGCCAGCCACAGGTGGCAGCTGCTGTGTAGCACCCTGCAATGTGGCAGCTCACCTGTGGGTGGCCTCGACTTCTCCTTTTTGACTCAAAGTTGTGCAGGCGCGGGTTGGGGTTGCGCCTGCACAACTCTCACAACCCGGCCGAATAGTGGGCTGTGCAGTTTATCATGGTTCCTCCTCCAGTTCAGCATGCATTCATTAGCATTGCGCCATTGCTCAGCATGTTTTCATTGGCGCAACTGCCTCCTGCTGAATATCGCAGAATGGCGCAATTTCAGACTTGCGCAGGCACAACCCTATTGCACATGGCTCAACCCTTTTGAATATCCCACCCGAAGTGTATGGTATGAAGCTGCAGCCTAGAAACTGCAAAATACTTTAAAGTCACTTTTTCTCCTGTGTGTGGTATAGCATGAGAACAGGATGGATGACTATGACTATTTCAGCTACACATTTGATCCCATTTTACAATGGTTCATAGCACTACACATTTAGTGTATCCCACTTTTTCAAATAATAAAACAAATATTCGCCAACCTAAATAACTCACACATACATTTTTGTATACTTTATTAAAAAGATACTTCACATTTGTAATCCCCCAAAAAATGAAAATCATGTCACAGAGCAAAATCATCACTAACTGACAGCTCTATCTATTAGAATAGAGGAGGCAGTATTGTGCAGTGGTCTAAGGCTCTGAGCTGCAAGCCTGGATTTGAATCCCACAGCCTCCACATGCTTACTGTGTGTCCCTGAGTAAATCACTTAACTTCCTTGTGCTCCCAGGTCACACCTGTAAACAAACTTTAGTGTGTCTCTCCTGCTAAAAAATAACAAAAAAGAATGCTGGTACCTACATTTACAGTTAGGCAAATACTTTGGAGCTAACTGGAGTTTTCTGTAAGAAAACTGCTATAGTCTTTACTAATTATAGCAGTGATGCTCTGGGGCAATTTCCGTGTTTTTTTGTTGTGCATAGTTTGATGAAATTAAATTTTAAAATGAAAACACATATTACTGCTAGCAAGACATGACACACCTAAAAAACACAAATAGTGAATTAGAGCTACTTAGTAGCTTTTACTTACAGAACCCCCAGTTAGGTAGCTCTCAAGCATCTGTTAAATTGTAACTATTGCCATTTGTGTTCACTGGATAAGAACAGTTACAAAGCTCTGCTGTTGTGAACTGATTTTAAAAAGCACTGCATATGCTAAATCTATGGGCCTGGCTACATCACTGTCACATGAGATAGGGTGCATTGTAGGAGGCAGAAGGCAGTAAACTTATATGTGGTGGAGATTCTCTGGGGTCATAAAACTATTCTAAAGCTAGCAGCTTTATTTAGGAAAAACTCCTAATAGCAGACAGAGGGAAGGACACACTAGGACTTTACGTACAAATCAAAACACTCTGCATACCATGTATGTTTATGTAAATTCTGGGTGGACTACTCCTTTAATTGACCAATCCCCAATCTGTATCCTTCCAAGAACCACTTTGTGGTGTGCATACCAGCATGGTTATTTCACTCATATTTACAGCTTTACACCTTTATCGGTTTTTAATTGCAATTGTGTGTAAATGCTCCACCCTGTAGCCTCCAGTCTCCCACCATACCTGCATGCATTGCAGCACTGTTTCACTGCATGCAGAGAGATCAGAGGCTACCAGAACATATGCAGACAGCAGTGTGGAGCATGGGTGTAGGCTGCAATACTGGGATGCCTCCATACGACAGTAACATGACAGCTGTATGCACTCACCCCCAGGTGTGCCCCATGTCCACACCTAACCTACCTCTCTGTCTGCATTTGCCTCCCCGAGGCCACCTCCTGATGGTATCCATTGTACTGTTCTTGATTACTCTTCTCATTCTGCTGAATGTTGTGAGTACCCTGCCTACCCATGTGTGATGTGGCAGCAATACTACCTGCAGAGCAGTGCCAGTAGTGAACACATACATTAGTGGAGCTCCTGTGTGCATCATGGAGCACTGCTAAAGTGGACAATAGATGTGTGGTACTGTGTACAGTGGATCAGTGGGGATCACTGAAGGCAGTAGTAGAGGATCTGCCTTCAGCCATACAGCAGCAGTACAAGAATGCCTGTTGTGTCCCGGTGCCCTAATACTGGCAGAACTGATGCCATGTCTCCCTCTTTCTGTCTCTCTTTCTCCCTTCCCTTCTCTCCTTCTCACTGACATAGCCCCTGATCCCAACATACAGATCTCACCCTCCCTCGAACCTTTCTCTGTCACCTCCACAACATAAGTGTGTCTCATAACAGTGAAATATGGTTATTTACATAATATGACTGTACCATATACACAGTTCTCCATAGGACATGTAGGAGGGCATCTCAAAATGCAGCTGTCATCACTGAGTGCATAATGAGATGTGCACTGCTTCTACAGGGTTGAGACCACACATACTATCACACTCAGTGTTGACAGGCTATAATGTTTTCAAACCATTTTCCACATTGTTCACTGGCAGTGTGGACACACTGTAATGTTTACAGACTGTAATGGTTTGAATCCATTATAGCTTTTTCAAGTGTAATGTGGACAGGGCCTGCATGTCTATGTAATTATCTATCTTTCTATCAATTGCATGTATCGCTATTTTTACCTATTTTTAAAACAAACTTGCATATCACATTTGCCTGCACTCTGAGCATATACTTATGAAACTGTGCATATGGCTTTTTTTTTCCACACCCTGGAAGAGAGGAGAGGATAGTGAGAGGGGATATGATAGAGACCTACAAGTACTTTATGGCCAGGGTACAAGAGGGGAGTCACTTTCAAGTGAGATGCTGCACCAGGATCAGTGGGTGTGTGATGAAGGTGTAGGGAGGGGGTTAAGAGGGAGAGAGGGATGTGAGGTGTACTATTTCACTGAAAGAGTGGAGAGCTCCTACTGTAAAACAGAATGCAAGCAGAAGTGAAGGAGGTAAAAACAATAGGGAGCTTCAAGCATGTGTGGGATAGACATATTTGTACTCTATGGGAATATCAGTGAGTAAGAAGGGAAACCAGGGACCCATTAGAGTCTGTATAGACAGGTTAGGTAGGAAACATCTGGGCAGACTGGGTAGGCCAATGGATCCTTTACAGTTAGCCCATGCTGCTTAACAACTTCCTGCAGTCCTTGAAAATGAATGTATTTGTTGAGAGCCTGAGCCTGGCTAGGCAATGGTGCATCTCCAGTCACTGAGTCTGGAGTAGGATATGGCAGAATCCAACAATAGATCATGAGACTTAATGGCTGAGGTAGGATGTAAGTTAAGAAACTGCAAACAATGAGCTTTCTCCATGTGTTAAATGAAGTACAATCTTTCATAGTTGTCTGCTTTACAGTTTTTTTCAACAATTCTTTAAAGAACTTTGCTTAACATGTAATTCAGAAACCATAATGAAGAAAAAAAACATTTCTCCAGAAGTGAAGTTACTAAAGTCACTGTAGCTACTTTGGCTTTGGTGTCTGAATTAGAAAGAAGGTTTGAGCACTGTAGACATACAATAAGTAGTTTGATAAATGCCATACTGTGGTTACTTAAAAAGCAATGTAAGTGTGCACATAATAACCTTTACATGAGAGGGACAAAATCAAAATTCAATTTTTTGCACCAGTGCAGCAATAAAATTAAGGAATTAAGGACTTCAGCTTCCAGAGAAAGTGGTACGCATAGTGAATATTAGCAGAAAGGCAAGATAGGGGATGGTTTGGATTAGCAAATAGTCGCCGACTGTGCATATACTGTATATGTGACCTTTTAGTATATTTTATCATGAATCTCTTGAATTTTGATAGATTTTTACAGGCTTGATAGGTTAACTGTCAAGGCCCTCTGGTGACAGCCCTCAAGTTAGGGACATGGGTAAATTTTCTTCAAGACCTGGTGAGTCAGGGTGTGTGAGGGGGCTGTATGAGAGTTGGGTCCCCTGGTGAAAATGGGGAGGGGGGGGCTTTTTTAAGGAGGAATTCTTCCTTTTGAGTTTTGTATTTATTTTTCTGGCATTTGACTGTGTGATCATTTACGAGTTACTGGGAACTTTCTATCAGTCACACTTTGAATGGTCCTTCAGTAATATTTTCAAATGTTTATGTTGTACTCTCTGGTGAATAGGTTAGAAAGTTTTATTGGGAGCAACAGTCTTTCATTCAGAGTACGTATTATTCTGCCACTTTTAAGGTACTTTCACCTGATGAACACTTAAGAAAAAGTGTGTGGTACAGGGACCTGCAGATAATTACGTAAAAGGTGTCCCTGCTCTCTTATCCAAAATATATCACAGTTATACCACCATCCCTCCCCCCACACACACAGACACACTGACTTGTGACAAGAGCAAATAAAAATATTTTCCTTAACCCCACAGTAGTAAGGCAACTGTAGTGAGCTTGCTATTCTGTTTTCTTTCATCGTTGTAAACATAAACACAACCCTGTAAAACTTAATAAAGTGTTTTTAGTACTGTTTGTTGTCTGATTAATATCCATCTTTACCATAATTACGTGCTGCATGAGTGAAATCATTGTACCATTCTACAAAGATGTAATTTTTCTACATGTGGCGAAACATCTGAAATTAAGCAGCACACTTCCAAATCCCTTCTTGCCCAATGAGAAACAATGAAAAGCAACACTGTATTAAATAGAAACATAAAAAACATAGAAACATAGACTTTGATGGCAGATAAGGACTGCTTGGCCCACCTGGTCTGCCCAAATGTGTGTTATCTTTTCAAGAGATACAAAATACAGATTAACATGGAAAGAGATACACAGTAACTTTGAGAACATTAAAACCAGTGACACTGTATCAAAAATAAAGAAAATTGATACAGTGTTGTTTTTTATTGCCCAATCAGAGATATGGATCTGTGCATGACTTAGTGAAATAAATGGTGTATTGCAGTATGGCAGGTGTTTACCACAGAATGAAAAAAATAGCTACCAGTTTAAAACTGACATGCTGTATGATTTTCTCAGGACATTCTTGGTTTAGGTGGCATTGTCATGCAAAATAAGTAAGCATTAAGCCACGACGAAGGTGGCATCAAATGGTGGATTAATGCATGGTTGGGAGGGAGGGCCCAACCATGCATTAATACCATTAGTTGCCACCTTTGGAGTGGCTTAATGCACTTGTACCATGGCTTCTATGAGGCTATAGTTCCTCTGACTTTTATTTTCATACTGTGCATGGTACAAAAGAAAGACTTTTTGCTGTCCTTACGTTTCTTCTATGCACTTTTGAAATATTTGCCACACTCGTTTTTATACAGTAATGTTATCAAAAACATAATTGACATAACTCTTAACACAGTATGTCTCAATATTTTTTTCTGATAACTTAGGAGATGTGAGTGGCTAATATTTCTGTACATGCTGTAGGAGGTCCATGAGATGGTAATTGCTGCCTTCCTGTATATCGCACTCATTCTGATTTGCATATTTCCTTACCCTGTCTGTGTACTCAGCGCCTTGCTCCGATCTCCCTACCTGTCCTATTTGTTGTCTGCCATTCTGTTGACCTTTTCTCGCTTTTGTCACTGACTTCCAGCTGTGGTAGGCCTCATCCATCCATTTTCAGAATGATTACTTTATATTGGCCATCAGACATACCGAAAGCGTTTGCAGATTTACTGCAGATCAGAATTAAACTTGCACTCGCTCTCACCGTGCGTTCCCTGCTGGACTGACTTGTTGGTTGCTTTTCTCTCTTACTTCGGCTCCCTAAAAATTCCTGGTCTACATTTCTATCTATTACCCCCCAGTCACGCGCAGAGACACCCATGAGCATTTGTGTGAGTGGGTGGCACAGACAAGTACCTATCACCTGGCACACAGTGCTGTTCTGTTATATGCTGCTTTTGTAGCTCTGTGGCTGATTCTGGTACTTCAGTTTGGGCACGGCAATTGTGCTGGATTAATGCCCGCTCTGAACTATGCCACGTGATCCATTTGAGCCAATGACGCATCCCGATTTCCACATTCACTTCCATGCCATGTTACAAAGTAAAATGTTACATGTTAAATATCCTGATGGTACTGAAGGTACTGCAGAAAAATATATTTTCTTACTTGCTTCTAACAGTGGCAGATAACTATAATACCTCAACTAAAATATCTTAAAATTACACTGTAAAAAAGAAAAAAAGGAAAATAAGAAACCCTTTAAGTCAGTTGAGGTGGGTTGTGAGGTGAGGAGTGAGGGTGGATTTCTACAGTGTTTAAAAAAACTGAGTTCAGCTTCTAAGGTCAGGCATAGCATAATGCAATATTTAGCAGTGGTGTAAGACCCAGAGCTGCAAACCAGGAGGCGAGAGTTTGAATCCCACAACCCTACTTGCATACTATGTAACCCTGAGCAAGTCACTTAACTTCCTTGAACTCCCAGGTCCCACCTGGAATCAAGCTTTGTCTTAGTTTTCCTCTCCTGGTTAAACAATTTCTCCTTTCCTTTTCTAATACAAGAGTCTGTACTATATTTTGCAGGCACATACCACATGTAAAATCCCCTTATCAGCCTACATAATAAAACAAGTCAATTTGATTTTTTACATACATTATTTGTTTAGATACAGTAAACATGGGAATCGGGGAATAAGCCTGTAGATAGAGTCCCCACATACTATATTACATGTTCTATGATCTTTGGTCCTGCAGATGTTGAGATCTGTAAAAATCCAAATATGATCAAAATATATAATTCTGTACATTTACTACATGAAGTTAAAATATAATTGGTCTTAATAACTCTAGAAGATGTGGATGTTTGACAATTTTTTTTTTCAGCAGAAAGGAAGTGTTGAATTTCCATACTGACATTGAGACACAATTTTTTTGTCAACTGAGGGGCTGTTGGGAATAGATTCTTATGCCATGGAATCCATCAAGTACCACCTCAAATATTCCAATGGCTTTAGGGACTGGAATGTCTAATAGTGTACTTTTTTGTTGAAAATAATGCGGCTCTGAACTACACTCCTACAAGTGACTTGAGGATGAAAAGATAGGAAAAAAACTTATCCTCTCTAGTCATCTCCCTGTTGCTGCTCCCAAATGATAAACAATTTCAATTAGCATAACAACCTTGGTCCAGTCTCACTGATCCAATTTCACCTTTTCCTCAATAAATGTAGAAGATTAAGTAGTCAGAAAGGAGACTAAACTGTTCTTTTTTAATTATTTTTATTTATAAATTGTGTGTGTGTGTGTCCGTGCGTGTGTTTGTGTGAGAACATACCTGTCAAGGGGACTTCACAGTATTACCGACCTCTCCACCCAAATTAGATTTTACCTACAGTACATGTATTCTGACATTCATTTTAGAGAGGAAAGGACAGAGAGTGAGATTGACATCCTGGCAGCGCTGTTGTAAAACCCTTTCACTTGCATGCTCTTTGCTTATGAAATGATGCAGTGTTTATGCCAGAATAAAAATATCAGGCAAAGCACAAAGAGAAAAACAAGTAGGACTTCCTTTGTTTGTAATGAAATCTAATGAAACCTCCTCTAATCACCTCACCCTGTCGCTCACGATGCTAAGCAATTGCAACTGCAATTAGCATTACAGCCTTCAACCTATCCCACTGATCCATTCTCACCTCTCCACTCCCTGTAATAAATGCAGAACATGAACTAGTTAGACTTAATGTGGAAAGCCGGAGAGACTACACTTTTTTTTTTTGGGGGGGGATAGTTATAACAGTAATTTTTATTTATTAATTCATATATATGTGTGTGTGTGTGTTTGCGTGCACCAGCATGTGTTTGTGTGAGAACATATCTGTCAAAGGGAGTTCACAGTATCACCGACCTCTCCACCCAAATTAGATTTTACCTATAGTCAGGGCCCCTGGTGTTCTGCGGCAGCATTTTCTGATTTCTGCAGCATGATTTATTCATTCCTCTGGCAGAATGCAGTCCTGTCATTGGCTAAATATGATGTGATGTCATTGATGGCATCATATGCTGAGCATAGAGGAGGGGCTTCAGGATAAACGAGGTGGGAAAGAAAGCCTGACACTATGGAAAAACAGTATATTTATATGAAAATTTACCAAAAACAATGAATTCTGTGGCACTATATATATTCTGTGGCATGTTGCAAATTCTGTGGCAAATTCCGCAACCACAGAACCACAGAATTCCAGGGGCCTTGCCTATAGTACGTGCATTCTGGCATCCATTTTAGAGAGGAGAGAAAGAGAGAGAGGAGAGAGAGAGAGAGAGATTTACAGCCTGACAGCACTGTTGTAAAACCCTCTCCCTTTCGTGCACTGTACCTATGAAATGATATAGTGTTTATGCAGGCAGAAAAAGAGGACAAAGAGAAAATTAAAGTAGGATTTCATTTCTTTGCAATGCAATCAAATGAAATATGTGATGGTATCAATATTTCTAAGTAATAATACTTCCTTTATTTACTCCTGAATTGTGTGTGTGTGTGTGTGGGGGGGGGTACATGGAAAACTTTGCCCAAAAATGTGTGCTACCACTTCTTCCTCAAGTATCTTGTGTTATATATGCTTCAGTGTGGGAGAAAATGACTTGAAGTCATTTCATTTGTATAGCAAATGAATTTGCATGACAAAAGAGTGAGGAGGAGTTCATTAAATGCACTCACTCTCAGTTTCAGTCATTGAGAAACATTGCCAGTGGCTGTCATGCCTTTCTCTGACATAGCTGCCAATGTTTTTCCAAGTATTCTGTTTTTCTTGACTCACTGGGACAGAATGTTTTCAGTAATTTTAAATGTGAAATTCATGTGGAAAAACATGAGTAGTTTATAAATATAACTCCATAAAATATATTAGTTTCAAAGCATGAGTTTTTCTGTCCTCACGTTAGTATTAGTAGCTAGCAGTTATATAACCTGGGACTCAAACTTTTGTGCAATTTTCTTCTGTGTTGTGCATTTTTGTCTGGATGCCTGAACCTGCCAAATTATGTGCAGTACCTGTGGCAACTAAGTTGTTTTTTGTTATTTGTTTGTCTTTTTTTTTTATTTTTGCTTGTTTGGTCTGAGATCCTACCGTATGGAACGATCTACAAAAACCCCTCAAATTAAGCACTCTAATCGGTATCAATGCTTTCAAGATGCTTTATTTCCATACAATCAGAGAAGTATGTAACTGCTTCACCCACTCAGACCCAGTACCGGTGTCTGCACTGGTATATAGCCACGCCTAGACCCAATTTTAAGTACTGACCCCCCAGCTTGCTCCTCACCAGCCTAATTGTTCTCTCTCTTATCCCCCTGTCTTATCAACACTAGACCCGTCCATCCCCTTATTCTTCCTTTCCCAACCTCGGATAGGAGCTCACTACCCTGGGTTGTGACATCTTACCATGCCCCGTACTTTATAGCATTCAATCCCGGGGCTCACACATACTCCTTTTCTCCATCCACCTTCTCTACATCCAGCTTTACCAACTCCTTTCTGTGCACCGTGCCCTCCTAGCCTTTCTCCCCCTACTTCCCTCCCTCTCTTCCCCCCTACCTTCACCTCTACCTGGTGTGTATTTTTATTTTTAATTTTTTATTCCGTTACTTCCTCCTGCAACCTTAGATAACCTGCTTTATCTTCCTATAGACACTTCTATGTATGTAAATACCGTGTAATCTGTACAATATCTGTATAATTCTATGTACATATGAACTTCTTTTTCTTCCTCTCTGTAAAGAGTATTATCTGTATTGCCTTGTAAATACCTGTGTTGACCTGTATATACAATTGTTCATGCTCCACCCAGGTCCATCTTGCAAATGAGCTTCTGCTCAACGATGAACGCCTGGTTAAATAAAGACTTGATTGATTGATTGATCCTGCTGATCTGCTTCATGAATATTGATACAATAATGATACCATAATGCCACATGAATCTTGAACTACTGTACAGTATGTATAAAAAAAATTTAAGGTGAACATTAACGATTTTGGCTGCAGTTTGTGTTTATATTCCTGCATGCACACTAACAAGCTGCTTTCACTAGGTAGTTGATCCTGTTGATGTGTATACTGCCATGCTGCACTAGCTGCTGCCAGCCATTTGGCTCCTGGATTATGTCAGTATTCACTTTTGACAGATGTTACCTGTCTGCAAGGTCAGCTGGTCCATGCTTGTTAGACTGCAAAGCATGGTGCAACCAAGAGTTTCTGTGCTGGAAGACTGAGAGTTGCACAGATTCAGTGTGATCCTCATCCCATGATACAGTGTAGTATATACTTGTCCCCCATGGGTGCTGTCCCACCAGTCACATGATGCAGTTCTATACCCATCTCACAACATGCTATACTCCTAACTATCTTCATTTTCAGAGTTTAAAATGTGTGTGTGTGTGTGCTTTTGACCTCTGACCACATTTTGCCATGTTTGGACCTGAAATGAGCGACACCCACCCCCACCGCATTTCCCCTTCCCACTGCACTGAGGGTCCCTGAGCACATTCACCCACTACTGGCATGTTTAGCCCATGCTGATGCTACACTAGCATTGGCTGGTCTAACCCAGTTAAGACCTGCAGACATGGCCAGTGAGAGGTGTGTGTGTGTGTTGGGGGGGTTGTAATTTACAAAGAAGAGTGTACTACATCAGTTGTATGGTGCAAGTCCCAAATTGGAATTTGTGCAGCCCTGCATCTGCCATAAGAAGGTCACATGCCCGTATGGCACAGTGTGCCCTCCTTCTGGTGCAGACTCCATACTAAAACTGTGACTGAAGCACTGAGTAGCTCAAGGTGCCCCTTAAAGTATTTAATTTTGAGGCAAGCTCTGTGGGGAGATGGAGGATTGAAGAACCGGAGTGTTAGTGTCCTAAACACACTAAGCATGACCCACACAAGAGCAAGATATTCGCTGATTAGTGTTGGCCTAAGACACAGTATTAGTCACTGATCCAAAATTTATTTTTTTAACAATTTGGTTAATTTTTCTTACTGTAGCTACAATATCAGTTTTTTTTTAAAGAATTCATTAGGGTCCTAGTGAAACCAAAAATACCTGGTGGGGGGTGACAGGAAGCAGCAATGGGAAGTGTCTTTCTCTCTTCTTGCACTCTGTCCACCACTATCTCTATCCCTACAGGTGCCCAGCTGACTTGTCGAGCTCGCCCTGATGGTGCTCATCAACAATGAAGGGGCTATAAGTGCTACTGATGTTTTGGGGGGCTACTAGTTGGACTGCTGTGGAACTCTCTTATGAAATGAACAGACACAAAACTTCCAGTGGTTCAACATATAGTACACATGAACATATTGGCCCAGATATTCAAACTGCACCAGGCTGTGGCGCAAGCCTGGGTGCAGTACAACTTGGCTGCACAGGGGCATTGACTGGGTGACATTCAACGGAGCTGCACTGTGACACAGCATTATTGAATATAGCACCCTGGCCACCCGCTGTGTGCATGGTGCAGTGGCACTGCACCAGTGCAAGTGGCCAGAGTGGAGCAGGGGGATACGCTAGTGCAAGTTCTGTTGCACTATGTGCAGCAACCGCAATATTCAAAAGCGCACATGCAAATGGGGCCATAAAGTATGTAAGGCGCAAATGGGGCCATTTGCATGTCATCATGGCCCTATTTGCATGCAGGTGCACCGATCCCTGGTGACTTGTGCCTGGTGCCCTGCCAGGCAGCAGCAGTCAGGGACCAATGCCCCCTGCACAGTGCGGCAATGTGCCCCACAGCATTTGTAAAATAAATGAAAGTCCTCTATCCCTGGCGGTGCAGTGGACCGCTGTCAGCCCAATCACAGGCAGTTGTAAAATACATGAAAGTCCTCTATCCCTGGTGGTCCAGTGGACCACTGTCAGCCTGATCGTGGGCAGTTGTAAAATAAAGGAAAGTCCTCTATCCCTGGTGGTCCAGTGGACCGCTGTCAGCGATCATGGGCAGTTGTAAAATAAATGGAATTCCTCTATCCCTGGTGGTCCAGTGGACCGCTCGCAGCCCGATCACGGGCTTAAGTATAGTAATATTACATCCAATATCCCTGGTGGTCAGTGGACCCCCTTGCCTCACTGAGCCCCACCACCCACGCTCCCGCGGTCAGCAGCAGGTGGCTGCACCCCACCTGCCTGCCACCCCACCACCCACCAACTGACATGGTAGGTAGGGCTGTATGCACATTGGTCCACAGCGTGAGCCAATGGGCATGCAGCCAGTACCGTACTACACATTCCAGATATGTGAATGGATCCATTCACATATCTGGAATGTGTAGTACGGTATGAGCTGCATACCCATTGGCTCACACTGCAGACCAATGGGCATACAGCCCTACCTATGGTGTCAGTCAGCAGGTGGTGGGGTGACAGGCAAGTGGGGTGCTGCTGCCCACCACTGACTGGGGGGACCGGGCAGAGGGGCTCAGTGGAAGGGGTGGGAAGGATGTCCACTGGACCACCAGGGATGTTGAACATAATATTACTATAATTAAGCCTGCGATCAGGCTGCAAGTGGTCCACTGCACAACCAGGGATAGAGGCACTTAATTTATTTTACAACTGCCCATGATTGGGCTACGAGCAGTCCACTGGACCACCAGGGATAGAGGAACTTCATTTATTTTACAACTGCCCACAATCAGGCTGACAGCCGTCCACTGGACCACCACGGAGATAGCTCGGGTGGCCACTCACAGGTGGCAGCTGCTGTGTTGCATCCTGCAATATGGCAGCTCACCTGTGGGTGGCCAGCCGTTGATCCTTTTTTTTGGGGATCAACTTTGTGCGGCACAAGTAGAGGCTACGCATGCATGGATTCATCACATCCCAGGCTGAATATCGAGATGTGAAGCGTATGCATGGGCACGCCCCCCCACCTGCGCCACATACATTACTGATGCACTCCGGCACATCAGGATTTGTGCCAGGCACAATTTCCATTTGAATATCACACCGGGGCACATCAGTGGGTTGAGCATGGTGCAACATTGTTGTGTCATGTGCAACCCTTTTGAATATCTGGGCCATTGTATTTAATTGCACCCAACACCAGGCAAATCATGATTCTAATTGAACACAGCCATTCTGAAGTTCTGGTTACTCCTAATGCTTACTAATTAGTTCTTTCCCCACATCCTGCCCCAAACCCCAATTGCCCCTTCACCATTCCAGTCCAGTAAGTGGATCACTCCATACATCATCAGCTTATTGGTAGGTCATCTGCACACATTTTGGCTTTATTATTCAGCAGTTTACCAGACTGTCATACAAAAAAGAAAGACAAAAGTGGAAAAGGAGGGTAGAATGAGTCTTCCTCCTATAAGTAAATCACCTTCTGAAATATAAAAAAAATCTGTTAACTGAAGCAAAGGGAGAGAGAGACAGAGACAGAGCTCATTCGCAGATGAGGGAGACACCTGCTACCACATCTTAATTCAGCAGTCAAAATATCACAGAAACAGCATCACCTGGCACATTTAACCAGTCAGGGGAAAAAAACATTCTTTAGATTACAGCATACCCCACATCTCATACCATGTAACACAACAGGCTGACTGCTGACTGCACTAATGCATGACGAATGCCACTGCTGCTACCGCACCTGCCACATTATAATGAGGTAATGATAAGCTTTTTTTGTGATCACCACTGTACCTACTCTGTATATCTCTGCAGTACAGTGAAAACCATTTAGGCTGTATTACACTGTCTCTTAGCTGATTAGGTGCTCTGAGCACTGTCATAACTGTGCTGTGTGTGCCGTTTCTCTGTAGCATAGCAAAAGCTATTTAGGCTGTATTATAGTATCTGATAGGTGCCCTCAGCCCTGTCATAGCTATACTGTGTGATGTCTCTCTGCAGCATAGTGAAAGTCATTACTATGTCTACTATGGCTCATATTTCCTAGTTTAAGTCTGCTAAGAGGAAGCACAGTGCTGCTGCATGTGCTACTGAAAATGATGTGGACAATAAGAATCCTAGCATTAATGAAGAACAAAGCTCTGTAACAGAGTAGACACACCAGAGGATGTAGACAGAATGAGAAGGGACCTGCAGAAACTTGAAGAATGGTCAGGGGTTTGGCAGTTGAAATTCAATGCAAGGAAGTGCAAGATAATGCATATGGAGCACAAAAACCCTGGCACAATATATCAGTTGGGGGGTGAGGATATAGCATGCACCAAGCCGGAAAGGGTTCTTGGAGTTATCATCTCTGATGACCTCAAGGCAGGGAAACAGTGTGACAAAGCAGCAGGTAAAGCAAATAGGATGCTGGGATGCATAGGCAGGGGCATCACCAGCAGGAAAAGGGAGGTCATAATTCCACCATACAAGACACTAGTGAGGCCGCACCTGGAGTACACTGCAGTGTTCTGAGACCTTACCTACGTAAGGACATAGACAGGGTAGAGAAGGTTCAGAGGAGGGCAACAAAGATGGTGCATGGATTGCATCACAAGTCCTATGAGGACAGGTTGAAGGCACTGAACATGTACTCCCTGGAGGAGAGGAGGGAGAGAGGGGATATGATAGAGACATACAAGTATCTTACAGGGAGGAACAGGGTGCAGGAATGCACTATTTTTAAGCGAAAAAGATGTTCCAGGACTAGAGGGCATGGGATGAAGTTGGAGGGAGGACGATTCAGAGGAAACGCGAGGAAGAATTTCTTCACAGAACGGGTGGTGGACAAGTGGAACACCCTGCCAGAGGAAGTGGTGGGGGGCTGAAACAATCACAGGATTTAAGAATGCATGGGATAGACATAAAGGAATTATGGAGGTCAGGGGTAAGGGGCAGCAGACTTCCTGGAAAACATAAACTGAACTTACAAACTTAAATGGGCAGACTGGGTGGGCCATAGGCCCTTATCTGCTGACACTGTCTATGTATCTATGTATAACATAGTGGCAATAATAATAACATCACCCAGACTAAAACTAAATGTCATCCTGAATCATAAAAGCATGTTAGCAATGAAATGATGGTAGATTTTTAGAAAAAAAAACTGACTGTATTTACTTTTAGAGGTACTGAATGTTTGGCCACATGTTTCACGATACTTCCAGCTGCTGAAGCAACATGCAAGGACAAGGAGGCATCCTCCTCAAATATAAGCTCAAATGCTGAGGCAGCCAATGCTGATAAAGATGGTGATGATAGTGGGAACAGTAAATGGGACAGCAGAGGCTCTGACCCACCTGATGATGTCAGCATTTCCAGTTCTTCTGAATCATGTGGAAATGAGCTCTGTAGTTTCGATGAGGGGGGTAGGAGAGGATAGCATGAGAGGGAAGTGCAGAAAAAAATGATGTGCTAAATGTAGGGATTGAGGGATTGCTAGAGGTTCCCAGTGTCCATCTTCAGACATCGGGTATGAGGGCCTTTTCTTTTGTAGCCCCGACCCTGTGGAACTCTCTACCTCATCGGATTAGAGAGTGCCTGTCCACCGAGACTTTTAAGTCCTCACTAAAAACTTATGTATTTGATTTGGCATTTGGGGACAATGCCTAGTTTTGTTACTGCTGCCATTTTATTTTATATGTTTTTATGACTGAATGTTTGTTTTTATAGTGTTTGTTTTACATTGTGTACGCGCTTTGGTTTTTTGAAAAGTGCTCTATAAATAAAATTTGATTTGGTTTGATTTGTAACAGTAAGAAGATGAGCATGAATGAGAAAAATTCATGTCAACAAAGCAATAGCATTGCATGGTTTCTTTCAGATCCCTTGACTGTACAAGAAATAGTACCAGGCACCATAGTACAAAGCACAAAAGGTAAATCTTAAGTGAGAAATTTATTTTATGTTGACCCTCAGACAACTCTCTAGATGTATGTAGTCTATGCAAAAAAGAACGTCAGTCGTGTTTGCAATGTGGGACATTTTGGAACATCAGTAATGATACTACATGCAAAGGCAAAACACCCAATTGAGTGTGGCAGGACAAGGGATACTGTGATTGGTAATGGGTAGTAGTGGAGGTGCTGATGGCTGTGACCATAGTGACAAGGAACTGGAGTCAGGAACTGATGCCGAATCACTTGATGTGTCCTTGGAGTCTTCCCAGACAAACATAGATTGTTTTTTTCTGACACCATCGAGTATATCGCAATACCAAAGTTGCTCTCCATGTGAAAAAAGTGTGAAAAAGCATACCCCCCCAAAAAAATTACAAATATCTCATCATTCTCATCAACTAACATTAAATGAAAGTGTTACAAGGACATCAAAATTTACCCTCAAACATCCAACATTCCAGCTGTTAATCAGTCATTGCAGAGCTGTTTGCTGATTGTCAACTCTCTATTGCTTTTTTTGCCCTGAAAGGTTGCATCAAGTTCATGAATTAGATTGAACCATAGTACACCATTCCCTGTCAAACATATTTCTCAAAAATTGCTGTTCTATAGTTGAATGACTTGGTGTGTAGTGCAGTCACTAAGCAGTTGAAACTCTGATGTGAAGCAGGTTTACATAACCACAGATATATGGACCAGCAATCAAACAATTGACTACATGACTGTTACAGCTCATTGGGTAAGTTTTCAGTCTGAAAGTAATAATCCCCACTCTACCATAAGTAGTAGGAAGCAGGCTGTATTATGTGTCACCAGTTTTAAAGAAAACCACACTGCTGTGAATATTTTGCAGGAGCTGCAATATAAATTCCAGAAATGGCTTACTCCGTATCCTTATCACCAGGGTTCATATTGTCAAATAATGGTGTTAACATAGTCAAAGCTGTTAGAGATGGCAACTACCAACACATACCTTGTTTTGCACATTGTTTAAGTCTTCTCATCCATAGTTTCTTAAATGGAAATAGAAATGCTGAAAACCTGTTAGGTCTTGCTAGGAAAATATGTGGGCATTTCAGCCTCTCTGTGAAAGCACAAAAAATCCTGGAGGGGCTGCAGAGGTCAAACAACTTACCATTGCATACATTAAAACAGTAAGTTCCAACCCTCTGCAATTCAACATTTACATGTTGGAAAGGCTTCTTGAACAGAAAGAAGCTGTACATGACTACACAATGCAGAATCAAATAGCTAAAGTAAATGTCATGCTCAGTTCCTGCAGCTGTATTCTACTTAAATGTTTTTTTAGTTGTTTAACCAGGAATAGCACACTAAGCTGAAAGCTTTTTTACAGGAGTGACCTGGGAGCACAAGGGAGCTAAGTGATTTGCTCAGGGTCACAAGTATGCAAGTGGAAGCTGTGGGATTTAAATCCAGATCTGGTCTGCTGGATGTCACCAGATTTGCAGCTCAGAGCCTTAGAGCACTACGCTATACTGCCTCCTCAATGAATGTTTGGTCACCTTATTGGAGCTATTTGAAGCTGCCACATGTGATGTCAGTGCAGACAGTGCAACTCTGAGTCAATTTCTTCCTCAGATCAGATTTCTTCACATTTTTGTTGATAACATAAAGAAAGACTTTCAATCAAAAGAAGACACCACTGCTGTTATGCTGGCAGGTGACTTGAGTCTGTGACTGTTGACTGATTAGAGAATAAATGCCTTGTTTAAGAATTACACCTATGTGTTAGTTACATTGCTAGATCCCCGCTTTAAGTAGAACATTAAAGCCATCTTTCCTGCAGGGGAAGACATTGAGTACTGGAGAGATCTTCTGCTAACCAAATGTGTCATTGCCCTACCAACACTGTAAACTGATGTACAGCAGTCAAACCCTGCCAAACCATCAGAGTGCACCTCTGGCACAGACAATAAAACATCTATCAGTTTTTCGCAATCACCAGTGTCATCAGTGAGGAAAAGGCACATGTATAGCTACTTCTCAGGCATCCTATGTTCAAGGACAGAGAGGGAAATTACTTTTGAGTTGCTTGCAACAACATGGACTAGTATCCTGTAAAGGAATTGCAGCTGGTTCATCTGCCAGACTGGTAACTGTCTCACGAAGCAGAAATATCCTGAGTATTTTGCACACCATCCTGTGATTGGTCTTGAGGAAGATCCATTACTCTATTGGAAACCAAAGAGAACAATATGGCCAGATCTAGCAAATCATGCAATAATGTGTCTCAGGTATCCATCTTCAAGCGTATATTCAGAACACATTTAGTGCAGCTGGAGGAATAGTCACTGACCGCAGAACACTGCTAAGTCCTGCAAATGTGGAATAGTTTACATTTCTCAAAATGAATGCTGACAATTTCCCAATGATCCCAAACACTGAATTATGCCTGTCTGACCCCGAGCATGAACAACAGCCTGCAAACAGTGATACTGAATATGATTACTAGGCTGTGTACAAAACAAATAGAACCATCACCACTGCCACCATACCAGTCACATGTGCTACACTACTCTTAGTGTTCTTTTATCAGTCATCAGTTTCATATTATGTGAGTTTCAATGATTCCCACCATGGGTACAATTTCTGGAAACAGCATCAGCCTCACTCAGAGAAGCTGCTCCTCTTGTACCTACCTCATCAATGCCCATGACTGGTATCATTTTTGAAAACAGCAGCAGGCTCAATCAGAGCAGCTACACCTCTCAAACCTACTGCATCAATGCCTGCCATGGCTATAATTTTTTGAAACAGCAGCAGGCTCAATCACAGCAGCTGTGCATCTCATACCTGCCTCAGCAATGTCTGCAATAGGTATAATTTTTGGAAAAAGCAGCAGGCACTCTAAGAGCAACTGTGCCTTTCATACCTGCCTCAGCAATGACCACAATGGGTATAATTTTTGGAAACAGCAGCAGGCTCACTAAGAGCCACATTGCAACAGCCACATTGGGAGTGATAGTCCACTCCACAGGAAGCCCACAACACACATCAGGTACAAAGTCTGTCAGGTTCAACTCCTAAGCTCACTAGTGGAGACATGCTTCACACAGCACCTCTTAGTCTGAGTCCACCCTCCCTCACCAACCACCCCCCAACCTAAGCTGCTTCTCCTTTTAGATGGGTGGTGCAAAATAATCCATCAGTCAACTTTTGCACCTCTCCATCCTCTCCATTTGGAGTAGTCCAGTTCCCCCTCACTGAGCTCTAAGTCCTCCTACTAGATTCCCTTGTCCCCCCCGCTACATCCTTTCATGGTGTAGTCCTGATTTAAACAAAAAGGAAACCCTCATAGTTCTCTCAGTTCTTACTTCTCAAAAACCTTCCATTTGCTTCAATCCCTGCCCCTTATATTTCATTTTCCGAATCCACCATACTCTTTTGAGAGTTCCATGAGCATACACCCCCAATATCAGCACACCTGTCCAACCAAATCACTAAATACCCCATTCTACCACCTCACACTATCATGTTATTGCTTACCCTCACTCTACTCGCCCTCCTCTTCTTCGATACCACCCTCCCTCCTTCCACCCTTCCTACTCTCCCCCCTGCCAGCTCTTATCTTTGGATTGCCCCCATTTTCTACCCATACTCATCCCCCCTCCAAGCTTCCTCCCTCACTGCCCCTGGATTCCTGGTGCATCACTACTACCACCCACCTGTCTCCATGCCACATTATTCTGCTCTTCCTCCCCATCCCATCTACTAGGCTCCACAGCAACACCCATACTCTGTCATTGTTAAGGAAGAAGAAATATACATATATACTTTTAACTTAATTGCTCTGCTGCTACTCCTAGCAGGGGATATTGAATTAAATCCAGGCCCAACAGCACCCTTTCAGTTTCCATATGGTTTAATGATAGCCCAATTAAACATTAGAAGCTTTCTACCCAAACCATCTCAAATATAGGTCCTCATGACAACCCTCAAATCAGAAATCCTAATACTGACCGAAACACCCCTGACAAAAATATCACTCTCCCAGGCTACTCTGTTATCCATCAAGACTGCCCCAGCAGGGGAGGTGGTATGGTCATGTATCTTGCCTCCATCCTCCAGGTTACTCCAATCATGTCATCTATCTTACTTTCAGCATACAAGCTGTTAATTGTTCAGCTTACCCTCCCTCACTCCCTCCCAATATTTATCCCTGGCTTATACTGCTGCCCCAGCACAACACCCCCCATGTATTAGTGGATTCCTTTCCTGTCTTGTGGCCTGTACCTCTACCAGTGAAACCCTCATATTAGGTTACTTCAATCTAAACTGGCTCTGTTCATCCCATTGCAAAATCCACTGGGATATCTCCTCCCAAAGCTTGACCCAGCTAATAGATGAACCAATTCACTTAAACCCTAAAAGCCTCAGACATTCCCTCTTCGACTGGGCCATCATCTCCTACCCTCATTGAATAATCAAGGCTGGCATCTTACCAGATGCTTTAAGTGACCATCACCTTATCTTTTGCATATGCAAGATTCACCATCCTAAGGCATCCCCCAAAACACTGCTTATACGATCCTTCAAATCTCTGGACCTCATTCCCCTGCACTATGATCTATGTCATGCTGACAGCGCTCTGTATCTCATTGGCCACCTCCATTGACTCCACCCTAACTTACTTCAAAACCAAATTTCTAGAAATATGGGAATGTCATGACCCCCAACGCCAGTCACATGTAAGAGGTGACCATCTCCCCTGGATCATGGCAAAACTCATAACTTGCTTGTGAGTGCATGATATGACCTGGTCAGTAAATAAACATAACCCATCTCCCATGGCCTTCCAGAGGTATCACTACCTCCAAAACACCTGTGCCAGGGCAATAAGAATTGCTAAAGCTAAGTATTTTACATCTACCTTCAGTGTCAACATTGGTCACCCATCTAAATTTTGGAAAGTTGTCCACAATCTCTTCTCCCCTTCTGCTCAACCCCCTTGCCTGTCCTCAAAGTGGGAGACACCCCAGTCTGTAACTCCTCCTCTGTCAAATCAGATTTTAACTCCTTTTTTACCACATGTGATTCTTCTCTCCTCTACTACCCCCCACCTCCCCTCACTCTGTCACCTACATGCCCACATGGCAGTCATCTCCTTCCTTTCCCCTATTTTCTTTCTCTCCAGGAACTCCATCCTCCTTCATTGACACCCTTCTTACCCTTAAATCTCTAAAGGGAAGAGTCCAGATGACCTGGATAGCAAGATCCTTCTATTTCTCTGCTCCTGCAATCTCTTCCCCTCTGGCTATCCTCCTAAATCTTTCTTTAACCTGTTCCTCCATCTCTGCTGATTGGAAGACTGCCACTGTTATCCTTCTTCCAAAAGGCAGTGACCCATCTGCTACTAACAACTACCAGCCTACCTCTCTCCTCCCTATCATCTTCAAAATACAGGAAAAAATTGTCTTGTCACAGTTCTTTTCCTTACTGGTCTTGGCCTATTCACCTCCACTATTTTTGTCAATCTAGCCAAGGCATTTGACACTGTCTCCTACCCCCTATTATTAGCCAAACTCCAGGCTATAGGCCTCTCTGGCTCAGCCATTGGGTAGTTCTGCTCCTACCTCATGGGTAGATCCCAGCTAGTCAAAATTGGTGATGCACTCTCCCCTTCCTTGCCTATATCCACTGGGATCTCACAAGAATCTGTGCTAGGCCCTCTACTTTTCTCCATCTTCCTCAATGATCTCCCCGCTGTATGCTCAACCACATCCATTCAGATGTACATGGATGACACAGTCTCTTCATGGCAGGCCCCTCTGTTGATGATGTGGCACACAGACTCCAGTTCAACTTCAATCAAGCTCAGTTATTGCTGTGCATCAACCAGCTGTTCCTCAATGCCAAGAAGACAGTCTCCATGTCCTTTGGCACAAGACAGAGACTTTCTAGGCTCCATTCCCTTCCTACTTTCTGCACCTTAGATGGCTCCCCTTTAGAAGATGTTACCATTTTTAGGTACCTTGTTATCTGGCTAGATCAGCATCTAAGCTTCTCTGATCACATGAATGCTAAGCTGTTAATTGTTCAGCTTACCCTCCCTCACTCCCTTCCTATATTTATCACTGGCTTATACTGCTGCCCAGGCACAACACCCCCATGTATTACTCAAATCCTTGCCCACCATGAGTATAATTTTTGGACACAGCAGCAGGCTCACTAAGAGCAGCTGTGCCTCTCGTATCTGCCTCAGCAATGCCCCCATGGGTATAATGGCTCAGGGCACCTAACAACAATGTAATAGTCCAAAAAAAAACAGTCTTTCATGTGATTTTTGTTATTGTCAGGGTTGGGTAATCGGGCAGCAGAAAGGGTCAGGAAGTTACTCCCTGATCTGACCTGATTACTCCGTTTTTAACAGGGTATTTTTAGCTAACTTTTGAGGTACCTGCAGGTAGTCTTGGGGGTCAAGTATTTTATTACCTGCTCATCCCTAATCTTAATTTGCTGTAAACTAATTTTTGTTTTTCATTTTGACAAAAATATAAGTACCTTCCACAGAATCTGTATGGTTTTAACTCTCTATATCATTTTGGCTAAGGGATGTCCATCAATATTCCATATTCTACTGGAAACAATTATCAAGAATATGGTGTGATTCTTTGTTACAAAACCATGTGATATGTAAACTGACATACAGTACTTGCCCCATATCTCCATTATGCCTAGGGTCTTCAAAGGACTGTTTAATAGAACAAGCCAATTATGTCCCTTTCACATTTTGTGTGTCTATCCAACATTTAAACAAAATAGAAGACTTCTTAGAAGTTACTATTTTTTTGAACACATTTACAGTTCTAATCTGTGCAGCAACCTATGCAGTAGTGTAGTAATATAACATTCCATATATAAGAGAGAAGTGGGACAATCCCTAAGCAAATTCATTATCTGTCTATAAAAAATTTCTGGACAGGTTCAGGATCTTTAAAGACCTTGGTGAACAGCCACACTTCTGCCTCATATATTATCAGATTTTGTACTTTTGCATTAAAAGCTCTTTGTTAAGCTTTATAGGAAATACCCCCAAAGGAGTGAGCAAATGAAGTTAAACCCTTAGATGCCTGAATAGCTTTTGTTTTGGTTTCATAGCATGGGATTGTCATAAACTCCCACAATTTAGAGTAATTCCCAGGAATTTACATTCCTCAACTACATCAAGATTTATATCAATAACCTTCCAATTTCTAAACTCCAAAGAGGTGTCACCTAGAAATATAACCTTTGATTTAACACTGTTTATGCTAAGAAAAAGACTGCCTGGATGATATATAATGCTTTCAATTGCCCTTCTCAGGCCTATTGGGGTTAATGAACATGAAACTATGTTACCTGTATGAAGTAGCATTTGTATATTGTCTGTGTCAATTCTTAGAGGGGAATGTCCACCTTTGGAAGCTCTTTTGTGAGAGTTTCCATGTAAATATTGAAAAGGCAAGGGTCTAGCAAACAGCCATGTTTAACTTCTTTTCAATTCTAATATAATCCAATAAGGTATTGTCAGTCCTAATCATTACATTTGCTTCAGTCACTGAGTTTATCATGTTTCAATATGTTAAGAAGTTGACAGTCACTACCCAGCTCTTCTAAAACTTGCCATAGCAAAGACCTGTTTACATTTTCAAACTCTGAGTTTAAATCAAGAAAAGTATATTGTTCTCTTCCTTTGATAGATATATTTATAAATACGGTACAATAATGTGAAAATGTGGTCCCACATCCCATAGCCCCTTTCAAAAACCTGCTTGGTTCCTCAAAATAATATTATTCTCTGTGATCCATAGTTCCAATCTGTTTAAAATTAATCTTCAGTAAATCTTTCAGGCTACACACATTACAGAAATAGGATGGTAGTTTTCAAGTTTACTTTTTCCCATTTTATGGAGGCAAAGTAGAGCTAAATAGATGTATTGTTATTATGCAGAAGTAGAGAAGAGAGCTCTAGAATGTCTGGAATGTTTCTGAATGCATCAATTGAAATAGGTGGATTGGTAACATGTGACTGTGAACAGATCACAGCTGTGGACAGGTATGGCCTTCCACCAGAGTGGACGCCACATCCTCTCCATTTAACTAAGAGGACATGCTTGCAGTCTTGAGGGATTGTTTAAACTTCTGTTGACTCCTTCAGTCCTAAGACACAAACACCCTTTCCATTGCTAGAAACCCACTGTGAGAAAAAGATGAGCACTGAAGGGTTAATTTAAAGATCAGAGACACTGCACTGTAGCAGCTGATTAAAATCTGGTCTGTTTTGGCTGTCTGCCACTGTACATAGAAGGAGAGTTGTAACAGCTGTTAACCTATGACATCTAAATTACTGAACAGTCCTGGAACTTGGTGCCATTTGTTAAGCAGAAGCTCACGGCACAAGTTTACTTCATCATTAATTGTAAAATTGAGAAAAAGGCAGCGTCAACAAAGGACCATAAAAAACATGACAAATAAGTATTTCAATGTGAACAAAAGTAAAAGTGCAGTAAAGAGATTAAGGAGGTTACACACATAACAAATGGTTATTTATATTAACAAACTATAATGCAAACCAGTACCAAGGGAGATGTAGAAGAATGCTGGAAAACCTTAAAACATGCTCTAACTACAGTAATGGAAGGTTGCACAAAACAGATCAGCAAATCCAAGAAGAGGAGGAACCCACTCTGGTTTACTAGGGAGGTGGCAGCTAAGATTAAGGAAAAGAAAAGAGCACTCAGGCAATACAAGGAAACAAAGATGGACAGTGGCAGGGAGGAATACAGAAATAAACTCAAAGAGGCGGGGAAGGCAATTAGGATTACCAAAGCACAGACCAAGGAGAGAATAGCACAGGAGGTAAAGATGTGTGATAAGACTTTCTATTGATACATAAGAAAGCAAAGGAATAATAAGGAGGGATAGTCCATTTAGCATCAAAGGAGGGTCAGCTGGTGAAGAGGGATAAAGATAAGGCAGAGGTATTCAATAACTTCTTTTGATCAGTCTTCACTATAGAAGACAGCAGCAATGAACCTATGTTAAGTGTCATTGGGCAAATCGAAAATGTGCCCAACATGGGCCCCTTCACAAAAGAAAGAGTCCTAGATGAGCTGGGTAAGTTAAAAGTGAATAAGGCACTGGCTGAAGATGGTATCCACCCATGGGTCCTGAAAGAACTCAGGGAAGAGATTGCCACACCACTGGCTGAACTGTTCAATAAGTCGCTAGAAAGCGATATAGTACCAGATGACTGGAAAAGGGCAACAGTGGTACCCTTGCACAAGAGTGGAAGCAGAGAAGAACCAGGGAACTACCGCCCTGTTAGCCTAACCTCAGTGGTGGGTAAAATTATGAAAGCATTGCTTATGGAGAGGATAGTAGACTACCTTAGGGAAAAGAGAAGACTTGACCCAAAGCAGCACGGGTTCATGGCTGGCACTCATGTCTAATGAATATAGTGGACTTCTTCAATTGGGTAACCAGAACAGTGGACCAAGGTGGTGCAGTGGATGTGATTTACTTAGATTTTAGCAAAGCTTTTGACACTGTTCCCCACAGAAGATTAACAAACAAACTAAAGCACGCAGGCATAGATCATAAAATAGTCAGCTGGGTTAAGAACCTGCTTCAGGATAAGTCACAGAGAGTCCTGGTCAATGGGGAATTATTTGAGGAGGGCAGAATAACCAGCAGAGTTCCAAAGAGCCTGGACCAATCCTCTTCAACATATTCATCAGCAACATTGCTGATGGACTTGAGGGGATGATCTCCCTGTTTGCAGATGATACAAAACTCTGCAACAGGGTAGACACAGATCAAGATGCCTCTAGGATGGAAACTGATCTCAAGAAATGAGGATTGGTCAAGAATATGGCAGTTAAAATTTAATACCAAGAAGTGTAAGGTGATGCACAAGGGTAAACGTAACCCAAGAAAGATGTACACACTGCATGGGCATCAATCAGAAGAATCAAAGATGCAACAGGACCTCAGAGTAATTGTTACTGATGATCTAAAAGTAGGGAAACAATGTGAAAAGCAGCACTGAAGGCCAGAGGCTTCCTCAGCTGCATAGGTAGTGGGATTATGAGCAGGAAGCACAAGGTAATCATCCCGCTGTACAGGACCTTGGTCAGGCCACACCTGAAATACTGCATGCAGTTCTGGAGGCCCCACCCAAAAAAGAACATTGACCACCTAGAAAGGGTTCAGAGAAGGGCCTCTAAGATTGTGCAACATATGCATCAAGAACAATGTGAAATGAGACTCTGTGAATGAAACTTATACTTTCCAGAGCAAAGAAGAAATAGGGGAGACATAATAGAAACATTGAAATACATAAAGGGAATCAGCACAGCCCAGACAAGAAACCTGTTCCAGGAAAACAAAACAATGCATACATGGGGGCACAATCTGCACCTAGTGGGAGGCAGGCTTAGAACCAATATAAGGAAATACTTTTTCACAAAGAGGGTGATAAAACCATGGAACAGCCAGAGGTGGTAGCATTGAAGACAGTACAGGAATTCAAACTAGCATGTGACAGGCAATTCAGGCACCTGAAGGGTAATAAAACAGGGAAGGGGTCAAAATTTGGGGGTAAGCTAGATGAATCACGTGGTCCCTATCTGCTGGCTACTTCTTATGTTCTTATGTTCTAATGAAAGGTTTATATTTCCTTTAAAAGGGAAGGGGAGGCAGTATAGCCTAGAGGTTAGAGCACCAAGTTGTGAATCTGGAGACCCAGCAAATGTGGGTTTTAATCCCACAATCTCCGCTTACATACAGTGTGACCTTGAGCAAGACAGGTAACCTCCTTTTGTACAAGTCTCCCTTTTTTGCCTCCCATATCTTTAAAACCAGCTCTGTATCTAATCTCCACTGTTATGGTCGTAATGGTGGTCTGATCCATGACATCATTGGTTGCACTCTGTCATGATGCCACAGTCCTAAAATTGCTAGATGATTCCTAATCCCTGTAAAATATTATGTTGCAGCCATATTTGCTCTAACCAGATTTTGTTTAAAGAGTGTGATAATCATTGCAGTAGCCCAGCTGCTAGGGAGATGAAGCACTCAGCTATTGTTGTTATATGATTCAACAAATACTTTTACCCACCAATCAGAGTTAGCCTGGAATACGTTTGCAGCAGCCCCATGTTTCTCTGCTGATTTGTTGTGTTTCAATGCCATGATGGCAGACCTAACCCCTTGTATTGTGAACACCCATTTAGCATTATTTTCATTATTCACCCCAGTATTTCATGCCTCTTGTTGTGCCTGCACTCTAATAGATTGACTATTGCATTTTTCTTCAAATAATTTCTGCCAAATACTGGCATTAATTAAAGCAGGATATTTTTACTTTTATTATCTGTACCAAATGCAATTAAGTCCTAAAATGATCTGATGTCATGCTCTTCTATTGCATTTTGAAGTTTATACCAAAACTGAACTTGACAGGCTAGCTTTAAAAGTAACCAATATTCTCTACAAACATTTATACATGCCAATCTAGTATACTAATAGAAGAAGTTTTTCTTGACAAACCATCCTATTTAAAAAAAAAAAAACACTTTTCTGTGTTTATTATAATCATTATCAATTATTAACTGCAGTGGGACATGATATTCAGTCTGCTTTTGTTAAATTACTCCTGCAATAAATATTTTACATTTTGGATTTTAAAACTATATTGTTCCTAGCTTTTACTAAGAACAGAAAAACTACAGCCCTCTCCATTTATTTTACTGATATATTATGAAACCCATATACTATAGAATATATATATATATATATATATATATATATATATATATATACACACACACACACACACACACACACACACACACACACTCGGACAGTATAGCTAGGGTTGCACAGTCACATCTATGTTAAACCACAAAATTTGCACTTTAATAACTTTGCAACCATTTTTCCAATTTGCCTGAATGTTTGCATGCACAGCCTCCAGCCATGGGTCTCTGGACCTAAAAAGTATCATTACGGTTGGATGTACAGTTGCAGAACCATAGAGGGTTCAAAATGTGAAAAACTGTAAACTTTTTCTCATTTTTAGGTCAGCCATAATGGACTGAAGAATGCATCTGAGTGGGTTCAAATTTGCATGTCTATATGTAGCCTGGGTTGAACTGGTGCCTTTTGAAGATTTGGTGAAAAATATTAATCCATTCAAACGTTATTCAAGTTTTTCATATCCAATTATAGCCAATGGGAAAATTTATATGTGTATTGCAAAAACATTCACGATCCCTGAATTTGATTTTGTGCTGCTGCCATCTTGTTTTCAGTTAGCGAGAGACAAAAAACATTGTAACTCAAAAAATAATGCCCTTTGGTAAACATCAGCAGTTGTGTTTACCTAAGCTGGCATTGAGGAACATGACCCTGGCATTAGTGTTTCACCGGGTGATCTGGAAATATGTTTTTCAAACTTTTTCCATCATTCTGCTGTTTTGAGGTCATGGCAACATTTTTTGATGTTGCAACAATAATCACAATAAAAAAAAAGGAACCACAACAACATTTTTCTGTGTGCTACACCATTCCCATTGTAGAGATAGGAGTGCCATGAACACATTAAAGTAATCACAAAAACACTGCATGAACACATTTTCCAATGTGTTGTTTTCCTTGTCACTTCATTGTGACAAGGTGGATTGTGCTTTTGGCCTAAATTTGCAAGGTGGCAAGCCCTAGTCCCACAGATGCATGTTTTGGTGGTTTGGTCCCAAAACATTCAACGGGCCCATAGTTGCAGTGTTCTGAAGTTGAAAAATTTCCCATAGGATAGCATTGCATTGCCTGTGGCACCTTTTGGCACCCGCATCTCAAAAACAAAGTAACATAAGGATTTTTCACTACCCCCAGCTTAGATCACTTTCAGGTGAATGAAGCCCAATGAAGTTTCAAAGTCATAGATTGCACCTGCAGTGGAATATTTTCCCTAGGTTGTACGGTTACTGAGATATTGGCAAATAACTGTTACAAGGGTTCCTTTTCAGTACTATAGGGCTGCTGTATGGCTCCATTTTTATGTGTAAGTGGGAGCGCAGAGCCCAGAGGGCCCACATTCCCACAGATGCATATCATTATGCACAAATGGGCAATGTGGTGGGAGCAAGGGGCCAGAAGGGCCCGTGCTCCCACCAACACATATCAGTTACCAGATACTTTACATTGTAAATAAACAATTTGGTCTTTTGGCTTGAAATTTGCAGGGTATAAAGGGGGTGTCTCAGAAATGTGAGTTATGCTGTTTAGGTGTAAAAAAATGTAATCAGTTCTGTAGATATGCCATTACAAAGTAGAGATTCTTCCCATAGGATAGCATTGTGGCACCCACAGCACTTTTCAGTGCCTATATCTTGGAAACAATGCGAGATACAGATTTGGCCAGTGTATCTCACATGGAGATTTCACTGTCATGATTACAATGGCACTGGAATTCTTTTCATAGCTGTTACAATTGCTGAGATATTGGCAAATTAGTGTTATAAGTGTTCCTTGCCCTATAGGGCTGCTGTATGGCTCCATAATTATGTGTAAGTGGAAGTGCAGGGCCCCAAGGACCCGCACTCCTACAGACATATATCACTATGCACAAATGGGTAATATGGTGGGCTCCCCACACTCTCCCACCAATACATACCATTTCCTGGTTACATTACACAGGACTGATTCTCAAAAGGTTACATCTGGCGTAACTTGACTTGCACCAAAGAAAATGGTGCAAGTAGCAAGTTACACCAGCAGTTGTGACATACAGTATTCTGCAAAGCAGCTTGCAACATGCCACAGGCTGCTTGCACCAAAGTGGACTTATGCCACCAGTTATGCTGTAAATCCCCATGGCATGGCACTAGGGGGCTTATGGCAGTAGTTGCACCCTATTCTGGAACGGCAGCAACAAAGTCCCAAATGCCTCTATTCTAGAAGTCCCCTGGTGGTCTTCCATGAAAGAAAAATTACACTAGCAAATAGCTGGTGTAACTTGCATCCACTGGACTTGTGTGCCAATGGCCCCAATCCACCAGTATGTGCCACCCGCCAGCCCTATCCCAGCCCTGCTAGACAGCCCCACAGGGCTAGAGAAACCCCCCCATACCTACTGCAGGTGCCCATCAGGGCTACAAGTCCCCCTTCCTGAGTCCCCCAATACTGTGCAATGTAAACCCCCTCATGGCTACGTGACCCCTTGCCGCAATCCCCCAATAATGTATTAATAAAGCCTCAATACTGTGGTAAAAAAGCCCCACTGGGCTATTGGATCTCTCCCATAATGTATTAGTAATAGCCCTACAGGGCTGATCGCACCCCCCAAGTTCTGACCCCCAATCCCCGAAGACAAGTCCTTGCAGCACTGTAACTTGTACATAGATCCCTGTTATCCCTGGTGGACTAGTGGCCCCCCACCCGGCAGTGCCAGACCACCCCACACCGCCTACATCCAGCATGTGACTAGCACAGCCCACCTCTCACCACCGTGGCCACCCACTGACTGAGCTCCGTATGAGCACATACTACTGTACATAGTACACACTTAATGAATGACAGCTCATTCATTGAGTGTGAACTATGTACAGTACATGAACAGATGGAGATCAGTCAGCAGCAGGCTGTGGTGGTGAGAGGTGGGCTGAGCCAGTTGTCGGCTGTGTGGGGGATGCTGGGTGATCTGGCATTGCCGTGGGGGGGTGGGGGGCCACTAGGCTATGAAGGATAATGGGAATCTATGTACCAGATACAGTATTGCAAGGACATGGCTTCTTGGATTGGGGATCAAAACCAGGGGGACGATAGCCCCATGTGCCATTTGTACTCTGTATTGGGGGAACAGAGGTTGGAGTTACCATAGCCCCACAGGACATTTATGTACACAATGGGGAACTGGGGGAATGAGGGGAGATCGGTAGCCCTGTGGGGATTTCCAGGCATGCAGACTGGGGCAGGGGGCACTTGCACCCTACTGTATTTGTGGATGTGGCTTGTGATATGCCTCTAAGGTACGCCCTTCTTTTGGCATACTATTGGGTATGTCGCAAGTTGCAGAACATAGCCATGGGGACCCTTCCTTATAGAATCAGGTAGGGTCCTGTGTAACTGGGACTCCCTGTGTATTACGTCGTAGCCAGACATGCGTAGGGGTGCTTCTAGAATCTGGCTCCAATTTTTCAAAAAATAAGGAAATTCATTGCAAAAAACTTTGTTAATGCTTCAGTTAAGACTGATGTCACAGTGACAAGAGATTGGATATTCAATATTAGGTTACCATTTATGTAGCTTTGCACAGATTTTGTGTGGTTTACACGGCTTGAGCTGGTTTAGCACGGGTTTAGCGCCGGTGTAATAAATGACATTTATTTTAACTCTGCGGATGTCAGCAGGATTTTTTTCACTGCAGTGAAAATAACTTGTTTTATCTCACTGGAATATGTCTCACCCCCATTGTGTGTGTGTATATATATATATATATATATATATAGATATATATATATATATATATATCTATATATATATATATATATATTTATTGGCAACTAAAACACCACTCAGCATGTGTTTCCATGTCTGGGTTGAGATGATATCAAGGACCTCTTGAGCTTTACTCTTGAGGTCCCTATGATGTTATCTCAGTGCCTCATTGGAAACAGCCTGGTTGTGTATGGTTGCCATTACATTAATCAAAATATTGAAATGTATTACAACATATAAACTATATTTTATTACTTCACATGCACTTGCACCTCTGAGTTGCTGGGTGTCAATACAGTGTCACCTACAGCATATGAAACACGAATAATCAGTGTCTTGCTGAGTACTTAAGGTTTGACTGCTTGGGGGTTGGTTAACTCTGAGGAAGCAGTAAAGTAAAATGTCAGCTGTGATATGTACACACACGTTGCATGCATGCTGCACTACAGTCCACTTCTAACACAACTGGTTTCACTGTCTTGTGATGTTAGCCATTTGATTTTTTCCTGTTGTGAATGCTACTATACTCAACACTGCACCACAATGAAGCACTGTGCTGTACTTTAAAATAATGTTAAAGAGGCTAATGTTAAGGTGAGCTGCTTTATTTTCGTTGAATGCATAATGCCATATACAGAGAGGTGCTACAAAATCTTTTCACTTGTAGACCACTGGATATAATAATATCTACAGTAGGTCAACCACAGTGTGCCCTAAACTGGCATGAGGCTTTCCTGATGAGTAGATCGCAGGTGATCAAAGTCAATAATGTGGCTTCCACTCCTAGATCACTTAAACCTTGATTCCCTGAAGGGTGTATAAATGATCCTGTTTCTTTTAGCCTATTTGTAAATAATTTTCTTTCCATCTGTGAAACTTGGAACCCTAGTATCCACCTATACACCAATGACACAGTCATATACAATAAGTAAAGCCCAAGTCAACGGATGGCCAGAATTCAACTTTGCAGAACTCTTGTGATGCCACAAAAACCTGGCTGGAGGAAAGCAACCTGATCCTTAACAACACCAAAACTAAAGACATGGAATCAATTTTCTAAAGCCAGGGAATGACACACAGTGTTTGTGCCAAACAGGAATGACACAAAGGGCACTCTGTTCCACACTATGCATCATTCCCAATGTTGGTAGTGCAGGCTGCACCTGACACAGGGCCACCTGTGTCAGACTGGCTTGCGCTGTGCTTTTGCCAGCAATCCAGCTGCACCATGGTGGAAAGGGGACTTGCAAGTGAGCCTTGTGGCAGCATCTAAAACATGTAAGAGCAAAGTTGGGAAAAACAGACCCAGAATAAAAAGCAGAATCCAATGTTGGGTAACATTAAAAACTATTTATTATTTAAAAAATAGTAAAAGACATACTAGCACCTGCCACTGATCTGTGCCAACATTTCATGCTGGTACCTTTATAAAGAGCACATGACCTGCACGAAACATTGGTACAGATCTGCGGTGGGTGCCAGTATGCCTTTTACTATTTTTTAAGTAATAAATAGTTTTTACTGTTACCCAATAATTGGGTTTTGCTTTTTTTTTTAACTTTTTATTTATAGCTATTAAAATATTACGGTGCAAACTGTAGCACATAAAATACAGTAAATGAGGTACACAGACCTTCACACTGAATATACAGGAAATTCAACAGAGCAATAAATCCAGGTTAAAATGTTTAAACAGTGGGAAACCCCACCTGAGCAATAACAATCAGAGTAATGTCTCAACCGATTATCCCATAGGACACTGCCATTCTCACCCCAGTATATTGTAAAACATCAATAATACCAGGATGTCAGGTTCCTTGTAGGACTACTAGGTAGCAGAGGGCTAGTTATCTGAGCTTCTATAGTCAGGCTTAAATACAGACAGTCTGGTCTCAATTAAGTTGTATTATTATACAATATTCTATGGCACAGCATGGCAACCTGCCATATGGGTTCCAACATATACAGATAGGAATTCTTAAACATTCACAAACTGATTAGTGGATAAAACCACTCTCTATAAATTGACTATAGCTCTCAGCATTTACTAAGATTGTTAACTAACAAGGTCAATAATAAAATGGAGCAGCACATATAAGGAAGATTACTAAGCAAATGTAAGACTGCATTTTACATCTTAAATCTTTCTAGTATTAACCCCACATCAGCTCCATAACAGTGAGATCCCCCAGCATAACTTCAATACACTAATAGCTGGAAAAATGTCCCCAATAGTACACCAGTCAGCAATAGATAAATGAAGTTCTTTCCAATCAGGCAAAACAGAGTACATCACCCTTCCTCATCTGATCCAGTATCAGAAGGGTTTACTAAGTTAATCAACTTATCTGCAAATTAGGCAGCAGAAGCAGGATCAGTAAAAATATACACTTTAGATGCATGTTGCATCTATAATCTGGTGGGGAAATCGAGCCTTGCCTCCACACCATGTTGCAATAGTTATTTTTTAATTTGCTGCAGTTCTTCCTTCCTAGTTTGTGTTTGGGCAGCTAAATTCTGGAAAATGGCTAAATGGCTGCCCTCCCAAATGATGTCTCCTCGCACCCTCACCGACTGTAGCAAGGCAGTTTGAGCATCTGCTGTAGAGAGCATGGTGATAGCTGTTAGAGGCCTCTGCTTTGGGTCCCCTCCTGGTCTAGGTATCTGCAGAATTGCAAAATATTTTAGCATAGCAATGCCAGCATTCAAAGGCAATAAGGTGAGGTCCTGGAAAATCAATTGGTTCACCACCTGCAGAATATCCTCTGAAACCGCAAATTGAGGGGGAAAACCAGCAATACGGATATTGGACTGCCTCTGGGAATTCTCCAAGTTATCTATGTTTGCCTTGAAGAAGGAGAGGTCCTGAACATATGCAGGATTGCATTCTGCCTGTTGAGAACTGGCCTCCATCAGTACCTTGATAGCGGCAGTGTCCTCTTGAGTACTGGATTCATTTGCAGTCAGTTTGGCTTCCACTGCTGCTAATCGCTGATTTGTTTCCTCTTCCATTGCTTGAATCTTGCCCAGCATGGCTAGGATTTGTGCAGCCATGAGCTCAGACGCCAAAGGTGAGCTGGTTGTTGTTGTAGGCCTCGAACTTTTGGCTGTTCCTGGGGAGGAAAGAAAGCCATCCAGATTTTGGGTTAGCAAAGCATGTCTGTGATTCTTCTTAGGTCCCATAGCAATCCTGGCATGTTACAACACACCACCACTACTAAGTTATTTTTCAGTTCAATTGTAAATAACTGGGGTTTTAGACTTTTTTATCCCAGATTATGACGGAGCTGATTCAAAGCATTGCCACCATGTTACTGCTCTGCAGCACAGCCCCCCCCCTATTTTTTTCCTTTTTATTCCAGTTCTGTGTTGCCCGACTTTGCTCTTACACATTTGGAAAAGTATATCATGGTACTAGATAGTTTGTTAGCCGAGTTTCCCTGCTTTGAAACTGGCAGCAGCATTCCCTACTTTGTGATTTTAACAGACCCATAAAGGCTACAGGTCATGCCAGTGCTTAGACCAGCCAGAGCAGGTCTAACAACCTGTACCCCACCGCTGACTGTAGCAGGCGGTCAATGAACAATGCCCTTCCTGCACTGCAGTGCACTACTGAGGTAGTCACAAGATAGCTGTGAGCACTTTGACAGGTAGAAGAGACTGTGGCTGGTTTATGTAGTAGGCAGCAATACCAAAAGCCAATAGTGTGAAACCATGACATACACACCAGAGTAGTCTGTTGCTCTGCACAATGGATGGGCTGCATGAAGTCCTAGAGGGTGGACTGAGAAGTGGTTGTCAAGGATGCAGGGGATGATGGACTGGGTGTGAGGGCCTGTTGTGGTATATGTGGACATACCAGACACAGATGGAGGTAGTGATCCTTATAGTGCTATGTGCAGCTGTACAGCAAGCGGTGAACAGTACCATGGAGTCTGGAGGATATGGACATTGGGCAGACCATGGAGACTCATGTCTGTGTGCCAGGTGGAACTCATCCAGTGACACATCCTAATTCATGTCTCACATTGCATGGACATGTAACCATATTGTATACATATGGGCTACCGTTGAGTAGTGCTAGGTAGGTGACAACAGATCCTTATGTGGCATGTGTACTGTTACCCAATACGTTGACTGCTTTCCCAGCTGTCAGAGGTGGATAACAATGAACAGTCCTGTTTGGTACTTGGTAGGACCATGGGAAGATGGTCTTATGAGGTCTGTGCAACATACTGCATTTGTAACTGGGTGGTTGCCCATGGCACCGACGCCGCGACATTCACTGTATGCATTGCCATATCACTCTTGGGTGTCCTTCATATGGCATGGCCTGTCTGTGTGGCCACTTTTCACCATTATGTCCTGGCAGATGTTGTACCTACCTCATGCATATTCAGTGCTCCTTCTCAGCCCCACTTTCACCTTCTCACCTCACTCTGCACACTCTTGGGTATTTTGTGGTGTCCTAGTGTTGTAGTATTATGGCATCTCCCGTCCCATACCTTGTCCACCCACCTAGTAGAGTGGTCCTGTGACTCTCCATTGTATTTCTGACATTGTGGGCTAGCCTTTAAGTGAGAAGGACATGCCAACTGCTCCTGTTATTCCCCTCCCATGTGCCATTTGTTTGATGAATGGGAGTGGTTGCGGCAATTTTGGGGAGTTTTGTGCTAGGACCCCTCCTGTACCAAAATCTGGTGCAGGGTCACTGGTACACCATGCTTTGATGCAAGCTGCTGTTTTGGCCCTTTGAAAATCAAGCCCATGATCTTTGGTGCAGTGTCACTAAATGCCTATAATATATCCATTCCCTTCTTTGTTGGCCCACCACTAGAGGTGGTCCAAACCTTTTAGTATCTAGCACTATGACTAGACAAAAAATTAAACTTTACAGATCATATTACCAAGGAATTGGGGGCCACAAAAAACTGGCACAGCTACAACCTGTGATATGTACCTTAGTGCATGTAAATTAAAAGAGGAAAAAGCTTGTGCTGTGGCTGCACCTATCACCTGGAACATGTTACGCCACAACATCAAGGATGCTGCAACTTTTCAAGGCTCTGGGCCTAATTTTAAAATGGCTTGCAAATGCTGCAAGCCCCTGGTGCACTGAACATATGGTGCAGGGGACTTGAAGCACTCTTCTTGAGCAGATCGCAATTCCCAATCAGGCGTGCCAAATGCCACAAGTTAGACCAGCTCCTCCCTGGTCAAACATGCCATTTGGGGGACTGTTTTTATTGGGCTTGCACCAAATATTTGGCACAAGCTGCTGTAAATTGTTGAAATTGTCACAACTGTGCCCAGTGTACTAAAATTTGGCACAGTTGTGGGAAATGTGTGTGGTGCAGTTGTGCCTAACATCGGGGTTGATGCTGGTCTTGACGCAAGCCCTGTGTCAAATCTTTGAAGATCAGGTTCTCTATGTCTTGTCATTAACAAACTTCCTGCACTTGTTCCTTATCCTCCCTAGCCAACTCACTGACTATCCTGCCACAGTTCTTGGTTGGCATATCCTTGTCCCATGTCCTTAACTTCTCAGAGCTAACGTATTCTAGCTGTATCTATTTGGCATAGGTTGTCTGTTACCTTGCACTATTTTAAATAATCATGTATATGTCATTGCTCTTGTTTTGCCTAGTCTTAGCCACTAATGTTTATTCAATTAAACTGCAACAGGCTAACTGTCCCCCCAGTGACACACTTGAAAACTAGGCACTAGCCTTAATGTGGATATTTGGAGTACATCATCCTATATACTAGGGTGAGAAGAGATAAGTTAAATATTTCCTGAGTCCTGGGGAGATCCAGATTTAGCAGAGATTCCCTGAACCTGAAATTACTATAACTGGCCCTTGAAGCAGTTCTTTCCCCTCCCTCACTAAAATATTTATTCTCTCCTCTGTCTAGGCCAATTCCTTACACAGTGGAAGTCTGCAGTGGTTACTCCCCTATTCAGAGTGGTGACAGAACCTGCCACAGTAACTACCACCCCATATCTATCCTCTCCCATCTCCAAAACACTTGAATGGATAGTATCCAACCAATTGTCTGAATACCTCATAAAACACAATCTACAATGCCGCCAGCAGAATGGCTTCAGGAAGGGTCACAGTACCACCTCTGCCCTCCTGGAGTTTACAGATTTTATACACAAAGTTCTTGACCATGGCCATTTAGTAAGGTCTGTTTACATAGACTTTACTAAAGCATTTAACATAGTAAATCATGTTTTCCTCATGGAATCCCTCCCGTCCATGAGTCTCTCACATAATGCCACTGCCTGGTTCTCCAACTACCTTAGTGGGAAGACTAAGAGACTGAAAATTCTGGACACTCTTTCTTCCAGCCAACTGGTACACTCAGGTGTTCTGCAAGGTTTAATACTTGGTCCACTCCTCTTCAGTTTTTTCCTCAGTTCCTTCCCCCAGCATGCTCTGGCCGCCTGCTACTGTATGTGGACGATGCCACTATCTTCTCCAGTTACCCTGACCCCACCCTCCTGGAATGCAATCTTCAATTGTTCTTTTCTAAAATGTAATCATGGTATACTGTCATAAACTCATTCTAAACTACAAAAAGACTAAAGTGATGTTGTTTGCCATAGAACAAAAATAAAAGTCTGCCACTAACTATACTCATTTACCAATGCCAGCCACTGGAGCAAGTCAATAGCTTCAGATACCTCGGTTTCACCCTTGATTCACCCCTCTCCTACCACAAACGTAAATCTGGCCAGTAAAGTAGGTAATACCAAAATTGGCCTACTTTATCATCACAGGCCATGCATGACAACCAATGCCCTCCATCTGGCAGTTACTAGCTCAGCACTGTCCGTAGTTGACTATGGCATCTTCACCTAAGGCTCCGCAACCAATACCGTGTTACACAGAGTCAAGATCACACTCAACAAAGCATGTCGCCTTGTAATGAGAGGGCACAGGCTCACCCACACCTATGACCTTTATGATCAAGCAAACTGGTTACATTTTAAGGGGAGACTTCACTGTCAGACCTTACTGGTGAAAAAGATAACTTTGGGCCTCTCTCCACTCTCGGCACAGCATCTCTTCACTCCTTTCCCCACTTCCTGGGCAACCAGAAGCTCCACTAAGGCCTCCTACCAAGTTCCGCTCTGTAGGACAGTCCTGGGGCAGCAATCATTCATGTATAGGGCCCCTGTCTGGATAAACAAATCATCTTTTGAGGTCTGTTCTGAAATAAAAATTGGCCCCTTTAAACTCAGGCAGCACCCCCTGACAATAAACAGCTGTGACTACCCTCTTCCTGCTGTCTTGCTTTGCCTGCTAACCCTAATAATTAATGTCCTGACAATGTCATCTTAGACAGCTCCAACACTCCTTTCCCTTAGCTTGTATCCCTTTTCTCCTCTCCTCTTAATCTCCTTTCTACCCTCTCTTACTCTGTACCACCCTGACCTTCCTATCCGACTTGGGGCACTAATGCGGGCACTGCTACTAAGGTTTAACTAATGCATAGATAGGGATTGCCCTGTCCATGAATCCATGTCCATGAATGAAGCTGTTTTGTATTGCAATGTGTATGCTTCACCTCTCTTGCACTGTATATTCAGTCCAGCTTACTTATGATGTTGTAACTTTAAGTTTTGACATGTTTTTCTCCTGCCAAGATGTATATATGCCACTTTTGTTGATGTAACTTTATTCATACATTGCTTTTCTCCTGCCTTGATGTACCTATTTTATCTTACTTGTTATGTAATTCCCTTGTCTCTTGTATTGCTATTATATTTTGTCCTGTTGTCTCTATGTTCTATTGACATGGAGTCTTTGCAAATGAGTCTCTGACACAAAGGTTTGCAATTTTGAGATTCTAATAAATAAAATAAGTAAATAAAAAAACAAATGAACATAAAAGTAAACAAACTATTAATATAGCTCAGCATTGTCCTGCAGTGGTCTAAGTGTGTTGGAGAGTCTGTCACACCACCACAATCATATCACTCTTCAGCAGTGGCAAGCTAACACCACCTGCCACAGGAAAAGTACAGTAATACATTTTCTTTAGTGACCTCAAAGCTTTTTATCCACTTTCTCTAGTCTGCTTACCCCAGGCCAGTTACTGCATAGGTAGCCTAAAGGGTTCAGCATACTTCTCAAAGCCAAAATGAATGTATGTACCCCAACCTACAGCCAAACCATAGTTTTCATTGGCTCACCTTTTTCACCCTTAGCAGAAATGACCTTAATCAAGCTCTGGATCTGTGATGGAGGTGAACCATGTCCTCATAGATCTTGCTCTAAGACTTGTCCTGGTAACGGGGACCCATCAACTGTGATTCTGTGTGATTGTGGAGGATTTGCTATTGCATAATATCTGCCAATGACTGGACAGTGGTGCAGATTGCTTCTTTTAGGAAAACAATACTGTACATCTTTAATATTTTTGCTTTGCATGTAACCCTTTCCTTTTCTTTATGCTAGAACCTTGTTTCTGCTGGCCACTGTTACCATTTCACTACATGTTTTCAATACATCCAGACTTGATAATGGTAATACAATACACTGTTAATTGTTTTTCATTTGAAACTGACTCATTGGGCCCGATTCCAAGTTGCATTATGCCTGGCGCAATGCGATTTACACCAAACCCTATGGTGCAAATCACACCTTGTGCCATGTGATACGCAAGTTGGTATTCCAAGATGCGGCTTGTGCCATGCCACATGCAGGTTGTGCCAAAGGTAGGATACACTATCCACTATGCCCACAACCAGCTGCAGCATGGAGCAAGGGTGGGTTACAGCAGCACCTGTGCCCTATTCCAAAAGGGTGGCTGCCGTAACCCACCTACGCAATTCCAAGACCGCATATGGTGCAGCAGGGTTAGACTAGCACTTAGCTGGTCTAAGGGGCATCTGTCCTGGCACAATGATGGATGCCCCCCCCTGCAGTGCTGTGGAAAGCACATTGACTTGCCCCATGTACCCCCACAGCACAGTCATGCCCCCACTGCCTGAAGTTAGGGAACCTCCCAGGTCCATTTTTTGCTGTGCACCCCCATATGCCTGTGCCACCTGGCCAGCGCCCCAAGGTCCTGAAGTGATTACAGCACTGTTACGGGGTTGGGGGGCAGTTAACTGCGGTCTAAGACATGTGGCACCCAGGTCCATTGCGCCATTCCCATGGCGCAAACCTGTGGCTGCCGCAAGTCATGAGGCATAGGTGCCAGGGACCCTGCCTGTCTTAGAATAGGGTGCAGGGTCCCCAGTGTAACAGCACATGGTGTAACTCGCATATGGCCACGAGTTATGCCATGCAATGTAGAATCGAGCCCATTGTCTTTATCTGCTTTGAAACATGGCAACAAGGGTCTTTAGTGGTATAATTCCTCAGGACCATATTACCTCCATTTTGAAGGAATTACTGTATGCTGCCTGTGTATAACGCAGCAGACCAGTTTCAAAATTCTTTTATTTGGGGTATGAGGCTCTTAATGGAAATGGACTAGGTAACCTTTGGATTTTAGTGATGGTGGCTGACCTGGATCATATTTCATGTGCAGCTAGTATGAACCACTTCATCATCATCATAATCATCATCATCATCATCATCACTTTATTTTATATACTCCTTTTTTCATTTTGGCTCAAGGCACTGTACAAGTGAGCAGAATTATCTAAACAATTAAAATACATACCATACAATAAACTATAGTTCTGATTAAATTAATGTTTAGGTTAGGTTAACTTGACTAGGAGGAAAAACCTATCTAAATAAAAATGTATTCAGATCCTTTTTAAAGGCATCCAGTGTAGAAAGTTCTGTACAGACAGTTGGTGAGACCCCATCTGGAGTAATGCGTAAAGTTCTGGAGACCCCATCTCCTCAAGGACATAGACATGATGGAGGCAGTCCAGAGGAAGGCAACTAAAATGGTGCAGGGTCTGCCAGAGAAGCCATACTAGGAGAGATTAAAGGAGCTTAATATGTATACCCTTGAGAAAAGGGGGTAGGGGCATGAGAAGTTTTTAAGTACCTCAGTGGAATCAACAAAGTCTAAGAGGTTAGCATCTTTCAGAAAAAGGGTTGTGCAAGAACAAGGGGACACAAGTTGAAGATAGAGTGGGGAAGGCTCAGGGGCAATGTGAGGAAGTATTTTTTCACAGAGAGGGTGGTGGAGGCATGGAACAGCCTTCCTGAGGAGGTTGTGGGGTCTAAAACTGTGGGAGAATTCAAGAATGAATGAGACAGACTTAAGGCAATACTTGGGGGGTAGAAAGAAATAGGTTGTTGGTTAACTAGGATCTGCAACTTATCCTGTAGGTAGGGAAATGGGCAGTGTAGGTGGGCCAAGCAGTCCTTATCTGTCATCAAAGTCTATGTTTCTATGTTTCTCTCAAAATATGAGGGAAGGAGTTCCACAAGGTTGGTGAAAAAAAAAGAGAAAGCACGGGCACCTGATGATTTTAAACAAACCCTGGGAATTTCCAGAAAACTCTCATCTTCTGAGTGGAGGGGATGGGATGGGTGGTAGGGCCGTAGGAGGTCTTTTCTTTACAGTTTGCAATACCCATCAACGATAGTGCTAGTGACATACATGTGCTTGATGTGCATGCTCCCGACTGACACTTCTGCATGAAATTAGGTATTTGTCAGATAAATGTTTGCCATAGTATAGACACAATCAAACATTAATTCAGATTTTCCTTTTATATTGCAAGTTAGCTTACACAACTATGAACATAAAAAGAATTATACCCCTTTTATCATTTTTTCTTTGCACCACTTCTATTCCTTTAAAAATGTTTCTGCTCCTTCCACAGATTTTAACAAGGTCTCATTTTCTATCCTGTTCTTGTTTATAAACAAAGCATCTGCTTGCAAGGTGTAGAGACTTGGAAGGAAGCTGACAGGAATTGATCCCAGGAGTTGCCAGGAAGGACAGCAATGATGAATAGCCATTATGTAGAGTAAGAGAGTCACATGACAGTTAGTATCCAATATTGGTCTAGCAGTCAATTACTTAAGTCCTGCAGGTTCACGTGACCCATTGCATGAGGTCCATGGATCACGAGGACAGCATCTGCAGGAAGTCTGCATGTCCACAAGAACCTTTGCCTGTTTGTCTCCAGTACTGAGGTAACATCCACCTAGTTGTCACCAGCCAAGGGTTTCTTCAATGGTTATTTTAAATGCTGCTGGGAATGTGTTAGTATTCTCTCTGTTAGGGGCATACTTGCTTGGTCAGAGGTTTGGGAAGTCATAGCAACACACTATCCCTTGAAACATAGAGGTATTGCAGAAAGGTTGTAGTAGCTGTTGTAAATCCCTATGGTACATCTTAACATAGCCTTGTATTGATATCAGAAATCAAGACGTTACACAAATACCCTATCTAGTGTATATTACCATTTACTGCTGTTATCAGGCACTGTGAAGTTCAACACACAGTCCTTTCCTGTGTGCCTTCACGGCTACTGTGTATGACTTTAAAGTGACATCAGGGAATAGTTTGCAACCTCTGACTAGGATATCTTGAATGCTTAAATTTATCAGTGACCAGGTGAGTGCCTAACATTACTATAGGACCAGAGGGAAGGCCAGAGAACAAAAGCAGATATGAAGAGAGGGCAGACAAGTAGAACTAAGGGGATTAAGTTAGCTGCAGAAACTGTAGTGCCATACTCATTCAGGTTACACTGTGGAGGTATGATGGCTAGCCAGTCTGCAAGATGTTGCCAGAACTCCACCCTCAGCTGACTGCAGCCTGGGCTGAAATGCACCAGCTGAAGTATAGGTTGGATTGGGCCATAGGTGCCTACTGCTGCAATTTTTCCTCATTGATCTCCTAGAGCCTGAATTGAAGGTTGGAAAGTAGTGGGCAGGGAGGGGGTCACAAGGTGGAAACAGTCGGGGATAGGAGGATCCCTGGAAATGCAACCTGTAACTGTTTCTTCCCATTGTGTGAGACAATGCATGTGACTGTCCCCACCCATGGAAAACACACTGTTGCAACAAGGTCCTCTAAGGTTAACAAAGTAGGGACACCTACCGGTGAGGATAGGTACTAAGAGAGTGATCTTGCTTCAGACCCACAAGGCAGGGATGTTCACTGTAACTCAGGTGTGACAGCTGATAGGATTCTCCCCAAGTGGAGAGGTTGGTTTGGAGGAGATGGCAGAAAGCCAGACATCATTGCCCATCTAAGTATGAACAACCTTGCAGGAAGTTTGTTCACTGAAGTGAAAGCCAGTTTCATTGAGTGGGATACCAGACTGATGGAGGTGGCTGGTACTGTGACCTTCTCAGAGGTCTTCTCAGTGAACATGGGGGGAGGCAGGGAAGTAAACATCTACCAGTTTAAAAATTGGTTGAACGATTAATGTGTACAAATACGGATTTGCTTTCTGGGGAACTGAGGCATTTTTTAGAGTGATAAAGGCCTCATTAAAATTGTGTATCCTTCTTCCTAAGAGAGAGAGAGAGAGAGCGAGAGAAAGGTAAAGGCACAAGGGTAGAGGTTTGAAGCAAACATTTCAGGTTGTTTAAATGAGCAAGCACAGCTGGGGCTAGGGGGAACCTTGTTTAGAACTGAGGTAAGCGAGACTTATAATAGCAACTAGAGAGGGCTTTTCAGGGAGAAGTGGTTAATTCAAAAGGGTATGTGGCAGGTAGATTCTGCAGAGATCTGGAATCACACAGCAGTCAAGGATGAAGACAGAGGATGTGAAAAATCACAGGAAGTGAACAATGAATGACTGCTCAAGGGACAGAGTAAGGCAAGGCAAGGCAAAGTTTACTTTATGTGTGCCCTATCTTATCCTGTCCACAGTAGTTGTGTACTCATTAAGGCACTTCTCAGAAGCTCCATTCTGTGTTTAAAGTAAGTTGATGTCTCTCCAGTCCTTCAAAACCTTATTTTCTAGCCTGTGTAGAGTGTCAGTCATTTCTTAGAGCCCAAAACAACCTTTCTGAAGTAAATGTACAGTCTTGCTCTTATGTGTTACTAGTCGGGATGAGGTGGCTGGGGTTGACCCTAGGGATCAGGTGGTGTCCTGTACTGAGGCGTCTGCTTTCTGTTTGTGCACTTTCTGAGCCAGAATATAGGCAGATTACCTTTCAGATGACTGTGGGTCACCATCAGAAAATTGATGATTTCATATTTCTAAGTCAGGGTTGATGAAATAAAAGATGGACTTGAAACGTTTGTTAAAGCATTAATCCGAAGCTCTTTGACAAGGCTGCCATGCTGGCAGTGACATCACTGGAAGTCTCAACTTTCCCTTTTAATAAAGTTGCATTTTTATTGGTGATAACCTTGTCTGGTGATTTATTCAGTGTCTTTGTGTGGTGTATATTATTAACTAACAGTGTTACAATAGCTTGGGAATACCATTATTATTTCCTGTGTATAACATCCCTAAACGTGAACTCAAATACCAAAGTATTACACCAAGTGGAGGCACTGCACAGTTTCTAATCTCAACATCTGTAAAACCATAGCTTAAAGTCAGTAATCAAGGCTGGTCCACTTCAAGAGATGTGCCCATCCCCTAAGGGCTCCTGGATGGTCACTACACCTGAAGGAATTTTTGGGATCTTCTGTATACCAATGTTAGATCTGTGTGGCAGTTGCCCAATGACACATATGCTTCACATATTTTCTACGGCTCTTCATGAGTCACAGGACTGGTGTCAAAGGGAGAGGACTAAACATATGAGAGCCCTGCTAATCACTGCAATCCCCAGAAGATTTGATAGAGCTGTTGTACAATAGGTTGAAGAGAATTCTGAGGGTCTCACGAAATGTACAGTAAGGTACAAGGGTTAAGTTATGCCTGTGATATTGAGAGTGTGAGTGAACTAGTCACCTGCAATAAGTTGACAACAGAAAACCATTACCCTCTTCACACCATGGGTGTATTGAAAAGATCTGACATGTGTTTGGCATGACCAATGCATCTGCTACTATCTTTTTTTTCTTTTTCTTTTTTTTTTCAGTATGACTCAGCTTGGAACTGATCAGCCATATCATTTCATATTTTCAATCATTGAAGATTGTGCTACATTCCTGTCATCATGTGTCATATTGTTCTAGCTCCCTAAGGGTCCAAAAGTAACAAACTAAATAAATTACATTTTTTTACCTATTTAAACTCAAATTAATGCTATATCTTGTTACCTATATTATCATGCTTAATTCATTTAGGAGTTAAAATTTATAATTTAATGCATATCCTATATTACTTCTGTTTATTGTATCCTGGGAAGAATCCCAAATTAGTTTAAATACTTCCATTTAGTTATTTTGAATATAATGGAGCTGTTAAAATTGCATTATATCGTTCATATATTTAAGCTAGGTCTCAAAGACTGGGGAGGGGGTTTGCATCCTTCCACTTAAGTAGTATACTTTTAAGTGCCATATTCATTGCCAATGCATATAATATCTGTGTATACTCATCCATTGTAGCTGTAAATGTGAATACCGAGAGTAGGGTTAATATTGGTGTATTGTTAATATTTTGATTTATGGCCTCATTAAGACAGTTAAAAATCTTAGGCCAAAAGATTGAAAGTTTAGGAAAACAATGAATTAAATGAATTAAAATTTCTGAAGTGTTGCCAAACCTTGGGCAGCTAGAACTAATTTTATGATTTGTCACACGTAACTTTAAAGAGGTAATGTTTACTCTGTGTACAGTACCTGTATTATATTGAATTTGTTGTAGCTTAGATGTTTTAATTAGAGAGAACAGAGCATATGAAATCTCTTGCCACCGTTTTTTAGTAATATTAATACCAAAGCCCTGCTGCCATTTAATTTTCAATTTGGTTAAATCCCCTTTTACTTCCTCATTTAGGATCTTATACAATACTGAAATTAATTTAGCATTATTTTGCTTATATATAAATGCTTCAGAAATTGGTGAATTATTATATAGCAACACTCTACTATTAACTTCTTTGATATAGCTTTTGAGCTGCAAATATTGAAAAATATTGTCACTGTATAATTTATACTCAATACTTCGTTCAGGTTATGGTTTTAATTTATTATCTTGAAATAAATCCCTCCCTACTTATGCCTATCTCCTTCCCTTTCCATTGTTACTACCACTGGGTTCACTCACAGTACTTATGATGCTATCTGTAAACTGATTCTTATGCCATTTAGTTCTGTTTTTGTCCAGTTGGCACTGAGTCAGTGGTGAGTCATGTATATATGCTGTATAACATGGCCCTCTGCTGACAACTGTTATAGCACTTGCCTTAATTACTATGTCTGCCTTTTGCTTTGTATTACTATTTGTTTTTTTAAATCTTGCCACACAATTTTTGATACGTCAATTGTTGTCTATGGCAAAATGTAATTGTTAATTTATATACCTTACCTTGCTATACCATCGTATGTACTGTACTGTGTTGATGCTCCTAATCTGAAAATGTATTACTTCGATGTAACACTGTTTGTAACTTTGTAACCTCCTGGATCGTGTTTGAAACTAGACACTGCTTGTGTCTAGCACACCCACCCGGTTATCAAAAAACAAACAAATAAATAAATAAATAACCAAAATGTGATAAACATTTTGTGTGCCATATTTTTATGTTTTATCTGTTAATGAAGAAGTAAAGGCTGGTTTGTTATATATTGGTGTATCCATTTAGATTTGAATTTTGTGATTATATTATGTGTCCCATACCATGCTTTCAAAGTAGTAATAGTTGCCAAATTGTTGACATTTTTTTAATAATTACCTCTACTTTTTATTGTATGGTATGAAAAGAAAAAAATTTAATGGGATTTTAAGTAGATCTTGTTCTATTTTAGTTACAGGAGACATATTAGAATTATAATGTACCCAATGCCATATTGTGCAGCATTGCATAGCTACATAATATTTATATAACTCCGGGAGTACCAAACCCCATTTCTGTTTGGATTTTGTTAATGTAGTGTAGGCTATTCTTGGGTGATTATTCTTCCAAATGAACTTAATTACTATCTGTTATAATTTCAGAAAATATGTTTCTGAAATTTCACATGGAATGCTTTGGAGTAAATAATTACATTTTGGAAGAATGTTAATTTTTATGACATTTATCTGGCCAATAACAGTTAGGGGTAATGACTGTCATCTATATAAATCTACTTCCATTTTCTTTAAAATGTCATCATTGTTATCCTGAAATAAATCTTGTATTCTATTCGGAATACGTATTTCTAAATAGGGAATCTGTTTAATTAAACTGCATTTACATGAATCCAAGAGATTTATAGATTCAATATTTTCAAAAGGCATAAAATATGATTTTTGCCAGTTCACCGTATAACCTGATATAGTCCCAAATGTTTTCATTAATTTGAAAAGCTCATCCTAAGAACTAGTAAGATCTGCTAGATAAAATAGGGTATCATCAGCGTATAAGCTAATTTTATGTTTATAATTTTGGATATCAATACCCTTAATATTCTCATTATTCCTTATGGGGTTTGCTAAAGGCTCCATGATCAGGTCAAATATGAGAGGTGACAATGGGCACCCTTGCCATGTCCCACGGGTTAATTGAAAATACTCAGTTACTGTGTTATCAGTTTTTACTCTGGCCACTGGTGACCTTTATATTATCTTTAACCAGTTTATAAATTGTTGAACTATATTCATTTTAGAAAGCGTGTGGAATATAAACTGGCATTCAATTTTGTTGAATGCGTTCTCCACATCTATTGAAAGCAAAAATGCATTACTATCTGATGAATTATGTAAAATGTTAATTGATCTTCTAATATTTTCATAACTTTTCTGACCATTAGTAAACCCATTTTGGTCTTGACGAACCAAAAAGCCCACAGTGGTCTGTAATCCTAATGCTGATATTTTTGTGAATATTTTATAATCAACATTTAATGGTGATATAGGGTGATATGATTAACATTTAATGGGTTCTTCCCTTTTTTATGAATACGATGAATTGCAGCTTTTGTAGTTTTTGGTATTGTCTGCTGTTCATTAAATGAATTGATAACTTTAGTAATATTGGTTTAATTATGTCAAGGAATTTTTTTTTATAAAATTCAATAGATATGCAATCAGGACATAGGGCTTTATTATTAGGCAAATAAGTAATGGCTGTATCTTGTTCTGCACTGCTTATTTCTGCACTTAAAACTGTTTTTACATGTTCTGGTAAGGTGTTTAATTAACTTTGTTAATGAACTCCTGGACTTTTTATCATCTGGTTCTAATTGTGTTTTATAAAATTGTTGATAAAATTCCATAATCAATTTATTTATTTCCACAGGATCCATTGCTGCAGAACCATCTATTCTGAATACTTTATTAATAGTACTTTGTTCCTTATCTTTATTAAGTTGCCAAGAGAGTAACTTTAATGGATTATCTGAATGTAAATAATAATTTGTTCAAGTTTGCAAAATAATTTTCTCATTGTTTTCTTCTATAAGGGTATTATATAGTGACTTATTTTGTACCAAAGTCTTATAAACCTGTGGATCCAAACTTACACTATGTAACATCTGTTACTCATGAATTTGTTGTTCAAGCTGAATTTGCTTTATTCCCTTTGGTTTTTTCTATTCCTTTCCATTTTTATAAAATAATCACAGACTCAAATCTTAAGTGCTTCCCATATGTTATTTATTTTTACATCTTTATTGCCATTGTGATAAATAAATTCTTGGATGTCTGTACATATTTTATCTGTTGCTTCCTTTTTGATAAAACAGATGTATCCAATCACCAAATGCGATTATATTGTGTTTTATCATATACAATATATAATAAACAAGGAAAATGATCTGATATTAGGATACCAGGATAATCTATTCACCTATCAAATAAAATAATGACTCTGAACATACGAAGAAATCTATTTGAGAATATGTTTTATGTGTATTTGAATAAAAATAATAAATTATATTTTTATGTAAAGAATTCATGGATCTATTAAGCTGAGTTCTGTTTGAAAATTCCTAATAATATTTACCGATGATTTATGAGTATTGTACATATCTGAGTGCTATCATTTTAGGTCAATGTTAAATTAAAATCTCCTATTACAATATACAGTGGGGCATGGGTGGTTAATTGCAGAAAAAAATTCAGTTAAAAAAATGGAGCATTTTTATTTGGAGCATATACAGTTGCAATAGTGATTCTTAAATTCAACAGTTGTACTTCTACAATCACATAGCGACCTGACTGATTGGTTGTTTTCTTTTTTATTATGTTTGGTTTTAACACTCCTATTTTAAAAATATTGCCACTCCTCTTGAATTATTACGATAATTTGAGGAGATTCCCTGTCCCCATCACTTTGAAAATCATTCAGAATCTTTTACATTGAAATGTATTTCTTGAAGACACAGTTTATTTTGTCTATATACAGTACTTAACAACTTTTTGTATTTTATCTCTTTTTTAAGGCTTTTCACATTCCAAGAAGCTATTTTCATGAATTCAGACATCACCTATTTGTGATACATCTACTCTTTTCTCAAAGCATATCTTACTTAGCCACATTTTCTCTCATTTGGGCCCTTGTATAAAAACTAAAAAATAGTAAACTTCTGTTCTATCTGATATATGCACAATATTAGAACAGCTGATACAGTAACCATTATTTTATACAAATATTCTTTCCCATGGTCATGCCCTCTCACCACCCTGTTTGGGAGAAAATTCTTCTCCGCCCATCCCAATCATATTCATGTAGATGGCTAACAAAACCACATATTGCATTGTGCACAGTCGTCTGATGTCTTTACATCTTATTTCTATCTTATACAATTATTGGCCTGAGTTTACATCTATATTTCCCTTCACTTCCCCATCTCATAACCCCACTGTATAGATTCCACAAGCTGGGCCTGCTAACCTTTATCCCCATCTGATACTACCTTGCTGGTTTAGTCAACCTGAATATCTCCCAAACCCATCTATAGATTACTTGTTGGAGGCACTGCTGAAGGATGGAGCTTGCAGAGATTGCTCAACTGAGACTTTGGACTTGCCATCCAGTATCACAGAAAGGTTCCACAGTGCCAGAATTTGATTAAGGTTGCTGTGATATCTAGTCTTTTATTTGTTATTTTATTTTTCTTGTCCTTCAAATAAATACACACCTAAAGCATTTTTCTAAAGATTTGTCTGTTTTAAAACTAATCAGAAAAAGAATGTGGTACAGTACATCCCTGACTTATGTCAGCAGTTGGTAAATACATTCAATCTCTTCAAATGACTGTGGCTACAGACCTAATAGGTGGTGCCATCATAATCACCAAGCATAACTGCAAAGAAAACTTTGCAGCCACTCATCCTCAAGGAAAACAGAATAGAACCCACTGCTAGAGTATGTTAAAAAATAAATCTTTATTAAGCTGTCTAAAGTGGTAGCACCCCACACAAATTCCCTGTGTCAATGTACATTTCAAACTCAACAAGCTCTTTATCAAGACTTGATTCTGTTTTCCTTGAGGATGAGTGGCCACAAACTTTGCTTTGCAGGTAAATACATTCAGATTGCCCACGAGAATTCCATGAAAATTCAGGAAAGGCATAAAGGATACTATGATGAAGGGTTGAAGGATGAAGGTTTTAACCCTGGAGATAAGGGGCTTGATTCTCTAAATGGGCTTAGATTGGCGCAAGCTGCAGCAAACAGCAGCTTGCACTGATTCCTAGTGCACCAGGGACCCTGCACACAATTCTCTATCAGGAAGGTTCCCAGCAGCAAACTCTCATGGCTAGCGGCTATGCTGGTCATGCATCAAGCAGATGGTGCACCAGGAAGGTGGGCGGCAAGCTGCAGGGCTGTTATGCATCACTGTTGACACTGGTGGTCTAGCAATTCCCCCAACATGCCCATATATATACAAGTGCAGTATAATTGCTTCATGGTGGTCTAGTGGTTCCCCTCTGACATGCCTGTATGCATCACTAATAATAACCCCAACCCCTGGTGTATAGTGACCCCCTTCCTGATCCTGATGGCCCCAGTATTCATATTATTCAATATTCCCCCTTCCCTGGTGGTATGGTGTCCCCCTCCCCAATCCACAATGTGGCCTGCTATAATAAACATTAATATAGCCCCCTTCCCTGGTGGCATAGTGAACCTCCCACCTTGATCCCTGACATGGCCCACTATAATAAACATTAATACAGCCCCTTTCCCAGGTGGTCAAGTGGCCCCTTACCCCCCATCACAGCAGGTAGTGCTCACCACCCTGCTTCCCCATCCCATGACAGAGCTGGTGACCAACACAGCCCTACTTTCACCTCTGTGGCAAGCCACTGACTGAATTGTCAATGAGCACATACTGTACAGTATGTGCTCACTGACAGTTCAGTTGGCCACCAGTCACCGAGGTGAGAAGAGGGCTGTGCTGGTTGTCAGCTCTGTTTTGAGAAGGGGGAAATGTGGTGGAGGATACTACCTGCTGGTGTGTGGGGGCCACTAGACCACCTGGGAAGGGGGCTGAATTAATGTTTATTATAGTGGGTCAAGTCACAGATCTTGGTGGGGGCCACTATACCACCAGAGAAGGGGAATATTTGATAATATGAATACCAGCACCATCAGGGATTTGGGAGGGGGGTCACTACACCACCAGGGAAGGGAGAATATTTAGTAATATGAATACTGGCACCATCGGGGATTGAGGAGGGGGCCACTATACCACTATGGGGGGTGTTCTAATACATTCATATCAGGGATTGGAGGGTGGTCTCTATACCACCACAGGGTTTTTTCATGCATTCATTTTGGGGACATTGGGGATAGGGGATGGGAGACCATGGCACATTGCCACAAACAAGGCAACTCTCCTAGAGGAGAATTTTCTAAGTACCTTTAGACCAGCCCTGGCTGGTCTAAGAGCACTTAGAATTTCTCTCTCTGGGGGAGTTCTGAGAATCCTGCATTAGGGAACAAGGCAGCCTGTGTCTGCTGCAAGCCCCCTAACACCATGTTACAGACCATTTTTGGGCTCATGGGTGGCACAAGCCTCTTTTGGGGCAGGCAACCTGTGGTTGACACAGGCTGCTATTGAGAATAGCTTCCAGCACATCTTTTGATGCAAGGGGCACTTTGCAACGTTCTTTGTGGTGCAAGCCCCTTGTGCCATACTGGGAGGTTTGAGAATTGAATCCAAGGTCTTGTTATTACAACCATCACATGAAAACAAATTGTTGGTAAAATAACAAGGGCCCTTTACAGTGGTGCATAGGAATGGACAGGTAGATGATGAAATAGAGATCTCAGGCAAGCGTAGGTCATGTATTTGATGTGTGGTTATGTCTGTTCTACCTGCGCGGCACTCTGTTTCTACATGCAGTAAATCTTGCATTTAAAAATTTATTTAATGAGTGGTGGATGGTGCTGTGTTTTTTTGTCCTGCAAGTGATTGTGTTTTTACTCGGGCACATCTACAATGCAGCCGCTTTTTTGCTTTGGACATATATTTGTTATGCCAGACTGCTGAAGCCCTGGAAGGATATGAATGAAAACAGAACTGTCCTAACCTCTGTTTGTGTGAGTTCCTCAGCCATTTGTTTAGTTTTTTTATGGTTCTCTGTGCATCAGAGAGTATACTGTATCCTCGGTATCCTCTGCTAATTTTTTCACATTCACCAATTTAAGAAAACAAGCTGATCATAATATCCTGATTCTTCCAGCTTCTAAAACTGTTAGGCTGCACAAAGGAGTTCAGATCACATATTTCACAGCTCACAACTGGTGCCCAGTAGCTATTTTCAATCAGTTCATGCAATATCTCATCTGCTCCGACTCCTTTCAACCTCTCCTATCTGATAACGACCATACAGCAATGACCACCAAATGGTTTATGGAGCATGTGAGAAAACTACTACAATGACTCAGACTTTATCCTTTTGCTTTCACAGGTCATTCTTTCTGGATCTAAGCAGCTTCTTTAAAATCAGAAAAACAACGTTCCTGCTCATATCATCAAGAGACTTACAAGATGGACCTCCTTATGCTTAATAACTTACATCCCAAATCCAGAACAGGAAATCAGACAAGCTTTTAGGATTATTTCCTCTTGGTATGCCCAGAGGAATGGTAGTTCAGTAACCATGGTTCCTCAGAGGATTCCTCCATAGGGGCTTTTTCCTCTCCTGCATGCTACTGTTTACACTCTCCATTAGCTGGATGAGGTAATCCCTTCTTTCTTGTGTTCCTTCTATTACCATAATGCCACCCATCACTCTACTGAGGGTGGGAATAGAGAAACACCAAAGTTAAAGTATGTACAGTCACTTACACTATTTACCCAACATTGAATGGGAGAGCTGCTTTGCCCAAGATTCAGTCTAGGAGAATAAATCCTCATACCATCCAAATAAAAGCCTGTCTCTCCCAAAATTCCATGCTTAGCGTGTATCAAACCATCCATCCTCCCCACCTCTTCTGGAACTCTTCTCACCCTTAGTGCTGAGCCTTCTATTCCCATAATGCCATCTGGCACCTCTACAGAAAATGGGAATAGAGAAAGGCCAATGTTAAAGTATACACAAGCACTTACAGTAGTAACCAAACACATAATTTATGTTCCAACCCTCTTCTACTCACAACATCCACAATGTGGTGATCTTGATACTTGGCTCAGCACCTTAGCCATTCAAACATCTGTAAATACCACTTCTAACACCAAATTGTTCTGACATGGGTGTTCAGAAAGCACACAGACAGGCAAAGCTTAAGGAAAATGCAGTGGGTATGTATTTATTTGAAGAACAAGCAAAATAAAATAACATACGATAGAAAAGATTGGAATATCACAGCAACCTTCATCAAATTCTGGAACCATGGAGCCTTTTTGATATACTGTGTGTCAAGTCTGAGTGTCTCTGAGAAACACTCTGAGCAAGTTTCATCCTTCAGTGGTGCCTTCAACAAGTAATCTCTCCTCTGCAATGACCAGACACCAACTGACTCAACTCTCAATCAACAAGGATTCCTTTAGATGAAAAGCTCCGCCGTCCAGTTCCCATAGACTCCACAGAACATGTCTTCAGAGAAATTACTAGAATGTACACAACAGCAATATAGCATTGTCAAAGAACAGATAATGCATTTAGTATAATCAGTGTTATTCAATATCAAAATGGTGCCTTATTACTATAAACATAGATGAAGCAGGCAAATACCTAAGAAACATTTGCTAACTTAACTAGGAACATGGTACTTGCTGTCAGGAACAATTGTCATAAAAATTATAGAATACACCAGTAATTCTGGTATAACTGTGCTGCACTGTTTTTATTTTTTATAAAGATGGCACTATACATGTACTGTAGTTACTGCTCCACTGCTTCTGCATACATTATGTCACTGTCAACTAATGAGGGAAGGGAGTATGTTCCAGGCAACTGAGGGAAAACAGAGGGATAGAACAGGAAAGATGTGCAAGAGACCCTGTTTGGCCAGACCACGGGAGAAACAAAGGGCACAGGATAGAAAAAAAGGGGCTACATTGAACAATACCAGAGTGGGGGGGGGCTCATCCTCTCTCTTTCTCACAATCACCCACCTCCTGAGGAAGGAGAGCTGTCCTAGGGATGCTCAGTCCTTCTCAGTGGAAACAGGAGTGATTCCAGAAGACCTGAAGAGGGATGTGCAGTTCTGCTTCTTAAAGGTGGCAGCAGGGAGGAGGCTGGGAACTATAGGCCAGTCAATCTAATGTCAATAGTGTGGAAGCTAATGGAACACTATTAAAAGAAAGGCTAGTTTAATATATTGAATCCAACAGCTTACAAATCCAGAGGAAGCATGGCTTTATTTGAGGAGGTCATGTCAGATGAACCTGATTGATTTGTTCAATCAAGTGATCAGGGAAATAGATCAGGACGGGGGAGGTGGAAATGGCCTACTTAGATTTAAGCAAGGCCTTTGACACCATACCATATAAGAGGCTAATAAAGAAACTGGGAAGTTTGGGGGTGGTACCATGATGGTTAACTGGGTACGGAACTAGTTGATGTATAGGTAACAAAGGGTGGTGGTAAATGGTACTCACTCTAATGAGAGGAGAATGACCAGCGGGGTACCTCAGGAATCAGTGCTGGAACCAGTCATCTTCAATGTGTTCATAAGTGACACTGTAGAATAGCTTGAAGGGAAGGTATGCCTCCTTGCAGATGACACCAAAATGTACAATAGGATAGATACTCTAGAGGTGGTAGAGAAAATAAAAGGGGGACCTGAGAAAACCTGAGGCATGATCTGGGTGTGGCAGCTGTGTTTCAATGCAATAAAGTGCAGAATCATGCACCTAGGGCCCAGAAAACCAGGAGCAGTGTACTGTATAAAATGTGTGTGGGGATATTGGGGTATTGGTGGTCACAAAGCAGGAAACAGACCTTGTGGTTATCTCATCTGATGACCTTAAGGTGGCAGGGCAGTGTGAGAAGACATTAGGCAGGGCCATCTGGATGCAGGGTGCATAGGGAGGGGAATCACCAGTAGAAGGAAACAGGTGATGTTACCACTGTATTGATTGTTGGTAAGAGACCACCTGGAGTGCTGTCTTCAGTTCTGGAGACCACATCTCAGGAAGGATATAAACAGGGTCAAGGCTGTACAGAGGAAGACAACTGAAATGATGCAGAGGTTGCATCATAAGCTCTATGAGGGGAGATTGACTGATCTCAATATGTACACCCTGGCAGAGAGGAGGGAAGGGGGCATGATAGAGACCTATACACACCACACAACATGGGCAGGGTACAGGTGGGAAGTATTTTTCAGAAGAGAAGGTGCACAAGGAGAAGAGGGCATGTAATGAAGCTGGAAGAGGGGAAATTTAGGAGGGATGAGAGGAAGTACTTCTTTACTGCAGAATGGCGAATACCTGAAACAGTCTGTCAGTGAAGGTGTTGGTGGCAAAAACAGTGACAGGCTTCAAGGATGCATCAGATAGGCACAAAGGAATCTTAGTTAAAATGTGAGAGGGGGAAGTAGCCAGATATCGGGTAGGCTCTGCAGTGACAGTATAGGAAGGGACAAACTGGACAGACTGGGTGAGCCAAGCAGTGCTTATCTACCAACAAATTCTATATTTCTGTGTTCTGCCACCCAGAGGTATCTCAGTGGTAGTGCACTGAGACCACACAAGGGAAGGGGAGGGACTCCACATTTAGGGTACAGGGTATGTCTCTGTGGAGCTAGTACATTGTGCTCATGGCATGCCAGGTGGATATGGGATAAAAACAAGGCAGAAAAGATCTATAACCATTGGATGAAGGCCTGATCCCTCACAGATCCTGCACCCACAATTGGGTGCCCCCCACAGTTCTCTGACAGTGGACAACAGAGGGAAATTAAGCCCTGGAGAAGTAGGGTGATGGTGCCAGAGAGACCATTCAGAAGGGAACAGCTGGGGTACAGCATAATATCAAGGAGATGGGCAGGGTTAGAAAAAAAGATGAAATACCCCAATGGCAAGATGAAACTCTTGCCCATCACAGGTGCCACACCAGTGACTATGCCCCTGCTTTCCAACTTCTGGATATGGTCACTGGGGGTTGGAAGGACAGACCTCATTGCTCTGGCCCTGCCATGAGGAGCAATCTGCGGGGTATTGACGGATGCCAGTTAAGTCCCAGATATGGTAGGTGATGGGCAAGGACACTGATTTTCAGTTTTTACTGGAAAAGCTGGTAAAATTCAGGACTTTGGTCTTCCTGCAAAAACAAAACATTTCATAGAATTTGTCATTTTTTTTACAATAACAATGAATCTTCAGAAATTGTATTTTCTGTAAATTCTTTACTGTTCTATTTTCATTTTGCTTTAATTTTATGTACATTTAACTTTCATTTGTTATGAATGTTTATATACATACCAAAAGGGTACAAGGATAGAACACCAGTAAAATTAATTTTGGCATTGCAGGCACCACTGACATTATTGTTTTTCCCCATCTACAAAATGGAATTTGCCCTTTATCAATCATGGTAAACCAGTGTCTCTGGTGATGGGGTTGGGTGGGCAGGATGCTGAAGAGGGCCATCAGACACAGGAGGCATAAATATATGATGATAAATATGAGTCTGGGAAGAATCTGGTTGTGAAGAAACATGACCTTTGTCTCACGTCTTTCATGCAGACACCAGTACAAGAGTGTCAGCAGTGCCCACAGATACTCCACATTTTGACCCAATAATCTTTAAGTCTGCTGACTTATTTATTTTGGATCATCACTGATCACTGATGTAACTTAAACCAGAAGTTTGTACAGTGAAAAAAAAATGTATTCAGTTACTATAGCATCTTGGATATGCATGTGTTTGTGGAGAGAAGAATCGCTTTGGCCTTAATAATGAGATCTTTTTTTGAGTGATCTTGATTCCCATCCCTGGCAGATGTTGATGATGTCCAAAGGCATCTTCAACAGCTGCCTGCTGCAGAAATGCTTACTTAGTTCCAAAGCCCATATCCTTCACCAGTCATAGTGACAAAGAAAAAGAATGGAGCAGTGACAATGTGCATTGATTATAACACCCTAAACAAACACACTCTACCCAGTCAGTATTCCATGCCTTGGGTAGAGTATGTATTTTCCTGCATTTCCCGGAGGAAAGTGGATTTTAGACCTGACATTCAGAGTGGCTACTGACAAATCTTTGTCACCTGAGGATACAAAGGAGAGAGTGCTTATTTGCCTTCATGGATTCCATTGGTTTGAGTGGGTGCCACAGGGCATACATGGGATACCTGCCACTTTTCAGAAACTACAGTAATGGAAAACATTGTTAGACACATGAACCTGCTTGAGGGTCTAGGCGTACAGTACTTCTCAAACTTTCAACATTAAATCACATAGTACTGGCCTTTAAAATGAAGAATAAAAGCCAGAATGTGAATAGTAACTTTAGGAATAGTGGGCCCCATATGTTTAGTGTGTGGAATGTTTCTATCATGTTAATCTAATTTTTAATAGTTTGTGTGTCCAGAAATAGCTGTGACATTATGAGGAACATCAGTAAATCTTCACAGAGCAAGGGTACATTTGAGTGTAAAATACACAGGACTATGAAAAATGCATAGCAGTTGACAGGCGTTGTTCTAGGTTTTCTGGATGACTGTAATGTCTGAAAAAACCCTGGCTAAACATGAAAAAGGCCTGATGGACATGCTAGACTGACCTGAAGAGTATGACCTGAAGGTATCAACAGATAAATGTCAGTTCTATCACACCTGAGTCAAGGACATGGCCTGGGAGACAATGTTTCAGTGACTGGAGTCTGGATGACTCCCTCCAAAGTAGAAGTCTTGGTCATGTGGGCTTACCCTCATGATATAAAGTCACTGCAGTCTTTTGGGCTTCTGCAGATTATGGCAACTGTTTTCTAAATACTTTTTTGCTGTAATTCCTCATTGTTGAATCTCACCCAAGAGTATCCACCCACACATATGAAGAAACAAATTGTCTCATAGGATCAGTATTGAAATGACTGTTTATAAGTGAACAAATAATTTAGGGCCTGATGGGATCAAACTTCATTACACAGCTGACTGACACTCCCATGCTATGATTTCCATACCCCTCCAAGCTCTATGTTCTTCATATGGCTGATGGGTTGAATGGCTCAGGAGCAATACTGTATCAGAAACACCTGAAGTGCTATGACTTCTGGTCCAGTGTGAAAAACAGACATAAAATGGTAAGAAAGTATCCTGGCTTCTGATTGGTCAGTTGGCTGCCACAGCAGGGCTGTTATCGTAGCATAACATCCCTGCTGATTATTTGTTGGATTTGGAGGATGAGTTTGTCCTTCTTTTAAGAAACAAAAATATTTTTACACACTAACAAAAATATTCTTTAAAATTATTTTTTTAATTATAAAACAATAAACTATTGTATAATAGGAATAATGCCCTCCAGGGTGGGTGTTATGCTGGTATGACATCCCTTCTCGGGTGTTAGATGCCCTCAGCTGTTGGCCTCTGGCCCAACCAACCGAGGTGGAATATTATCCCAGCATAACTCCCACCCTGCCACACATTATTCCTTTCACAATCCCCTTAAGTATGTTAACATCACTGCCAAGCTGAATGCTACTGGGTATCATTAGTTGTCTGCTGTATCCACATATGATTATAATTTGGAGTACAGAAGTGTATTAAATCATAATGATACATCTACATTGTCATATCAGGCTCATCAGGAAGTTGAAGAGCCAAAGGAAACTATTCCAGTCACTATTGTAAAAGTCATGTGCTTGACATTCATACTGGAAGAAAGAGTTCTCCATGCAAATATGTGATATGTTGGGCACTTCTCAACTATTTCACCTGTCTACCAGAACTTCTCAGGCATAATCTTGACTTCTTTGCCTAGGCCCAGCAACACTGAACTGTACAGATAGAGGTCTAAGAGTTGTGAATTGAGCTGTGGAAAATAGATTCTCAGCAAACCAAGTACCCCATTCTCATCCTGATACTCCCCTGCTGCTGAGAGAATGAAGTAGGTTGTCCATTTGGGATGATTTGGAGAGAACTGTGTTTGACCACACATCCTTTCCTCGGAGACAGCTTTGCTATGAAAATAATGTGGACCCATCATAAAATTGCTGCATAATAACATGGGTTATTTGGGAATGGCAGTACAGCAGGTGATTCATTCATTCTGTGCACAATAAAATCATATTAAAAAAATCTGAAAATTCTGGGTGAGGGCAGTTATTTTCTATGTCCTTAGGAGATGTGATGTGACTTGCATAGGAATGTACTACTACCTGATTTGAGGTGCTTTATATTATAGTACAGGAGACAACTGCATTCCCATTGATGAGGATCATTTGGAAATGGACCATGTGGGGATGTGGTAGAGACATACAAGCAAGGCAAGACAGGTGCAAGACAACTTCATTTCTATAGAGCCTTTTCCTGAAGGCTCAGGGAATTTCACAATAAAAGCAGCTACAGACTCTCAATTAAAAGAGCAGCTTATAGAATCATAATTAATAGTGATACAATTCAAGGAAAAACCTCAGTAAAGAGGAACATTTTAAATTAGAATCGAAGGCCTCCTGGGGATCACGTGATGAGCCGAGTCTGAACGGACGTGTTCTGTGCTGCTCCTAGGCCCCAAAACGAGCAAAGAGTAATAAACTCTCTGGTACCAGTAAGCGCCGAGTCAGAACACCAGTTTCTAGCTGGGGGAGAGCTGCTGGCTTGATCTGGAGCCAAATTGTGGAGGAGTGTGTCGCAAAGAAGCGGCGGCGATTCTATAGCCAGTGCGATTGTGGCAGTAGTAAAGGGCGATTTTGCAGCATCGGGATGGAAGTGGAGGCTATGGAGCTTCTTGCAGTGAGAACCCCGGCATCTAAAAGACCAAAGTCCCTATCCCCTGTCTGAAACAAGCAGGAAGGTGAGTCAGAAAAGGAAGGGGGTGCTGGTAAGGCTACTGATGAAATACAAGAAATAAAACAACTGCTGCAAGGGCTGGTGCTTGATTTTGCAGAGGTTAAGCCAGCACTGCACTCGTTAGCACAATGAATGGGGGATGCAGAAGCAAGGATCTCTTCCCAGGAAGGGAAGGTTTCCACAATGGATCAGGAGTTAGTGGCTATGCGAAAACAAGTTAAAAAGCTTGAAGAGAGGATGGATGATCAGGAGTCTAGAAGCCGGAGAAACAACCTCATATTAGCAGGGCTTCCAGAGAGGGCTGAAGGGTCGGACTGTGTCTCCTTCCTGCAAGACCTATTGCTTAAGTTGCTGGGCCCTACTCCGTTTGGGGAAGCTTATAATTTGGAGAGAGCTCATAGGGCTTTAAGAGAGATGCCCCCTCTGGGTGCAAGACCACGGGTGATAATTATGCGATTTCTGAACTATAAGGAAAAGTCCCATGTGCTGGTTACTGCAAGACAGAAGAAGACATTATAATGGAATGGTGCATCGCTATGGATGTTTCATGATCAGACACCAATGGTTAGGGAGAAACAGGAGTACTCCAAGATCAAGAAGAAGCTGTACCTCGCAGGAATTAAATTTCATTTACAATACCCCACAACTTTGATGGTATGACTCCAGGCAGGGGAGAAGAGAAGTTTGACTGCAAGAGATGCCTTGGAGGGTCTGCGCGTGGAACTCCCAGAGCTATTTAAGTTGCCGACCTGAATCTTGGCAGACAAGGAGGAGGCTGGATTGATCTGAGGACTGGGACTGTGGACAATGAAGGGACATGGCAAGCTTATTTTGATGTTTTTAGGTTTTTACCAGGAATGATATACATGTTAGGTTGAATTGTTTAAGACCTATTTATTCTGTTAATGTGGGTCAATCTGGGGGTGAAGGGAGATTGATCTTAGTTTAGAGCTTTAATGTTTGAATCAGGTGGGAGCATGATAGCTGGGAGGAGGGTTGGTGGGGGATAGAAGATAGGGTAATGTGTGGTTGGATATTGAGGGGTTCTGTTGGGTACAACTTATAGCTTAGAGTTTTAAGGGGACCCTCCCCTGAGGGGTTAAGTTAAACAAGAAGGAGAGGGACTGGTGGAGTGATAGGCAATCGATGGAGGAATGGAAGTGGGCCCCTCATCCCAGGATGGGTGTTGAGACTGGTACTGGGGTAGAAACTAATGCTTGGGGATTTATTGTTAGCTTGTACTACATAGAAGGGATACCCCATTTAGTTGAGATACAGGGATTGGGGAGCTGGTTGGTTGGGTTGATTTAATGTTCCGGCTGAAGCCTCAGGGAGAATAGTTAAATATATCTATCTAGGAGGTATAAGGGCAGATTTTGTATCCGGAGGGAGAGGTGTAGAGGGGGAAGGGAAGGTTGGAGTAAGAAGGAATGTGGGATATAGGAGGAGATGTAAATATGTTCTAGATGCTTTTGGTTATGGGTTGGGTACTTGGAGATGCTTTTTTAACTGGAGGGGTGGAGGAGGAGTGCAGAAAGGGGTTCATCCATGAATCGAGATCTGAAAGGAGGGTGATCTCAGGATCGGGGGCAGGGGAGCTGGGGGTGGGTTTATGGGAACTGGAAGAAGAGAGAGTCCATTACAGAGAGAGATAGGGGGAAGCAGACCATTTAAGGGTACAGAATGAAGGTTTAATTATAACAATTTTTATACCCAATAATTTCAGGGGTTAAAATTATCTCATGGAACACCAAGGGACTAGGTGTAGATGAAAAAGAATGGTAATTTTGCGACATATTGAGCAGCTGGGGGCCCAATTGCTGCCTTGCAAGAAACCCACTTATTGACAGAGGAGGTGAGTTGCCTCAAATGAATGTGGATGGGTCAAGTTTTTGGGGTGGGTAAGGAAAGGGCATCGGGGGGGTGGTGATCCTAATAAAGAAAACTTGTCCATACAAGGTGGAGCATGTAATTGTAAGGGAGGATGGCAGAGGGATTTATCTCTCTGGTACCTTGTCCGGTAAGGCACTATCAGTTGCTTCTATTTATGGCCCAACCCTGATTTCTTTGCTTCACTAGAGAGGGATATGGCTGTGTTGTCCCCACATTCCCTTATTCTGGCAGGGGACTGGAACATTTGTTCTAATAATTTGGAGGATAGGATACCACCGCCTAGAGGGCCTTTGTCTAGGGCTCAGATTGCCCTGAACAGATTAATGGAGGTTACGGCTTTAGTAGATCCAATCAGGATCTGCTCTACGGGGGGCAACAATATGACGTTTTACTCCATGGCCCATTAGAGGCAATCCTGTATTGATTTTTTTTTGGTAAATAGGGAGGCACTTAGGGAGGTTAAGGAAGTGACAACTGAGGGTAGAGTTTTTTTGGATCACTCCCATATTCATTTGAAATGGTAACCAATTCCTACCCCTCCTAGACCATATAGATAGAGGTTGAATGATTCTTTATTGATGGAGGCTCCAGTTTGGGAAAAACAAAAGGAAGCCCTTCTGGAGAATATCCAGCAACAGTTACCCACGCTACAAAATAAAAAGTTAGCGTAGCCAACTCGTAAGGTGTTGTATGCAGGGGAAGCACAGGGTCTGGCAGTGCAAAGAAATAGAATGAGAAGGGCAAAAGAGGAATTTATTATGGGGGCAATTGAATCGCTGACTCCATTGGAAGGGTCCTCCAGGGAAATTGATGCAGAACTTAAGAATTTGAGAGGAGAAATGGCAGATATCCTGTATAGTAAAGTGGAATTCTGGTTGGAAAAGATTAAGGCTAAATATTTAATGCAGGAAGATGTACCTGGGTGCTTTTTAGAAGCCAGGGTTAAGGAATGGGAAGCTAATAGAACAGTTACTTCTATACAATATGCCGGAAAATATTTAATGGACCCTCAGGAAATGGCGGACGCCTTTGTGTCCTATTTTAAAGAAATATATCAAGCAAGAAACGTTGCTAGTGAGGAGGAAATCAGAACATTTTTGGAGGGAGTTCTGCTCTCAGTCTTACTCCGAACAGGCTAGTGAGCTAGCAGCTCCCATAAGGGCATCGGAGATAATGGAGGTGGTTAAATTTTTGTCCCATGGTAAAACTGCAGGGCCAGATTGTCTTACGGCTAAGTTTTATCACGTGCACATTCAGACGATACTTCCTATACTCCAAGAATTTTTAAGCACCATAATGCAAGAGGGGGTGTGTCATTCTTCATTGTACCAGGCATATATCACACTTGTTCCCAAACCAGATAAGCCTAGAGATATACCAGGGCAATTACAGACCTATAGCTTTGATGAATCAAGATATTACAATTCTTACTAGAATTCTAGCTAATAGAATATTGAGTATTTCCCCAACTTTAATTAGTCATGAACAAGTGGGCTTTATGCCAGGGAGGGGAGCACATGATGCCATTAGGAAGCTACACCATATACTTAGCTATGCGCTGGACTCTCAATTACTCCTAGCTTTGATATCTTTAGATGCAGAAAAGGCCTTTGACAGGATCTCCCACCCTTTTCTTTTTGCTACAATGGAGAAGATGGGTTTTCCAGAGGGCCTGATTAGAGGTATCAAAAATCTATATGCAGCTCCAACTGCTAGAGTATTGTGCAATGGTTATGTTTCTCGAGAGATTCAGCTAGAAAATGGGACCCGCCAAGGATGCCCTCTCTCACTGATTTTGTTTAACATATATTTGGAACCTCTGTTAAAAGCTATTACTATCGATGCACAAATAAAGGGGATTAAAATAGTGGGGAAGGAATTAAAATTTTCAGTTTTCGCTGAAGATATACTTCTCCATTTACAAGATCTGGCACTGAGTTTTAGAAGAACTATAGATTTAATAGGAAGATACTCTAAAGTTTTGAATTATAAACTAAATTTGATTAAGACCCAGATTCTTCCTTTGACACCTTATGTATGTAGAGCAGATTTTGCAACCCTACAGATACAATGGAGGATGGACAAGCTGAAATATTTGGGCATCTGGATTATGTCTAGTATTGAAGAAGGTGCTACATCAAATATGGAGGGGGTACTGTTAGCAATTGGGGGGGCATATTAAGGTGGAATAAGCTTCCTTTGAATTTCACAGCTAGACTGGGTCTCATCAAGATGAATTTATTGCCCAGGTTACTGTATCCAGTATACTTAGCCCCATATAGCATTCCTGTAACCTGGTTTAACATAAGTAGGAAGCTCCTTTCGGAATTTTTATGGAATGCTAAACCTCCTAGGAAAATGCATAGTATTTTGTGTTTGCCACATGCGATGGGGGGATTAAATTGCCTGGTCTCCATGTATACTATGTGGCAGAACTGTTGGGTCTCATGATTCGATGGATTAGAAATCTGGAAGGGGAGTCCTATGTACCAACCCGGTTACAAATTGAAAGACAAATGTTAAAGGATTCCGGTCTTTCTCCGGAGGAATTCCTATTTGATAATGTAGAAAAGGGCACTAAAAAGATATCCTGGAATCCAATTGTGAAATTGGCAGGAGCCTGGTGGTCGTTTCTTACTCCAGTCCAGAGAAAGAACCAAATGAAGACTAGAGACCAACCTGTGCTAGGCAATCCTAACTTAGTAATTGGGGATCAAGTAATTAGTAAAAGACGGGCTGATCAGTTGTTAGGCCTGAAGATAAGGGATGTGATCCAGGGTAATAAAGTGGCCCTCCCAGCTGGGTGTGAAGGAATATCATTCTTTAGAAGGTTGCAACTCACACGAATGTTAGAGGGGGTGGGGAAAAGGATTGGGGATTCTATGCATAATTATTTCACTTAGGACAAATTAAAGGATGTTGATCCTATATCTAAATCTCTTTCGCAAGTATACAAGGTGCTTTTGGATTATTTTACTACGAACTCTCCTATAAAAGTGGCATATTGGGTCAGGGCGATGGCCCCCAGAAACTTGGATTGGGACAATATATGGAAGAGTAACAAGTATATATCTATACCCAAATATGAGTATGCAATATTTTATTGTCTCTAATATGTATTTTACCCCTGTGAAACTATGTGATAGACACCTCAGACAGACAGACCTGTGCTTTAGATGTGAGTCGGGAATAGGGGATCTCCTACATGTGTTGTGGGAATGTAATAAAATAGCTCCCCTTTGGGTTGAAATTAAACAGCGTATGGACCCATTGCTGGATTATTCAGAATTTATAATGCCAGAGATTTGTATTTTAGGTGATTTTACAAATCTCAGGTATACACCCAAATATCATCTTTCTTTAATGACAACGATTGTCAAATCTTTTCTGCTACAACATTGGAAAGATGATCAGGTGTATACATACGATCAGTGGGTGAGAGATCTTATTGGGGCTTTGGGTTGAATACAGAGGCATCTTGGCTCGAAGGGTAAAAAAAAGGCTATATGTTAAAAGATGGTCAACACTGGAAACGATTTACTCACTGCAGAGTAAAGGTACCCAAATACAGGCTTGTCTGTTGAGATGTGATTAGCAGGAGAAGGTTATGCTGGAACATGACACAGATATGTTTAGAATGATGTTAGTCTGATTGGTCAGATAAACCATCATTTTGGAAGGGTTGTAGTGTGAACATAAGGGTATTAGTTTGATGGTCTTGGTCTGCTAGGATAGGTGAGGGGATGGGACTCTCTCTCTCTCTCTTTCCAGGGGACGCAGCAGGGAGCCACCACCTAGAGGGATTGCACCCAAGAAAGAGCTTATGATTTGATGCCCTCATTAGAGAAACAGGAGTTGGGTTATAGAGGTTATTTCCCTTTTGATTAAATTAATTTATTGATCCTGTTACTCTGGGATAAAGGTTCTATAAGTGTATATGAGCACTTTAGAGGGTGGTCTCCTGTGCTGTGTATGTATGTATATAGGTGTTTTGTATATAGTTCTCACAGTCAGTTTGGTACTGTGTACCCTAGCTTGGCCAGGTATATGTATGTCTGTCTAAAGTTTTGAAAATCAATAAAGAAGTTTATTAAAAGAATAGAAGGCCTCCTGCAAGTTGGGCAGATCAATATATTTAGGCAGAGCATTCCATAAATTGGTGCTGCCACACAGAATGTTCTTTCCCCAGACTGAAGAAGCTTAGAATCAAAGACAGAAAGCAAGCTAGTATTGGAAAAGTGGAGCTAGTGAGTTGAGCAGTAGTATACCAGCAGGTCTTTTAAGTAGTCTGGTCCCAAAACGTATATGGCTTTAAAAGTTAGCAAGCATATCTTGAAGGTTATGTGCAACCACGTAGGCAGCTGGGGTAGTCCACACAGCACTGGCATAATGTGGTCCCTACAAGAGGAGCCTACAATCAGCTGGGCAGCAACATTCTGGACTAGCTACAGGCATTGCAGGAAACCTCCAGATAAATCTCGGTATAGGACACTGCAATAATTAAGTCTAGAGGTAATAAAGGCATGCACCATTGTCACCAGGAAAGCAGGGACTAGATGCTGTTTAATCCTGGTGATGTTATGAAGGTGGTAAAAGCCATCATGGACAACTGCCAACACCTGTTGATCAAGTGTCAACTTGCTTTCCAGGATGACCCCCAAGATTTTTAACTGCATCTACAGCTCTGAGTGGCTGATCACCAAGCGCAAGACACAAGGTCAGCCCACTCATCACAGCTGGGCCCTGCCTACCAGACTTGACAATCATGACCTCTGCCTTTCCTGGGTAAAGACATAGCCAGTTTGAGGATATCCAGTTGTTAATTTCAGTCAAACAGCTGTCCAGCACCAAGACTGCATTAAACCCACCAGAAGTACCAGACAGGTGAAGCTTAGTATCATCTGCATAGCAGTGAAACTCAATGCCATACCATCTGATGATCTCACCCAAAGACAATATATACATTGAAAACAACACGGGAGTAATGATTTAGTCTTGAGAAACAATGTAAGGTAGCATCAAGGGCATTCTCTCAAGTTAGTAGGACTCACACCAGTTCAATTCAGTGATGGAGAGTCCCACATAGTTTCTTGGACAATCCAGAAGCACTTTGTGGTCAACAGTGTCAAATGCTATGGAGACATCCAACAAGACCAAGATGGTAAAAAGCCCCTGATCTCTTTCCATGAGCATAGCATTTGTAACTCTGATGAGGGTAGTCTTAGTGCTGTGACACGCCCCAAAACCCAACTGACATTCAACAAGTTGGTCAGCCACCAGCTTCTCGATAAACTTCCCCAAAAAAGGGAGATTAGAGACAAGTCTGTAATTCTCCAACACATCAGCATCCCAAGGAAGGTTTTTAAGAAGGGACCTCACTGCTGCCTGTTTAAAAGAAGATGGGATGCCATCCTCCCATGAGGAACACCCAATGATCTGAGAAAAAACTGGGCCAAAGCCTCCCAGCACTCTAAAAGAAGCCAGGTAGGTGCCAGGTCTAGCAAACTGCTAGTGGATTGCAAACCTACCATAAGCCTGAGGACCTCATCCTCAAAAACTTTCCAAAACTCACACAGGCAGGCTGACCAACAATGTCACCCTGTCCCTCACCATCACCAGTCCATGAAAGACCACCTGAGCAGATATTCAATCTGATGGAGGACACTTTGTCAAAGAATAAGTCTCCAAGCTCATTGCATTTTTCAGAAGAAAAAATTTGAGCTGACCATAGATGGGAAGGATTTAATAAGCTTTCCATGGTGCGAAAGAGTTGAGTGGGATGATTCCTCCCTGCAGCAATCATCCATGATAGGAATTCTGTCTTCTTCAGGGTGACTGCTCATTGATACAGGCCATAGTGAGTTCTCACTGCCACTATGTCAACCACAGACCAGCAAATGTGCCAGGAATGCTCTAACATATGTCACTCAGTCTTCAACTGGTGCAGTTCATCACAATACCAAGGACAACTACAGTGAAGCCTGCTAGGATGAAGTGCAGTGTCACAGTTTCCTGCATAACAAAATGGATGAACACACATTGAAACTGCATTAATCCTTGCAGTAACTTTGCTGCAGAATGCTACAGAATTGGGTTTCACCCTGGTGAGCCTCACTGTATGTCTGATGGTCAAGGGACAAACACTTTAGAGTGCTAAGGAATGGAAGAGAAGGGAAATGGAAATTCTTTAACCAGGAAAGTCCCACTAAGCCAAAGCTTGTTTCCAGGAGCGACCTGGGAGCACAAGGAAGTTGAGTGATGTTCTCAGGGACACACAGTATGCAAGTGTGGCTGATGGGACTGGAATCCAAGACAGATGCCAGAGCACCATTATAGTACTCTGTGGAGTTCTCAGAGCCCTATGCACAAGACAGCATCATCCTGGAGCTGCCCAATACATGTAGGCTTTGTGAAGCTCCAGATTGTGTTTCAGATGGCACCAGAACATCTCCACAGTGGGAGTAGTAAAACAGGAGACCCCACAAAGGAATGACATAGCATGATGACCTGACCAGATGACTGGCCCAGCCTTCACTGCACTTATGTCAAGGCCCGATGAGAAAATCAAGTCAAAGGTATGACCCCACTGATGTGTACCAAAAACAACCACAGGGGGCATGCCTTAGACAACTAGTAATGGAACCCACTCAAGAGGGAGCAATCTTAGACCTGGTCCTCTCAAATGGAGATGGAGAGAGGATCACAGATGTAGAAGTGGGTAGCCATCTGGGAACTAGGGACCATCGAACAGTATGGTTCACAATAAACACAGCAATAGAGTCAACGCCATACAAAGGCAAAAGTACTGGACATCATGAGGGCTGACTTTTCAAAATGGGTGAGTGCCTAAGGAATGCACTAGCAAATGGGCAGGAAGGAGGGGTGGAAGAACAATGAAGAATAATAAAAACTGCCATCACAGAGGCAACAAGCCTTTGTGTGAAGCAAATAAACAAAACCAAATGATGTAAGATATCACTATGGTTCTCAAAGGACCTGGCAGTGAAGGTTCAAGAGAAAAAGAAAGCATTCAGAAAGTACAAGGAATCACAGAAGGAGCAGGACAGAGAATTGTATCAGTTAAAGAAAAGGGAAGCTGGGAAGGCAGTCAGAACAGCAAAAGCCCGAACTAAGGAAAAGATAGCAAACTCAGTTAAAAAGGGGGATAAAACCTTTTTTAGGTACATTAGGGAGCGAAGAAAGACTAAGGGTGGGATAGTGAGGCTTAATCAAGGGAGGGGGTGGGCAGAGGGAGACTGTGAAAAGGTGAGATACTAAACAAATATTTTGCTCAGTATTTACAAATGAAGAGGAGGTACCTAAAACAAACAATAGAAACACTCTGGATACAGAAGTTGATACCAGCCCATTTACAGAAGAAAGGGTTCTGAAAGAACTCTTAAAACTGAAGGTGGACAAAGCAATGGGGACTGATTGGATTCATCCTAGAATTCTAAAAGAACTAAGGGTAGAACTAGTGACACCACTGACTACCCTCTTTAACAAATCATGGGAGAATGGGGTGGTACCTGAGGACTGGAGGAGGGCAGATGTGATTCCCCTTCACAAAAGTGGGAGCAGGGCAGAAGCAGGAAACTACAGACCTGTTAGTTTAACCTCAGTGATAGGGAAAATGATGGAATCACTTCTGAAGGAAAGAATTGTCGAGTACCTAGAGGCCAGAGGGGCACAGGACCCAAGGCAGCATGGATTCACAGCAGGAAGGTCATGCCAGACAAATCTAATAGATTTCTTTGACTGGGTGACCGAAGTAGTAGATCAGGGAGGGGCTGTGGACATGGCCTACCTAGACTTTAACAAGGCATTTGACTCAGTCCAACACAAAAGATTAATATACAAGTTTGCCAGCCTGGGAGTGGGTCCCAATATGATAGCCTGGGTAAAGAATTGGCTGGAGAATAGGACACAGAGAGTAATAGTAAATGGAATCCACTCTGAAGAAAGGGGGGTTAATAGTGGGGTGCCACAGGGTTCAGTACTAGGACTGGTCCTCTTCAATGTCTTTGTAAGTGACATTGCAGAGGGACTGGAAGGAAAGGTATGTCTCTTTGCACATGACATAAAGATCTGCAACACAGTTGATGCACAAGGTGGGGTGGAAAGGATGAGGAGGGACTTGGCAAGGTTAGAGGAATGGTCAAATGTATGGCAGCTTAGATTTAATGCTAAGAAGTGCAAGGTAATGCACCTGGGAAACAAAAACCCAGGGGAAGAGTACACAGTGGGGGGTGAGATACTAACAACAACAAAAATGGAAAGGGACCTGGGGGTAGTCATATCAGATGATTTAAAGGTGGGCAAGCAATGTGAGAGGGCAGTAAGGAGGGCTTGGGGGATACTGGGATGCATAGGGAGAGGCATCACCAGTAGAAAACAGGAAGTTGTTATCCCTCTGTACAGACAGCTGGTGAGACCCCATCTGGAGAACTGTGTGCAGTTCTGGAGACATAATCTCCACAAGGACATAGACAAGATGGAAGCTGTCCAGAGGAGGGCAACTAAAATGGTGCAGGGTCTGCACTGGAAAACATATGAAGAGAGACTAAAGGAGCTTAATATGTATAGCCTCGAGGAAAGGAGGGAGAGGGTGGGGACATGTTAGAAACTTTCAAGTACCTCAAGGGAATCAACAAAGTCCAAGAGGGTAGTATCTTTCAAAAAAAGAGGTGTGCAAGAACAAGGGGACACAATTTGAAGATGGGGGGGTGACTCAGAGGTAATGTAAGGAAATATTTTTTCACAGAGAGGGTAGTGGATGCATGGAACGGCCTTCCAAAGGAGGTTGTGGAGTCAAAAACAGTGGTTGAATTCAAGCATGCATGGGACAGCCATAAGGCAATTCTAGGGGGTGGGGGTAGAAAGAAGTAGGCTGCTGGTTAACTAGGATCTGCAGCTTATCCATTAGGTAGGGAACTGGGCAGACTGGATGGCCAAAGCGGTCCTTATCTGCCATCAAATTCTATGTATCTATGTTTCTGTGTTAGCCCCAAAGAATTCATCAATTAGAGGAGCTGTTGATCAAGAAGCAAGGTTATATCATCGACCCACACATTGAAATCCCTCAGCACCAAGAGTCTAGAGGCATTCAATGCAGATCAACAATGAAATCTGCCAGCTCATGCACAAAATCACTCCCATATCCCATACCCCAGTGGATGCTATATAAGAATGATCATGCGACTAGCACCAGGGGTACATCTAGCAGCGACACACTCAATGGACCTGAAAGTTCCATTGGGGTAAACCATGAGTCCCAATGTGGATTTATTTTACTGTTAGTCTATTTTTCCACCCCGATGTGGTGCAGGCACCTCTTTCCACCACCACCCGCAGCCTTGTAACCCAGTGTCCCAGGGATAACATTCATCCAGTGCTTCCCCGACAGCTTGCCCCCCATGCCAGGGATTAACAGTAGGCACCTCACAACCGATGAAACAGATCTGGTGCTGAACAAGGACCCTGTAGCCAGTGTGGGGCCTGTGAGGGGTCAGTGTTATCTTGCACTGCAACCGGCCATTTTCCAATATTCCTTCCATGGAGGAATGGATGTGCAGCACTGTGTGGACATGCCCATACACGCTACTGTGCATGAGATGTCAATGGCCACTGTCCCTCCATTTCAAAAGTCTTGTCTTATGCTGTCTGCCCCCAAGCCTCAGTGAGAAGGTGGACAAGCACCAGGATCAGCAACCCTCCCCCCTTACAGGAGAGAGCAATCCTCTGGACCCTCCATCCTGCTCCTCTCCCCGGCCAACTTCCCACCACCCGAATGTGTTCCTGAATCCTGGTTGCTGGTGAGGGAAAAAGTAAGGCACCCAAGACACTGCAGCCCACTGGACTGGCCCGTGTGGATTTTAAACAAATGGCCACACCACACCACCATTGTCCTTCCTTGAACAAGGCATCACTGAATACTTAGGTGGGATAGATGCCTTCAGCACAGGGCAGGAGTCATTTCCCAACCAGGTCTTGGTAATACAAACAAGGCCAGCTAAGGAATTGGCAATGTAATCATACATCACCGCTGTTTTATTCCTTAAACATGGCCAGCTAATCAAATTTAGAGCCTCTTCAAATGCTTCTACTGTATGTTTACGTCCCTCATCCTACCTGAAAAAATACATGCAGCTTGTGTCCTTGCTCTTTTTGCAGACCAGTTGCAATATATTAGGCAGTGGTCATTTAAAGAATCAGGCATTACTCCTGAGCCTGAGACTTCTGAAGATTAGAAAACCACAACCCAGTCCAGTATAGACTCTTTGTCAGTTTTATTATTGGTTCTTTTGGTATCTGTGATCAGTTTTTGCATGCCTAAAACAGTAACACAATCTCTTGGCTATCTGCCTTGGCACTAGCCCAGTGCAAATTAAAATCCTCCATTAAAATCTTTTCAGCAGTTTCAGTCCAAAATGTGTGATAGCTTACAAACCTTCTTACTAACATACTTAAATGCCAGCAGATTAGGCCACATGGTTTGTCAAGTCTGCTTGAGAATCACTACCCTTGCTGTGTACCATAATCATCTTCCCTGCCCTCCTTAGGGTTTCCCCAACCCTCTCCAGAGTTTTCCTACCAGAAATGACACTACTCAGCTTTGTCCTCCTCCTGTACCTGTCTCAGCCCCTCTTGATCACTTCCGCCATGGTTACCTCCACCAGCTCCTCAGGGAGTGCATTCCACAGTTCCACCACCCTCTCAGTGAAGTAATGTCTCCTTCTTCCCCCCTGAGCCTCCCCCACCTCCATCATCCAACTATACTTCCTGGTGGCCCCTCCCATCTTCCCCTGAAAGACTTTATCCAGGCCTACCCCATATACTCCTTTTAGATACTGGAAGATCTCAATTGGATCGCCTCCCCCCCATCTCTCCTCCAGTCTCTCTTCATATGTCCTATTGCCAAGACACCATATAATTTTGGTTGCTCTCCTCTGCACCTCTCCAGGAGTGCAATGTCTTTCTTTAGGTGCGGATGCCAAAACTGCATGCAGTACTCAAGGTGTGGCCTAACCAGACAATTATACAGAGGCAGAATCACATCCCTGCTCCTTGAGGTAATCCCCCTTGCGATGCAGCCCAGCATTTTATTTGCCTTGGCTGCAACCCTCCTACATTGCTCAGAATTGTTCATTTTGACATCCACAACCACCTCCAGATCCTTTTCTCCACTCGAAGTCTGCAGTATATCCCCTCCCAGGGTGTACACTTGGCATGGGTTCCTACGCCCCAGGTGTAGCACCCTACACTTTCCTGTGTTAAACTTCGGGTTCCAGGTGCTTGACCACCTCACCAGAGCATCCAGGTCCTCATGCAGGGCTGCCCTACACACCTCCCATCCACCACTGCCCCTAGCTTTGAGTCATCCACAAAGAGGCTCATTTCACTCCCAATATCTACTCTGACGTTGGAGATGTAAGCGTAAGGCAGTGTAGTGCAGTGGTTTAAGGCTCTGAGCTGCAAATCTGGTGACATCCAGCAGACCAGACCTGGATTTGTATCCCACAGCTTCCATTTACATACTGTGTGACCCTGAGCAAGTCACTTAACTTCCCTGTGCTCCCAGGTCGTGCCTGTAAAAAAGCTTTCAGCTTAGTGTGCTAATCCTGGTTAAACACAACTAAAAAAAAAAATAGGAGCAGCCACAGGACTGATCCCTGTGGTACGCCGCTAATGACTCTTCTGGAAGACGAGACTTCCTCCCACCACTACCTTCTGAGTATGTCCAGATAGCTAATTTTCAATCCATGTAACCATCTGTATCCTGACCCCCATTCTCCTCAACTTAACCAGCAGCCCAGTGTGAGGTACCAAATCAAATGCCTTGTTGAAGTCTAGAAAGAGAATATCCACCAGTAATCCCTGATCTAGCGCCATCACCACCCAGTCGTAGAACTCCACAAGGTTAGTCTGACAAGATCTGCCCGAGAAGAAGCCATATTGGCAAACTTCCAGGTAGCCCCATTCCACCAAGGTCATCCACAACCTCTCCTTTAGGATTGTCTCCATCAACTTACCCACCTCCAATGTCAGGCCTGTAGTTACTTGGCTCCTCCCTCAAACCACCCTTGTGGATGGGCAGAATGTGCGCTACCCTCTAATCGGGGGGCACCGTACCTGTCTGTAGGGAAACATTGAAAAGGTCTGCCAGGGGTGCAGCCAGGACATCGGACAGTTCCCATAGCACCCTGGGATGGATTCCATCTGGGACCTGAGCTTTCTCCTTTTTTTAGGGTCTTGAGGGCCTCCCACATCCTGCCGACAGGGATTTCCATGTCCGAGGCTCCTGCCTCCTCATTGCATTCTGCCTGCCACACTCCATACTGTGCAGCTCCCTCAGCTCCCCCCTTGTTCACTGGGTTTTCAGTGCCCGTGGTTTCCTCCACATCTGCCCTTAGTGTCCCTCTTCACTGCTCTTCCTCCACCTCCTCCCTAGTGTAGACCGATGCAAAGTACTCGTTTAGCACCTCTGCTTGTTCTCCTGCTCCCTCTGCCCATCTCCTCCCTGACCTCAACCTAATAACCCTCCCCTTCACTCTCCTTCTTTCTCCAATATACCTAAAGAAACCTTTCTCCCCTCTCCTGATCACCTGCACTAGCCTCTGCTCTGTTTCTGCCTTGGCCCATCTCACTACCCTGGTGACCCCACTGACTGTTAAAACATACTCCTCCCTGTCCATAACCCCGCGCGAATGCTGATACCTACTGTATGCTGCCCTCTTCTCCCTCACCATCTACTAGACCTTACAAGTCCACCAGCATGGCTTCCTGGTCCTACCAAGCTTATGTCTCACCCTTGTGCAAGACCTGGTAGTTTCCTGTATCCCTCTTTTAATAATTTCCCACCTGCTTTCAGTATCCATGCCTGGCCTTATCCCCTCCAAGTGTACCTTGAGGATAATGTCAATGTTCTTAAAATCTGCACCTCTGAAATCAACTACCTCCATCCATGTGCAGTTTCCCCCACCCCACCCCAAATCTAGTAAAAAACAAACAGTGGCATGGTCACTCCCAGCCAGTGGGTCCCTCACCTCCAGATCCCTTACCATGTCGCTGTTCGCCAGGACCACATCCAGGATATGGCCCTCCCTCATTGGGTCAGTTACCTGCTGATTTTGGAATGTGTCCTGGAAGATATCCTGCAGACATTGCTCCTTGGCCACCGGGGACGTCATAGTTCCCCAATTAGCCCCTGGCATGTTGAGACCTCCCCAAATTACCACCCTGCTCCTGTCCTGTCCACAGTAGTCCTTAATATTAGTCACCAGGCTTTATCCAGGTCCTCCTCCAGCATGGGGGGCTGTAGGCCACTCCCATTTCAACCCTCTTACCCCCTAGTGTCTGCAGGGTGACCCATAAGGCCGCCACATTACTAACTGCTCCATCCACCCAACTTATCTCAATGTCTTCCCTAATGATCAGAGCAACCCCTCCATTCCTGCCTGCCACTCTGTCCTTTCTGAGTACAGTGTACCCACTCAGGCTTAGGTCCCAATCATGTCCCGGGGTGGCCCAAGTCTCTGTGACAGCTGCCACATTGACCTCCCCTTCTGCTAACATTGCCTGGAGCTCAGGCATCTTGTTTCCCAAGCTTCTAGCATTTAACAGGACCACCTTCCAACCCTGTCCTCTACCTCTCCTCGATTTTCCACCCCGAGAGGTTATACATTGCCACCTGCATGTCACCCCTTTATGCAATCCATAACCTCCGTTTGTGGGAGAAGATTTAGACCACCCCTAGTGGGCAAGCTAGGGTAGGTCACACAGCCCAGCACCCCATCACAAGTTTAAACTCCACCTAGCATAAATAAATCTGGCCAGTATCTGCTTTAGTGTTTCTATCCCAACCAGATTGAGATGAAGCCTATCCCTTACATACAGCCCCTTGTTCTCCCAGGTTACTCCCATCTCCCACTAGCCCATACCGCTGAGCTTCACATCACTCATTGAGCCACTCATTAACCTCTCTGATTGTCTGTTTGTTTTCCACACTAGCCCTCAGCACCAGCAGGATCTCCGAGAAGAAGACCGAGCACCCTATGGTGTAACAGACCCTGGCAAGCTCATGAAACCATGCCTGAATCTCCAGCACATTATGCCCCTCTATATCATTTGTGCCCAGGCGAACTAAGATGTCAGGGGAACCTCCACATTCCTGTGCCAGTACATAAACCAGATGTTTGGCCTTATGCACTGTCAAGCCAGAAATACTCTTGACCGTAACCACACAGGGTTTATCCCTGCCCTGCCCATTCCACCAAATACCCCTAATGTTGGGAGTCCCCCAACAGGAGCACCCTAATCCTGTCCGTGACCTTTTTCCACCTCCGTTGTTGGCTGCCCTCTCAACCCCCTCCTCATCCATTTCACTGGTCCTGCCTTCCAACTGGGTGATGGCTAGCCCCCGTATCTGAATGTTTCTCGTGGCCACATTCCTCCTGCCCCTCCTTTCCCCCTGACAGACCCATCCCACTTTGCTGCCCCTACCTCACCCATTTCCCTAGCTGTCCTGACTGGTCCATGCAACCCCCTTCAGAGTCACTCTGGACCACCCCACTAGCACTATAAGGTCCGAATGCCCCCCTGATGACCTCAATTCCTCTCTTACTCCCCCAACTTCAGTTGTCTTACCCTTCCCATCAATATCTATCTGTTAGTCCCCCAGGTCTAACCCTTCACTCCTGACTGAGCCCCCCACCTCCTCACATGTAGCCCCGTCTTCCCTACCCACACACAGGAGCCCCCACTTGACCCTTCCCTGGCTGTCACATTAGCACACTTTCCACTTCTGACCCGACCCCTGGCCTCCACTGTGTCACTGTGCAAGCTAACAACCCCACTCTTCCAGTTGCCTGAGCTGACAGCACCTCGTGCCCCATGCATGTTCTTTTGCAAAAACCCCTCCCTGCTTCCCCCGTTGACCTGGCCAGTTTTCGTGCCCACCCCCCAGTACCCCTTATCCACCTCTGCTGATCTGATCTCCCCTCCAGCCCCCTCAGGACCATTTTGCCCAGTCCCACCCTGCTCCTCCTGTTTTTCTGCCCAACCATCTTGCCCAACCCACCTTCCACCCCCGATCCACCTCTGTTCCAGTTAAACCATCCTCCCCAACATTCATCAATAGTAGAGGCTTGAAACTGTTCTTAATCTCCAAGCCTGCAATCTTATTTCCACCTGAAGGAACTCCCCCGTACTTGCATCCTTTAGTGCAGCTCCCTGCCCTCTGCTCCTGGTCTATGGCCAGCCTTTTTAGAAGCTTCTGCATTTCTACCCACCCTTGCCTAAGCCCACTTGCACTCCTTGTGCATCTTCTCCTGCCCCTCCTCTACTGTTCATGTAGTTTACCCCAGGTTCAAGCCCCCTTTAGCCTGCCCCATAACTTCCCTCTAGCCCCCATCCCCTCTTCCACTACCTGTACAGCCTCCTCTCTCCCAATCCTACCTGCCTAGGTATCTCCTTGACCACCTTACCTCCTCCCTTAACTGTGTCAGCTGGTAACACACCACAAATCCCCCCCCATCCTCCAAGCCCAGGCCAGGACCATGGCTGACCCACACCCAGTACACCCCACCACACTGCCAAAGAAGCTGGCACTAGTGATATATGGCCACTGCCATATCCTCATCCCCATCCTTTGTTTGTTTGTATATGTCCTTCTATATGTCCTGGAGGCATGTAGACAGTCCTAACAGTTAAGATTTTGGATTGAGCCTAAATCAAATTGATAACTAGTGACTCACATTTTTGGCAGAAGAGGAAACCATACGTTTAGTGGTCATAAATATTTAAGCAATATACAGTACCTGAAGAATAAAAACCCAGCTCTCTTTCCTCTTCTAGTCAATCTAAAAATATTATACAGTATCTCTCTAAATGAATGTCTGAATGTTCAGTCTTACTGGTTAGCCAAGTTTCAGATATGGCTATTACAGCAAAGTCATTCTTCATAGCCATACCTCAAAGAGAGTTATTTTTTAGCTAGCATATTGTGCATATTGTGGTGAACATACTTAACTGTGAGTTTCATGTATGGGTCATAATTACTTGTGTTATGTGAGAATGCTGACCTGGGATGGCAGTGGACTGATTCAGAAATTAAAAGCAGCAGAAGTAGTCTAATTTTCCTGATGGAATTAATATAAACCATAAACTTGTGTTGATTAAAGATCACCGTCTCCCTACAACTCTTGTGACTATTAAATATCTTCCCCCTGAATTTAACAACTAACTTCTATTATTCTATATGCAATAAAGTTTTGAATGAGCTATGTGCTAGTTTTGACCATTCTTTTTTTTATTTTTTTTTTATTAAAGACCACATAAATTTTATATGTACATTAATTGAAGACAATGTTCCTGTTCCAGTGCAAACTGTATTTGGATTCAAAATTCCTAACTATAATAAAATTCTAACACGTGATCATACAAATTAAATCCTTCCCCAAACAGAGAAGCCTAGGCTCTTTTAACTTTATAATCAGACCTGCTTCTGAGTTGGATCACAGCAAGTATTAGAAAAATGACCAGATAGAACACTGAACCCTTAACTGGTTCATATATTATTCCATTAAGACTTTTCTATACACAATTAGAAATATATTATTGTGCATTATTATTTATCAAGTATTGAAAATGGTGAATTTAGAAGAGTCTTAAAAGGGGGACAACATTTGATCAAAACTTCTTACCTGCAGCAGTGTTTGATAATGCACCTATGCTAATCTAAATATAGAGATCATGGAGTTTAGCCATGTGGCGGATACAAGGGGGTTCCTTATCCTTCCCCTTTTGCAACAAATGTTTAAAGGCCATAATGATGCCTATGTGAATTAAACATTTTGATCTGTGTTGCATACTTATAAGTGGGCCTCCGTTACTCAACAGCATCCAGAAAGAGTTTTTATTTAAGAGTTTGTGAGCTATATGTGACATTATGTCCAAAACTGTCTTCCACCATGTGTTTAATATAGGACATGATTCTTTAAAATGCCTGCTGCAGTATTACATCTGGGGCACATGTCTGTGCATGCAAGATTCATGATGTATAAATGGTGAGGAGTGAAATAAATGTGGTGAATAATATTAAATTTGAATTCGTTGTAGTTTGGATGATTTTAGGCCCCATGTTTTAACATTAATGATTTCCACCACATTGAGTTTGGGATACTTTGGTTCATCTTTTTTTCCCCATTATTTTTTAATGGAATAAGATTGGCCTCTAGATTATGTAGTAATATATAATAGATTTGTGAGATAGGTTTCCTTTGGAATGGGAGAGCAAAAACCTGTTCCAAAAAATGTAACAGCAGATTATTGTTTTTTTCTAAATTTTTAGTTATATAATTCCTGATAAGCAAGTACCCATAAAATTGGGTATTCTCTAATCGGTATCATGCTTTCAGTGTTTCATTGTCCATAGCTTGGTTTGAGTCCATAAATTGTTTGATTTCTATAAGTCCTTTTCTGCACCATGTTTTGAGTGTTGGATCAGAGACTGAGGGTATAAAATTATTGCTTAGATACTTGAGTGACTGGAGGGAGCATATAATTTGATTTGTTATTTTTTTTTTTTACCACCAGGTTCCAAATATTAATAGTTGTGTTGGTGCATTGTGTGAGGTTTTTCAGTTTTTTCCAATATGAGCCTGCATATATAGTATGTTTAATAGTGGTGTATAGGCTTCCAAAGGTTTCAGTTTGTAAGGACAGGTCCTGATGTCCAGTATTAAACCATTTATGAACCACTGCTAAGTTTGCAGTGTAATACTGTAGTAATATTTAAAATTTGGTAGTGCAAAGCCTCCTTCCATTGTTGGTAAATTAATTTTTTGTGATATTAGTTGGGGTCTTTTTCCCTTTCCATACACATTTTTTAATGTTAGTTTCCATATGACTGAATAATTTGTCTTTTAGGATTATTGGCAGGTTTTGGAATAGAAATAAGAATTTGGGTAAAATATTCATTTTAATTATGTTAATACAGCCAATCAGAGTGAGTGGTAAATGATGCCAATGGGTTAACATATTTTTGGTATCTTGCAAAGTATGATCAAAGTTCAATGCTTGAAAATTGTTAATTTCTTTATCTATAACTATGTCCAAATATTTAATTTTAGAAACTATTTGTATTTCTAAGTGAGGTGACAAAGAATGAAATGGTCTGAATGATTTGTGGTTTCCATAATTTCTGTTTTCTGAAATTGTCCCAAACTGATTGAGGAGATTTAATATAGAATTGATACTCTGATTCATGGTTAATACATACATCAGCACATCATCTGCATATACTATAAGCTGATTCAGTGTTCAGTACAGTCCCCACCACTTACACCGCCCACTGATAATGTGGGCAATCGGATATTGTGGGCAGTTCTTTGTTACCATTTGCCATTCCTCATTAAACCCTTCATTGGAATCAATGGTTACAGCGGTCGTTGCTCGACGTACATAGCGGGCATTTTTGGGGATGAATTAATGAGTTACAAAGTGTCTTCCAAGCTGTCAGTGCTTTCTGTATATTGATTAAGTGCAATCATGGGCATGTCACTTTCACAGGTGCAGTACCTTGGCATTAACTGACAAGTGCTTAAGAACATATGTGCTCAAAACAGACTTCAATGTAGACCATTGTCTTTGTGAGCACTGCGAGCACACCACTATGTCTGCCAAGCGTAAAGCTTTAAGTCCATCCGATAAAGTAGAACTGCTGAGTAAAATGGCTAAATTGCCCAAAATGAGCCAGAGGGAGACTGCTGCTCAGTTGGGACTTGCAAAATCTACAATTGCTGATCTGCAAAATAGTGAGATCAGCTAATGGTCGAGTGGAGCACAAACTCAAACCCTGATCAAAAGAGAAAAAGAGAGGGGAAAGATGTGGAGATTGAGGATGCACTGTTGCGGTGGTTCCAAAATGCTTGGGGGAGAGAGGCACTTATGAGAGGGGCCAATTTTATTGCTCAAGGCAAAGCAACTTGCTGATACCCTTGGGAAGCCTGAATTAACACCATCAGAGGGATGGTCACAACATTGGAAAATATGGAACAACATCGGTTTTAAAAGTGGGCATGGTGAAAAATTAAATGCAGATGCTGCAAATTCTGACCACTGGCTTACTGATGTCCTACCTGGTCTACTCCAAGGGTACGAGTCATGCAACATATTCAATGCTGATGAGACCGGCTTGATTTAGGAGACCCCTAAGACCAAGAAGAGGAAAACACAATCCTCACACCAGAAGACATGTCTCCTGATGAGTTCAATGAATTGTGTCACCTTGGAAACAACAAGGGGCAACCTGGCACAGAGGATGACATAGCTGAGATAATGAACTCAATTTCCCCACTACAGACACCGATGATGACACAGGTGAGGATGAGCAAACTCAGGAAGAGACTGTTGTAACTCCTGATGATGTGCAGTCGGCTATCTTAACACTAAGGAGAGCGATGAAGCAACATGATGCACTCAAACCGGACTGGGACACACTGACGAGGGTGGAGAGAGTGTGGAAACCATACTGCGAGACACAGAAGGTGCAGAAGCAGATTACAGTATTTTTTGATTCTCAAATAGGACAAAGCTGACTTTAACATATACGTGCTGTAATTCACTACTTGCTCTGCATTGGGGAGAATTGGGGAGTAACTCGTGCACCTTTCAGTTTTGTTGCTGTTATTTACATTTAATTTAAATACATCTAGTTTTAATTAAATTCAATAAAGTCTTGCTTCTTAACCTTTAAACAACAAGTTTGTCAGAAATGTTTTCTTTTGATTTAACCATCCACTGATTATAATGGGCAAAATGTTACTACACAAAATTGCCTGTTGTAAGTGGTGGGAACTGTATTAGCTATACTGGGCCTTTGAATTAATGCTGAGTCCCATACTGCAATAGCCAATGGTTCAATGGCTAGAGCAAAATTAACTGAGATAAGGGACATCCCTGTCTGGTATCACAGTAAGTGTGATTAGTGGTGAAATACAGTATTATGGTTTGTTTTGAACTTTGCAACCAGGCCTGAATAGAGTATATCAATCCATGTCTTGAACTTGGGGCCAAATCCAAATTTTATGGATTATTGTTTTTAGATATGGCCATAATATGTGATCAAATACATTTTCAGCATCTAATAGTAGCAGTGAGAGGTCAGAGTCCAGGTAGCAATCCAGTATATTAAGCATTCTTCTAATATTTTATGAGAGAGTTCGTCCTTTTATAAACCATTTTGAGCAGGGTGGATTCATTTAGGTAATACTTTTTCTAGCCTGGTTGCAAGGATCTTGGCCAGTATTTCTGCATCTGAGTTAATAAGAGAGATTGGTCTATAGGAGTTTGATTTTACTGGACCGTTCTCTTTTAAAAAAAAAAACAGTAAAATACAGATCTCTTTAAGTGTAGGTGGAAAGGTTTTAGTTTTAAAATGTTCTCAAAAACTTTTTTAAGGCTAGGGACTATCTCTGATGAGAACTATTTATAAAAATCTCTAGGTAGTTCAACTGGACCAGGTGTTTTACTAGATGAGAGTTTTTGAATAGCAGTTGTAATTTCTGCTATTGAAATTTCTTGGTCTAGATTTTGGGCTGCCAGGGGATCAATGGTTGGGAAACAGAAGCTATTAATGAATTGTTGTGAGTTTTCTAGAGTAGAAGTGCATTCTGATTTGTATAGTTGTTGATAGTATTGAAAGAAAGTATTATTTATTTCCCCGAGGGAAGTAGCCATTTGGCCTTTGTGGTTGTGAATATTCAGAATCAAGTTATTTTCTTGTTGCATTTTTCATTGCCATGACATAAGTTATCTGGTTTATTACCTAACGCATAGTATTGACTTTTTGTGTATAACATTTGTCTTGTTGCCTCTTCATCTGCTAGGTTATTATATTGTTCTTTCAGTTTAAGTAGGTCTTGTAGCATGGTTGGTTGATTAAAGTGCAGGTGTAAAGTTTCTTTGTTGTTAATCAGAGATTTCAATTCCTGCAATTTTTGTTTGCTTCTCCTTTTCCTTATAGAGTATGTAGTTATACAGACCCTTATATATGCCTTAAACGCTTCCCAAATTGTATTAAAGTTTACTTCCTCTGTCGTGTTTTGCTGAAAAAAAAAAACACTAGGTCTGTTCTTGTCTGGCCACAGAATGATTGATCCTTAAGCAGGATTGGATCAAGCTTAAAAGTAATTTGTTTAGGCTCTTCTGAGGGTGTTAGTGTTAATAACATAGGTGCATGAGCAGAAATTATGATGTTAAAATACCTAATGATCTTGATTTGATATAGTATTAACTTAGATATTAGAAAATAATCAATTCATGAATATGATTGATGAACATGGAAAAATGAGAATATTGTTGACAGTCTGGATATTTATCTCTCCGTACATCTATAAGATTAAGTTCCTTAATGAACTGGATAAGGGTGTTAGATGCTGATGGTAACTTATTAGCTTGTATACTGGATCTGTCCAACTGTGAATTCTGGATCACATGAAAATCTCCTCCTATTATGTGCAGAGCTGGAAAATTGGCAAATTCAAGAAATATCCGAGTAAAAAAGGAGGGTAAATTCTCATTTGGTCCCCAAATATTACACAGCATGCATGATTGGCCACTAATTGCTATATGACAGACTATATCTCTTTCATGTGGATCTATAGAATGTTTCATAATATGCACCTTTATATTTTTTGGAAAAAATTGAAACTCCATGAACATTCCTTTTATATCGTGCATTCAGAGCATGCCCACCTTTTTTGCATAGAATGCTAAATCATCTTGTAATAAGTGAATTTCTTATAATGAATGCAGTTGGCCCTTTTTTATTAATATAATTAAATATCTTGTTTGTTTGGTTCTGTCTTGTAACCATTTCACGTTCCTGCTCTACATTTTAGTTCATTGGTCATTTAAAGAAATAGTTCAAATACTGTTTTTTTAACAAAAATTAAAACTCAAGTATAAGAAAGCATGTAAGCCATCTGAAAATAAGAGGAAGATTGATTTCAAAGCATGTGAATGTGCAGTAATTTACTAGTGCAGTCGCTTCCCCTCCTTCCTTCCTTAGTGTGCCTTTCCCTATCTACATCTGTACTGTAATCATCTTAGTACTCTCCCACTCCTCCACATATTCCCCCTCCATATAAATGCTTACGTAGCCCATCTCTGCTCTTTAAATGTTTAAACATACATGGAAGGTATATCTTACTCCCTAAATCTTATAGATTGAAATATCAATGTCTTAATTACTTTGTTATAACCCTGAGCAATTAGGAGTAAGTAACATTTAAGTATTTCAGTGTTAGAACCCCTCCCCCCATGTGTTCATTAGCCCAGGTGGCCATGGTGATGTCAGATGCTACTGGCTGCATGCTGTGAGGCTCCCAAGCCATGAAATAGCCACAGCAAAGTCAAAATAGACCAAAAAAGAAAAAAAAACAAACAGGAAAGACAATCATCATGAAAGACAAGGCAACTCAATGTTTTATTTTTGTTCCTTTATTTTATTATTATTTTTTTATGATTTACTTCTACACGCATTAGTTTATGCTTTATCTATTTTGATCTTATTTTATCATTCTTAATTTACTGATATGATCATTTTCCCTTTTCCCTCTGTTTTTCCCTTTCTTCCCCTGCTTTCCTTCCTTTCTCCCATGTCTTTTCATTCCTCTCTGTATACCCACTTCCATTTGGAGTATCCATCTTGATCACCAGGAAGTGCAGTATTGAAGATAATTGTACAGTACACAGTGCATAGCAGCATGAGTGCATTTCCTTAAAACACACCTTGCAGTAACCTTTGGTTCCCCTTTTTCTCAAACTCACTTAAACCTCAATGGTATCTGAGCTGGATAATATCACCCATTTAACCCTGAATTTCTCCAGGTTACTAAACACAATCCATAGTAAAGGAGAAGGATGCTATAATCCATTAAGACATTTTTTCCTTTTTTTCCTATCTCCCTTTTCTTCACCTTTTTTATTTTTATTTCCTTCCAGTAGATGATTCTCCATCTTGTAACTATGTTTTGTTTGAGTTCAAAAATGGGTTAGCTGTACACCCCATACAACATGTGGCTTGTCACTGCTAATGAGACCCTTCTTCCTTAGTACATCAGGGAGTGAATGTTAAATCATTGTAGCAATCAGGCTGCTAAATGTTTGCACTTGTAGATGTCCTGGGTGATGCAGAGCTTTGGTTTAGTGACAAGCTAGCTTCGTAATTCTGCAGGAAAGACTTGGCTTTTTTAGGATCTATAAATGATTGCAACTGGCCATGTAGAAATGATCTAAGCTGAGCAGGGGGGTAATAAAGAGAACTTGATGTCCCTTTTGAGAAGTATTCCAATCGCCTGATCAAATGTTTTTCGAGTTAACGTTGCGTTCACAGAGAAGTCAGGATAAGTTGCAAATTTTAAGTTTGTAGTTATGAGACCCTGTAGATGTGAGCTGCTTGTAGAATGGCTTCCTAGTCCTGAAAATAGTGTGGCTTTATAACGACAGGTCAAGAAAATCTCTGAGGATTACTGACTTCACTGAAATTCCTCAGGTCACCCCGTCCCCTGTGCACTCTCTCCAGGATAATTTTCTCTTCTGGAAATTTTTGCTGCAAGGCCAGTGTTAATAGTTTTTACAAATTGTTGATAGGTCCCCCTTCCCCTCAGCACCCTCCTGATGCCTATCAATTTAACATTGTTGCACTAGAATGATCTTCTAAATCATTACATTTTTGTTTGAGTTCTTTAATTGCATCTTCATGTTCTTCCCGTTTATCTGGTATTGGTGCAATTTTATCTTCTAGAGAGCTTATGCATGGCTCTGCTTCTGTGGTGCTTATTGTCAGATCTTGCATCCTGTTGTTCAAGTCTGTGAAAGTATTTGTTAATTTTACTAGTGCCAATGTGACTGTACTGAAACCCATTTTTAATTAATTTCTAATTGCTACCTGAAATTGCTGAAGAGCTGCATAGGTTAACCTGCCTGCTGATGAGCATTTAGCATTTAAATGAGGCTTGAGGAAGCAGTGAAAGAATTAACCTGAGTAACATGATTAGCACGCTGTGGTGACAAGCATGGTTCAGCTTCTAAATCAGTGACGATAAGGTTAACGTTCTTGACAGAGCTTTTGTTACTAGTTTTCATTTCACCATTTATATCAGTCTTCATGTTCATAACTTCACTAACCTCTTGTTTGTCCATAGAGTCAATATGGAGGATTGTGTATGAGAAGTCATATACAACAATGATTTTCTTGTGTCAAGAGGTTTCACTTTTAACCGACTACCTCGAGAGCGCAGTTCGACAGGTGCTCGGTTACCAAGGAAACCTCAAGATACAAGAAGATCCTTGTTTGTGTATGGCAGCTCATACATAATCTTTTATAGTGTATGGGTATCCATGTCCATTTCAGACACTGCACTTTGTTTCATTGAACTGGTGGTTGGAGGGGGGCATTTGAAGGTCGGTGGTAGGCTCAAATTACTGACGCAGTGTGCTGCAGATGTTTCTTCAAGTTCAAGTTTAAAAAAGAAACACATTCCAACTTAATTGGATAGGTGAAATCAACTATGTGGCAGCATTCCAAATTGTTCTGCTGCAGTAGTGACATCACTACTACAACAGAACAAGCATATTCCAGGCATGGAATTCCATGCATAACAGCATTCCACCATACACTATATTAGCTTTCATTATTTCAGAATGTGTGCTGTTACCAGCCTCTCAATCAGCCATGGTATAGTGTTGATCATCAATTTCAGGAGCTTGATGAATTGTTGATGTTTTATTGTGTTTGTATGTAGACTGTATCAGGGTCTCTGGGGATAAAGATTTACCAGCAAAAATAGTAATTACAGCTACTTGAAAGTTTAATTTCTGCTGTTGCAGTCAGGTTCTTCCTGAGGTGAATGTTTTAGATGTTGGGTCACTTGTGAGTGCCATGGCACCACCATTAGTTTTCTTTTCATTTTTGCTCTTATCCATGTTCCAGGTGGTAGGTAGGGTGCCGACCATTCCAGGACATACTCTTTGGCTTCCACTTGAGCAGATAATCCTGATCTCCTTATGGACAGTAGAATATTCCCAGCAAGTTTACTTCAAATTGAGAACTTTTTGAAGTTAGGGCTAGGAAGTGTGGCTGTTTAGATATCCACCATATCGTTAGGAGAGCTCAGAGTCAACAGTTACACAGATGGCATCAGACCACTCACTCCACCATCTTGGATCCACCTCTACCAGAGGCTCCTACTCTCCAGTTTTGACCATTCTTTTTGGTGTGCCATTTGAACTTAGATATGTGCCTGTAGTATGTCTTCAATAGCTCTACCATACTTCTGATCAGCTGTTTGGGCATGCAGTCATTTTAATTTATACATGCCACATTTTACCCAATAAGATCATCATGTGAAGTAAGTGTGTGTGTGTTTGTATGTGTATATGCACATGTGCATGCGCATGTGGGCATATGCACATGCTGGATGGAAAGGTTGGTTTATTTATTTTAAACATATTTTACCAGCTAAACAAATAGAGTCCAAATAGACTTATTTCCAGTTGCAGTGTGTGTGTGGGTGGGGGACCAGGAAACTTCAATGAAAATGAAATAAAAACAATATGGATTAAGCAAGTAACAATAAAAATGAGGATAGTTACATACAGGATCTAAATATACAGTGGATATGAGCAATAAATGCTGAGAAAATGCACAAAGGATTCCACTTAGAGGGCCCTGTATGGGCAAAATAGCAAAGTAACTGCACAGTGTCCATTAACCAATCTATAAGCAAATTAAAGTACACAACCATACCTTAGATAGTATCATATACCTGGTCAGAGTAGGCAGAGTACCATTATCCAGTTACATAGAAACACAGAAAAATACAGCAGAAGGAGACCAAGGGTACATCAAGTCTGCTTAATAAGTTCTGAGACCTCCAGCAGTCAAAGGTCCTAGGCTCACCTGCTGAGTTTCATACTCTTTCCAGCTTCCATGGAGTCTAAGATAGCACTTGCTCTGTCTCACCTATGTTTGAATGTCGCCATTGACCTAGCTCCTACCACCTTGGCAGTCAACCTGTTCCATGCTTTCACCACTCTTTCTGCAAAGTTGTGTTTCCTTAACTCCCTCATGAAGTGATCTCCTCTCAGTTTCCATTCATGTTCCCTTGTGTTTGAGTCTGCTATCCTGTTGAAGAGTTCTGAGTAGGGCACCTTGTTTATGTTTCTCATGAATTTGAATGTTTCAATCATATCCCTCCTCTCCCTCTTAGTTTCCAGCAAGAACATGTCTAGTGCCTTCAAGTGATCCCCATACAAGAGCTCCTGGAGCCCATGTATCATCTTGGTCACCCTTCTCTGTACAGCCTCTAGTCCATACCTGTCATTTTTTAGGTGAGGACTCCAAAACAGGGCAAAGTATTCCATTTGGTCACTCACCAGGGACATGTAGTGTGGGAGAATCACTGCCCTGTCACTACTCTCAAAGCCTCAGCCTATACATCCCAACATTTTGTTGGTTTTGCTATAAGATATGTTGGATTAGCTGGATTGCTTAAGGGTATCTGAGATGATGACTACTAGGTCCCTTTCTTTGTGTGAGGTACAGAGGTGGACTCCATTAAGCCAGTATTCTGTCATTGGGTTACCCTTAGAGAGGTGCACCTTGCACTTCTTCAAGTTGAACTTCATCTGCCAGATGTTGGGCCATCTTTGAGCCTCTGCATATCCTTTTGAAGGTCCCTAACCACCTCTGCACTGTCCTGTCTACCACCAAGCTTAATGTCATCTGCAAAGAGGGTGAGCTTACCCTGGATGCCTTCGCCAATGTTACTGATGAATATATTAAATAGGGCTGGGCCTAAGACTGAGCCCTGGGATACACCACTAGTGAGCTTTCCCTCTCAACCTCACCCCTTTAACTATCACTCTCTGTTTCCTGCCCTTTAGCCAATCACCATCGCAATTATCTGTTCTCTGGGCCATGCTTAGATCCTCCAACATTTTCAACAGGTGCCTGTGCAGCACAGAATTGAAGGCCTTGCTGAAGTCAAAGTATAGGAGGTCTCTTGGGTGGCACTTGTTCAGTTCCTTAGTCACCCAGTCAACATGTCTGGCTTGACCTGCCTGTTAAGAGCCATGTTGTCTACCATCCTGAAGACAATACTTCTCTAGGTACTCTACTGAGTCCTGCTTAATTAAGGATTCCATGAGTTTCCCCATTATTGAAGTGAAGCTAACTGGTCTGTAGTTGCAAGCCTCATCCCTCCTTTGTGGAGAGGCACCACATCTGCTCTTCTTGAGTCACTGGGCATAACCCCAAACATAGCAAATAATTAAATAAGTAAGCCAAGGGGTTCACCAACTCCTCCACAAGCTTCTCAGGACCCTTGGATGCAGCCTATTTGGTCCTGGTGTTTTATCTGGTCTTAGCTGAACTAATGCCTCCATGATTCTGTAGGCAGCAAAAGTAGCAAATCCATTGATTGGATCCCCAATCTGGCTGCTTTAATGCCACTTTCAAGCAATGGTCCATTGTGCTCCTTCATAAACACCGAACAGAAGAAGTTGTTCAGAATGGCAGCCTTTTGTTCTTCCTCCTCAACCAATGTGTCACCATCTAAGTGACAAACTATCCCTCCCCTTTCTTCTTCTTCTTCTGAATATAATGGAAAAATTGTTCGTTCCCTTCTTTGATCCCTGTTGCGATCCTCAGATCAGCTGTCACCTTTGCCAGCCTCACTGCCCTCTTAGCTTCCTTGCTCTTTAATGGAAATCATCCCAATTACTTTAACTTCAATCCTTCTTATAATTGAGAAAGGTTACCCTTTTGGTCCTTATCACATTTTTCCCCTGATCTGTGAACCATGCTGGTCTTTTATACTTATTCCCTTTTGTCACTGTCCTAACACAACATTTTGAAGCATCCAGTATGACTAGTTTGATTTGCACCCTGATGTCTTCCACCTTCACTCTTTCCTGGATCTTAGACAGCCTTTCCCTGACCAGTCTTCTCAACTTCTCAAGGTTGGCTTATCTGAATCTCAAGACATCTGCCCTGTACTGAGATATTACATCCTCTAGTGATTGTTCAAACTGGATGAAGTTGTGGTTGCTATTTGCCAGCAGTTCCCCAATCTCTGTAGCACCAACTGTCTCCGACCTAGAAAGAACCACATCCAGGATTTAGTCCTGCCTAGTTGGAATGTTAACCAGGTGGGTTGCAACCAGTTGCAAAGGCTGGGTCAGAATTTGACTCAGAATCAGGCTACGAGACCCCAAGAGAAGGCTAATGGCCAAGTCATGGGTAGTCAAAATGTGTCAGAGGTGCCTCGAAATACTCTTTCTTCAAGGTTTTCACTGATTGGAAACTGGAGGAAGTAGTCAATGGGGGGAAGGCTATTCCAGATGTTTGCAAGTCTACACCTGACTTAGGCTTGACCAGCACCGTGCCTCTGTGAAGGAATTTAGAGTCCATTGCCATCCTCCAAGCATAAGGAATTGGATGGACTGGAACGGTGGATGAATAAATCTTTGAGGTTTCCCAGTTATTTAGCTGACCAGTATTTTGCGCCTAACAAGGCAATATGGAATGAGTACCTGTTGGGAAAGGGGCCCAGTTAGCTCCTTGTGCATAATACAGTGATTCGTTCAAGAAGAACAGGCCAGGGCAAACCTGCAAAGGGCAATGAAAAAGAAGGTGAGCTTAGATTAGGCAGTGTTGAAGGCTCCAAAGAACATCACATCAACATAATATAGCAAGAGAAAGATTAAACATTGTGCTACATATTTTCTGATGCTAATGAGGAGGCAATTTTGTTTACCCTGTAAAGAGCCCCAAGTATGGCAAAATGCTTTGCCACAATGTAGAGTAGTTTATATGTTCAGAATAGTCTAGGTGTTGGTCTAAAAACATGCCAAGATACTTATAAGAAGTTATTGAGTCAGTAGGATCAGCTGATATAGACTGTAGCTGCATTGCACCAGTCATGGGAAATCTCAGTCAGTGAACAGAACAAAATAACATAGAAACATTTTTTTTATGTGATTCATAGCTAGCAGGTTTGCAAAGAACCATTTTTTTACATTGGCAAAGTCAGGCTAATGTGACTGCTCCAGGGTAGAGGATGAGGACCCAGAGGTAAAAATTATACTACCATCTGCATACATGTGAGATTTACAAGAGAGTAAAGAGCTGGGGAGATAGTTTATGAAGACTGAAACAAGGAGAGGACCCATGACTGACACTTGGAACACCCCTCGTGTGACAGGGAGCAGAGAAGAGATACAAGATCTTAGCTTGACTGATTGGATCCTGTCAAACAGGTAAGATTTGAACCAACATGGGGACAGGGAAGAGACACCTAAGGATGCTACATTAGCTAGGATTAGTGTGTGATTGATTGTGTCAAATGCCTTAGCTATATCAGTGAACATGTCCCCAGTCTCCTGACCATGGTTCTGGTACAAATTAATGTGGTCAGTAATTCTGAGTAGGGAGCTGGAGGTGGAATGTGCAGAGCAGAAGTCAGATTTAAAAGTGGCTAAGAAAGCCAGATTTATCATATAGATTGAAGAGTTGCCTATTGACCAGTCTCTTGAGTAGTTTGGCTAGGGATGGAAGCAGGGATATGGGGCAGCAGTTTGTCAGGGAAAGAGTGGGGCCTCCCTTATGGAGATAGATTACCAACTCATGTTTCCAGATGGAGGGGAAGGAGCACATGGCCAAGAATTAATTTAAATCTGTGTGTAATGGGGTGCACAAGGCTGGAGCTCCTAGGGCTAGGAATTTGGGAGCTAGGTCATCTGAACCCCACTGCAGAAAATAATCACAGAAGTCAACTGTTGTAGAATGTTTGATTCCAAAATTATGAAAGGCTGAAGCTCCCAAGAATTAGACTGAAACTTTCAAGAGCCAGAATTAAGCTCCCAAGAGCAAAGAGACATAATAGCAGTATGGAGCCTGATGAGGGAGAGATGAAACACTGGGACCTTTAGTGAAGAAACAATTTAAAGTATCAGTGGATATGGGTGGGCAGGTATAAGACTTGAAGATGAAGAGGAATAGTTTACAAGGCAGTGAATGGCTTCCCAGAATTTAAAAGGACCAAAACTTCTGCATATGAATAACTTTGGGAAACAGGAAATGTTGGCTTACCAGATGATTTATGTACAGTAACTACAGAGTCTTATGAAAGCATGCCTAACTGATGGTAATCCTATAGATCTGTATGTAGTCCAGGCTGCATCTCCCAAGTGGAGAAGGTTAATGAGGTCATACATGACCCAGAATAGGAGCTCCGAACTCTGGACCACATTTTTTATTTATTTATTGAAATGTTTCACCAGGAAGTCATACTGAACAACAAGTTGCTTGTCTCCCAGTGTGACATTGGGGGTACAATTGGATGAAGAATTAGACATCCAGTTTATCATTTAACATATCCAAGAAATTAAACATTCAATTACATTTGGAACAAGACATACAGTTAAAAATATCATAAATTATCATACAATTGCATTTGTGACATAACACACAGTTAAATATATCATACCTGTGGAATATGCATTTAATTACAAGTGGCATATCTGAGGAACATAGTAGAGAAATTTAATGTAGCCTTGGAGCCAGCTCTTTGCAGGAATGGATCATGGTTAAGTTTCAGAATCATTTAGCAATTATTGAATGAATGAGACATAGTGAGGCAACATCAAGGAGGGCAAATGGGTAGACAGGAGAAACCAGATGGGGAAAGGAGAGGATAACAATGGGAGGAACATTATAATAATAATAATAAATGTATTTGTATGGCACCTTTCCAATGCCAAGTGCCTAACAATGTAAAAACAAGATATACAACAACAAATAACAGATTAATACAGTTAAAATCAGATACCTTTATAACAAGAGCTCCTTTCAATTAACTATGAAAACTTTTTTCTACAGGTAGGTTTTTAAACCCTACTTAAATTCATCCACAGTTGCACACTCTAGTAACCGGTGAGGTAGAGAATTCCAAAGGGTGGGGGCTGCATATGCAAAAGTTCTTCAACCAGATGACTTCAAATTCACCCTCAGAATCTCTAACAACCCCTCATCAGCTGAGCGGAGCGATCAACCAGGGCAGTAAGGAACCAGAAGCTCTTGCAGGTAGTCCGGGCCCTGTCCATGTAGGGCATTGAAAGTCAGTAAACCGACTTTAAAGGTGATCCACCACTGTACTAGCAGTCAGTGCAGCTCACGCAGTACCAGAGTAATATGGCAGGATCACAAAGATCCTGTTAGAAGCCATGCTGCCGCATTCTGCACCAGCTGCAAGTGACAGATTTCAACCCCAGAAAGCCCTAGATAAAGAGAGTTGCAGTAATCCAAGTGTGAGGACATAAAGGCTTGGACCAAGGTAAGACGGTCATCAGACCATCAGACAGAACCAGATTCTTAATCCTGGCAATGTTCTAAGATGACAAAAGGAAGTTTTGACAACAGCTGACCCCTGAGAATGTAGGGTCAGTCCATCATCAAAAACTACCCCCAAGTTATGCACCCATTCAGAGGTCAGGAGTGAGATGCCACCAAGAAAAATTCCAGAGGGCACACCAACCCCCGACCCCCCTATCCGATGACCTGGGTCCACAACCAGTACCTCAGTCTTTTCCATGTTCAACTTCAGCCAACTGGAACCCATCCACTCCTGGATTTCTTTCAGACAGTTGTTAAAGACTGAAAGAGCTCCATCCTGGTCAGGTGCAAAAGAAAGGTAGAGCTGGGTATCATCTGCATAACAGTGAAACCTCATTCTGTACCTTCTTACAATGTCTCCAAGGGGTAGCATATACACTGCAAACAGCATGGGTGACAGCACTGAACCCTGAGGCACCCCACAAGACAAAGTAGTTGGGCCTGAAGAAAAAAACCCAGACACAACTGTTTGTGTTCTACACGTAAACTATCTGAGGACTGTCCCTGACATTCCACACATATGCCTCAGGTTTCCTATCAACACCATGTGGTCCATGGTGTCAAAGGCTGAAGAGAGATCCAGAAGAACCAAGATGGAATGGTTCTTCTCATCTCTTTCCATCAGGAGATCATTGACCACCCAAACCAGCGCTGTCTCGGTACTATGTCTTTTATGAAAACAGGACTGGAATGGCTCACAGATGTCATGGATGGTCAAATCATCCTCCAGTTGTACTGCCACTACTTTCTCAGTCACCTTCCCTACAAAGGGAAGGTTAGAGATAGGTCTGTAGTTTGCATGGCAGTTGGGGTCCAAGGTAGCTTTCTTCAAGAGTGGTGTCACCACCGCCTCTTTCAGAGAGCTAGGAAACTCTCTGGATTCCAAGGAGCACCAGACTATCCACACAAGGACTGGACCGATATTGTCAATACAACCCAAAATTTGGGAGGTTGGTCCAGGGTCCAAACTACAGCACATAGGGCGCACACTCTGGATGATCCTTATGACATCCATGAACTCCTGTCGTCTGAAGGTACTCCAGGAAATCTGAGGTACAGTGACCCCGTACTGATCACAAACAACTTCCATAGAGTGTGCCAGTTGAAGAACCACCCTGATGTCTGACACCTTATTTGCAAAGAATTGAGCAAGCTCATTACACTCTAATTGAGAAAAAGCGTTCCAAACATGCAGACAGGCTGGTTGTACAGTCTGTCCACAGTTTGGAAAAGCTGAGCTGGTTGATTCTGAGCAGCCGCAATCTCCCCGGACAGGAATTCTGCCTTCTTACAGGTGATTGCAGATTGCTAGACTAAATAGTGGTCTATCAATCTAAGGTGGTAGGCATCAAGAGCAGACTTTCAGCAGCAATGCTCTAACCTTCACCCTAATCTTCGCATCTCCCTCATATTATCTGAGCAAAGTGAGAAAAAAAATCAGTTGTGAGTGGCAAGTTAACACAGGGCTAGTACAATCTGAGAACACCTCAGACAGAACAAAAAGTGCAAGTTATTCCTTTGTTTAAGTGCAGGGGGGTTGAGGGGGGCTCAGGAAGGAAGTGGGGGTAAGGGGTAGGGTAGGGAAGGATGAGTCATACCTGGAATTGGCCCCTTCAGAATGCAGAGATTGCTGCCAGTGATGGACTGAGGTAAGGACTTAGAATAAGAAGCAGGAGAAGACAAGGACAAGTTGGGTAGAGATAGTAGAAGTCATAGTCATAGTCATATTTATTTAAAAGGACATCCAATCCCGAAGGCTCTGGGTGTCGTACAAAAACTGAACAGCATGTCATACTGTATAATCTTAGAATTTACAACAGATTAAAAACATATAAATAAGCAACATATGACAACAGAATTACATCCCAAAAGCCTGTATAAATAGGAAGGTCTTAAGGCGAACCTTGAAGGCAGTTAAAGTGGCGGCCTCCCTAACTACTGCAGGCAGAGAGTTCCAAAAAGCGGGACCGTCGACACTAAAGGCTCGGTCGCCAGCAGATTTTAACCTCGCTTTTGGAACATTTATGAGGCTACCACTTGAAGAGCGGAGATTTCGGGAAGAGGAAGAAGGTACCAGGAGATCTGACAGATAGCCAGGGCTCTGTCCGTGTAGGGCCTTATAGGTGAGAAAACTCATCTTGAAGAGCACTCTCCACCTGACAGGCAGCCAGTGCAATTCGCGCAACACAGGGGTAATATGACAAAATTTCCCTTGCCCAGACAAAAGTCGGGCAGCAGCGTTTTGCACTAGCTGCAGTCTGCAGAGAGATCTCCCAGAGACCCCAAGGTAGAGGGCATTACAGTAGTCGAGCCTAGAAGTGATCAAGGCATGTATCAAGGTAGGGAGGTCCAGAGACGGGACAAGGGGTTTAATCCTGGCAATGTTTCTAAGATGGAAAAAACAGGAATGTACCACAGAGGAAATTTGAGCCTCCATGGACAAATTCCTGCCAAGAATCACACCAAGATTTCGTACCCAAGGGGAGGCCATCAATGACACAGCTCCTAGCACAAGTCCAGTTGCCGAGTCAGAGGCCATCCCATCACCGACTCTATTCGACTCCACTACCAGTACCTCAGTCTTGTCGGGGTTCAGTCGTAGCCAGCTGGTGGCCATCCAGTCGCTAATCTCAGCCAGACAGATATTTAACACATCCACTGCGTTTGATGTTCCTAGGGCAAAGGACAGGTATAGTTGAGTATCATCAGCATAGCAGTGAAAACTCAAACCATACTTCCTAATGATCCCCCCCAAGGGCAGCATGCATACTGCCAACAACATTGGGGCCAGTATTGAACCCTGAGGAACTCCACACAAAAGGGGGCGGGATGTAGATGAGAAAATTCCCATCACAATCCACTGTCTCCTATTGGTGAGAAAGGACTCAAACCACTTGATAACATTACCAGTGAGTCCACATAATTCTTTCAGGCTAAGGAGCAACACACAATGGTCCACAGTATCAAATGCTGATGAGAGATTGAGGAGAACAAGAATTGACTTGTCTCCTCGGTCTCTAGTCCTGAGGAGGTCATTTCGCACCCGAACTAACGCAGTTTTGGTGCTATGTCTGGCCAGAAAAGCTGACTGGAAAGGATCATATAACTCATGAGTCATGAGGTGTTCCTCCAACTGAAGTGATACCACCTTCTCAACAATCTTCCCCAAAAATGGGAGATTGGAGATAGGACGGTAATTCGTCCTGACCTCCAGGTCAGAGAAGGTTTCTTTAAGAGGGGTCTCACCAGAGCCTCCTTCAAGGCATCCAGAAAGACACCCTGACTCAAGGAACACCGGACAATCAGGGCAAACACTGGGCCAACAGAGTCAATGCATCTCATTAAGAAACGTGTTGGCACCTGGTCCAGCTCACAAAAGGTATGCTTCAAGTTGACTGCCACCTCAATAACCTCATGGACCTCCACTGGCCTAAACTCTCCCCAACTAGGCAGAGCGCACTTAGCACACAGCTGGCGGCCACTGTCAGCAATGGTATTGCTGGCTGAAGAAACCTCCCACCGGATCAAAGACACTCTGTCTGAGAAAAACTGAGCAAAATCCTCACAATCCTCATTTGAGGAAATTCTTCGAGGCTGGAGACAAACAGGATGGAGAAGTCTGTCAACAGTCCAGAAAAGTGAGTCTGGTCGGTTTCTCCAAGCAGCAATCTCCCGAGACAAAAATGCTGTCTTCTTTCGATTGATTGCCTCCTGATATGCGCCATAATGTGCACACAGGACCAGTTTGTCCGTCTCCAGATGGGACTTCCTCCAGCAGCGGCTCTAATCTCCGACCCATCTTCTTCATTTCCTGAGATCTTAGGTCATACCACGGAGACCTCAGGTACGAAGTTTTGGGTCATACACGGATAGGTGCGAGGGAGTCTATGGTGTCGGATAACACCTTGTTATAGGTGTCCACTCCAACATCAACAGCCCCGATGCATACATCACCCATCATAGATAAATCAACTGCCGCCATAAAACTCTCAGGGGTAAGATCACGTAGAGGGCGGCAGCGAAACATCTCAGCAGGGGAAGAATTTATGGCGGGAGCTCCAAGCATGAACTTCACCATACAATGATCAGACCAGAAAACCTGATCAATCATAAGATCAACAATCTCAATTCCAAGTGAGAAAACCAGATCCAGTGTGTGGCCGTCTCGATGAGTCAGCGCACCAACAAACTGCATCAGCCCTAATAAGGACATATTTTGCAGAAATTCGGCGGTGCACCTTTGATTCTTATCCTTGGCCCAGACGTTGAAGTCCCCCAGAAAGACACATCTGGGAGAATCCAACGTCTTGCCGGCAACAAACTCAGCAAATTCCTGCAGGAAACCCCCCATCGGGCCAGGAGGGCGATAGATGAGGAGAATCCTGCAGCCAATGCCGAGTCCACCACGAATGGTCACACACTCAAAAGAACCCGGAGTTACCACTGGATGCACGGTGAAGGTCAGGCTAGATCTAAAACAAATGGCTACACCACCACCCCTGCGATTTTCTCTGGGGCAGTGCACAATGGTGTATCCTGGGGGGGGATTTCAGCCTCAAAAACAGGGCCAGCGTCATCTCCCACCCAGGTCTCCATAATGCAAGCCAGGTCAACCAAAGAAATCAGGTCAGCAATAATGGCCGACTTGTTCCTGATTGACCTGGCATTGCATAGCACTGCCGTCAGAGATGTAGAGGGAGGTGTAGCCCCTCTGGCTATCTTCCCACTCGATCTGGTGGTCTCCCTGGAAATGGGCACCAACCATGTCTGGCTTCGCCTAGATACCCTAAAAAATCCAGGGCGTCTCCTGGACCTAAGTACCTCTATTCTTCCATCAACCTGCTCCTGGTCACCCCATAGCCCACAAGCAGAGCAGTCCCTTTCAATTCCCACCTCTCTGCAACGCCTAATAGTAATATTAGATGCAGGGGGAGGGATAAAGGGCCGCAGAGCATGCAGCAACGAGTTACCATAGCTGATTCTAGCCCCCAAAGGTCGCCCTACGGACCCCCTACACATTTCTAAAATTTAAACAGACTTCAAACTACCATACAAACAATAAATAATGAAAACTCAAGAATAATAAAAAACTCCTATCTAAATAACCTAATAAACACAATTAAAAACCCTTATATTCACAACAACCCTCCTCCTGACTCACATAAGATAATTTTGGCACCGAGTGGCACTCACACCGCTCGCGCTTGTGAGCGGCGCTTTACTTTATAGGGAGACCTCCCCGGCCCCTCCACAATTTCAATATCACCCAAACTCAACTTCACCAGCTCCAGCTGGGATCGAACATAAATTAGCACAGCCTCTCATGCCGTGCACATGAGCCGGATTCCAGATAAGTCAGCCAGATAGAGAAGTAGAAACACAAAGAAAGAAAGGCAAGTCCCGTCTCGAACCTCAAATAAACTTCAGCCGCTAATGAGCGGCGTCTCACACAATAAAGCAGGGTCCAGAACAGAAGAAAGGAGGAGGAGAGGTGGGAGAAACTTGCCTATGACTAGGCCTCTTCAGGATGCTGAGAACCCTGCCAGATAGCACAGTCAGGTGAAGACGAGTCAGGTAGAAAGGATGGAGGGGAAAGGTGAGGGAAGAAAGAGTCATTTCTCAGTGCTTGACCCCTCCAGGGTGCTGAGAACCCTGCCATGAAAGAAGCATGACTATTTTATTCATTTATTGAAATGTTTCACCAGGAAGGCACACTGAGCAACAAGTCGCTCATCTCCCGATGTGACCTGGGAGGTAGAGGTACTATAGGAATGAGACATTAAACATTCAAGTTACAAGATCAACATTAACATACAGTTGTAAGGCAGGTGTTACAAACAGTGTTTCAACAGTGTTGCGCATAACAGGAAAAAAGAGTGGACAATAATAAGTGCTGGGTTGATAAGTAAACAAGTGCTTACATGAAAAAAAAGGGGAAAGGAGAAGGGGGGTGAGGGGAAGCGTTGTGTCCTTGGATACCCCTTCAGTATACAAGGAACCCTGCAATGGGACTGGGGGGAACAGAGAGAAGGGGGTAAGGCAATGTCCCAGAGAGACACTCCTTGAGGATGTGGGGAACCCTACAAGGGGGCTGTTGGGCTAGACAGAAAGGGGGATAAGGCTGTAAGGATTTAAAGAGGGAGAAGAGTGAATAAGGATGTGTGGCTTAATGCTAGGAGGGTAATAGGACCTAATCCAAGAGAGGACCATTCAGGATGCAGGATACCCTGCAAGGGGGTTGGGGAAGGTCAGTAGATGGGGATTAAGGGAATGGTAGGAGAGGGGGAGTGAAAATTGAACCCCTGAGGGAAAGAGAATTTGCATCTTTGGAAGGGATGGGGCCTAATCAGTAGTCCATCAGGATGCATTGAATCCTACTAGTAGCCATGGAAAGCCAAGATAGTGGCTGGATAGAATAAGGGAGATATGATTAGGCTCAATTTGACCCCATTAGGATGTTAGAGAACCCTGCAAGGGGGACTGTGAAGACTAGGGAGAAAGGTAGATGGGGAGGGGAAGCAGAGTAGACAAGCCTAGGCCCAGCAGGACCCCTTCAGGATGCTGAAAACCCTGCAAGGGGACTGCAAAGGCTAGGGAGATAAGGTAGAATGGTGGAGGGGAAGGGGAAGGAGAGGAGACATGCCTAGATGCAGTAAGACCCCTTCAGGATGCTAAGAACCTTACAAGAGGACTGCAAATCTTGGGAGATAGATTTTCAGATTCAGATTCACAGATACTTTATTTAATGTATAAAACAAAGTTTGTTACATTCAAAAATTAATATCATTGTGCACATACAATATATAATATACAACAAAACTGACATTCATACATAATTTAATAAAAACTACATAAATAGCTCAACAATGTGACAAAACATTTTAAAAACAACAAAGATAAATTCCTATGTAAAATCTTTCCAATGACATTCAACTAACATAGGCAAAATCTTGCAATGCCATATATTGATTTGACAGAATCCAGTTTGAGAATGGATTTTTTACCTTCCTGACTTTGGAGTGAAAAATTCTTTGGATACAAAGACATGATATATTGCTCTTGTTCTTTGTTCTATTTTTTACATTCAAACAAGGAATGCAAAATATTATTCCTCCACCATTATTATCACACTCACAACCAGTTTTAAATTTTCTAAAATACCAATTATAGAAATTATTCCAATTATGACGAGGGGTACCTAAACATGCCAATCTTATTCTACTTAATATATTTCTATAAACACTATTTTCACAAAGAGGCAACAAAACTTCTAATCCCCAAACACACTTTATAGATGAATAAAAGCCACCTGTATCCAAGGCATGCATAGATGCAAAATCCTGCTGGACTGCAATATCTTTAATTCTCTGTATGGCTGCAATAACATAACTGTCAATATCTACCAGATCATAATCATCCTATATATCAGTGAGCCCCAGGCTTTTTAAAGCAGAATTCAGTCTAAAAAAACAAGATGATAACTGCCTTCTCATCCTCAGGGCTTTTAATTCTTCAGCCCAACATAGCTGAGGAAGACAAGTCTTGTTTAATTTCATTAATCTGCCCCAAAATTTAATAGATCTTATTAGTATTCTCATTTTAACCTTAATCATCCCTGACTCCAGTCTAAGGAAACAGGATGGACAATCCCTCGGAAGATTTAACGTTAGTCTCAAAAAATGATTTTGTATAGTTTCCAAATTAACTTTATATAAATATAGACCCCACACCTCACTGCCATAAAGTAATTGGTTCATCAACTTGGCTTCAAACGTCCTTTTTAAAGAGACAAAGGAGTTATTGGTGAATTTAGCTGCAAAGTTATGTATAGTGCCTACTGTTTGGGCAGCATTATTTTTATATCTGTCAAGTGCTTATTCCAGGTCATATTTACTAAAACTCTGTCTCTGACACAACAAAATTAAGTTTAAAGCAGTCAAATGGCAATAGCTTTTAAGGGGACAGACTGGTGGGTGGAGGTCGGGAGGAGAGACAATGGCACAGTCCCAAAATTAGACAGGCTTGGGCAGACTGAGTAAGCAGCTAGGCCTCTCACTGCTGTCAGTTTCTATGGTTCTATTGTCTGATTTGCTAAAATTATACGATGTGCAGAATTAGAAATAATACAAAAATAAACAGACCATCATTTCTTTTCTGAGATAGATTTATTATACTAATGTTGAATGATAGTTTAAAGATATAATTAATTTTTTGATAGTCTATTTCCATTTGTAATCTCTATGTTATAGCTCATAAATATCCACATAAATCCCCATCTCAGTAGGCACAACTTGAAGTAAGAGTGAATGCAGCTTGCCTTTCGTTGTCAAATAATCTATATTGTAAATTATGGATAGCTGGAATTAATACTACAGAAAAGCATTCAAAAACATTCCCAAAATAGCACACTAGCAAAAGTGATAATACTGTTGTTGTTCTGTAATACTATCATTCAGAGCCCATAATACTATTATTGGGAGCTCTAAATACTAATATTATCAGAAAGACACAAAAGTTAAAGTACAGGACTGTCTTGTGCACAGCAGGAGCTGTCTTTTACTGTAACTGTTGCTTACAGTGAAAGTCGATTCACTGCTCACCAAACTACAACAAACAATGTCACTATCAAAAGAATAAAACACCCCTTAAGGAAGGCTACATTTCCTATTTTCTTTCTGAAAAACATAAACATAATTTTCAAAAAAAAAAGACCTTCGATCTATGGCATGGCTCTGCCTTATATCTGCACACTTGAGGGATAGTTGCTATAGTGCCCAATATGGTTGCTCGGGAAGGGACTTGATGATTTCAAAATGTGCCTTATAATAGTCTGCTTTTTCTCTGTGGGTGGGCAGAACAGCATAGAAAACATGTCAGCGGTCTCTCGCTTAGCAAGATTAATTTCTAGCCCTTTCACTCTCAGAGCTGTGCTTTTTACTTTTTGTTGTTGTTAACATTTAAGCAATTATCTGGTTGATCCTGTCTTCACTGTAGTGAGCTGCCTTCACACTTTGTAGTGAAGCTAGTGAACTAAGTCACTGGAGTACAACTTTACACAGGCTGATTCAAGTGATTATGTGTTTACTACAGTAGTCGAGGGACCATTGTCTCAGCATAGCGGCAAATTAATTCAGAGCCGTACTATTTTCTATAGGATCCATATATTACAAAAAATAACAAATAAGGGACTGTTTATTACTTGGGTGTAATACCATCTCAAGGTTCTGGGGACATGGGAATCTCCTGGTGGTATTACACTTTTGTAATACACAGTCCCCTATCTATTATTATATTTATAATATGTGTACCTGGTCTGCTATAACTCCTTATCAGGCACCATTTTGATGAGCATCCTCTGTGCAGCCCCAAGCTCAACCCTGTGATGCAATCAATGATGCCAGCATGGAAAGGCCTACCACGTTCACCATGATTATTCAGTAGTTCAGTAGAGCCTGCACAAGCAACACCCTCATTTGTGCTGAGCAATTGCAAGTTGGAAAAGGTGGAATTAATCATTTTCATCAGGTGACTTTATTTCTGGACAAGCCAGGGTGAAACATTGTTCAGTTAATATTCAATTAGTTGCAGCACCCCCCAATCTGAGTGACTGTTTTTTTTTCAGAAGTTCAAAAAAATTTAAATTCAGTTTTACTTACTGAAATGCAAAATGTAGTCTGATGTTTTATTGAAAAGTTTGTGCCCATTTTGTAACTGCAATAAGACACTCCAGAGTGTGGACTATGGGAAGATAAGAGCACTTCCTAGATGCTAAAGGCACTTGGTGCAAACATCTCGTGCCTTGTAACAAATCTGAGCATGCTCTATCAGCCCATGATGCACATGTCATTGTGTCTTATAGCTTACATAATTGAAATTCTAAGGTTGCAATAAGTTTATAGTTTTATTGTACAATTATTTTTAACTGTAACTTGTTTCTTGATTATCGTTTTCATTCTGTATGGAGGTCTGTCACAAGCATGTATCATTATACTAAGATAGAAATGGAGACAACTCAGTGTCACATGAGTGATTAGTTATGGAAGGCAGTGCAACCCAGTGGTTAAAGCACCAAGTTCTACACTTGAAGACCCAGCAGACTGGTGTTTGAGTCCCACAACCAGAACTTATGTACTAGTCATGTTTTTCATACAGCTTTTGTCCCTCAGGTTGCTTGTAGGCTTTAAAGCTGCTACCCATCTCTCCTGCCATCTACCACCTCCCTCAGGGCTCATCCACCTGAGAATCCCACAAGGATTGTCCCCCATGTCAGGGCTAGTGAGAGAGGGCTATCCTCCCCACTACAGAGACACACATCCAGATTACTAGCCTGGACTCTGAAGTGGTGGAGCAGGCAAGACTGGATGAACGAGGCTTCACATGCCTGCTCCCACTTTTCCTTGACCTGGTCCCTCTCATGATTGGCAGCCTACAATGATGATGGGTGTGCATGCACATGGAGGTGCATAAGCACTACTGCATGCACTGCTGGCCATCTCCTAGTGAGTTGCTCATATGTCCTGCCACCACACCTCCATGTGCTGGCAGTGTTGGAGCAGTTCTGCAGATCCCCCCCTCTATATTGTAGGAGAGAGGAGCAGTCAAAGGGACATTCAAACCACCCCCTCCATGGCTGACCCCCATTAACTCCAGTCTGTTCCAAAACCCAAGTCACCAGTGCAGTGGGAGGTGTGTCGTTAAGTGCCTCAATGATTGTGGACAACATCAGGTCACTGCTATTGGTGTAGTGCAATGCTATTCTGAATACAGGTCACATGCTTGCTGCAATGTACTATAGCTGTGCTGGGCTACTTTCGTCATGTATGTGGAGGCAAAGCCCCCAGCTCAAATGAATAAAAAATAACCACCATGTTCTCTGTAAGGGTATGCTATGTTAATAGCAAATGTCGAGAAGTGGTCCTATGTTCTCCACAGTCACCGGTGCCTCAACCCTCCATGCCACTGTGTCAGCTGTTTAATATGTCAGTTATCCCCCTGTGCTCCCTGGTTGCACCTGAAAATATGCTTCAAGGGAAAAGCGAGGGCAAAAAGAAACAAACTTTGGTCAGAGCCAATATAGCTGCTTCAGAGCAATGAGTCTGAGTGAAAACTACTCAAAGCTCCTGCTGCAACTCACAGCGTACTTGCCCCAGTTCAACAAATCAAGAGAAACAACAAGCATGAGGCTGCAGTCCAGGAGTAACACCGATTTTTGTAGAGGTATAAAGACTTGGACTGTATCAGTACCTCCAATTGCAGGAACATTTTATTGAGTTATAGCCACACAGAGAGTGTTGTATTTACCTAGCACTTCAGACATAAACTTGGTTATGTTCTTCATCAAGGGGCCCCCTTATGAAGAAATTAGTTTAAGTCTGAAGCACCAGATAAGTGTAGTGCTCTCTGTGTGGCTGTAAGTGCTCTCTGTGTGGCTATAACATAATAAAATGTTCCTACAATTGAAAGTACTGATCTACTTTTTTTTTTTTACCTCTAACACTTGGTGTTGCTCCTGGAATGTGGTCACCTGTCTGCTTTAACAATAACACCCTTGAAATGAAATAGCATTGAAGATGCTGAACCACTCAGATGGTGGAGCCCCAAAATGTTGCAAACATTTTCAGGTTTAGTTTAGAATAATAGGATAGAACACAATTTGATATATGCTTGCATGTACATGTGCAGTTGCTGTGTCTTTTATGGTTATAAGAATGCATTCTTGAGTTCTTCGGGTGACAGAACTACAAAGTGAAGCTGAGCAGTTTTGGGACACAAAGGACGTGAGCAGAAGCTCTTGTAGCCACAAGCCACATGGGAACCGAACACATAAATGTATTATAAATCATGATGAAGATTTCTGTTAAGAAATGCAACTTGACTTTAAATTACAACTCTTAGATTTTGTGGAAAATTAGAGAAACCCCAGTGTGATGAAATGGACTATGATGTCTGAACTTAGAACTGTAGCATTAAAACTGTTTGCATGAGATGTTTTGTGGAAAAATAGTACTTGAAATGTTTAGAAATAAACAATCCTGATTAGCCAAGTATTATGTCATAATTTATAATTGTATGTATAGAGGATAGTGAATGGCCAGTCATACAGACCAAACTTGTGTTGACACCCACCTCGAGAGTAGTCAGAACCCTGCTGCCCTGCTGATAATGCAAGCTTGCTGTGCATGTGACAGGGCATCCACTGTTTTATACAGTATATTTTTTTTACCTTAAAAAAATACATTGTTGCTCCCCCCCCCCACACACACACACACAAACAAAAGGCACATAATTTTTGGAAGTTTTAAAACTAATAAACCCACCCTACACCCAACTGCTAATACTCCTAATTTATTTATTTATTTAAAAGTTTTACCAGGAGGGTACACTGAGCAGAGTACTACTTGATTCCAGGTGCATCCTGGGGGAAGGGAACATAGGGAAAACAATCCATCCAATACATAGAGGTCAGGATATTCAGACTGCACCAGGCAGCAGTGCAAGCCTGGGTGCAGTGCAACTGTGATGCACCAGGGCCAGGGCCAGGTCCAGGTCCTGGTGGTAGTCAACGGTGCTGCCCCATGGCATGCCCACATGTAGCTCGGCAGAAGACACCAGGAGAAAGGACTGCTGTGTGACTGAACTTCTCTGCTGGGACTAAAGTAGAAGAACTTTGTACTTGGACCTTTAATTTAGGGTAAAAAAACTAACATACAAAAAAAAAAGTGTGTGTTTGGGTTAACTGAACTGAATGGGTATCTGAAGAGTTATCTAGGTGTAAAACTCAGGTGACTGAAAGGACTTAACTGCTGTGAGGTTTAAATTACTTGTAGAAAGATCTGGTAAGTAGGGGGAGTGGCTTAGCTAGAAGGAAGCTACATTTAAAGACTGCCTTAGAAAGTTTCTGCTAATAGCTTGGCAGAAGACACCAGGAGAAAGGACTGCTGTGTGACTGAACTTCTCTGCTGGGACTATATTGCCCTCCTTCCCTCCCCCACCCAAAGCTAGTTCTATTTTTATAGGCACAGGATTTGACTGACAACAGGAACTTCCTGTTTAGGGGCAGGAAGTGAGTGATCACAGAACCACCAAGGACCCACCATCCTAGAAGGGCAGAGTAGCTCTCCAGCCCCTCTAGCTGCTGGAGGTCTGCCTCTGAGCAAATAAGTGGTCTACTGAGAAATATAGGATATTCTTGTCTCAGAACAGGACAATCAGGAGCTTAAAGGGCACACAGGCAGAAAGTAAGGAGAGAGAAAAACAGAGGAAAGAGTAAGGATTGCAAACAGTTAAGGGGCCAGAAATAAGACATGATTTGAGTGGTGCAGTGCAGTGGCTGTGGAGCAGCAGTCTTCTGGGAGATGTTCTGGAGGATGCGGTATTGTCCCATCTGCAGGCATCTCTCTCTGTGCTGAGGAGGAGGTTGCTCATCTCAGGCTGAGTTGGCCAGGATTTGTGGGACCTCCTTTTCATCCAGGGACCACCAGTGCCACTGCCGTTGCCTCAGAGGTTTGCCAAGAAAGAGGCGGTTGGACCACAGTGGGCTCAGGGAGGGTGAGGGTGGTGGAACAGAGGCATCCCTCCAGTTGTACCTCTCCACAATTCCTATGCCATTCTGGCAAAGTGTGGTTCCTCTATGGAGGCACCCACAGTGGAGACCAAGGAGGATGCTGGGAACCTCCACAAGGAGACCCACAGGAGGGTGGCAGGGGACCCTGCAGGGATGGAAACAACTCCTGGTGGGGACTCCATTGTTAGGAAGGTAGAACTGGGGGAGGAAGGGGATAGGGAGTTAAGGTGCCTGCCTGGTGCCATGGCTTGGAGGGACAGGGAGTGAATCCTCAGGATTGCCGGAGCAGCTGCACAGGGGAGGGAGCTGGATGTCATTGTCCACCTAGGGACAAATGACCTGGCTAAGAAAGGGATTATAGAAGTGCAGAAGACTTTGTAGAATTGGGGAGGGGCCTTAGTCAAGTAGCATGCACGGTAACCTTCTGGAGGTGCTACCCATCTATGGCATAGGGAGGCTAGGGTGTTCCGCACCATGGGATTCAATCAGTGGTTGAAAAACTGGTGTGGAGCTCAGGATTTGGCTTCATTGGGGACTGGGGTCCACCTGGAGTGATGCAAGCCTATACTGGCATGATGAGCTGCATCTGTCCGGGAGGAACCAGGATCCTAGGTGATAGGTTTAAATGCTTCATTGGCAAGCTTTTAAACTAGCCAAGGGAGGCACTGAAAGGAGGGGAAAATCCTAGCCCCCAAATAATCACGGTAGTAAGTGCGCAAACACCAACATAGAGGTGTCGATAGGGAGGGCAGGGGTAAATGGAGAAAGTGACAACGGCAAGAAGGACAGGGATGGGGCAAAGGGTAAGGCCATCAGGAAATGGAGGGTAATGAGTACCAATGCCCGTAGTCTGGGCAACAAGCTCCCTGAGCTGATGGCCTTAATGGAAGAGGATGCCTGGATACCGGGAGCAGTCACAGAAACATGGTACAGAGAACCATGACTGGGATGTTAACATACCAGGGTGCATAACTACAGGAGAGACAGGCAGGGGAGAAGAGGGGAGGAGAGCCTTCTATGTAAAGGAAGGGATAAAAGCAACTGAACAAAAGAGTAAACAGGGAGGAGACGAGGCACTGTGGGTCACCTTGGAGACTGGAAAGGGCACCACAATCCGCACAGGGGTTGTGTACAGACCCCATGTCAGGGGGAAGGAATGGACAAGGATATGATAGCAGGCATTCTTAGAATGGCAGAGAAAGGGGAGATACTGTTGATGGGAGACCTGAATATGCCAGATGTTAACTGGAGCAAATTTGCTGCAGCCACATCCAAGAGCAGGGCCATTCTTGATGCCCTACAGGTGGCAGGCGTTTAGACAGTTAGTTTTGGAACCCACTCGTGAGGGAGCAATCTTAGACCTTGTACTCTCAAATGGGTGCAGTGAGAGGATCTCAGATCTAGAAGTGGGTTGCCATCTGGGGACAAGTGACCATCAAACAGTGTGGTTCACGTTAAACTCAGCTACAGAGTCAAGCCATACAAAAGTGAAGGTACTGGACTTTAGGAGGGCTGACTTTGGCAAGATGGGAGAGTGCCTCAGAAAAGCACTAGCAAACAGGCTAGAAGGAGGTGTGGAGCAACAATGGGGAATTATCAAAACTGCCATCACAGAGGCAACAAGCCTTTGTGTGAAGCAAATAAACAAATCAAAATGAAAAAAAAAGCCACTATGGTTCTCAAAAGAGGTGGCTGTGAAAGTCAGGAAGAAAAAGATAGCATTCTGGAAGTATAAGGAAACACAGAAGGAGCAGGACAGAGAACTGTACCAGTTAAGGGAGGAGGAAGCAGGGAGGGAAGTCAGAATAGCAAAGGCCCAAACTAAGGAAAAGATAGCCAACTCAGTTAAGAAGGGATAAAACCTTTTATAGGTACATCAGCAAGCATAGAAAGACAAAGGAGGGATAGTGAGGCTGAATAGAATGAGCGGTGGGTGGGCAGGGGACAGTGAAAAGCAGGAATACTGAATGAATATTTCTGCTCAGTCTTCTAAAAGAGGAGAAGTGCCTAATCCAATTAACAGAAGCACTCTTGATAGGGGTCGATCCCAGTCCTTTCACAGAAGAAAGGGTTCTGCAAGAACTCCTAAAACTGAAGGTGGACAAAGCAATGGGTCCTGATGGAATTCACCCCAGAATTATAAAAGAATTAAGGGAGGAACTAGTGAAACCACTGGCTACTCTTTTTAATAAATCATGGGAGGATGGTTTGGTACCCGAGGACTGGAGGAAGGCGGATGTGATTCCCCTTCACAAAAGTGGGACCAAGACAGAGGCAGGAAACTACAGACCTGTCAGTCTGACCTCTGTGGTAGGGAAAGTGATAGAGTCACTTCTGAAGGAAAGAATAGTTGAGTACCTAGAGGCCAGTGGAGCACAGGACCCAAGGCAGCATGGGTTCACAGCAGGAAGGTCATATCAGACGAATCTAATAGATTTCTTTGACTGGGTGACCAAAGTAGTAGACCAGGGAGGGCTGTGGACATGGCCTACCTGGACTTTAGAAAGGCATTTGACACAGTCCACACAAAGATTAATAGTCAAATTAACCAGCCTGGGAGTGGGACCCAGGGTGGTAGCCTGGGTAAAACATTGGCTGGACAACAGGACACAGAAGGTAATTGTAAATGGAGTCCACTCTGAAGAAGGGGGGTTACTAGTGGGTACCGCAGGGTTCAGTATTGGGTCCAGTCCTTTTAATGTCTTCATCAGTGACATTGCAGAGGACTGGAAGGAAAAGTATGCCTTTTGCAGATGACACAAAGATCTGCAGCAGGGTTGATACACAAGGAGGCATGGAAAGGATGAAAAGGGACTTGGCAAGGTTGGAGGAATGGTCAGAAGTATGGCAGTTAGGATTCAATGCAAAGAAGTGCAAAATAATGCACCAGGAAACAAGAACCAGGAAGAATACACAATGGGTGGGGAGGTAGTAACAACAACAAAAAGGAAAGGGACCTGGGGTAATCATATCAGATGACCTTAAGGTTAGCAAGCAATGTGAGAAGGCAGTAGGGAGGGCAGGGGTATACTGGGATGTATAGGAGAGGCATCATCAGCAGAAAACAGGAAGTTGTTATCCTCTGTACAGACAGTTGGTGAGACCCCATCTGGAGTACTGTGTCCAGTTCTGGAGACCCCATCTCCGCAAGGACTTAGACAGGATAGAGGCAGTCAGAGAGGCAACTAAAATGGTGCAGGGTCTGCAAGAGAAGCCATATGAGGAGAGACTAAAGGAGCTTAATATGTATACCCTTGAGGAAAGAAGGAGAGAGGGACATGATAGAAACTTTTAAGTACCTCAGTGGAATCAACAAAGTCCAAGAGGGTAGCATCTTTCAGAAAAAGAGACTTGCAAGAACAAGGGGACACAATTTAAAGATAGAAGGAGGGCGGTTCAGGGGCAATGTGAGAAGTATTATTTACAGAGAGGGTGAGTGGATGCATGGAACAGCCTTCCTGAGGAGGTTGTGGGGTCTAAAACTGTGGGAGAATTCAAGAATGCATGGGACAGACATAAGGCAATTCTTGTGGGGGGGTAGGAAGAAATAGGCTGTTGGCTAACTAGGATCTGCGGCCTATCCTGTAGGTAGGGAAATGGGCAGACTAGATGGGCCTAGCAGTCCTTATCTGCCATCAAAGTCTATGTTTCTATGTTTCTATGTTTCTATGAATATGGCACAGTCAGTGCACAAACTGTGCATGGTGTAGTGGCACTGCACTGGTGCAAGCCACAGATAGGGTGCATGGGGGATGCACCACTGCAAGTGCAGTTGTGCTAGGCACATCACCTGTGATATTCAGCTGGAGGGCATGCAAATGAGGCCACAATATATGTAAGGTGGAAATAGGACCATTTGCATGTCATTATGACCCCATTTGCATGCCTTGCACAGAGCAGGCCAGCAACTTGCACCAGGCAGTGTCTCAAACCTGGGTGCAAGTGCAACTTCTTTTCTTTGCCGGGACCAGGTACAGGTCCCGGTGGTAGTCAATGGTGCTGCGCCATGGTGCAGCACCATTGAATATGGCACAGTCAGTGCACAAACTGCACATGGCACAGTGGCACTGCGCTGGTGCAAGCCACAGATAGGGAGCACAGGGATGCACCAGCGCAAGTGCAGTTGTCCTAGGCACATCACCCATGATATTCAGCAGGGAGCATTCAAATGAGGCCATAATATATGCAAGGCAGAAATGGGGCCATTTGCATGTCATTATGGACCCATTTGCATGCCTTGTGCAGGGCAGGCCAGCAACTTGCGCCTGGTGCCATGCACAGCATGATGTGTGCTGTGGGGATCCCGGGGCATCCCTGGTCCCATAGCCGTGATTGTGTGGTATATGTTAATGATGAAATCTCTGGTACTCTAGTGGCCACCCAGTCCCGATTCCTTGATAAGTATGAAACATGACCATCCGTGGTGGTCTAGTGGTCCCACCTCCCACCCAAGTCCCCATTTCCATGACAAATGGTAATATGACATCCCTGGTGGTCTAGTGGAATCCCCCACCCATTGATGTGATCGTGGTAAATTCCCATATTGAAATGCCCTGGTGATCCAGTGGAACCCCCCCACCCCACCCACCCCACCCACAGAACTCCTTGCCCACCCGCTCCCCCCCATCATCGGCAGGCGGACTCCATTCACATATTTGGGACTGTCTAGTACAGTATGCCTGCAACCCATTGGTCCACACTGGGGACCAATGGGCAAGCTATACTGTACCTGTCATTCGGCAGGCGGCCAGGCAATGAGCAGGCAAGATGCAGCCACCTAAATATAATGGGGGGCAGGGTGGGCAAGGGGATCTGTGTGGGAGGGTAGGGGTGGGGCACCACTGGATCACCAGGGCATTTCAATATGGGAATTTATCATGATCGCGTCATTGGGTGGGGGATCCCACTAGACGACCAGGGTTGTGAGTCCCTGAGGATGGTGTTCTGGATGAGTGAGTGACCACCCACAGCTGGGCTGCTGTGTTGCACTCTGCAATACAGCAGCCCATGGCTGGGATTTGTTCCTACTCTGCACAGGCTCAAGTTTGAGCCCCCCATGCAGTGCAGTGCAGGGGTGCACCGGCATATGCGCCACACATCCCGGGCTGAATATCAGGATGTGCTGCACATGCATGTGCATTCCCCCTGCATCTGCGCTGCATACATTATCATTGTACCCTGGAGTATCAGGATTTATGCTGTGCCAGGCAGCCTTCTCAATATTCCACCGGGACGAGACCCCGTTGAATATCTGGACCAGAGTGTACAATGATTATTACATGAACAATACAGAAGTATATACAAAGGTATGCGTTAAGAGTAATACAAAATACATATAATACATAACAACACTGTAATGTGATTATCAGCCCTAGAGAAAAGTGAGATTCCACTGGATGTGAGGAACTGTATTGAAGCAAATAACATGTACCAAGATTGGGGTCAAATACCAGTTGGTGGACTAATGTGCTAAACCATTAGTTCATTGGCAGGCACATCTAGCCACTTGCCATGCTACTGACTGTTTGTTTGCTTTTAAAATCTTTTGAAAAAAAAAAGCTTACTTCATAAAAAATGAAGACCTGGGTGAGAACAAGATCTGCACTTATGTGATTCCATTTAAATCAACACGGATTCACACAGATTTATTTATTTTATTTATTTGGTAATTCAGATACAACCTTTGAGTATACACTCTTTTACAAAGGTTCCATGTCAGGATGTAAAACAGCAGATACATAACAAAAACTTGACAGTTAACACGAAACATAAGATTACTATGTAATACAGACAATAGATAAATTATACATTTGAGTAACCTAGACAACTGAAATTAAACAGCAGAAGGAGATTCCCAATTAGCAACGTATGGCATAGCTGCCCCAGGGGAGCCTGTCAAGGTACTGTATCAGAAAGGGTAGGAGAAAGAAAGGGGGGAAGAGTGCGAACAAGGTTACCCAATTAGCAACGTACAGCATAGCTGCCCCAGGGGAACCTGTCAAGGTAAAGTATCGGAAAGAGTAGGAGAAAGAAAGGGGGGAAGACTGCGAACAAGGTTACCCAATTAGCAACGTACAACATAGCTGCCCCAGGGGAACCTGTCAAGGTAAAGTATTGGAAAGAGTAGGAGAAAGAAAGGGGGGAGAATGCAGACGAGGGGTAGATTAGAGAGAGAGAGAGAGAGGGAGAGAGGGAAAACGAGAGAGAGAAAGGGATTGGGAGAGAGAATATTTAGGGAGAGTGGCAGGAAAGGGGGCATTGGGGGAGTGTGGAGGGGACAGTGTAGGAGGGAGCTGGGGGGGTGGCAAGGGATGGCAGGTGGATGTCCAGGGTAGGTAAAACAGCAGGAAAGCTCAGACAGATGAGGAGGGTATCCCGGTTGAGGATATGGACTTATGTAAGGGAGTCAGAGGTGTTTAAGAGGGGGTATCCAGGTTGAAGATATTGATTCAGGTAAGGCAGTTGCAGGCATTTCAGTTCAGCAGGTATTGCTTCAATTCTCTTTTAAAGGACCGCACATTTGTTATATTAAGAGCTGCAGCAAATAACATTATAGTGCAGATCATGCTATGCTTGTTTCCCAGTTCCTTTCATTTTTGTAAGTAAGATTCTTTTTAAATAATTTTAAAGCAAACGACTGCCACTGGCATTGGGTGGGGCATTAGTAGCTGGGTACAGGGTGGGTTTATTAGTTAAAATTAATTAAAAAAATATAAAGTTTCTGTGTTTGGGTCTATGTGGGTATGTGAGGTGAGGGGAGACAACAATTGTGAGAAGAACAGAGCAAAGATGGTACTGATTTTCCATTCTTATTAAAAAGTTATTACACCACAGACAAGTGCAACAGCATTCTATGACCTTTGACCTGTGGTACCAAAGTGTTTCAGTTTGGATGGAAAGCCATGCAGAACAGATCCTAACTGTATAATACAGTGCCATTCATACACATTGAAACCCTAAGTGCTTTACAAAGCACCAAATTACACACAGGTAGTAAGGGGTTATGTGCAGCACACATACAGAGGCCACTGAGCACACTCATACATACACACAGGCATACTACAATAAACAAACTGTTTTCGTGCCACATACTGTATCTGGAGGGCCACTTAGTGCTGCCACCAAAACTTACTGGTGGCCTTGCTCTTTACATTTTTCATCCCATTCACTTAATACAACAGATCTCTTTTCCCATGTAGCATAGTACATAGCAAATAAAGTTCATATTGTCTTCTCTCTTTCACCAGTAGAAATTGGCCAAAGGCTGGCATTAGCACAGTAGTAGAGCTACCTTTCATAGAGTCAGCAACCTCAGTTCTGGAACAACCCAGAGTCATTTGAGGCTGGCCAGGGAGCCGGGGAGTCAGCTTCTGTACTCCTGTCAGTACTGAATTCTGCTCTATGCGGATGAGCTGTCCTGTTCATGAGTGATCCTGACCCAAAGCAACTGGAAATAAGTCTCCAGATGAGCTTTTGAAAGGTAGAAATTTGGTTTGGTGAGCAAAAACTCATCTTGAACTATAAGAAAACAATAATAATAATAATAATAATAATAATAATTTTATTTATATAGCACCTTTCACTATATCAAGGCGCTGAACAGATCAATAAAAACATCAACACACAATACAAACCACAAAACCATAAAAATGATAAAATATGTTCTAGAAGCATAATAAATTACAATAAAATTTCACACACTAGACAGTGCATTTAACTTTCCGAGAAGGCCATTCTCCAAAGATAGGTTTTCAATTCCTTCTTAAAAATCTCCACGGAGGAGCATTCCCGTAACCGGCATGGTAGAGAGCCCAAAGAGTGGGTGCAGCATAAAAAAATGCTCTACTGCCAGAGGATTTCAAACTCACTCTTGGAATCTCTAACAACCCCATGTCTGCTGAGCAGAGTGATCAGCTAAGGCAGTAAGGAACCAGAAGGTCTTTCAGATAGGATGGACCCTGATCGTGAAGGGCTTTGAAAGTCAGTAAAATGACTTTAAAGGTGATCCACCACCGTATTGGGAGCCAGTGCAGCTTGCGCAGCACCGGGGTAATGTGACAGGACCTACTTGTCCCAGTCAAAACCCAGGCTGCCGCATTCTGCACGAGCTGCAGGCGGCAGATTTCAACCCTAGAAAGCCCAATGTAGAGGGCATTTCAATAGTCGAGGCACGAGGACACAAAAGCATGGACCAATGATGGCAGAGAGTCAGACGGAACGAAGTGCTTAACCCGGGCAGTATTCCTAAGATGGTAAAAGGAAGTCTTGACGACGGCTGACAACTGGGATTGAAAAGTCAGTCTATCGTCAAGAATCACCCCAAGGTAGCGCACCCATTCAGAGGCCGGAAGTGACACACCACCGAGAAAAATTCCAGACTGCACGCCAGCACAGTACCTCTCAATCTGACCACCCGGGTCCACGATCAAAACCTCAGTTTTCTCCAAGTTCAACTTTAGCCAACTAGAATCCATCCAGTCTTGGATCTCCCCCAGACAGTTATTAAATACCGAAACAGCTCCATCCTGGTCGGGTGCAAAAGACAGATATAGCTGAGTATCATCTGCATAGCAGTGAAACCTCAGCCCATACCATCTTATAATGTTTCCGAGGGTCAGCATGTACACTGCAAATAACATGGGCGACAGCATGGAACCCTGAGGCACTCTACACAACAAAGAGACTGGGCCAGAGGAAAAAATTCCCTACACAACTCTTTGTGATCTCCCAGTGAGGAATGACTCGAACCATTTTAGAACGGTTCCAGACATTCCACAAATTTGACCCAGGCGTGCTAGCAACACCATGTGATCCACAGTGTCAAAAGCTGAAGAGAGATCAAGGAGAACCAGGATAGAACATCTCCTTTGATCTCTCGCCCTCAGAAGATCAATCAACAAAAGCAATGTTGTTCTCTAGCTCCCACAATAGACATCATACTTACCCTCTTAACATCACAAATAAGGTTGGGACACCTTTGGAACTAGTCTCACACTTTAAATACTTAGGGGTAACAGATGACCGTGCTTTGACTTATGTCTACCACATAGACAATACAGGTAAGGCAGTTAATATGCGCATAGGTCTTCTATACAGTCATAAAGATAGTCTGATCATGGAAGCTAGTCTGATCATGGAAGCTCTCACTCTAGTTATCCTTAGTTCAGTGGTCTCGCTAATGGACTACTGTCTGATAACCTATGGCTCTGCAACTGACATGGCACTCCACAGGATTATAGCGGCACTAAAGAAAACCTGCCACCTTGCAACTGGTTCAGCGAGATTCACACATACATGTGACTTGCATGTTCAGACAGACTGGCTCCAATTTGAAGGAAGGCTCAAATTCCAAACCTACCTGATGAATAAAAAAAATAGGTCTAGACGTGGTGCCCCCTAGAGTACGGAAGTTCCTCACCCAGCATGATAATAAGTGCTGCACCAGAAGAACTGATACTATGGTTTTCAAAATCCCACACTGTTATACCTCCCTAGGACAGAGTGCTTTCTCCCATCGAGCTCCATACTGGCTTAACTCCTTACCCACGGACATTTCTTCTGTAGCCACATTAGGCCTCCTTCAAACAAAAACTAAGCAACCATCTTGTTGCAAATTCCAGCTGAGACTGCTTTCACTAATCCCTTCACTCTTACAGGGGCTTGGTACTGTATACTCTCCTCCCAGGGCAACCCTTAGATGGCCCACAGTTTTTATACTTTTGGTTACTAATTTCCTTGGCCTTCCAAAGCAATTTCCCGCTAGTTATCCACTCCTCTAATATATCTCCCTCCAGTTCTCCCTATATCCCCCCAATTTTTATTCCTAAAGTTGTCTGCCACCTGAACCTGTTTACGCAACTTGTAACTTGCAACTTGGATACCAGCTCCCTAGCTGGTGCAGTGTTCATTGACCTCTCAAAGGCTTTCAACACTGTCTCCCATCCACTGCTGCTGAATGCACTCTGCCTCACTGGTCTCTCGGCTGGCCCCCCTGGCATGGTGTGCTAGCTATCTTGACACTCGATCCCAGTGTGTCAAGATTAATAGCACACTCTCTGACACCACGTCCCATTCTCTCTGGGGTCCCCAAGGCTCCATCCTGGGCCCCTTCTCTTCTCGCTGTATCTGAACACCCTGCCCAGTGCATGCTCTGGCAAAATTCTGCTGTATGCAGATGGCGCTGTCCTTTTGCCACCCACCGTAATCCCATCTCCCTACAGGACTCCCTACAGCAGTCTTTCAACAGTGCCGAGGCTTGGTTTAAGGAGCAGACTCATCATCAATCTTAAGAAACCAAAACTATGCTCTTTTCACACCCCAAAACAAAACTAGCAACCACCCACTCTATATCCTTCCAAGCACCAACCAACCACTGGAACAAGTCTGCTCCTACAAGTACCTTGGGGTTACCTTCGATTCAGCCCTCACATTTCACAACCACATCGATGCTCTAACATCCGCCACCAACACACGGCTTGGCATCCTATTCCACCATAAAACCTGCCTTCCACCAAATGCTCTCCGGCTAGCTGTTACATCGTCCGTTCTGTCCCTTGTAGACTATGGTCTACCAGTATACGGTGCTGCTGACATCACTGCACTCAACAAAATTCACCTAACCCTGAATAAAGCCTGCAGATTGATTTCTGGTGCCCCCAGGCTCACACACACCTGTCAGCTATATGTCGATGCTAACCTGCTTACCCTGGATGAACGGCTCTGATACCAGACCTGTCTCTCACCAAAACCCTACTCGGGCTCTCTCTGTAATGGCATCCATCCACCAGAGCCCTCCCACCATTGCAACATGGTCTTCCTACAAGACCACTTTAAAGGTCCCAGAACGAGAACCAGCCTGTGGCCAGAGGTCCTTCAGCTATAGAGCCCCAACCTGGTTTAACTCTCTCCCTGCCACCATCACCAATGCCATCACCATCTCCACATTCAAAACCGCACTTCGGAACCACATCTTCAGCACTCGTAACTGCTCCTGTCTCTGAACATAGCCTCCACCTCTTTCTCTTGACAATGCCCCCCGGGCAGCTCTCCACCCTACCATCCCCTCCACCACTTCCCTGTACACCATGCCTAGGTTTAACCTGGCCAGTGCCAGCTGTTTTCAATGTTTATCTACCAGAATGCTCACTTGATACCGACTTGTGTAATACCTGTTATCAATTACATGTACCCTGTACCCAATTGTATTTGTCTGACCACTATGTGACGTGGCACCTCTGGTGAATGCCTATTGATTTTTTGCAAATCTTTGCTATGTAACCGAAACGCAAAGTATGTCTTTATGTGATGAAGTACCTTTGGAAACGAGCCTCTGGCTCAAAGGTTGTAAACTGATTCTTAAATAAATAAATAAAATAAAAATATATCCTCTTCCCCCTTCCCCTTATGACAAAGCCCCTCTGGCTGATGTATTCCCCCTTCCCTATATAAGTCTTCCTAGCTATTATGTATGTCTTAGCCTGCCTTAACTAACTGTTACCTTTACTACCCCTCACTCTCTTGCTTCTAGTTGTATTTTTACATACATTGTACAATGCCAACTTGTAGTCTTGTTACCTTACTTGCCTAAGTTAAACATTGCATGCATAGTTTATTTCATATTTAATTCTTGCTGCTTAACAGCAATCACTTATGTTTACACTGTTTGTCTAACTCTGGTGTGGACCCTATGTAATGAGCTTGTTCTCAAAAGGTGTTAATCCGAGATCACAATAAATTAAAAATTAAAACTAAAATATCAACTTACCACCTCCACTTTATTTAGCTTTAACATGATGATCAATATGTATTTCAAAATAAATGGTGAACAGATTGTGAGTAGGTAGTCTTTTTCCTGTTATCTTTAAAAGGAAATAGCAAGTTGCATCATCATGGTGATGTACTTACAATTTCAGTCAGGAATGGAACACTGAGTAGACGCTCTTTTCGAGGTGCGATCAGGGAGGTTAAGTGACTTGCGCCACAGGGCTACACAGTACACAAGTGGTGATCACAGGATTCAAACCCAGATTTCATAAATATCTTAGTGTTCATTTAGACAGTACACTGACACATGCCAAACACATAAATCATGTAGTAAAAATAAAATAATATAAGACTGGTTCTGTTATACAGAAACAAAAATAATTGTAATCTGGAAACTCACAAGCTAGTCCCTCAGAGTCTGATACTCTCTGCCATAGATAAATAAGTGCCTGTCTATGCTATGGCTATGGACAGTGTACTGTCTAGACTAAGAACAGCATATAATTGAACATGTAGGATTGTAATGGATGCAGAGAGAGAGAGAGAGAGAGAGAGAGAGAGAGAGAGAGAGAGAGAGAGAGAGAGAGAGAGAGAGAGATGTCCACTATTGCATTTTCTACCAGCAGACTTGTTGGCTTCTCTTAGATTTTTGAATAATTTTGATAGTATTTGGTGTTGGAAAATTAGTAATGGTTAAAGCACTAGCAAACTGGATATGCTAATATCTAAATACTCAAAACTGTACAATGCCAGATCCATAATCAATCTGCAACTACAAATACCTAGCTGCCGTACAATATTGGATCAAAGATCCTTCAGGAATAGAGCAATAAAGACTTGAAACTCTCTTCCATTGAATGTAGTAAATTGGCATCAAATAGGACAAGTTAAGAATGGCTTAACACTGTACTTAAATGACCTTGTCAGATGCAATTGTTTTAATTAGAACTGGAATGTCCTTAACTATTTTATAACAACGAGGTATTGCCATAGTGCATACCATATATTGTATGTTTTATCTTATGTTGTACTGTAATTTTGACTGGATCACCTTTGAAAATAGACGATTGATGCATAAAGGTTATTCTCTATTAATAAAATTGAAAATTGATATTGATACTGTAGGTCTCCAAGTTCACAGCTCAGCGCTCTAACTTCTGGATTTTATTGTCTCCTTCTACCAACATTGATAATTGCTTGTACCAACAATGATTTTTTGAGAAAGAAAAAAAATTGACATTTACTTCTCAATTTTCTTTAAGAAGTTAACATTGATATTATAATGCAAAATAAAACAAAAGAATTAGGATACGAACCTTGTTATTTGTTTTGATATATAAACAGTATTACTATGTTTTACTATAAACAAAGTTTCATGGCATAAATTTAATCAAAAATGGCGTACTTATGTACTGTTCCACAAAAGTTTATTGTGGACACACAAATAAAAGAAAAATCTAATATTGTTAGATACATTTTAGTTTTATAGGAAGTAATAAACTGAAAGTAAAATAGCTCATACCTTACCTGATTTTACCACTAGGTTATGTTGCTGTATGATTGATAGCAGTGATCCCCATGAAGTGTAGAGGTCTCCTCCATTTAGATATGGCATTTGTATTAATCTCATTACTCCCGCACATTATATTTTGATACGTACTAACATTCTGCCAGCTCCATGATAAGTAACTAACAACTACTACCAGAATACAGACCGCAGTGATCATCAGCTAGTGAATGGGGCTGGGTGGGTATCCAACAAGGATCAGGTTTTAAAAAAAATGGAAAAGTGTAGCGCAAAGGTTTGTGCTGTACCTTGCCATTGCAGAGGGGGCAAAACATGCTATTCACAATCGCACCGCACTATCCAACTGTGAATAGACGCAGGCAGGGGCAGCGCTAACCCAAGAAAAGCAGTGGGAAACCCAGTAGCTCTGCCTCTACAGCCAGCCAGGAAAATAGCCCCACTGACAATAGCACTCATGTGCTAAAGTGATATTCATGAATGTAGCCATGCAAACGGTACTAATGACCATTAGTGTGCCCATTATGAGCTCATTTGCATGGCATTAGTGTGGCTATTGTGCACCCTCCCCAACAACCTATGACCCACGCAGTTGCATTCCCCGGTAGTCACCTACTTGACAGTAAGAGGAAATGGTTTCCATAGTGTAGTGTCCAACTCCACTCCCAGATCGCCTACCCAATGATAAAAAAAAAAAGTTCCATAGCGTAGGGTCCAACCCCAGTCCTCAATCACCCACCCAATGATAAAAAAAATATTTTCCATAGTGTAGTGTCCCACCCCAGTCCCCAATCACCCACCCAATGATAAAACATTTTTTCCATATTGTAGGGTCAATCACAGTCAAGGAGCCATACTGTATACAGTACATGCTCCTTGAGGGCTTAGTCATTGGCTAGCCACAGTGGTGTGAGGAGGGCTGTGCTGGTCACCAGCTGGAGGTCAGGTTGGTGGGGAGCAGGATGGTGGGTCACACTGGACAGGGTGGAGGGGTTGGGTGAGGGACCCTAGACTACCAGTGAATGGTAGTGTTCCTTTGGGGATGGTGATTGGTGACCAGGGAGGGACCACTACACTATGGAACATGGGGTTTTCATTACCATGTGGGAGATCAGAAACCAGGGAAGGACCCTATACTATAGAAAATATGTTATCATTTGGTGGGCAATCGGGGACTTGGGTTGGACACTACACTATGGAAAAAATGTTATCATCGGGTGGGCGAGCAGGAAATGGGATGGAACACTACACTATGGATCATTTTTTATCATCGGGTGGGCAATCAGGGACTGGGGTGGGACCCTGCACTATGGAAAATTATTTTTTATATTATCGGGTGGGTGATTTGGGACCGGGGATGGGGTGGGGGGCACAGTACCGCTGCCAACCACTAGGGTTGGGTGGATTACTGCCCGGCTTTTATGGGTGGTAATTTGCTCCATGCAAGTGACTTCACAAAGGACCATGCATGGAGCAACACCTTAGTGAATGGAATTGTGGGGATATGCAGGTCCCTTCCTTCTCATTTGCATTGCAGCCCACCTTCCAACTTTGCCTGGGCACAAAACCAGTTTGCTGTGCAAACTGGTCTTTGTGAATACCAACTCTGGGCAAAACCCAGTTTGCCACAGGCAAATTGGGCTTGCACCTGGACAATGTTTTGTGAATCTGGCCCATGGTCGTAATGAGGATGGTGTGAAGCTGGAGTGCAGAAACCCCTCTACAGGAGAAAAATGAAGTAATATTTTCACACCCTGAAACAGCAGCGGTTTGTTGCAGTTTTATCATCACTGGGCACACAAACTCATTTCCAGTATTAAACTACTTGCATCACAATAAAGAGGAAAGGTAGCAAGAAGCAAATGAAAACAATTACTCCATAGTTACTCCATGTCACTGCATACTGCTACTGTATACAGTATTTTACCAACTATAAATGATTGGTAAGAATTAAATTTGACGTATGTAATTATTTATGTACAATATATAGGTGGCATGCAAAGTGGGCATAGACCAAAACCAGTGCTACTCCCCCACACTATTAAATGCAGGAAATCACAGGAGTTTACTGCTGGTGGAAGTTTATTCAGCCAGAACAAGTAATATCCATAAAATAAAGGTATCCAAGAGGTTTCCAAAAGGTCTGTCAAAAAGGTTCATGACCCTGCACTTTTTCAAGAGACTGTATGACACTGCTAGCAGCTCTGTACTTATAGCTTTTTCTTAAAGGTACAAACAACACAGTAGCAAGGAACTAGGTGTGCAAAGAACAACAGCACGCAAAGCAGTTTAGAATATCTTATGTGCAATCATAAAAGTACAAGTGCTTTTTTAAAAAATATTTTTGCTCACAGTTAGTTCCAAAGAGCTTCTAACAGAATTTGCATCTACCTAGTGTGTGGCTAGGGAAGGAAATAGATACTAGCTTGCAGAAGTTATGAAAATTCCTGAGTAGGAACTTACATTACAACAGAATTCAGTCACATCAACACACTTCCATGTTGCTAGGTTACACATTATAAAGATGACTGCGGAATCACATCCCTTGAAGAAGGCACAGATCTTGCAGCATGATTGATGAGGAAATAAGTCTTTTCCACACCCCTCATTATTTTATATATTAACTCTGGGGGTGCATTCCTTGGAGAATGAGAAAACTACCAGCCACCCAAAAGTGTCAGAGCTGTGGTTACATCACCCTCTTCATGGGACATGGTTCCACAGTCACTGTTTTGATGGGATAGCATGTTGCTAACAACTAGGCTAGTAATTGGCTTCTGAGCTTATAACTCTAGGGAATACTGGCATTAAATAAATTCTTATGGCATTGAGCTCCCTATCAAATGGAATCAGATACATCCTTCTCACAGTCCACACATTTAAGTTCCCAATCTCAGTTCACTTTTATTCTAGCTACTAGGCTGGTAAACACAGAACAAATTAATTTGTTTAATTCTGATGGTGGGCATGGTAAAACCTTAGGGTATCTAGTGTCTAGTAGCTATATCCAAAAGATAGCTGACTCTATTTTACCAGAGCATAAATACAATGTTAATAAAAGCTACAACAAAATCTGGCCATAGCTGATAGGGCTGCAGCTGTGGAATTTGGGGTACAAATATTGTAAATTTGTTTCTTAACATTTGTACACCAAATTTTCAACATAGACTTATTGTGACCCTACCTCATGAGAAAATGCTCAACTCCTGGCTTTAAGGTGGTTTTGCCAAGGACTATGAAATCAGCTCTCAGGATGCTAAAAAGCACTTTGAGTGGGAGCTGAAAATCGACAGCTTTTACATTCATGAGGTGCTGTAAAGACATGGCTATGTTGAAAATTTGGGTAACACTATTGAATATTACCAAACATATGAGCCTGCGTTCACAAAATTCAATATAGGCTCAAAACATTGATGAGTTTTAATATTTTTAGACCAAATTTCCAACATAGCCCTCTTATGACCCACCTCATGAAGAAGCGCAGAGAAAAATTTGAACTCCTGCCCACAAGGTGATTTCATGCAGGGACCATGAAATCACCATTCGGGAAGTAAAAAAAAAAAAAACATTTTGGTCAGGATTTTTTTTCTCTTTATTTTATACTTGTAGGCATAATGAGCATGACTGCCCATTTTCATATGTGACAAGTTTACAAAAATACGAACTTACAAACTTTTATATACAAGTAACTAAACAACATAAATAACAGTTACACAAATACAAGCAATGTCATAAAAAACAGAATAATATTATTCCTGAAAACAATTGCTTTTTTTCATTATTCAAAAGCCAGGTATGTAACAACTTTTTAAAACTGTATAAAGATTGCTGATTTGTTAAATGATCATGAATTGAATTAAAATGAGTAGGAGCAGTGTACAGCAGTGATCTTTGGCCTACAGTTATTTTGAGGGAGGGTTACAAATTTCAATTTGTTTATGGAACGAGTCCCACAAAGATTTAATAATCTAGGAAAAAAAAGACAATATAGAAGAAGTAGTCAAGTTCAAGAATTGCCGTAATAAAAATAAAAAAGACTTAAAAAACTATTAAATAATGAAAAGCAACCCAAATTTCTGTATAAAATACATGAATGAGTCTGAAATGGTAATCCTGTTAGGAATCCTAGGATACATTATAAGTAACCCTGAATTTATTAAGAACAATATTTGAGGTAGCTGTATAAATATTAATCCCATAATCCATCACACTGAATAATAGACTATCAGTAAGTAACTTTCTGGAATCTTTAGTCAAAAACAAATGAATCCTATATAACATTCATAATCACTGATGTAAGATCTGATGGAGATAATCAATGTGAAATTCAAAAGATAGGTGGGAATCTAAAAAACACCAAGATATTTAAATGAATTAACCTGTTCAATTCTGTCACCATTAAGATCAACAACTGATGGTAAAAGTAGGGACAAAAGGGAACCCATCCTGGGCCCAGTGAAAACCATTAATTTAGTCTTTTTTAAAAAATTACAGTTGTCACATTCATGAGGTGCTGTAAAGATATGGCTATAGTGTAAATCTGAGGTAAAAACATTGACAATTACCAAAGTTATGCGGCTGCATTCGCAAAATTCAATGTAGGCTCATAACTTTATTGTTTTTTAATATGTTTGCATCAAATTTTCAACATATCCTTCTTATGATCCCACCTCATGAACAGGAACTGGAACAGAGAATATGTTCTGCTCCTGCACGAAAGGTGATTTCATGTAGGGACCACAACATTACCCTTTGGGAGAGATTTACCTAACGACAGTGACATTGTTCTTGAGGTAGGGTCCCAACAAAGGCATGATAAAAATGTGGGCCAAAAATATGTAAACATGCCCAAGATATGCCTCTAAGTTCAAAACACCATTGTAATACAATGAACAACATACCTGTTGTTTTAGTTTCTGGTCTGGCTTTGAAGAGTGAATATGTGTCTGCAGTCCAGAAAGGATTATGGCTTTAGATGCCTGATGGGTAAGTAAGGGCTTGGGGGGTGGTGTTTACTGAGTGGGATGATTGGGTGGGGGATCAGAAATGGAGCAAAAGACATTGATAGATGGTTTTCTTGTTACAGGTTAAAACAAAATAAAAAAACAGGAGCAAAATGCCAATCACGACACTGGGAGATGGGCACCCCATTGTCACTGTTATGTTTCTTTGGGGTGTGGTGGTGGGTGTTGAAAGGAGGGTGGGTGGGATTTGGAAAGGAAATAAAATAATAATAAATAATTGTACATGCACGAGGTGGGGTGAGGATTCCTGCATCAGGATTGGGCACCCTCAGTGCCACTTTTATGTTTCTTGGGGGAGTGGATTGGTGGGTGCTGAAAGGGAGGTTTGGGTGGGTGGATACTATAAAAATATATGGGAGAAAAAAGAAGCACAACTGTACATGCGCTGTAGTGGATGCGGGGAGTTTTTGATTGGGACACAGGGGAACTGGGCACCCCAGTGTCACTATTATGTTTCTTGGGGGATGGGGGTCCTGAGAGGAAGGTTTGGGGAGGGGGTTATGTATTTCAGTGGTCATGGACCACCAAAAGTAAAAAAAAAACAGACTGTGAGAGTGTGGAGTGTTCCGAAATGGAGGCAACTTTTTTTATCACTCCAGCATGTTGCTTGTTCGCAAGGAATACAGGAGTCCTTTTTCTCAAAGCAAGAGGTGTGCAGGTCTCCATCCACTGCAGCCCTAAAAAGGACACAATTTCAAACCTGTCAAATAGGCCTGTAACAACTAAGGCCTATGAATTAAACATACAGAAGGACTCTGTTTGGGACAGAAAGGTTTTCTGATTCATTGCCACTTTCTCAATACCAGTGAATGACTCTATATAAAAGGTACTCAGCCGAGACTGTGCAACATGGGTCAATAAAGTGGAGACCAGATTTTTTTCACTGTATGACATATAGGCATCTGCTATGCACTCCCTGAATTAACTTTTGGTGTGCAAAATATAGAAGCCACCACAGGTGCATAGACCAAGGTAGACTGCATGTATCTTGTCAAAGTTAATGAGCCTTTTGATGGTAAGAGGTTTGCTGTGCTGGGATTCAGAAACTTAACAGTAGCTATGACCACATCACAATATTTGCAGCTCCCACAATAATGTGTTCCAGGTGGTAGTGTTGGCATCCAGGTCTTTTTGTTTTCACATGGTTGCAGGCTGTGTGTAACCACATCCCCAGTATTCCATGATCTATCATAAACCATGCTTCATGGTTGTGCAACGTATTCTGAGAGTTTGTGTTCTATTTGGAGGATGCCTCAAAGTTCCCTTTAAATTACTTCCACCTGTGTAGCCCCAGTGCTGCATGAGGTGACAAAGATCATTCTAGAGTTGTTATAGTGGTATCAATTTGTTGTGGGGTAAGCAAGGTATCTCTGTCAGTATTTCTTGCCCTCTGATAAACCCCTTCACGATCAGCTCTGCCGGAACCCCACTGTGAAACCTTTTCCTAAAGCTCTAGTGACCTGGTTTCAAAGGCAGCCTCTGCGTTGCATGTGTGGCATACCCTCAGAGTCTTGCTAGTTGGTATGTTTCTGATGATGTGGTAGGAGTGGCATGAATAGGACAGAAGTAAGGCATTCTGGTCTGTGGGCTTATGGATAGATTTTTATTGATACCCACTTCAGTTTTTATGATCCAATATATAGAAAGGAAATTGCTTCCTTAATGTGATTTACTGCAGACCTGAGATTCTTGTTAGTGTTTTCCAAGTGCAGTATTCCATAAAAGAAAAAAGTTCTGCATCGCTCTTCCAACACATCATCAGTATGTTATTTATATAATGTCTCCATAGCACAGTCAAGGACAAAAAAAAGGTTAACAGCAGCACTGTATACAACATTTTCCTCCCAGAGACAGAGGTATAAATTTGCAAAGTTTGGGCATTGTGGTACCACTGGCCTAGAGGAAAAAGTAACTAAGAAACAAGAAGGCATTACACAGCATACAAACTGTGTTATTCTTAACAGAAATTATATTGGTAGATTAAAGGTGGGCCTTAAATTAAAGTAGTGCCCCAGGGCATCCAGGCCCTCTCCATGGGGCATGTTAGTATAGAGGGACTCCACATCATGTGTGACTAAAATATATGTCCGCTCAATGTGGATGTTCCTCTTAGATACATAGACATGGAAACATAGAAACTGCCAGCAGATAAGGACCACCTGGCCCATCTAGTCAGCCAATAAGCCCTTGTACTGTATTACTGCTTCCAACCCACTTTTGCTGTATCTCTATGGTTCCCCTATGCCTGTCCCAAGCATGCTGAATCCATCCACAGTGCTCGCTCCTACCACCTCCTGAGGTGGACCATTTCATGCGTCCATCACCCGCTCTGTGAAGAAGAACTTCCTCACATTACCTCTTAACTTTCCACCTTCCAATTTCATGTCATGCCCCTTCATTCTTGTGCTCCACCTATATTGAAAAATGTCTCCCACCTGCACCTTGTTTATACCTTTGAGGTACTTGAATGTTTCTATCATGTCCCCTCTTTCCCTCCTCTCTTCCAATGAGTACATGTTGAGGTCTCTTAATATTACCTCAAAAGTCATGCATTGTTAGCCCTGTATCATCTTAGTTGCTCTTCTCTGGACTGTCTCCAGCCTGTTAATGTCTTTATGAAGGTCTGGCCTCCAGAACTGCACACACTACTCCATGTGAGGTGTGACCATGTTTTTTTATAATGGCATCACTACCACAGTCCTTCTGCTGGTGATACCCCTGCCTGTGCACCCCAGCATGCCACTAGCCCTCACAGCTGCCTTAGCACTCTGCTTTGTCATTTTCAGGTCATCTGAAATAATAACCCCCAGGTCCATTTCCTCCTTTGTGACTGTCAGTAACCCCCTCCATCCTGTAGCTTTCCCCAGGGTTTCTGTGTCCCAGGTGCATAATTGTCCACATTTTTGAATTAAACTTCAGTTGTCAGTCATCAGACCATTTTTCAAACTTCCCAAGGGCCCTCCTCATTTTCCCCACCCCCTTTGGGGTATCCACTCTGTTACAGATCTTGGTGTCATCTGCAACCAGGCAGACCTTTCCATCCAGCCCTTCTGCAATGTTGCTAATAAAGACATTGAACAGGACTGGCCCCAGGAGCAATCCCTGAGGCACCTCACTGGTCACCCCCTCTCTCCAGACTGCACTCCATTTACCACCACCCTCTGCCTTCTATCTGTAAGCCAGTTTCTAACCCCGTTTACCACCCCATACCCCATGCCCAGCCTACCCAGCTTGTTTATCAGCTTCTTATGTGGGATGGTGTCAAAGGCTTTGTTGAAATCAAGGTAAGTGAAGTCCACTGCACCACCATGATTTACTTCCTTTGTCACCCAATCTAATAAATCAGCCAGATTTGTATGACATGACCTTCCTGCTGTGAATCCACATTGCCTATGGTCCTGGGCTCTGATGGCTTCTAGATGCCCTACTATCCTTTCTTTAAGCAATGACTCCATGATCTTCCCTACTACCGAGGTGAGACTGACCGGCCTATTGTTCCCCACCTCCTCCCTGCTGCTGTATTTGTGTAGAGGGACCACAAGAGCCCTCCTCTGATCCTCTGGTACCACCCCTGTGTTGAATGGTACTGGCACATCTTGAGTGCCAGTGCCTCCATAGAGCCCTGGACGTACAATGTCAGGTTGCTTAAGAAGGGATGAATATAGAAGTCCACATACTGGGAAAGGGGTTCAGTCAGAATTTTAATACCTGGAATTATTGGGCAACCACAGGGGACACTTGTATCTTATGCACTTTGGGTAGCAGGTACATGGCAGATTACAAAGGATAGTCTGTACTCGGTCACTATAAGCCAAATGATCCAAAATTAAATTAATGTTTATTACCCATATTGTCATAAACTAAAGCAATGCAAAACCTGCTGTACATTTTTATCCCTTCTTCCTCCCCTTACACACTAAAAATTACATCTGCCACTTCATTAGATTCTACAAAACCCTACCTCACTTATTAGTGGGTGGTTGCCATCTCTTTGTGCATACAAGTGTGTTTCTGATAGTGTTTCCATGTACATATGTGTTACTGTCTCACAGTATGCATGTGTGTTAGTGTCTCATAGTGTGTTTAAAGAAGTCAGACATGTTTCTATAGTGGCCACATACCACTGGAACACCACTGTTCCTTGCACATAAAGAGGTGGCACTAGTTTTTTGTCCAACTACTTTTGATAAGTCTCTCACTCTGGCTCCCTCAGGTCCTCCACCTCTCCCTTCTCTCAGTTCAGCCATGCTCCACTAAAATGGATGAGCAAGCTTTTTCCTATTTTGCCCCTAGGTTTTGGAACTCACTCCCCCTTCATGTTAAGAACTCCTCATCTCATCTTACTTTTAAGCAGGCTCTTTTCCCCACCCTAATGCTCTTGGTACCTGTGACTGCACTTTATATTTTTGTGTCTCTCTGCTTGCTCACCAGCTTGCTCTCATGTCCATTTCTGTTATTCCTAATGTGAATGTGGGTCTACATGTCTCTTATCACCACTATTTAAGACATGTGACTTGTTTACCTGGCTATTATGCAATAATTGTATTACTGCTCTATCTTGTATTATTATTGCTGTTATCCCAATGCTGTTCAATTCTGCTGATGTTATTGCTGTTTTATTTTTTGTCCTGACAGTTATCTTTGCCTTATGTACCCGATTGTTGTCTTTGCTGTATTATTTTAAACTGTACTCTCCCTGGTCGTGCCTGAAAATAGGCTTTTTTTTTTTGCCTAGTGCACTTACCTGGTCATCAAAAGCTAATAAATAAATAAAGAAATGTATGTCTCTGGATAACTGGAAAAAATATTCATGTACATTTTTCATTACCTCTGCCTTACAACTATACAGTATTGTGCCACCAGAGTTCCTGAAATTTTAACATGTATAGTATAATAAATAACACATTGATTGGAAATGTTTACCATAAGATGCATTATTGTGTATTTCCCTGCATACCTACCCAATTAAAACTGTATACCTCTGTAATTACAGCTTTATAGAGTGCCGCAGAGAAAAAAACATCTGTAGAAATACTGTATGTTCCATGGACCACAATAAGGGAACAACCAATTAAGTCAATTAACAAAGCAATAATACTAATTAATGAATAAAACTTCCATGCCAATTAACACACTTTCAAAAAGTCTCTCAAACCTGTCCCATAGACTCACAAAATTGAGAAGGTGCAGAGGAAAGTGACAAAAGTGGTTAAAGGTTTGGAGAACATGGGCTATGAAAACCATCTGAGAGAACTGATACTGTTTTTATGCAAAAAAGGATGATCGGAGGGGACATGATCATAGTCTTCAAATACCTGAAAGGGAGATCACCATCAGACCAAATGCAACTATTTGCGATACATGAAGAAGAAAGGAAAAGGAGGACACACAATGTCATTGAAAGGAACAAGATTTACAGGAAACAACTGGAGGAATTACTTTGCAGTAGGACCTTGGAATAAACTTCTAGAGCAGGGTGGCATCAGCTGATAATGTAATAATCTACAAATTGAGACATGACAACCACTTTTGTGAAAAATTGGTGATGGGTAGCCTACCTGGTGGCGCAGAGGGCTGAGACACTTAACAACTTACCTCTCCCACACTGTTGACCTGAGTTCAGGAATGAGCTTAGGCTGCTGGGGGTCAGTCTGGGTGGACAGCTAGAAGTAGGATTGAGCAGCCATCAGGAAGCTCTCCTCTATTGGATCAGGGAGGTTGGTCTTCCCAGCACCTGGCTGCCACTGAGTGGAGGCTTGGTGGTAGTGCCACGCAGATGGGGAACCAGGCACTAGGCAATGATGGGTGGAGCAGAGCTGCTGGTTCTTGTGCTCATGTGTGACTGAGTTTTCTGAGGCCCCAGGAAGTAGTTAGAGCCGGAAAAAAGCTGAAGAGAAAAGGTCGGGCATGGTGAGCGCATATGATGCCCACTGTCTACACCTCCACCAGCCATGTCACGGGATGGCCTGTGGTGAGGAAATAGATTTTGTCCTTGGGGGGATGGACCTCCCTCTCCTGACCCTGCCACAAGGGAAAATCTGTCAGGGTACTCTCGCTGCTGGTGTTCTGGGAAAATAATGGACAGTGGAGCAGAGTGACAGCCATCAGATGGGAGCATCCCTTGCCATGGCCCTGGGGGAAACAACAGAGTATGGAAAGAAAAGAAATTGTGATTGCTTATTCCTACTGAGCTTGTGGGAGGGGAGGAACTTGATATGCCAATGGTCTTACTTAATTCCTTGAGATTTAGTCATTATGCACTACATGCATGGACATACACATGTACAGACAATAAACACTGTATGTAAGAATGACATAGTAGGCACTTTATTGATAGATACAGAAATCTGTTAAGGATGCTAATAATGTAAGGAATGCTGATATGTTATCTTTTTTTTTTATTTAGTTGTTTAACCAGGAGCAGCACGCTAAATTGAAAGCTTTTTTACAGGTGTGACCTGGGAGCACAGGGAAGTTAAGTGACTTGCTCAGGGTCACACAGTATGCAAGTGGAAGCCATGGGATTCAAACCCAGGTCTGGTCTGCTGGATGTCACCAGATTTTCAGCTCAGAGGCTTAAACCACTGAGCTATACTGCCTCTTTGGTGATGCTAGAAGCATAACATTGAAATATGACATCCTGAAAGATGTTCATAAACAGACTGGTGCAGACTATCCAGTAAGACCAAGGTTCAAAAAAAGATGGGGATTATTGGGGGGAAGGGGTGGCCAGGGGAAGAAGAACTGAGCATCCCCATGACAGCTCCCTTCCTTGGAGAGGGGATGACAGCATCCAGCTGATTGTCTGCTGCTTGGAGGAATTCAGTCAGCAGCACAGTAGGTTCGCACATGGAGAGCGAACAGCTGCAATCACTCCTCCAAACTGCAGAATCTATGCCAGGAACAAACCAGCCAATAGAAGAAAAGCAAATCTGGCACCGGAAAATGCAAATGAAAAAATATTGGCTTTACTGTAGAAATTGCCAGAGTACTATTCAGCTCATTGGACAAAACAGTTCCTCTACCAGTTTCGCTCAGAGAGCCTTATCAAGAGGATCTGACTCCCCCACACAGAATATCATTTAAAAGGATACAGATTTAAAGACACAAGTACACAATTATGAATATATCACTAAATCTATGATGCAGGGTTCCTTCTAGCAACAACAAACTAATATTCAATAATATTTGTTAACCTAATATAAACATACAAACCTTAAATAGTGCAATAAACATATTATACAATGCTTAAAATAGTTATGATAGTTTATACAATGCAACAATTAATAACCAACTAAAAATATATATAGTTTACTGTTCCTATGGTGTTGCAAGAAGCAGCAGTGGGAGGATCTTGCGAACAGCATATTTTGAATTTCTACAGGAATTGACAATGAAATCCAAAAAGTACTAGACCAAGGGTTCAACCTAAAAAGAAGCAAACAACATGATATTAGAATACATGCCATAATAGGGTGTAAGTAGAAATACTAATAATCACCCATCAGCTTATCATATAACATGTGCATGCTCACGTTAAAAAAGGGGAAACAAAACAGTGTGCCAATAGGCTTAGAAAATTATCTTTCTTCTTGTTTTTCTTGATAAGTGGCAACAAATCTATCTTATCATTAAGGCCTGATCTTTTCAGGCCCCTGAGGGTGTATATCCAGAATGCTTCCCTCTCAAGAAGCTTAGCATCTATATCATCTCCTCTGGGTCTCAGGGTAACATATCCGAGTCCACAAAACTTAAATATGTGTCCAGGGGTATTGTTTTCAGGTCTGTTACCATGTGCATAATTGCCAGTACCATTATTGTTCAGACAATGTATGGCCAAAGCATTAGTAGTGTCACCAGAGATAATACTTCTAAGGTGTTCACCAATCCTATTTTTCAAGGGTCTAGTAGTTTTCCTATGTAGAATGAACCACATGTACATGTAGCTAGGTACACTACATTGCCAGTAATGCAACTGATGAATTCACTGATAATAAAAACCTTTGTGGCATTCAAAGTAGTGAATGTCTGGCTCTTAATAATCGATTTGCTAAATTTACAGTTACCACAAGGGAATGCAACCACTGGGTGTGTGGGTAACCAAGTGGAATCCATTGGTGGATTTTTCTTTTGAAAACTGTGGACCAATTTATCTTTTAAATTAGTACCCCTCCTGCATGCCATCCATGGTGGCCTAAGTGTACTTTCTCTCTGGAGAGGATCAGTTCTAAGAATGTCTCAATTGGCCCTAATAACAACCCCCCTATCTCACCTGACTCTCTATAAAATGCAGTGACAAAGTTATGTCTATCTGATTCTTTGTTGAGCGCATGCTGTGACCTGAATACTTCATCCCTTTGTGTATTTAATACCTGTGTAAATGCACCTTCCACAACAGTGCTACTGTAACCCATATGTATGAACATATCTCAAATGTCAGAACTCTATATGATAAAATCAACATCAGAGCTGCAGTTCTTATGTGCGCTCGATAACTGGGCTTTAGGGATATTATTAATCAGGTGTCGAGGATGGCAGATGGATGCCAGGAGGAGTGAGTTCCTGTCAATTTCTTTTTGAAATAGAGTGGAATCTATACCCCTGTCGGTTCTTTTTGTTATTTTAAGGTCTGAACGGTTACAGTGTTTTTATCACCGTGCACTGTGCATTTCAAATTGGGGTTACTTGACTCCAGATATTCCACCAAATTCCTTAAATCCTCTTGGGCATCGCACAATACCAGAAAGTTGTCATAAAAAAAATGATGCCAGAGGTCAATCTTATGTTAAAAAGGATTGACCTCAGCATCATAACAAACATATTCTACCAGTGACTAAGATAGAGGTTGGCATAATTGGGTGCAAAGGTTGCACCCATTGCCATCCACTTGATTTGTAGATAATAATTATCCTGGAACAGAAAATATTTTTTCTTTAGTACAATTTCAGAGCAATTAATCAAATACTGTTTTTACTCTCATTAAGAATGTCAACACCATCGAGCCAGTAGTTTAATGCTTCTGATCCCCCCTTCATGGGGGATATTGTTGTACAGAGATGTGATGTTGAGTGAGATTAAAAGCCAGTCTCTCTACACCTCTGGATTATGTAGAACATCCAGCATATCAAATGTGTCTTTCACATATGATCTGAGATTTTGTGCAAGCCCCTTAATGTGGGCATCCACAGAAATGGAAATGGGTTCTGTGAGGGAACTAATTCCAGCCAAAATTGGGCACCCTGGTGGAGTTTCCAAGTCCTTATGGATTTTAGGTAGTACATAAACACTAGCCTTAATGGGATGAGGGACTGTCAAGAAGTCATACTCATTTTTTTGTTATATAGCCCTCAAGTAATGAATCATGAAGGAAGGTACATATTTCTGTCTTAAAAATACTAGTGGGGTCTTGTCTTAGCCTTTTGTAAAATGAACTGTCACTAAGTTGCCTCTTGATCTCCTGCACATACTTGTCAGTTGACATGATGACCACTGCAACCCTTTTAGCTGTGGGTTTAATAACTGTCTGGCTTTTGTTCTAATTTCTTAAGTGCTTGTGCTTTTACTGTACTAATGTTAACATAGTTGGGCCTAACCTCCATGTATGATTTCATCAAACTGGGTCACACAGGCCCATTCAAAACCCCAAACTGTATCATTATATGGGGAGCTAAAAGAAGACAGTGGCTAAAAGGTGGTATCACCGCTTTGTGTGGTGTTAATGGTTTCATGTAAGTCTCCCTGGGGGAGTTATCAACATGGCCCCTACACATTTTTGTTTTTCAAAGAAGGCTTTTAAGTTCTAACCGTATGACCGAGACTTGGACCACTCAGTACCATGACTGGGATCTGGCAATCCTGGGGTAAAACATTTACAGGAAAGACCAGGGGGGTTGGGAGAGAGGATGGAGTAGCAATCTATGTGAGGGAATGGATCAGATGTACAAGGGATAAGGGGTAGAAGGGAGGACAGAGATACTATGGATGCAGTTTCTGGATTCCAAGGGTAGTAAGCTGAGGCTGGGGGTGGTGTATAGATCACCAGCCCAATCAGTGGAACTGAACAAGAAGTAAGCAGAGCAAATAAGGAGAGTGTGTAGAAATGGGAATGTGGTGATTGTGGGGGATTTCAATCTGCCAGGGGTAGATTGGAACACCCCGCCACCTCCAGTGCCAGGAAGCAGGTGCTCCTGGATATGATTCAGGATGGTCTCCTAGCACAGCTGGTCAGTGGGCTAATAACTAGGTAACATTTATGAACCCGGTGCTGTCAAATGGAGAAGCAGTGTGTTGAAATAAGGGTGTAAGATCCACTAGCTGGTAGTGACCACCAAACAGTGTGGTTCACTCTCTAGTTGGGTAGGGAGTCTGGAGGCACAGTAACAAAGGCAGTGCATTTTAGGAGGGTGAACTTTGGGAGGATGAGAGAAATACTGCAAGGCAGACATCTGGGTACTAGGTCAGAGATGAATGCACAGCAAAAGTGGAAAATTATTAAAACTGGGCTAACAGAGGCTACAGAAGCTTGCACAAGGACTAGGAGCAAGAAGTACATAGCCAGGAAACCATGCTGGCTGAACAGAGAAGTGTTGGAGGGGGTGAGGGCCAAGAGATCTGCGTACCAGAAGTTCAAGAGAATGGGGAAAGAAGAGGGCAGGGAGGTTTATATGAGTTGGTCCAAAGAGGTGACCAAGCGAGTGAGAGTAGCCAAGGCCTCCAGGGAGCTAAGGTTAGCACAGGGCATCAAGGGAGGGGAGAAGGACTTTTTTAGATATGTCAGGGAAAAGAGGAAGTGCAGAGACCATATAGTGAAGATAAAGTGGGGAGAGGAGCAGGTGCAAAAGAGAGAGGAACAAGCAGAAGTACTAAATGAATACTTTTGCTCCATTTTCATGAAGGATTAGGATGGTTCACTACTACCGTGGACTGTGAAGGTGGGGGTGGGCGGAGGAGATGACAGATGGAATGATCGAGAAGAATAGATTACTAGAGGGTCTGAGGGCATTAAGAATGGACAAGGCACCAGATCCTGATGGCATCCACCCCAGGGTGCTGAGGGAGATAGCGAAGGTGTTGGCCGTGCCACTGGTAGGCCTGTTCAGCACCTTCCTGGACACAGGATGGGTGCCTCAGGACTGAAGGGTGGTCCATGTAGTGCACATACACAAGAGTGGCCCTAGGGATGAGCCAGGAAATTTTCGGCCTGTCAGTGTCACTTCCATAGTGGGTCAACTTATGGAAATGTTACTGAAAGAGAGGCTGGTGTCATTCCTCAAGGGTAATGACCTCTAGGATGGCAGCAGCATGAGTTCATCTTGGGGAGGCCTTATTAGACCAGTCTAATAGAATATTATGACTGGGTAACAAGAGATCTGGATATGGGTGATGCTGTAGATGTTCTGTACTTGGACTTCAGCAACGCCTTTAATTCAGTGCCTCATGGGAGGCTGGGGGAGAAGCTCACTGCTGCAGGAGTGGGGACAAAGCCAACAAACTGGATAAGAAACTTGCTGCAGTGGAGGCTGCAATGAGTAGTAGTAGTGGGAGGGAAGTAGTGAACACCTAGAATGGTGACGAGCGGTGTGCCGCAGGGCTCGGTGCTGGGCTCAGTGCTGTTTGGGTTCTTTATCTCAGATATTGCACATGGAGTTGGGAGCAGAGTTAGTCTTTTCACAGATGATACCAAAATGGGGGCAGTGCTGGATGAAGAAGATGGAAGGAAACAACTACAAGGCAACCTAACCAAACTGGAGGTATGGTTGGAAAAGTGGTAGCTGGTATTCAATGTGAAAAAGTGCAAGGTTATGTAGTTCAGGGCAAAGAACCCAAGGAGGGACTATTGGTTGGGAGAGGTGAGGCTGGGGATCACTGAGGAAGAGAAGGACCTAGGGGTGTTGATAACAGGGAGCAAGAACAATTCTATCCAATGCAGGAAAGCAGCAGCTAAGGTTAACAGGATGCTGGGCTGTATCGCAAGGGGTTTCTTGTCCAGGCATAGGGAGGTGGTCCTGCCCCTCTACAGATCTGGTCAGGCTACACTTGGAGTACTGTGTACAGTACTAACAGCCATATCTGAAGAGGAATATTAATTTACTGGAAGGTGTGCAATGGAGGGCAACAAAAATGTTACAATGGATGGAGGGCAAGGCCTACAAGGACAGGCTGAATGAGCTAAATATGTACACAATGGAGGAGAGGAGGGATAGGGGAGATATGATTAAAACGTTCAAGTATTTCAGGGGAATCAACAAGTTAGCACTGAAGCAGTGTTTAAACTGAAGAAGGGTAGGGACACGAGGGGGCACAGTCTAAGATTGGAGGATGGAAGATTTAGGAGAGAGATGAGGAGGCACTACTTCATGGAGAGGGTGGTGACTAAATAGAATGTTCTACCAGAGGGGGTGGTATCATGTAACACAGTAGGAGGTTTTAAGAGGGCATGGAACAGAGCAAGAGGGAGGGTCTGGGTGGAGGTGGCTGAGGCCATTATGGGAATGACAGATGGGAAGGGGTTGTTGCAGCTCTATTCTAGGGGGCTAGCTGCATACTCAGGAAGACATTGCGAGATGGGTGGTGTGTTTCTGTCAACAGATTTGTATGTTTTTTTGTTTGTAAGTTCCTGGTAAAATGATGAAAGTCGATATATAACTCAAAAGGGTTCACGTCCCTGGTTGGTATGAAAGAGAGTCCCTTCTGTAACAGTTTAAAGTGATTTTTGGTTAAAGATATCCCAGAAATGTTTACCACTATATCCTCTTTTGGTATTAATCTTCTTTCCTTATTGGCTGTCGAGTATTTGTGCCTTTTGGCACCCCTCCTTGTCCTCTTCCTCTTGTGTTCAGGTGCAGAATCTGTTGTAATGTCCTCTTCTCATTCTGTGGTTGAGGGGTCTGGAAAAGTACTTGATGATCTTGTATCATCTATGACTGTTCCAAGTTGCTGTATGTTGCTGTTCTAAAAAAATCTCGTCAGCATTATCACAATCACTGGATGATGCATAATAATGTGATAATTGGTGCCTATTTCTAAGTATAGAATGGGCCCCTGTAAATGGTTAGGGATCAGCTGTATGAGTTGGCTCAGTATGTTCATTGCATGCTTTATTATGGCCACATCTGTTGTATGGGGGTCTGCTATTAAAGGACTCTATTCCATGTAAAGACTCTATTATGGATGTGATCTTATTTATCTCTCTCAAATTTCTTGAGTTTCCTCTTTTTAATTTTGTTTTCCTCTTTTACTATTGTATCCTTAAGTTTTTCATTTGGTGTCTTCAGCTCAGGATGATCCTTAAATCTAAGCACAATTTCTTCCTTCTTCTAGACAAAATAGCGGATTGCTGTCTCAAATAATCTTTAACAACAGCTTCTACAAATCCTTCTGATCCTATTTGTAAGCCCTTATTCCAATCCACCACAAAATCATTCAAGACCATACCCTGGAGTTTTCAAAACCCTGAGCCCCCGAGGTGTTCTCCTCACCTTCAAATAAGCCTCCAAGGAGATTCTGTTTCAATAATGTCTACTTCCTTTTAAAGTGGCCCGCTCGAGTTGTACAACTTCAGTTTTAATATTGTCAGTTTCTGTGACCTCTGATACTGTTGTTGCGGTCCCTTCATTTAAAATGCTGCTCTCACCTTGGGGTTCTAAAAACAATTCTACCTTCCCTGCTGTCTCAAAGATCTGTATGGCTCATGAGCCCAAGGCATCCCCTGTTAACAGCCCTTGAAAGTTAATGTTATTTGTCATACCTCAATTTTTAGGGGAATGTTACATCTTGTGTTGTGTCCTGCGATGTTCAGTAATGTAAATACCAGACAGGAAAACTGCAGCCATTCCATCATAGTGTTGTTGCGTTATGTCCTAAATTCAAAAAAGCACATTGACTGGTACAATATTAATACAATTAAGATGTTACCAGAACATTTCACCAACTATCCAGCCGGAACAAAGATTTTCCTCTCCAGTGAAAGAAAGAGCTCAACACCACTTCACACTGCTTCACAAAGTTCCCTGAAGCAGTGGTAGTTCAATTGTAAAGGCAGTCCCACAACCAAACATGCTGTAGCAATAGCTTCTTAAATGTATAAGTGCGTAGAATGCCAAACCTTGATTGCAGTGAGCTGGAGAACCAAACGAACAAGAGCAACTGCAATCCTCACTCCAAACTGAAGAACCTGTGCCAGGAACAAGCCAGATGATAAAAGAAAAGCAAATCCAGCACTTGAAAATCTGGGTGAAAAAATAATTGGTTTATTGATGAAATTGCCAATTAATAACAAACTAAAAAAATACATAATTATGATGTTGTTTGCTTCTTTTTAAGGAGCATCCTTTGGTGTAGCACTTGTTGGATTTCATTGGCAATTCCTGTGGAAATTCAAAATATGCTGTTTGCAAGATCCTCCCACTATTAATTTGAAGTGAGTAACTCACGGAGCTCTTGACCCCTGTGGAATACTTCTGGGGTATATCTCCTGATAATTAGGTGGCCTGCTGTGAGCAGGGCAACTAGACTGTAGTTGAGAGATAGGAAAGGAGCTGTGAGGGATAGGGGTGAATGTTACATTTGCCCTGTAAAAACAACTCTTGATCTGTGTTATTTATTTTATTGAAGCACTTGTATGTGTCTCTTTGAGCCCTACCACCTTATAATCAGGAAGTAGGAAGGGAGCGTTTGTAGTCCAGTGGAGCCAAGCTGGACTATAAAATTGCTAGCTGATCTAATTTTAACTAACAGCCTGTGCCTCAGCCTCAGTTGAGAGGTTAACGCACATTGTAGTACTATTTAAACATTTTGAGGCACAAAAGTAATTTTATTTGGAGTGAGTAACTCATGGAGCTGTTGACCCCTGTGGAATACATCTGGGGTATATTGCCTCCTAAATAGCTGGCCTGCTGCAAATGGGGTGACTAGACTGTGACTGAGAGATAGGAGAGGAGCTATAAGGGATAGGGGTGAGCATTACATTTGCCCTGTAAAAACAATGCTTGATCTGTGTTATTTATTTTATTGAAGCACTTGTATTTGTCTATTGGAGCCCTACCACCTGATATTCAGGAAGTAGGAAGGGAGTGTTTGTAGTCCAGTGGAGTCAAGCTGGACTACAAAATTTCTAGCTGATCTATTTTTAACTTACAACCTATGCCTCAGCCTCGGATGAGAGGTTAACGCGCGTTGTAGCGCTATTTAAACATTTTGAGACACAAAAGTAATTTTATTTGGAGCGAGTAACTCACGGAGCTGTTGACCCTGGTGGAATACTTCTGGGGTATATCTCCTCCTAAATAGCCGGCCTGCTGTGAGCAGGGCGAGCACGGGTAGGGCACGCATCACCACGGGTGCAGAGACATGTGTGTTTGGTGCATGTCGGCTGTGTCATCTGGGGAAGATGGGGACAGTGGGCCATACATTTACATCAGCAAAAGAAAACTTTATAATACAAAGGTAGGCCCTTTTATCTCACTGTTACCTCTCTATCAAGTGTAAAGCACTAAGCACTACTTTCATAAAATGGAAGCCATGATCATGTCCATGGAATGTCTCATGTTTATTGAGGGTAACACTATAGAGGACTTTATACTGTATGTGATAAATGTGCCTTAATTGAGGTCATACATAAAGAAATAGCATCCCTACAAAATAGAGTACAAATTCATCAGGATATTGCTAAATTAGAATGCTTTATAGAGTCTGCTGAGCTAAACAATATGGGTAAGTCTTTGTCTCCAGTAACTGACTCAGAAGATTCAGAAGTTATTGCTATACCAGGAACCAGTGGCACGAATACTACCAGTGCAGATGAGGAATGGTGCAGAGTCCAGAAAGACACCAAAAAAGGCAGGATTAACATAAGAGGCCTTTGTCCACTAGACTTACAAAATAAGTTTGAAATCCTGAAGGAAGATAAACATCTTGATACAGAATATGAAGCTTTAGATTACACCCCGCACAAGGCTAGTAATCTAATATTAGAGATAGTGGTGCCTCCTAGAGATTTGTTGATTATAGGTGATTCCTTGGTGTGAAATATGGATCGCATCATATGTAAGAATAGAAATGAGTACACTACAGTTAGTATTCTTCCGGGAGCAGGAATTGGGGATCTCCGGGAGCTACTACAAGGATTACTGCAAAACTGCACTAAACCTACTACAGTCATTCATGCAGGGGTGAATGATTTAGGAAAAGGAATCTAATAGAGATACAAAGGGATTCTAGGAAGTAGGTAAACTCCTTAAGGGTGTAGACTGTGAAGTATTTATTTCTGAGGTTCTTCCTATCCAATAAACCAGCCCAGTTAAAATGACAGACATCAAACAACTAAATGGATGGTTAAAAAGGTGGTCTTCTAGGGAGGGCCTGACACTCACTGAACATTGGAACATCTTTTCAAACTCCAAATTGTTTTGCAGGGATGGGCTTCATGTAAATAGACAGGGGACTAGAATCCTAGCACAAGACATCCTGAATTCAGCACAAAAATATTTAAACTTACGGATTTGGGAGGTAAGGTTATCTCCCAAAAGTATAAGAGGAAAAAATAGAGTCAATAAGGACATTAACTGGAAATGCTAAAACATCAATGCCAGAAGTATGGTGCATAAGTTTCATGAAATAGTCCAGTTGCTAATAAAGGAGAAAGTACAGATTTGTGCAATCACTGAAACATGGTGGGACACTAATGATCCTTGGGATAGACAGATAAATGGCTTTCAGTTATTCCATTGTGACAGAATTGGTCGAAAGGGAGGGGGAGCAGCAATCTATGTAGCTAACAATGTCACATGTGAGGAACTGGAGGTACAGGTGATGGAGGGTATTGAACAAATTTTGGTTAGGGTCTCCTCAGATGGAAATGAGAAAATTACCACAGGTATAATGTACAGCCCTCGATTCCTCCATAGAAACAGAAACTCTCTATCAGATAAACTAGATAAAATGGAGGTGCCAGACAGGTTAATTATATTGGGTGACTTAAATTTACCTAGTATAAACTGGGACACTCATACAGCACTTAAGGCAGTAGAGTCAAGATTTTTGGACACCTTTAGTCTAATGAGCTTGTATCAACATGTGCAGGGTTTAATCAGGCAAACCAATTTATTGGACCTGGTACTCAGTAACATGAGGAATAGCATCCAGCACTGTAGGATAGAAACACAGAAACATAGAATTTGATGGCAGATAAGGACCGCTTGGCCCACCTAGTCTGCCCATTTTTCTACCTAACAGATAAGCTGCAGATCCTAGTTAACCAACAGCTTACTTCCTCCTGCCTCCCACTAGGACTGCCTTATGCCTGTCCCATGCATTCTTGAAGTCCTCCACTGTTCTTGACTCCACGATCTCCTCAGGGAGGCTGTTCCATGCATCCACAACCCTCTCAGTGAAAAATACTTCCTCACATTACCTCTGAGCCGTCTCTATCTTCAAATTGTGTCCCTTGTTCTTGCACAACTCTTTTCTGGAAGATGCTACCCTCTTGGACTTTGTTAATTCCTTGAGGTACTTGAAAGTTTCTATCATGTCCCTCTCTCCTTCTTTCCTCAAGGGTATACATATTAAGCTCTTTAGTCTTTCTTTGTATGTCTTCTGCAGGCCCTGCACCATTTTGGTTGCCCTCCTCTGGACAGCCTCCACTCTGTCTATGTCTTTGCAGAGATGGGGTCTCCAGAACTGCACACAGTACTCCAGATGGGGTCTCACCAACTGTCTCTACAGATGGATAACAACTTCCTGTTTTCTACTATTGATGCCTCTTCCTATGCATCTCAGTATCCCCCCAGCCTTCCTTACTGCCTTCTCACATTGCTTGCCCACCTTTAGGTCATCTGATATAATTACCCCAAGGTCACTTTCTATTTTTACTGTTGTCAGTATCTCACCCCCCATTGTGTACTCTTCCCCTGGGTTTTTGTTTCCCATGTGCATTACCTTGCACTTCTTGCATTGAATCTGAGCTGCCATACATTTGACCATTCCTCCAACCTTGCCAAGTCCCTTCTCATTCTTTCCACTCCACCTTGTGTATCAACCCTGTTGCAGATCTTTGTGTCATCTGCAAAGAGACATACTTTTCCTTCCAGTTCCTCTGCAATGTCACTTATAAAGACATTAAAAAGGACCGTCCAGTACTGAACCTCATGTACCCTGCTAGTAACCCTCCTTTCTTCACTGTGTACCCATTTACTACTACCATTTGCATCCTGTTGTCTACCCAATTTTTATCCAGGCTACCACCGTGACCCACTCCAAGGCTGGCTATCTTGTGTATTAATCTTTGTGGGACTGTATCAAATGCCTTGCTAAAATCTAGGTAGGCCATGTCCACAGCCTGTCTCTGGTCTACTACTTTGATCACCAAGTCAAAGAAATCTATTAGATTCATCTGACATGACCTTCCCATCGTGAATCCATGCTGCCTTGGGTCCTGTGCCCCACTGGCCTCTAGGTACTCAACAATTCTTTCCTTCAGAAGTGATTCCATCATTTTCCTTACCACTGAGGTCAAACTAACTGGTCTGTAGTTTTCTGCCTCTGTTCTGCTCCCACTTTTTTGAAGAGGAATCACATCTTCCCTCCTCCAGTCCTCGGGTATCACCCCATCCTCCCATGATTTGTTAAAGAGAGTAGTCAGCGGTGTCACTAGTTCTACCCTTAGTTCTTTTAGAACTTTTGGGTGAATCCCGTCAGGCCCCATTGCTTTGTCCACCTTCAATTTTATTAGTTCTTTCAGAACCCTTTCTTCTGTAAATGGACTGGTATCGACCCCCGTCTTCAGAGTGTTTCTCTTGTTTGGTTTAGGTAACTCCTCCTCTTCCTTGGTGAATACTGAGCAGAAATATTCATTCAATATCCCTGCTTTTTCACTGTCACCCTCACCCACATCCTCCCTTTATTAAGCTTCAGTATCCCTCCTTGGTCTTTCACTCTAATGTACCTATGAAAGGTCTTATCCCTTCTTAACAGAATTGGTTATCCTTTCCTCGGTTTGGGCCTTTGCTATTCTGACTGCCTTCCCAGCCTCTTTCTGCTTTAACTGATAAAGTTCTCTGTCCTGCTCCTTCTGTGTTTCCTCATATTTCCTGAATGCTGTCCTTTCTCCTTAACCTTCCCTGCCACCTCTTTTGAGAACCATAGCGTTTTTTCTTCTTCATTGTGTTTTATTGATTTGTTTTACACAAAGGCTTGTTGCCTTGTGATGGCTATTTTGATCACTCCCCAATGTTCCTCCACCCTCCTTCTTGCCTGTTTGCTAGTGCTTTTCTGAGGCACTCCTCATTTCCAAGTCAGCCCTCAGAAAGTCCAGTACTTGCTTTTTGTATGGCTTGATTGTATGGCTTTGTTTATCGTGAACCACACTGTTTTGTGATCGCTTGGTCCCAGATGGCTACCCACTTCTAAATCTGAGATTCTTTCTCCATCCCCATTAGAGAGTACCAGGTCTAAGATTGCTCCCTCCTGAGTGGGTTCCAATACTAGCTGTCTGAGGCATGCCCCCTGTAGGGCATCAAGAATGACCCTGCTCTTGGATGTGCCTGCAACAAAGGTGATCCAGTTAACATATGGCATATTCAGGTCCCCCATTAACAATATCTCCCCTTTTTCTGCCATTCTAAAAAAGCCATCTATCATTTCCTTGTCCATTCCCTCCCCTTGAGATGGGGGTCTGTATACAACCCCCATGAGGATTGTGGTGCCATTTCCTGTATCCAGGGTGACCCGAAGTGCCTCATCTGCTCCCTGTTTACTCTTTAGTTCTGTTGCTTTGATCCCTTCCTTTACATAGAGAGCTACTCCTCCTCTTTTACCCTTCCTGTCCCTCCTGTAGATTGTATATCCTGGTATGTTGACATCCCAGTCTTGGTTCTCTGTGTACCATGTTTCTGTGACTGCCACAATATCCAGGCAACCCTCTTCCATCAAGGTCACTAGTTCAGGGAGCTTGTTACACAGACTATGGGCATTGATACTCATCACCCTCCACTTTCTGATAGCCTTACACCTTTTAGCCCCATTTCTGTCCTTACTGCCATTGCCTTTGTTTACATTTAAATCTGTTCTACTCCCTAATAACTTCTGTACCTTGGTGTTTACCTCACTAATCACCATGTTTTGTGGGGAGAGGCTCGGATTTCCTTGCTCCTTTCAGTGCCTCCCCCTTAGTTAGTTTAAAGCTAGCACAATGAAGCATTTAAACCTCTCACCTAGGATCCTGGTTCCCCCCTGGACAGATGCAGACCATCGCACCAGTAGAGGTCTGCATCCCTCCAGGTGGCTCCATAGTCCCCAATAAAGCCAAAACCCTGAACTTCACACCAGTTTTTCAACCACTCATTGAATTCCCTGGTGAGAAGTGCACTAGCATCTCCCTTGCCATAGACAGGCAGCACCTCCGAGAAGGTTATCGTATGTGCTACTTGTCTAAGGCCCCTTCCCAACTCTACAAACTCCTCTTGCACTGCTCTGATCCCATTCCTAGCCGGGTCATTTGTCCCTAGGTGGACAATGACATTCAGCTCCCTCCCTTGTGCAGCTTCTCCCACGATCCTGAGGATTTGCTTCCTGTCTCCTCAAGCCATGGTGCCAGGAAGGCACCTTACCTCCCTCTCCCCTTCCTCCCCCATTTCTACACCCCTAATGATTGAGTCCCCCACCAGGAGTTGTTTCCTTCCCCGTGGGGTCCCATGCCACCCTCCTGTGGGTCTCCTTTGTGAAGGTTCCCAGCATCCTCCTTGGTCTCCACTGCAGATCCCTCCATAGAGGAACCACTATCCAACAGAAGAGTGAATGAATTGTGGAGAGGTACAGCTGGAGGGATTCAACTCTGTTCCACCACCCTCTCCCTCTTTGAGCCCACCCTGGTCCAGCCTCTCCTCTTTCTTGGCAACCTCTGAGGTAGTGGCATTGGCCCTGGTGGTCCCTGGGTGGGGGAGGAGATTTCATGAATCCTAGCCAGGTCAGCCTGGAGACAGGGACCTCCCCTCTCAGATCAGAGAGGTGCCTGAAAATAGGCATCACAGCCCAGAATCTCTCCTCGAACACTGCCGCCCACAGCCATTGCACTGCACCACCCTATCATGTCTTATTTTGTGTCCTCTCTACTGTTTCTCTGGATGCTTATTCTCACCTCTCCTTACAACTCTCACCTTCCTGTTCTGGGACAGCAACTTCCAGCTTCTTCAGTAGCCTCCTTCTTCCTTGCTCAATATCAGACCACCAGCAGCTGGGGGGGGGGAGAGTGAGCTACTTTTTCCTTTAGGGTTGACAAAACCAGTGTTTCTCTATGATCCTTTCCTTCCTACTGCCAAACAGGAAGTTCCTGTTGACAGTCAAATCCAGTGGCTATAAAAGTAGAACTGGCTTTGGGTGGATGGGTGGAGGGGTGGGATGGAGGGCAATTTAGTGGCTAAAACGGATTATGATTTCAAACTGGCAAAAAAAGTTAAGGATAATTACATTAATCATAAAAAAGGGGGCCCTCAAGGGATTGGTCCTCTCAAGCAAATAGATGATAGTCTACTACAGGACAACAAACTGATGGGTGAGCAATATAATAATTACTTTTCATCTGTTTATAATAAAAAAAAACAAGGGTGTAAATCAGCATCTTGAAACACTAGTACACCGAATATAAATAAGGATGATATTCGCAAGAGATTGCTTAGCCTAAACCAGGGTAAATCTATGGGTCCTGATGAAATTCATCCAAGGGTAATATTAGAATTAGCAGACCTATTGGCTGAACCACTAATACCTGTTTCAGGCTTCCAATGACTAGGGAATCGCAGTAGGTGCCTGGAAGCAAGCAAATGTTATTCCAATTTGCAGAAGGGATCCAGGCAGGATGTCAGTAATTACCACCTGATTAGTCTGATTTCAATATTAGGTAAGATTTTGGAAGGGAAAATAAAGGAGCATATAGTAGAGAGGATATGTAGATGAGGCTCAGCATGGATTTAAACAGTGAAGATCTTGTCAGACAAACCTTTGAGATTTTATGGAAAGGTCAGTAAGGGCCTGAATGAGGGAAATGCAGTGGATGTTGTCTTCCAGAACTTCTCCAAGGCCTTTGATAGAGTGCCACATGGAGAACTTGATTCCTTGACAGAACATGGCAATCATGGGAACATAACAAGATGGATTACTTCCTGGTTATTAGACAGGAAACAGAAGGTGTCAATCAGGGAATGCAGTTCAGGATGGTTGGAGGTGACGAGTGGGGTGCCACAGGGGTCTGTCCTGGGCCCTTGTCTTTTTAATATTTATATACACTGTATGACAGCAGGCAGGGATGTATGGGAAGCTAAATTTGCCAATGACACAAGAATTGGCCATAAGGTAAATAATAACATGTAGGCTATTAAACTACAAGATACCCTACTAAAAATGCAGGGCTGGGCACACAATTCAAGACTAACATTTAATGTAGATAAGTGCACAGTTATGCACTTTGGTAGAAATAACCTAAGGGCTAATTATATGCTAAATGGACAAATGCTCAGAGAAGTCAAAGATGAAAGAGATCTGGGAATTAGAGTCTCTAATGACTTAAAATTTAAGCAACACTGTAGTCTGGTAGTTAAAAAGGCAGAAAAGATTCTGAGTTGTATACTCAGGCACATAAAGAGCAGAGCAAGGGAGGTCCTGTTGCCACCTTATGGGTCGCTGGTGTGGCCACATATGGAGTATTGTGCACAGTTCTGGTCCCCAGCTATAAAGGGGAGATTGTGGCACTAGAGAGAGTACAGAAAAGAATGACAAGAATGATTAAAGCTGTTCAGGGAGAAGAATATCTGGAAAGGTTATCAAAACGGGGGTTGTATACATTGAAATACCTCAGGCTAAGGGGAGACATGTGCATGGTATTCAAGGTTCTCACCAATCCCAATTTGAGGGAGCAGTTGGGTTTAAAGCTATGTGAGCAGAAACATCAGCTAAGAGTGCATAAGTGGCAGTTCACTAGGGAAAGGTATCAAACCACTAAAAGAAAGCATTGGTTCAGTATCAGAGCTGTAATAGTCTGGAATGGATTACCACATGACGTGGTATTAAGCAGCTCCATGCAAGCATTTAAAACAAATTTGGATAGATTTCTGAGAGGAAATAATATCATTGGAGGCCAGTAATATTGCTAAGTGAGCTATTTGGACTTCTAAGTCTTCTGAGCTCTGAGTTAAGCTATGAAACCTATGCTGCCTCTTGCAACACCATAGGAACAGTAAACTACATATTTTTTAGTTAGTTATTAATTGTTGGATTGCATAAATTATCACAAATGTTTTTAAGCACTATACAATATGTTTATTGCACTATTTAAGGTTTGTATGTTTATATTAGGTTAAGTAATATTATTGAAACATTAGGGTGCTGTTGCTAGCAGGAAATCTGCATCATAGATTTAGTGATATATATATATATATATATATATAATAGAGAGAGAGAGAGAGAGAGAGAGAGATAGATAGATATATTTGTGTACTTGTGTCTTTAAATCTGTATCCTTTTAAATGGTAATCTGTGTGAGGGAGTCAGATCCTCCTGATGATGCTCTCCAAGTGAAACCGGCAGAGGGACTGTTTTGTGCACTGAACTGAATGGCGTTCTGGCAATTTCTTCAATAAAGACAATATTTTTTCACCCAGATTTTCTGGTGCCAGATTTGCTTTTCTTCACACATGGAGAGGGACACCACGTGTAGTATTGCAGGGCATCTCCAAATTGCATCTATTGCATGTGCAGTGGGCTATGGAGAGAAAAAGTGAAAAATCCCCTGCTACAGGATGACACTTAACTCCCTGCGGGCCCTCCAGTGGCAATCAGGCACCTCTGAGTAAAACATCTGGCAGAGGGCAAGCAGGAGTGAGGTAAGCACCAGAGAAGCTGGTTGATTAAGCTTGGGGATCAGTCAGATGAGGGCAGTTGGGCAGCACATGGTGGTAAAACAAATAATTACCAAAAAAAAGGACTGGTAAGTTTATTTTACTTTTTCCCCAAGTCCTTCTTACTGAATTAAAATTATGTATTTATTTCAAAAGAGTCATAGGAAAGACACCCTGAGCTGATAGCTAGTTTCCAGATGTGTCCCTGGGGAGAAGGGGGATGAGGAGAGTAATGTACAACAATAAATTATAAAAGAAGAGTTGAGTAAAATACCATGAAAGCTAGACTTCGAAAAAATAAATGCAAGTGAAATGTGGGAAGCAATCAAACAGTACATATTCACAGTATGTGACAGGCATGTAAAAAGGATAAAGAAATAAAATACTAGAGTTATCAAACCAAGATGGCTCACTAATAGCCTAAAAAAATTATTGAAGGGAACATGCTCTCCTTATAACATCTGCACTAAAGATAGGTCTGAAATAAATTGGGAGACAGATATTAGAATATACTGAAGAAATGAAAAACTAAATTAAGAAAAAATCAACAAAAATTGGAACACAAATTGACAACAGATAAAAATAAGGACAACATGAAGAAATTCTATGGATATGTAAACTCAGTAGTTGCCTACATTCTATAACATCACAAAATGAAGTAAGCAGTGACCCTAGAGTAATGGCTGAAACATTTAAAACATGTTTTGCATCTGTGTTTTCTAAACCAAACCAATACGATGAAATAATAAAACAAAATAACACAAAAGCATTTGAAATAACAGAAAACAAACATGATAAATAAAATCAAAACACTAAAAAAATACACACTCAGCTGGACCAGATAACATATCCCCCAGCAATCTAAAACTCCTTGCACTGCATATACAGCACAATTCACATTAAACTGTTTCTACAATGAGTTGCTTTAGCATTTATGATTGAGTTGCATAAGTGTTTCTTGATGCATTACAAAGCCCTGCAAGAACTCTTTCCTAAGATCTAAAACCCAGTTTTGCATTTCATTGTGACCGGACTTCAGATATCTTCCAAATGAGTTGCAAAAACATTATTTAAATCATTTCTTTTGACTTGGTTAAGCATTGAAAAACAATGCAATATGAGATGCCAATGCATTGCCAACTGTAAAAAACAATGCTAAACCAACTCATTGGTGGAACAGTTTAATCTGACTTGTACTGTAGCTCTACCCCTAAAAAGTTGTTCTTATCATCAATACAAAATAACAACGTGCCATCAGGTTGGTTGTCTGCTACAGTGATACCTGTGCACAAGAAGGGTTGCAAAGCTAACTGTACAAATTATAGGCCTATTAATCTCACATCTGTGCCAGGGAAAATCCTAGAATCCATATTAAAGGATATGGTTAATGCACACCTTAAAAATCAGGGTGTTAGAGACACAGAGTAGCATGGTGTTATCTCAGACAGATTGTGTGTGATCGAATCTCCTGTGTTTCATTTCATTTCATTTTTATTTTTTAGACTTGTAAGCAAGATGAACATTACTGCCCATTTTCACAAGTGATACGTATTACAAAAAACATAAAAATTCATACATGGTACATAATAAACATACAATGTACATAAAAACATAATAAAAACAATAAAATAATGGGACATTTATGACATTGATTCACAGGAACAATCGTTTTCAGTTGCCAACCATGATTATAATCTATTTTTAAAGAATTTTACAGTGCTGCTGTTGGTTATAGTATCTTAGATAGTGTTAGGGGCTCTATATTGTAATGATTTCTGCCCTAAAGATTTCTTACAGAAAGGTGGTCAGAATACAAATTTACTCTGAGATCTTGTACCTTGTTCATTAATACTACATACAAATAGAGATTGAACTGAACTAGGAAGCAGATTATTACTAATTTTATACAGTAGAACACCCATTCAAACTTTTATTCTATTTTCAAAAGACAGACACCCAGATTGCTTAAGCAACTCACAATGATGTGTTCAAATAGTGAGATTGGTCATGAAGCTAAGGACACTATTATAGGTTATCCTCAACTTAGACAGGGCCTTTTCACTGGTTGCTGTATAGATGGTTAGACCATAGCCCAACTCACTAAGTAGGAAACTATTCATGAATACCTTCTTTGATTCAGGAGTCAAAAAGGACTTTGCTCTATAGAGATCCTAATCTTTGGTGTATAGTTTTAATAGCATTATTAATAAGATGTTCAAATGTCAATTTAGAATCCATGGTTATTCCCAGATACTGAAGACTATCTACTTGTTCAGCTATCACCCCATTCAAGTCCAAATTGATTCTGTTTTCTTCCTCAGACCAGAAAATATCATGGATTTAGTTTTCTTTGCATTCAGTAACATTCGTTTAGACAGTAACCATTTTTGAAATAGAAGGAAGTCGCCTTGTACTAATTTCACTGCATCCACGAATTGGTTACCAACGTTAAAAATTACAGCATCATCCACATATAAAATCATAGTTGAATTGTGGCATGTGTCCAGGGCAGAGTTCATATAAATAGAAAATATTAGGGGACACAATCTTGATCCTTGGAGTACCCCACACTTCATGGAATAACTTTGTGATAAAACACCATCAATTCTAGTTCTATGGACTCTGTTATTAAGATAATTGAAATACCATTCTGAGACCTCCTTTGAAAAATTCAAAGCAAGAAAGGAATTCAACAACAAATTGCCATCAACTAAGTTAAAGGCCTTGGTGAGGTCCACAAATATAACTGCAACAGAGTGCCCCTTATCAAGGGCAAGCTGTACACAGCTTGTGAACCCCACCAAGGCCATTTCAGTATCCTGCTGTGGTTTGAAACCATGCTGTGCATTTGATAGCAAATTATACTTTCTTTAAAAATCAAATGTCTGATCAAATATGATTCTTTCTAAGATTTTTGAAAAGGGAAATAATAGTGAAATTGGCCAATAGTTAGTAACTTTGGTAGAACAACCACTTTTGAAAATTGATCTAACTATAGTTGTTTTCCACTGCTCCAGAAACACTCCATGTCACAAAGAAAAATGAAAAAAAGTGGCTAATGGATAAGCCAAAGTATCTATAACCATCTAAATTAGCCTAAAGTCTATACCATCTTGGCCAATATGAAGTCTGGGATTATATTTTAATGCATATTTCTTAACTTGGTGAGGTACAACTGTCTGAAAATAGAATTTTAGATAAGTCCCAGAATCTGTTTGATTTGACCTATTATCATGGGGTACATGAAAGCTATTAGTTCTATATCTATATAGGTCACCCAAAAAATTATTGAAGGTCTCAGCCAATATAGATGGTTCATTAAAAAGTTGGCCTTTGACTGTCAATGAGAATTTAGTATCTTTTGTTCCTCTACCCAAAAGACTATTTCTAACTTCCCATGTTTTCTTGGGATTTCCAAATGATTTCACTTGTTCTGATAAAAAAATATTTTGCTTTACTTTTTCTTATTTCAGATTTACATTTGTTTCTTAAAGTTTTATATTCTTGAAGTACAGAAATATCCCTCTTTTTTTTGTACTGCCTCTATTTCTTATCCTTTTGCTGCATCAATTTGAGTAAGTTCTGACTGACCCATTTATTTGTATTTGTCTGAATACATTCAAATTCATTCATACATTCAAAACTGGTGCTAATCTTTCAACAATTAACTTAAGATTGGTACAGAAAATATCCAGTAAAGCATCAATATCATTGCACCATTGTAAACCTGACCAATCTCCCTACAAGATGCATTCGGAATTTCATAGTTTATTCTTTTAAAACTTCTAAACTCAATGTGTCAGGGTGGATTCTTAATCCCCTTAGTAATCCATTCACAGTGGACTGGACAATGGTCACTAATCCCATCTGGTAACACACCTGACCCAAAAATTTTATTTGGATGTGTGACCACTATCCAGTGCAGTGTGGTGGAAGTACCTATTTTATAATTTATCTGAGTAGCATCTGAAATTCCAAATCATAAAATAATTCTCTGTCCTCATTTTTTGCTTCATTAATCCAATTAGAATTAAAATCTCCTAAAATGATCCATTCCTGATTTGCAAGGAGACTCTTTTTAACTTTAACTATTAAATCCAATCCTGTTTCAGTTAAGAAAAATGTTTTGTTTTGTTTTTGCTTCCTTCCTCCTATTTTTGGAGAGGAGTCTAAGGTGTTTAAAATGGCAGGGTACTTTAAGCATTTCAAAAGTTATGTCAAAAACCAACACACACCATCATCACTCTTATTAAAACTGGGCTATGCCCATTTAACTAACTGTTTGCCATTCACAGTGTAGTAATCAGTGTACTTAGTAAGATGGACATAAAGAACGTACAACAAATCAAAGCTTCTTTCTCTCCCACCTTGGCAACCAGCAGGCTTTTGTTCAGTCCTCACTTTTACTGAAAAGTCTAATTTTATGTAATGAACACAATGGGTTATCTTAAAAGTGAGCCACAAAGAGAGATGCAGACTGTCAGAGAGGGGTAATGTAATTAAATAAACACCCTCTAATGAATTTGTGGTTACAAGTACAAATGGTTTTGAACATTTCAAGATAACCCAGTGTGTTCATTACATAAAACCAGACTTTTCAGTAAAAGTGAGGACTGAACAAAAGCTTACTGGTTGCCAAAGCTGGAGAGAAAGCGGTTCAGCATAGACATTTGCACTTTTTGTACCATTGATTTTTTGCACTTTCTTTATGTCCACCTTACTAAGTATACTGATTATACTACACTGTGAATAGCAAAACAGCTTATTAAATGGGCATAGCCCTGTTTCAATTAATTTTGGTGGAATACAGATGCAGCTAATTATTAAATATTTGTTTTTCCCCATAGGTATCTCTATAGAAATTAAATCACAACCCAGGTCTTCTCCCATTGTTTCAAAGACCTGGACACTTAATTTGATCTTAGAATAAATCAAAGTTCATCTCCCCTCCTCCCCTTCCTATCCTGTCTGTATTGTAACCAGTCATAGAAATCTCCTTAGCTTCTATTTTACAATTTAACCATGTTTCTGATAAAGTTATAACATCAAAATTATGTTGTACAATCCAAGCTTCTAACTGACTCAACTTTGCTGGGAGATGTTGCACATTTAAATGCACAATATTGTGTGTAAGTGCTCTGAATCCAATTTGATCCTTTAAATTAAACTGAGTCTCAGAATTGTTGTTCTTCTTATACATGGCTCTTGGATGGGGGTGGACTGTCCCTGAGATTAATAACAACAACACTAGTAACCTCCTAAATAGGGTCCTGTTATAGTAGGTTATTTCATTTTTCCTAATCAATCTGTGACTACACTTCTTACATTGCATTAAGATATTTCCTACTAGAGAGGGATCAAACATTTTTGTCAATGTTATATTTGCATTTGAAAAATAAGAATCCCACTTATTTCTAAAGCCCTGCTCATTAAGAACTGTTGTGTGTAAGAAGCTATAAAATTTGTGTACATAGGTACCATAATTAGATTTTTGCTTAGTACATGTTACACTGTTCTGAGCCATTAATTAACTACTAATAAAAATATAATACCACATTTTACAGCAGTTAATAACTTTTAGCTTAAAAACTCTTAGTAGTAGCCTAGCTCACTGTACCATAAATATATACTGTATAATCATCTAGTTGTACCCTTGATCGTATAAGGCTTATCCCATTAGATAAATCATTACTGATCTAGTCCCAAGTATCTATTTCAGGATTTGGGCCTATGGACCTTTAAATCTACTACCAATTCATTCATGTATTTATTTATTTGTTTGTTTGTTTATTTATGTCTTTGTTGACTGGGTAGGTGCACTTATCTAGAGGACTGTTTTAAGTCATGGCCCGGACCACAAGGTGGCAAAAAATAGGTACAGGAACAAGCAGTCAGTTACAAGATACAGTACTTGCACACCCCACAGCTGGTGGTGAGGATGGAGCAACAGAAACAGTGCAAATGCAATGACAATGTGCAGAAAGGGTAGACAGGTAATGCTACTTCAGTATGTACATAAGCATAGCCAAACTACAGACAGTGCAAGACAGAAGCAGTAATGGTATACAGGTACATCGTTCAATTCAAGTAAAAGTGAGAAAAAACAGTTACTGTAATAAAAATTCAAATATAAAAACAATCACAGTTCATAACATCAAAGGGGAAAAGCAGGAGGAATAGTGTGGGGTAGGCTTAGGGGTGGGGGCTGGAAGGAGAGTGGTGGGAAAAGGGGCAGGCTAGTGGAAGCAGGGAAGTATAAGTGCTGTAAGGCATCAGGTGAAAGTCTGAGTGCTATTAGAGCATAGTAGAGTTGTAGACCCTAGCATTGCTGTACAGAACAGTGACATTTTGCAGCAGTGAGGAGCCAGGTATTCAGGTTATGTTTAAAGGTTAGGTGGGAAGGGGGCATGAGAACAGACAGGGGGAGCTTGCTCCATAGGGAGGGTGCTGTGACTGAGAAAGCTCAGGTTCCTATGGTGGTGGAGGCATGGGGTATTTCTAGCAGGGGGAATGAAGATGCCCTGAGATTCCTATGGACCACTCTACCTGTCAAGAGGAGTGAGTAAGGGTACATATGTTGGTTCCTGAGGGAGTTGTCCACCAGTCAGCCCATCGCATAGTCAAAGCAACCTTGTAGGGTGAGCCACCCAATTGACTGGTAGAGTGAGCAGTGGTGGGAGTGGTAAGGGGCTTGAAAGACGAATCGACAGATAGAGTTACATGTCGAGTTTAGCTGCTTAGGCAGGGTAATGGATAGGTGTGAGTAAACTGGGGAGCAGTAGTCAAGGAGAGGAAGTAGGTTGCCACATGCAATGGCCAGGCATGCTTCAGCAGATAGGTAATGTTTGTGGTGGTATGCAGCACCTAGTTTCTGTTGGATCTGGTGCACCATATGATTGACATGTTCTGAGAAAGAAAGAGAGGGGTCAAGGTTAACACTTAGATACTGTATTTGAAGGATGTGACAATTTCAAGGGGAAGACCAGCAGGTGTGAGAACTAGGAGGGAGGAGTTGGCTTTGGTGGCTTTGGATAGGAAGGGGTTGGAACCAAACAGCATAGATTTAGTCCTTTTCCATTGAGAAGTGTATTAATAAACATGGAAGAGAGCAGTGGTCCGAGAATTGAGCCCTTGGGAACTCCAATGATTACAGGAAGGGGAGCAGAGGAAGCCTTGCCTATGCTAACTGACTGAGTCCTGTTTGATAGATAGCTGCAGAACCAGGCAGTAGGTCATGGGTAGCAGCCACAGTGAACCAGGTTTGAGTGGAGGAGGTGGTGGTGAACCTGGTTAAATGCTTTTGACAGATTAATGAAGACCACGCCTGTGGGTTTGCCTTGTTCCATACTTCTTAGTACATTATCAGAAAAGGGGGATAGGGCAGAAGATGTACTATGTTGCTTACAGAAGCCATGTTGAAGGGGGCATAGAAGACTTTACTTTTCTAGGTGTTCTGTTAGCTGAGAGGATATGGATTTTTCAAGCAGCTTGCTCAGGTGGGGGAAGAGGGAGATGGGTCGATAGTTGTCATGGGAGATGGGATTGCCGGCTTTGAAGATTGTTACAATGTTAGCTTGTTTCCAGGAGTCAGATACAGCTGCAGTGGTAAGGGAGAGATTGAGGATGAAAGTGAGTGGTTTTATGATTGCAGGAAAGATGAGTTTTAGAAAAGCAGGGTACAGACCATCGCTGTCAGGGCTTCCTTTGGCTGGCAGGGATTTTAGTAGCTTGGCAGTGTCCATATACCTAATGGTCCTAAAGTGAAAAGAAGGGGGCAGGGTGGTGGTTCAGGAGGAGGGTGAGCTGTTTGGTTGGCAGTTTTGGGCAGGGGAGGAATGGGTGGGGAGCTTGATGAGATAGTGGGATAAGTCTGTGAATTTTAAGTTGAAAGCATTTGCAATATCAATTGGGTCTGAGATGAGACCACAGGGGGATAAGAGCTGCATTATCTGGCTATTTTTGGGGTTAAGGAGAGAACCAATGGAGGCCCAGAAATTTTGTGGGTTACCAAAGTTGTTGATTTGTTGATTTAGATAATATTTATGCTTTAGCGACTTGGCTGCCTGCTTGCAGGAGTTGCATCACTGTCTGTATACATTCCAGAGTTGGGGGAGGTTGATGCTTTGTGTTTCTTCCACTTACAGTCTCGGACTTTCATTTGTGCCAGCAGTTCCTTGGATAGCCAGCTGGTGCAACCTCCTCTAATCCTTCTGGTTTTGAGGGGGAAGTGTGTATCCTGGATACAAGTGAGGATAGAGGTAAAGAGCGTGACCGTCTCAGAGATGTTGTTGTGGCAGTAGATAATACTTATACAAGGTAGATAATTAATATTATAAAATCAATTAATGAGATATTACAACCTAAACAGATCTCTATTAGTGGTGGGAGAAGTGGCCTCAATTCGCTCCTCGAAGTGATTCACTGCGTGAAGGTGAATTCGAGAAGTGCTCCATTGCGCGAAGTGGAGTACTTCGTGTCATAATGGGCAACGCAAAGTCCATTGAAAACAATTACTTCGAGTTACTCCACCTTCCCCAAACCACTACTCCACAAATTTTAAGGTGAAGTACATTGAAAGCAATGTACTTCTCCTCACTTCGCCTTGTTTTAAGCTCCATAGGTGAATTTTGCAGTGATTCATAGGATTTCAGGTCACATGGGCTCTAGATTGTTCTGTACAGCCTCAGTTCAGGGTAGTGTGTGTAGGAAGCTGTAGGAGACAGTCTGTTCTGAGAGCTCTCTGTGATTAAAACCTTCTATAAGCTGTTAAAATAGCCTTTTTGGGTCTTTTTTTTTACTGAAACTTTATTGTTTATTGAAGAGAAATCAGAATTACAATCCTTTGAGTCATAGACTCCTCTGCAAAGGCTCCATATCAGAACAAGAAAGGTTAAAGCATTACAACACACAGAAATTAAACATAAATCAATCATTTCTGGTATATATACATTATTTACATAGTGGGATAACAGCATTCAGGATCTTAGAGAAGACCCTAGGTCAATCGTTGTGGGATACTGCAGGTTATAGTTTGAATGGTCATTAGTAGGACCCTGAGTCATGGTTTATATACATAGATTGTAGGACCTGAGTATGTAGTCATTGGTAAAGCAAAACATTTTGTCATTACTTTAGTTCATTGATTGAACCTAGACTTTAGCAAGGCATTTGACACAGTCCCACACAAAAGATTAATATACAAGTTAGCCAGCCTGGGAGTGGGTCCCAAGATGACAGCCTGTGTAAAGAATTGGCTGGAGAATAGGACACAGAGAGTAATAGTAAATGGAGTCCACTCTGAAGAAAGGGGGGTTACTATTGGGGTACCGCAGGGTTCAGTATTAGGACCAATCCCCTTCAATGTCTTTATAAGCGACGTTGCAGAGGGACTGAAGGAAAAGTATGTCTCTTTGCAGATGACACAAAGATCTGCAACAGAGTTGATGCACAAGGTGGGGTGGAAAGGATGAGAAGGGACTTGGCAAGGTTAGAGGAATGGTCAAATGTATGGCAGCTTAGATTCAATGCTAAGAAGTGCAAGTAATGCACCTGGGAAATAAAACCCAGGGTAGAGTACACAATGGGGGTGAGATACTAACAAAACAAAAATGGAAAGGGACCTGGGTAGTCATATCAGATGACCTAAAGGTGGCAAGCAATGTGAGAGGGCTGCAAGGAGGGATGGGGGGATACTGGAATGCATAGTGAGAGGCATCACCAGTAGAAAACAGGAAGTTATTATCCCTCTGTACAGACAGTTGGTGAGACCCCATTTGGAGTACTGCATGCAGTTCTGGAGACCCAATCTCCGCAAAGACATAGAATGGAGCCTGTCCAGAGGAGGGCAACTAAAATGGTGCAGGATCTGCACCAGAAGACATATGAAGAGAGACTTAAGGAGCTGAATATGTATAGCCTCGAGGAAAGGAGGGAGAGAGGGGACATGATAGAAACTTTCAAGTACCTCAAGGAATCAACAAAGTCCAAGTGGGTAGCATCTTTCAAAAAGAGGTGTGCAAGAACAGGGGGCACAATTTGAAGATAGAAGGGGGCAGCTCAGAGGTAATTTAAGAAGTATTTTTTCAGAGAGGGTTGTGAATGCATGGAATGGCCTTCCGAGGAGGTTGTAGAGTCAAAACAGTGGTGGAATTCAAGCATGCATGGGACAGTCATAAGGCAATTCTAGGAGGTGGGGGTAGGAAGAAGTAGGCTGCTGGTTAACTAGGATCTGCAGCTTATCTATTAGGTAGGGAAATGGGCAGACTGGGTGGGCCAAGCGGTCCTTATCTGCCGTCAAAATCTATGTTTCTATGTTTCTATGATTGTAGGGAACCTTCCTGTGCTCATATCATTGAGTGTTTATTGTTTGTGTGTGGATTTTGAAGGTTAATGTACAACATTCAGTCAGTGTACTGAAAGACAGTGGAAGTGTGCTTTGGGGGAAGGGCGTATTTGGGGTGTACGTAGACTTAAGTTGGAGAAATAGGGAGTTCTTTGTTTTTTGGTTATATTTTTCCTGTATAACTGACTGTGTTAATGTACACACAGTAATATTTTCAGTAATTGTTGACATTTTGTTTGCTGATTGTGTGTGTTGTGGACCTGGTGCAGCAGTGCATAATTTTAGGTTGTTTAAAATATGTGATATATTACTGAAGTTTTCAAGTTGCTATGCATTACTTGTAGATAAATTGTGTTTGTGTGTGTGTGAGTGTGTGTGCGGTGCGTGACATCAAATAATACACCTTTTATTGTGCCACTGTGTAATTGCAGGTGCAGCAGTGTGAACCTGCTATCCACTGCACCTGCATGATTTTGTACTGCCATTGTGGTATCTTTTCTTAGTTTTGGACTGCAGTAATCTGCAGTCAGTGCCCTCCACTGGCAAAAGGTATTCTTTTCCAGATGGGATTGCTTGTGACTTAAGAGCACCACTGGTTAGTTAAGGTGTTGTTGGACTTGTTGTGAGTTTGCGTCTGTATATCTTATTGAAGCCACAGTTGTTTTTTTTGGCTTCACATACAACTTCCACCCCACCGTCCCCCACCCACAGTGAGTGTTCCAAAATCTAAATTTGTTTAAAATATTCTTGTTGATTCCCAAAATGCATGCAAAGAGACATGTAAGCAAAGCTGTTTCTCACCATGGCACTGCTGCCAGTGGTAAGATTGTCTGTGGGCATGGTAGTATGCAGTCGCAGAAGTGCATTGCTGGTGTGAGGAAAGGTATTTCTCCTTTAATGTTTTTTACAGCACAATCGGTAGCTTCACTCATAGTTGGAGGAGATGATGTTGTCTCAGATGGTGGTGTTAGTGCAGTTGCTGGTATGAGTATTGCTGCCTCAAGTTCTACTTCTGACTAGTTTACTGTGTCCAAAAATATAATGGAGTGTGAAACAGTGCCAGTGAGTGACAGTGTAGATGATATCATACTCCCCAGTAACATCCCAGTAACTGAACATGAGGATTCTGATCATCACGTTAATGATAGCACACAATGTCACATTTCTTCCATCGCAATTCAGGTCATGCATTTTCCATGCAGTGATTCACGGTGTGGTGAAAAAATATCAGGTGGTGGTGATGTTGATGATGATGAATCTGATGATGATGATAATGTTGCTGTGGTTGCAACATGCAGTCCATATGACAGCATCCAAGCAGAAGATGTAGATGATGTTGATGAATATGATGATGATATCAGTGACCTCTGGTGGGAACTAGAGAAAAAGAAATTCAGTATGGCTGTGTATGGGTCTGTTTGCATTAACCCCCTCCCCTGTAAAATGGTATGATTTACAAGTGGCAGTTGATGATGATGATGACCCAGTAATAATGATAGGTAGTCATGTTGGTCAGTTGCAGTCTAAGTGTGTCCTGCCTGAAAAATCATGTAGCACCCCTCCCCCCCAACTTCATGGCTTAAAAAAAATTGAGGCCAATAAGCAGCATCAGGGACATGTTAAAACTAGAGTGTCACAATCCCTTGTCTGGGATTTTTAGTGCAAGATGCAAATGATGAGTCAGTTGCAATCTGCTAGGTTTGCCAGGTGTATGTGAGGTGTGGTAAAAAGGGGAGCCATCTGGGCACAGGGGGACAGCATACACATTTTAAGAACAGGCACATGGCACTGTGGATCCAGCACAAGATGGCAGCTAATACCTATACTTCAGTGGGGTGTTCACATTCGTCATCCACCATAACAAGCATAATATCCCCTTCCATGACTCTAATATCAAGTAGAAAATAAAATGTGTGCAGTAGTGATGAAATAATAGCAGAGGATTACTACAGGCATGATGAGGTGCAGGAGCATAATGATTTTGAAATGTTGTCCAGTGGTGGTGGTGGTCATTGCAGTATGCTAAGTGCAAGTGGTATATCAACCTCTGTTGGTAAATCTGGGAAAATAACTGCATTTCTGGGTTTGTCATCACTTGTACAACTGTCTTCATCACACGTTTACACTCCACCCCCTGCAATGCACAGAGCAGAACCATTTGTCATCACACCCCATGTAAAATGTTTTAAATCAGCCCATGTTACAGTTTTTTTGCACATAAGCTGAAGTACCTGCCCAATCATACAGTGTCTCGTGAACTTAATGCTGATGTAGCTGAAATGCTGGCAATTGACCTCTTGCCCTTCTCCTTTGTGGGGAATTCTGGGTTCTAGCAGTTTGCTGCATGTGCCTGTCCAAAATTGAAAGTCCCACCCAGGACGTACTTTTCCACCCATGCTGTCCCTGAGTTGTACCATACTGTGTCCAGCTCTGTAATACATGCCCTTCAACATTCCTCCTTTCCATTCATCCATTTAAGTATGGATATGTGGACAAGTGGCAAAACAGTGGGGAGTTAATGTTTGTGTATAACTGCACATTGGGTGCAGGTGCCGGGTGTTGTTTGTGCAGTAGGTAGTGTGAATAATCAGTGTAGTAAGGTGGAGTGTCATGGTAGCAATCTTCCAGGAATTCAATAGCATGCAACAATTGCTATGTGCAATGTGACCTGTTCACACACTGGTGAAAACATGTTGGACTTGGTACTGACTGAAACTGACAAGTGGTTGAACACCCTATCCCTGAGAACTGGGTTCATGGCAAGTGACAATGGGTCAAGTGTGGTGAAATGCATCATGAATCGTGGCTTTTTTCTGGTTCCATGCATGACTCACTGTTTAATGCTTGTGGTGTAGGAGTTTCTGCAGCACCCTAATATAAAGGAAAAATGATATAAAGGCAATGCTGACAGTTACACACCATACTTGTTCTCACTTTTCATGGTCTGTAAAGGCCCATGACCAACTTCGTCAGTTGCAGATCTGAAACAGCCTCCCGCAGCACCGCTTGAAGCTGGAAGTTGTCACCTGGTGGAACTCCACTCTGTATATGGCAGAGAGGTTGTATGAACCGTACGAAGCCATCTCAGAACATATTGTCATGCACACTAGCTGTGACAGTTCTTGGGGCTCCATGTCTATGACAACCGAGCAGTGACACCTCATGAACTCTATAATAGCAATCTTGAGGCCTTTTGAACATGCCACACAGGCAGTGAGTGGCGAGTCTGCCTCCATTAGCCAATCAGTTCCACTGCTGTGGGTGCTGAGGCAGACATTGGTGAATGTACAGCATAGTCTTGATGTTGCCAGAGACAGTGCAAGCACTGTGTTGCTGAAACACATGTTGATGGTATCGTGAGCATTCAGGGTAGTGACAACTTTGCAAATAGCAACAATGCTGGACCCACGATACAAACATGGAATTGCCTCAGAACTGGAGGGTGGGCCTGAATAGGTCAAATCAGTCAGTGGGCAACTGGTGCACATGGTTCATGGGGCACATAAGTCATGTGCCAAGGTCAGCAAACCTCAGCAGCATAATCAGGCTGAAGGTGAACCTGGAGTAGTAGTATCAAGCATATCCTGTAAGGGGATGGGGACTGCAGTTCCAGGTGGTCTGTCATCAAAAACGGTTCATGTTAACCCACTTTGGGAGGCTTTGTCTCAAGTGAGGATTTGTGACTTAAATGATTCCAGAGAAGTGGATGATGCATCAACCACTGGATTTAGTGCAGCACAGCGAATGATTGAGTCATATTTGTCTGAAAATGGGCATCTGTCAATCACTGATGATCCCCTTTTATACTGGAGTGGAAAGGTCAGTGAATGGCCAGAGCTGACCTAGCACTGAAGTACCTGACATGCCCACACTCCAGTGTGAGTGTCGAGAGCGTATTCAGCTCAGCAGGTGAAATAGCTCTGGATCATCATACAAACCTCTCTCCTGCAAATGTCAGTTTGATGACATTCATAAAAATGAATGAGAGGCACATACCAGTTCAGACTGCAACCTCTGTATTTGAACCCCAGCACAGTCATGGTTTTGCTGATGTTGTAGAAAGGGACCATCCTGGTGGCAGTGGCAGCATGAAACAGCCTACCACTGACGTAGATGAAAACACAATGGAGAAAGAATTTCCCAGTGGTCAGAACTCAGACAATGAAGACTGCGAGAGCAACTTTCTTTATGAGGATGATGATGAACTATGATGAGGTTAACGTTGGCAGGTTTTATCTTAAGTGGTTAAAAGGCTGTCACATTTCTTTTATGACACATGTTTTTCTTTTTCATAAAGTTAAATCAGTGTCCCACTCATAGTGACTCAAATTCCATATGTCACATCACATTTATAACACAGAGCACAGTATATCCTGGCCCCTGGACTATCACCACCATAAGACCGCTGTTCACCACTGCCACCATAGGGAATGTGACTGCGTGTCCCCCTGGACTACCACCACCATAAGACTACTGTTCACCACTGCCACCATAGGGAATGTGACCGTGTGTCCCTCTGGACTACCACCACCATAAGACCATTGTTCACAACTGCCACCAAAGAAAATATGACCGTGTGTCCCTCTGGACTACCACCACCATAAGACCACTGTTCACAACTGCCACCAAAGGAAATATGACTTAGTGTCCACCTGGACTACCACCACCATAAGACCTCTGTTAGCCACTGCCACCACCACCAGATGCAGGAAGATGTGAGAGGGAATGTCATCATCATGTGCCTCAGCTATGACCAACACCACCCACCAACACCATTGTGACAATGTTTTCCATAACATGTCTTGACCACACCAAGGTAGAGGGAGTCAGACAGGAGACCACATCCATCAGCCACAGGCACAAGGCTTCTTACTATTAAAACTATGAAGTGAGTATGTGTACTAATGTTTTTCATGCTAGTCAACTTCCTATAGCTGTGTGTTTTGTTTTCTGTTGCTTTTCTGAGCTGCAATAGTCAAACACATATGGTCAACTTGTTTTGTTTTTTTACAGGTTAACAACAAACAATTCTCCTTCGCTGAAGGTCTGTCTCAATGGTCCAGCAGCAGTACTGGCTACAGGAACCTATGGGATATCCATTTCCAATCCACACTGGTAAGTATATCAATTTTATTTCATTTGTTCCTTTCTTTTCATAAGATTGCAACAAATCTAACTGATGATTCATAAACTAGGTGACATGTACATCAAAAAGAATATTTCAACAACGTATCATGCACTGTATTCCAAATTTGCAGCTGTGCGGCCGTGACAGTGTTGAAAAAGTTGGATCCAGGTTGTGTTACTTGACAAGCTGTGGTTATAAATGTAACTTGAATTGAGAACGCGGGACACTGACACAGTGTATTTGTTACAGCCTGGTACTAAATTAGATTGTGATCTGATGATTGCAGTGGGACAGCTTGCTATCTGTGTTAATCCAGATACCCGTGGTGGAACAGCCACAACTTAAACATAATGTCTTACTGCTGCAATCAAGTTGTAATAAATCCTTCATTTCTTTTTTTAAGAAACTTCCAGATGCTTTGTGGTGTCATAGTTCCTTATCCAAAGAACTTCTTCAACATCATGCCCCCCGGCCCCCAGGCTGTGGCAGTCATGCAACAAGCAGAAGTCATTTGAATCAATGATAACCATGACCATTATTTTCTGACTGGAGAAGGAGGCAGATAAAATCTGTAAAGAAGTAACCAAATAATAAACCATTAATGAGACCTACTTGCAAATATGCATCCCCTCCCCCCAAAAAATAAATACTTACCTTCATTGACTTGAAAGTATTCCATTTCCAATTCCAACACCAACATTTCTTATCAAGCACAGGAATGTGCACACCATAAGTATGTGACCTGTGATATAAAACAATACAATGAGTATACAAACATAACATAGAGTACATATATATATGTCAACCACCCCACATAGAAAAAAACAATATATATATATATATATATGTGTATATATCAACTCACCAAGGCTACTATTAGTGTACACACAAAGGGCACCCTTCCATCCAGTTGAGGTGGTAGTATCTCATTCACAGCACACTTTGGACAAGGAACAGTTCTCTCACTGTCATCATTTGTGACGGAATACTGAATGGTCATTCATGTCATGTTATCCCTCATTCACATGGTTTGGCAAGACACTGTGCATCATGACCTCATCATCACAGTATGTTAATTTTCTGGACACAAAACAGTTGCATTTTGGGGATGCAGAAAAATTCTGGGGACTGTGTGACCACTGCATGCAGGACTGGCTTCACAATACATTCTGGGGGACTTCGCATGTAGTGTACCACACCCATTTCATTTTGTCAGCAATTGGGAATTTTCTGGATACAAGACAATTGCATTTTGGGGATGCAAAATAATTCTGGGGACTCTGTGTGACCACTGCATGCATGAGTGACTATGCAATATATTCTGGGGGACTTTGCATGTGGAGTACCACTTCCATTTCATTTCATCGACACTTGAACATTTTCTGGACACAAGACAGGTGCATTTTGGAGAACCAGAAAAATTCTGTGGACTTTGAGTGACCACTGCATGCATAAGTAACTGCACAATACATTCTGGGGGACTTTGCATGTGGAGTACCACTCCCATTTCACTTTGTCAGCACTTAGGAATTTTCTGGAGAAAATACATTTGCATTTTGTGTGTTGTGAGCACATAATGTCATAATTAAATTATAAATTAAAGCAGCAGTGCAACAATCTGGTGAAAATTTTGACCTATATTTTCTTATGCTATTTTAGATTTCCAGCCACTTACCTCCTGACTTGTACAATACCCTTCTTTTCACAATTGGTGTCTGCTTTACTACTTTTTCTCATGTCTGAAAAAATTAAGGGATCACTCCTTTTAATATGGCTTGGACCAGATTTTCATCAATATCTGCAGCTGTTTTTGAACAAATATTGTTTCTGTGAGGTCAGAAAACACTGCCTGCTGCATAATTTTGTTAAAATGTTCATTTTAGTCACAACAGAAGTGATCTATAAACAACTGATGGACAAAAACAGCTGAAAATACTGATGAAAACCTGGTCCACACTGTATTAAAAGGAGCTCTCCTTTTATTATTTCAGACATGAAAAAAGTACTCAGGCAGACTCAAATACTGGAAAGAATGGTATCATACAAGTCAGGAGGTAAGTAAAGTGGCAATGTAAAGTAGCATAAAAAAGTATAGGTCAAATGTTTCACCAGATTGTTGCACTGCTGCTTTAATGTCTATTTCAAAAAAGAAATATTTCTGGAGCCCTAGTATTATTTACGTTGTGTCAGGACTCGTGAAGTGTTTCTCAAAAAGCAGGACTGAGCAGTGCAAGTATGCTGTACTAAACTACATGTGTGCCATCAGTGTTCTTTCCTGTGTGTGCAGACATTGTCCAGTTGTGTGCAAACATATATATGGTGTGACTTGCTGCAGTATGTATAGAATAAAGATAAGAAAGAATATAGGACATATATTTTATTTGTACCATCAGCACCAGTGAAGTAAGTGGTATGATATTTTTTCAGAGGTCTCGGGCCACTGTGCACCTCAGTCACTCACAGTGCATACATGACTTTGCAGACATAATAGCACAAAAAATGCATGCTCTCCTAAAAATCATGTGTGCAGTATGTGACTAAAGTGCACTCTATCCAGACACCTCTGAAAAAATATCATATCACTTAGTCCACTGCTGCTGATGGTGACAATACAATATATGTTATATATTCTCATTTCTTTTCTTTATACTATTAACATTGCAAGAGGTCGGCATATATGCATTTGCAAGAAGCTGGATAAAGTCTGAAGTCACACACACACACACACACACACACACACACACACACGAAGCAACACTGACTGCACACACATATTTTGCAGATTATACTTACACAGCTCAGTCTTGCTTTTCCACAACCACTCCACAACAGAAAGCAAACATTACTGAGGCACCGGATTATAAGAACAGGACAATAAGGTGCATGATTGTATGTATGTAAGTGTATGTATATATTTAAACTACTACTGTGGCCTTCCCTCTCTGTTATTAAACAAAAGACAAACAGTACAGTGGTGGAAGGGGGAAGATGTGCTGCAAAAAAAAGTTAATGGGGAATCCCCTGCTGGTCCAGCAGCAGATGGAGCATCAACACAATCTGTAACTAGTGTCACTCTTTCTGCTCCAACTGCTGCTGGACAGTACCCACCCTCTCATTATTTTCTTCCACCAGAGCTCACAAAAGTGCAATGTCTGCCTGAGTTGCAGACATTGTGGGGTCCACTGGTGGTAGTACACCAGGTAGTGGTGGTGGTGAGGGTGGTGCTGGTGGCAGTGGTGGAGCAGCTGCTGCTGTGGTCCTCCTCCTGCTGTGGTGATGCACAACAGCAGCACCCTCTGCCACTGCCACAAAAGGGCCAGCAGGTGGAGGCCTGGCCAGTTCTGTGGCAGCCTGCCACTCTATCTTGTGTTGGTTCAACATATGGGTGCGCTGGCCCCCTGTCCCCAGATGTGTCCCCCAGGGTCTACAGCACACCTCCACCCCACACAGTCTGCATACTACAAGGCTGCTGTCCCCCTGACACAGTTGAAAAACTGCCAAACTGGGGAGCTGTTGGGGGGAGCAGGCACGGGAGAGGCAGATGGAGTGCCGGCAGCATGGTAACCATGGGACTTGACCTGCTGCTCTGGAGGCAGTGCTGCTGCAGCTCTTGCAGCTGCCACTGGTGGTGGTGGTGGAGTTGGTGGTCATACTGGTGCTGCTGCTTTTCGGGGGAGGACCAAAGACTTTTGAGCAGTGCAACACCCCCTGGCCATGCCCCCACTCATGCACACTCCTCCCCTCCTACCAGCAATGATGCCATGTGGCTCCACTGCCCCCGGCACAGTCCCACGCATTCCCTCTGACTTCTAGCTTGGATGGACTAGAACCTGTCACTGCTCCATTTCAAAAGAATCCCTCCTTCCCTCTCCGATTAGCAACGTCATCACCAATGACTTCACACACACTAGACAACACAGAACACACACTCACACAACACAGGCACACACACAGTCGTAACACACACACACACACACAAGACTTACAAAACAAGCAAATCAGTCACCACAAGAAAAAATGAACTGCCAAAACAGTACAAAAAATTAAAAAAATGAAACAATTAGCTTTTGGGTTTGATCACTTCACAAACAACAATCCTCTCTACTCTGCTACTACTAAATACCTCCTCTTTGTTACTCAGCACAGGAGAAAGTGAAGTTATCTGCTTGTATGATTCACTTCCTTCCTGCCTGGCTAAAGCATGTGACTTCCAGTACTGTAAGCCATGTGATGTGTGGGGTGCTACCTATATTATTGTCACTTCACCTTACTTTGCATTAAGGCAGAATGACAATGCAAAGTCACAATCACATGGCGAAGTGAGTACTTTACAAGGGTCACTTCTCATAGCATTATGACAACACAAAGGGGCCACTTCACATTCACTTTGCCAGTGGATTTTAATTTCACTGCATCTCTAGTCTCCATAGTAAATTACCATAGACCTCAAATACTAAGAATAAGCACTTACAAATGTTTCCTCCTGGCCTTAAGCTTACTAACATTAGCTATGCTATTCGTTTTCTCCACTGAGAGGCACAGCCACTCAAGCTCATGCCCCACGCTCTGGCTGTTTTTCAAATATTTGGATTTAAAGGGACTGTAGTTGGCTCGCTGCTGAGCCCCCTCACAATTGTGGTTGTGCCAAATCCTCTAGCACTGAGTAACATAGTGATAGAGGTTTTAAAGTATCTTGTGCAGCATATACAGAACACTTTATTCAAGACTGCCTAATAGTTTTTGCTGCTTGTTAGTGTTTGCTGCTATATCTATTACTCATCACAGGTGATAAATAATAGATATAGCAACAAACTCTTGGCAAGCAGCAAAAATATTAGGCAGTCTTGAAAAAAGTGTCCCATATATACTGCACAATAAGTAGACAGTACTTTACAAATTCACAGAAGCAGGAAAATGTCAGGCATCTCAATGTTTCAATAAGCAGAAATACAATTGGAGCCAGGCAAAGCAACACAGCAGATGTGAGGCAGCTTTCAGATGGTAACACCACCAGTTTCTATGCGCTAGATGGCAACGTTCACTATTCAAACAGTGTGGAGAGCATTTGGATTTAAAGGGACTTTAGTCCCCTCCTGTTGAGGCAATCCCACATCTAATTGGCTCATCACCGAGCTCCCTCACAGTCGCAGTTGTGTCAAATGCCTTGGACACGATGATAGAAGATTTAAAGTATCTTGTGCAGCAGCAGGTGATAAATAATAGATATAGCAGCAAACATTTAGCAAGCAGAAAAACTATTAGGCAGTCTTGAATAAAGTGTCCTATATATATTTCACAATAAGCAGACAGTACTTCACAAGTTCACAGAAGCAGGAAAATGTCAGGCAGTTCAGCGTGGAGATAACGTTTCAGCAAGCAGCAGTATAATCTGAGCCAGGCAAAGGAACACAGCAGACATGAGGCAGCTTTCAGATGTTAACACCACCAGTCACTTAGAGCTAGATGGTAATGCTCACTTTCCACACTTTTGTTGCTGTGGAACAACCCTAACTGATGCATTAAAAAGAGTTTTTTTGCCATGAATTTCCCTTCTTTTGGAGAATGTGCACTATAAATAGTGGATGGAATGTGATGGTGGAAGCATGGGACCCACCATGTGATTTTTTGTCACCTCGCTGTGTAAAAACTGCATGACTGAGTGAAATGAAAATTGAGTATGCAATCAGAAATGCAATCGGTAATGGCAACACAACGCGGAAGGAAACAGTAACACAATTGACAATGGAAATACTACCAAAAATGCTAAGGCTGACAGAAATGCAAATGGTGATGAACATGCAAACAGTAACAGTAATGCAATTGGAAATGGAAATGGTCATGGTAACAGCAATGATGATGCCAAAAGGAACAGTAAGAGAAATGAAAGTGCAAATGCAAGTGCATACACAAATGCAAATCATAAAGCGCATGGTCACGGTAACACAGCGAGAGTTAGGACCAATGACCCCAATGCACACCCAGATGCCGATTGGGGGGGCCGGGTGAAGGGGTGAAGGGGACTTTTCAACACTAACATCAAATTTCCTTGCTTTTGTCACTGTGGAACAACCCTAACTGATGCATTAAATGGAGTTTTGTGCCATGAATTTTCCTTCTTTTTGAGAATGAGGACTATAAATAGAGAATGGAATGTGGTGGTGGGGGCCCGCGCTCCCACCACGTGATATTTTGTCACATAGGAATGGCAACTGCAATGTAAATGCAAGCACAAATGGTAACGTACAAGGTGATGCAAACATAAATGGTAATGCAAACGGTAATAGAAATGCAAGCACAAAGTGACATCAAAGTGAACAGTAACGCAAACGGAGACACGAACACAAGTGCGCATAGAAACGCAAGTGGTAACGTGCATGGTCATGGTACTGCAATTGGAAATGCAAATGGTAACGGTAACAGCAACAATAACACCAAAGGAAACAGAAACAGACATGCAAACACAAGCGCATACGGAAACGCAAACTGTAATGCTCATGGTCACATTGCCACAATTAGAAACACAAATGGTAATGGTAACAGCAACAATAATGCCAAAGGAAACAGAAACGCAAACGCAGGTGCGTATGGAAACTCAAACCATAACATGCACGGTCATGGTAATGCAATTGGAAATGCAAATAGTAATGGTAACAGCAACAATAACACCAAAGGAAAGAGAAACAGAAATGGAATTGCGTACAGAAACGCAAACTGTAACATGCATGGTCAAGGTAACGTAATTGGAAATGCAAATGGTAACGGTAACAGTAATGATAACGCCAAACAAAAGACAAACCCAAATGCACATGGAAGGGCAGCCGCAAATGCAAATGAAAATGCACACTGTGATGCAAAAGGAAACGCAAACAGAAACAGTAGTGAAAATGCAAATGATAACAGTAAAGCAAACGCAAGCGCAAACGAAAATGCAAATGGTAACACACATGGTGGCATACATGGGAACGCTAATGTAAAAAGGTACAGAAATGGAAGTGGGAACACTAACTGTAAGAGTAACGGAAACGCACACTCTTTTTTCCCCAAACACTGCATAGAGAAACACAGTGAATACAAAGAATGTATGCATAATAATGGGCCTCGGAGCAGAAAATGAGCACTTGGAATACTAAATTGCTTATATCTCAGGAACCGTATGACATAGAAAAAAATAAAATTTCATATTATTAATGACTTTCCTGGCTAGTTTTGCACTTAGCCCCCTATTGGGGGGCTAAGCATTTTTCAGACGAAAAGTCTGTATCTTGAAGCGTTTCCGAGGTACAGTATGGGCCCCGAAAGGCACAGCAGACACCATAATGTTAGTCTATGGGAAAAAGCATCAACTTTGGAGCACCATAACTTTGCATCCCTGCAATATTTTGTCACCAAATCACCAAAACACACATCTGTGAGATGTTGGCTTTCATCCCTCCAAATTTCAGTCCAAAAGACCAAACCAGTGTTTTGCAGCAAGGTTGAAAAGAATTCCCATTATTTTCCCCATAGTGTCGAATAGTAGTGTCGCAAATCACGAAACTTTGGCAAAAAAAAAAAAATCACAAAAATGTTGCAGGTGCGACACTACCTTGTGACACTACTTTTCCCAAAAATATCGAAAACATATTTCTGGGGTGTTTAACTCCAAAATAAATGACATGCCTCGCATACTCAGGGCTCGGCTAGATAAACACAAAAAGAATTGTGTCCCTAGAGGGTCCCAATTTTAAATGACAAGCATTTCTCTGACCAGTAACTGAAAACAAAATGGTGAATTTGCAACACTACTGGGGTCATATGCGACACTAAAATCCACATTTTCGACACTGTCAAACTTTTTGTTAACTTTTCTCATTGAGTATAATGGGAAACTTGTTTTTTGAATAACTTTTGAACCATTCAATATTTTTTCACAAAATCTTCAAAAGGCACACCAAGGATCCCTGCCACACATTCCCTGAAATTTTTGGACTAGTCGCACAAACCATGCGACCTGTAGGTGTGAGCAAAGAATGCACAAAAAAGTGTAAATGAACTATGGAATTTGCTTAATAACTCCTCAACCGTACATCCAACCAGTAAGAAACTTGGCAGATCCCTAGATCCATGCTTCCGCTCTGTGCCTGCCAAATGTCAGGCAAATTTGTCATACAGTGGCAAAGTTATTAAGGTGCAAAATGCCACACTTTAATCTTAAATGGTGTACTCAAACCTAACTATAGTGGCACTACCATGCCACTATAAAATATTTATAGTAAATATGGCTAGAGTTGATAGGCAAAATGAAAAGTAAAGATTGAGGGTGAGTTACAAACCTCCTTCAAGGCAAAAACAACCAAATAAATAATAACATGAACAAAACAAAATTGTTTCTATAGAACAAAGTTACAACTATGTGGGATTATATGTGACCGACTGCACTGTAAATAGGGGAAATGCTGTTGAGATGAGGCATAGAGTAGTGGAAGGAGAACTGATGTATACTGTTAATAATTTTCTTCTTCAGATTATGAAACAGGCTACTAAGGAAAATGCATAGATTTAGCACCCATATTCAAGAAGAACATGCTATGCAAAGGTTGATTTATTTGAGGCATTCATGTCTCGTGACCATAATCACAACCTGATCCAAATTGAGATCATCTTGAAATCAAAGCAAACATATGAACATAAGCACACACGAACATGCCAGCAGATAAGGCCTTATGGTCTATCTAATCTGTGTGATTGTGCGGCTTTCTATGTATTTACAAAGGTAAATGTCCCCTTCCCTTTTCCCTTTTGACCTCCCTCTACTTCCTCCACTCCTCCCACTCACTGTCCTTCTACATGTAATATTTCCCCTCACCCTGTCCCAACTCCTCTTGAATCTGTCAACCAGTTTCAGGAATATCACCCTCTCTGGCAGCTCATTCCACTTGACCATTACCCTTTTGGTGAAAAGTGCCTCCTCATCTCCCTCCTTAACCTTTCCCCCACCATCTTTAGGCTGTGTCCCCAGTGGTCTTCTTGCTGTTAAGGTGGAAGAGTCTTTAAGTGCTCACCCTGTTGAAACCCTCAGGGCACTTAAAGGTTTCAATCATATCTCCTCTCTTCATTCTTTCCTCAAGAAAGTGCACATTGAGATCTCTGATAATCTCCTTGTAGGTGTTGCCTTGCTGGCCCTGGATCATCTTGGTTGCCCTTCTCTGGACTGTCTCCACCAAGCTGATATCCTTCTTAAGATACAGGCACCAAAACTTCACACTGCATTCCAGGTGTGGTCTTACCAGTGACCTGTACAGTGGCAGAATGATCTCCACCTTCCTGCTGGTAATTCCCCTTGCTATGCTGCCAGCATCTGCTTTACTTTGGCTGCTGCCCTCTTGCAGTGTGAAGAGTGTTTCAAGTCACTTGTGATTATTACTCCAAGGTTCTTTTCCTTTTCTGACCTGGTTACCTGCACTCAGCCCAACCAGTATTTGGTCCCCAGAGTTTTTGCCCCCAAGTCCATAACTTTGCACTTTTTAGCATTGAATCTCAACTGCCAAATGCCAAACCACTTTTCTAGCCTAGCCATGTCCTTCCTGAGTTCCTGTGTTCTCTCCTCCTTATCCACTCTCCCACAGAGCTTGGTGTTGTCTGTGAACAGGCATATTTTACTATTGATCCCATCCATGATGTCTCAAATGAAAATGTTAAATGGGTCAAGAAACATGCCCTGTGGGAATTCACTGATCACAGACCTTGCTTTAGAGAATTCTCCTCAAGCTACCACCCTTTGGCTTTTCTCCTGCAAACAGCTTCTGACATATCCCATGAGCTTAGCCTCATCCATGGGTCCTCTAGCATCCTGACCAGTCTTCTAAGACACACCAAGTTGAAGGCCTTGCTAAAGTCCAGATACACTGTAGCATCAACTACTTGACCTGTTTCCACTGTCCTAGTGTCCCAATTGAAGAAATCAATTAAGTTCATTTGGCAGGTGCCAATTTTACTCCTGAAAGCTAATCAGTCTTTTTTTGAGGATGGTCTCCATCAGCTTATCCACCACTGAGGTCAGGCTGACTAGTCTGTAGTTTCCTCGTTCATCCCTTGGCCCACTTTTATGAACAGGCACCACATGCACCATTCTCTGGTCCAGGGGCACTTTTTTAGACTCCAGAATTGTGTTAAACAGGTCTGTGGGGGAGCCACCAGAACCTCTGCCTGTACCCTCCAGTGCATGCTATCTGGACCCAGTGATTTGTCCACTTGTAAGGCCTTTAGGTCCTTGAGTACCCTGTCAGATTGAATTTTGCCATTTGTGACTTACCCTCTCGCAGTTCCCACACACCTACTCTCATGTGATACTGGTCCACCCTTCTCCAGAGCAAAGGCTGAACAGAAGTACTGTTAAACACCTCTGCTTTTTCTTCACTTCCTTGTACCCAACTCCCCTCCTTGTTTAGCCTTGTAATCTCATCCTTTATGTTTCTTTTCTCCTTTATATACCTGACAAATTACTTCTTTCATGTGTTTACCCCATGGGCTATCTGTGCCTTTCTTGCAGCTTTTGTCTCGCTTGCTACCCTGCTTGACTCTATTGACTTTGGGCATAGCCCACCCCATACTTCTATTCTGAGTATGTCTGTGGTTTCCAAAGGCTGCCCTCTTGCCCTCAACCCTGACACCACTTTTGCCATGTCCTTGCTGAACCTGCTATTTTTTTTGGCTTTAGCTTTCTTATTTTTGATTTTGGCACACTTACTAGTGACCTCCATCAATCCCTTCTTTATTTTGGTCCATTTCTGTTCCACATCCATCCCCATTCCGATCCCAGTAAGGTGTCCTTGCAGAACCTCTCCCATCCTACCAGTCAGCCTTCCAAATGTCCAAGAACCTCATCTTGGTCCTGATCATCCCTCTGCCATGTCCAAGTGAAACCACATCATGTAGTGGACACTTCCTGCTAGCAGCACATCTACCTTCACATCCTGAAAATGTGCACAGTTGGACAGGACAAGATCCAGTATGCTTCTCTCCCAGTGGGCTCTATAACACCTTGAGTTAAGAAAGCACTCTGAAAAGCATCCAGAAGTACTTGTTCCTTAGTGCAAGAGGTAGCAGGGATTTTCCAGTCCACCCCAGGTAGACCAAAGTCCCCCACTATTACAAATCATTACAAAATCATTACAAAGTGTTCATTCTACATTGTTCAATAAAATACAGCCACATAGAACAGAGTACAGTGATAAATTACAAATTAAATAAATAAAAAAAACTTAAGATAAAAAATAATATAGATTTGCATAGCATTTATTTGTCCCCCTCAACAACAGAGCTGTGGTTCCCAGCTAGAGCACACACTTGCTTTTCCTTATTTTTGTAACACTGGCAAAAAAGATTGCTAACATTTGGATTGTGCAAGTGTCTTCTGTGTAAATTAAAATTCTCATAAGAGAATGCACATCTAGGCCAAGGTTTTCCACTGTATACACCATTAATAGTGTTCTAAGCAAATGGGTTTGAGCACTAATATTCCATTCACGGGTCCATAATACATGTAGGAGATATTTTCTGCCACCTGCTGCACAATAACATTCTTCTGGCATATCCTGTATTTTTGAATACTTTTTCCTTAAAATGTTGCTTTCAAAGAATTCCAATTTATACTTAAATGAAATTAATTCTAAGGTTAGAATTTGTTAGCATTACAAGATAGTATTGCATCTTACCTGTGTTTTCATTGTTTTTTGGAAACTACAATGAATATTTAGAGTTTTTAATCAGGTCGTTATCTGTTTTCCACCAATATTTCCTAATCTGTTTTTTTTATATATGTTTTTTATATTGTAAACTTAAAACTGTATTTGTTTCAACTTATTTATTTAAGAAGTTCAAATTATACTTCTCAAGTAAAAGGTGTATGTTTGTCAGCTATCGAGATCTAAAACAGGACATATTTTTCCAGTTAATTTTTACACATTCTGGATATTCTAGTTCAGGTAGTCTTGTAGTATAAGCTTAAAGTTTAGTCATTTTTTATCAATTACTGAGGTAATATTCTCAAGTCCTAGTTCTGAGAGTATATACGCCGAAATAAAAGAGCCAGGAACTGCAATTGTTTTCCTTATAAGTCTATGTTTAGGTATCATAAGCTGCTCTCTATTTTTTGTATCCCATACTTCAGAGCCATAAATTATCTCTGTTATATATTTTGCCCTTATTGCCTCTAGCAATGGTGTAATGGATATTCCGTCATAGGAATAATTAAATTTTCCCAGGGCTGCTGCCATTTTTTCAGTTTGCAGTAATCATGGCTCTTTCCACATGCTTTTTCCAACCATTTTTTGTAGAATAAGTGAAACCGATATATATATATATATATATATATATATATTTATGTGTATAGTTATGAACTACTTTAAGTTTCTCTGCATCTGTTTTCCATCTGCCAGAATAAGTACCTGGACCAAAGATCAAAATTAATGTTTTTGTAATATAAATCTGAAGTGTCAAGTCATCAGTATTTTTGGTCTAAGAGGTCAATCTTTTTTTGCACTATTACTACTTCCCCCTGCTGGACATATGTATGATGTTTGACCTCAATATCCTATCCAATTCCTCGTCCTGGAAAGGCAGTCTATAGACCACCCCCATCCTTAGTTTCCTGCCTTCATGGATTGGCTCTGCACCCACAAAGATTTAGGCTTGCACTCCACATCTTTCTCTTTGTTGCAGATTATCCCCTCCTACACATACAATGCCACTCCTTCCCTTCCAGTACCCCATCCTTTCTCTACATTTTATACCTGGGAAGTGCTAGATCCCAGTCATGGTTTTGTTTAGCCCAAGTCATTGTAGTGGCTACTATGTCCACCTCTCGCTCAGCCAACAAGGACTGCAATTCTGCCATTTTGTTTCCCAGACTTCTGACATTTAGAGGCACCACCCTCCACCATGACTCTGGGCCCCTTCTCTGACCAGGCCCTTCTGTCACCCTCTTGCCTTGGTCTCATTCCTCTTCCTCCACCCTCCCATCTCTCCTCCTGGGTTGTCCTGTGGGGGGCTATCAGCCCCCTACGCCAGGTGACTAGGGGTGCTTCATACCCTCTGCCTTCCTCCCCAGCAGTTTAAATTTAGATTTCTATTCATGAAGCCTCCAGCTTTCCCTTCAGGACCCTTGTGTCCTTTCTACTTAGGTATAACCTGTCTGGTGCATACAGGTTCTTGTTGTCCCATTTTACCTCCCAATCACCAATGTACATATACCATTCCACATCACACCACTATCTAAACCATTTGTTGAATTCTGCAATCCTTACCTTCATTGCTGTACTACCTTTTGGGATTGGAAGCAACTTTGAGAAGGCTAAAGACTTCCTTTCCACCCAGCAGATTCTCTCCATCTCCCTGAAACTCTATTGCACTAGACCATCTCAAATTCCTGCAATGTTGTTTGTACTCAGGTGCACTATAATGTGAGATTTCCCCCCTTTCCTGTCCCACACATTGAGCTACTAGAGGTCCTACCCTCCCTGCCATCACCATTGTCATGCATTCCACCCCCTTAGGTTTGGTTCTTCCCCCATCTCACCCCCTCACAATTGAATTCACAAAGATCACTAACCCCATCTTAGTCCCTCCTTCTCTTTTGTCCATATTACTGCCATTCCCACCTGCTCTACCATTCCCTGCTGCCTTTCCTGCACTCCCTCCTGACCCTCTACACCCACTGTCCCCTTTTCCTCCTTCTGAACCTCTCCCCATACTGTCACACCCCATCCCACCTTTTTGTCCCCTTCCTGGCCTGCCCTCAAACCTTCCCTTCTGTCCTCCTTCTGCCTATCCCATCATTTCCCCATGCCCACTACCCCTTCCCTGCACCCTCTACCTTCCCCTCATCAGAACTCATATCCTAGCACCCATTCTATCTACTCACCCTGATGTTCCACCCACCTCATCCAACCCATTTCCTCATCACCACTTCCCCTACCTCCCCCAATTTAGTGGAAAGAATCTGTTCCTCATCAGCAATCCTGGAGATGCACCCACAGGACCCTCTCCCCTTCCTGTCTTACCTTTCCTTCTTACTGTTATCCACTCCCCCTCTAGTGGCATCCTGTCCTGTTTAGAGGAGGGGGACACTGGGTACCTGCCTAATCTCGTGTACCCTACTACCCTCCTTCTAGGCCATCCTCCCTGCCATAGTTTCAATCTTGCTCACTCCCCATTTCCTGCTTACAACCCCAGTGGCACCTCTTCCCCTCCCATCATTACCCTACAAATACCCCCACCTCCAGTGTATGTATGTATGTATGTATGTATCTCTTTCCTTGGCTGCCAAACCTCCATCATAGGTTGCCTGATATGATGTAAAAACAGTCAACCCGCATGTCCAAGAGAGTTCCCAGAAACACTGCCATGCCACACCCCCATTCACTCCATCACTCTACTCACTTCACTCTGCCTCCACTGCAAGCTCCCTCTCCACATATTAACTTTTTAGCATTTATCTATTACTGTACTTGGCTATCCTTCCTTCCTTATGCTTCCTTCAACCTCAGTACAATGTTAAGGTCAAGGATAAGGAGACCCTAGCTAGGGACCAGCTATACTACCTTCCTTGTGTTGCTCTTGTGGGCTGGTCCCAGATAGAAACTGGCTGCCCTCACTTTTTCTTCCCTAAGAAGTTATATATTTACAAGCTGACCCAATATAGGGATTAGCTACAACCCTATCAACACCTGACAGTGTATTTTCTGCCCTCCTTTTAAACTTACCTACCCTCCACTGAGTAGCGTGGGTCCGTGGTCCTCCCTGTGGATGTCCTTCTGACACCCCCAAACATCATTTTGTTACACATGGAGCAGAACCCTACAAATATGAAAGAAAACTAAAAAAATATAATTTGAGGATGTCAAATTTAGAAGGGTTGGTCAGCTGAGCCAAGTAAATAAGGGGACAGCAGTAGATGGGAAGTCAGTTGTAAGGAAACAGGATAGAATAGATTTAAGCCAGTAATGTGAGATATGAGGGACAGGCATGCACAGAGCCAAAAAAGAAATAAACGTAAGCTATTCAAGCAATGATGAAGGTGGTTAAGCAACTCAATCCAGAAGTGTCTAAAAAAATGATTACATACTGTATGCCTTTTAAGAAGTATGTTGATGCAATGGACTGAAAAATGCAGAAATCCAGTAAAGGTGGTGAAAAGAGATTAGAAATGCACAAAGTGGGCTTCAAGAAAATATATTTTCAAAAATGTCAGCCACTATTCTAAACTATGATTTGCAGTTTTATAAAAGTAAAAAGGTAGTTAAAGAGGAAATAAAAATTGCACGTGGTAATACAGTTAATGAAGAGAGTAAAATAGCAGGATTTCTAAATGACTTTCTAAATTTATTGACAAGGAAGGATGGTGCATAAATATGTTCACTGTCAGAAATTATGAACTCTGGTATAATTTAACTTAGCATCTGAGAAGTAAATGTATTAGCCCTTAGAGTGCAGACAGATTTAGAACATAATGGAGCTCTGGATGGATATATCAGTCAGCGGCCCTGTAAGGGTTAAGGATATTTGAGAGAGCTTAAGAATAATAAATCATCTGGTCCATTTGGTATTCATCCTAGGCTACTGAACAAGATAAAGAAGGAAAGGCAACAGGGGAGGAAGTAATGGAATGTGTACAACATGCAGGCTAGCTAATAACTATAATAATAGGATACTTCACTCTCCGAGACATAGACTGGGACACTCTAACAGCAAAAGTCAAAAAGCTAGAAGTTTGTAATGGTTCCATGCAGTAGGTCTGCTTTCTCACTCAAGGGGGGAAACAATCTGGACTTGTAAATGTAAAACCAGGGTACTATCACTGATATTCCAATTGAGGACCCAGCTGGACAGCATCACCTCAGCACTTTAAATTCAACATTATGCTGGCTTCTCAATAAATCAGTTCCAGTACTGGGATCCCTAAAATTAGAAAAAAATACTTTGGCCTAATGACAAAATTATTAGTGTTAGTGGACCAGTAGTTGGCAATCTCAGATTTGGAGTCAGAAAATCTGAAGGTCATGGGTTCTAGCCTGATGCCAGGTGTTTGGCATAATACCAATAACTGACATTGTAGTATAGTACAAGCGGGCACTACACTTTTGATATTCCATCCTTTAGATGTCCTATGTGCCTTACAGGGGGCTGCACCCCCCCAGACCCCCCCACAAAATATTCTCAACTCCGGGGGAGTCCAACTCAGGGAGCGCACAATTCGTGGAGAAAAATAAAATGTCTGGGACCGGGAATCAAACCCAGTCCTAGATGCAGCACCTGGGTTCCTGCTACTGTGACTCAGTCCAGTGAGCCACAGCAGCTGCTCAGTAGAACCCACTCCCAGCAGAGGTCTTATTCTGTGCCTGGGAGTGTGTGAATGGTGCAATACCACATACAGCAGTATATGCAGTATTGCACTATTCGCTGTCCTGGACTGTGCTCTTTCGGGTTAGATATAATGTCATACACTATTAAGCGTATGACATTATGATCCTGTAGGGCATGTACCCCCCCGACTCACCTGAAACCAAGTTATCAAAGCTTAGTATGAATTTGATAGTCAAAAAATAAAACTGCAAACAAAACATTACAAACAAGAAATGATAAGCTTGTGAAAATACTGTACATGTAACAGAGGTGGTGTAAAAAATGGTTTCAAATAAAGGGTCTGTATTAGATGTGGCCCTAGACTACATGATACTAGATAGTGAGGCAAATTACAGAAGAAACCTACTTAAACAGAATACATATATTAATATGAGGATTACTTGGAAGTGAAAACTTACATCACAGATTCAGAGAGAATTAGAGGATATGCAGGAAAACACTGAGATCAAATTAAGAGAAAAATCTTCTGCTAAGGAAATGTATGGAGTTATCAATAATGTACTAAACCCATCAAAATGCTAACAAATGAGATCAATGTAAAATACCATAAAGTTAGGTATACGTAGTTCAGTCAGGTCTGTAGAATAGAAAAAGAAAAACTATTAAAAGAGGTTAAAAGAACAAAATGTAATCCAACTACAGAATACAAAAAACACTTGATTACATGTGGGAAGTACTACAGAGAAAGTTTTCAAAAGAAAAGTATAGATTTCTAAGGGATCTTTGGGAGAAGACAGACAAAGCAACAAATAAGAATTATGATAAGTCCTGGTGCTTGGTGGCCAAAGGGACACTTTGCAAAACCCAAATTAATACCTATATTAAGACACATGTATGTGTCAGTTACTTTATTTCTCCAAATTATATTTTAATTTGGAAGAGTCAGTTGCCCAGGAGACTTATGTTTTTCCTGCAGATAACTTCCCATGCTTTACTAGAGATTAGTTCTCAGAGGTTGTAAAAGAAAGTAAATCAAGTAAACTCTTGGCCTGGATGAAATCCTGACCAATTTTTACAAGCTGGAACCTAAATGGTGGTGATATGTTTTTATCATTTGTTTTAATAAAAGCATTAAAGAAATGGTGTGCCCTTATCTTGGAAGAGAAACTACAGTATATAGTACCAATACACAGCAAACGCTAGTCAGAGCCAACAAGGCTGCATAATGCTATTTTACAGGGTTACAAGCCATCTACAGATATTTTTTTTTGTATGGAACCTTGAGCAGCTCAACATTTCTTTTGAACTTCCAGCCAATAACAATATCCACCTGTTATTGCTGGCTCTGTTGAAGTTAACACATTCTCTGGTGTCCATGGGTATACCCCACCCTCTTACCACCGGGCCCCTTAATAAAACAAAATCATTCCCTGGTGTGTGGTGGCACCATCATTGCCCAATTGCTAGCCCTATCAGTAACAAAAAATTACCTTGCTGCAGTACAAGGCAGGTCTGCTCCAGTGGTATGGAGGGATAAGGCCTTATCTCCCACTACATCAAGTGACCCAAGTTCAGGAACCTGCTCAGCTTGCCAGTGGTCGGACAGAAGACTGAGCGTTCTTCAGATAGCTGTTTTGTCCCTGAGTGGAGAGGCATGCTAACTCAATCTTTGGCTTCCCCCAGGTGAAGGCAGGAATCCAATGTGGGACAAATGCAGAAATGGCTAGTGCAGGCTCCATACAGCCCCATTCTCCTACCTCTGTCCCACATGACCACCTAGATGACTGGCTCAGTTCTGGAAGTGAGTGATTGGGGTAGGGAAGGCTCACTCTCCACTCTCTGGCCCTATTATGGGTGGGAGCAATCCATGGGGAACTTTGGGCTTTATGGTCTAGGACAGGAAAGTGGTGGACAGGTGAGGTGGGAACAGGGCTGAAAGCCTGCCTGAGTCAATTGACAACAGAAAAAGTTTTATGGAGAAGGGAAATGCTGCAGTATGTATGACCTTAACACATATACACAACCATCCCATAATGGGAGCAGCCACACTGTTACAGTAAACCTATCAAGTATAGGTAATACGTACAGGGTATTTTACCAGAGTACTACAGAGCCAGGAGTAGGAGTCTTAAAGGGAAAACATTTCTTAGACCTGTAGAATAAAATATTGGGAAAGGGGTCACAAAGGATCCACAGTTCTTAGAGAGTTACTTTTAAGGGTAAGAGAGGTTAGACATATTGCATTACTTATCTGATGGGGAAGGAGTTCACATCCTGTGAGACCCATGAAAGTAAAGAGAAAACGGTTAAAATGGAGTAAATACAGTAGTGGGAGTAATAGAGAGGAGAGTGATAGAAAGAGTATTGTACAGTATAAGAGGTAAAAAAATATATAGCTTTAGATAGAAAGTTAGATAGAAAGTTACAGAATTAAATGAAGTAAAAGATATAGACATGTTTAATTCAAGTAGTATACTAATATCAATAACTGTGTAAACATAGAAACATAGACTTTGACGGCAGATAAGGACTGCTTGGCCCATCTAGTCTGCCCGTTTCCCTAACTACAGGATAGGCCGCAGATCCTAGTTAGCCAACAGCCTATTTCTTCCTACTCATGAAGGCTGTTCCATGCATCCACTACCTCTCTGTCAAATAATACTTCCTCACATTGCCCCTGAACTGCCCTCCTTCTATCTTTAAATTGTGTCCCTTGTTCTTGCACATCTCTTTTCTGAAAGATGCTACCCTCTTGGACTTGTTGATTCCACTGAGGTACTTAAAAGTTTCTATCATGTCCCCTCTCCTTCTTTCCTCAAGGGTATACATATTAAGCTCCTTTAGTCTCTCCTCATACAGCTTCTCTGCAGACCCTGCACCATTTTAGTTGCCTTCCTTTGGACTGCCTCTATCCTGTCTATGTCCTTGCGGAGATGGGGTCTCCAGAACTGGACACAGTACTCAGATGGCGTCTCACCAACTGTCTGTACAGAGGATAACAACTTCCTTGTTTCTGCTGCTGATGCCTCTCCTATACATCCCAGTATACCCACAGCCCTCCCTACTGCCTTCTTACATTGCTTGCTAACCTTAAGGTCATCTGATATGATTACCCCAGGACGCTTCCTTTTGTTGTTGTTACTACCTCCCACCAATTGTGTATTCTTCCCCGGGTTCTTGTTTCCCCGGTGCATTATTTTGCACTTCTTTGCATTGAATCATAGCTGCCATACTTCTGACCATTCCTCCAACCTTGCCAAGTGACTTTTCATCCTTTTCACGCCTCCTTGTGTATCAGCCCTGTTGTAGATCTTTGTGTCATCTGCAGAAAGACATGCTTTTCCTTCCAGTCCCTCTGCAATGTCACTGATGAAGACATTAAAAAGGACTGGACCCAATACTGAACCCTGCGGTACCCCACTAGTAACCCCTCTTACTTCAGACTGGACTCCATTTACAATTACCTTCTGTGTCCTGTTGTGCAGCCAATGTTTTACCCAGGCTACCACCTTGGGACCCACTCCCAGGCTGGTTAATTTGACTATTAATCTTTGTGTGGGACTGTGTCAAATGTCTTACTAAAGTCTAGGTAGGCCATGTCCACAGCCCTCCTGGTCTACTACTTTGGTCACCAGTCAAAGAAATCTATTAGATCTGGTCTGACATGACCTTCCGCTGTGAACCCATGCTGCCTTGGGTCCTGTGCTCACTGGCCTCTAGGTACTCAACTATTCTTTCCTTCAGAAGTGACTCCATCACTTTCCCTACCACAGAGGTCAGACTGACAGGTCTGTAGTTTCCTGCCTCTGTCTTGGTCCCACTTTTGTGAAGGGGAATCACATCCGCCTTCCTCTAGTCCACGGGTACCACACCATCCTCCCATGATTTATTCACAAGAGTAGCCAGTGGTTTCACTAGTTCCTCCCTTAATTCTTTTATAATTCTGGGGTGAATTCCATCAGGACCCATTGCTTTGTCCACCTTCAGTTTTAGGAGTTCTTGCAGAACCCTTTCTTCTGTGAAAGGACTGGGATCGACCCCCCTATCAAGAGTGCTTCTGTTAATTGGATTAGTACTTCTCCTCTTTGTGAATGCTGAGCAAAATATTCAATCAGTATCCCTGCTTTTTCACTGTCCCTCTGCCCACCCAATTGCTCATTCTATTCAGTCTCACTATCCCTCCTTTGTCTTTCTTCGCCTGATTTACTCTATAAAGGTTTTATCCCCTTCTTAACTGAGTTGGCTATCTTTTCCTCAGTTTGGGCCTTTGCTATTGTGATTTCCCTTCCTGCTTCCTTCTGCCTTAACTGGTACAGCTTTCTGTCCTGCTCCTTCTGTGTTTCCTTATACTTCTGGAATGCTATCTTTTTCTTCCTGACTTTCACAGCCACCTCTTTTGAGAACCATAGTGACTTTTTCTTTCATTTTGATTTGTTTATTTGCTTCACGCAAAGGCTTGTTGCCTCTGTGATGGCAGTTTTGATGATTCCCATTGTTGATCCACACCTCCTTCTAGCCTGTTTGCTAGTGCTTTTCCTGAGGCACTCTCCCATCTTGCCAAAGTCAGCCCTCCTAAAGTCCAGTACCCTCACTTTTGTGTGGCTTGGCTCTGTAGCTGAGTTTAACGTGAACCACACTGTTTGATGGTCACTTGTCCCCAGATGGCAACCCACTTCTAGATCTGAGATTCTCTCACTGCCCCCGTTTGAGAGTATGAGGTCTAAGATTGCTTCCTCTCGAGTGGGTTCTGAAACTAGCTGTCTGAGGCCTGCCACCTGTAGGGCATGAAGAACGGCCTTGCTTTTGTATGTGGCTGCAGAAAATGTGCTCCAGTTAACATCTGGCATATTCAGGTCTCCCATTAACAGTATCTCCTCTTTGTCTGCCATTCTAAGAATGCCTTCTATCATATCCTTGCCCATTCCCTTCCCCTAACATGGGGGTCTGTACACAACCCCTGTGTGAATTGTACAAGTGTCAAAAACAGAACAATGAAATGCTTGTAATCATTGTAAACATTGTTCATGTGTTTTCACCTTGACTTGAACGTCGTCTTTAGCGTGTGGTATATAACACTTTAAGAGATTTCTGTATAAATAAGATGCACATTTGTATTCCTCAGACCCACCCCCTGAGGAAGGCCCATCGAAGGTTTGAAGTGCTGGGGCTTGTGGGTGCACCCCATGCATCTTGCCAGAAAATAAATCTTGCACTTTACGTTTAAAAATAAATCTCTGACTGCTGAGCGTTCTTTACTTTTGTTATTACAAGTTGGTTGTTTTGCTCATGCACTGCCTTTTCCAACGAATACAACTCTACATTTCTTACACAATAGCCAAAGCACTGACCACTGACCATCGCAGGACTGACTCTCCCACCCCTGACAGTCACAGGACTGCCTCCCCCCAGCAGTCAAAGGACTGACACCATCCAGTGTCAGTCACAGAACTGGGCACCAACCTCTGACAGTCACAGAACTGATCCTCATTCCCAATGGTCACAGCACTACACCCCATCACCATGACAGCACTGCCCCAATACCCCCAACAGTCACATGGATGACACTCTCCACAGACAGTTACAGCAGTAATCCCCACCCCTAACAGTCACAACGCTGTACCTCAGTCACAGCACTAACGACCACGCTGCACAGTCAGGACTGCCCCCCCAAACAGTCACTTAGTTTGACACCTTATGCAATCTTCCTGCCACACGTGCAACATCCTGCAAATGCTTCAGTCCCTCAAAGCTGTAGAACTGCACAGAAGCAGACCTCCCAAAAGTCATACAGTAGGAATGACCTTCACCCTGATAGTCACATAAATGACACCCTTTCTCTGACAGTTACATAATTGACCCTGCCCTTGACAACCACTGGACTGTACCACCGCTCTGACCATCAAAGTACTGACACCCTCCACCATCAGTCACAGCAATGACCACCCCAACAGTCATAAAACTGTAACATTCCCACTTCCCACAGTCACAGGACTGTATCAATGTCCACAGTCACAGGACTGTACCAACACCCCCCCACAGTCGCAGCACTGTAACACCCTTTCCTCCACAGGCATGGGATTGTACCCTTCTCACAGTCAAAGGACTGTGCCCACCCCCCCCACAGTCAACAGGACTGTACCACCCCACTGATAATCACAGGACTGACACTTTCACCTGACAGTCATGCCAATGACCATCCATCTCTGGCAGCCTTAGCACTGATCACACCCTTAAGAGTCACAACACTTTCTCACTATTCCCAACAGTCACAGAACTGTCTCCCCCCCAAAAAAAAAGGGAGTCACAGCAATTACTATACACCCCTGAGAGTGATAGCACTGATCCCCATCCCCCATAGTAACAACACTGGTCACAGTACCACACCACACTTCCCATCTTAGAGCACTGATCATCAATCCCCAACAGTAACGGCAGAGCCACCTCACCCCCAAAAGTCACAGAACTGATTTCCATCCACTAACAATAACAGCACTGACCCACTACTCCTAACGGTCACCACACAGACTACTCATCCACAACAGCCAAAGCACTACCCCTTCACCCACAATAGTCACAGGACTGACCCCCCCACCCCTGACAGTCACAGAATTGTACCACCCCTTAAATAGTCACAGAACTAACACTTCTCCACTGTACATCATAGTGGCCACCTACCAGTCACAACACTGATCGTCATCCTCCAACAGTGACAGCACTGACCTCTACCCCTAACAGTCACAGCAGTACCCACCACCATAGTCAAAGCACTGTCTCTTACATCTGTGACAGGCAGAGGGCTGATACTCTCCACAGACAGTAACAGCAGTGATCCCCAACAGTTACAACACTGCCTCCACTCCCAGAAGTTACAGCCCTGACCCCCACCTGGCAGTCATAGCACCGGCCACCCACCCCCTGACAATAACTGCACTGGCTTCCCACCCTTGACCATTATAGCTCCAACACTCCCAGCCACAACAAATATAGTACTGACCACCACCATTAATACAGCACTGCCTCTGAACCTCCCTCAACAGTCATAGGACTTACCTGCTGCTTTACAGCAATGCACCCAACAGTCACGGCACTGACCACCAGCCAATGGTAGTCTCAACACTTACCACACCCCAGTCATAATATCTTAAAAAAATGTTTTAAGTACTGGCAACCCATCGCAGTGAGTGCAGGGGTCAAAACTGGCTGAGGTCCACTAGCCAAATTCTGATAGATTTTGTGTTATGCTAGTAAGATTTTCCTTGAATTAGCCTTGTAGGTTTGTACTGGAGAATGTATCCAATAAGTACATCTGCTGGGCTAGTGGAAGAGTCTGTGGGGCTAGTTAATTCTTTCATGCACTAACACTGCTGGCTAGTGGCTGCAGAACTTAATTTTGAGCCCTGGAGAGGGCCATGCCTTCCACAAGATGGCCCTCTAGACATTTCTGCCCACTGACCAGCCCTAAAGCTGAGCTCCCTGCTAGGAGTCAGAAATCCCACATCCCATCCCCCCCTCATAACTGGACCACTCTTCCAGTACCAGTGCAGCTCTGTATAGTAAACTTTACAATGCTTGTTAAACAGGCTTCTGAAATGTATAATTTCACAGCTGCTTAAGTAAAGGATTCAAAGAAGAAGCACTTACAGTCTCTCAGTCCTGGTGCTGTGTACCCGTAAAGAACTAGCAGCTACAGTCACTTAGGTCCTGTGGCCGGGAGCTAAGAATTTGTAGCTCTCACTACAGCAGGGTAGTGGCATTTCAAGAAAAATCTGGCTTTCTCTGTCCCAGGCTGGAAGATCTCCCAGCACATCCTGCAGACATGTTTGTAACACAGAGGCTTAGCAATCCTATGATCTTACTGAATAACAGCACAACTAATAGCAACTGATAAATAGCTTTGTTTACCTAGAGGATCATGCAGTTCTGTTTACTTTTTGCTAAGCTCCATGTTGCTCTCTGATTACAAGCCTTCTGTCTTTACTCAGAGTTCCTCAGGGTCCTAGTGCCAGGCAGATAAGCTACTGATGGCAGAATATGCTTGAAAGGGTGATCAAATCCTGTATTTTTAAAACCTACAGAACTATTTCTTCAGTGCACCTGCAGGAGGAGGAAGGAGAGGGGTTGAGGTCTGTGGAGAGGAAGGCAGTGGACAACCAATGCTGTTTACATGACTACAGCACAATGGAAGTACAGATAATAGCTTTTTGTCAAGTCCATTTTCTAATCTACTATAGCAATAAGACAGCATGGCTCCACCCATGCTGCCTTAATAAAGGAGACAAACAGACATCTCCAAGCACCAACCAATTAGTTTGTTGGATGTTATGGAAAATACATGCTAATGTGTTCATAAAATGACATATGCAGTACATTATAAGATCTACCCTCCACTCTGAACTACAGGCAGGGTCGGAGAGGGCAAAGTACTACTGACCAATGTTTGGTATTAAGGCATCTCTAGGAAAAATATGTGACATTGAGGAAAAAGACATTGTATGCAATTTATGTCGATTTCAGTTCAGCTTTCGGTTCATTAAGAAGAAGTGAATCATGGGGTAAGATGAGATTAATGAGCACTGATGATGATTTGATTACTATAATTAGAAATTTATATATATATCAAAACCTGGGCCAAAGTCAAGTATAATAAAAATGGTAGTTTAACCCAGATGATGGAATATAAATTGATAGTTAGATAGGTGTGTTTTTTTTTTTTTAGTTTTTGTTGACCAGGTAAGTGCACTAGATAAATCCTGCCTATTTTCAGGCACAACCTGGGGGAGACACAGATGAATGCCAATTGACCTTGAACCAGATTAAGCTGTTGGTGGTATTTTTAGTGAATGAGGGAAATTTGGCTAGACACCGGGAAATTCCCCTACTGTTTTCGAAAGTGCCATGGGATTTTTAACATCCACCTGAACTAGCACCAGAACAGGCAGATGGGGCCTCGGTTTAACGTCTCATCTGAAAGACAGCACCTCAGGAGTGCAGCACCCCTCTCATGCTGCACTACAGTGTCAGTATTGGGATATTAACCCAAGTGCCTGGTGTGGGGATAGAACCCACAGCCTTCTGATCTCCCGGCCTCAGAGGAGAGTGTGCTACCTGCTGAGCCATTTACACATTCTAGCCCCCAACCCCTTTAATACATATATGCTGTGTATATGAATGACATCTTAGTGAACATATAATATGAAAATGTTATCTTCAAGTTGCTAAGCTATATGGTCCCTGCTTTAACACATGCAGACAATCTTGTTCTATTTTCCTTATTGGGGGGACTACAGGAGAAATTAGACAACTTGTTGAAATATGTGAAAATATAGACTTAGCCATAAATTTGAATGTCAAAAGCTATAATCTTGTTTAAGACATACGCTTTGGTTGTTGGTAGAACTCAGGTTCCTGGTCTAAACCCATTAACACTACTTCTCAAAGTTTTAAATAAGTAACTAATGTGTGTTTATGCTCTAATCATAAATATGGAGGAAAGTAAATTATCCTGATATTAAAAGCCACTGATGGCAAATTAAATGACAAACTATTATATTCCTGTGAGCTATGGGGACAAGACAAGATAATAAACTACAGGTTGTTTTAAATGGGGTTTACAAAAAAAAAATGGAATACCTGATTCAGTTCCAACATATCTGGTCAGAGTGGATTTGGACACTCAACCACTAAGAGTATTTGGCCCCTATGTTCAAAAGGTTAGCATGGCATTGTCCATGTTAGAGCCGCATTAACATTAAGTAGCTTCAGCAATCCAGGTCAGGATAAATTCAGAGGGCACAGAGCATCACCCATACCCAGCAGTGTGATCACACTAATAATACCACTGCACCTATGCAAATGAGGGACTCCCTCATGTATAATGGTGCAGAGGTATATTCAAAAGTTTTTAGCAGTGCTAATTAACCACTAGCAGGGAGCTGTTTAACACTGCTGACACCTGCCATTAATTCTACACTAAAGCTGTATTCCACCACCCCCATGGCAGGTCAGCTGTACTACAGATTACCTCCCTGGCAGTCTGGTGGACCCTCATCCCCAATTAATGCTGACTGTTTATTTCTTTATTGCCCTGGTGTCTAGAGGACCTCCTCCCCAGACAAAGTATCAACATGCACCCACCCGCTGCAAATTCCCCCACCCTGCCCCTTAACCCTGGTCAACATTCACTGAATAAACTGTAGAAAGGGAAAGGGGGAATTGTTTAATCAGGAAAGGTACACTAAGCTGGATCTTGTTTCCACGTGTGAACTGGGAGCACAAGGAAGTTAAATGACTTGCTAAGGGTCACACAGTATGCAAGTGGGGGCTGATGGGATTCAGACCCCAGTCTCCAAGTTTGTAGCTCATTGTCCTCTACAGCTACACTAAACTGCCTCCTACCAGATCATTGGCTTGCACAGCCCTCTTCTTAACTCCTCAGACACCCACTGTCTGATGGTCACAGAGCAAGATTGTGAGTGTAGTCATAATTGTGCTTTGTGACTGTAAGATGGTGGCTTGCCAAGAAGGTGAATGGAGGGCTGTGCTGACACCTATCTCATACAGTAAATTGGGTGAGTGTTTACTGTGAGAAGGTGGGGTGTGGGGAGTTCTCAGCTGGGGGGGTGGGTGCTAGCACTCAGTCAGGGGGAGGGGGATCCACTAGGTTCCTGGTTATTACTGACAAAAAAAATTAATAGAGGAAATCATGGAAGGGAATTCCACTGGACCTAATGGGCTTATAGCCCCTGGAATATCCAGTATAGCCCATACCACCCACCCTGGAGGGTATTATTGCACTTAGAAAATAGGTTTTTGTTTGAATTTTAACTAAAATGTCTTAATTTAACATACATAAAAATGAATAAATATAAATTTATTGTAAAGTAGTCACCCCCACGTGTACAGTTACTATTAGAGGGTGCTGATTGTTTCATAAGCATTTTGTTTCCATTGTGGCAACTTTCTTTTTACATTATTAACACCCCCCCCCCACACACACACACAGCCAGTGACTGAAGCAGCCTTGTTCCTGGATGTGAGTGAAGTACCAAGCTCCATGAGATGGAGACGTGCTGGTGTCTTGTGGTAGCAGAGAAAGGGGGCAGGCAGCTAGTACTGGTACATATCCAGGGAAGATGCTAAATGGTCTTCAGGACCTGGATGCAATCAGTTCCACAGGGCCATACAGGATATTTGTAAGGGAGAGGAAGAAGATGAGACAAACCCTGTCAGCACTCTTGGCAGACCTGTTTAATGAATTATTGGCAATGAGAATGATGCAAATGGAGATATGGGTGGAAATAGGGAAAGTCTGGGAAATCATAGACAAGTGAGCCATACATCAACAGCAGGCCAGCTAATGGAGACAATTATTAAAGAAGAGATAGTTGACTTCTTGGACAAGGCAAGGCAATTTTATGTCCATAGCAGCCTATTCTTTGGGTTCAGAGTACTTTAAAATACATAAAACAAAATTCAGACATATATCAGAGTTTATCGGCACAATAAATATAGTTACAAATATGAACAGGAGGCAGTAATGTTTGACAAAATCCTAACATCAAACGACCTGAAGATTACTCAGCCAAAGTACAGTATTACAAAAATGCCTGCTCAAAAAGATGATTTTTTAGACCCATTTTAAAGGCTTCCACCAAGGGAACTGTCCACAGGCCAAGGAGGAAGGCAGTACAAATTTATGGTGCTGCTACAGACAAGGATTTCCTCAGGACAGCCACAAAATAGATCTGGGGGTGGCCAACATATTGTTTTCTGTGGAGTGGAGGGTGCAGCCCAGAGTAAAAAAAAAAAAAACAACACAATTTTTTGTTAAGGTGGGCTGGACCCAGTCCATGCAGGCCTTGTAAGTTAATAATGTGACCTTAAAGGTGGTGCACCACTGAACTGGCAGGAAGTGCATTTTGTCCAGTACAGGCATGATATGGTCTGAGAATTAAATTCTGGGAATCAGCCTGATTACAGTGTTATGCACCAGCAGCAGGTAATGCAACAGCTTACCAGACAACCCTAGGTTTAGAGCATTGTAGTAATCAAGTCTCAACATCATGAAGGCATGTACTAGGGTCTCCAGGTCCTTATGGGGAGAACACATTTATGAACAGGAATCAGGATAGGTTCACAAGAGGCAGCTCTTGTCAAATAAATTTGATTGATGTTTTTTACTGAATGATACAAATGGTGGATAGGGGTGAGGCAGTAAACATCTTGTGACTGAATTGCAGTAAGACCTTCCATTTGGTGTTGCATGGGAGTCTAGTAAAGAAGATTAGAGACAGAGGACAAGGAGAAGGACTAACTAAGTGGATTGGGAGCTGGTTGACAAATAGGACCCAAGCAGTAGTCATTTTCTTTAAATAAAATCATTTATTAAAGCTTTTTGCAAAGTGATATGACACAAGACAAATAATACAAAAGACACAGTGGGCATACAGGTACAAAACTTCCGTGGTCTACACCTTCCATACCCTCTTCACCATACCATCTAACAATGTATACAATAGCCAAAGCAGTTCAAGGTACAAAGTCCGGTCTATGGTTTAGCAAATAGTGGACCAAACAGGCCCACACTATTTCAACACTCTTACAAAAAGGCGGCACATAGAACAACAGACTGGAGCAACCTCATAAAAACTTGAATTTACAATAAAAAAGAAGGGTATTTCAGTCACACAAGAGTACTTTAAAATAACTTACACTTTATTTGAAGATTAAAAAGTTAAATAAAACAGCAGCAAATATTCCTGGAAGCTCGCCAACATTTCACATGCAACTCCATGTTTTCTCAAGACCTTTTTCAAGGCCAACGATCTTCAAATAAAGTGTGAGTGTATTTTAAAACACTTCTGTGCGACTGTGATGCCCTTCTTTTTCATTATAAAGCCATAACATTTCAAACCAAGAGACAGCAAAGTTAAAAATTTTGCTGTCAAATTTTTCCAAATCATATACAAATCCACATAGTATCCTTCCAGTTGTGCACAGTGGGTGTCCGGTTTGTGAGTCACAATTTCATAATAGTTTTTTTTTTCAGGACCACCAGGAAAATATTTAATAATTTGAGATTATTTGGTCCACTGAACCCTTCTGGAAGATCTAGAAAAAGTATTGTGTGATTGTTTAATTTTAATTGTGCTTCAAAATTCTCTCTATCGGTCAGTGTGAGCTGATCCCAATAAGATTGAAGGAGGAGGCAACCCCAGGGGATAGGACCATGAGTTGCTGGTGTGGTCCCACACCCCCCACCAGCAACCTGCAATCACATCAGATTTAAATTTTTCCACAATTTTGGGTGTCCAAAATAACATTTTACAGGTCTTTCAGGAGAATTCTTTCCATAGAAAGAAGGAGGTCAACCCTGTTACATTTGCAATATATCTATCCTAATCTGGGGAAGCAATCTGTGTATGCAAGTCAACCTCCCATTAAGTTTTAATATAGTTTACAATACATAGAAACATAGACTCTGACGGCAGATAAGGATCGCTTGGCCCACCTAGTCTGTCCATTTTCCTACCTAGAGGATAAGCTGTAGATCCTATTTAACTAACAGCTTATTTCTTCCTACCTCCCACAAAAATTGCCTCATGTCTGTCCCATGCATTCTTGAATTCTCCCAGAGTTTTAGACCCCACAACCTCCTCAGGAAGGCTGTTCCATGCGTCCACCACCTTCTCTGTGAAAAAAAATACTTCCTCACATTGCCCCAGTGCAGTCCCTCCTCTATCTTCAAATTGTGTCCCCTTGTTCTTGCACATCTCTTTTTCTGAAAGATGCTACCCTCTTGGACTTTGTTGATTCCACTGAGGTACTTAAATGGTTCTATCATGTCCCCCTCTCCCTCTTTTCCTCAAAAGTATACATATTAAGCTCCTTTAGCCTCTCTTTGTATGGCTTCTCTTGCAGACCCTGCACCATTTTAGTTGCCCTCCTCTGAATACCTCCTTCTAGTTACAATAAAGCTTGATTCAATGTTTGGGAATACTATAAGTGCTTGTGCAAACTTTAACTTTGGCCTTTCTCTATTCCCACACTCAGTAGAGAAGCCAGGTGGCATTATGGAAATTGAAGGAAAGTTCTGGAGGAGGAACAGGGGAGGACAGAGGATTCTCGAGATTCACTAAGTGTTGAATGAGGAGAGTGACTGGCTTAAATCTTTGTGGTGGGAGGAGTTAGTCCCCTACATCGAACCTCAGGCAAAGCCATCCCATTTGATTTTGGGAACAGTGTCTAAGTGCTTGTGCAAACTTTAACTTTGGCCTTTCTCTATTCCTACCATCAGTAGAGGAGCTGTGGGGCATTATGGAAATAGAAGGCACAAAAAAGAGAGAGACAGATACCTCCTTCAACTCATGGAGAGTGTGAACAGTAGCATGCAGGACAGGAAAAAAAACACTTGAGGAGGAAACCTCTGAGGAACCATAGATAATGAACTGCCTTTCCTCTGTTCATACTAAGAGGAGCTAATTCTAAAAGCTTGTCTGAGTTCTGCTTCAGGATAGGAGATATAGGTCTCAAAGAATGAAGAGGTCCACCTTCCAAGTATCTTGATGATATGAGCAGGGACATTGTACTTTGATGCAGAAGATGCAGCTCTGATCCAAAAAGAGTGACCTGTGAAAGTAAAAGGATTAAGTCTGAGTCTTTGTAATAGGATTTTCACATGTTCCATGAAGCATATGGTTGATAGTGTCATGAGATTACCAATAGATAGATGAGGTTTTGATGAACCTGAGCAAATGTGGCAGTTCATGAGTTGATCCAATACAGCGACTGGACATCAATTAATCTGAGTGGGGTAGTATGAGATCTGAACTCCTTGGCACAATCTCTTGGTTTTTGAGCTTACGAGGAAGAGAATATAATGATCTTCTTGCTTTCTTAAATTTGCAACTGTAAGAAATTCAGCTGAAGAGGCTGAAGAAGTAGTAAACTCTCTGGAATGGAGGAAACCTCAGAATGATAAGCAAATGACCAATGGGCTCATGTTGCTTGAGGTAGGGTCAGTAAATCCAACAATTTGTGAAATATGTATCCTTTGATAGGTAATTGTTTAGGAGCATTTGTTTGGGATGCTCTATGGATTCAAAGAAGGAGGAGTTTGACTAAGTGTGGGAAAGGATTGAAGACATAGATATATTTGACTGATAAAGGAAAAATTGTATTCCAGATAGGTATTGTTTAATGGTCCCAAATGAGAACTTCAAAGCTTGATGCCAGAAGGTTATAAATCACCACGCAAAATAAAATACATCACTAAACAGCAGATAGAGATATCCAGAGTGCAGTGACAGTTAGAATGAAAGACAATTGAAAAAAATACCTTTGGCACTACAAAAGTGCTCCAGAATTCAAAACAGATCAGGTGGCCCAAAGTTCAGCATGCATATCAAAGGTGGTATGCATGTACGCTTCCTCAGAACTGATTAGCCCATTTGTATCTTACACGTAAAAAGTAAAAACTCATGAATATTCACAAGTATTAATGAGACAGATGATGCTACACAACTGTCAGCTCTTGAATTAAAATAAATACAATAGTGAAAGATATTTATTACAATTATGCTTTTAAAAAGATTAAACTAATGCTCGCTAGCTTCAGATTCAGATTTTTATTATAACGAAAATATGTATAAAACACACAGTTCATCACATATTAATACTTAAAAAACACATCTGCATAACAAAGTCATGACCAGTGTACACATTTACATGCTTACATCATTTTTTATTTTAATGGGTTCACCACAACATATCCAAGACACACTGTCTTAGGGTAGCTGGTCCATTCCACTGGGGTGTCAAACAGATGAGGCATACTGATGAGTCCTGGTAGGATGAAACACGTGTCTATGTCATCTGTTAGCACCCTTTGCAAACTGTGTGAGAGGCCTTTCGGCACCATGCAATTGTGCTTAAAGTTGAACCAGCATAACATTCTGTGGTGATTTGCATATGCAGCCCATGATGCTTTGCATTGTGTGGGCATGTGTGATTTTGTATTTTCTTGAAACTTGGCTTCCCAGCCAAATACCCTTTGGGGTAACCCTTGCCTCAGTGTTTGTGCACAGAGGTTCTTTGTCTTTTAAATAGTTTTTTATTTTAATGGGTTCACCACAACCTATCCAAGACATAATGTCTTAGGGTAGCTGGTCCATTCCACTGGGGTGTCAAACAGATGAGGCATACTGATGAGTCCTGGTAGGACAAAACACGTGTCTATGTCATCTGTTAGCACCCTTTGCAAACTGTGTGAGAGGCCTTTTAGCACCATGCAATTCTGCTTAAAGTTGAATCAGCATAACATTCTGTGGTGATTTGCATATGTAGCCCATGATGCTTTGCATTGTGTGGGCATGTGTGATTTTGTATTTTCTTGAAACTTGGCTTCCCAGCAAAATACCTTTTGGGGTAACCCTTGCCTCAGTGTTTGCGCACAGAGGTTCTTTGTCTTTTACATACTTACATGCCCAGCATAAGAAACATCTTATATGCAAATTTAGCCGATGCAAAGTAATTAACCTGTTTTTCTGAAAACAGAAGAGTTCCTAATTTATCCTCTGTTGTATTATGGATATTAATACAAGGTAATATGTATTTATTTCTTTCCTTTGACAGTAATAGACAGTATAACAGCAGATGAGTGACAGTTTTTTTTCATTTATGTCACATTTACAAAATGCATCACCACTGGTTCCAGTCCAATAACTACCCCACCACTTTTGTTTATTGATCATCCATAATCTTAGTAAGCAAATCATATTCCTATCTTTCTTTTTTTCTGCCACTTTAAGTTAAAACTCTACTTTCTTATATATTTTATTTCTCTTATATACTTTCAGGTTGGGCAAAAATTCTATTTTTTCCATATCTTTTTGATAATACACATTCATCATCCTTTGTCTGGCTTCCTTTACATACAAAGTCAAATATTCCTTCTGCTCTTGTAGCCTTATTGGCTCAAGACCAACTTGTCTACTTTTATTGTTAAGCAGATTAAACTAAGTACATGAATAGCCTATTTTTTTTAGTTTTTTCCCAGCATTGTTTCAGCAATCTTATATCTTCAATTTTTATTATCCTTTCCCAGTAATTCAGAGCTCTGTTACATACCAGTTGTTCCTTTCTGCCCATCCCTGTTTCCAGTCTAAGTATAGCAGTTGGAGTATCCTTTGGTAGTCCTAACACCAGCCTAATAAAGAAATTTTGCACCATCTCTAAATTTTTATATTGACTTGCAATCCCCATGCTTCATTGCAGTATAGAAGCTGGCTACTTACTTTAGCTTCAAATACCATTCTCATTACAGTAAAGGAGTTACCTCCAAAATGATTTGCAAATCTATTTATGGCTTTTGCAGACATTATTCCTGTTTCTTTAGCTCTATCCAGATGATCTTTCCACATTCAATTTTGACTGAATGTCACCCTTAGATAAGTAAATCTTGCAACTTGTCCTATTTCTAGATTGTTAATAACCCATTTTTCAACAATTTCTCTCCTCTTCCCCAAGATCATTACATTAATTTTTGCTGCATTTGGCTTTGGATATAGGGTTTCCATATATTCAACAGTCCTAATTAAAGCTCTTCTCAGCCCAATCAGTGTTCTTGAAAGTAGAACAACGTCATCCGCATACAGTAAAATTTCTACATTTTGGCAGTTAATCCATGGGCTATGTGTGCCAATCTTCTTTAATTCTTTAACCAAAGATTTAATAAAAATTGCAAACAATAATGGTGCTAATAAGCAACCTTGCATTACTCCCTTATCTATACATATTTCATCAGTCAGTATTCCTTGTCTTGTTGTCCTGATCCTAGCTGAAATATTTGAATACAGCATTTTCAATATTAGCAATAATCTTGTATTAATGCTAGCTACAGACACATACACACCCAGTGAACATCACCAGAAAACACCACTGGGAAATAGATAGAAGTTAATATTCCATATTACTGTGTAATGAGTTATTACGAAATGCTGCAATAGGAGAAACAACATTAAAAGTAGACATATAATTTCCTCAATTAGACCAACCAGGATATTTGACAAAGAGACAGTACATACATAAAATAATTCCCAGTCATAAACATATAGAAAGGAGACTGATGTCCAAAAACCCAAAGAGTTAACCACAACCAGGAGGAAATGGTATTGTACAGCAACACCAGAAGGAGAGTATGGGAGATAGGGGTGGGGAAGGGGAAGGGGAGAAAAAAGGGAGGGTAGGGGAAGAAGAAGAAAAGAAGAAGGGGGGAATTGCACTAGTAGTCCAGAAAACAATTCAAAGGTAGTTCATCATGGATCCAATAACATTCTCACTGAGAAAGTTTTCTTACCAAATCTCCTTCTCTTGGTCCTACAGTCACTCACTTGTTCAATCCCATAAAATTTGAGGTTTGCTAGTGATCCTTGATTTCTCTCCACAAAATGCCTTGTCATGGAATTAGTCATAATCCAGGTTCTGATTGCTGATTTATGTTCACAAATATGTTCTTTTAACTGCCTTTTGGTCTTTCCAACATATCCCAGGCCACACAGGCATGTCAGTAAATAAATCTGAGATGTGGATGAGCAATTGATGAAAGATTTAATCTCAAACATTTTGCCAGAGTGAGGGTACCTAAAGGTCTTAGTATCATTGATATTGTTACACCTGGCACAGTGGCCTCACCTGTAGTTGCCCACTGGGGCTTCTGGTATCCATGTTTGTTGCTGTGGCATGTTCTGATGTAGGTGGTGCACTAGATGGTCTGTCATATGTTTCCCCTCCTATAAACACTCTGAGGACATCATATTGCTCATCACTGAATATGGCATCAGCTTTCAATATGTACCAGTGCTTTCTAACAAAACCAGCTATCTTGTTAGCTCCCTTACAGTAAGTTGTCACAAAAGTCAGTAGTTGCTTAATGTGATGATTTTTCTCTTTCGGTTTTAACAAGGTTGCTCTGTATGCATTTACTGCTCTCTGTAAACTTCTTTGAATCGTTTTGGGTTTATGTCCACTCTAAGCAAATGAATGTGCAACTGATTTTGATTGTTCCAACATTTTTTCTTCTGTACCACACAACCTCTTCACCCTGAGTATCTGACCAACTTGGATGTGTTAACCAATGATCTTTGATGATTGCTAGAAAAATGAAGCACAGTATTCCTTTCCATAGCTTTGAGATACAGATTGGTATTTAGACTGTTTCCTTGTTTATAAATAGAAATATCTAGAACATCCACTTTCTCCAAACTGCTGTTACAAGGAACTTCAAATTAGGATCGGTACTATTAATGCACAAATTGAATTGCTTAAAGTCACATTCTTTGCCCTCCCACAACATAAGACAGTCATCAAAGTAGTGTCTCCACAACAAAATCTGCTTTGTAAATGGGCTGTCTTTATAAATGAACCTCTCCTTTCATCTCCCAACATACAGGTTTGCCAAGCTAGTTACAAAGTGGTCCCATTGCAGTTGTTTGCATTGAAGATAAAACCTTCTTATGTACATAAAATAATTCGATTTCAGGACCAAATCAGACACTTCTAACAAAAACTCCATTGAGGGCTCAGTGTTCTCATTTCTAGTCTCCAGGTAATACTGAATGGCCTCTAGCACACCTTTGTGGGGGATATTGGAGTATAAACTTTCAATATCAAATGTGACACATCCGGCCCATTGGTGCTGATGGTTAAGGCATTAGATGCCTCACCTCGCACCATTCCAGTGACCCTGGTTTGGGAAAGATCCAGGGCATCGGGGATCGGTAGGGGCGGGGAGGGATTGATCATTCAGCAGATGGCTCTCCCTTCCCAGTGAGGTTGTATGGCATCTGCCACTCTTGAGCAATCTCTGACAGTAGTTGGGGGTAGCCAGGAACATGCGTTGCTGCTGTATGGCACCAGGGGTGGAGCACTGCGGATGCTGGCCGTCATTGCACGTCTGAGCTCTGGGGGAGGTACAGAAAGTAGAGAAACCCCGATACCTGATAGGCAATGACTGGACCAGTGGTTGGTCCCCCCGCCCAATGTTGGGCCTTCCAGCTGTATTTTGGGCACTGCCTCCACTCCCTGGTTGCTCCATTAAATTTGAGATATAGTGCCAGAGGAGTCGGTGGTCCCACCCCTGGGGGCTCAGAGCCAGGGGATCAGATGGCCAGGTGGTGCAGCAGGGGGATGGGCCAATGTCTGAGAGATGAGTCTGAGGCTTCAGGCAGATGGGAACAGACTGCACCGAGTATCCTTGCCTAACAGCAGTCAGGCTGCCAGCGATAAGGGGGCATAAAAAGAGTTCACAAAAATTATATATATATTTCAGATGTGACAAACAAAGTATCTGTATGAACTGGTATGTCACATACTGTTCTAATAGCATCTCTGAAATCCAGGAGATAGGAAGGTAACTTATTTACCAGAGGTCTTAAAAACAGTCAACAAACTAAGAACATGCTTCCATGGAGGAACCTATACTCAATACAACTGGGCAGCCTGGTGAGCTAGTAACATTTTTATGAATTTTTGGTAGTAGATATATGCCTGGCCTTGTTGGGTGTTCTACTTTCAGATATTTTCATTCTTCATCCTTTAACTGTCCATTTACTTGACCTTGGTTAATAAATTTCATAGGAATGTTTTTTGTTGACTCTTGGATCCTGCAGTATCCTCTTGTAGTAATGTTTGTCACCAAATTGCTTCTCCATTTGTTTTCATAGTTGTCAGTACCCCACACCACAATGGCCCCTCCATTTTTGGCTGGTTTTATTACAAAATCTCAGTCAGTCGGTAACTCTTTAAGTGCCTTGTGTTCCCTCTTGGTTAAATTGTATTGAGGTTTTGTTTTTTGTTTTAACATCTCTTCTATACCTTGATCTACCAAAGTTGAAAATGTATTGACTACAAGATGGTCTCCAGTGGGGGGATAAAAAGATGACTTTTTCCTTAAGGTACTTATCTCAGGAAGTGATCCATAAGTACTGTTTTTTATAATATTGTGCATACCAACTGTATGCCGATTGTTCTGAGACTTAGAAAAAAAAATTATGTGAGATGTAATTGTCGATAAAATTTATAGAAGTCCACACATAGCTGAAAGGGATTCACAGGAGTAGTGGTACAAAGGATAAACCTTTTTGTAGCATAGAGACTTGCTTATCGGTGAGTGCCTTTTGGGTTAAATTTATGACCGCCATTTATTTGGGTGTGTCAAACTCCTCACTGGTTGTGTACATTGCCAGTAGTTTCTTCCTCTGCCTGTGCCTCCTCTTCCTCCCGTGCCCCTTCTTTTTCCTTTTTCTTTTCTGATGTCTTGATGCTGTCTCAGTGGTTACTCTGGTATGCTTGGAGTTTGTGGCCTCATTTGGTTCCCTTTGTTCCCTAAAAAAAACATTTGTTTGCATTATGTTCTCCATCACTTTCAATGGAGGATTCAAAGTCAGGGACACAAAATCTCTGCCTGTTCATTATGGTATTGTTATTTTCTCCGATATCCCTTCCAGTTGTATACCATCCCCTAAGCCAAACAAATGGCCATACATTTAACCCAAAAGCCACTCAACAATAACCAGTTTTATTCCTGTTTATACTTTTTTTAGCTCTTCATAGAATTTATTCAGATTCACAGTTATGTTTGAAAACATTTTTTCGGTTTCTAATGGTGAGACATTTTTTCTAATTTCTGCCTCCATCTTCTCTATTCAAGTTCAAGTTCAAGTTCAAGTTTATTGCAGGAAAACTCCATTGAGCAAGCTCATTCACAAGGATGTCCTGTGACATAAACACTTAAAGTACAAACACAGATAGGTAATAACAGTATATACATGAAATGCACGTTACATGATACAGGCTGGATATACATACAAGGGTACCACATAGGGTGACCGCAGGTGGTAAACATTGATATGAGACAGGGAAACAACTTACATCTTACATCAGGGAATCTTCTCTATCTCAGACATAGTACTGGCATGATCCCTTTGTTCCTTTTAGTGCTGCAGTGGGTGGATCCCTGTAGACCTCTTGGTTTCAAAAAAGGACTCCCACATTCCTTGAGAAGGAACAACATGTTGAAGTGACAATACAGTCGCCTCCACTTCTGTGAAGCACTTCCTATAGGCAGTTGTGAGGAGCGTGCACCCAGTTAGTCTCCTAGCAGTGTGTATCAGTGGATTAAGCAGCCTTGTTAATCCATGGTTCCATGGAGGGAGTCAAGTGCTGTGCCGATGGACCTACTTAGCTGTGGATATCAGTAAAAGCAGGCTGTGGCCATCTACAATAGCGGGTGAGAGAGCCGTACACAGTGCACAGTGAGTGCATAAAAGTCCACGGGGCATGACTTCCCCTTCCATGATTCCTTGAAGCAGTAACAGTATCTTCCATGATTCTGGGAAGCAGTGGTGATATGTGCATGACTGCTCAGCTCTCTGCACTCCCCCCCATAGGTCACACAGTTTGTAATGCCTCTGTTCTGAGAGAGCGAGCTGCATTGAGGATGTGATTTTGTTGGTGTTATGGAGCTCTGTGGGATCTGGCAGCTGTACCTCTGTGCTATACCCCTGTCCCTCATTCACCATTGTGCACTGAGACTGTTCTGTTCCCTGCTGTGGTGTGCTGAGCAACACAGGAATGAGGTGATCAGTCCTGTCTGTGGAGATCCCTTTTTAGTCAGCAGAGGCAGAGTCCAGTAGCAGTCATTGTCTGTCCTCAGCTCCTAGCAAGCAGGAGAGTCATAGCATCTCAATCTGTTGTTTGGCTCTCTGTTGTTTGTTGTGAATGTATGTTTTGGGGATGGGGATGAGGCAGCTGACAGAGGGATCCATCACTATCCTTTGTTTGGGGGGGTCAGCCACCCAGCAAATCATCCAGGAGTGACAGAGGGACTGATGCGAAGAGGCAGCATACAGCATCTCTCAAAGTCCTTGTGTAAAAGTGAAAAGTGTAAGACCACAAACCCACATCTCCTAGGTGTGCCTGATGTAACAAAAAGGGTACAGCCTTCAGTAACGGCCCCAGCAGGGCACATAGAGAGGCACATAAGTGAAACACAGAGCAGTGGCATTGTAGGGGTTGGAGATGGGTGAATGATCAGTGCAGTCCATCACAAAGGAGTGAGCAAGAATGTTAGGTATGAATGTCCAGTACTTGTCATGCAGCTGCAGTAACACAGCCATGACAGGACTGGTGAGCACAGATCACTCAGTTACTCGGTTACTTGGTTTTATGGGCAAAAGAAGGCCTTGGCCCATCAAGATTGTCCTCCACACATTGTGTAACATTAAGCCCAATATATTTAATTCAATAGCCATTTATCTAACTGATTCTTGAAGGTATTTATTTGACTGCATGCTACAATATCTTGTAGCAGTGTATTCCACATCCTAGGTGCCCTAACTGTGAAGAAATGTTGTCTTTTGTTTGTTTTTGTTCTATTGACTTAAAGCTGTTTGTTATGTCACCTGACTATGATCTTCCTGGTGGAAAATGAAATACCACATAGTTCCATTAGGATGGGGGATTGGACAATTTTAAAAAGCTGGAGGAGGTCACCTCTTATTTTTCTGCATTTAAGTGAATATAATCCTGTTCATTGAAGTGTTGTATCGTAGGCCATGTGGGCGAGGTGTGGAACAAGTCTTGTTGTCCTGCACTGGATCTGTTCTATTCTTGTGATATCTGAAATTAAGTAGGGGCTCCAGAATGGTGATCAGTAATCTGTGAATGGCCTAACATGGGATTTATATAAGGTCATAATGCATTCCTCCGATTTTGAGATAAATGTGTCATTAATTCTATGAAGGAGTGAATTGGCTTGGTTTGCTATTTTATTGCAATGGTCTGAGGATGACAGTTTGTTATTAACTGATATTCCCAGGTCCTTTTCTGTACTTGATTCTCTAATGCTGATGTTATTTAAAGAGTATGTTTGTTTGGTATTATTTCGATCCATATGTAGTACTGCACATTTTGATACATTAAAGTACATCTTGTTAATGTGAGCCCAGTGTTCTATGGTAGCAAGGTCTGCCTTTAGATTGTTTTTATTAGTCTCACTGTCAACGTTCCCCAGTTTGGTGTTGTCTGCAAATTTTGAAATTATGTCATTTGATGAAATAGTCATGTTGCAGATGAAAATGTTGAAGAGTGTTGGTCCCAAGACAGAGCCCTGGGGGACGCCACTAGACACCTTTTCTATATCTGATAATTCACCTTTCACCTTAACCCTCCAAGATCTGTTATTCAACCAGCTATGAACCCATGAGACAATGGTGGGTGAGAATCTCAAGTTGACTAGTTTTTTCACTAAGATGGTATGTGATACTTTGTCAAATGCTTTGCTATAGTTAAGTAGGATAACGTTGACAGGGATGTTGGAATCAAGATTTTTGCTAATGTAGTCATAAAAAGAAAGCAGATTGGTAGTACAGGAATAATCTGGTTTAAACCCATGCTGTGAGATGTCTGTAATGTTTAGTGACTGCATTTCTACCGTACTTCAATTAGTGATTTTATTATTTTTTCCATTAGTTTACAAGGTATTGAAGTGAGGCTGATTGGTCAGTAATTTTTGGCTTTGGAATGTAGACCTCGTTTGAAGATGGGGTGACAGTAGCAGTCAATCAGTCAGATGGGACTCTGGATTCATGAAGGGATTTGTTAAAAATAATAGTGAGTGGTGGGGTAATGGTATCTATTGTTCTTATGAGAAATCTAGGATTTATGTTGTCTGGGCCAGGACTTGTGAATTTTTTAATGTGCCTAAAAGTTCCTTAGTTTCCTGAAGTGAAATACTATCGTCTATAGAGTTAGATGAGTGAACTGTTGGTACTGTTTGTATGTCGTGCTCAAAAACTGAGCAGAAGTACTTATTAAATTCAGTGGCAGTCTCAGTGTCGGAAGTGATGGTGGTATTGTTTTTTCTTGATGGTCCCACAGTTCTATTATTCCTGTCTTCCCATTTAAGTAGGAGAATAGGGCTTTATGTGATTCCTTAGTATGTGTAATTAGGAATTCACGATTCCATTTTTGTGTTATGATAAGTTTTTTTTAGTTCCTTAACTGCCTTCCTTTATATAATTAATATTTCCTCTTTTTGGTTTATGGGACAGGTTTTCAATTGTGAAAATAGTTTTTATTTAACTGCAATTTGTTTTTTGATGGAACCATTATACCATGCAGGAACTTTTCCCCTGTTATTGTATTTCTTTCTTTCAGCAAGAGGTAATGCCTACATTCAGAAACACTCAGCACAGCTGCTTCATTCATCTAGGCAGCAATGTGTGTTGTTTTTTTCCTCATATGAGAAGGGGTAACTTTCTGTGCAAAGCACTCATCAAGTAGCTGTGGTCCTGTATATCTAACATGTCACTGAGGGGTGCTACTGCAGCAGTGCAGACAGGAGAGACACAGCACAGAGAACTATGTGTGGAATGAGAAAGCAAAACAGTGATAGGGAACAGTGCGAGACCTGGAACCCCCACCCATCCAGGACAGTGTAATTGAGAGGCAATACAATCAGGGAAGTGAGAAAGACAGAGAGTAGCAGCCCCTGACTTCAGGCAAACAACGTTCTTGGATCACTGTGTGTTTATCAGCTTCAAGTGCGACAGCTGTCTGTGTGCTGTTGTGCTGTCTCTGTGTCACCACTCAGAGTTGCCGGTATCTGTGTGTGCAAATGGTGCTGGTGGTGGTGGTGGTGGTGTTGAGGGGGTGCAAAGTCATTTGGGGTGATGGGGTTTGTAGAGGCAAAAATTCACAGTAACAGAGACAGTGGAACATCTCATTCATGAGTTATGCAGTGTGGTCTCTCTGTCTGTGTCTCTCTGCTGAACTATACTGTTCAGTACCAAAGGGAGAATGGATTGTGTTCCTTTAAGTACAAAATAATGCTCCTGTGCACAAATGCCCTTCATATCCTTGCCTACATTTGGTTCTGCATCCCATACTGTATATAATAATAATGCACCCTTCTGTGGAGAAAGACCGAACCATCTGCTGTAGTTCATAGTAATCACATATATTTGTGTTTCTGTACTTCAGTCTAATAATACATTTCAGTCTGCCTTGGGATCAGTTAACATGCTACTGTACTACTACACAGCACTCAGATCTGACACTTTCACGAGAATGGAAGAGTCTACTTCAGTCACTTTAGATGTCATTTTCCTTTTCACTGTGACCTCTTCTTTGATAGTACTACCACTTTCTGGTCATAAGCTTTAGCAAAAGCCAAAACATTATATTATATCTTTAAGGCAGAGTCCATATCAAGCTGCAGGTTTCAAGATCAGTTTCCAACCACTGCCATAAATACAACATAAGTGAAAAAGGCTGCCTCTGTAGAACAATTCTTTCCTGCTGGGATTTTGTTTTGTTTTGTTACTAGAGGCCATTCTTAACTCGACAAAAAATGTTTATTCACACCAAAAATGCATCAGTCTTTCAACTCACAATGCCTGGCTGTTAATGATGACATCTCATGAGCCATGGTCTCTCGCCCTCTCTCTATCTCTCTCTCTCTCTCTCTCACACACACACACACACACACACACAAGGCACACAGGCTGAGACCCCTCTAGTTTTTGTTACATTGAGCTCAGCTCTGCTAAGCCAAAGCCTTGTCTGTGAAAAACCTCATCAACATTTTACAATGTTGTTGACTTTCTAGTTAGCTGTATTCAGCAATTAAATGTGTGACTCTTTCATAGCAGGCATATCATATGTTGTGTAGTTTCCTTTAGTTTTGTGCCGAACTAGTTTCCACTTTCCTTTCATTCTCATCTTCCACAGTTCATCGGTTTGGAAACTAACATTTCCAGTCCAATCTAACAATGAATCTGTCTTAGTCTCCTAATGTAGTTATTGGAGGCTCCTTTCTTGAGTTTATAATTAGTAGTATAATTAGAAGTTTTTTTGTTGAGATTAGCTTTTCTTAAGTTTATAACCAGTAACATAAAAATACCTCACCTGATGACACAATTTTTAAGATGGAACAGAAGGTCATCTGCGAGCACACTTCACCTGAATAATGTGTCTTGAAGTTAGCCTGTTATATTGTATATTAAAAAGAGTGAATTACATATACAGTAGTGGTCAGCTTCATTTAGACTATAATTTCTCCCCCCATGTGGTGTGTAAAACAGTAGGTACCTCATCCACAAAACAATATATACAATGGTTCAATTTCCAAGGAAGTATATTACAAATCTAAAGAAACCACATGGTAATGGGGTGAGGGTTCTGTTCTACAAAGGGATAGCACTGGTAATAATATACAAATATTGACTGGAGTTCAGGAATACTGTCAAAACATCTTGACCCATTGGGATGAACTATTGACTTCCAGTCATCATATTGCCAGTAAACAGTACATCTTTACGGCTCAGTATTGTCCCAAAATATCCCACAATTCTAGTCAATTTTTGCATAATATTGTTTTTCTACAGGGAAGCTAGTGGCCACTCTTCTCAGTCAGTACCTGCCACTGCTCCCCCCACTCCGGTACAAGTATATCCACACATCCACAAAACATGAGTTAACTACATAAGATATCTGTTGCAAGGAACATATTGATTACCTATTCCATGATGAAAAATTACATTTATTGTGTAACCTGTTTCATTAACATATAGGAACGGAGGCATAGTACAGGTCTCAACACTTTAAGTGCTCGTTTGAGACTTCATAGAAACCTGTGGGGAGCAAAGGCACTCAGGGCACCCTTATACGGTATGCAGTATTTTAATGCTGGGGTCTGAGGTTCAGAACAACCCCATAGATACACCCGATGGTAGCATAGCTGTAGAAACCAGAGGAGAATTTGTAAAGAATTCTACAAAACAAATTGTAGCTAGGAGACCATTCGAAAATGTGATTGTAGGAATAAAAAAAAAACACAGAGAAATTAGTAACACAGACACACATGCACTTAATATATTAATGAGAGGTAATTAAACTTTTTGAATACTTTGATGTATTAACTTATTTAATGCACTTTCCCCCTTGCTGGATTTAAATTTTTATTAGCTTTTAGCAGTCACCACATTTACTTTTAAATTACGGACACCCTCTCCCTTCACTTTACTGCCTCTTTTTATTTAGGAGAACTCTTATACATCTACATTCCTAGAACTGTATCCCTATGTCTGTTTGCTAGGGGTTTATTTTTTTACTACAATAAGATCAGCTTTGCTAACCCAAAATCTTGCCTGTAAAAAACCTCATAAACATTTTATAATTGTATTGTCAGTAAGCCAAAAAAATAATAATAAGAATACAAAAAAAAGTTCAATCAGGGCAGTTTGTAACAACCCTTTAATGCATACTTCTTAACATTTTCAATGAAATGAGGGACATACTTGATGAAACAAGCTTGGAACTCTGTATAAACCATTGCATTCATTTGCATAACATATTAATTTTGATTTAATGTCTTAAAATAATATTAATTTACAATTTAAAGTCTGAATTAACAGTACATTCCTAGTGTGGACAGCACCTTTTCTATTCCATGAGGAACAGATGAGTGACAGAAATTTTAAGAGGTTAAGTAAGAGCTGTCCCACGTTATCAGAGATAGTTGAGAGGTATACCATGTTCTTTGATTGGAGGTTCTCTGACATTTAATACCCAGTTGAAGTGTGTTCTGTAGCTACAGTAACATTCCTGCTTTTCAAACCAAAGAAACCCCTTCCCTGTCCTAGCTCTTGTGTGACACCACTGACTAGTTCTATAAGAGTGATAAACCTAAGCTTCATGCAATGAGAACTCCCATACCACCCAAAGAGACTAATTAAAGTTTAAGATGAACCAGCAGCGTATGTCATGTAAACTCATCTTTTAATTCTACTGACTGATTTTTTTTTATATAACTTTTGAGTTTGTAGTTAGCTGTTTTTTGCAATCAAATGTGTAACTCTTTCACAGCAGGCCTACAGAATGTTGCGTAGTTTCCTTCAGTTCTGTGCTGAGCTAGTTTCCACTTTCCTTTCCTTCTTGTCTTCCACATTTCATCAGTTTGGAGACTAACATTTACAGTCCCATCAAACAATTAACCTCTCTTAGTTTCTTAATGTATTTATTGAAGGCTCCTTTCTTGAGTTTATAATTAGTAGTATAATTACACGTTTCTTTGTTGAGATTAGTTTTTGCTGAGTTTATAACTGGTAGCATAAACAAACATACCTCACCTGATGACACAAATTTTATGGTGGAACAATGAATCAGAAGAAGGTCATCTGTTCTAGCCCAGAGGTGCTGAGGGTTGAGGAGCTGGATGCCACACCTTGCGGCATGCTAGTGACCTGGGTTCGGACATGAGCCCAGGTTGTCAGGGGTCAGCAGGGGAAGGTAGGATTGAGCATCCAGAGGACTGCTCTCCTATCATGGGGAGGGATGTGGGACTTCACCACTCTGCAGTGGCCCCTGGGGACACCTGGCTACACTGCCAGAGTCAGTGCAACAGAGGGAGGAGTGCAGCAGATGTCAGCACATTGTGCTTGATGTCATTGCACATCTGCACTCCTGGGGAACCAATCAGTGGAAACAGCAGTGCTGTCCTCGGCCACTTGATGGCCACTCTTCCAGAGCCTGGGGAGCTTGTGTGCATGAAACCTGGGCCAGTATTGATTCCTTGCCTGGCACAGGGACTGAGGAGGTGGTCCCTTTCATGTGTACAGCTGCATATGCCAGTTGGCCCAGGTGGCTGTGTCCTGCAGTCATCAGGGGAAGTGAGCGGTGGCTGGAGGATATGGCAGGACAGTGGCTGCGAGGAGGCAAAAATAGAAAGAAGATAAAAAAAGAAAAAGGTCATCTGTGAGTACAACACTTGACCTAAAAAAAAGTGTCTTGAAGTTAGTCTTTTATACTGTATATTAAAAAGAGTGAATTATATAAAGTAGTGGTCAGCTTCATTTAGACTATAATTTCTCCCCCTATGTGAATATGTAAAATAATGGGTGCCTCATCCAGAAAACAACATATCTAATGGTTCAGGTTCCAAGAACAGATATTACAAATCTAAACAAACCACATGGTAATGGGGATGGGGTGTCTGTTCTGCAAAGGAATAACAGTGGAAATAATAAAAAAATATAGACTGGCGTTCAGGAATGTAGTGGAAAAATTCTGATCCCTTGGGATGAACTACTGACTTCCAGTTGTCATATTGTCAGTCAACAGTGCATCCCTAGGGCTCGGTATTTTCCCACTATATCTCACAACTCTGGTCAATTTTTGCATAACATTGTTTTTCTACAGGGTAGCCAGTGGCCACTCCTCTCAGTCAAAACTTGCCCCCATCTCCCTGCACAGGTATATCTACACACTTACAAAACACTAAGCTAGCTACATGAGATAACTGTTGCAAGGAACATATTGGTTGCCTATTTCCTGATGAACCGTAACATTTATAGTGTAACCTGTTTCATTAACACATAGAAAAGGAGTCATATTACAGGTCTCAGCACCCTAACTGCTTTTTTGAAACTTCATAGAAATGTATAGGGAGGAAAGGCACTCAGTGCACCCTTTAAAGTATGAAATATTTTAATGATGGGATCTGGGGTTCTGAACACCCCTATAGAAGCACCTACTGATAGCATAGCTGTAGAGATCAGAGGAGAACTGTCACACATTGCTACAAAAAAACATTGTCTGTAGGAGACCATTTGAAAATGTGATTGCAGGAGTAAAAAAAACACACACAGAGAAATTAGCAATACAATAGACACGTGTGCACTTACTATATTAGTGAGAGGTAATTAACCTTTTTGAAAGTTTTTATGTGTTTGCTTATTTAATGCACTTCCCCCTTGCTGGATTTCATTTTTTATTAACTTTTAGCCATCACCATGTTTACTTTTAAATTACGACCACCATCTCCCTTCACCTCATTACCTCATTTTTTTTGTTAGTGGAACTCTTATACATCTACATTCCTATAGCAAACCTTTCTTAAATATTAAGTCAGCCTAGAACTGTATCCCTATGTCTGTTTGCTAAGGGTGTGGTTTTTTTTAGGGCTGCAGTGGGCAGAGCCCTGCAGACCTCTTACTTTCAGTAAAGGACTCCACATTCCTTGCATTCTTTGCAACCGAACAACCTATTGGAATTGCACCACAGTTGCCTCTACATCCATGGAGTGCTCCACTCACACTGCACTGTTTTTTACATAACAAAAAAATTCAGCAGCCCAGATAGGGACACTGGGGAATTGGGCACTCCCATGTCACTCTCATGCTTCTGGGGGGTGTGGGGTTATGGGTGCTGAGAGGGAGGGCCATGAGGTGGGTATATTTGTAATTTAAAAAGAAACAAACAATTGGAGATCATGGCAGAACAAGGCACACTCCACTGTGTCCAAGATGGCCACCACAGTGAATGTGCATGCGTGACTACTAGCACATGTGCAACAGTTTGCAGTGGCCATCTTGGATATGGTGCAGTGTGCTGTGTTCTGCTGTGATCACTGTTTGTTTGTTTCTTTTTAAATTACAGATATCCCCCACCCAACCCTCCCTCTCAGCACCCACCACCCCACACCCCCCAGAAGCATAACAGTGACACTGAGGGTGCCAATCCCCCAGTGTACTGATCAGTACTGCTAAGTTTTTTTCCTTTATATTTCCCCACTTAATCCTTCCTCTCAGTGTCCACCACCCTGCACCCACACAAAAACCAGAAGAGTGACACTGGCGGTGCCCAATCCCCCAGTGTTGCCATCTGGAATCCTCTTTTTTGTTCTATTTTTTTATTCATATTCCCACCACCCAACCCTCCCTCTTAGTGCCCACCCCCCACAGAAACATAAGAGTGACACTGGGAGTGCCCAGTCCTGTAGTGTCATTATCTTTAATCCTTGTGTTTCTTTTTTTTAAACCCTGTTAAAGGAAAACCATTCATTGATGTCTTTTATGGTTGTTAGATCCCCCACCCATGCTTCCCACTCAGCACCCACTTCCCCAGACCCTGCAAACCCTTATTTACCCATCAGGGTCCAATGCCAACATCCTCTCTGGATTGCAGACACATCTCACTCTTCAAAGCCTGATTGTGAACTGAAGAAACAGGTATATGATTCAATGTATTTTCATGAGGTTTTGAACTTAGTAGCATAACTTGGGCATTTTTGTATATGTTGTGCCCAAATTTTCAACATGCCTTTTTTTGGGACCCTCCCTCATGAACAACTGAACTGTCATTAGGGAGATCTGTCCCAAAAGGTGGTTTTACAGTCCCTGCACAAAATCTCCTTTTGGGTAGGAGTTAAAATTTTCTCTGCCCTTGTTCAAGAGGTGGGGTCATAAGAAGGCTATGTTGAAAATTTGGTGTACAAATATTAAAAAAGGAAAAACAACAAAGTTATGTACCTATGTTGAATTTTGAGAATATAGGCTCATAACTTTTGTAATTTGTAATATTTTTCACCCAAATTCACAATATAGCCATATCTTTACAGTACCTCACGAGTGTGATGGCTGTCATTTTTCATATACAGACTAATTTTTTTTCCACCCAAAAGGTCATTTTGCGATTCCTGCATGAAATCATATTACAAGCAGGAGTTGAAAATTTTCTCTGCCCTTGTTCGTGTGGTGGGGTAATAAGAAGGCTATGCTGAACATTTGGAGTAAAAATATTAAAAAACAATAAAGTTATGAGCCTACACTGAATTTTGCAAAGTCAGGCTCGTAACTTTGATAATTTCGATATTTCTACCCCAAATGTACAACATACCCATATATTTACAGTGCCTCATGAATGTGACAGCTGTCATTTTTCAGATCCTGGCCAGAATGTTTTTTTTTACATCCCAGAAAGTGATTTTGCAGTCCCTGCATGAAATCACATTTCTGGCAGGAGTTGAACATTTTCTGTGCCATTGTTCATGAAGTGTGGTCATAAGAAAGCTATACTCTCAATTTGGTGGAAAAATATTAAAAAAAACAATAAAGTTATCAGGTTATGTTGAATTTTGCATATGCAGGCTTGTAAGTTTGGTAATATTCAATATTTTAATACACATTTTCAGTATAGTCATTTCTTTACAGCACCTCATGAATGTGACAGCTGTCATTTTTTCAACTCCTGCCCAAAATGGGTTTTTGCATTCTGAAAGTTGATTTTGTAGACCCTGCATGAAATCACCTTTCGGGCATGATTTGAACATTTGCTCTACCCTTCTTCATGAGGAAGGGTCATAACAAGGCTATGTTTAAAATTTGGTGTGCAAATATTACAAAACAACAAATTTAGACAGGGGTTGAATGTCATTGATTAAACACCTGTCCTTGGAAGGGTCCAGACCACACATCAGGGGTTGGAGCAGCAAGATGGCCACAGAGTTACTCCTCTCCTGGCAGCTCTGTGCTGCACTGAGCTCATCATTTGCCAGTCATTTGTTAGAAAAGTTTGGTTAAAATTTCCTTGCATGAAACTTGGGTTATTTTGACCTGATGCCTTTGGATACATAATTTCTGTGTAATTTTAAAGGATGTAAGGTGATTTTGTGCCCCTGAACCTTCGCTTGACCGTCTGTTGGATTTGAGCATTCTGAGTGATGTCCACTGCATTGAAGCAAGACAGGAACAGAACTGCCATTGTGTCTGTGGACTTGCAGTGTTTGCCAGCTAGAAACTTTTGCCAGCTACCTACAGTGTTTTTTAGTGTTGCCGGATTTGACATTGTCTGGGAGTGAGAACATAGGAGACTTTGGACTCCAGACTGAGGGAATGTGGCAGAGTCGACCTACTCCAGGTGGAAAGAGGGTCATATGAAAATTACCTACTAGAAAAAGCACTGTATGTGCTGACATGCACCTTTAATTTTTCTGCAGATATCTTCCAGCAAGAGAAACTGAGCATTCAGTGTGGTGGTCTAGACAATGAACAATGGGTGAAATGACTGGAGTGAAATAGTTTATTACAACATTTTTTGGTGACTCTATCTTCTATGAGGAAGCCTTGAGAGCTGGATTAATTGCAGCTTTGGCTCAGGTATAATTCTAAAGGTACTCCTAATTCTATCCTAATCGGTGGATGGTAATTCTACTTTAGGGTTAATTTGAATGGCCTAAAATACTGTTTTACTGTTCAGCAGAGTTTGCACACAAACGACATTCTCAATCATAATCCTGACATTTTTATTGACATTTAAAATATAATGTCACTAAAACTTTGAACATACAGCTTACATGTTTTGTTATACCTGTGTGGCTTTTGCTCAAGGGCCTAATGAGGCAGATATCCTTGGAGCCAATATTGGCTGATAATTTGAAGATTTATGGGTGACTGTTTGTAAGGAGCCATGCATGAGCTGGTTTCTGATTTTTAGGTGAAATATTAGTGACAATGAATTAGCTGGGATGGAGATTTGCAACACTGGTAATATTGACCACAGATTTGCACAAACTGATAACATTGTGGTCAGGTCTTTAATTTTGCTAGATTTATTGACTCCATGGTTTAATAACAACATTTTTAGCTGTTTTAAATAAGTATCTGTTATGTGTTGTAATGGCCACACTAATAATTATTTGTTATAATTCTGTATACTGATATTTTGTTGAACAAGAAACACTCATGGCAGTTCATATAATTCTGTTTTTAAGGACTCTTTAATGAAAGTTAAGTGCAGCTTAATAAACATAGGATCCACAAGTAATATAAGGAACATAGAGATCATTAAGTAAGAAATGTCCCCTGAAAAGTCTAGCCAGAATATATTGGTTGAACTATTTTTACCTCAATTGGGAAGCTTTAAACAAAATGATATGGCGGACCATCTGTGGCGAATTTGGGGAGGTCACCCGGGTATATCCATAGAGGCTTGACAACAGAAGGTTGTTGATATCTACAGTAAGTGCCAGTTGTCCATATAGCAGGGAGGTGATACTCGTATTAAGATACTTGGGCCTTCTTCTGAATTCTGGTTTGTCGCATGTGGCAAACTGACCCAATATGTAATTGTGGGTCCAGATCCTTGATCCAGTAATCGAGTACATAGTACAGACTGGCAAATGGTGATCAATCTGAGCCCCATATAAGAAGGATATGGGGCAGCATGCACAGTGGGGTATCCCCTTTTGAACCCAGGGAAAGGACAAAGCCAGTAGTTCAGGTAGATTTTACCCGGGTCCTGTGACAGTGACCTGTTACTTCATATATGGGCTAAAGTAGCTTCAAATGTTGATTAATAAAGAAATAATGCCTGACAGAGTGGGGGTTATGCTGGGATAACATTCTGCCTCTAGTGGTTGGACCTGAGGCCACAGGCAGAGGGCATCCAACACCCAAGAAGGGATGTTATCCCAGCATAGCACCCACCTTGGAAGGCATTATTCCTATTATACAATGGCTCATTTGTGAATGCAAAAAAGAAAAGCAGGATTTTTTTCTTTACATTTTTTTAAAGCATTTTTGTATGTGGAGGTAGATGGAATGAAAAAAAGTCCATAATTTCTATTTTGTCCAGAGGGTGGTGGTGTTGCTCCAGTTACTGTTGATGTGAGTCCCTCACATGCTGCTGCTCTGAGCCCTGAACCCCCACCATCATTCTGACAATAGCCAGTGGTGGAGATTCTTTCTGTAACCTTCCCTCATTTATTTATCTCTTGTGTCAGTGCTTGCCATAGAACCAAGTGAAATGCATGTATCTTTTCAGACTGTGAAGCTTCAGTGTGAATCCAGGAAGCCGAGGGAGTCAGGAAGATTTGCAGTTTTCCAGTTTTCCATTTTCAAAAGGAGCAGCAACTGTGACAGGTACACTTCTGTTTTAGGGAAAGAAAGTAGAGTAAAATTATTAAAAAATGTTGGTCTTGGAAAATGGAGGTTGTACTTCTTTTGTTCTCTAGGTCTTTGGGAGGGGAGCACTGATGTTCAGCTGGGTGGGAAGCGCCAATTCCAAGCAGAGCAGAGATTGTTGAAGCTGCTGCTCAGGATGGCTGTGGAGCAATCTTTTTCTCATGTTTAATGTTGTCATCACTGTGGTGGGACTAGATGTGGGATGTTATGCTGGGTTAACATCCTGGGTCCAGTCCTGCTCTGACCAGTCAGGGAACAGGATTCTTTATTGCCACTGTATAATAGTTTTTGAAGCAAGACTAAGTGACTATGATACAAATTGATCTCCAGCTTGGTCCGATGAGGGACCACTGAGCAAGGAAGGTGCAACTGGGAGTGGCAAGTACCTCTTAAGGAGGACCTGGGTAGGCTGTCTCCTCTAAGATATTACAGTTAGCCTGCTTGGCTTTATGGTTAAACTAAACAAAGAAAAGCAAAGTGAGAGGTAGGAGGTCAAAATAGACTTTTATGAATAATAACAATATATAGAATTGTGATTAATGGATTACCTATGATTAACCTACTTCTCAAAAATGGATTTATGTAAGAGAAATTATATCTAGTTCCTACTGCTAATGGACATTTGCATTTTAGTGTACAATTTAATGTTTGTACTAATGTATTTTATTAAATATTAAATGTTCCTATGTTGTAACGGCTTAAATAACTGATCAACAATAAACTTATTTACTTACTGTCAAATTTAGGCAGCCAGCCCAGTGGTGCTGAGGGTTGAGGCACTGGCCACCACACTTAACACTATAGTGGCAACCCAGTTTCAGGAAAGATCCTCGGTCACAGGGGGTCAGCTGGGAGGAGCGAGGAGCCAGATTGAGATGCTGATTGGCAGCTCTCCATTCCTGGGGAGGGTTAGGCAACAACTAGAGGATGGTGTCAGTAGGGAGGACACTGTTAGGCACTTGGTGGAAGCCTTGTCTCAGTGTGGCTTCACACCTGAGCTTCTGTCCTTCATGCCAGCATTCTCAGGGGTGGGTATTAGGGACTAATACAGTCACTCAAGTAATTACAAAAAATCCCAACCCCAAGGCTGTGCAGCATGATCCCTACATGGGGGAATGGCTGCCATGCATAGGTAGTACACTGCCACCGAGCCAGGGCTGGTCACGGGGAAAATAACTGCTATTAAAAAAACAAACAACAAATTTAGGAGCATATGTTACATTTTATCGAAGAAGGCTCGTAACTTTACTAATTTTCAATGTTTTTACACCTAATTCCTCACTTTCAGCCCTATCGGCTCTGGCCAGAGTTTGTTTAATGAGGGTTAGAATTAGATCATTTGATGCTTTGTTCAGGATCTGCTGCCACACTGCCATCAAGATTTGGTCATCTAACCCATACACAGGGGCTTTTGGAGTCTAAGTCCTGTTGAGAGGTCTAAACCTCACTTTCAGATTCTTGATGATATTGGGAATGCAAGCAATCACAAACACATTGTATTAGAGTAATAAACATGTTTATTACTACCAAAGGGATAAATCACAGTTGCCCTAAGCAGTTCTTACCAATATGAATCGGGAGCCAGCAATAAGTGTTCCCTACACCTCGAGGTTTCTCTGTAGTCTCTTGGTGTCTCTCGGGTCTCCAAGGTGTAAAGCCTGTGCATTGCATTATATACCTATGATAATTACTATGGTTACCAAAAGATAGAAATGTTTCTAGTTAGAGGGATGAGCCCTATTGGCTAAATTAGAGGTGGCTCCACGGTCCAAGATAACATTATACAATTCTGTAAAGTCATCAGTTTGAGAACAAAAGAGTTCTTATACAGAGTCTTACATAACTAAGTGTAATAGTACAAATCACGAAAAGATGGCAATGCCATCTTACATATTATAATTACTTCAAGGACACAAGTGTCTTGGCATCTAACAAGTAAGAACTAGGCAGAAAATACATGGTAAAATATATGTGTATTAGCAAGCAAAGTGAATTACAACAATATGCATTCATATCCTGACATCTACTCTTATACGGTAGATGCCCTTAGCCCTATATATTAGTATAACCTATACTTAAGCATTAGCTGTCTACAGTATACCTCTGAGGGTACCAATTATGGTGCAGGGATCTTATGTAACAATTTCCTCCCTTGTTGCCTCCAAGGGCAACACAGGCAAATGTCTAGGGAAAGGATAGGAGCAGTGGTCGTTTACAATCCCAATGCATGAGCCTTGTAATGGAACTCAAGCTGCTCACGGTGTTGGCATAGTGTATGCCGTAGGCAGCAAAGCATAAAAATGACAGTGAAAATCAAAAATGCTTGTATAATAACAAAACCTTTAAAAGTAATTTCTAACCAAGTGTTAGTTAATGCGTTATTCATATCTCCATCATTAATCAAGTCAAGAACAACTTCATTGGCTTTGGTGATATTATTGCTGATGTGGATGAGGTGTGTGTCTTTCCTGTCTAAAAGTGATTTCAGTGTAAGTGTAAGTGGGTCTATGTGTACATTAAAGTATGGCAAGTATTCTGACAGTGTGAGTAGATAATCTGGGTTACCATCAATAATGTCTGCATCCATAAGGGGGACAGGGGTTATAGCAGTATGTCCAATAACAGTTTTCTGGTGGGGAACAAAACAGAAATCGGGGTATTCAATAGCACAAGTAATAGAGCGATATGTGTAAGTCTTATGATTTGTAACAATGCAGTATTCACCATCAGAATTGTACTGTGAGCACACGGCAGGCAGTCTCCACTTTTGAAACTGGACAGGGTAGGTGTAGGTCATCTTCGAAATCCGTGTTGACTGGCGATGAACCTCCTCACGATAGGATTGGTGTAGCTTATCCGGAGCCAGAGTTGAGTCAAAAGAGTTGGTGCCGTTCTCAGTGATGTCATCATTCATAGTGAAAGTCCAATCAATGCTGTCTGAAGAGTAGCCACAAACAGGCCGTATAACATCAAACACATCACTGTGGCACAGATAGATATATTGCTTTTTCGCACAGCAGTCTGTGTGCGGAGCCACCCAGGCATCCAGGAAAGAATGGTAGACCAGTAGCGGTGGTAGATCCAGGTGTTCTCTGTAGATGTCTTTGTCCAAGTGCCCGATAGAATGTACCAGTGCAAGCTTGTCAAACAAGGCTATAGTGGGATCAAAGCATGGTAAGGAGACAGTGAAAGAAACAAACATGGTATCTGTTATGGAACATTTCTTAGCAGTGAAACAAGGACCAGTATTAGGGTGTTTGGTCACAAAACCTAAATTCCTAGCTGTGGAGAGAGCAATAGTCAAAGTGTGTTGCATACACATGGAAACACAGCTAGTGGTTTTACACCTTGGACAATACCATTTGGAAATGCGTCTATCATGTATGATGTCAGGAATTCTTCCAGATTCTAGATCACGGAAGAGGTTGTTGATGGTAGTGATAATGTAGGAGCCATAAGCAGAGCAGAGTATCTCCCTAGAAATATATTGTTTATCTGCTTCTCTGTTGTTCTGTTATATGAGTGCGTTGATCTTATCTTTAGAATCAGTGAATGCCTTAGCAATGTCGTGCATGTTGTATACAGTGTATCTTTCTTCCTGACTAAGGACATCCACACCATGCAATAATGGAGGTAAAACGTTATTAACCAAGCCAGTGGAGAACTTAGAAGAATGACTTTTGATAGCAGCAATGTCTGCTTTATTCCAAATAGACATAGCTGTACCAAAAAGACCTGTGACAGTACCTGTGGCACCTGTGACATCAGAACTGTCAACTTTTCGTTTGTTACATTTATGATTCAGATTATCAGGAGAGGGCTTCCTCCTGAAGTTGCCTCTATGTTCAGTAGAATAGACCCCAGCAAAAGGATCCTGAGTACGAATCTGAAATGCAGCTAAACTATCAAGCAATAATGTACTATAAAATGCTGATGTATTAGTATTGTGACACATACCAAACTCTTTCATATTCCAGTAAGTAAGATTAAACAAAACAGGTATATGCATAAGCTGTAAGTTATTAATGAAAGAACCTGGGAGGGCAGTGGCTGTGATACCACTACGGGGACCAGGGTTATGCTTTGGACATTCCAAAAGCTGCTTATCAGTGGGTGGTAACACAGAGAGGTACATGGCTGCAGAAGCCATGTGGTGTAGCACAAAATCTGTGAGCGGAATCTTTGGACAAAGAATTACAGTAAGAAGGATCTATTAAGGCAGTTATATTGTACAAACCAGAATGTCTTAATGCAGTTTGTAACAAGGACAGTGAACCATTTGGGGATAATTTAGCATTGGGCCAACCCTGAAAAGTTTCTTTGGAGAGTTTGGCCACAGGAAGAGTTTGTCCTTGTGATGTGGTTTGCCACTCAATTTGATGGGTAGATATGTCAGGAGCAACAACCAAGGCAGTGAGGTAAGCATCAGAACCTTCCTGGACAGTGATCATACTATCTGGTATATTGATGGATACTCCCTCTGGAGGAGGTGCTGGAGGGTCAAGGTGTCATAGGAGGCCCAGTACCATGCCTTGGATGCAGGGGATCACTACTGAGAGGAAGAAATAAAGGAACAAGATAGCAGTCTTGTCAGTGTATCTGAAAAGGAAGATCAAAGATTAGTATGTTAGTACAATTTCACCCAATGGGGTAAGGAAAAGTAAGTTAAGCTCCTTTATACAGTTTCAGCTGGTTTGCATGTAACCATTTGTCAGTCAATTTGTTGTTGTGAAGGAGTCTAACTTGATAGACTGCTGGACTGAGCTTGTTGACAATGGGGTAGGGCCTTCCCCACTTGTTGGAGAAGGAGTGGGTGGGATGTGCAAATCGAAGTACCATTACATGATCTCCAACTTGCCAATCCACTTCTTGTGCGTGTTTGTCAACTTGTATTTTGGATTGTTGCTGGGCCTTGCCCATGCAATTTGCAGCATACAAGTGTGTGTGTATGAGGTATTTTCTGAGTTTTTCCACATACTGGTCCACAGACACGAGGTCTGCAGTAGGGGTGTGCAGGTGAAACAACAGGTGTTCAGGTAACCTCATCTGTCAACCAGTCATCACTTCAAAGGGCGTGAGCTGGGTGGTGGCTGAGGGGTGTGCACCTGATTGCCATAAGGAGTAAAGGCAATAGGGAACCCCAGGTTTTGGGATTCTCCTCAAAGAATTTGGAAAGCATTTGCTTAATCCATCTGTTGGCTCTTTCTACTTGACCTGAGGATTGAGGGTGGTAAGGCATGTGGAACTTCTGCTGAACTCCAAGGTGTTCAAGGGATTCTTTCATCAACTCACCTGTAAAACTGGTTCCTATGTCAGAGTCTAGCTTGAGGGGTAGATCCCACCTGGAGAAAATCTGTTCTACCAGGATTTTGGCAGTAGTCTTCACTGTACATGTCTTAGTGGGGAAAGCCTCCACCCACTTTGAGAAAAGGTCAGTTACCACAAGAGGATACTTATTATTTCTGCTGGTATTGGTCAGGGAACCAATGAAATCAATTTGGATGGCATGCCAAGGGCCAGAATGTCTTTGTGGTAAAAGCTTGGCATTTAGTTTGGTTGGGATAGGATTGTTTTGTGCACAAACAAGACAGTTGTCTACGTACTGTTTAACATCTTTGGTGATACCAGGCCACCAGGCAGTGGTCTTAGAAGTTGACAGCAGATAAGGACCGCAAGGCCCATCCAGTCTGCCCATTTCTTTCTCTACCTTATAAATGTGCCATCGGCCTTTGATCTGTCAGTGGCCTATCTATTCATAGTCATTTGTATTGCTCCCTTATGCCTATACCATGCCTGTTTGAAGCCCTGCACTGTATTCATAGCCACCACTTCTTGTAGTAAGCCATTCCATGCATCCACCACCCTTTCTGTGAAAAAGAATTTCCTCACATTCCCCCTTAATTGGCCCCCCTCTAATCTCATGCTGTGTCCTCTTGTCCTGCTACTTTTCTTATATTTAAACATGTTAGACTCTTTCACCTTGTTAATGCCCTTAAGGTGTTTGAATGCCTCGATCATATCACCTCTCTCCCTCCTTTGCTCAAGGGTATACATATTGAGCTCTGTTAATCTGTCCTCATATGTCTTCTGATGCAGTCCCTGCACCATTTTGGTTGCCCTTCTCTGGACTGCCTCAATTTGGTTAATGTCCTTGTGAAGGTGTGGCCTCCAATACTACACACAGTACTCCAGATGGGGCCTAACCAATGTCTTGTAAAGAGGGATTATTACATCTCTCTTATGACTTGCGATACCCCTACTAATATACCCTAACACCCCCCTAGCCTTACCTACTGCTTTAGAGGTCTGCTTGGATGATTTCAGGTCATCAGTGATGATGATGCCCAAGTCTCTTTCTTCCTTTGTGACTACTAGCAACTCCCCTTCCAGCCTATAGGTGGCTTCAGGATTTCTCTTCCCTATGTGCATGATTTTGCACTTCTTTGCATTAAATCCCAGTTGCCACACTTCTGACCATTTTGCTAGTTTATCCAGATCTCTTCTCATTCTGCCCACCCCATCTGGATCATCTACTCTGTTACAGATCTTGGTGTCATCTGCAAACAGACAAGCCTTGCCATCTAGTCCATTTGCAAGGTCACTAATGAAGATGTTGAAGAGGACTGGCCCCAGGACTGATCCCTGAGGTACCCCACTTGTGACTTGCATCTTTTCTGACTGTATACTATTTACCACCACTCTCTGTTTTCTGCCCGTCAACCAGTTTGCCACCCAGTTGACCAACTTCTGACCCACCCCAAGCCTACCCAGCTTATTTATCAATCTTCTATGTGGAACAGTGTCAAAAGCTTTGCTGAAGTCAAGGTAGGTGACATCAACTGCTCCCCCTTGGTCCACCACTCTGGTTACCCAGTCAAAGAAATCTATGAGATTAGTTTGACAGGACCTTCCTTTGTAAACCCATGCTGTCCTGGATCCTGTGCCCTATGGATTCCAGGTGTTGCACTATCCTTTCCTTAAGGAGTGCCTCCATAATCTTGCCCACTACTGAGGTAAGACCAACTGGTCTGTTGTTCCCTGCCTCCTCTGCTACCACTCTTGTGGAGCAGGATCACGTGAGCCCTTCTCCAGTCTTCTGGGACTCTTCTGTGCTCAGAGACTCACTAAACAGTTCTGCTAATGGCTCTGCTAGTTCACCTTTAGCTCCTTAGGTACCCTGGGATGTATGCCATCAGGTCCCATTGCCTTATCCACCCTGAGCATAGCAAGCTCTTGTAGGACCCTTTCTTTGTAGAAGGGAGTAGCTCACCTCCTCCTCCCCTGTGTCCATGATGCTGAGCTGTGGGCCCTGCCCTACCTTCTCTTCAGTAAATACTGAGCAAAGTATATATTTAGGATAGATGCCTTTACGGGTCCTCCTCCTCACATGCTCCCTTTTCTCCATTAAGCTTAGCAATACCCCCTCTGGACTTTCTTCTTTCACTAATGTATCTATAGAAAGTCTTCTCACCTTCTTTTACTGTTCATGCTAGTGTTTCCTCAGTTTGGGACTTTGCCTGCATTACTGCCTTCCCTGCTTCCCTTAGGTCAGTTTGGTATGCCTCCCTATCTTCATCCCGCTGTGTTCCCTTATATTTCCTGAAGGTCAGCCTTTTGGCTCTGAGTTTTTCTGCTACTGTATTTAAGAACCAAAGTGGTTTCCTTCTTCTTTTGCACTTCCTTTTCTGTCTAACACAATGGGATGTTGCTTCAAGTATTGCATCCTTAATGCTTGCCCACTTTGCCTGTACCCCCTCACCGGTGTTTCTTTTTGCCAGGGCTAGCTTAACTCTGTTGGCCATCTTATCAAAGTCAGCTTCTCTGAAGTCCCATATTTTTGCCTTGGAATGGGATGATTTAGATGTAGTAGCCAAATTGAACCATACCATGTGATGGTCAGTGGCCCCCAGGTGACCTTCTACCTGGAGATCTGTGATCCCTTCCTTGTTAGTCAGTACTAGATCTAGGATAGCCCTGTCTCTTGTGGGTTGCTGTACCAGTTGTTTGAGGCCCTCCCCCTGCAGGGAATCCACTATGTGTCTAGTTCTGGCAGATGTTCCTGCTGGTATTGACCAATCTGTATCTGGCATGTTGAAGTCTCCCATTATCAGAACCTCCCCTTTAGCTGTCATGTTTTGTATATCTTCTAACAGTAATGTGTCTATGCCCTTCCCCTGGTCTGGAGGCCTGTAGACAACCCCAATTCTTATGGCTGTCCCATTTCCTGTTTCCAGGGTGACCCACAGTTCTTCTGGCTCCTTATGTGTATTCTGAATTTCTGTAGCTTTGATATTTTCATTGACATACAGGGCCACTCCTCCACCCCTTTTGCACCTCAGCCTCTTCTGAACAATACATAGCCAGGTACTGAAATCTCCCAAGTGTGGTTACTGGTAAACCATGTCTCACTAATTGCTACTATGTCCAGTTTAGCCTCTGACATTATTGCCTGCAGGTCTGGGATCTTATTTCCAGGCTGTGAGCATTTGTGTACATATTTTCATTGGCCAGATTTTTGTGTGTTAGTTGTTGGGTGAGGTTTGGCATTACCTCAGTGTGTCGTAGGGGAGACAAATCTTTTTTTCACCTGGTGATGCAAAATGAACTGCAAACATGCTGAATCCCTGTTTGACCACTAGCTGAGGTGGAAGGGGTGTTCTTCCCATTCGACGAATGGGTGCTAACCCTCTTCCCATTTGCTAGTTTAAATATTCTGCAAAGACATCAAACTTCTGCCCCAATGCACTGACTCCCTCCTTAGTCAGATGCAGTCCATCAAATTTAAAGAACTTTCACTCCCAGAACTGTTGCCAGTTCCCTACAAATCTGTGTCCTTTTTCCTGGCACCAGCCCTTGAGCCACGTGTTTAGCTCCCCTATCTCCCTTTCTCTGACCTTCCATCCATCTGCTCTCCTCTCCCAGACTGGCAGGATCTCAGAGAAGGAGATGCTGGACAAAAATAGATCATAGTTTGTCACCCAGCCTGGTCAGGTGTTCCTTGGTCTCACAACTGACCGGCTGGTGAAGATCGATTATCCCTATGTGTACTAGGACATCAATGTTTTCTCCTGCTTTGTGAACAATTTTAGCAATGTGGTCAGTGTCTCTCCATGCTGATGTACCTGGGAGACATCTGACCATTACCCCTGGCTGGAGATGGGTATCAACTCCCCAAATCATGGAGTCTCCTATGATCAGAAGTTTTTTGGATTTCCTTTTTGCTTTTTTTGTTTTAGTTCCTGATTTGGGTGAGTTTTGTTGTGCTAGCTCCTGTGCTGCAGTGTCCTGCTCTGCAGTGTCTTCTGCCTCTTTGTTTGAGTTCAGAGATAGATGAAGATACCTGTTTGTAGTGTTTATATGGTTTTTGGAGGTAATATGTTGGAGAGCAGAGAGTGATGGGGCACCCGATTTGCCCCTCCTAACCACCTGCCAACCTCCTGGACCAACTACCCTCTGAGGTCGAGGTTTATCTGTTGGATGCTGGGGAAATGGCGGGTGGTTCTTATAATGTATTTCCTCTTGAATATGAAATTTGAGGCGTGCAATCTCTGCCCATGCTGCCCGGAGCTGAGCCCTAAGATCTCCAAAGGCCCAGCATGTAGGACAGTGTCCTAAATCCTGTAAGACTGTCTTTCTGAAAATTGTTCCACAGTACCTGCAGTTAATGATATCCATTCCAGATAAGTTGCTGGGTTTATAACCTAGTCAGAGTAATTAGAAGGAAAAAAATGAAAAAAAATGCAAGTAATGGTTTGATTGTGTTTTGTTTAACTTGTTATAACAAGCTAAATTACTAATGCCCCTGTAAATGAGCTCACCTTGTGGAGGCCCCACTGATCCACCCCTTCCTGCTCTGCCACAGGAAATTTCACAACTATGGTACCTGGTACCCTATAAAAGGAGTGTAGTGTGGGGTGGTTGGGGATGGGGTGGGTGGGTGGGCCTTTTCCCTGCTGAAAAGAAGAACCACATGGATGAAAGAACAAGGAGGTAAGAGCAGAAACAATCAGTCAACAACAAATGCAGTAATCCTGAAAGCTTATCCTAATGTTAGATAAAACTGTAAAACCTGTAAAGCACCACTCACCAAACAGCTGTAATAATTTCAGAGAAGATATACCCTGTAAGAAACACTTTGCTACAGAGAAAAATAAAGCAATGACATGTTAGCAACAAACAGTAGCAATCCCTGTGAGTAAAAAAATAAAAACAACACCACACAGTAAATCTGTTTAGCCAAAATAAGTCTTAATTCTTTTCCCTTGCTCTGGTAAGTTTCGCTACTCTGCCTTTCAAGCAGTCTTAGAAGAAAAGAGCTCAGGTGAAGCTAGGTGCCTTGGCCAGCAAACCAAGTCTTAAGTCGCTGGAGGGCATTTTCTGTTCCCTGGTGTCCACCAGTAGGAGTGTCATGCACTTGGTGCAAGAATTAAGATCTTAGGTGTATGGGGACTACCCACAACTTGGTGGTAGAGTCATCTGGTTGAAACCAAATGAGCTTGTCATCTAGTGACAGGCATAACTTACCTTCATGCCTCTGATAGGGCTTATGTGTAGAAGGTTTTTCTTCAGTACCTTTGCCAAGGAATCTGAACACCTCTTTGAGTTCAGTGTCTAGCTTTTGGGCTGCAGAGAGGTCCAAGGAAGAAAAAGATCCAGATTTATTCTTGAGTGCCGCAATGTGTACAGCTGCATTAGCCTCTGGATGGTCCATCATTCAGATGTCCTCCCCTTGGGCCTCTTTCTTAGCAAGGGTGTCTACCATGTCATTGAAGGCATGATAGGGGTCATGGAGAGAGGGGGATTTAACTTTGGTACATAAAGTTTGTGTGCGAATTTCTGTGCCAGTGCATGTATGTATATTACCAATTCTTTGTACTTCACTGGACTGCCATCAGAATACAGGAAGGAGTTCTTCTGCCAGAAGGGAAGAAATTCTGTAAGGGAACAACAAACCCAGTTAGAGTCTGTAAAAATGATGGTGTCCTCTGTTCCATGTTGAATGAACTCGAAGGCACAGGCCACCACTGCCGTCTCTGCGTACTGTGATGAAGCTACACTACAACCTTTAGATATCTTGACAGTGTTCCCATAAAGGTAAATCACCAAAATACCCATCCCTGCAATCTGCTCTCCCTGATAGTAGGATGATGAACCATCAGTAAAGATGTGGCACAAAGAGGTACTCTTGAGTACTTGTGGTGTGGCAGGGAAGAAAGGACCTGGATCAGGAAGATCAGGTGACTGTAGTGTACAGTCATGGGGTTCTCCCTGGAAAAGGAGGCCATGAGCTAGCATAGATGGAACTTTAGTCGGTTGTACCAGTATGTCTCTGTCCTGGGAGAAGAAGTGACCAGTGCATCAGCCTGGTGTTAGAGACTGACCCATCCATCACTCTATCTGAGATCAAAAAGGTAGTTGGTGTATAGTTAGTGTTAATGATCAGTGGTGAGTACCCAATGATATACAGGAAGTGCTTGACAACCCAGTAGGTGGCCAGAAGGTTCCTTTCACAAAGGCTGTACTTCTGTTCCACTGAGGTCAAGAGCTGTGAAGCATATGCAATGGGTCTCAAGGTGCCATGCACCTTCTGGGCAAGCACTGCTGACATAGCAATGTCAGAGGTGGCACACTCTAGATGCAATGGTATTGCTGGATTGGGGTTTACCAGTGTTGGGGCGGAGGCCAGGGCCTGCTTCAGTGACATCACAACCTGGGTGTAAATAGGGCCCTAAGTCCATGGTGCATCCTTTTTCAGTAATTCATACAGAGGAGCAGCATTCTGTGCAAAATCACAAATGAAATCTCTTGAATAGTTTACCATACCTAGAAACCATCAAAAAAGTTGCCACACTGGTAGGTAATGGCAAGTCTTGCAATCCCTGTACCTTCTTCCAGGTAGGGCTTTGACCTTGGTCAGTTATTTTTAGACCCAGAAAGAGTACTTCTTTCTGACACAATTGTGCTTTTGCTGGGTTATATTTCAGGCCTGCTCTCTGAATGAGAGTCAATAGTTCATCCAAGAGATACAAATGTTGTTCCTGTGTGGCTGTGGCCAGCAACAGGTCGTCCACATATTGTAGGAGACATTGGGGGTAGAGAAACTCTCGAGGGCATCCATCATGTGGAGATGGAAGAGGGATGGACTGTTATGGAATCCTTATGGCAAGCAAGTCCACATGTACTGTGTTCCTTCAAAGCTGAAGGCAAACTTATATTGACTCTTAAGGGCCAATGGCAATGACCAAAAATCATTGGAGATGTCCAGGGCACTGAACCATTTCAAGTCAGGGGTTAGAAGTCGTAGCACATCTGGTGCTGATGCCACAGTTGGTGAACAACTGGGAGTGACCTGATTCAGTTTCCTGTAGTCAACAGTAAGTCTCCAGGCGCCTGTGGGTTTCTTCATGGGCCATACTGGGGAGTTAGCAGTGAAAACACAGATTCTGATTATTCTTGCTTGAGGAGCATCTTGATCTTTTCTCTAAGGGAAAGGCCTCAGTTGGGAAAGGATATTGCCGTTGCCTCTCATGTGCCGGGCTGGCACTTCGATGACAGTGTGCATTCTACCATAGTCATGTTTGTTAACTGCAAACGCCTCTAAATGTCATTGCAAAAAAGGCAGGAGTTTTGGAAAAAGTTCATGATTTTTGAACAAATCTATGACATCATACTCTTTGTCATTGGCAGATATCGTTGCTACAACGTGTGAGTCAGGAATCAAAATGGTATGGTATTGACCTTGAATCTGTATCAGTAGCATGTTAGCTAGGTCCACCACATAGCCGTGTGGCACAAGGAAGTCAATCCCTATAATACTAGGATGATCATGTAATACCATCATTTGGAAAGTGTGTGAGGCCTTTAAGTGGCCTAGCTCTACTGGTAAGGGTAGAGAACGGTATGCAGGCAGCCTAGTACTATCAACTCCTGACATATTGCTATTCCATCCGGTAGACCAAGGGAACATGTCCGGGTGTTCGTCATGTAGCACTGATACAACTGCACCTGCATCTAGCAAAACTACTAGTTGGTGGCCCCCGACCTCAGCCTTGGTGCAGGGCCTTCCGTTTGTATCCAAGACCAGCTTGTTTACAATACGGACTGAGGCCTGTAATTGTCAATCTGTATTGCCGGAAGCATGCAGAGGTTGGGCCTGACCTGCGTGAATGGCTTCAACATGCTGTACTGATGCTATATAGGGAGGAGTCTCTGGGTTCTGGCCTGTGTGAGCCTGAGGGCCAGTACCTCTGGTGTCTCCATGGCCAATTATGGCCTGGGCTGCTGGCTGTACCGCCACAAGGGTCTGAGTGGGAACAGCATCTGCCACAGAGCGCACTTGTCCCAGGAGTTCTCGAAATTTCCAATTTTCTTCAGCTATCTCCCTATATGAAGGACCCGTTCTCTGTTGTGGTTTACCTCTACCCGTTATGCTTCCTGTTCTTATGCCAATTCCAGTTCCCACCCACTTGCTGTTGTTGTTGTTGGGCCTGTTGGGGGTGTTGATTACCAGCTGGAGGAGCTGGCGGATGTTGGGCCTGTTGGTGTTGAGCCTGCCCTTCCACTGTGTAGTGTGTCATTGTCCCCGAAGTGGGTTCCATGGCAGCTAACTTCTTGGAACCACAGCCCAAATCACGAATACACACTTGATACACCCTCTCAGTTTTCCGAAGAATATCAGCAAATCTATCCATATTTGGGTAAGTGGTTGGCTCTACCTTTTCTCTTACTGCTGGAATCATGTTCCTAAGGAACAGGATCTTATATTCAATAAGATCTACATCCGCAGCTTCTTGTGCCAGGTGCTTTCCTGCTCGGTAGGCCATCCAGAGTCTCTGGTGGTAAGTCACTGGACTTTCTTTTGCATTCTGCTTCACAGGATATGCAAGCATCACTCCTACTACACCTGGACTGTGAGCAGAAATGAGCTCAACTGCAACCTCATCAAGGTAGCATTCCCATCCTGGCGAACAGCTTCGGGGAGTTTGGCCCACAAACCAGGATCGATGGTCTGGCATAGTATTTGGACCTGATATTCCGCAGCGAGGCTGAGCAACTCGCATTTAGAACATACCTTTTCCAAGTGGCAGCTGAGGTTGTCGGAGGGGCTCATCCGACCGATACTGTCAGCAATTTGCTCAACAGAGTAGGCCATTTGTAGGGGGATTAGTGGGTTGATCAGGCAAATGTAGAGTGTCTCGAGCACCATCCAAGGCTACACGAGCTGCAGCTTCAGCCGCAGTGCAGACAATACCTTCCTGAGTGCCTGCTTCTTGAAAAAGCTGCCTAATCTGTGTTTTAATAGCTCTCATACTTCTCTCAGGAAGAGGAACATTGCCTATCACTCTTTCAATCATGGTTTCTATTTCCTGCCTGTCTTGCACATTAATAACGGCTACCAGAGGTGCCGTCCGGACCAGGCTTGGGCTTGCTCCCCTCCATCATGGGTGCCTCGATGTTGGCGTTTTGCCATGATGAGCATCATGACGTCACCAACCTGTGCCCTCGGGAGTTGGGGGCAGGGACCCGCCATGTTGTGGATGGTTGGGTGGGGAGTCTGGGCCATAGTAGGGGCATGACTGGGCGTTGTATAGTGAAATGTCATCATCAGATAACTCCCCTTCTGATGATGATTTAAAGGCAGGGGCTACGCCTTCCATTGCCTTAACATGTCCAGCCAGAACCTCTCGCTGACGGCGCAGTGTCACCATCTTAGTTCTACATTCATTGTGATTCACACTTGCAACATCCACATCAACCTGATCCTGCTTTTGCTTTTGCAAAACTTGATATGTGGCGCTCAATTACCGATTGTCCCTGTAAGCTACTTCTAAGTCATTACGTACCTGGTTGATCTCATCCTGAAGCTCACCCATTTCATCACTCAACTGAGCATTCGCAGCACTCAGCAAATCATTCATTTGCACAGCCTGACTCTTATCCTGTCACAAACTTTCACACTCCTGCTTCAACATACATAGTTCTTGTTCTCTAGCCTGGGCTGAATGATGCAATAGTGAATCCTTTTCATTCCGCAGAGTTTGGAGTTCATACTCCAAGTTCTGCTGCAATCTAATACATTCTGTTTCCTGCAAACCCATCTCTTGCTTAAGAGATGAAATCTGCGGATCAAGGGTTCAAAGCCTCACTTTAGAGGCTTCCAAAGCAGAGTAGAGAGCCGCGACCATCAACCCTTTAGCGTGTCGCTTATTAGTTGACTGTCTCATCTCTGTGTACTGGGTTGAGATCCCCAGTATAGGGTTATCGGATTGACTTGTGTCCCGTGTGAAGTCAGCCCATCCTCCATGGGAGGCAAGGAAGTTTGAGACATCGAGTCTCAGTTCTGCGAAGATATCTGATACTGTGGCCATTATGTGGGAGGGAACAAAAATTCAAACTGTGAAAAAGACAGCGTGCTGCATATCGATCCACAGCACGAGTACTGTAAACACAGCCGGGCTACTGTATTAGTTGCAGGTTTGCAATTCAAAGCTGCAAGAGAGTGGGTCGAGACGGCATCGACCACACCCAAAAAGTCAGCCAGACTTTGCAAGTGACTACAAACTTGTTTTAAAATGGGAGAGGTGTTACGGGAATGTAGACCTACTGTCCCTGTGGGAAAGGGAAAAGTTTAAGCAACAAGTGAAAACTTACAAACACCACATATCGCCTGCATGTGGTCACTAATTTGTTGAGAGGTCTAAACCTCACTTTCAAATTCTCGACGATATTAGGAATGCAAGCAATTACAAATATGTTGCATTAGAGTAATAAACATATTTATTACCACCAAAGGGATAAATCACAGTTGTCCTAAGCAGTTCTTACCAAAACGAACCAGGAGCCAGTGCTAAGCATTCCCTACACCTCAAGGTTTCTCTGTAGTCTCTTGGGGTCTCTCGGGTCTCCGAGGTGTAAAGCCTGTGCATTACATTATATACCTATGATAATTACTATGGTTACCAAAAGATAGAAACATTTCTAGTTACAGAGAAGAGCTCTATTGGCTAAATTTGAGGTGGCTCCATGGTCCAAGATAACATTATACAATTCTGTAAAGTCATCAGTTTGAGAACAAAAGAGTTCTTATACAGAGTCTTACATTACTAAGTGTAGTAGTACAAATCACCAAAAGATGGCAATGCCGTCTTACATATTATAAAAAGGGTCTGAGAAATGGAGCTTTCTGATTGGCTGCAAACATTCTAACAGCCTTATGTTAATCTTTTATTAACATACATGTACAGTTTAACCATATGCTGAGCAAGGTTTAACACTGTTTAAAAACATTTTTTAATAGCAATAAGGCACTCCCAGGTATTATGTCAATGGTCAGTTAATCACCCTCTAGGGGCATGTGGCACTCGGCTATACCTTGTGCCACAGTACACCCCTAGAAGGTGATTAACAGATCATTAACATGACCCTTGGTCATGCCTTATTGCTTAATTATAATTACTTCAAGGACACAGGTGTCTTGGCATCTAACAAGTAAGAAATAGACAGAAAATACATGGTAAAATATATATGTATTACTAAGCAAAGTGGATTACAACAATATGCATTCATATCCTGACATCTGCTCTTATACGGTAGATGCCCTTAGCCCTATATATTAGTATAACCTATACTTAAGCATTAGCTGTCTACGGTATACCTCTGAGGGTACCAATTATGGTGCAGGGACCTTGTGTAACAGTCCCCATTGTATTCTTTTATCTCTTCAGTACTGTGAGAGTAATAATCCATGTAATTGAATGCTGGTTGCCTTTTTCTTTAGCTTTTTTAAAATAGTGTCATCCAGTTGTTCTAGGGTAGTGCTTGTGCTTGCAGCTGGAGTGAAGACCACAGCACAGGTTGCCTGATAAATTCTATAACTGCTGTTTCCTCTTCAGTGAATACCTGGAAGTCAGTGTTTGTGAATGCATGACTTTCACGATCTCCAGTCGCCATCTTAACACAAACACATTATTACCAGGAGTATGTAGCTTGTTTAGTTTGAATAAATCTAAAATTATAGTCAAAAATTACCTGGATCAAACTGAAATGATGTTCCTCTGAGTAACTGCACTGCACAAAGTATAGAATCATGGCTGGGGATAGGGTGCTCACACTAGAATTGCTGGTTCAGGCTGGTGTATACTTAGAGTTCAAACATCACACAGCAGACTGATGGAACTTGACTAATCCCACCTGACGTGGCACAAACTGCAAATACTCTGGACTCCTCCAAATATTGCTTATAAAACATTCAAATAACCAAGCATACCTGTGAAGGACATGTTGTAAAGCAAGCTTAGTTATTTGAGTGATTTAAATCACAAGGCAGAATGCTATCTTTTATTTGGTGGAGTGACTTGTTGAACTAAATCCTGTGTTACCAACTGTGGAATTCAATATTGTGGCCTTTGGGGCATATATGTCGCTGGTACAGTGGGGTGTTATGCAAAACCTTGTTTCACTGCTGTGACCAAATGAACAGGCCACCAAAGATGTTAGTGAAAAATCAGCAACCCTTAGCATGGTCCTTCCCATCACAAATCTACTTAAACACCACACATGCTGTTTTTACAATCTACTACAATAACCCAACACAGGTCTGGTGGTGGTGACACACATAGCCATGGCAGCACTGGTGGTGATGGTGAGAATAACAGTGAATAATAGTGGTAAAGCCAGAAGTAGTGACATCAGTGCCACTATTTTATCTAAGTCATTGCAGCAGCAGCAGGATGCAATATTCATTAAAGAGGTGACCGAAATGTTTCTGACACAACTTGCAAGTAGGTTTGAAAGCAATACAGTGAAAATGCTATGTGCCATGGCAATGTAACTGCATCCCAGATATAAAGCTTTGTGCATTCAACCAGGATACATGAACTATATCAAGCAGAAACCATTGTGTACACCAGATGGAGCAGTAGAAACAACTTGAAGAAACTACTATGAATGTGAATACATAACCTCCTGTTTGTACTCCTCTTCCTCCCCTTTTGTTGACTTTGCAAAGTGGAGTAGTTTGAGATGCTGGTTGTGATGGTATAAATCCACTTTTTGCACATTGAACTTGAGAGTGCTGTGTTTTTGTTCCTCCTCAGTTTGACATGGAAGAAGACTTGGACAGTAATGATCCTGAAACAACCAGGAACATTCAGGAGCTTTTTGATTGTGAATTCCAGTGCTGATCAGACATTTTAAGGGAAGGGACAAATGTCTCACCAGAGTACTTGATGCAGGATTACCTAGCAGAGCCACTGTCTAGAAGAAACAATAATCCAATCATATTCTGGCCAAATATGCAGTTCATTTGGTCTGCACTGGCTAAAGTGACTTTGTATTTTCATGAGTGCCCACCATTTTCTTTATGAAAGTAGCACAACATTCTTGAGTTCTGTTGCTGCAGCTAGAGTCCTGCAGTGACAGCAGTCAGCTGCCGATCCTCTGTTCTCCCTGTCTTTCTCTTTATCTGTCTGTCTGTTGTCTGTATGTCTATCTATCTATCTATCTATCTATCTATCTATCTATCTATCCATCTATCTGATTTAACAATGTTATTAAAGTGGACAGGGTGGCCCAACCATGGTACCCCTTGTCTTAAGCCCCTTCCTCTACAGGTCATTCATCCCATTCCATAGTGTAGGTGACAGCACCAGGGTTCTCAGCCCTGGTGCTATCACAGAGTAGACCAACACTGGGGTGCCCAATCCCCAGTGCTAAAATGTTTATGTTAGGTCACATGTAAAGAAGAAAACCATCCAATGGCTGTGGACATGGCTTACCTAGATTTTAGCAAGGCATTTGATACAGTCCCACACAAAAGATTAATACACAAGTTAGCCAGCCTTGGAGTGGGTCCCAAGGTGGTAGCCTGGATAAAAAATTGGCTAGACAACAGGACGCAAAGGGTAGTAGTAAATGGAGTGCACAGTGAAGAAAGGAGGGTTACTAGTGAGGTAGCGCAGGGTTCAATACTGGGACCGGTCCTTTTTAATGTCTTTTATAAGTGACATTGCAAAGGAACTGGAAGGAAAAGTATGTCTCTTTGCAGATGACACAAAGATCTGCAACATGGTTGATACACCAGGTGGAGTGGAAAGGATGAGAAGGGACTTGGCAAGGTTGGAGGAATGGTCAAATATATGGCAGCTCAGATTCAATGCAAAGAAGTGCAAGGTAATGCACCTGGGAAACAAAAACCCAGGGCAAGAGTACACAATGGTGGTGAGATGCTGACAACAGTAAAAATGGAAAAGGACCTGGGGGTAATTATATCAGATGACCTAAAGGTTGGCAAGCAATGTGAGAAGGCAGTAAGGAAGGCTGGGGGGATACTGGGATGCATAGGGAGAGGCATCAATAGTAGGAAACAGGAAGTTGTTATCCCTCTGTACAGACAGTTGGTGAGACCCCATCTGGAATACTGTGTACAGTTCTGGAGACCCCATCTCTGCAAAGACATAGACAGAGTGGAAGCTGTCCAGAGGAGGGTAACCAAAATGGTTCAGGGTTTGCACCAGAAGATATACGAAGAAAGACTAAAGGAGCTTAATATGTATACCCTTGAGGAAAGGAGGGACAGAGGGGACATGATAGAAACTTTCAAGTACCTCAAGGGAATCAACAAAGTCCAAGAGGGTGGCATCTTTCAGAAAAACAGATGGGCAAGAACTAGGGGGTACAATCTGAAGATAGAGGAGGGACAGCTCAGAGGTAATGTGACAAAGTATTTTTTCACAGAGAGGGCTGTTGATGCATGGAACAGCCTCCCTGAGGAAGTCGTGGAGTCAAGAACAGTGGGGGAATTCAAGAATGCATGGGACAGACATAAGGCAGTCCTAGTGGGGGGTAGGAGGAAGTAAGCTGTTGGTTAATTAGGATCTGCAGCTTATCTGTTAGGTAGGAAAATGGGAAGACTAGGTGGGCCAAGTGGTCCTTATCTGCCGTCAAATTCTATGTTTCTGTTTCTATCCCATATTTTTTTCTACAATAAACAGTTCCTTGCCAATCTTGCCCCTGCATCCTGACCTCCCACTCAGCAACCAGCATCCCATACCCTCCACACCCCACACACCCTTACTCAGTCATGTGAACATGTCTCATGGCATAGATCCACTCTCCAGTCGAAGATACCTCTTGCTACTGGAATTGCCGACTGCAAATTGAGAAACTAAGGTAAGTGTGGTTCAGTGTATTTCAATGGGATGTTGAACGTTGGTGTATAGGTTTGTCAGTTTTATATATTTTGACTCCACATATTCAACAAGGACATTTTGGGACACTACCGCATGACCAATACTGGTGGAATTGTACATATCAGGCCTGAAAGGTGATTTCATGTTCACTTGATGAAATCACATTTTGGGCTGGATTTGAAAATTTGGTTCCACCATGCCTCAGCGACACGAATTGTGTCAACAGTGATGGCACAATGCCAACAGTCAGCTTTGTGCTTTCCAGGAAAGCAAGTGTTTTTTGAGGGGGCTTTCCACACCCCTGCATCTTATAGATAACCAACTCGAGTTGAGTTGATTCGAGAAGGGGCACATCCCTGGAGACAGCAGTGTTGGGAATACCAGGGCCATTGCAGTGAACTGCTGATTTTGTCACTGTAATGGTCTTCCTGTCACTGTTGGAATGTGATATGTGAAAATCTTCACCACTCCTGTTCATGAGGTGAGGTCATAAGAAGGCTGTGTTGAATATTTGGGGGCAAGATATGTAAAAATGGCAAAGTTATGCGCGTACATTGAAATTTTTCTATGCTCACCTGTAATTTTGGTAATTTTAAATACTTTATCCCAAATTTTCAACATAGAAATTTTTTTTTCACACCACCTAATGAATGTGACAGCGGTCATTTTTCAAATCTTAGCCAAAATGTGTTTTCACACCTATGACATGGAATGATGTTTTGGTGGCATAGAATGATGTTTTGATGGGGATCTGAAAATTTTGACCCACCGGAATGTGTTGTACAAATATGGTAAAATGCCCAGGTCATGAGTGAACGTTGCAGTATTTCAACATTCATTCACAACTTCACTTATTTTCTATATTTTGACTCCAAACTTCAATATAGCCATTTTTCCACACCACTTCATAAATGTGATGTGTCATTTTTTAAATCATAGATGAGATGTGTTTTTACACTTCTGGTGTGAAATGGCATTTCAGCCAATATACTATAAATAGTATATGCCATGTTTGTAAGGTGAATCGTATAATGAGTATCTTGAAAATTTGGGATATATATATATATATATATACACACACACACATAAAATTGTTAACAAACCTTGTGTGTAGTGTCAGTCTCAACCCCAGCAGGTATGCTTTATGATGCTGTGCCAGTGAGCTGAGTTTGGGGATGAGCTCAGTGACCAGCTGGATGGGGTGAGGGTGGGGAGTTGTCACTGTTATGCGACATCCCCCAATTAGGGAATAAAAGGTGCAAGGTTGTTCACCTGGACCCACATACTGTATAGTGAAGAAAAATGTCCTTTTGCCATAAGATTCTGAATCTCTCCACCCATGGGTGACAGAAGGCCCTATGCATTGGCTGACAGATGTACTCTTTGCCCCATGCATCTGTATCTGCAACCATATGGAAGCCCAGGGACCACAGGGTCCTGTGCTTCCACAACCCATCAGACAGCCCCATGAATTCTTCACATCCGTCACTGCTCTTCTGTGGCTGGACAGAGGTGTTCCTTGGCACAGGGCATCTGCATCTGTTCACATAGGTTCAAAAGGAACTTGTGTGGATGAGGATATGATTCCACTATCTCAAAAAGAAAGGAAATTCTTTGCAAATAAATTTCATTAATGCACCAGTTAGGGTAACTTAATGCCACAAAAGTAAGGAAATGTGGTGCTAGGGTTTTCAACCTTAACTCCCCCCTCCATACCCCAAGTAGAAAAAGTAAAAACACATTAAGGTTTTGGGTATTTAATGTCTTGGTGAATCAGTGGTGGGGTCTTCTACGGGGCTGTCAATCCCTAATAAAGGTGTGCAAAAAAAAAACTTTCACCAGCAGAATTGAAGTGAAAGTCAGACTTTCGTGGAAATTCCCCCTGCCCTGCATTGCTGCCCCAGTGCCCATTGCTCAATAAAATACAAAAAAAACCTCCCACACAATCACCCATGTGTATTTAAAAAAAAAACCGGTGGCTAGTGGTCCCCCTGACCCAATCCCCCACCCATGTCTGACTTCAGATACTCATAACATACCTACCTACATACTTTATTGTAGTAGCCCCCCATCCCTGTCCCACATATTTAGTAAAATATCCTCCTGGTGGTCTAGAGGTATAATGACCCCCCCATCACCAGACCTCAATCCCCATATGAATAGAATAAAATATAATTTTTTTTAAACTTTAGTCCCCCGACTCCCTACTCCCTGGTGGTCTAATAGTAATAATGAACTCCCCCCTCCCTACCCTGGGACCCCATTCCCAGTCCTCATATGTATACAATAAAATATGTAATATTTTTTTTTTAACTTGAGACCCCGAACTCTATTCACAGTCCCTGGTGGTCTAGTGCCAGAGTGGACCAGGTGTATTGTAGTAGTCATCATATTAAGTAGTGGGCTGCAACCCCCAACCCCCCTCCCACCCAAGCAAGTACTGTCCTACCCCACTCCTCCCCACCCTGAAATGGAGCAGGCCATACACACAGCCCTCCACTCTCCTCCATGGCCAGCCACCCACTGAGCTATCAATGAATGAATGCATGCTTGTACATGCAAAATTGCCAAATTTGGGGAAAGTTCCACAAAGGCAGAAATGGCAACTTTCGCACACCTCTAATACCTAATGTTGATTTTGAAAGTTATCTTCACATAAAATGAGCTTCCCCAGGTCTTTCCCTTGTTAAAGTCAGCTGTAAAGGGCACTGAGACGTGCACAGCCAGTGAGTTCTTAATCTCCAGAATCACTGATTGGCTGTTGCAGGTCATGTGGTTAGCCAAGAACAGAGACATTCTCATGGTGTGCTTTCAATAGAACTTACTGAGTAATGAAGTTAAAGTGTGAACATGTCAAAAAGAAATACTTTTTTTGGACTTGCTTCACAGATATCCAAAATGTTGTATTTCAGTATGTTCACCGAATGCAAATTCAATGTGTGCTCAACTTTAATCCTGATGCACAAAATTCTAAATATATAAATAAAACAGAAACATCATTCTTTAGGAGAAATCAGAAATTTGATGCTAATCCCTATGGGATCAAACAGTAATGGAGAGGTTTCATTATGTAGATTGAAAACAGTTATAAAAAAGTTCTTGAAGAGGACCAACATCACAAATCTTAAAAGGCACATCAAGCATGCATTGTCTAGTATCCCCCAAATAGCATTTGCATAACACATGTCCATCAAGGTCCGGTCTGTTCCAAGAGAATGATGATAAATGCTGTCAGAGGAATAGACCAACAGCAGCATACAGACCCATGGAGCTATTTCACAGGTGACTTCATACCAACACAAATCTGTAGCACTTTCCATCAGGTCCAACTTAATTACTTGAAGGCAAGACAACTTTACTGAGACAATTACATACAGCCAATTACTTCGTAGTACCTTGGGCCTTGTCCCCAGAATCATGGTCAATGTTATCAGTGCCCTCCATGCTCATGGGCAAGGTGTCAGTAGCAAGGCCTACCATGTGGTGGCCAGTCTATTGGGAAGACTGTATGCCATCATACCAGTAGAGGCTATGGAATGATAACCAGTTGACCAGTAGGGCAAATGAGATAGAATAGCCTTAGAGCCAGCTGTTCCCTCCTACCCAAAGACCTGTGCCAGTACTTACCAGTTGCAACCAGGTGGAGACCGCTCCCTCTTCACAAGGATGGTTCTCCCTCTATGGGTACTAATTGACGGCTCCCTTCTAAGGAGACTTTCACTTTGTTGCTGTGGTTCTTTTAATACATTTACCAACTCTATCACTTCCTGTACATATAGGCAGGAATTCTTCATTCAGAAGGCTCCCCACATGAAACTGCTTTCATAGGATGACTGAGGAATTTGACCAGAGTGGCATTACTGTACATCTTAGATTGTCAGTGTAAAGGTGCACCTTCCCTTTAACTGCATTAAAAGTTCACAAACGCTGTCAGTGTATACCAGAGCAAAGCAGCTCAATAGACAAAAAAAAAAACAACAACACTAAAACAAAAGGGGAAGAAAAAAACTAGAGAGGAGTTGTGCTCATATCTTGCTTTCTAAAAAGTTACTGGTTGGCATCTTAAGGGTCTAACACAGTTTACATTCTAGCCGCGCTATCAGTTTTTTAGAGTTTGTACATTGAAAGAGGATGCTTATAAACTCAACAACAACTAGAAAGCAAAGTCAATTAGAATGGTTACAGGGATGCACTGTACTGTGACAAAGCCTCAAGATTTGGTAACCATGTGTCGGGGGACTTGCAAGCTGCTAAGAGAGCAGTTTTACACTCAAGCCCCAAAGCAAGTGATGTAAAATTCCATTTGAATTTTTTAGCTGGAAGCCCAAACACTGCCACATGCTGATAGTGATAAATCCAAAGAGGCACAACCTTTGCAAGGCAATTTTTATCAGTAGTGAAAGGATGCTGCCTCAGCAGCCAAGGAATCAAGAAAACATTGTGTTTAGTTTCCTATAAGACACATGGTGCAGCTGCACTGCCTGATTTTGGTCTAAATGGCAGGTTTTAAAGAGGCAGTTATATCAAATTTCCATAAGGATTTAATTTGTGCTTTTATGCTTTTTGAAACTCCAATGACATATTGGAGATGGGGAAGCAAAAACATAAATAGGAAGCAACTGTATATAGTCAGCAAGAAAATGCCTAAATCTTTTCTTAAAATATATACTATATATTTTCATCACCTCATTTGAGTAAACACCTGCTAACAACAAATGTTGCAATTAAAATCCAAAGTACTGAAAAATGATTCTTCAGCATCTACACATAGTTTCAGAATTCTTATAACTTTTATTTTGCACTTCTGTACCTAGAATACAAACTATGGAACTCTAAATCTAAATAGTCCTACATCAATTTTATAATGCTAGAAAAATGCAAAACTAAGTAGCATTTTGATCATTTGTGCTTCTGTTACTTCACAAACTATACTTTGTGAAATTATAATTAATAATGATATTCTGCAGTATGTTTTACCTCAGAACTACACAAATAGTAAAGGTGTGCATGCCTCAAGTTCTAATTCCTGAATACTACAGATAATAGGATATTTGGTACCTGAGTCCAGTACTGAGTATTTCTCACCATTTGACAGTATTAGGGGAAAAATACTTTGGAACACAAAAAAAGTTTTTCAAAGAACTCAAAAATAATGACCCCTGCCCACTTCAATCATTTCCCACTCTCTCATCCTTCCCCCATTTTCCAAGATTTATTAAAAACAAAAGGCATGTCAGTTCCTGACACTGGCTTTTAACAATGCAACTCAACCCCTCAATCCACAGAGATTGATTATTTTATATTTAGCCCCTCCTGACCCCTCCCCCCATCCATGATTTGAGGTGGGGCCAGTAGTAAAAATGTCAGGTAGCCCTGTTGCCTCCTCCCTCACCTACAGCCATGCCTACATACCAACTATATCAATCTACAGTGTGCTGGACAGTATGTGAGGTGTGCATGACTGGAACAGAGGGAGTGGAGTGATGTGTGGCATTGATTCTTCTAGCCAGACTAACCAATTAGTCTGCTTAGCATTATCACTAATTCACACTGTTTTGTGCGAGCCTCTATTTATCATTTTTTTTTATTTTAGAATTTTTAGCTGGGAAATGCTCACTCAGCAAAAGCTAATTTCCTGTGCCCCAGTAGAACAGGGACGTTAAGTGATTTACTCAGGGTCACACATTGTACACGTGTAAGTTATGGGTTTTAAAAACAGGCCTGCAAGGTCTCCACTTAGAAACATAGATGTTTACAGACATATAAAGAATTCTGGTCTATCTTGTCTATTCAGTTCTTATTTAGGTCTTTGCCAGCCTACTACTGGCCAGTCCCTAAGTGGTAAATCATCCCTTAGTTCTGCTTTGACTAACCACTTGCCCTTGTTAGCCTCAACCCCCATCCATCAACTTCACCAGATCCATGTTTATCACACTGTCTCTAGAAACTTGGAACTGTCATAATATTGACCAGCTCCTCTGACAGGCAGTTCCACTTTTCCACCACCCTCTCCATGAAGAAGTGTGTCCTCACTTTCCTCCTAAATTTCCAGCCTGCCAGCATATAATTGTCCTTAACTAAAGTAAATAGTTAATGACTGTCCAGCCTATTTATTCCCTTCAGGTACTGGAAGGTTTCGGCAATACCCCATCTATCTCTCTGCTAGCTATAGTGAGTACATGTTGAGGTCAGCCAGTTTTTTTTCCTCATAAGTCCTCCCTTGCAAAACTCTAGGCTATACTGCCTGCCAATGGCACATTGTCTCCCATAGCACTGGGAAATTGCACAGCTGAGTGTGCGTGTGTGTGTGTGTGTGGGGGTAGGGCTACCCAGGATTTCTACTACATTTCCTCCTCCAAATTATGGCTTGAGGTCAGAAGAGGAGCCCAACTGTAAAATATAGCATTTTTGTGTATGGGAGGTCAAGACAGGGAAAGGGGACACTTAAAAAATGTGAGTACTGATGCCTGACACAGCGCAGGTGGTCAGTTATTTTTTAATAGTCAGTCTATGACGATGGGGGGTGTTAAGGGTGAAGAATGACTGGTTGTGGAAGTGGTGGCTAAGGGACTTGCTCAAGCCACCTGAATAGGGTGTCTTTAGGGATTATTTTCTGTTTTCAAAATGAGTAAAGAATAGCACAGTATCTGGGGATGCTGACTTCAAGTTCTGCCATGGCTGAGGTGATCTAATGGCCAAGATCAATGTCAGCTGCTGTCCACTGCTGGGCACACCAGCAGTGGCAGGGTTCTACAGGTGGGTGGGGTGCATGACAGTGGGGTGGAAAATATTTAGTGGGAGGATCAGCGTGACCTCGATTTACACTGGGGATTGGGAGGATGTGGGACAACATTGGACTGCCAGGGACTTACAACTTTACAGAATGGTTATCTAGGTGGGAGAGGATACCACCAGACTTCCAGGGAGTTATGTAATAGGGTGTGGGATAACAGATGGACACAACAGTCTGGTATAACGTTTAATGCACCATTGGCAAGGCGTAATGTTTATTTGTTCCAAAACCAACAAAAAGGAAATAAAATAAAAGGCTCAAACTGTGAGCAAAATAAAGGCCATATAAAGTAAATAACATTCTGTACCATTGTGGCAAACTTAGGCAATCAGTTTCCACTTGTGTGATAAGGTCTTGTCAACCCTTCTCACTCCCTGGTCAGAAAACACTGACCCTATCTGAAAAAATGCTGAACAGGTTAGCCCTTTTGTACACCCCCACACAGTCATGTGTCCACAGCATCATCATGTTCATATGAGTTTGTTTTTAGAGCTCCATTTAATTTATATAATGTAGGGAGCTCATAATAATATTCACTACATCAGGTCTGCACAAACAGAACATATTTTAGTTATGGAGAACTTTAATTTCAAACAGAAAACATTTCATTCAGGTCTAAGGTAAGGTGTTGCAGTATAAAGTTAGGCACTAGAGGGTGCTGTCACCCTATAATGCGAGCACACAGCAACTAGGCAAACAGCAGAGCATACATCCTGCTTGCAGGAGTCTGGTGAGCTTCACTTCTTTTGGGAGTAAGTTTAACTTCATTTGCTTTCTTTGACTATCTGCCGGTTTGTTTTTTTTTAATTCAAGAATGCCTTGTTACCAACAAAGGAGACTAGCTGAGGTTTGTTTTTAAAACTTACAGGGGGGAATTCACCAGTGCATTAACTTGCACCTCCTAATGAGAAAAGCTTAAGTAGCTCCAGTCAGAACAGCTGAGCAACAGGGAAGCAGCTAAAAAACTCCTGAAGGAGTTTTTCCCTTCAAAATGCAGCCTTTATCAGCCTGTAAGTTTCCCTTTTAAAGTACATCATATTTTAAAATAATAGAGCAGCGTCTGCTGCATTTTAACCAGTATTATTTGGGAGAAAAATATTTATTTAGCCCCTTCCTGATGGCTTGTGTTTTTTTTAGTTTGCATTAAACACCTTGGCCCAGATATTCAAACTGCGCCCAAAAAGTGCGCAATAGCAGGAGCAAGCGCAAGTCCATTGTGCCCATGTACAAGAGGCGCGATATTCAAAAACTGAGCTGGCCAAGATGCGCCTACAGCCAATGACTGAATATTGCACCACCTGTGCCATAGCGCAACTAGAGAGCAGAAGCTGAGCATATCTGATGCGCCATAGCGAAACAAAGGATGTTCAGCTGAGCAGTCCAGAGGTGCCATAGCACAACCAGGGATGCCCCCCAGCAGCAGAGCAGCAATGCAACTACACAACCAGGGATGTAGGGGCCCACCACCCATGCCACAGATGGGCAGAGGAACACACAGCAGAACAGACATCATCCCCCCACACCCCATGCACTGCACAACTGGGGAGGGCTGGAATAACCACTGGCCCATGGAGACAAGCAACCAACCCACAGCTGGACCATGGTGCCCCATCACACCCTCTGGCAAGCTGTGACTGGCACACAATGAGAGCCAACCACTCCATGCCACACCATCCCTCAAATGCAGAGCACACCCTGCACCATGACCCCCAGACACCCTGCCTAGGAGCAGCATCCACCAGTGCAGGATACCACATGCATGCCACCACCCCCACTGTGACAATGCAACCCTGTGCACCACTGAACCATGCAAGGCAGCCCCACCACGAGCACCCATCAGCAGGTTGCAGCCCACAGTGATGCAATGATGGCATACACAGTGCCACCAGGCACAGCCCCCCAGAGGCACAGAATGAGAGACCCACACCATGGCCAAGTGGCCACGAGGTACCCCACACATGACAGGCATTCCCAAGACCCCTACCACCAGTGGTACAGCACCTTCCACACCCTCCCAAGTACACACCCCGACCCAGAACTGGCCACAACAGCCAGCGCTGACACCCACAGTGGTGTGTGGAAGCATGCACCACACCAGATGCAACACAGTGCATGGACAAACACCCATCCATACCCAAGGGCACACCAACACAGGGACACAGAAGCGGGGCAACCAAGACCCCAGCTTGGGCCCATGGAAACCATGTACACCGGCCAGCAGTCCTCCATGGCACAGGAATGCCAGCCACCCTGCACGCAGGCACTGTGTACCTGTAGGCCACCATCATTTTCCCAGAGCACAAGTCACAGACAGAGGTGCACATCCCCTGCAACACACACAAGCCACAGCATGGAGATGGGACAACAACCACGGAGGCCACATTGTCACCCGAGGCAGACATGCACCACACCAGTGACAGCAGTGGCTGCCCTGCATGGACAGCACTACAGACATGCCAGCAGACCATGCAGGTCACAGACGTGCAAGGGTGTCAGCTGCACAGGCCATGGATGGCCTGACAGGTGCACCATGGACACAGAGCATGCACCATGGACCACTGCACACAGTCATCCAGTGCACAGGGAACAACACACACACCACAGACACTGACTGATAGCTACTCCCACACCATAGTCACCTCCCGATGGACACACACACATATCCAAGACTGCACCACCCCCTGACGCCATGCACACCACTGCAGCAAAGCACCTATAGCCCACTGCAAATAAGAGACCACCACAGTATTCATATCAAAAGATTTGTAATAAAAACATATAAAAAAAAACTATTTACAACTCTGTACAAATGTGTGGGGGAGGGCCGCAAACAAGGTGGGGTGGGTAAGGGGCAGGGGTGAACAAATGGGACAGGAAAGGAGGGGTGTGGGGGTGGGTCCAGGGTAGTCGGGGAAATCAGGGGCATATGGATGTTCAATGGGAACCCCACTCCCTGCTCAGTCTGCTCCCCCTCCCGTGTCTTCTTCAGACCCCAACCACTCAGTCTTTTTGCAGGATGCCCAATGATGCCATCGCCACATTTAGAATCTCCTGCAGTGCCTTCTGGATAGCCTGCAGCTGGTAGACACCTAGGACAAGGGAGCACAGTCAATAGGTGTGAATGCACAGCCCCATACAGCCCGCCTACTGTGCATGGCATACAGCTGTGGGACATGCCTCTGTGATGGTGTGTGACCACCCACAGTGATCACGTCCACAAGACCTGCCCACCCAGGTGCATACAGCCATGTGGACCGCTGCACACAGCAACTGGCCAAGTCCTGCATAGCACCACCATGGCTGTTTAGTGACATGGCTATGTGGCACGAAGGCAGTGGCACTGCCATGTACCCGGTGCATGCATGGACCACCATTGATGCACTCCCAGACATGCAGTGCCACTGGACAGTGCTGACTGTAATAAGTTGTGTACATGGCAGTGGTGTCAATGGATGGTGGCCATGCCCGCTGCCCGCCCTGTTACACAGCATGCAATAGTAATCATGGAGGTATGGCACTCACCATCATCAGGCCGGTCCCTCTGGCACCGTGAACCTTCACCCCTCCTAATGGCCCTGTCTTCCTGCCTGCACCTCTGCTCCCTGGCCAGCCACCTCTCTTCCAGCCCTGTGGTGCAAACATGGAGAGAGGAACATCAGTACAATCCTATTGCAAAGTCCCCCTGCCCCCATGTGTGTGCAGTCCCACCCAGCCAGACCCACCCACCCCACACCCTGATAACACCAACACAGCCAACACCAGATGGTCCCTCCCCCATGTTCCGGACACATGCAACCATGATACCCATGTGGAATATAACAGTGTGTGGATGTAACACCTACCTGGCCGTGGCACCATGCCCCTCCTGGCACGTGTCCGCCGGCGGGCAAGCAGGTCAGATTCCCTCCTCCTCAGGTCACCATACCTGTGGCGGCACTGCTCCATCATTCACCCCCTTCCTGTGGCCTCCTCCATGGTGTCGGCCACCTCCTGCCACACCTGGCTCCTGGACCTGTCCAGGGGTGCCTCCCCAAACAGTGGGCCAAAAAGTGGCTCAACAATGGCCACCAGGTTTGCCAGTTCGATTTGGGTCCACTAGGCAGCTCTTCTCCGTGCCATCTCACTTGCTCAGTAGGTTCAAAATGGCACTCTGCAGCACGCTTCCACCATGTGCAGATGCTGCGCAGTACAGCGCTGCCATTCCGTATCACGCTGTCACCGAACAGCACGATAGTGGTGCACCCATACCTGATGCATGGTGCCTAGGGGCTAAGGTTGGGCACAGGGTCAAGGGTCTCTGCTGCATGGACAGGCACAGCGTTATTGGAACCCAAAGCATGTAGTGCAATTGCATACCTGTGTACTACCTCCAGTAGCGGCCTACCGAGCTGTTGCCCAAGTGCGCCTATGATGCCCCAGCACCACAGCGCCATATAGGTAAGCATCACTGTAGTGTCACTGGCACAATGGTGGCCATGCCCTGCATTGCCTCCCATGCACAGTATATCAGCAGTGTGGCAGACGCCTGCGTCAGCAACCCGGGCATGCACAGTGAGGTGTGTACTGCGCCCTTGGCTGAGCACAGTCAATAAAATTGCACAAAGCGCAACAGTGCAATATTCTGCCATCATATGCAAATCAGCTAATCAGCCATTCAATAGCACAGCATTGCAATTTGCATCCACTTAAAGTTGCGCCTCACCTCATTTGCATGGGTTGCGCTATAAAAGTGCGACATTGGGCTGCACTGGCCATAGTCGGTTACTGCATTCTGTTGGTGAGTTGCATGCTGTTTGGGAGTGTGGACTATGGATTTTGGGACGTACATGGGACTGCACAGTCACAGGTAACAACTTTCATTCTCACAGGCTAAATCATGACTGAGTGAGTTGTGGGAGAGGAGGAACACAGTGGTGGGAGGAGGAGGAGGCCTAATTTCACCGAGGCCAAAACGGATGCCTTGTTTGAGGCCTACCTGGATTAGGAGCCACTTCTCAGCGGATGGCAGGGAACACCACAGACCCATGCTGCTGCATGGGAAAATGTGGTGTGTGCAGTGAACCTGCATGGCAGCCACCAGCACTCCGTGCAGGAGTGCAAGAAGAAGATGGGCACAGACAGGAGGAGGATAAAGGAGAAGGTGGTTGCCATCAAGGCAGCATGAGCTGCAACAGGTGAGGGACAGCCGGAGGTGCTACACCTGACCCCACAGGAGGAGAGGGTTGCTGGAAGCATGCAGCATTCTGCCATTGAGGGTGTTCTGGGTGGTGGCTTCCAGCCAAGTGGTAGCCCATCACTGCATGGTAGGTCATGATCTGTCTATTGGGGGGGGCAGCGTAGGTCACATGAAGTAACGCGACTTTGTTTTCCCTTACAGATCCTGAGTGTCTGCATGGGTCAGCAGTGGTGGGCCTGTCCATTGAGGCCAGTCAGATGGAGATGGAGGAGGGCCCATCCACCTCCACAGGTATACGTGGTTCAGTGCGACAGTGGGCCCGCCTGGCTGTCCAGACTGATGTTTTTGGAACAGGTGTGGAGGAGGCCCTGCCCATGCCCCAGCATGCCAGGGTCCACGGATGCAGGCATGCTGTGACTTGGGCTGGTGCCGGGTCTGTCACCGATGATGGTGTCGCTTACGCCATGGGCAGTGACACATGTGTGTCATGGGATGGCCACACAGTGGGTAACATCATGGCCATGGCTATGGGTGGTGCCGCCGTGGAGGCCTGCATGTCATCACAGTCCCAGCCTGTGCCTGTCAGCACCAGTGGGGCAGCACTGGTGTGTGTACAGGACAGCGGGATTGTTGCGGCCACTGCGGTGGCACCAGCGAGCCCTGGGGTGTGGCAGCTGGAGGAGCAGCATCAGCAGTCGGCCAATGGGCTTGGGGGTACAGGGTCAGGGATGGCATCAGTGGACCACCTGTGGACATGCCCAGACCTGGTCCTGGTGTGCAGTGCTCACTGTTAAGGGGTGCTGAGTATCAGGGCCATGCACACCCTGAAGGACAGGATGCCGAGGAGGCAGATGACCTCTTGGATGAGCACACCCACAAACTGCAAGCATCAGTCCACCAGCAGATGTGGCTTGCAACATCTGTGGATGCACTGGGTGTGGCTCTGGAGTAGGCAGAGGAGCATTGCAGCAGAGACACCGCTCTGATCCTGGCAGGGATGGACTGGTTGCAGGAGGATGTGACTGCTGCCATTGACAGGCAGACACAGGCATTCACTACTGTCATGGCCACAATGGGCACATAGTTATTTGCCCATGCATCGCAGACACCATGCAGTGCACTGTCCACCCCCGTTCCCAGCATCGTGCAACACCATCCTTATCGACACCGGGTTCAGCTGTGGGCATCGCACAGCACGCCTGGCGCAGGCATGTTTGGTGTGCTGCAGACCCCTGCGTGAGCATGGTCACGTTCATGCAGTGGAACCCCTTGGGGACCATCGGTGCCATTCCATGAGGCCAGTGGTCAGCCTGTCAGTGCTGGCAGGTCTCGGCAGGGCCGCCGATGCATCCGTGGTGGCCGGGGCACTGTGGCGCTTGACTGACCTGTCTCTCAATGTGCCTACTGTCTGGTGCTGCCCTGTGTGCATTGTGTCATTCAGTGGGCATTGCACGGATGGGTACCTGGCCCTGCAAGTGGACACATAGTCCATCTGCACACCCTCCCAGCTTCTGTCTGCAGTTGCATGTGCATGATGATGCCTGCATTGCACTGTACACCAATGTGCAATGGTGCTCAGCATCTGAGACATGCACAAGGACAGGCAGTGGGCGTGGTGGTCTGTGGACCTGTGTGTGGCTAGGGGTGGTGTTCTGGGTCAGTGTGCCTCCTACCCTTTGTGCATGTCTAGTGCAGGGTGTGTGTGTGTCAGCGTGGCATGTTAGACCTCACCCATTCCTGGTGGTGGTGTGTGGTTCCATGCCCAGCCACTTCCCTTGAGAGCATGCACCCCTGGTGTGTGACCATGCATGTTTGTGGGTTGTGCCTTAGCCACTGGTGGTTGCACATGGCCCCACGACTTACCTGTGTTGACTGAAGTGCTCCTCCGTGATGGTTTCCAAGTGCAGCTGTGCCAGCCGGAGCAGTCAGGGGTCCCATCGCCCAAGGGGGGGCTGCCCATCACCATTGTCACCAGCATCCTCATCGTCCCAATCGCTGTCCTTCTCTTTGACCTGTACGGCTATTCCACATTCGTTGGTCTTGTTGTGCAGGATGCAACAGGCCAGGAATAGCCTGCAGGCCTTTGAGGGGCTGTACTGTAGGGCACCACCTGAGGTGTCCAGGCAACAGAAACGTGCCTTCAGCATCCCAAACACCCACTCGATGACATTACGTGTGGTGGCATGTGCCTCATTGTAGCATTGCTGTGATGGAGTCATGGGCTGCCAGTAGGGTGTGAGCAGCCAGGGACGGAGTGGGTATCCACTGTCACCTGTGTGTAGAGAGTGGAGGTTAGTTTGGTGATCAGCATCGCCCTGCCCCGTTCCATGTATGACACCACCCATGTCATCTCTGACCATGCTCCCCAGACCCTATGATTGTCCATGTGGTTTGCATACTCACCCACTAGGTGGCCAGTGGGGATATCCCCACTCTCTAATCTGTGGCACAGTGATGACTGGTGCTAGATGAAGGCATCATGTGCTCCCCCAGGGTGCATGGCACAGACATTGATTATGTGCCCCTGGCATTGCACACCACCTGGCAGTTGATGCTGGCATAGCCCTTGCAATTTATATATGGGGTCCCTTGGGGCTATGTGGTGTGCAGATTGCCACATGGGTACAGTCTATTGCTCCTAGCATGCCAGGCATATGTGCTACCCTGTGGAACTCCTGTATGTTTGCCGTGCGCTCCGCCGGTGTGCTTGGGAAATGGATGTACTCCACAGCATGTGGCAGCAGTGCACTGAGGAATTGGGTGAGGTGGCATGATGTGGCTGACTGGGTTATGCCTGTGGTGTCCCCGGTTGGTCTCTGGAAGGTACCCGTGGTGAGCAAGCACATGCAAGCTGTCACTTTCATCTCCACTGACAGGGCATGGCTCGGTCATGTGGGTGCCTGCATCACATCACTGCACAGCTCACAGAGCCACCTCAGAATTGCCCGATTCAGGTGGTACCAGCCCACAATCTCAGTATCACTATACAGCTTGAAGCTGGTGTCTGCTTGGTACTGCCTGTTGGGGGCATACCACCAATGGGCCCTTCCATGGCCATGCCCCCCTGCTGCCCGCCTTCTCACCCCCCTCATTACTGCCTCCATCTGGATGGTGGCCCTGGCCATGTCCATGGCTTGTGTTCACCCCCCCGGCAGCTGTTTCTGTATTCCCTCCGCTGTCCTGGCTGCTACTTCCCCTGCACCGGCAACACCTGCCTGTGCTAGCCTCACTGCTGTGTGGCAAGTACTTCCCCCTTCTGCACTGTGGCTCCCCACACCTTCCCCTGAGCCTGTTGGTTCCAGGTGCCCTTTTCTGGCCTGCTCTGTGTGTCTCTGCTGCCCAGTTTGTCCTGTTAGAGTTCGGCCTCATGTGCCTTTCCTGTAGTGTTCTTGCAGCTCTCCCTTGCTCCCTTTTATTTTGGTTCATTTCCGCTATGGCGCAACTTTCGCTTGCTCCTCTATTGCGCATGACGCATGTTGTTGAATATCGCACTGCACCATTTATGCATAGTTCCTCCCCCTTCAGTTGTGCATACATTCATTATCATTGCGCTGTTGCTCAGTGTGATTTGAGGGGCGCAACTGCCTCCTGCTGAATATCGCAGAATGGTACATTTTCGGACTTGTGCAGGCGCAAACCTATTGTGCATGGCTCAACTCTTTTGAATATCTGGGCCCTTAAGTCTTTCACTTTTGGGCCTGCAAGCACAAGACACAGGAGGACAGGGCTCTGCATCAATTTAATTAATTAATAAGGCAAAATGGCAAACAGAAAATAAAATGCTGTACAATAAGTGTATTACTAGAACTATTGCCATTATTTCTACTTTGGTTATATTAACAATATCAAAACTGCTCTGGGGCTTTGAAAATATACAAAAACATTCCCCAGATGATAGGCTATACAAATATACCAGTGTTTCAAAGAAATACAAAATCACACATGCCCCCACAATGCAAAGCATTATGGGCTGCATATGCAAATCACCACAGAATATTAAGCTGGTTCAACTTTAAGCAGAAATGCATGGTGCTGAAAGGCCTCTCACACAGTTTGCAAAGGGTGCCAACTGAAGATATAAACATATACCAGTGTTTGTTGCATTTCTCTTGGGGCATACTTTAAAATAGGTAGCCATCACTAGTGCTTGTATACAGCATGTCTAGTAGAACTTTGTTACATTGCCTACTATATTTATAACAATATTTACAATGCTGCATAATGCCAGGTCAAGTTCTGACCAATGCAATAACGTTTCGGTGGACCTCATTGGAAAAGGAAATATAGCGGCAATAGATGAGAGAGAGAAGGGGGGGGCACTCAGAGGTGGCCAACCCTCTTAACTAGAGCATATAGGACAGTTTAAAGACAGGACAGAACTGATGCAACACTAGTTTTTAAAGAATGAGAAGGTCCAATGCAAGGAACAGGCTTACATTACCCAGTAGAAATCTACTAACTTCTTTTGAAAGGTTTTGTAATACACAGTACCATTCTATATTTCTCCTATAAGGGCTCTGTGCTTAGCCTCTGCATTTGTAAGTGTTTCACTTAATTAGGCACATTAAACACTTTAATTCCTCTGCACTCATGAAGTTCATAGCTGCCCATTTATGCGAGCAACAAAGATTAACCAGAACTTCTGTCTTGGGGGGGGGGGACAGAACAGAAGAATTCAGCATCCTACCCAGGAGCCACCCCCTTACAGGTTACAACATTGCACACTGGATATCAGGGCTGGAGTGGAGTACGGCTTGACTACTAGTGAGTTTCAACTTTATGCAATGGAAATAGGGCAAGATTAGGATACTGCTGGATTATCAGGGATGTAATTCACTACACAACCATAGCAGAGTGGGAAGGGGGATACCACAGGACAACCAGAGAACTTTACACAGTGCAGATTGGGAAAAGAAGACATAACACTTGACTAGCAAGTATTTAAATCTTTACAGAACAGGCATCAGAGTGGAAGGGGGAGTTCCACTGGACTATCATAGGGTTAATATTTAATACAACAGAAATTGAGGTGGGAGGGGTTATCACTGAACTATCAGAGATTTAACCCTTAGACTGCCAACAGAATTAGAACATATTGGAATTCTGGATGGATATATCAGTACAAGGCCCTGTTTAATTCTTTATATTATGGTTGTGAGGGGGAAAAAGGGTGGAGGGTGTCTCTACAATGCCTGGCAACAGAGCTGCTGGAGGGAAGGCAGGTGATTACACACCACTGTGTTTGCTGGTCAGGGTAGGGTTTTGGAAGTGATAAATAGCATTGCCTTGGCAGTGGTTTAGTGCTTCTAAAATACTGTCACTATACTACTGTGCCCTCTATACAAGAGATTTCCCTCATTTGAAGGAGAGCAGTAGTGCACAGTACTGTAGTTAGTGTGATGGATTCATCTACAGCAATCAAAGGGTAGGAAGGTGAGATTGGGGGTGGCCTGCCTCCCAAAGTGTAAAATGGGACAGGGAACTGGGAGAACAAATTAGGAGACTTAGTGGTAAGGGCAATAAACTGGTGGTCGGGGACTTCAATCTGCCGGGGGTGGACTGGAACACTCCAGCCACCTCAAGTGCCAGAGAACAGATCCTCCTGGATGCCTTCCAGGACAGCTTCCTCACACAGAAAGTGACGGAGCCAACCAGGGAGGGGAAATATTCTATATCTGATACTTATAAATGGAGAACTAGTTCAAGACATTGAGGTGGAAGACCCCCTAGCAGGAAGTGATCGCCGCACGGTGTGGTGCTCCCTCTACCTGGGGAAAGGTGGTGCCGAGTTGTTCATTGACCCTGTAATGAGCACTCCCAGATCCTTCTCCTCCTCTGTCTGGGCTAGCTGCACTCCCCCCAGCTGGTAACTCCTCCTTGGGTTCTTCATCCCAAAATGCAGCAGCTTGCACTTTTTGGCATTAAACTCCAGTTGCCAGGTGTCTGACCAGGTTTCAAGCTTTGCCATATCATCCTGCAACCTCTGCCATCCCCCCTAGGTCATCCACCACCGCTCCTTCCTTTGTATCATCAGCAAACAGACTGATATTGCTCTTCATGTCCAATGATTTGTCTGCAATGAATATCCCTAACAACACTGGCCCCAACACCGAGCCCTGTGGAACACCGCTCATCACTACCCTTGGGTGTGAGAGCTCCCCACCCACCACCACCCTCTATTGCCTTCCCCGAAGCCAGTTCCCTACCCATCTCACCAGCTTTGCACCTGCCCCTGTGCCTACTAACTTACTTCCCAGCCTTCCATGCGGCACTGAGTCGAATGCCTTACTGAAGTCCACATACAGGACATCCACTACATGGCCGCTGTCCAGTTGCCTAGTTACCCAGTCATACAACCCCACCAGGTTGGTTTGGCAGGATCTGACCCATATGAAGCCATGCTGTCTGCTGTCCTGTAGTCCTTTGGTCTCTAGGAGGGCCACCAGCCTCTCCTTCAGGATAGTCTCCATTAGCTTACCCACGATGGATGTGAGGCTCACTGGTCTGTAGTCTCCCGGTTCATCCTTGGGACCACTCTTGTGGAGGGGCACCACATGAGCCATCCTTTAGTCCTGAGATACACATCCCAAATGTAGTGAGGCATTAAATAGGTCCGCCAAAGGTCCTGCAAGGACCTCTGCCAGCTCCTTTAGTACCATGGGGTGGATGCCATCTGGGCCTGGTGCCTTATCCACCCTCAATGCCTTCAAACCCTCCCAAACTCTGCCTCCATGATTTCCCATCTGTCATCCTCCCCGTTTCTGCGATTTTCCCCCCTTGGGTGACACCCCCCTCTTCTCTTTAGTAAATACTGAGCAGAATTACTCATTTTGTGCTTCTGCCTTATCGCACCCTGCTTCCACCCAACCCCCTTCCTTCCTAATTCTTACTATGTGGTCCTTACAGCTCCTTTTCTCCCTGATGTACTTAAAGAAGTCCTTCTCCCCCTTCTTAATGCCTTGTGCCAGCCTGAGTTCCATAGATGCCTTGGCTCCCCTTACTGCCTTTGTCATCTCCTTCGATTCCGTCAAGTACTCCTCCCTGTCCTCCCCCTCCCTGTTTTCTTGTACTTCCTAAAGGCTGCTGTTTTCCTCCTTACCTTTTCCACGGGCCTTGCAGCTGGTTTTGGCTACCTCCACCATCACCAGCTTTATGAGCTCCCACCTCTGGTTAGTGTCCATACTAGACTGAATTCTGGCCAGGTACCCTTTTACCACATCCTCCATCCTCCCAAAGTTGGCCCTCCTGAAGACCAACACTCTTGTGCCAGATTCCACTCCTTCCTTGCCCATACCCAATGTGAGCCATACTGAGTGGTGGTCACTCCCTGACAGCAGTTTCTCCACTGTAAGTTCTCTCACAAAGTCCCCATTTGCCAGCACAAGGTCATGGGTATTCCTTAACCTAGTTGGTTCACTAACCATTTGCAGCAGGGAGCTGTCCTGGAAGGCATCCAGCAGTACCTGCTCCCTTCTGTTCCTGGTTGTTGGGGTACTCCGGTCCACTTCTGGCATGTTGAAGTCCCCCACAATCACCACATTACCCTTCTTGCAGGTCCTCCAGATCTGTCCCTCTAGTTCCCTTTCTAACTCCTCTGTCTGAGATGGTGGCCTGTACACCACTCCCATTCTAAGAATCCTATTCTTGGAATCTTGGATTTGCATCCAAACTGACTCTGTACTACTCTCCTCCCCTTACTCCCTTACACACTTCAGTCCTTCTTTCACATATAGTGCCACACCCCCTCTTTTCCCAATCACCCTGTCCCTACGAAATAACCTGTGCCCTGGTACAGATAGGTCCCAGTCATTGTATTGTGTGGCCCATGTTTCTGTGATGGCTGCAATGTCCACCTCTCCCTATGACATGAGCGCCTGCAACTCTGCAGTTTTCTTCCCAAGGCTACTAGCATTAAGGCTAACCACCTTCCACACTCCCCCCCCCATCCTGCCCTCCTTTACTAACATCACCAATAATACTTGCCATTTGTCCTTTGTCACTGTTATGGGGGGTAAGCTCATATGGTTTCCCAACCTGTGGTCTCTGCATGTCTCTTGCCCAATTGTCACCACCTGCTCCTAGTTTAAATTCCCTACTTCCTCTATGTACTCCTCCATCCTCTGCTTCAACACTTTATTTTCCTCCTCACTCAAGTGTAGTCTGTCCTTGGCATAGAGACTACTGTCCTCCCAGGTCCCTCCTCACCCCCTCAACAGTCCATACCCTTTAGCACAACACCAGGTTCTTAGCCATCTGTTAAATTCCTCTATTCTCAGCTTTCTTGTTGTGCTTGCCTTGGGCAACTGCACACATTTTCAAACTTAACTTCCCACATATTTTTTTAATAATGCACAAAGTTTTATCTTGTTTCATTCACTTTTGTGAGTGTTAAGGCTTATAAATGTTGTGTCGGTTTTGATAAAATAAATGCTGCTCAGTATGTTTGTCCTTTCTGATTTATTTATTATTATAACCTTAGAAACTGTCAGTGTCTCAGATATCAATCTTTCCGGCTCTCTACTAATGCTGCTTCTTCAGGATTGATACCAACCACATCTTGTGAATATGTAACTCTTTTTTATTTTCCACGGTTACCATAACCTTTCTCCTAAATAATCACATCAGGAGTTGGACGCCAAAGAGAGAGAATGTAAGTTTTTGGCTTAGAGATTCACAAAAGCTTATGGAAGAAAAACATTTTGTAGAAACTGTAGTGTAAGTATGAGTCTTTATAAAACAAAGTTAAAGAAGAAAGACTGAGAGATGTATTAAGAAGTCTCTACTAGGCCCCTAGAGCATAGCAAGCATTTGTCAATGCCGAATGTTGTCGCACTGGCACTGGCAGTGGAAGTGGCATAGCTAGAGATGCATAGTGCTATGATTTTGTGAATGTGTCTCATTATGTGATTTTGCACAGCAAGCACGCCATTGTGCGCCACAGCTGCGGAAACACGTTTTAGGCAGGCGGTGAAAAATGGCAGCTGGACTGTTGATAAGGAGATGTGCACAAATGCCAGTGGTGAAAATGTGGCATGAAAATATTGCAGATTGACGAAGTTACAAGGGTGCATGGAAACTGCGCAATGCACGCTTGCAGCACAGTACATTGTATGAAGTTTCGGCACCAGATTTTCAACATAGGCATTTTACGACCTCTGCTCATGAATAGTGTCACTGTCATTTCCTCAAACTGTCCCAAAAACTGATTTCGCACAGCGGCCCTGCAATTCTGTGCCAGACGTGCGAAAACACATTTCAGGCAGCTGCAGTGTTCATAAGGAGGTATGGAAAAATGCCAGTGATGAACAGCTGGAGTGAAAGTATTACAGATCTACAAAGTCATGAGCATGCATGCAAACTGTGCAACACACGTTCATAAAACACTCATTTTATTGACTTTCATTCCCAAATTTTCAACATAGGCATTTTAGTGCATCTGCTAATGAACAGTGTCACTCTCATTTTCATCATGTGTCTCGAACATGGACTTTCCACAGCGACCACTCTATTCTGCGCCGGAACTACGAAAACAGATTTTGGTCAGGATGTGACAGCTGTGCTGTTCATTAGGAGGTACAGAACAATGGCACTATAGAAAATCTGGAGTGAGAATATTAGAAGTTTGCGAACGTACGAGCATGCGTGCAAACTGCGCAACGTACGCTCATAACACTGTCATTTTATGGAGTATTGTCACCAAATTTTCAACACAGGCATTTTAGGACCTCTGCTCATGAACAGTGTCACTGTCATTTTCGTAATGTGTCCCTAACACTGATTTCACACAGCAAACACGCTATTCTGCACCAAAAGTGTGAAAACACATTTCAGCAAGGATATGAAAAATGACAGCTGTACAGTTCACAAGAAGGTATAGTAAAATGGCAAATTTGAGAATCTGTCATGAAAATATTGTGAATGCGCTAAGTTACGAGCGCGCGTTGTGCCGTTGCTATACACCTCATAAAACAGTCATTTTATGGAGTCTTGTCACCAAATTTTCAACACAGGCATTTTAGGAGCTCTGCTCATGAACAGTATCACTGTCATTTTTGTAATGTGTCCTGAACACTGATTTTGCACAGCAAATGAGCTGTTCTGCACCGGAAGTGCGAAAACACATTTCAACCAGGATGTGAAAAATGACAGCAGTACGGTTCACAAGAAGGTGTGGCAAAATACCAATTTTGAGAATCTGTCATGAAAATAGTGCAAATGCGCTAACGTTCGAGCATGCATTGTGCAGTTGCTATGCACAATCGTAAAACAGTCACTTTATGGAGTATTGTCACCAAATTTTCAACACATGCATTTTAGGATCTCTGCTCATGAACAGTGTTACTGTCATTTTCATAATCTGTCCCAAACACTGATTTCACACCACAAACATGCCATTTTGCGCCAGAAGTGTGAAAACACATTTCGGCCAGGATGTGAAAAATGACAGCTGTATGGTTTACAAGAAGGTATGGTAAAATGCCAATGTTGAGAATCTGGCATGAAAATATTGTGAATTCGCTAACTTATGAGCGTGCATTGAACAGTTGCTATGCACGCTCATAAAACAGTCATGTTTTAGATGTTTCCCACCAAATTTTCAACATAGGGTTTGTGAGAGCCCCCCTCATGAACAGTGGCACTGTCATTTCATTACGCGGTCCCAAAAGGTGATTCCACACAGTGACTGCGAAATAACCTTTCGGAACCGAATAATGCCATGACACTGCAAGAATTCATGAGAAGGGGTACCAAAAACCCATGTTGAAAATTTGGAGCCAAAATTCTCAAAAATGCCTGAGGTATGCAGCAAAGCTGCAAAAACCCTATCTATTACATTATACAGCTTACTGGCATTTCCTCAGTTCATAGTTGGCTTTGAAGAGTGCAGACGTGTTCCCCGTCCACCGAAGAATATCACACCAGACTCTGGAGGTAAGTATGGGGTGAGGGGGATGTGGGGAGGCAGGGTGCACAGAGGGTGGGTGCAGGTCGGGAGGGGCATGGAGACTAAGGGACCGCTTTCATTTTACGGGTTAAAAAACATTGCAGGACAGTTTTTGTTTTGCAGGGTATTTGGCACACTGGGGTGGGCTCCCAGCATGCCATCTAACTGTTTGGGGGGGTCTGTAGCCGACAGGGGATTGGGCACCCTCATCGGAAAACAACACGGGGGGGATTTATACCGATGGGGATTGGGCACCCCCATCGGCACACAAAGATGGGTGTTGGGGTGCAGAGCCAAGGGGGATTGGGTATCCCCTCAGCATTAAACAATTGGGGGGGTGCTTTATGCCAATGCTGAGTGGGATCCCCCATCAGCACATTCACAGGGGGCAGGGGCAGCTGACAGGGGGATTGGGCACCCCCCGAAGTTGGCAGTTCTAGGGCCAGTGTCCTGCCATGAACATAATGGCTGTGAGCACAGCAAGAAAAAGACCGCTGCATCTGACAAGCTTTGCTCTGATTGCAGTGGACCTTTTCTTAGATGTGCTCACCACATTATGTATGCATGGTGTGGTGCCGGCATGCAGGCTGATTGGGGAATGTGGGACGTACCTACTGGTGCATGCCCTGCATTCACCCAACAGTGACCGTGCCTCTTAAGCTGTACTGTCCTACAACGTTGGCTGCGCAAGCTTGCCAACATAAAAATGGAAAGGCTGTGACATAGTATCCAGACAGACTAGAACTGCTTATTAATGGGGGAAGGGTTATAGTAGCCATATGAAATATAAAAGAGAAAGGAACTCACAAAAAGAGGTTAGCAGAAATCATGAAGCAGCAGCTCAAGGAGAGAGTTGTGTAACAGTGATATTTTACATACTAACATTCTTTGTGAGTTTATAATAAAAAATTACCAAGACAGAAACATTTGGTGAGCAGAGTTTTTTGATCAAGACTGACTCTGAATTTAGATTTGTCTCTTGTCTTGGTGCAGACGCCTTCCAGTGTATGTGTTGTGGTTCAGATATAAAGGGTTAACAATTTGTTCTTTATTGCTAAGACTTATAAAAACGTCAGTCTTATCTCATTAAAGAGGATTATTAGTGACGAAGGTGACATACATCAGTTTTGCAAAAATACAGATATGAAAAATATGTAAAACAAAGTGAAGAGCACGTCCACAAAAATTACATTTTTTTCTGAATTACTTGAAATCTACACATTCTACATCATAGCCACCTATGAAAAAATCATCTTTGAGCTAAGCTCTAAAAAAGAATCAAGTTTCATGTTTCAATTCAGAGCCATTTCTGTGCCATCAATGATCAAAAAAAGGTCTTAAAACATATTCTTGTGTATTTCAACCATCTAGAACTTTAAAACTGACTTACTGGCTTTTAACAAATTTAGAGAATCCAGAGATCCTTTCGCTGACTATTTGCATGGCAAATATCAGGTTATTCCCTCCAGGGACTCTGCAATGTTAAGGTGCTAAAATTGGGATGTACTGTAACAGGTTAGTGCCTTCTGAGCTCTAACTAATAATTTTTTATTTGTTCACCAGATAGGTGAACTTGTTCCAGAGACCATTTTCAGGCATGATCCAAGCATTGAAGATGACATTCAAATTACAGTGTGAATGCAACACATACAGGGCAAAACCATTAACATAAGATAACAAATAGGACATCCTTACAAAACAATATGATTATATAGTCAGTAATCACAAGTAGAAGTGCAGATGCAAATACGATAAAATGCAATTCAAATATTGCTGGAAGACAGATTCAGTGCCAACATTCTGTGCTCAGGGGAATTAATTACAGGTAATTATCCCAAAGGGCAGCCCTGTAGAGTATTTTTTAAACTGGGGGTTCGATGACAGTGATCATAGAGATTTAGGCAGGCCATTTCTGTGGTTTAGGGCAGCAACCAAGAAAGCCTTTTGACCCATTCCAGTTGCAACATATGGCATCTCAGAAGCAGGAGAGATGAGGACCTGAGACTATGCAGAGTCACAATTTTTGTCTGACAATGTCAGCAGGAGGGGAGAGCTCTTTGTCTCTCATTGACTGATCTATAATACAACCTAAGAAATAGTCACAGTGGCTCTGATGAGCAAGCCAGCGAAGGAATTTTTATAAGGAGCAGTTATGTGTACTGAATTGACCCACAGGGTAAATCTGCAGACATTTTTGTATACTGTGGTCAGTCCAGTAAAACTATTTGTGGAAGTTTGGGAGAAGATGGGTAAGCAGTATTCTAGAATGGGGCAAACACCCCTAAAGATAGCAAGCTTCACATCTTGAGCCATAAAATCTCTTAGCCTATAACTGATGCTCAGTTTTTGGATTATGTGTTTGATGGTGAATGCGACATGCTTGGAGAAGATCAGCCAGAGATCTAGGGTAACACCCCGATACTTAAAGGAGGATACAGCTCCACAGGAGTACCATCAGGTGTCAGGATCTTAACTAGGGAATCCACTTTTGTCAGTTTGTAAAGCCAGGCAATGAACTTAAATAACACAGAGTTTGTTTTCTTTTGGTGTTAACCAGTAGCCTGTTATTTTGGAACCACAAATGCACAGAACCAAATTTTGTGGTAAGGTTGAAGGGGAAGACAACTGGTGATGTGTCACTATGGAACAATATCAGGCCATCCATCTAGAAGAGAATATGACACCCATGGCATGCCTGGGGAAGGGGTTGATAAAAAAGAGGGAGAAAAGTATGGGCCCAAGAAAGGATCCCTGTAGTACCCCCCACTGGCAACTTTCCTTGGGATGAAGATGGAGCCTCCTCAGCCATCCTTCTGTGTTCTCTTGGATAAGTAGATGCAAAAACAAAGAAGACACTACTGGGGAGATACCTAAAAGATGCAGCTTGTCAATGAGGATGTTGTGGTCCACCAAATCAAATGATTTAGCAAGAGCAAATAAAACAATCCCAGACAACCTGCCTCCATCCATGCTTTCAATAACATGGTCAGTAATCCTGGCCAGGTCCGTAATGGTGCTTTACCCTTTTCAGAAACCATGCTGGTATGAGGGAAGAGAAGAGAATACTTAGACACGTAGTTGGCAATTTCCTGACAAATTATCCTCTCTAGGAGCATACTATACCCAAGGCGGGGAAGGGATAAAGACAGGACAAAAATTTTCAAGAAGGGCTGGGTCATCCACTTTGAGAATAGAAACCACCCAGACTTGCTTCCAGAGGCCCATTATTTATGATGTGGAGAAGGACAAGTTAAACATTTTAGTAAGAGGTTATGTGATGGAAATAATTTTAAGGAACCTAGGACATAAGCCATCACTACCTGTCCCACCATAGTTTGGTATGGCATGGAGAAGTTTGCAGGTCTCCTTAGAGGAGGTATCCTTAAAGTGGAATGGAGGGGGCCTGTGTAAAGGGGGGCTGTAAGTTAGAAAAGTGACAGGGGAAAGTGGAACCTCTTAGGAGGACAGTTTCTTGAAGGCCTTGGCTATCGGGCTACCTGGTTTAATCAGGGAGTTAGTTGCTGTTCAGAATTGTTTCTGTTTGCCTAAGCACTGAGACTGCTGGACATAATAAGGAATTACTATACCCAGGTACTTACATACAATGAGGGCATAATTGTATTGGGAAGTTCTGGTAACATTTCTAGACCACAAGAGTGAGTCTTGAATTTTTTGGATCTTATTTGGTATCAGAAATAGTTGAAGCCACTTAATTGGGATGCGCTTAATGGGGACGGTCACTCAAAGGGGACAATCCCTTGGGCACCAATTTAGTGGCAGTGTTATTCAATGGGCCATTCACACCTTTAAAGGGGACATAGCAAGCCTGTTTATGGGGATGATTTTTCCCAAGTTTGCCCTTAACTTCAACCTGTTAAGCATCACCCTAATGGAGTGTTAATGATTACCAGGTGCAACTGTGCTCAGAAACAATTAGCCACTTAACACTTTACTACAAAAGCTCAACAAGAGCAGTTCCCCACTATTGCTGTGTCTTTATTGTTACAGTTCCTTGGCACTTGTATCTGACCAATGGAGTCAAAAAGGATCTACCTGACTTTTGCAGATAAAGTAAAAAGCTTAGAAGCACTCCAAGAACATGGTGCTTCGATGTAGCTAAACTCCTTATCATATTGATGAGTCAAGTAGGGCGAATCAGTAAAAAAAAAGAGAACTGTTGCAGGAATGTCAGGCTAACAGCAACCCACTGCGTAAAAGAAAGCATGAGGGCATGGACACGCAAGTGAATGAAGCCTTGCACTTGTGGTTTTCAAGTGCTGTCAGCAAGGGTGCCTGTATATCTGGTCCAGTTTTAAAGAAAAAAGCATCTGAGATAGCCATGCATTTAAATCACATAGATTTTGATGCAACTGATGGGTGGCTGTCCCGATGCAAAAGCAGACAAAACATTGTCTGCAAAAAGGAACAAGGGGAAAGGTTGGATGCTGATTATGAGGCAGCATCAGACTGGATAAAAACAATCCTTCTTACCTTAATTGCAGATTTTTCCCCTGCTGACATCTTCAATGCCAATGAAACCAGCATTTCTTTCTGAGCTTATTCGGACGGTGGCCACATTCAGAAAGATATGGAACACGTCAATGGAAAGAAGGCTAAGGACCGAGTGTCATTGCTATGCTGTACAAACATGCTTGGCATGGAGAAATTTCCTTTGCTGGTCATCGGTAAGAGCAAACGACCCCGGTGCATGCCAAAGGATCTCTCCACTCTCCCTGTGCAGTACGTGAATTCAGCCAATGCTTGGATGACAAGCACTATCTTTTATGAATGGCTTGATGGCTGAAAATCTAAGCTCAAGCATAGATGCCAAAGGGTGATCCTCTTCATGGACAACTGTTCTGCCCACCCTACACACACTGCGGGAAGATTCAGCAACATTGCAGTTCATTTTCTGCTGCCTAACATGACTAGTCTAATTCAACCACTAGACATGGGTGTGATAAGGAATCTAAAACAGCATTACCACTCACTCTTCTCAGAGTGTATAGTTGGCATAATTGACAGTGGCACTACGTCTTTGGCATCAGAGATTGCCCGATGTATCACTCTGTTAGATGCTGTTTACGTGCTACACAAGGTGTGGGCAGCTGTAAAGCCATCCACAATCGCAAACTGCTTTCGGAAGGAGGGGGTTGCTTTAAATCCCAAAGAAACAGTGGATGCAGTGACTGATGGAGTCCATAAGGGCACTGTAGCTCTGCCTGATTAGGATCTAATGGGTGAAGTACCCGTGCCTGTAAATCTAACTCCCGAGGAATTCTTTACTTTCGCAGACAACGACGCAGATGAAGTGACTGATGGGGATCTTAGTGTTGCCGCAATCTTTGATGCCCTAAGTACACTAAATCCTGGATTGGAGAATGAGGACGAGCCATTGGAATCTGCAACACCACTGGAAGTGACCAAGGTGACTAACAAAGATGCAAAGGTCCATTGTGCACAGCTGAGGGATTGGTGCCTACAACATGAGCAGATGGAGGACTGGAAGGACATTTTTAACCTGGTGGCCATGATTCTCCAAGAGATGGCAAGAGAATCATGCCAGAAGAAAATAACTGATTTTTCCACTGAGGAGGGCCGAAGACGAGCGTGACTCCATCACACACATAAGTGTGCCAGAGTGTGCTGTTCAGTGCAAATCTGGTTTTAAGTTACAGATTTTAATCTGTTTAATAAAGATTTGAAGAGATTGAAACTCAGATAAACAGCATGTGATCAAAAAAGAGCTGTAATCACTTTGATGTATGTCTGTGTCTGTCTAGTGCTGTGTTTTTGTTTTTTTCGCTGAGCATATGAACTTCTGATAATGGGGATGGTCACTTAAAGGGCACAATTAGCCATCCACAGAGGTGTCCCTTTAAGCGGCTTCAACTGTATCAACTAGAATGACACCCTTATTTATGTAGAGGAAACAAAAATATGTAAGGTAACTGTATGTATACATAACTGGATCACCTTGAAAATTAGTTTCCTCAATGGTGTTTTATCCATTTCATGGCATTGTCCTAAATAAAATATATTACTAGTACTTCTAGTTCTACTCCTCCTCCTATTATGTAGAATGTGTTGGCAGAAAAGGACTAGTAGGCCCATCTAGTCTACCTTATTTTCCCTGCCTAACACTACACGCAGGCCTCTATTTGGTCACAGGAATCCCTCCCTCCTCCCTTAATGTGGCTATCCCTCACATGTTTAAAATTTGCCACTGTCTTCGCCCCTACCACCTCTTCTGGCAGGCTGTTCCAGGCATCCGCCCCTCTTTCTGTGAAGAAATATTTCCTCAAATCCTTGTTAAACTTCCCCTAGTTTTATAGCATGACCCAGTGTTCTGGTGCTCCTCCTTCATTGAAAGAGACTCCCTTCCTGCACCGTGTTCACCGCTGTAAGGTACTTAAAGGTCTCAATCACGTCCCCTCATGTACTGTATATCTTGGTATAGTTTATATGTTATAATATATAGCAGTTAGTGCTGATATTGGGTGAGCCAACAAGGAGAAAATGATTGTTCATCATGAGGAGACTGGATTAATTAGAGTCAGCTGAACATAGGTTAGTGATGCAATTGCATCCAGTGACAAGTTGTAGTATATCCAGATATATCATGGAATAATTAAGTGATAAGATAACATTCACTTAGCTGGCATATCCAAAAGAATAACCAGTTGATGTGGGTGATTAAATGCCGAGGCTGAAGGCTGAAGTGTTTAAGCAATCACAGCAGCACATTATTCCAAGTGTACTCTGGCTAAACTGAATATTGTTACTACTATATAACTAAGAATTCTGAACCTAGGATTTTTTAAGTTCTGTGGTAGTTAAATTAGAACATGCCTTTCTTCCTCCTTTTTCTGAAGACTAAATCGAAGAACTACTGTCAGCATGTCTGAAATGTGGATAACCTACTGTGGATTTATTTATTTATAAAAGTATTGGAATTACCATACCTTTTGAGTAAGAGACTCTTTTACAAAGGTTCCACGTCAAAGAATAAACCTACTGTGGGTGTGTCTGAAATGCAGATAACCTACTGTGGGTATGTGTAAAATGTAGATAAACCAATGTGGGTGTGTATAAAATGTGATTATAGTAATTTGTTTGGTATTAAATGACCGTTTTCCTGAGCTCTGATTGGTTTACAATAAATACCTGCCACATAATGTGTAGTAAGAGAAAAAATCCCATTGAAATAATTGGATTTTCTTGTGATATACAGTACAGCCTCTTTTAAATGAACTCCTATTATATGAACACCTGTATTTAATGAACAAGTAGCATATCTCCCAAGTTAATAGAACTCTGAATTAAGAATGATAGAAGTGGACTACAGCCAGCTTCTGTTTTGTTTCAAGATGGGGCCTGAAAATTTGGTTCAGCTTCACCAATGGGCCAAACTTCTTTGTCACCCAGTGCAGTGACTGGTATAGGATAATACAGATTACAAATAAGGGGGAGCTTTGAGGTCAACTATAAATATTTATCACTGTAATGTACTTTGTGGTAAGTGCTGCTTGCATGCATCTTCTGTGAATTACTGTTTGTGGTGTTGTGATACAGTCTGCAATCAAACTAAGACTACCATAACCCAGTGTGAGTTATAGTAGTAATTACCGTTCTTTGCTGACCTGAAGTAAGGTGCCTGCCTGGTGTCATGGCTTGGAGGGACAGGAAGCGCATCCTCAGGATCATGAGAACAGCTGCACGGGAGTCTAAGCTGGACGTCATTGTCCACCCAGGGACAAATGACTTGGCTCATCATGAGATTAAAGCAGTGCAGGAGGACTTTGTAGAGTTGGGGAGGGGCCTAAGACAAGTAGCATACACAGTATCCTTCTCAGAGGTGATGCCTGTCAATGGCATGGGTGAGGCGAGGGTACTTTGCACCATGCAGTTTAATGAATGGTTGAAAAAATGGTGTGGAGCACAGGGGTTTGGCTTCATTGGGGACTGGGTTCCACCTGGAGGACACCAACCTATACTGGCAGGATGGTCTGCGTCTGTCCAGGACGGAACAAGTCTTTTGAGCAATCGGTTTAAATGCTTCATTGGCAAGCTTTTAAACTAGTCAAGGGGGGAGGCACTGATAAGCAGCAGGAAAATCCCAGCCTCTCCCTACAAAACAGGGTACTAAATGAGAACAAGACCAAGGTAGAAAGGTCAGTGGAGGATGCTGCAACAGAAGGTAAAGCCATCAAAAAATGGAGAGCAATGAGTACCAATGCCTGTAGTCTGAGTAACAAGCTTCCTGAATTAGTGGCCTTGATGGAGGAGGAACATCTGGATATCGTGGCAGTCACAGAAACATGGTACACACAAAACCATGACTGGGACGTAAACATACCAGGATACACTATCTACAGGAGGGACAGGGAGGGTAAAAGAGGAGGAGGAGTAGATCTTTATATAAGTGAAGGAATCAAAGCAACAGAACAAAGGGGTAAACAGGGAGGAGAAGAAGAACTGTGGGTAAATTTGGAGACCGGCAATGGCACCACAATCTGCACAGGGGTTGTATACAGACCCCCTTCTCAGGGGGAGGAAATGGACAAGGAAATGATAGAAAGTATACTTCAAATGGCAGAAAAAGGGGAGATATTGCTGATGGGTGATCTGAATATGCCAGATGTTAACTGGAGTGCAGTTGCAGCAGCCACTTCTAAGAGTGGGGTTATTCTAGATGCCCTACAGGGGGCATGCCTTACACAACTAGTATTGGAGCCCACTTGAGAGGGAGCAATCTTAGACCTGGTTCTCTCAAATGGAGATGGAGAGAGGATCACAGATGTAGAAGTGGGTAGCCATCTGGGAACTAGTGACCATCGAACAGTATGGTTCACAATAAACACAGCAATAGAGTCAAGCCATACAAAGGCAAAAGTACTGGACTTTAGGAGGGCTGACTTTGCCAAAATGGGTGAGTGCCTAAGGAATGCACTAGCAAATGGGCAGGAAGGAGGGGTAGAAGAACAATGGGGAATAATAAAAACTGCCATCACAGAGGTAACAAGCCTTTGTGTGAAGCAAATAAACAAAACAAAACGATGTAAGAAACCACTATGGTTCTCAAAGGAAGTGGCAGTGAAGGTTCAAGAGAAAAAGAAAGCATTCAGGAAGTACAAGGAATCACAGAAGGAGCAGGACAGAACTGTATCAGTTAAAGCAAAAGGAAGCTGGGAAGGCAGTCAGAACAGCAAAGGCCCAAACCAAGGAAAAGATAGCCAACTCAGTTAAGAAGGGGGATAAAACCTTTTATAGGTACATCAGGGAGCGAAGGAAGACCAAGGGAGGGATAGTGAGGCTTAATAAAGGGAGGGAGGGTGACAGAAGGTGACTGTGAAAAGGCAGAGATACTAAACAACATTTTGCTCAGTATTTACAAATGAAGAGGGGAGGTACCTAAAACAAACAGTAGAAACACTCTGGATACAGAAGTTGATACCAGCCCATTTACAGAAGAAAGGGTTCTGAAAGGACTCTTAAAACTGAAGGTGGACAAAGCAATGGGGCCTGATGGGATTCATCCCAGAATTCTAAAAGAACTAAGGGTAGAACTAGTGGCACCACTGACTACCCTCTTTAACAAATCATGGAAGGATGGCGTGGTACCCGAGGACTGGAGGAGGGCAAATGTGATTCCCCTTCACAAAAGTGGGAGCAAGTTAGAAGCAGGAACTACAGACCTGTTAGTTTAACCTCAGTGAAGGGAAAAAGATGGAATCACTTTTGAAGGAAAGAATTGTCGAGTATCTAGAGGCCAGAGGGGCACAGGACCCAAGGCTGCATGGATTCACAGCAGGAAGGTCATGCCAGACGAATCTGATAGATTTCTTTGACTGGCTGACCAAAGTAGTAGATCAGGGAGGGGCTGTGGACATGACCTACCTAGACTTTAGCAAGGCATTTGACACAGTCCCACACAAAAGATTAATATACAAGTTAGCCAGCCTGGGAGTGGGTCCCAAGATGACAGCCTGGGTAAAGAATTGGCTGGAGAATAGGACACAGAGAGCAATAGTAAATGGAGTCCACTCTGAAGAAAGGGGGGTTACTAGTGGGGTACTGCAGGGTTCAGTATTAGGAAGACACAAAAATCTGCAACAGTGTTGATGCACAAGTTGGGGTGAAAAGGATGAGAAGGGACTTGGCAAGGTTAGAGGAATGGTCAGATGTATGGCAGCTTAGATTCAATGCTAAGAAGTGCAAGGTAATGCACCTGGGAAACAAAAACCCAGGGGAAGAGTACACAATGGGGGATGAGATACTAACAACAGCAAATATGGAAAGGGACCTGGGGGTAGTCGTATATGATGATCTGAAGGTGGGCAAGCAATGTGAGAGGGCAGCAAGGAGGGCTGGGGGGATACTGGGATGCATAGGGAGAGGCATCACCAGTAGAAAACAGGAAGTTATTGTCCCTCTGTACAGACAGCTGGCGAGACCCCATCTGGAGTACTGCGTGCAGTTCTGGAGACCCAACCTCCACAAAGACATAGACAGGATGGAAGCTATCCAGAGGAGGGCAACTAAAATGGTGCAGGGTCTGCACCAGAAGACATATGAAGAGAGACTTAAGGAGCTTAATATGTACAGCCTTGAGGAAAGGAGGGAGAGGGGGGACATGATAGAAACTTTCAAGTACCTCAAGGGAATCAACAAAGTCCAAGAGGATAGCATCTTTCAAAAAAAGAGGTGTGCATGAACAAGGGGGCACAATTTGAAGATGGCGAGGCGGCTCAGAGGTAATTTAAGGAAGTATTTTTTCACAGAGAGGGTTGTGGATGCATGGAACGGCCTTCCGGAGGAGGTTGTGGAGTCAAAAACAGTGGTGGAATTCAAGCAAGCATGGGACAGTCATAAGGCAATTCTAGGGGGTGGGGGTAGAAAGAAGTAGGCTGCTGGTTAACTAGGATCTGCAGCTTATCCATTAGGTAGGGAAATGGGCAGACTGGGTGGGCCAATGATGCTGACTTGTTTTAATAAAAACAAAACAAAAAGACCGAACTGCAACTTCAGCCTGGCTGCCAAAATCTATGGGCAGGCAGATTGAGAACAAGTAAAAAAGGACTGTTGGCTGGATCCTTTTCATACCCATAATTATGTTGTGGATTTTAATCATGGGTAATGAGAGTGTTCAGCAAATCAGGTTGCTGGATTTTTGGCAACCAATTCATAATCTGATTTATACAACATGTATGTGTTAATAAATAGCTAGACAAAAAAATACTGTTATCTTGACCCAACATACTATGATAACATTGACATGTAAAGTTGGGCAGGTCACAGTGCTGCCAAACATATCGAGATAATATTATCTTGCAAAGTCAGGTATGTCACAGTGCATACTAAGCAGTGGTGGGCAAAGTCCATGCTCTTTACTACGCAGAGTACTTCACATCATAGCCATAATTATGTGAAGTACTCTGCAATGTGAAGTGAATAACTTCATCTTTAAATTTAACATGAAGTTTCATTGTTTTCTATGGACTTTGTGCTGACTTCACCTTGGTTTTGGCCTTTAAGGAAATGTTTACAGTGAATCATGGGATGGCAGGTCACATGGGTTCTGGACTGTCCTGCACAGCCTCAGTTCTGTGTAATGTGTGTAGTTGAAAGATGGGGACAGATTGCTGTCAGAGCTCTATGAATCAAACCATTGAAAAACCTTTTAAAAATCAGTTTTGAGCCAATGTTATGGGTCACAATTTAGTACATATATTGTAGGAAATCCTCTTTTGCTTGTATCATCAGGTGTTTATTGTTTTTGTGTGCATTTTGAATGTTAAGTTAGAACATTCAGTCTGTGTACTGACAGACACTGTAGAAGTGTACTTCAGGGGAGTGGGGGATCTGTAGTGAAGGGAGTTTCACAGTGAGAAAGGCAGTGTTTCTAATTGTTGTTGGGTAGCTAGTGTGTTGGTATTTGTGTGTTCATGTACATACAGTAATACATGTAGTAAGTTTTGAACATTTTTTGTTGTTTGCTGTGGTGCTGTACCTTTTTCAGATCTGGTTGCAGTGTACTGAACTGTTAAATTTTCTGTGCATTATCTTTAGTGTGTGTGTGTGTGTGCATGTGCATTTCATCAAGTCAGACACATTTTATTGTGCCACACCATAATCGCAGTGTGCTTTTTTTTTTATCACTACTCTTATTTTTCTCATCTTGCAGCCACAGTCCTGCCATACATCTAGCCACTGCTCCAGCCTACACCGCCGTCCCCGAAGCCAAAGTACTCAGCTGGCATATGCAGCTATGTCCGTTGAGAGGGGCTCCCCTTTCAGCCCCCACGCCCGGTGAGGATCAACTACTGGTGCACACCTATTCCAGGCATCGTCGGCCAGTAAAGCGAGCGGCCATCAAGCTGCTGTGGACCATGCTGCTTTTCCCTTTTTCCTCCCAATGGGAGCATGGATGTGCAGTGACATCTGCGCACTATGGCAGGCATCTACCATGCCCCCCCTCCACTACTGAGCACCCGCGCTACTGCAGTTCCTCCGGGCATCCCTAGGGACTGCCAGAGTGCGGTGTGCACCCACCCCTTTCCCCAGGACTAGGACAGCTGTTGTTGGATGCTCAATTCTAGTCCTCCCCTGCCGATCCTTGATAACCCGGGCTTATTCCCAAACCTGGGTCATTGGTGTGGAGTGAGGTGTGGCATCCAGCGCCTCAACCTTCAGCACCACCAGGCTGGCTATAATGCAGTACTCTGAATATCTTTTCTGTCTGTGGTATTTTTTACTGCTTCATTCTGTCTTGGTAGTGGATGGGTAATACAGCTGCCCCTCCCCCCTCGAAAAAAAGAAAGTATTATTTTTCCAGTTTGGGATTCGTGATCACTGATTAAGGAGTTATTGTGTCTGTACAGATGCATCTCTTGAGTGCTTAATCTCCATCTATCTGTGTGTCTGCATCTGTTTAGGGCCCAGTTTCCCTCTGCAAGCCACAGCTGTTATTTTGTGGCTTCCCACTCACCCCAAAGTTCAGAAATCTAAATTTGTTGTTAATTTTCTGTGTAATCCCAAAAAATGGCCACAAAGAGACATGCATGCAAAGATGTTTCTGGCCATGGCACTGCTGCCAGTGGCAATAGAGGCCATGGGTGTGGTAGTACACAGCAAAAGGGCATAGTTGATGGCAGTAAAGTGATTTCTCTGGCTGTCTTTTTCACAGAGCAATCAGTTGCTTTAATGATGGTTGGAGTTGCTGTTGTCTCCACTGGTGGTGGTAGTGAAGTTGGTGATGGCATGAGTATTGCCCCAAGTTCAGCCTGTGACAAGTTAACAGGTTGCCAAAATATTTTGGAGTCCAAAGACTCAAAAGACATGATTCTGATCCTGATAATGACTCACAATCACAATCCTCATGTTTTCAGTGCTGTTGAGGCTATACCTGGGCCATCCAATGATTCAAATGTTGAAGACAAAATAGTGGCTGATCATACTGAGGCTGTAGTTGGTCTTGGAACATGCTGTCCACAGGACAGCATTCAAGCTGAATTTGTTAGCAACCCACAAAATTAGAAAAAATAACTGTTGCAAGAAACGTGTTTCTTTTCTTGGTGACTGTGTAGTCTAAAAAATTGCCCACAAAGACACGGTTAGGCAAAGGTGTTTCTGACTGTGATGTATGATCCACATAAGTCAGTGGGGTATACTCTTTGGCTCTGTGGGCAGGGCATTCCTTCGCACCACATGGAATAAATAGAAAAAGGAAAAATCTTGAAGAGAAAAAGTACTTTGTCGGAGAGAATTATTTATTTAGTTGTTTAACCAGGAGTAGCACACTAAGCTGAAAGCTTTTTTATAGGAGTGACTTGAGAGCACAGGGAAGTTAAGTGACTTGCTCAGGGTCACACAGTATGCAAGTGGAAGCTGTGAGATTCAAACCCAGGTCTGGTCTGCTAGATGTCACCGGATTTGCAGCTCAGAGCCTTAAACCACTGCACTATACTGCCTCACTAGGGCCCGGCAAGGTCCCTGAATCTGTGCAAATAACAGCAGTGCCTGCAGCGTCACCCTTAGAATAGGTTGAGATGTTGCGTAATAAAATGCCACCAGCAAAACTGCTGCAAAATCAGCAATTTTGCCACAGAAAATGTTTTTTGTAAAATTCACAAAATATTTTGCGAGTGCAAAATGTGTAGTTTCACTGGAAAATTTTGAAATGTCACCACAAATTGTGAAATTTTGCCCCAATTTTGCAAAAGTTTGCATTTCAAGGCTAAATCTCACCATTTTCAGGCAAAATTTCAAATTTCCAGATGAAATTTCACATTTCATTTCTGCAAAATATTTTATGCAATGACATTTCTCAATTTCACACAACATTAAGCATAGGTGATGTGTGCAGTAAATTCTGTGTGTGTATCTGAAATAAAATCTGCCAGCCAGTCCTCAAGTAACAGCAACTAGCCATGTAAGTAAATGTTGTGAACTAACACCGGAGGTTTGCCACAGGCATGGGGAGGATGACTTTGAATGTTCAAGTAGTGTTCAGAGTTCCAGTGTGGTGCATATCACACTTCAAATCTTGTACTTATTGTCATGTCACAATTAGAGATTCACAAGTCATGAGACAATCACGTTCTTCATCTTCATGATCATGAATCACACAACTTTAACTTTTTTTTGTCCAATTACCAAGCAGGACAATCACATCTATGTCTATACCCAGTCACGATGATAGTGGTGTTGTATAATGTAGGTGAAGCAAACCATCTTGGTGCAGTGATGAAAAAAAAAATTTCCAAGTGGGTACAACTCTGGCATTGAGGATTGCAAGGGCTGCTTTCCTTTGTTTTCCGCCAGTGTAAAGTTTTTAACAGTGGTGACATACTGGCCAGAAGATGGCTATAACGAAAGTCAGGAACAGCTCCATGGGGTACTGATACTGAATGGGGTACTGGAATGAACTCAGAATAATTTCTTCTTCATCTGTTTGAAGGTAACATCGAGGTATTGTGGACTGGCGGTATGTTCCAATCTGAAGATGAACAACAGTTTGGATACAATGAAGACCTGGAAAGAAGACAAAAATATTAATGAAAATTGTTTTCTGAATGACACATGTAACCACCCCCCCCAAAAAAAATGTGAACACATGTGCAGTGGCAACGTGGTTTCATCACTACAATTGTGATTCTGTGTGCTGTGACCTTAGAATGTGAAAGAAAAGAACAATAATGAGAAATGCTTATAATTCAGCAACACACTGTACATCAGCAGCAGCAGTAGAAAACAGACGGATAACAACAGCAGCAGCAGGTGCCAGCAAGCCATTTTCTCACTTGCGACACTTATGCAGAGTTCTGAATCTAGGTGCATGATTTTAGCAGTGTGTCAAGAATTACTTGTGACCATTCTGAACAGTTTTTCATGTAATTATTCTTCATCAGGACTTTTCACAAAATGAAAAGAAAGGGCCAAAACCACCAGAAGCAGCAGCAAGTGTCATCACAATGCAAAGCCACTTAACAAACTTTGATGCATTTCTGGACTGGTATTCATTTTCATCTGGGCCTTTCATGAAATGAAAAGAAAGTGCCAAAAACACCAGCAGCAGCAAGTGTCGTCACAATGCAATGATGTCACTTAACACACTGTGATGCATTTCTGCACTGGTATTAATTTTTATCAAGCCTTTTCATGAAATTAAAACAGGGGTACATTCAAACACAAAATAACACATTGTTGGGGGGCATGCTAGGTGGTGTTATGGTATTGTGAATATTGCCTTGGTGCTTTAACTACATGTTCAGAAAAGGAACAAGTATTTTCGTGGTTGTTAGTTAATTTATTTTATTTTGTACATGACTGATGGTCGTGAAAATGGCGGACGCTGCATGCTTTCATTACAGGCAAAACTGTCCTGCCGCTACACATAATGCAATAAAAGTGACTGGAAGATGGCATTTTGGTGACACAGTGTAAAATCAAAGGAAAGCACACACTGTCTGCTAACTGGTTGGTGAACACATGACTTATTATTACATTAAATAAAGTAATGAGTAATAACCTAAACATTGTTTATTTCGGGAAAGCATAATGCGTATGTGAGTGGGGGCATTTGTGGTAGAGTGGGGAATAGGATTTACCATTATGAGGGACAAGAAATACCAGATTAAGAAAAGTTACAACACAAAGAAAACATGAACTGAACATGAATGTCATACTATATTCTGTAAGAAAATAAAAATGCTGATTAAGAAATCTATGAAAAGCAGAGATGAGCTTTTTGGGGTGGAAATGTTCTTAATCCTTTATTTCTTGCACCTCATAATGGTAAATCCCATTACGCACCTACCACAAATGTCCTGCCCCCTACACACACACACGCACACCATTATGCTTTACTCAATAACCACTTAGTGGTTCACTCATTACTTTATTTTACGTAATAATAAGATATGTGTTTACCAGCTGTGCATCCACTGCATGCTTTCATTTCAGTTTAAATTGTGCCGCCAAAAAGCCATCTCCAAGACACCTTTATTGCAGCATGTGTAATGGCAGGACAGTTTCACCTGTAATGAAAGCGTGCAGCGTCTGCCATCTAATGACCATTACTCATGTAAAAAATAAAGTACATTAACTAACAACTGCAGAAAATAACAAACAAAACATTGACTGAAGAGGAATGTCATCCTTTGGCTGATAGTAAAAATTAACATTATTGAAGGAAAAACTGAAAAGCAAAGGAGACAGTTTGGGGGGGAATTAAAACTTAAGATCACTACTGAATATATTACAGGGCCTGTGGGGGCTGTTGCTGACCACTGACACTCAATCGCTGCAACAAGTAGATAATTTCCTCATTTTGGCCCTCAAAGCAGGTAAGCTGTTAGACAGCACCCTCCACAGCCGTTTTAAGCTCCTCCACCTCTGCCCACATAACATCCAGGTCTGCCTGTGTCACTGGCTGCTGGGACGGGTCATATTGTACCTGGTCAGCTGCAGTTGCAAGCCCTTCTACCTCTGCTGTTTTAATTAGGGGGCCATGCAACAGCGGTGATGCGCAGGTGGAGGATCACACTGGGCCACAGCTGCAGGAGTGGCTGCTACCTCCTACAGCTTGGCATCCCACTATTCTCAGTAGTGGACAACCATGTGTGTCCTTGGGCCACCGGTCCCCAAGTGTCCACCCATACACCCTCGCCGGACCACCACATTTCACAGCTTGCACCTTACTACAGTGGGGTCACCCCCAGGTTCTCAAAAAACTCTCACACAAGAGAGCTCCATGCAGGACCCTGTACAGGAAGTGGGGGGCACCAGATACAACAACAGGCTGGGAGGATGCCGCTGCTGGAGGGGCAACTGCATGCTGCGGTGCTGGTGGTGGAGGGGCAACAACCTCCAGCTATGATTCTTCAGGCAGCTGCTAAGCCTGCTACTGTTCAGCTGAGACTGCTGCTGCAGCTGCTGATCCACATGCAGCTCTTGTCAGACCCCTGCTGTGGGGCTGTCTGTGGCCACACCAAAAATAGCCTGCTTTAAACGCACTGAGCCATCCCACATTCATGGCCCCACTGGCTACCAGCACTTCTCCCGCCATGATCCACGCCACGACCATGATCCATCACCAAAAAAAAAACACACAAAAAAAAGAAAAATTACTAGTTGGAAACATGAACTAACTCAAACAAAACCTGGTTTTAAGAGCAAAAGAAAAATTTCTAATTAACAAAAAACTGCTGCAGAACAGTTTTACACTAAATAACTACTAAAGAAAACAACCATTGCAAAAACAGATTGACTATAAATGTCTGTCTCTCTCTCTCTCTCTTATATATATATATATATATATCTCACTCTGGATCTCAGCCTGCTATTTGCTCTTTCATGAGAAAGTGAAAGTGAAACACTAACTTCCTGCCTATTTAAGTTCCTCCCTGTATCATGTGACCTGCAAACCTGGAGAGACAATCAGACACGTGATCTGGGGGCTTTTTCCTACCAACTTCACCTTATCAAGTCTGTAACTTGAAATGAACCCGAAGTGGACAATACAAAGGCCATTAAAAGGTGAATTTCAGGGTTTTTAATGGATATTTGCATCGAGCTAGATGAACTCAAAGTGGTCTACTTTGGGTTCAATTCGGGTTCGTAGCAGAACATTGCTGCATCTCTAATACTAAGCCAATCAGAAAGCAGTCTTCACAATTCTGATGATATCACAATAGCTATGTACAGCACTGAAACCAGTAGTTGAATCTAAGAGAAACAGTAAAATCTTCATATTATTATAACGAGTAAACTGATGCTGAATAAACTAAATAATATGGTTGAACTCAAAAGATATAGTTTGTTATCATTTGTGAAGGGGCAGGACTTTTATAACTCAATTCTGTCTCTGCCACTTGACAGTTATGATCCTGCCTCCTCACACATGAAGCTAAATTGCAAATAGTCAGCCTCTTACATGGTCCCTATGTAATATATGATACATTGTATGATAATATAACCTGATATGATATGAAATGATATGATTTGACATGACAATGGGCAAGACAATATAACATGGTATTCAACAGAATCAGCCAGAATGGAGCACAGTAAAAGACATCTCTTACAAATTTCTGCTTAATAAAACTGCTTAATTACAATAGACTTACAAAGTTCCCTGGAGCATATTGAAGCACTCAGCAGAAATATGATAAGGTACTGCACTACATCTGTGCTAACTCTGCTGCAATATATGATTTTTGATAACATAATATATCCTGATCTGTCTGTCTGTCTACCTACCTATACATCTATCCATCTATTATCCCTTCTATCTATACAGTGTAGAGTGCACAATATGATATGTGAGCAGACTGATTTATTGATTTTATTCATTAAAAAAACTGGTTATCCCATGAACAGGTCCCTGTAAAAAATTAAAAGAAGAAGAAGCTCCTCACTTTCTCCCACACAATCACTCTGCTTTATTACACTATTAACTCTAAACTCTACTCCTCTGTGAGACATGGCACACTACACTGTTGCTCGTCTGATACTAATAATTTCTGTTCCTGACATATGCTACCCCAATAAAACTCAATATTCAAGCACTGTCTTGGAAAACCCTACCTATTTTGTTTTCTACCATTATACTACTCACCACTCTTTACGCCCCCCTCCCTTTACCCACTCTTCACCTTCTTCTTCCTCACTTTCCCTACTCCCTTCTCCAATGCCTCTTAATGTGTTCCTTCTTCTAGCCCCGTATTGCTATGCAAGCACATTCCTAATTAATACACAGCTGTTATCCTCAATAACAATTAGCAGTCAGCCAGAAAGGAAAAATGCTCTCAGGTCGCATTTGATCTCCTTAAAGAAATTATTACTCCTTCTCCTTCTTTGCTCAGGTAACGTTGAGCTAAACCCTGGCTCCCCTTCGCTGCTCTCCTCCCCTACTGAATTCACAGCCGTACCCGAATTAAAAATAATGATGGTTAACATACTGAGTCTGCCAAAAAAATTAGCCCAGTTACAAGCCTGGGCCATCCACACCGAACCTGATCTCATCATTGTCACTGAGTCCTGGCTTAATAAAAACATTGCTGATCAACAAATTAATTTAGTGGGCTACACCTTGTATAGGACAGATAGGGAATCTGTGGGGGGGGGACAGAGTAGTTGTCTATGCTAAATCTAAGTTCACAATTAGCGATATTCTTACCAAATCTAAACAGAAGGAATATGAGATTGTTTCACTGAAGCTCCATCTCCCTTCCTCTGAAAACATCACTATTATTGGTGGCTACAGACCACCTGCTGGTGGAACTGATATCTTTAGCATCCTCAAAACCCTTATCATTAATGCTAATACAGAAACAATAATTCTTGGGGACTTTAATCTGGATTGGCTGTCAACAAAATCTCATGGCCTGAAATCCCTTTGCTATGAACTTGGCCTTGTCCAATTAATTAGTGAACCTTCTAGGATCAATACCTTAAAAATAGCCAATAGTTCACTCCTAGGTGTTATACTAACTACTCACCCACATAAAATGTTAAAAACAGCGGTCTTCTACAATGATATGAGTGACCATAGTATCGTAGTCTGTACTAGATTACAAGCCAAAGTCCACCTCCCCTCTAAATTCATCATCAAACAGTCATTCCATAAGTTCAATACTGCAAATTATTTGACCGACCTAAGTAAGGTCAGATGCAAGACCTCTTCCTTGCAAAGTCAGTAGATGAGACTGTGAATGTTCTCAATGGCAACATTACTTCACTGGTTAATAGACATGCTCTCATTATCAAGGTTCGGATGCACAAAAACTTGCACCCTTGGTTTACTCCGGAACTCAAGAATGCACTGACAAACCATGATAAACTATGGGCCCAGGCTAGGCGTACCAAGAGCTCCCTGGATTGGCAGGCATTTAGAGCAGATAGGAATGCTTGTGTCAAATGTATTCACATAACTAAATCAAACTTCTATGTTTCTACTCTAGAGCAGGCTAACGGGAACTCTTACAAAATCTGGAGGACCCTCAAGTCAATTGAAGGTCGATCAACTTCCCTCTCTGTTCCACCTAAGATCCACAGCAACGGCTCAGTTATAGAAAGTACTCGCCAAATACTAGAAGAACTTAATTCCCACTTCGTCACTGCCAGCTTAGCATTCGACTCTTCTCTGTATGCTACCCAAGTTAAGAACCAAGACAGTTTGAACACATCACCATCTACCTCAGCCTGTTCATTCCAGCTGCTCCCCCTTAGCTTTAAAGAAGTTGAAGATTCGCTCATTAACCTGGACATCAAAAAAAGTGCTGGAGAAGATAGACTGGAACCATTATTCACAAAACTTGGCTACACCTACCTTACTGCCCCAATTCTTCATATAGTCAACCTTTCTGTCTCCACCCCCACAGTTCCCTCATGGTGGAAATCTGTTCATATTCTCCTCCTATTTAAGTCGGGTGATCCCTGTGATCTCAATAATTATAGACCCATCTCAAGATGGCCCATCTTTTGAAAGGCTTTGAAAAACTGATCTATGCACAATTCAAAAACCACATTGAAACTCACTATCTCTTATATCCTCTTCAATACGGCTTTCGCCCAAACCACAGCACCACTACAGCTCTGGCCAAGGTTACTAATGACTGGGTTTCTGCAATGGATTCTAAGAAAACAACGGGACCAGTATTCTTAGATCTTAGTAAAGCCTTTGACACCGTAGATCACAATTTATTAGTGAACAGCCTTACTAAACTAGCCTTTATCCCATCCAACACCCAGTGGTCCAACAGTTACTTAATCAGAAGGACTCAGAAAGTTAAAGCAGGAGAATTGTTTTCGTCCACTTTACCTACTGCTAGGGGAGTTCCACAGGGCACCACCTTAGGCCCCATCCTTTTTTCTTTATATATAAACAATCTCGACCATCAGATTACCAAGTCACACTTGCACTTCTTTGCAGATGACACAGTCCTATACACATCTGGACCCTCACCAGAAGGAGTTAGGGACACTCTCCAAGCTGACTTTGCACAATTAGAAAATAATCTAATTAATGCAAAGCTGCTCCTAAATGCCAAGAAAATGAAAGCCATGATTCTCTCCCCATGTACTTCCCCCCACTGCTATTCCTGTCTTACCTAAAAACTTTATTATTACCTCCCTAGGTGAACAGTTGGAAATCATCTCAAAGTTCAAATATCTTGGCTTCTGGCTCAATAACAAGCCCTCCTTCAATTATCATCTTTATGACCTGTCCAAGAGACTAAAGCCAGGTTAGGCTTTTTCTTCTGTAACAGGTCCTTTTTTCCCACGTAGATTAGAACCAAGCTGGTACAGGTCACATTTCTCCCCCTTCTTGATTACGGTGATATAATCTACAACTCCTCTGCACTCAACAAACTTCATAAGCTAGGCATTCTCTACCACCGTGCCCTTCATTTCATCACAAACTCCTTGCCCCGAACCCATCACTGTGATCTATACAACACAGTTGGCTGGTCCTCGCTGACCATTAGATGGTCACCCCATGTTGGTATCTGGACTCTAAAAATTCTGAATAAACTTGCACAATATCTAACCTCATTAGTACACATATCCCACAGTGTCTACTCCATCCGGAAGTCTAATTTTCTCCTCCTCGATGTACCCAGGACCCGTACCTTTCCTTTGGTAAAGGCGCTATCTCATGTTCCCTGCCAACTATTTGGAATCAGTTACAATCCACACTGAAATTATCTAGTATTGTCCGTTAACTCTTTCAAAAGGATAGCTATTGATAAAATAAAAGACACTTGTAGCTGTCATTAAACTTGTCCCCATTATCATGGTTTCCATGTAGCTATCACATGGTACTATAGGCGCTCACTCTCTATATCATTAGTGTTACTTTTCATCATGACTATTTTGTATCTGGTGGAACTCTTTATGTGTGCTATGTATTGTTATATAAATAGTATTACTTTTTATCATGAACATTTTGTATCCGGGGAACTCTTTATGTATGCTATGTATTGTTATATATTTAGTGTTACTTTTCATCATGAACATTTTGTATCCAGGGAACTCTTTATATATGCTATGTATTGTTATGTAATTTTCTTTATGAATTGTATACTTGTCTGTATACCCGTCCCAGGACCTCCTTGTGAATGAGCTTGCTCAACGGAGATTTCCTGCAAATAAACTTGAACTTTGTCCATTGTCATGGATTGCCAGAGAAAAAAAGACAAGAAAGATAAAAAGCATAAACAACAATACACAAGAATACAAAAACATTAACTGACCCAATAAATAAACAAAGCAATGACAGATTTACCTTGCTAACACATGCTTTCTCAGATATAATCTGATTTAATATGAAATATGAGAGGATAATATAATGTGATGTAATTTGACATCATGTAGAAAATAATATAGTATAGTATACTATGGTACGGTACAGTACAGTATAGTATAGTATCATATATTTATAGAATAATGCATGGGTGTTGTGTTTAACAAGATAGTACACACACACACACACACACACACACACACACAGAGGTGTTGGATGCTACATAAACCCCGAGAGTGAAGCTCAGGGGGTTTATTTAAGCATCCAACACTGAGTGGTGTGTGTAAAATCTTGAGTTAACACACCACCCCATGTTTTATTTATTATAATTGCTGGGGAGTGTTTTCTCACCACAGCAGTTAAATGAAGTAAAACTACCACAGTCCGGTGTGGATGAAACATAGTCTGCTGTCTGTCTGTGACCCGGGTCTGTGGCCAAGCAGCTGCCAAAACCTTTTCTCTTTTCTTTTTCCTTTTCTTTTTAGGTTACTCCGACTAGTGAGAAAAGTGAGCAGCTGAGGCAAGTTTCTTTTTTTTATTTACTTACTGCCGAGTGATACTGGAGTGGCGGTGTCCCATCGACAGTTGCCCAAAGTGTCTGGCATCTCATAAGCCTCGTTAGTGGAGAAGAGAGGGCAGAGGCAGGTGCATGCCTGAAGCATTGAAAACCCAGCATGTGTTCACTGTTATGACCCATAGGATATAACAGAGATTTATAACCCAGGTTTCCTATGGGAGAAAATGCTCTCTAGTTATTATACTATGTTATACAATGAGGTCTGAGATTTCTTTAATCCGATTGGATAACTGGCACCTTTTACCGATGGTAAATTCTGGCATAACCCTTGAGAAAAGGTGCCAGTCAGCTGCATGTGACAGAAAAATCAGTCCAACCCCGAAAACAAAAAGCTCCAAGCCTCCATCTTCTTTTCCCTGCAAAACCATTGGTAAAACAACAAACCTTCAGCAGCTAGTTTGCAACCTCTGAACCCAAAACTACAGTGGCTTCAAAAGTTGTACATCTTGCCCCCACTCCACAGACACACAATCCAGGGATAAACCTTGTTAAACTGTTTTTCTTACAGTCTCCTTTACCGCTGTTCACACCTGCTCCAGTCTTGCACTCCCCATCAAGATTATTATGTGCCAGCTCCCTCCAGTACAGAAACTCAGAGTTGATTTTCTGAATAGATTTAAAACTCTCCTTTTCATTTCATCTGGTGTCCTTCAACAAGAATGCCGGTCTCCCGATTACGTAAAACAAAACCCACTTCATGCACCAAAACACCTTTTTTTGGGGGGGGAGGGATATTGGATATCCTCCATGAACATTCACACGGTATCCCCACCTCACTTCAACTGTTTCCATACTGTTTCAGCTATAGGTTCCATTTTCCATCACCTCAACATCGCTATGTGGCAGCTAGGTATACAATTTCAAATCCCTCCTGAACTCAAAAATGAACACCTCATGTCCCGATCGCAAGTAATAAATGCCACAGGATGAAAAACATCAGTTGCTCCCAACTTAAAAAGGCACAGTAAACCAGAACAACTAAACCATCAGGAAGACAGGTGTACAACCTCAGCCCTTGCACCAAGCTGTGTAAAGACATACTGGAAAAAATCACAACTGCCAGGCTGCGTTTGGAAGTTTTGCAAAAAAACAACCTAAAACCTAGCAGATGAAGAAACATCACAGTACTTTGTGTCTGTATCAATGTGATGATGATTCCAATGTGACCTGGGCAGTACCCATCCTACAAATACATGTTACCCAGCAGCAAGGGACTATACAATGCACAGAGGAAGGACCCCACACTAAAAATCAATAAAAAAAAACACTTCTTTTAAATACTTTATTTGTAATCCTTCAATTCCTGCCCATTGTATAATCACAATAAACCATTGCAGGGTGTGGATTATGCTGGGATTTGCCCACAGCTGACCTAGTTTGATGACTCAGCCTGTGGCCTTGTGGCCAAACCATGACAGCCATAGGTAAATCCCAGCATATCTCACACCCTGTCATGGTTTATTGCTTAAATATAATATATCATAATAAAACATGATAAAGAATATAATGTAGTATGATAAATGTAAATACTCAGCCATGTAAGGGTGTGTATTATAGGATTTTAATGTACTCCACAGGGACATAGTAAGGGTTGAGGTTAAAGGCTGAGTGTCCTTCTGCCTCTGGGAAGTGCATTAAAATCATGTAATGCAGATGCTGGAGTGGCTTACTGCACTTTTAAAATGGCTCATATTATAAGTTTTTGGGTTCAATTGGAAGAACTCTTATGGATGTAAGGGTGTTCAAGTTCAAGTTTATTGTAGGAAAACTCCATTGAGCATGCTTATTCACAAGGAGATCCTGGAACATAAAAGGCGGTACATCAACAGGTTTACATAAAGTAGGGTACATGTAAAAATAGGTGTACAAAAACAGGCTTACATAAATTAAGGTATAGAACCAAAGGCAAGCAGTTCTGTCTTCCTAAGGATGCAAGAGGTGACACTTAGATCCATAAAAGGCATGCCAATCAAATCCATAACATTTTTATAGAACAGGTAACTTTTTTTTTGTTACTTTACTTTCTTTTCAGTGTTGATGGTGCAAGCAGACAGTGAGAAGCTCATTAAAGTGGCTTAGCGAGTAAGGAGTGATGTACCACACACACAACTACAGGAAGCACTGTGATTGGTTGGGAGAGTCACAAGATGCTCCCACGATGTATACTTGTAAAACAAAATGACTCAATATGGTTACAATAAATAATATGGTTTCTACATAAACTAATTATCTTAAATACACTTTTTTTAAATGTCAAATGTGATATTGTTAGGAAATAGTCACATATTTTGTATTGCAGCAGGTTGTGCTGTACATCTTTCTGTGGTGTGGATACACATCCCCTACCACACACACACACACACACACACACATTGTACAGAGATGCTGCCATTGGGGTCCTGTTTCTAAATAGTACTACCAGTTTCAATATTGTATTAGAGTGGGTTTTCAGACACCATGTACACACCTATCTTCCCTCTCACTGTAGATACTGCCCTTACTTCCATGTTACTGTATGGGGATAAAAATAGTTTCAGTGGGAGCTGCCACATTTTCCTGGGTTTGTAAATGCCAGAACTTCTTCTCTTGGCCTGCACAGAGATGCAAGAAGAAGTTGCAATGGGAGCTGGTAGTTTGCTGCAGAGAGAATGTTTGGCACAGACATAATGGTAGCAAAAAGTAATGACTGGCATATTTATTGATTTTGCTGGGGCAAAATGATTTTAAAAGTTAATTTGGTGCAAATGAGCAGATGTTACAGCATCACTGTAGATGACTTGGAGAACAGCAGATTACATTTTTTTCATGACTTTGCAAGACTGGCATGCATCAGCAGACTCCATAGGAGTTTGTTTTTTATTATTTTGAATTAAGAAACCATATGGGAATGGAAACTTTGTTTATGGCTTTGTGTGTGTGATTTCAGATGTTGGTGTGTGAGCAGCAATGAATGGTTGAAAACAGTGGGCTTTGTGTAGAGGCCACAGAAATTACAAGGAGGACTCAAGATGATAAATGCCTTATGTAACTTGCTGGAGATATTTTACTGTACATTAAGAGACTGGGAGTGTAGCTTGGTTTTTACAAGACTGGGAATAGTTAATTAATAAATAAATTTAAATATCAGGGTAGTAAAGTATAAGGTTTTCAAGATGATGGCTGCTGGCTTTTTAGGGCTGCAGTGGGGACAGCCCTGCAGACCTCTTGCTACAAGAAAAGGGCTCAGTGCATTCCTTCTGACCAAACAACATACTGAAGTTTCACCACATTCACCTCCGTGTCCATGAAGCACTCCGCTCCATGCCTCCATTGGAAGCAGCACTGCACCATGGTGTCCCTGGATCACTTTGCTTCTTATCTCCATTCCCATTGCACTAATTTTATACCCTACAAATCATCAGTGTCCTTGTCATGACACAGGAGGATTGTAGATAGATAGATATTTTATTTATAAAGCACCCATTTCACTAGACTCTGGGTGCTGTACAAAACAGTTCAATAACAAAATACATATAGACAGCAGCTCAACACAAACTTAAAATTCTATCCATCCCATTAAAACCACAATCAATCATTAAAAGCCTGCTTGAACAGATACATTTTAAATGCTATGCTTTCTTAAAGGCTTCAACTGAGGGGGCCTCCCTTAAATAACCAGGAAGGGAGTTCCACAGAGGGGGTGCCACCACTGAAAATGCCCTATCCTCAGAATGCTGTAATCTCACTCTGGGACCTCTGAGGAGGCCTCCCCCAGCAGAACGGAGTGCCCAGGGTGGAAGGTAGGGGGAAGAAGATCTGGCAGATAGACAGGTCCCCCTTTATGTAGGGATTTATAGGTCAGGAGCCCTACCTTGAAGACAGTCCTCCACCTGACTGGCAGCCAGTGCAGTCGGCGGAGGACCGGAGTGATATGATCACTCCGCCTCGCACCAGTCAATAATCTTGCCACTGCATTCTGCACCAGCTGCAGCCTGCTGAGGCTGCCCCCAGATAACCCTAGGTACAGGGCATTACAATAGTCCAGCCTGGAAGTGACAAAAGCATGTACAAGTGTGGTCAGATCCTCCGGCGGGATCAGAGCTCGGATTTGTGCAATGTTCCTTAGATGATAAAATCCACTCCTGACGATGGCTAACACCTGAGCGTCAAGCATCAAACCATCATCCAAGATCATGCACAAATCCTTCACCTGTCTAGACAGGGTAAGGGGAACACCTCCAACACAAGATCAGGAGTAACCCCTCACAACACCCTCTGCCCTGACAAACTGGATCCACCATTACCTCCGTCTTGTCTACCTTGAGCTTAAGCCAGTTTTGAGTCTTCCAAGCCTGGATCTCATTGAGACAGCTGTTAAATACAGAGTCCAACACCCAAGTACTGGGTGCACAGGACAGGTACAACTGAGTATCATCTGCATAGCAGTGGAAACCCAGCCTGTACCACCTGATAATGTCCCCCAGTGGCAGCTTGTACACCGTGAACAACAAGGGCAACACAACCAAACCCTGTGCTACTCCAAAGCACAGAGGCTTTGAGTTAGATGAGGCTAACCCCATCATCACCCCCTGCATTCTGCCTGTCAGATATGACCTGAACCAGTTGATGACATTACCAGACAAGCCACACCAGAACCGCAGGCGGTCAAGTAGCACCTCATGGTCCACGGTGTCAAACGCTGCAGAGAGGTCCAGTAGGACCAAGATAGTCTGGTATCTCCTGTCCCTCACCACCAGGAGATCATTAAGCACCCTCACCAGGGCAGTCTCTGTACTATGCCCCACATGAAACCCAAACTTGTAGGGCTAAAAGGTGGAGGAAGAGGCAAGATGTCTCTCAAGCTGTATGGCCACCACTTTTTCAATAACCTTCCCTAAAAATGGGAGGTTTGAAACCAGCCTGTAATTGCTGAGGCAGTCCAGGTCAGAGGAAGGTTTTTTCAAAAGGGGCCTAACCAAGGCCTCTTTCAGGGACATTGGGAAAACCCCACTCCTCAAGGAACTCCAGACAACCCTAGCAATCACAGGCCCAACCAGGTCCAAACATCCAAACAACAGTCAGGTCAGACCTGGGTCCAGTTCACATTGGGTTGGCCACAGCTTCAAGATTATTTTTACCACCTCCCCCACCCTAACCAGCTCAAACTCATCCCAGGCAGGAGGAGAGTTTTGGCACTCTCCAGGCTGGTCCATGCATCCACTTCGAGAGATATTCAAGGAGACCTCATCTCTGATAAAGGACACCTTGCCGGCAAAGAATACAGGCAGCTCCTCGCACCTAATGCTCAAACCTGCTCCCCCAACACAGAGACAGGCAGGATGTAATAGCCCATCCACTGTGCATAAAAGTTGACCCAGTCTGTTCCTTGCTGCAATAATCTCTCTAGACAGATATTCTGCCTTCTTAAAAGAGATTGCCCCCTGATAATTAGTATAATGCAGCCTCAGGGCCAACTTGTCCTCCAACAGGCCAGATCTCCTCCACCATCTCACTAACCTCCACCCCTTCATCTTTAAACTCTGGAGATCCCCATCAAACCAAGGAGGTCTTTGGCAAGTGGACAAGGGACAGACACGAATGGGTGCGATGGAATGAAGGCTGCAGCAACCGCCCCATTATAGGCTACAACTGCTTCCTCCACTCCAATTGCACAAGTCACCGCACACTTGATAGGTCCCACACTGCAGATAATCCTGTTGAGGAAACTCCTCTTAATGGGTGGTACTGGACCATCTCCACAGGAGCAAGATCATCTAGGGGTGTGCCACCAAGCGTGAACCTCACGGTGCTATGATCTGACCAAAATACAGGATCAACTCTGAGGTCATTAATATCTAAGCCTAATGAAAAAAACCAATCCAATGTGTGGCCACCCAAGTGCGTAGCTGTTATTTTTTGTGACAGGCCCAGGGCCCCCATGCTTCCTAGAAGATCATTCCCAAAACCCAAAAGCCTGCCATTGACCGAGGCATTGAAGTCCCCCAGGATCAACCACTTGGGAGACTGCAACACAAGACTGGCAACAAGCTCCTCAACCTCAGTGACAAAATCCCCATGCACTCCAGGGGGGAAAATAAAGCACAAGGACCCTGAAACCTGCCCCTACACCCCCTCAGGTGGCCACACACTCAAACAAATGCATACAACCTACAGGTAGCACCATGAAGTTCAGGCTGGTTTTAAAGCAAATGGCTACTCCCCCACCCCTTCGATTCTTCCTCGGGTTGTGTATCACAGAGTACCCAGCTGGAACTTTAGCCTCCAAAATTGGTGCAGCATTTTCATCCAACCAGGTCTCCATGATGCAAGCCAGATTAACCAAGGATGTCAAATCCGCCATTATGGCAGTCTTATTCCTCAACAACCTGGCATTGCATAACACAACTTGAGTAGGATGAGTTGAGGCAGTGAAACCCACTAACTACTTACCATCCATCATGGAACTCTTGGGTATGGGAACCCCCAGTGTCACTCTTATGTTTCTGGGGCAATATAGGGTGTTGGGTGCTAAGAGGGAGGGTTGGGTGGGGAGATATCTATAATTTACAAGAAAAAAAAACTTGGTGGTCATGACACTTTCCAGTGTGTCCAACATGGCCACCGCACTCTATTGCACATCAGCTAGTAGTAGCGCATGCGCAGTACAGTACAGTGGCCATCTTGGACATGGCGGAATGTGCCGTGACTGCTGATTTTGTTTTTTCTTTTAAATTATAGATATTCCCCCACCTGACCATCTCTCTCAACACCCACCCACACCAGAAACATAAGAGTGACACTAGGTGTGCCCAAACCCCCAGTGTCCTGATCAGGAAGCCTCCTTGTTTTTTTTTTCATATTTCCCCACTCGACCCTCCCTCTCAGTGGTCACCACTCCACCACCCCCAGAAACATAAGAGTGACACTGGGGGTGCCCAATCCCCCAGTGTCATGATCAGGATGCTGCCAGTTGTTTTTTTTTATTAAATTATGATATGATGTATGATACTGTTATAATATAATATAAAATGTTATATCATTTCACATATATATTTATGTTTACTAGTTTGAATTTATTATTATTTTTAATGTGTGTTTTTTTGTTAAGAAAACAGGAATCAGCAAACTGAACTCATGATCTGGACTTTCCAACTGACTCCCTTCACTCTCTGTGCTTTTTGGATGCCACTAGTGATAATGATGTGGGGGGATTTTGAGGCATTTCACAGAGAATAAGGATTGTTTTTTTTTCAGGGACTAGAATTTACAGTTCTGAATAGACCACTTCTATCCCAAGTAAGGAGAACAGAAAGCACCTGAAGAAGGAAGACAGAGAAACATGTGTGCTTCTTCATTGCTTAGGTTGGTTTCAACACCAGATGCACTAGATGGCAGGCAGGATAGTGTGAGTAAAGCTAGTGGATTTCTGGTAAATAATGAACCATCGCTTAGTTTGATTAACTATCATGTGCCCAGCAGCCCTTGTCGTTACAGCCCCATGACTCCCAGCTCTTGTTCCACCATGAACATCTCCAGTCTCCAACACCACAGCTTGCAGAACTTGTACTTGGTGGAACTGGCATTGTGGAACATTATCTGCTCCATTCCTCCCATTGTATACCATTCCTCCTCTTGTTCTTCTTTACAGGTTTTCAAAACACATCAACAACACATATATGAAAATGCTGACATGTTGCAGCTTCCACCAGATGTTATCAATGATGAACCACAGTAGTTGTCAATGATTTTTAGATGCCCACATGACATTCATGTGTGGACAAGTCAGATTCATAGAATTCATGAGGTGAGAAGAAATACTTATGCCTAGTGTTGGGCAAAATGTACCTTCTGCCAGCAGAATTCAGGTAAAGGTATAATTCCACTTCTGTAACATTTCACAAAATTTGCACAAAAATGTTGATAATTTTCACCATGATTTAAATTTCAGTTATTTCTGTCTATTTTAATACTGCTTATCTGAATGGCACAAAAGTTCCTATATTTAAAGTCTTCTGCATTGTATATAAGTATTCCAAATTTTGAATATTGAATATTAAAGAAGGCTGAGTTATAAGTTGCCAAACATTCAGATGTATTTAGAGTACCACCAAAAATAGCAGGAAGAAAATGTATTACTCTGTAAAAGTAGTCAGTTGTTGCCTTTTATTTCTGAAGTAGTTCTCTTTTTTTTCCATTTTCTAACTAGAAGGTTTTCTGCCTGGTGTTATTAGGTATGATTGTGAGTAGCAAAACATTTTCTGAAGGCTGACAGCTATTTCTATTTCTCTTTATACCTTATGAGGTTTGTGACTGCACTTATTGTGACATCGGAATTGCACAGTCTTGCAGCAGCTGATTGTATTGTCTAGGTCATTCGCATGTCACAAGCAGTGAGGTCATAGGGTTGATGATGTAGGAGGAGAATTAAAACTAGCTACAGTATGTCTGCCTTCTGGTAGAGTACTGTACCCTACATCGCACCAACTATCGTCATGTAGAAAGTCTTATTAGAAAAAACAAGGAAAAGAAAAAAACTCTTTGATTATCAAAAATAATAGTTAACTACTTTTGAAAGTTAATCCTTATTTCATCCAGTAAACTAGTTCTTTAAATGAAGTTTTCCAAGTTTGTCAACTGCACAGTTTCAGGCCCCTATAACTTTAGAGAATGTAATGTCACCAGTATTATTAGGTTCCTGTACTCTGAAAGGAGGCTCTACAGTATGTGGCATCTTTCTAATCTCTCTTAAAAAATGGCAAAATTATAAGCAAACAAAAAATCAAAATAACATCAATAATTCAAGTCAACATTCATAAGCTTTTGTGAAATCGTGGAATTTTGTTATAATTTGTATGAGGCATGTCTTTAACTTTTGCCTAGCCATACACTTAACCTGCCTTGATGGAGGATGGTGAATGATGGGAAATGTGGTAATACAGCAGTATTCGTGGTATACACCACTGACAGCAAAAAGTTCACAGTGACCATCGCTACAGCGACTACAGTGCCAGGTCACTGTAGTCTTGGCGCTGGACCCCGGCACTGTATTCCAGGAGTCTTGAATTCCCTCCTCTAATCAGCAGTGACTAGGAGCTGATTATATTTAGTGGGGGGTACAGGGGGCACAGCCCCCATGTGGGAGGTTCGGGGACAAAGACCCCCAAAGAAAAACATGTTTCTCATTGCAAAACAATATGCTGACTGCAAATGCTGTTGACATGACAGTTTCACTGTATGGTCTTTCGACAAAAATGTTTTCTATGACCAGCCATGAATCCATATTCATAGGGGTCTCTATATAAATGTACAGTGGTACCCACTGTCAGTAACCCTTGAATTAATCAGTAACTCGAGTGACGAACTATCAAAAATGGTCAAGGCTGTCACTTTATAATGTCTGTGTTTTTTAAAAATCTGCAACAAAACCATTAGATCTCATAGACCAAATGTACAATGTTACCTGCTGACTCTTTTGCAACCCTTCAGATGATGTTGCATTTTTTTATCATTTTTAAAACAAACTCTGGTCAGAGCCGCTATGGCTGATAATGCATTAACTCGATAAGGGCATTTCATGGGCTTAAATGTAAAGATGAATTCCCAGAGTCACCTTCATGTGTAAATTTCATTTTTGGTAAAGGTAGATAATTTATCTGGTTGATCCTGTGTTTTCCATATGTTTAAAATGTGAGCATCAAATTCAAATTGTACTATATGGGAAAGGAGTGGGATCTTTGCACCAGGGACTTTAAGTAATAGTAGAATGAATGGTGCAGAAAGGAGAGGTATGACTACATTGGGGACTGTGGATCAGCCTGGAAAGATAAGAGCCTATAATGACTTGATGGTTTGCTTCCATCCAGGAGGGCACAATAGTCTTCAGTGGATGGTTTAAATGTTACTTTGTGGACATTTAAACTAGCCAAGGAGGGTGGTGGAAGAAATGGGGAGGCAGAAGGTGGCCAACCACAGGCTGAGATATAGATTAGGGAGATCAGAGGGGAATGAATCCCACCAGGATGCAAGTTATTCAAGAAAGCAGGGCTTAGCAAAGGAGGAAGTGGGGAAAAAGGAGCAGTCAAAGAAGAAAGGTGAGGAAGGGGAAAAAATTGGAAAAAGTAGAAAGTGACAAGAAGAAAGCTAACAAAACATGGAAGGCCATGTGTGCCAGAGCTAGAGTCTGGGAAATGAGATCCCAGATCAAGAGGCCATCATGGTGGAGGCAGACCTAGATATTGTGGCAAATACCAAAACACGTTGTACTGACAACTCTCAGTCAAAAAGTGTATTGTTCTACTTACAATAAGTCATGACAATACACACATAAAACCTTGTATAAAACAGTTATTGTTATTTTGATTTGTTACATACATAATAGCTTTAGAAAAGATAAATATCCATCCATATCATAATACTATACATCTGTGACCCTTACATTTAATTAAAATATAACATTATTTAATTCCATTCAAAGATAAAAATGAATAGTAATAGAGCTTCATTGATGCTTACAAATTGCATAGAGGGAAAGGAAGAACAAAACTTCAAAAACCAAAAGAGACCTCAATGATATTTACAATTATATCTATAGTCCTTATGTAGGTGTATTTTTTTTCTATCTGTTATTTTAAGGAGGGAGGCCACAGGGACCAATGAGCTCTCTGTTCTTGCTTTTAAGAACTATGTAATTAAATATTTTGGTTCATATTCCAGGGAGCCCAATATATTTCCCAGGTATTTTTTTCTTTAAATATTATATAGAGGGCAAATAATAACTAAATGGACTAAATAATCTTGACCAAGTCCTCAATTACAACAAATCTCAGTTTTCACTTTATGTTTATGATATTGATTCAATTTCCACTGGCTCATAACATATTCTAATCTAAACTGTGTGAATAATTGCATGAGACAAGGGTTAGTTAAAAACTGTAGATATTGTTCCATTTTGTGGTCTTTTTTATTTTTCTTTAACCAGTTACATGCCTTATATTGTTTGCATAATGCCAGCTCTTTCTGTACATAAACATCCCTTACCCTGTTTTTTTTTATTTCTGTTGTTATTTGTCCCTGGGGTATCTAAGATTATCTGCTGTACATGACAATAAGCCGTAGGGCTTAATGATTCTTTCCACTATATGAGTACTTGGAAACAAGATATTCTGGTTCATATAAGTTATGGCTTCCTCTAAGCAAATTCTCGGTAGTCTATGTTTACTCATATTGTATACTTTAAGCCAGTAAGTTATTAATCTTTGGGTATTTTGGCACTCATTGGGTACCTGTCTTAATTCTGTCCTATCAAACACTGATGACGCACTCCCCAGGAGTCCCAGTACTCTTTTATGGAATTAATTTAAACATGACTTGATGTTTATGTTAGCCTGAATACCCCATATCTCTGCCCCATATAGAAGTTGGGTTCTAATCTTGACATTTATGACTTTTATAGTTCCCTGTACTGATTTGTTCCCATATGTATATGAAAATGCATTCATTATTGGAATGACCTTTTTAGTTTGTACTGACAACTATGTCTGGATCATGTTCATACCAGGTTATACAATGTTCAGAAGAGACAGGGTAGGGGAAGAATGGAGGCAGAGTTTTGCTTTATACAAAGCAAAATATAAAAGTGATGCAGGTACAGGGAATTTGAGTGGGGGGGTGAGGTGATGTTGATCACCCTTGAGTCAATAAATTGAGCTGTTATTCAAACAGGAGAGATCTACAGGCCTCCAACACCAGGGAGAATTAGATAAATGTTACAAGCAAAGGGGAAAATGGTTGAAATGGAGTAGGTGTTGCTGGTGGAGGACTTCAATATGCTGGATGTTGTTGGGATCCTTTCTGCTGCAGTGTCAACTAGGAACAGGGGCATTCTGGACTCCCTGAAAGGGGGTGTTCTTCAGGCAAGTAGTCAGTGAACCCACTTGTAATGGGGCAATACTGAATCTGGTTCTTACTAACATGGACAGTATTGCAGATATCAAGGTTGGAAGCCATCTGGGGACCAGTGATCATCGTACAGTGTAGTTCAGCAAGAACAGCTGCAGACTTTAAACACACAAGGATGAGGGTCCTGGCCTTCAGAATGGCTGATGATATAAAGATTGTTGAATGCCTCAGGAATGACATGGCAGGGGTAGATGATCTGAGGGTGGCACAGAAGAAAAGTGAGTCAAACTAAAAGAGGGCATAGTGAAGGCAACAAACCTCAGTGTCAAGCAAGTAAGCAAAAGCAAAAGAAAGAAGAGACCACTATGGTTCTTTTTTAAAGAAGTGGCAAAAAAGGTAAAGGCTGAAAGAGTAACATTCAGAAGGTATAAGGAGATCCAGAGGAAGGAGGAGGCTAGGGAAACATAGCAGGGAAAATAGAGGTAGCCAGGGAAAGCAGTAAGGAGCACAAAGGCTCAAAGTGAGGAAAGAATAGCTTAGGCAGTATCACCTGGGACAATATATTTTGGGGTTATGTTAGTGATAAAAGGAAGATAAAGTGTGGAATTGTACTGTTAAAGGTAGGTGGGACTGTATGTAGGGGGACCAAGAAAAGGCAGACATTTTATTTAAACAAATACTTCTGCTCTGTGTTCACAGTTGAAGGTGAAGAAGAGGTACCTCACAAATACACAGGGGGTTTTGAGGAGAGAGAAATGGACACTAGTACCTTTTCTGAGAAGAGAATCCAAAAAGCACTCACTAATCTGAAGGTGGGCAAATCTATGGGGCCAGATGGGGTTCATCCAATGCTGCTGCTCATGGAGCTCAGAGAGGTACTATCTGCACCTCTAACAGACTTATTGAACAGATCACTGAAAGGAAAACTGTCCATTATATAGAAATCTCCACCCACAAAGTTTTACTCCCCAGTTAGGCTTTTTAGCAATATTACAATATTACTACAATTTTATTCTTTTGAACTTACAGTATTTTATTTTGTAAAAGTCTGCAATCTTCAGACATGGAGGACGCTGTGCAGGTCCATTTGGTATGACAGTGAGGTGCCGCACCGATCTACTACACATTTAATTGAGCTAAGTGGTGTGGTGCTGCACTTTCATATCAAATGGATCCGCACAGCATCCACCATGTCTGAAGATCATGGACTTTTACAAAATAAAATACTGTAAGTTCTGATGGGATACAAATGTTGTAATATTGCTAGAAAGTCTAATCGGGGGGGAGTAAAGCTTTGGGGGTGGGGATTTCTACATAAAGGACAGTTTTCCTAGAAGACTGGCATGGTCCTGGAAGACTGGAAAATGGCAGATGTAGTCCCACTTCACAAAAGTGGTAGCAGGAAAGAGGTGGGCAATTTTAGGCCAGTCAGCCTGACATCAGTGGAGGGGAAGTTAATGGAAACACTATTAATGGGAACACTTGTGGAATATCTGAAATCCAATGAATTACTTGACCTGAGGCAGCATAGTTTCACAGGAGGAAAGTCATGCAAATCTGATAGATTTTTTTGACTGTGTAACCAAGCAGCTATGTTTTAATGCAAAAAAGTGCAAAGTAATGCATTTGGGCAACAGAAATCCAGGGGCAGAGTACAAAATGAGGGGAGTAATATTAACAATGATCAAGCAAGAAAGAGATCTGGGTGGGTAGTCATATGAGATGACATAAAGGTGGCCAAGCAATGTGACAAGGCAGTCGAGAGGGCTAGTGGGATACTTGGGTGCTTAGGTAGGGGTATCACCAGCAGGATGAGGGAGGTGGTATTTCCCCCAAGGTCACTGGGTAACACCTCACCTGGAGTACTCGTGTCCAGTTCTGGAGACCACATCTCCAGAGAGAGATAGAGAGATAGGCAAAGTGGAAGTGGTCCAGAAGAGGAATATAAAAATGATGCAAGGTCTGCATCAAAAGCTCTGTGAGGAGAAACTATAAGAGTTCAATATGTGCACTGTGGAGGAGATGAGGAAGAATGGAGTTATGATAGAGAACTTTAAATATCTCAGAGGGGTTAATAAGGTACAAGAGGGAGATAGTTTTCAGAGAAAAAGGTGTTCTAAAACAAGAGGTCATGATATGAATCTGGAAGGAGGTAGATTCAGGACAGATGTGAAGAAGTACTGCTTCATAGAAAGGATGGTGGATTCCTAGAACAGCCTTCTTGTGGATGGCAGTTGGGGCGAAACCAGTGATAGGTTTCTAAAATACCTGGGATAGGCACAAAGGAATCCTAGGAGGAAAGAAGGGGGTAAAAGAGACAGTGCTATAGATCAAGTATGGTCTGCAGCAGAAGTGATTATAGTTAAAAATGGGAAGACTAGATGGGCCCAGCAGTCATTATCTGCTGTCAGTTTCTATGTCTCCTTGTATGACAGGTTATGTGATTCAAATGGATACAGTGTAAATTTATTAATATGCACAATGTTGATGCTGTAAACTGTGTGGCACACATAATTCATGTTGTACTATGATACACAGATACGATAATTAAATGGGAAATAATTTATGCATTGAGCAAGGTAAAAAAATATCAAGGAGAACAGGTATGAAGCAATATTCTACTTAAAGAGTGGTGACACCATGATAGGTACATATTGTATAAAGTTACTGTATTATGAGGGTACTCAGCTACTGTATATACAAATGTTGCATTAGCTACAGTATGGGATTATATTGTTTTTGTGTTTGTTTTTTTTTAATAATCCAGACATTGACTACACACTAATGACACATAGCCAAAGATGCTCCTTACAGTTCGCGACTTTTTTTTTAACCACTTAATTCATGTTCGGGAAATGTTGCAACATGGCAAATAATGAAGAAATGTATGGACAGCAGACTTGTGAGAATGATTTGACCTGTATTTTGATGACAAGAAGATTTTAGGCAAGGAGTAGATTCAGCCTTAATGTTAACATTATTTCTATAAATTACGGGGGGTGATGTGTCCCCTGAGGTAGAGGCCCTTCCCGAAATTGTTATCCATGAGTGTAGTCAGAGTACCTGAGATCATCATTCTGAGAACCAGAAAGCAGATTCCATTTTGTGTTCAAGGTCAATTTACAATATACTTTTTAAAATGTAAAGAAAGACTTTCACTTCATGTTGCAGGGTCTGGGTCGATACAAAATAAAATGCAGAGTCACCTTGAAAAAACATTGAAATTCTAGTTTTTTTATGTAAATTTACAAACAAACAAATATTTGTGCTCCCCTGCCTGAACAATTTTCATCTGATAGTTCCCTTCCTAGAGTCAATACATCTGCCTCCATGTTGACCCACTTAATGCTATGGGCAGAGGCATCGTTCTGGGGTAGCCAGGTGTTTGCAGTTGACACATGATTTCTTTGCAACCCCCTATGATGCCCCTTGCAATCCCAAGCAACCCCCAAAACATTGTTTACCTAGCATTTATTTATATAACATATGGTGGAGGAGCAGTGCAACCCCTATGATTCTGCAGAAATAATACTCTGCTGTTGGCAAGGTCTTACCTTCTTGTTGAGGACAGCTCAAATTTAAAACCATGAGAGCTCCACTTTATAAATATTTTCAATTTACCAACTGCTTTCCTAGACTATGGAATGCTGTTTACTGGATCAAACTGAAAGCCACACAGTAGAAAATATTAACATTCAAAATGGCTGGGAAATAATTAAAAAATTTTGGTTGACAAAAAAGTCATCAGAATTAATTAAAAGAAAATACATGACCAAGTGCCAACTATAATTTAAGATCAGATCCAGAAACAAATGATTTGATACCTTTAATTGGACTAACGGATGTTACAGAAAAGAACAAAGCGCTCTAGCTTTCGAACCAGCCAGGTCCTTCTTCAGAAGATTTGTGGCAGTTATTTCAAATATCCCATACTATTAACACTAGATTATATTGAAAAAAACAGAAATAATTCTCATTGGTTTAACATATACATTTAAAACATAACAGAAGAGTACATCAGAAAAGCTAATTAACACAAGTATGACTTTAACTGAGGAGCCTCAGAAGGGCAAAGGTTATCAAGAATTCTCTACAGCCAGAGAGTTCTTGTCACATACATTTTAAAATGTCTCAGTATGCCAAGAACACATTCCAGTGATAAAAAACCTTGGTGTGGCATTCTCTGTAATACAAGTAAGATGAGCTTACAACTTACATTCCAATTGTCCTGGTATATTAAAGAACAGATAAGGAGAGACAACATCCTGAAATTAGGTATAACTGCAAGTTGAAAACAAGCCTCAAATTAACATACACATATATACATGATGCATGATAGTATCACTTGTAAGTGTAAGTTCCAAATAAAAAAATACTTGTCAAAGACCCCCAAGAAAATGAGACCATGATCCTGATAAGTGTAGATTTCAACACAAAGTCCATGTATAACAAAAATGCACAGAATCAGTCTAAGGACTCTAAATGAAAACCCATAGGAATTACACCTTTTATGAACCCCCAAGTAAATGAGCTATACATCTTAATATGAGCAATTTAAAAATGTGACAGTGTGTAATCCAACCACTGACAACTAGTAGAAGTAAGTAAATGTACACTATATGTGAAAACTAAGTGTCCTAGCCACATAACAATTGCCCCATGCCACTCTCCCCAAACATATGTGTATACATACACCACACCACACCCCCCCACACACACACCCCTGCACACCCCTCACAACCACAACACACAACAAATATAATAAACACAATCCACATACATCACACCACACCGAGCACAACAAAAAACAAACAAAACACACACACACACCCCATACCCACAACACACAAAAACACAACAAATACCAAACACACACAAAACACACACATACATCAGTATATACACACACAAACACACTCAAATGCACCCACCACAGTGTTAAGGTGAGACTTCAACATGTAGATAACCATAAACTTACAAAATCAAAGGTCTGCTGAAGAACTAAAGTATTTATGTCCATCTTTTAAAGTAAAGGTCTGTGTAAGTTTAAGTGGTATAATGTGTCATATAACCAACATCAATGTTCAGTCCATCTGCCACCATATTGAGAAGTAAAATAAGTCTAATTTCAGAAGCCTGTCTCTGTTGTGTACTGTTGAAATATCCTTTTAAGACCATCACAGACATATCTGAGATTGAGTGGTCATCCTCGGAGAAGTGCTGGGCTACTGGTTTCTCAATCTTCTTGTGATTAATAGAATGTCTGTGTGAATTAATTCTAGTGCGGAGGTGTTGGCTTGTCTCCCCCACATAACCTGTGCGAGGACATTTCTTGCATTGGATAAAATAGAGCACATTACTTGATGTACATGTATAATTCCCCTATATCCTGAACAGTTTGTTTTGTGATGTAACCACACAGTCTGAAGTGGAAATGAGGTTACATGTCTTACATGTGCATTGATGACAGGGTTGTGTATCATATGATGCCATGGTATTATGTTCCAGTTCAAGTTGACTCCTAATAATCAGGTTGGCTAAATTAGGTGGTTGTTTAAAAGATAGTAGTGGTAGTTCTTGAAAAATACAGTTAAGGGTTTCATCCTCACTAATTATTGGATGGAGATCCTTAATAATCTTACGTAGGAGTTCAAGGTCAGGATGGTATGTGACTACTAAGGGTATTCTGTTGGTAGTCATCCGTTCCTTAAATTGCAGTAGCTGTTCTCCTGGGACCTATGTTGCACATTCCACTGCTCTGTCAACTTCTCTGGATGAGTGTCCCTGCTCAATAAAGGAGTTTTTCAACATTGCCAGATGTGTGTCTCTGTCTTCCTCATTTGAACAGGGTGATGATACCAAAGTGCTTGACTATATACGACAGATTTCTTTCTATGGCTCGGGTGATTACTTTTCTTGTGTAAGTATCTCTGTCTGTCTGTTGGTTTCCTGTAAAGACAGGTATGTAGGGTTCCATCCTTAATAGTGACAGTGGTATCCAGATAATGTACACTGGTGGCAGAATATTCTAGGGAAAGCTTTATAGTTGGATGGAGGTTGTTAAGTTCCTGATGAAAATATTTAAGTGTGTCAGTGTCCTCTGTCCAAGTTATAAGCAAATCATCAATGTAAAGGAAATAAGCAAGTGGTTTATGTGTACAGTGCCTTAGAAAATCCTCCTCCAAATTTGCCATAAAAAGATTAGCATACTGTGAAGCCATCCTGGTTCCCATTGCTCTTCCATTAGTTTGAACATAATGTTTACCATTGAAGCTGAAGTTGTTATGTGTCAGAATGAATTCAGTGAGTTTACCCACAACTCCAGGGTCAATATTGGGGTCCAATTCTTTGTCATGCAGGTATTTGAGGCAGGCTGAAATGCTATCTGTGTGTGGAATATTAGTGTAGAGGGAGGTTACATCCATCGTGGCTAAAAGGGTATCAGGTGGTAAGTCCTTAAAATCAGAAAGTTTATGGAGGAAGTGAGTAGTGTCCTTGATGTAACTATCCCTTTGTATAACCAGTGGTTTGAAAATAGCTTTTATAAACCCTGATATCCCCTCTGTCAGGGTGCCATTACCAGAGACTATAGGTCTACCAGGATTACCAGGCTTATGTATTTTAGGAAGCATGTAGAATGTCCTTGGCTTAGGTTCACTGGGGATGAGGGCCTTTAGCTTGTCTTGGACATGCTTTGGAAATGTTTCAATTAACTTCTGTAGCTCTCTTTTATATTCTGTAGTTGGTTCACTTCCCAGAACTTTGTAGTAAGTAAGGTCACTTAGCTGCCTGTTGGCTTCTGTAATGTAATCTTCCTGATTGAATATCACCACTGCCGAGCCTTTATCATCTTTTTTTATGACAATGTTATGGTTTGATTTTAGTGTTTGTATAGCCCTCTGTTCCAATGGAGAGAGGTTGTAATGGGCCTGTTTCTGCCTATTAAGAATCTCACCAGTAGTACTTACCAATTTCACACTATCTCAGCCATTTAAATTAGAGAGAGGCACACACCAAGGCTGCCCTCTATCACCATCCCTTTTTATCTTAGCTCTTGAAACTCTAGCTACCTTCCTTAGACAGAATAATGACCTAAAAGGTATATCCATTGGCCACAGACAATACACATCACTATCATATGCAGATGACATGCTTATACTGCTAGAAAACTTTAAACTATCCCGACAACCTCTTTATAATATACTCAACCGATTTTCCATACTTTCTGGACTTAGTGTTAACTATCAAAAGACTGAAATATTACCATTAAACGAACATTGCGATACCTTAATAAACGACTGTCCCAGATTCTGATGGGCCACACAAGGTATTATATACTTAGGTATAAAAATATCATCTAATTTAAATAAGACCTGGGATCTAAATATTCAGCCCTTATTAACAAATATTAAAACAAACTTGGACAGATGGAAAAGCCTCAACCTATCTTTTTCCGGTAAAATATCTGCAATTAAAATGAATATCACACCAAAAATACTTTACTTATTTGCTTGTATCCCACTTAGAATTCCCCCCCATTTCCTACGTAAAATCGACAAAATGATGGAAGATTTTTATGGGAAGGGCATATACCAAGGTTTAGTCAGTACTAAATTAAGATCTCATTGGTCTCTGTATGGTTTTGGTCTACCATGGTTTACTGCCTACTTCTGGCATTCAGAGCCTCACAAACGGTCAAATGGTTTCTTAAACCTAATTGCAATGTACCTTTGTGGTACGATATGGAAACCTCATTATCCCCAGTCAAACTCCTAACAGTTTTATTTATTTCACCTTAACGTCTAAATTTAAAAAGAACCCTGTCGTTAATTCATCCATATATTACTGGCTTAAAATGCACAATAATGGCTCAAAGTGATCCTTCACCTATGCAATATATGCCAATTTGGGAAATCCAAGTTCACATTGGAAAATAAACCAATATATTGCAAATCTTGGATACAAAAAATCCTCTTTTAAATGATATACTAATGGATAATAATAATACACTAGACACCTTCAGCAATCTACAAACTAAATGGAATATCTCCAAAACAGAATTCTGGAAATACTTACAGGTTAGATCTGCCATAAGTCCTTTTATCCAACAATCTAACAACTCACCGGTGACTCATCTATATATTAACAAATGGATTAATACTTCTCATGGCCTAACCAGTATTATTTATAAACTAATCAGGGATAGGCTCCCAAATCAGTCCCTTATGGCTAGAAACAAATGGAACCGGGTACTCAATGTAAACATATCTGATTTCCACTGGAAGAAATGCTGGAAACTTTGCCTACATGCTTTAAAGATATGCGTAGCTGATTAATACAATATAAAATACTACATCTATGGTACAAAACTCCAGCTCACCTGCATAACATAGGTTTACTACCTAATAATAACTGTTGGCATTGCAATGCCCCAAACGGGGATCTTTTACATACATTATGGTCATGTAAATCTATTTCCAACTTATGGCAATCTATTCATAAATTAGCAACTAAAATTATTGGCAGACATATCCCATTCGATCCTAAATTCTATATACTAGGTGTTATAGATAATAATATAAATTTAACAAAATACCAACATAAATGGCTTCAGATTTTGTTCATGCAAGCCAAAAGATCGATCTAATGCGTTGGAAATCTTATCTAACTCCTACTTTGACTGATATTCTAAACAATTTAACCCACACCTCTTCTCTTGAGCGAATCTCATACTTAACTACAGACCAACTTAATGAATACTACCTTTGTTGGCAGAACTATTTGAACTATCTTCAATCTTAAAAGAATATATACTGATAAACCTTTCTCGTTTTTTTTTTTTGTTTTTCTCTTTCTTTTTTCCTCCGGATATGGTTTCTGATATGGTTTCATATTACTATACATCTGCAACTCCTTCTGTTACTTATAAAGTTGTTAATGGTTACACCTCGAAAAAAATTTACTTAATCTCTTTTGTTTCGTGTAGTACGGACGATTAATAACATACCATATAAATATCATTGCAATATATAGCATAGATATATTATTGGTAATGTTCAATATCTTTAACATGTTATCTACACTATACACCATATTATAATATTTAAACCTGTGTAACATCCCTTGAGCTGTACTATGTTACATGGAAGCAGATTCAATAAAAAGATTAACTGTAAAAAAAAAAAGAATCTCACCAGTAGCTCTCTGCGAAAGCAATTAATGTATTTGTCCAGTTTCTTGTTACAGCCACTCGATGGGGTAAACTCATATGGTTTCTTTTTCTTATCCATAATATTTTTACTGTTTGTAATTTCTTCCCTGTCTGTGATTTCTTCTCTGCCATGAAAAAATTCCCAGAGCCTCAATCTGTGGAAGTATTCCTCCATTTCACCACAAAACTGTATTCTGTCCAGTGTTTAGTTGGGCAGAAATTGAGGCCCTTAGAAAGCACATTTAATTCCCCAGTAGTCAGTGTGTGGGTGGACAAATTAACAACTGAAAGGTGCCCATCTGTGTGGCTTAGTTGTTCAGTCACTCTGTTCTGTTCTTCATGGTTGTTAGGAAGTATGGTAAGTTGAAGGACATCTAACTTCCTGTTTTTAATGAGCAAGGCTTTTCTTAAGGTTCTTTGCTAGTTCATGTCTATCTTATACAAGATGTCTGAAATAGGCTCACCAGACATCCTCTCCAGTGTGGTAGCTATTTCATTAAATAGTTTTTTTAAAAATGCCTTTTTGGTATATGAGCTGTGGATTCTGTGATTTCTAAATGTCTCAGAGGTCCTACGACAAAGTTGTTCAGCATATGTAGAATTATCTGTGTTTCTCAGTGGATTCCAAATAGCTAGATCTTTAGGGATAACGTTATTCCTTTTGCACTGGGATAAAAAGTAGATATCACTGTCTAGCTGTGCTAGTTTCTTCTTAATGTTATGCAACTGCCATGTCCTGCAGCGAATTTCTATATCTTGCATGATGCAAAAAAATGTTGTAGGTGCCGTATTGGTCGTTTTAAGAACAGATCCAGAAACAAATAATTTGATACCTTTTATTGGACCAACATAGATGTTACAGAAAAGAACAAAGCGCTCTAGCTTTCGAACCAATCAGGTCCTCCTTCAGAAGCTTTGTGGCAGTTATTTCAAATATCCCATACTATTAACACCAGATTATATTGAAAAAACAGAAATAATTCTCACTGGTTTAACATATACATTTAAAACATAACAGAAGATTATGTCAGAGAAGCTAATTAACACTAGCATGCCTTTAACTGAGGAGCCTCAGAAGGGCAAAGGTTATCAAGAATTCTCTACAGCCAGAGAGTTCTTGTCACATAAATTTTAAAATGTCTCAGTATGCCCAGAATGCATTCTAGTGACAAAAAAAAACCTTGGGATGGCATTCTGTCTAATACATGTAAGATGAGCTTACAACTCACATTCCAATTGTCCTGGTATATTAAATAACATATACTGAGAGACAACAACCTGAAATTAAGTATAACTGCAAGTTGAAAACAAGCCTCAAATTAACATACACATATATACATGATGCATGACAGTATCAATTGTAAGTGTAAGTGCCAAATAAAAAAATACTTGTCAAGGACCCCCAAGAAAATGAGACCATGAGCCTGACAAGTGCAGATTTCAACACAGAGTCCGTGTATAACAAAAATGCACAGAATCAGTCTAAGGAATCTAAATGAAAACCCAAAGGAATTATACCTTTTATGAACCCCCAAGTAAATGAGATATGCATCTTAATATGAGCAGATTTAAAAATGTGACAGTGTGTAATCCAACCACTGACAACTAGTAGAAGGAAATACATGTACACTATGGCCCAGATATTCAAACTGCGACCAAAAAGTGCGCAATAGCAGAAGCAAGCACAAGTCTATTGCGCCCATGCACAAGAGACGCGATGTTCAAAAAAGGAGCAGGCCAAACTGCGCCTACAGCCAACGACTGAATATCACACCACCTGCACCATAGCGCAACTAGGGAGGGGAAGCTGAGCAGATCTGATATGCCATAGTGCAACAAGGGATGTTCAGCTGAGCAGTCCAGAGGCACCATAGCGCAACCAGGAGCCCCCAGCTGCAGAGCAATGTAACTGCACAATCAGGGAGGTAGGGGTCACCACCCACTCCGCCAGATGGCACAGGAACACACAGCAAAACAGACATTGTTCCCCCACACCCCAAGCATTAGCACAACCAGGGGAGGGCTGGAATAACCACTGGTCCATGGAGACAAGTAACCAATCCACAGCCTGGCCATGGTGCCCCACCACACCTACCGGCAAGCTGTGACTGGCACACAAGGAGGGCAGACCACCCTTTGCTACATCATCCCCCCCAGTGCACAGCACATTCTGAACCATGACCCCCAGACACCCCCCCATGAGCAGTGACCACCACAGCAGGAAACTCCATGCATGCCACCACCCCCACAGTGTCAATGCAACCCTGTGCACCACAGAAGCATGCAAGCCAGCCCCACCATGAGCACCCATCAGCAGCTTACAGCACACAGCAATGCAACAATGGCAGACACAGTGCCACCATGCACAGTCCCCCGAGGTACTGCTGAAAGACCGACCATGCATTGGCACAAGAGTAACCCCATATGGGACGGTCGTGTCCTTGACACCACCACCAGTGGTACAGTGCTCTGCACACCCCGGCCCACCACTGGCCACAACAGCCAGCACAGACACCCACAGTGGTGTGTGGAAGCATGCACCACACCAGATGCCACACAGGGTCTGGACAGACACCCAACCATACCCAAGGGCACAACAAAACAGGGATGCAGTGGTGGGGCAACCAAGCCCCCATTGTGGGCCCATGTAAGCCATGTGCACACAACCCGCAGTCCACCATGGCACTGGAGTGCCAACCACCCTGCGCAGGCACCATGGACCCATACACCACCAGTAGTCACCCAGAGCACAAGCCACAGGCAGTGGGGTACATCCCCTGCAACACACACAAGCCACAGCATGGAGGTAGGACAATGACCTTGTCACCCACAGTGCCACCTAAGCAAGGCATGCACCACACCAGTGACATGGGCAACCAAGCAAAGTGATGGGTACGGTGTCCGCCCTGCAGATAATGCCACCACTGACATGCCAGTGGACCATGCAGGTCACAGACAGGCATGTGTGTCAGCTGCACAGGCCATGGACGGGCTGGTGGGTGCGCCATGGACACAGAGCACGCGCCATGGACCACTGCACACAGTAATCCAGTGCACAGGGAATAACACACACAACACAGACACTGACTGATATCTACCCCCTCACCATAGTCACCTCCACACGGACACACATACATAACCATGACTGCATCACCCCGATGCCATGCATGCCACTGCAGCTGAGCACCTATAGCCCGCTGCAAATCAGAGACCACCACGGTATTCATATAAAAGTCAAATGTATTGTAAAAATAGACAACTCAACTACATACAAGAATAAAAACTATTTACAGGTTTGTGGTGGGGAACACAAAAAAGGTGGTGGTGGTGGGCAGGGGGAAGGGGTGGACAAATGGGATGGGATAGGAAGGGTGTGAGGGTGGGTTCATGGGGGTAGGAAAGTCAGGGACCAAGAGAGTGTTAATGGTCAGCTGTTCCTGGGTCTGGCTCCCTCTGGCTCTGTCACCACAGAACCCCGGACTCGTCCAGCCCCCTCAGTATTTCCACTGTCTCACGGGCCACATTGAGGAGCTCCCGCATGGTGTCCCAGATTTCCCTCAGATGTCTCGCATCTAGGAAAAGGGAGCACAGTCAACAGGTGTGAATGCACAACCCCATACAGCCTGCCCACTGTGCATGGCATACCGCCATGGGACATACCACTGTGATGGTGTGTGACCACCCGCAGTGATCATGTCTACAGGACCTGCCTACCCAAGTGCATACATCCATGCGGAATGCTGCACACACCCACTGGCCAAGTCACACACAGCAGCACCATGGCCATTTAGTGACATGGCTATGTGGTGCAAAGGCAGTGGCACAGCCATGCACCTGGTTCTCGCATGGACCACCAGTGACGCACACCCAGACATGCATTTGCCATTGGACAGTGTTGATTATAACAAGTGGCGTGCATGGCAGTGATGTCAATGAATGGTGGCCATGCCCCGCTGCCCACCTTGTCACACAGCATGCAGTGCTAATCATGGAGGTCTGGCACTCACCCTCATCGGGCCGATCAGGTGGCTGTTGCTGTCCTCGGCCAGTCTGGCTGCAGTTGCAACACCCCTCCACTGATCTTCCCACACCCTGCACAATACTTCCAGGCCTGTGGGGAAAAAAGGGAGAGAAGAACATCAGTACATTCCAGAAGCAAAGTCCCCCAGCCCCAAGGTGTGTGCCCTCCCACCCAGCCAGACCCACCCACCCCACACCCTATGAACACTGCCACGGACAACCCCATACAGTCCCTCCCCTATGTGCTGGACACATACAACACTGTGACTGATATGGATGATAAATGTGTGTAGACGGAACCCCTACCTGGATGTGGCACCATGTCCCTCCTGGCATGTGACCGCAGTCAGTTCAGTAGCTCCGGCTCCCTCCTGTGCAGGTCACCATAGCGGTGCCTGCAGTGCTCGGCCGAACGACCCCAGCCTGTTGCCTCATCCAGGGCAGTGGCCACCTCCTGCCACACCTGGGTCCTTGCCCTGTCCAGGGTGGCCTCCCCAAAGAGAGGCCCATGGTGTGGCTCAACTATGGCAACCAGATTGGTCAGCTCAATGGCTGTCCATGGAGAAGCCCATCTATGTGCCATTGCAATAGCTATAGTAGGCAATATGGTGCTCTGCAGTGTGGTTCCCCACATGCAGATGTTGCGCGGCACAGCGCTGCCATTCCCTATTGCGCTGTTACCGAACAGCGCAATAGAGGTGCAACTATGCCAGATGCATGGAGTCAAGGGGGCAACGGTCAGGCACAGGGTCAAAGGTCTCTGGCACAAGGCCATGCACAGTGCCATCAGATGACAATGGCTGTAGCGGATTGGCTGCCTGTGTGCCAGAGCCACAGTGGACTATTGGACAGTTGGGCCATTGCACCTATGAAGGCTCAGTGCCACAGCACCATGTAGTAACCATTGCTATAGCACCACTGGTACAATGGTGGCCATGCCATGCATTGCCTACCGTGCACAGCATGTCATCAGTGTGGCAGATGCCTGCATCAGCAAGTCGGGCATGCGCAGTAAGGTGTACTGTGCATGACACAGAACTGTGCCATTGGCTCAGCATGTTTAACACAATTGTGCAAAGTGCAACAGCGTGATATTAAGCAAATCATCCAATCAGCCATTCAATGGCGCAGCAATACAATTTGCATCTAATTAAAGTTGCTCCTCGCCTCATTTGCATGAGTTGCGCTATAAAGGTGCGACAATGTGCTGCAGTGGCCATAGTCAGGTACTGCAGTTTATTGGTGAGTTGCATGCTGTTTGGGAGTGTGGACTGTGGATTTTGGGACATGCATGGGACTGCACAGTCACAAGTAAGAAGTGCCATTCTTATAGGCTACATAATGACCGAGCAAGTTGTTGGAGAGGAGGACAACAGTGGTGGGAGGAGGAGGAGGAGGCTGAATTTTACCAAGACTGAAACTGAGGCCCTTTTCAAGGCCTACCTGGATCAGGAGCCACTGCTCAGTGGACAGTGGGGAACCCCTCAGGCCCATGCTGCTGCATGGGAGGAGGTGGCACATGCCGTGAACCTGCATGGCAGCCACCAGCACTCTGTGCAGGAGTGTAAGAAGAAGATGGGCACAGACAGGAGGAGGGTGAAGGAGAAGGTGGCTGCCATCAGGGCAGCATGTGCCGCAACAGGTGGGGGACAGCCGGAGGTGGTACTGCTCACCCCAGTGGAGGACAGGCTTGCTGCAAGCATGCACCAAAGTTCTATTGAGGGTGTTCTGGGTGGTTGCTTCCAGATGGGTGGTGGCCCATCACTGCATGGTAAGTCATGGTCTGTCTGGGGGGGCAGGGTAGGTCACACGTGGTAACACAACTTTGCTTTCCCTTTCAGATCCTGAGCATCTGCATGGGCCAGCAGTGGTAGGCCTGTCCACTGAGGACAGTTGGATGGAGTCAGAGGTGGGACGATCCATCCCCACAGGTATTTGTGGATCAGTATGACAGTGGGGCAGCCTGGCTGTCCACACTAATGTCATTGAGACAGGTGTGAAGGAAGTGCTGCCTGTGTCCCAGCATGCTGGCAACCACATATGACAGCACACTGTGGCTGTGGCCAGGGCAGAGTCCGGCACTAGTGATGATGACACGACCGTCTTGGGCAGTGACACATGTGTGCCACAGGATGGACAGACAGCAGGGAAATTCGCACCCATGGCTGTGGGTGGTGGCGCCGTGGATGCCTGCATGTCAGCACAGTCCCAGGCTGTGCCTGTCAGTACCAGTGGGGCAGCACTGGTGTCTGTTCAGGGCAGTGGGACTGTTGCAGCCACTGCCGCAGCACTACTAAGCCCTGGGGTGTGGCAGCTGGAGGGGCAGCATCAGCAGTCAAACAATGGGCTTGGGGGTAAAGGGTTCAGCGGTGGCAGCTGTGCACCGCTTGTGGACATGTCCAGACCTGGTCCTGGTGCACAGCACCCACCCTCAAGGGTTGCTGAACATCAAGCCCTTGCACACCCTGAGGGACAGGATGCCGAGGTGGCTGATGACCTCTTGGATGAGCACACCTGTCTACTGTGAGCATTGGTCCAGCAGCAGATGTGGCTTGCGATGTCCGTGGATGCACTGCATGTGTCTCTGGAGCGTGTAGAGGAGCGTCGCAGCAGGGACGCCAAAATGATCATGTCACGGATGGACCGTTTGTGGGAAGATGTGACCACTGCTATTGACAGGCATTCATTGCTGTCATGGCCACAATGGGCACACAGTCAGGTGCCCATGCATCATGGACACCACGCAGTGCACTATCCACCCCCCATTCCCGGTGTCATGTGACTCCCACCCTGTCAATGCTGGGTTCAGCTGTGGGCATCCCGAGCACTCCTGTGCAGGCATGTTTGGTGTGCTGCAGACCACTGCACGGACACGGTCATGTTCATGCAGTGGAACCCCTAGGGAACCATCGGTGACACCCCATGAGGTCAGTGGTCAGCCTGCCAGTGCTGGCGGGTCTTGGCGGGGCTGCCCATACAACCGTGGTTGCCATGGCACTGTGTCATGAGACTGACCTGTCTCCCAGAGCGGCTACTGTCTGGTGCTGCCCTGTGTGCATTGTGTGTTTCAGTGGGTAGTGCATGGGTGGGTACCCCGTCCTGCATGTGGACACACAGTCCACCTGCACACCCTCCCGGCTGCTGTCCACAGTTACGTGTGCATGATGATGCCTGCATTGCACTGTACGCCAATGTGCAATGGTGCTCAGCATCTGACACACGCACATGGACAGGCAGTGGGCATGGTGGCCTGTGGACATGTGTGTTGCTAGGGTGTGCATTCTGGGTTGGTGTGCCTTCTGCTCTCTGTGCATGTTTGTTGCATTGTGTGTGTGCTTGTGTGTGTGTGTCCTTCGGTGTGGCATGTTAATCCTCACCCATCCCTGGCTGTGTGTGTGCCTCTGTGCCTTGCCACTTCCCTTGATGGCATGCACCCCCAGTGTGATTCCTGCATGTTTATGGGTTGTGCCTTGGCCACTGGTGGTTGCGCATGGCCCCATGACTTACCTGGGTTGGCTGAAGTGCTCCTCCATGATGGTGTCCCAGTGCAGCTGTGCCAGCTGGATCAGTCGGGGGTCCCGTCAGCCAAGGAGTTCTGCACATCACCATCATCACCGGCATCCCCATTGTCCCCATCACTGTCCCCTTCTTCGACCTGTACAGCTATCCCACATTCGTTGGCCATGTTGTGCAGAATGCAACAGGCCAGGAATATCCCACAGGCCTTTGAGGGGCTGTACTGTAGGGCACCACCAGAGGTGTCCTGGCAATGGAAATGTGCCTTCAGCATCCCGAACACCCGCTCAATGACATTCCATGTGGTGGCGTGTGCCTCATTGTAGCATTGCTGCAATGGGGTCATGGGCCACCGGTAGGGTGTGAGTAGCCAGGGACAGAGTGGGTATCCACTGTCACCTGTGTGTAGAGGGTGGAAGTTAGTTTGGTGATCAGCATCGCCCTGCCCCAGGCCATGTAAACCACTACCCATGGCACCTCTGGCCATGCCGACCCAGGCCCTATACTTGTCCATGTGGTTTGCATACTCACCCAATAGGTGGCCAGTGGAGATGTCCCCACTGTTGAATCTGTGGCACAGTGCCGACTTGTGCCAGATGTAAGAATCATGTGCTCCCCCAGGGTGCTTGGCACAGACATTGATGATGCACCCCCAGGTATCACACACCACCTGGCAGTTGATGCTGGCATAGCCCTTTTGATTTATGTATGCGGCCCCCTCAGGGCCAGGTGGTGTATGTATAGCCACATGGGTGCAGTCTATTGCCCCTAGCACGCCAGGTATACTTGCTACCCTGTGGAACTCCTGTATGTTTGCTGTGTGCTCTGCCGCTGTGCTGAGGAAATGGATGTACTCCTCAGCATGTGGCAGCAGTGGGTGAGGAATTGGGTGAGGTGGTGTGATGTGGCCGACTGGGTTATGCCTGTGGTGTCACCAGTTGGTCTCTGGAAGGTACTCGTGGTGAGCAAGCACATGCAGGCTGTTACCTTGGTCTCCACTGACAGAGCATGGCTCGGTCGTGTAGATGCCTGCATCACATCACTGCACAGCTCACAGAGCCACCTCAGAATTGCCCTGTTCAGGTGGTACCAGCCCACAATCTTAGTATCTGTGTACAGCTCAAAGCTGGTGCAGGCTCGGTACTGACTGCTGGGGGCATAGTGCCGATGGGCCCTTCCACGGCCATGCCCCCCTGCCGCCCACCTTCTCACCCCCCTCATTATGGCCTTCATGTGGAAGGTGGCACTGGCCATGTCCCTGGCTTGCATTCACCCCCCCGGCAGCTGTTACTTTATTCCCCCCGCTGTCCTGGCTGCTACCTCCCATGCACCGGGTACACCTGCCTGTGCTGGCCTCTGTGCTGTGTGGCTTCTCACACCTTCTCTGTGCCTGGCTGTTAACTGTGGCCTTTCCCCTGCCTGCCCTGTTCCTGCCACTTGCCCTGTCTGTGTGCCTCTGCATCTGCCTCATGTGGCTTCCCTATAGCGTTCTTGCATCTCTTCCTTGCTCCTTTTTATTTTGGCTCATTTCCGCTATGGTGCAACTTCCATTTTCTCCACTATTGCACATTGCACAAGTCTTTGAATATCACGTTGCACCATTTATGCATGGTTCCTCCCCCTTCAGTTACGCATGCCTTCATTATCATTGCGCTGTTGCTCAGCATGATTTCGGGGGCGTAACTGCCTCCTGCTGAATATCGCAGAATGGTGCAATTTCAGAATTGCACAGGTGCAACCCTATTGCGTATGATTCAGCTCTTTTGAAAATCTGGGCCTATATGTGAAAACTAAGTGTCCTAGCCAGATAACAATTGCCCCATGCCACCCTCCCCCACACATATATGCATACATACACCACACCACACACACCCTACACAACCACAACACACAACAAATATAACAAACGCAATCTACACACACCACACCACACCGTGCACAACAAACAAAACACGCGCACACTCACCATACCCACAGCATACAAAAACACAACACATACCAAACACACACAAAACACACACATACATACATGCATCAGTATACACACACACACACTCAAATGCACTCACCACAGTGTTAGGGTGAGAAGTCAACATGTAGATAACCATAAATTTACAAAATCAAAGGCCCGCTGAAGAACTAAAGTATTTATGTCCATCTTTTAAAGTAAAGGTCTGTGTAAGTTTAAGTGGAATAATGTGTCATTTAACCAACATCAATGTTCAGTCCATCTGCCACCATATTGAGAAGTAAAATAAGTCTAATTTCAGAAGCCCATCTCTGTTGTGTACTGTTGAAATGTCCTTTTAAGACCATCACAGACATATCTGAGATTGAGTGGTCATCCTGGGAGAAGTGCTGGGCTACTGGTTTCTCAATCTTCTTGTGATTAATAAAATATCTGTGTGAATTTATTCTAGTGCGGAGTTGTTGGCTTGTCTCCCCCACATAACCTGTGTGAGGACATTTCTTGCATTGGATAAAATAGACCACATTACTTGATGTACATGTATAATTCCCCTGTATCCTGAATAGTTTGTTTCATGATGTAACCACACAGTCTGAAGTGGAAATGAGGTTACATGTCTTACGTGTCCAGGGAAATTGACAGAACAGTGGAACGTGCAACACCGGTCCCAAGAGAACAGCTACTGCAATATAAGGAATGGATGACTACCAACAAAATACCCTTAGTAGTCACATAGCATCCTGAACTTGAACTCCTACGTAAGATTATTAAGGATCTCCATCCAATAATTAATGAGGATGAAACCCATAACTGTATTTTTCAAAAACTACCACTACTATCTTTTAAACAACCACCTAATTTAGCCAACCTGATTATTAGGAGTCAACTTGAACCGGAACAGAATACCATGACATCATATGGTACATGACTCTGTCATCAATGCACATGTAGACTTGTAACCTCATTTCCACTTCAGACTGTGTGGTTTACATCACAAAACAAACTATTCGGGATACAGGGGAATTATATACATGTATATCAAGTAATGTGCTCTATTTTATCCAATGCAAGAAACGTCCTCGCACAGGTTATGTGGGGGAGACAAGCCAGCACCTCCACTCTAGAATGAATTCACACAGACATTCTATTAATCACAAGAAGATTGAGGAATCAGTAGCCCAGCACTTCTCCCAGGATGACCATTCAATCTCAGATATGTCTCTGATAGTCTTAAAAGGACATTCAACAGTATTCAACAGAGGCAGGCTTCTGAAATTAGACTTATTTTACTTCTCAAATGTGGTGGCGGATGGACTGAACATTGATGTTGTTATATGACACATTATTCCACTTAAACTTACACAGACCTTTACTTTAAAAGATGGACATAATACTTTTTAGTTCTTCAGCAGGCTTTTGATTTTGTAAGTTTATGGTTATTTTCCATGTTGGATTTCTCTCACCTTAATACTGTGGTGAGTGTGTTTGAGTGTGTGTATGTATACTGATGTATGTATGTATGTGTGTGTTTTGTGTGTGTTTGGTATGTGTTGTGTTTTAGTGTGTTGTGGGTATGGTGTGTGTGTGTGTGTGTGTTTTGTTTGTTGTGCGCAGTGTGGTGTGAGGATTGTGTTTGTTATATTTGTTGTGTGTTGTGGTTGTGTGGGGTGTGCAGGGGTGTGTGTGTGTGTGTGTGTGGAGTGTGGTGTGGTGTATGAACACACATATGAGTGGGGGAGCATGGCATGGGGCAATTGTTATGTGGCTAGGACACTTAGTTTTCACATATAGTGTACATTTACTTCCTTCTACTAGTTGTCAGTGGTTGGATTACACACTGTCAAATTTTGAATTCTGCTCATATTAAGATACATAGCTCATTTACTTGGGGGTTCATAAAAGGTGTAATTCCTTTGAGTTTTCATTTACATTCCTTAGACTGATTCTGTGCATTTTTGTTACACACGGACTCTGTGTTGAAATCTGCACTTATCAGGCTCATGGTCTCATTTTCTTGGGGGTCCTTGACAAGTATTTTTTTATTTGGCACTTACACTTACAAGTGATGCTATCATGCATCATGTATATATGTGTACTTGTTTTCAACTTGTAGTTATACCTAATTTCAGGATGCTGTCTCTCATTATCTGTTCTTTAATATACCAGGACAATTGGAATGTAAGTTGTAAGCTCATCTTACATGTATTAGAGAGAATGCCACCCCAAGGTTTTTTTATCACTAGAATGCTTTCTTGGCATACTGAGACATTTTAAAATTTATGTGACAAGAACTCTCCGGCTGTAGAGAATTCTTGATTACCTTTGCCCTTCTGAGCCTCCTCAGTTAAAGGCATGCTGGTATTAATTAGCTTCTCTGATGTAATCTTCTGTTATGTTTTAAATGTATGTGTTAAACCAATGAGAATTATTTCTGTTTTTTCAATGTAATCTGGTGTTAATAGTATGGGGTATTTAAAATAACTTCCACAAAGTTTCTGAAGAAAGAACCTGGTTGGTTCAAAAGCTAGAGCACTTTGTTCTTTTCTGTAACATCCGTGTTGGTCCAATAAAAGGTATCAAATCATTTGTTTCTGGATATGTTCTTAAAAGGACCAATACGGCACCCACAACATTTCTTTGGACTATAATTTAAGGCATTGGTCTCCTGCTGTGACACTGTAGCAGCAGCTGTTAAGGATGATATTGTTTTGTTTTGTTACCTCTGAAACCTCTGAATCCATAACTTTTTTGGCAAAATTGTATTACTAATATAAAACTAACATTTTATATTAGTATCAACAGCACTAGTAGCTGGGAAGTGGCATGCCATTATTCCTGTTTCATGAGGCTAACTAGCATCTGTATACAGCCCTCTCTATGAAATCCTAAACTCACTCTATGCAATACACTGCTTGCTGTTACCACACCCCCAAGAATTCTACTTCCTTCACTGCATGATGGTAACTTTACCAAAACAAAAAAAAAGGTTGCACAACAATTCAAGTAGCTGGTGTGTGCAGTGCACCTCAGAAACATCTTAGCAGCTATCTTTGCATAGCCCTGATATAACAAATTAGCTCTATATCCTTATTTATCATGTTTGTTCATCTTCAGTTTTCAGCATTTCCTTGTATAATGCAATCTGGTTCATAATCCCCTCACTTTCCCCTAGAAAGACAGTTGTGAATAGTTATGAGATTAATTCAAGTCTGAAACAAACTGAATAGAATGCCACTAAGAATTAGATCAGTCTTGAAAGGGTTAACATAAACAAACCCTCCAGACAGGACTAAATCATTGCAGACTCTCTCACACACACACACACACACACACACACACACACACACACACACACACACACACGTGTGTGTCTGTGTGAGAGAGAGAGAGAGAGAGCCTCTGCTGTTGTGGTGTGGAGCTGTGTTTCAGTACACACACACATACACATACACACGCGCGCACACACACACATTGGGATGGGATATATATAGAGAGAGAAATGTAATTTGTACTTCCACTGGAGGAATGCAGTCAGATAGACATGGTGTGGTATGGAGCTGTGTTTATCATTAAGTCCACTAAGAATTAGATTGGTCCTGAAAGGGTTAACATAAACAAAACCTCCAGACAAGACTAAATCATTGCAGACTGATACACACATACACACACACACATATGCACACGCATGTGAGTGAGAGAAAAAAAATGTAATCTGAACCTCTGCTGGAGGAATACAGTCAGATAGGCATGGTGTGGTATGAAGCTATGTTTCAGTCCACACAGTCTTCCTTGAATCTGACCACAACCTCAAGAGATGGCAAAAGTAGTAAAGATAAAGGAACAAGAAGAATCCCCAACAAATCTACAGGAAATGATGAGGGCCAGTCTTACCAGCAGCCACTACAAGAAAATAGTGCCAGGTGAAGGGGTGGGACAGAGACATGATGGAATAGTACTGCGATGAATGGTGAGAACTGCATGTACTTTAATTCCACTGTGAAAGGACAGTCTAGGTATCTGGTCATAGGCATCCAGAGCTCCTTCTTCTGTTATGTAATAGCAATCCAGTTGCAACCACAGACATGGTCAGATATTTCCTGAAACTTCTGTGATATTTCTGGAGAGATTCCCTGCCTGCCTACAGTACCATTATGGGCCACCAGAGAGAATCTCTTTAGATATATTGCAAAAAATCTGGAAATATCTGACCATATATATGGCTACTTATGTATGTCAGCATGCTATCACCATGCAGCCATAAAAATAACATCAAGTGATAGCATATATTACATCTAGTTGTGACTGTGGCCATTGTGACAGAAGTATAAAAACATCTTTAGTTGTGATGGAATGTATTGCTGGGAACCACTGTAGCAGAAATGTTGAAGGGTTGTTCCAGTATCATTATACTATGGCAGGTAAGACAACTGGGCTGCTTTTAAGTAGAAATCAAATGAACATCAATAGCCAAGCAAAACTGGACTGCAGTTTTGCAAAGAGGGAGGGGGTGTAATTATGTCCATGGAACAAACAGTCACCGGGATTAAAACTAAAGGACAGAGGACTCAGCTAGTACAGGGGTCCAGTGGCAGGTGTTATATGCATTGGTAAGTCAAGGGAAAGGCACCATAGCTGGATCACCCATGACTAGTAGTTAGAGCATGGATGTGCAGAGGGACAATTCTCACTTGAAGCATGTCATAGGAGAATCATCCCAGCAAAAGTGATTGGTTTGAGAGATAAGTTCATGTGGCAGTTCAGAACTTAAGAACATTCTCAGAGACCTGGTGGGGAAAGAAAATAACTAGAGCACCAAGAAGGAGAAAGTCTGGCTATTCCAAAGGGATAAGTCTGACATGAAAAGTAATACAGTAGGTGACACTCCTTTAAAGGGAAGGTGTTTCTGACAAAAAAGGAGGAAATCAGTGTAACAAGCAGTTCAACAGACTTCATCGGGTCAAGCCCAAAGGGGAAAAAACATTGTAGGGAACAAAACCTAGAAAGGGACTACAGGACTGCAAATAGATTGGAACAGCTAAGTTGATTCAGTGGTGATAAGTGATTTTCAAAAGTTAAATTTGGGGGGGAGGTCCATTGAAACCAATGACTTCACGTTATTGCACCTTCCCCAAACCACTTCTCCACCAATTTTAAGGTGAAGTACATTGAAATCAATGTACTTTGCATCACTTCGACTTATTATTGAGCTCCAAGGTGAATCTGCAGTGCTTCATGGGATTGCAGGTCACATGGGCTCTAGATTGTTCTGCACAGCCTCAGTTCTGTGTAGTGTGTGTAGAGGAAGATGGAGACGGTTTCCTCTCAGAGCTCTGTGATTCAAATCCTCTAAAAGCTGTTAAAAAAGCCTTTTTAAGCCATTTTTTTTGCTCACAATTTAGTGCATCAATTGTAGGAAACCCTCCTGTGCTCTTATTATCGAGTGTTTATTGTTTGTGTGAGGATTTTGAATGTTAATTTAGAACAGTCAGTCTGTGTACTGTGAAGTGTGCTTTGGGGGAAGGGCGTATCTGTAGTGTAGGTAGATTAACTGGGAGAAAAAGGCAGTCTTTCTGTTTTGGTTATCTTTTTCTTGTATAACTGTGTTAATGTACACATAGTAATATTTTCAATAATTCTTGACTTTTTTTGCTGATTGTAGTGGTGCAGCAGTGTATTATTTCAGTTTGTTTAAAACATTTGGCTACATTGCTAAAGGTTTTCAATTTGCTACACAGTACTTGCATTGTGTGTGTGAGTGTCTGTATGCGATGTGTACCATTAAATCAGACTTTTACTGTGCCAGAGTAATTGCAGCAGTGTGAACCTGCTATCTACCACACCTGCATGAATATTTTATACACTGCTTTGTGGTATCTTTACTGGTAGTGGACTGCTACTGCCATGCACTACTGTCCCAACCAGCAAAAGATATTCTTTTCCAGATTTGGATTTGTGTCTTGTGAGCACTGGTTAGGTGTTGCTGTGCCTTTGTGTCTGTTTCTGCATCTCTTGAGTGTGCAGTGCAATCTTAATCTGTCTGTGCATTTGTAGTGCACCATTAATTCTGGGAGACTTTGCATTTCTTGTTACACTCTCATTTAATTTCGTCAGTACTGGGGAATTTTCAGGACTTAAGACAGTAGCATTTTGGGGATGCAAATTAATTATGGTGACTGTGTGTGGCCACTGCTCACATGATGGAGTGCACCATTAATTCTGGGAGACTTTGCATTTTTTGATACCTTCTCATTTCACTTTACCAGCATTAGGGAATTTTCTGGACACAAGACAGTAGCATTTTGGGTATGCACATTAATTTTGGTGTCTCTTTGTGATATGACCATGTCCACTGCACACATGATTGAATGTGCCATTAATTATGGGAGACTTTGTATTTCTTGTTGTGCTCTCATTTCACTTTGTCAGCATTGGGGAATTTTCTGGACACAAGACAGTAGCATTTTGGGGATGCACATTAATTCTGGTGACTGTGCGTGACCACTGCACACATGACTGAGTGTGCCATTAATTCTGGGAGACTTTGCATTTCTTGTTACACTCTCATTTCACTTTGTCAGCACTTGGGAATTTTCTGGATACAAGAAAGTATCATTTTGGGGATGCAAATTCATGCTGGTGACTGTGTGCGGTCACTGCTCGCATGACAGAGTGCACCATTAATTCTGGGAGACTTTGCATTTTTGTTACCCTCTCATTTCACTTCACCAGCACTGGGGAATTTTCTGGACACAAGCCAGTAGCATTTTGGGGATGCAACTTAATTCTGATGACTGTGTGTGACTACTGTGTGCATGGCTGAGTGTGTCATTAATTCTGGGAGACTTCACATTTCTTGTTATGCTCTCATTTCACTTCATCAGCACTGGGGAATTTTCTGGAGACAAGACAGTAGCATTTTGGGTATGCACATTAATTTTGGTGTCTCTTTGTGATATGACCATGTCCACTGCACACATGACTGAATGTGCCATTAATTATGGGAGACTTTGTATTTCTTGTTGTGCTCTCATTTCACTTTGTCAGCACTGGGGAATTTTCTGGACACAAGACAGGAGCATTTTGGGGATGCACATTAATTCTGGTGACTGTGTGTGTGGGTGCACTGGGGGGCTGCCAATATTGTTGCCACTTCACCTTACTTCACATTAAGATGGAATGACAAATGCAAAGTAGTAATTACAAGGTGAAGTGAGCCTTTCCTATTGGTCACTCTGTGTAGTGGAGTGACAACGCAAAGTGGCCACTTCATGTTCACTTCGCAAGTGGAATTTAATTTCGCTGCATCCCTAGTGTGGGGTGGGAGACTGACTAAAGAAAGCTTGGTACTTCCTTTTGATTGAGAACTCACTTCTTAGACTTTAGCAGAGCTGACTCTCGCATGCTAAATATATAACAATAATCTTTAAACTCTGCACAAAAGAATATACCTGACATGAGAAAATGCAAGCATAGATTGTCACCTAAAACCTTAACAAAAGGCAGATACATTCCAGTTTGTGTGGTTTCTACAAACACACATATAATTAAAAGCATCATGGAGTATGCATACAGTATATATGCATGTGTCTTTGTGGGGGCCTAGGGTTACTATCAAAATGCCTAGATTTTGTTTCCTACTAAAATTCACAAGCTACAGCTGCAGAGTGTCTGAGTGAAGAAAATAAACTGCAGTATTCTACATTACCTGTAGATGTCTGAGCTTATCCCAAACCATTGCAATATGTGTGATAGCATAGAGCTACCACATTTGTTTTCACATCATTAACTTAAAAAAAGGGGTGAAATCTAGTAATAGAAGAAAAAAAAAACTAACTACAATCAACATATAAAATTCCAGAGTCAGCTTAACCTAAATCCCATAAAAATGGGAAGCTACAGTTGCTTTTGTGTTATTAAAGTTTTTTTTTTGTTTGTTAGTGTTGCAGTGAGTGTTGCAGTCAGTTATAAAATAATTCAAATCCTGATCAGAAAGAGGAGGGGAAATATGAATGATGCATAAATGATACAAGAAAGCAGATACATTCAAATTTGTGTGGTTTCTGTAAACACCCATAAAACCAAAAGCCTCAAACTCAATACAAAGCATCATTGGTATGCAAATACAAGTGTGTGCATTGTGTGTATGTTGGGGAAGGGCGGTAAACTGAATTAAGAAAGCTTGGCACTACATTCTGATTGCCATCATATCATTCTAACCTTAGCACAGCCAACTCACACACACTGAATGTTACAATTATCTTTAAAATCTGTATAAAAGACTACACATGTAAACAATAAGCAGAAACTATCACTTGCTGCCTAAAAACAGTTATAGTGAGAACTCTAGATCTGCACTTTGGGGCAGAGTCCCCACCAATACAGAAGCTAATATTGAAAAAAGGACACCAGCTGTTATTGTGTGCAGACATGCTTTGTGCACAATAACAGTAACAAACATTGTCAAATACATATATGTGCAAAGCGTAGTGCCATGCGGTTTGGTATGCTGAACACAAACAGTCCTGTGCCCCCCCCCAACCAAAACCTGTAGACCACTTCTGTCCATGAGTCAGACTTATGTCATGTGTCACATGACAACATTCCCATTAATTCACTGGGCCCCCAACCCAAGCCCAAGTTTCAAAATATCGCTGGTAGTCTAATGGTTCCCTGCTTCCCATCTCCAATCCCATTACAGTCCCTTAACCTTCTGGCCTCACACTGAAAGTCTCCTCTTTACAACAGAGTGCACTTATTGCAGTGGTCCTCTGACTTCTTTCTGCTGGTTTCTTTGGCTCATAGTTAGGGGGTATCACAAAACTGTTGCACTGGGTACAAGGGTAGCAAATAGCAATTAGAATGACACTGGATGCTATTTACATGTCAGCTTAGTCCTGTTCCATATACCAGTGAACTTTGATGTATGATGGTGTAATATGGGCTCTTGACCTTCCGTGGGCATAGCTTATGTGATCACTAGCAATGAATTGTCACACAGTTTGTTCACACTGATTTTGCATCTGTCCCATGAGACTCAAAGTCTGGCCCAGGGTTTTCTTACAACATATAGTGTCTTTCTTATGTGCATAGCTTCAAAGGGGAGGGACACTTAAGAAATAGCAACACTATCTCTTGTAGATATTACACTCACTTATTAACCTAAAATTTTCCTTAGGCATGTACACCTTTTGATTATGCCCTTGATGAAGGGACATCCTGTAGTCCCAAAGCACTTGGGTATCTCAGTGCTCCACTCTCTTAACTTTGCCTGAATAAACCATGAATTTTTATATTAACAATGCCTTCAGATTTCCAGTATTGATTGATCAAGTGCAACTTTATGTTTGTGTCACTCTTTCATTGGGAAGCATACAGTATTTATCATTAAAAAAATCAACTGGCAATCCAGGCCACCATATGATAAAGTATTACTTAATGGGGAAAAAAGAAAGAAAAGAGAAAACTTACTATTCTATATCCATGAGTAAAAACGTCTATCTTTATTAAGAAATCACATTATACATTACCACTTCATACAGCCATGCAATTATGATAAATTCAGCAGTATCCTACCTGGCAATCTAACTGCAAGTGTCTCAAGCTTTGCCCTTCTTATAGTTGTTCGGTAATGACAGACTGTGCTGTTAATTGCTAGCTTTTAAACCCTAGGGTGAAATTCAGTTTTTTGTAAAGTAGTAAGAAGCACCAAATGGTGTCTGACTATGGGCCAAAATGATAGCTTTAAAAAAATAAAATGGGTCATTGTTCCTAGCAGGTGGTTTCTGAAGATATTTTGAATTAGGTCTTGAGGATATCTTTAAAACATTGTACTAAATTCCTTTGGCAATTAAATGAGTAAGCAAGTATTGACAAAAGTCTTGCATTCTGCACTAGTGAGAAAAACAATGGTACATCTCATTTCATGTAGTAATAAGATTTTACATCAGTGACACCTTCCTCATTTGATAAGATGTTGAAGAGAAATAAAAAAATCAATATCTGGTAAAATACAAGTAAAAACAGAAACAAAAGTAAACAGAGAAACTGTTATACATATCAGCTTCTCTCATGAAAACATATTTTGAAGTCTATATTGAATTGTCCTCAGAAACCCCATCAAATAAAGACACCGACAACTTAAGTGTGGTTGCTCAGTGTGGCAATAATTTTACTCATTTGTCAATTCATAGTTCATGATACATTTGTCATCAAATAATAACTTTTTCACATTTCCGTTTTCCTTTCTACACATTATATTTATATGCAGTATATATATTTATATATTTATTTCGAATGTTAGATTCTATCATCTCTTCTTTTCTCTTCTGTCCCTTGGACATACATCCTGGGGGAGCTCTGCTTCTTCTTTTTTTGCTGTCAAGGGGTACGAGCGTACACACCATACCCCTGCCTCTTGGTTCTCACTGCTGTGTCCTTTGATTGTTTCCCCTTTTTCTTTCCTTTCTTTCTTGTCCTCCTCCCCCCCACTTTTTCTGCTATCCACCTTCGGCAGTCCAAACTAGCAGCCCATCACTGTGTTCCACATATCACAGTGGAACCTGTGATCCACCTACCACAGGACCTTCTGCTCCTTACTTCTGGGAGGTGGGAGGGAAAATTCTTGGAACAAACTTTGTGAGCTCCTGACTCCTGTGCAGCCCTTTTTGAGAGATCCCCCTTAGGGTATCCCCAACTCCTGGGCCAATCTTTTTGTTATCTCATGTTCCCACCCTCCCTTTCCCCACCCCCTTCATTACCTCATCTGGTGTCCTCCCCTCTGAGGCCTGATGTCTCCCTGGCTCCTCCCTCCCCCTCCCTTCCTTCTCCTAACTGAGCCTACCACACTTGTTGCTGGGGCCTTGGGACAGTGGGATTTACCCTTGAAGGGGCAACCCACTTTGTCCTCAGAAACCCCACCAAATAAAGACACTGACAACTTAAGAGTGTTTGCTCAGTCTGGAAATAATTTTACTTGTTTGTCAATTCATAGTTCATGATACATTTGTCATCAAATGATAACTTCACATTTCCATTTTCCTCTCTTCACATTATATTTATATTCAGTATATACATTTATGTATTTATTTCAAATGTTACAGTCTATAATCTCTTATTTTCTCTTCTGTGCCCCAGATGTACATCCTGGGGGGAACTCTGCCTCTTCCTTTTATGCTGTCAAGGGGTATGAGCATACACACCATACCACTGCTTCTTGGTTCTCATTGCTGTGACCTTTGTTTTCTTCCCTTTTTTCTTTCCTTTCTTTCCTGTCCACCTCCCTCTTTTTTCCACTAGTCCACCTCCAGCTTGTGATGGACGGTGGACTTTCCCCCTTTAATTAAACTCCTCCCTTCTACTTCCCCCCACTCTGCCCTGCCCCCTAGCTCTTCTCCCCTCTCTGTCGTAGCCAAACTTCTACAGCATTTCCTATCTCTGCGTTAAATAAGACCAAACCTAAACCCAATAGGTGTGCCCCATCTCCCCTATAAAATTCATCCACCCATTCCAAAATACCATGTTGTATGGCTACTCCCCCCCCATGCTTTTGAATAGTCTGCCGACCCGGGGTATTCATGCCCTTCCTGGCCCTGTCCACACCTTTGTGGTTCTCAGCCTGCTGCCACACCCATCAGGGTATGATCTCTGAACAGGCCAGAGTGACATCCAGCCACCACTCATTTATCTTCTTCACTGTTTTATTTGGTTGAAAATGTCCAGCCAAGGCCTTGTACCCAGATCTTTGCCTCCCAGGTGTATCACCAATAGGTCCAGCCGTTTCTGCTCCGTCCTGATCCCCCAGAGTTCTGGTAGCAGCTACACCCACTTCATTCCCCTCTGACCTTTCCAAACCAGCCGGATGATGTCACTGTCCACACACAACTGCTTTCCCCCTTGTCTCCTGGCCACCCATTTCTCTACCCAGTGTATACATGAATGCCCACAAATCCATGCCTTGAGCCTCCGTGGCCTCCCTGCATAATCAAAAACATTAAATTGGTTAGTCACTGTCAATGCCCAGTCCACCTCTGTATGTTTGTACCTGCTATGGGAAAGAAGAAGACATTGTTAGTGTGGTAATTTCCATATGTATTTTTTATAACAGTCTGACTGCCATCTTCCCTTGTCCTGAATCTCTCCCAGCCTGCTGCCCTGCGCCGCCATAGTAGAGGCTGCTCCAATCCTAAAGGAGTGGGAGGATTATCCCTCCCATGATTCTCCAAGGGACCTGAGGCCTTTGTGCAGCACCACTGTCACTTGATATCCCAAGATAGGCCTGCCATCCTCATGTATGAACAGCGCCGTGCCCCTGCCCCTCTGGTGCTCTGCCACGTATGTGTACAGAGCCCTTACCAGACAAATGCTTGTGTTGGAATGCTTTCTTAACCACCTTACTTCCTTGCCCCTGTTGATCTGTCTTTGACCTCATCAAAAATATGGAAATTGCTTCCCTGGTCCACTCCAAATCCTCCCATTGTAGCCCCCCCTCGTCTTGACATGCCCTACCACTTCGCTCACCCTGAACATCCCCCTCCCCACATACATTGTGGCATACAGGGCTTTAAACAGCAATGCCTCTTCCCCTGAGCTGCAGACTCGGGGTAATATTCCCAACAAGTGCTCCATCAGAGTCTCCAATATCGGTTTCCTGACATCCTGCCTCCTAACCTACCCTCGCATCCATCCCTGCATCATTCTGCGTATCAAAATGCTTTTTGTTGGGTCCACCCAACCCCTCAAGATACAAATCTGCCCTATTGCTGCCAGATGCACCCCCATGGTTGCATGTGCCATGTCACGTTGCCATCCCTCCACTATGAATTGGGCTACCTGCTCCCTTGTCACTGCCCCACTTACCTGCCTGCCATATTGTTCCTGGAATTTGTGAAACACCCTCCAAGAGGTTTCATAAGCTCTACAGGTCCTGGGGGCCCAGGAGTTATGGAACAGTGCTGCAGCTCCCCCAATCCAGTTGTCCATATGTATGTCAGGATGGTGGTCCTTCTGATATCTGCTCTGGGTGCGATGGTCCAGAATTTGTCCATCTGCAATCAGGAGAGGGAATCAGCAACCACGTTGTCCACACCATCAATATGCTTGTCCCTGAATGACATGTTCAGGGTCAAGCCCAAACATACCATCCTACTTAAAACCCCCATGACCCTATCTGTCTTCGTCCTCTGTTTATTCAGCACCTTCACCACTGCTTTGTTATCACTCCAGAAGGTTACCTTCTTGTACCTTAATTGAACTCCCCATACCAGCATCACTACCCATATAGGGAAGAGTTCCAGGAAAGTGATGTCTTTCGTCACCCGTTCTCTAACCCATTCCTTGGGCCAGACCACTGCAAACCACCTTCCCTGAAAAAAAAATGCCTAAACCACCCACTGCATCTATGTACAGCTGGAGATCGGTACTGAATAATCATTCCTCCTGCCAAAATGTTTGCCCATTGTACTGCTGAAGAAAATGCTCCCATATCACCATATCATTCCTGATCCTCTTGTTAAGATCTACCCAATGGTGTGTCTGTGATGCCCCCCTCATTGCCCAAGCCATCCTCCATGTAAACGTGCATCCTGGTGCAATGGCCCTGCATGTGAAATTCAGGTGTCCTAAGAATTGTTGTGCATGCTGTAGCTGAACCCTCCTGCACCCCCCCCCCATCTTCCCTAACAATTCCCATAATTTTTCCATCTTCTTCCTTGGCAACTGGTAGAGTTCCTGAATCATATCCAACTCCAGCCGTAGAAACTCTATTGTTCTCTGGGACCTTCCATTCTGTCATCTGCTAGGAGGACCCCTAATTCCTGACACAGTGCCTTGAAGTCCTGCAGCATGGCCTCAGTCTCTTCTTCCCCCTCCCCTATGAACAAAAAATTGTCCAGGTAGTGCACCACTGTCTGGTACCCATACTGGGACTGGAATGCCTATTGAAGCCATGTACTGAACATTTCAATTGTGGTGCATGCTATGGAACATCCCATTGGCATGGCCTTGTCAAAATAATACTGCCCCTCTACCTGAAAACCCAGCAGATCCCAGCCTTCTGGCCTTACCGGCAGCAAACGAAAAGTGGATTCTAAGTCCTTTTTCACCAACCAGACCTTCTCCTTGGTCCTGTTAAGTCTCACCTCATCCTCCAATGTGGCTTAGGTGACCCTACTGTCCTCTTCACGTATCACATCATTGACTGACGTCCCTTCGGGATATGATAGGTGATGTATCAGCCGGTACTCCGAAACCTGTTTCTTGGGCACTAAACCCAGAGGGGAAATTCTTAGTCTTGCAAATGGAGGGAAGGCAAATGGCTCCTCCATTCTCCCTGCCGCTACTTCTTTTTGGATTTTTTTGTGCCAGCGTGTCCTCTTTCCTCCTGGTGGATTTGAGATACCTTGCCACCGTTGCCTCCCTTTGTCCCTGAAATTGTAAACTAAAATCTGATCTAAAATCCGCTTCTAATTTCCTAGCTGTTTCCCTATCTGGATAGGCCTCCAGCCATCTATCTATTGCTTCTACCTTTATGGGTGTCCATGCCAGCCGGACTACCCTTCTCCCCGGGCCCTCAATTGTCCTGGTGTTAGGTTTGATAGTTATGATCCCTCCCTCTCCCTCTGCCCTCCCCCTGTTGACCCTTCCCCATTGCTTTCCCCTGAAGGAGCTGGAACCAGCCTGAAAGGGCAGCTGGTAGGAGTTCTCCTGTTTCCCGGTCCCCTTTTCCCAATTGTACCTGCACTTGGCCACCAGATGATGCCCACTGCACTTTGAACATATGTGCCAGAAATGGCAGTTGGGCCAAGAGCAAAATGCCCTGTTGTATCCCCAGCATGCCTTTGCCCCTCCCCCTCCTCATCTGTTGCCCTCCATCTCCTTCTCTGTCAGCCCTGTATAGATCTCCAGTCACAGGTCTATCTGCCTGGCATCCCACTTTACATCCCCAAAATGCACCATTCTCTTCCTAAATTTCTCATCATACTTCAACCAGCTGTGGACCCTTTTCTTATATGTATTTTTAATTATGAGTGAATAGGTGAGAAGCAGAGTGGCTAGTTCTGGCTTCTTTTCCATCACTTTAGCCGTAAAGTAAGTGAAACCAGTGGACCAGTTCTCCCACATTTTCCCTTTCCCTGCTTTATTCTCTTCACCTTTACCTAATAAAACCACTGCTGCTGCCATATCTTTCTTCTCAAAGCTATCCTTTTCTTCGTATTTATCCATGGTGTCAACATTCGCAAGGGCGAATATATCCCCATACTCCCCTTTCCAAATTTTCTATTTCACTGCCGTGGAAATGTGATCCACCAGCTGTACTCCTGGGGTCCCTATCTCCAGCCCCACCATAGGGGTCATGGTCAGCGTCCCCATCCCCATCGCCAGCCCCACTCCCTTAATCTCACTTAATGCCTTTTCCAACTGCTCCACTCCATTTTCCCTCATATTCTTAAGCATTTGCTCTACATATTCCTTCACACTGCTTTCCATTGTCACAACCTGTTTACCTGATACACCTGTCAAACTGGTCCCGGGCTGGGGTACTCATGATGGGCCAGGTATGAGTGTCACTGCCTGCGTCAGTTGCTCCAGCTCCTGAGGGGGCAGCAGTACCACAGCTGTGGGAGTATCTGGCACTGGCTCTGGTACTGGCTCTGGGCTAGGCTCAGGGGTCAGATCACAGGGTGGCTGGCCCCAAGGGGCCAGTGCCGGTGTCTCCTGCCTCTGACCTGGCACCCCCTGTCTTCTGGGCACCATCTTGTTCCTCTCCTGTTCCTTCCCTTGCCTACCCTTCCGCTTAGTGCCTCTCTGCCCCATGTCTGGCTGTGCTACCTCCAGCAGCCAGTTTGCCTTCTCTACTAGGTCCATCACTGCATGGTAGCATTCCTCCTTGTTGGGCTTGGCTCTCTTCAGTGCCGTCCTGTCACTGTTGGGGTACCTGCTGAACACACACAACACAACACCTTTTTATATACATATATATATATATATATATATATATATATTGTTCCTGCCTTCTTCTTTTTTTTGGGGGGTCCTGCGGCCTTTGCAGCTTTCTCTTGCCTTCCTTAATCCTTAGGCCTCATGGGGCTAGCAGCCCCACCCCTTTTTTTTTGATCCCACCCAACAATGCAATCACAGATCCCACTTTTGATTCATTTTCTTTTATACCCTCTTTCTCCAAATCATCCACCCCGGCCCTCCCACTCCTTTAGGGCTCCCTTCTCTCTGTGCTCTGCATGGCTGCTGTGAGCCAGGTGGGGGAGGAGGGCCCCCTTGTCTCCTCCGTTCCCTGCAGCGTCACTACCCTCAAATAAAACCCTGTCTGTGTTCATAAAAGGAGCCTCTCCTGCTCCTTGTGTTGACTCCCTGGCCAACCCCACATGGCAATGGCATCTGCCACCCCACCACATGGTAGGACTGGATTCTCGGCATCTCTGCCTTTCCACATGCTCATTCCTTTAAAATTAGCCTTTCCTGCACCCCTCCTTTTTTGCCGGTGCTAAGGGGTCCTTTTGTGTTAACATCCTCATTTCCTTTTGTTCCTGCAAGTGTGGCCCACCTACTGGACTCCCCGGCTCAATACAGTGTGGTGATGACGTCAGACGCCATCCCACGTCGTAGGCCCCAGCTTCCATTTATGTCTGTTGCCATTTCTCTTCTTATGCCCCTCCACCTTCAGTACAGCTCCCCAATTCAGGCTTTCTTAAACTGTTCCCCTTCACCCTTCTGTCTCCCAGGCCTGTTCTTCTCGTCCTGTCCCCTGGGCCTTGTCCCGCATGGCGATGACATCAGACACCATCCCACGCGGTAGGCCCAAATTCAACCTTGTCCCTACTGCTGCATTTTGGGTTTTTCAGGGGAAATGTCCCTTCATTTTTTATCTATTACCCCTTTCACTGGCTTTGCTCTTCTTCCCCGAACTGTGGACATCCCTTAAACCACTCGCCTCACTGCGAGCCTGCTTGCCCTTGTTTCCACCTTCATCCCCCATCCTGCTTCTCTAACGCCCTTCCTTCTTGAATACTCAGCTCACCCCTCACAAAAAGGTGGCCCTTTTTTGTTCTTCCATGTGGGCTCTTAGTGTCCTACTCCCCACGTTCTCTGACCAAAGTGCTCACTGCCCGGAAACGACCACGTGGTCCTTAGCATGCTCAGTCAGCCTACGAGTCTATCTCTCCCTCCAATGGCCTGTATTCTGTAACCACTTTTATTGCCTCTCTCCTGTTGTGGCCCCCTCTGATTTTCATGCAAAAAACTCCCACACTGCATACCCAGCCCATCTCTTTTACAGGCCACCTCTGTTCTCCCCAATGGCCTGGTTGGACCCCTACCTTCGCTTGCCCCATGTATCAGATGCCGCCTGCTGCGTTTGTCTAGGATTCCTTCTTTTCTTACAGTAATTAAATCTCCAACCTTACCTTACTTCCTTCAACTTGCCCAGTTACTCACATCTGAAGAAGGCTTCCAAATCCACTCGCTCGTTTGCTATTTCACAATATTTATTTATTTTTTTTAAGTTTAGCAAAGTTTCTACTGGTACCTTTATCCTTATATGCCCTATAACTCAGAATACCCTTATTCCCTTAAGCCCAATGGCTAAGTAATTCTTTGCCAGACTGACGTGCTTCCAAGATTAGAGTAAAATTGTTGGAGCAAACTTTGTGAGCTCCCAAGTCCTGTGCAGCCCTTATTGAGAGACCCCCCTTTATGGCCTCCCCCAACTCCCTGGGCCAGTCTCTTTTTGCCACCTCACATTCCCGCCCTCCCTTCCCTGCCCTCTTCATGACCTCATCTGGTGTCCTCCCCTTGAGGTCTTGATGTCTCCTGGCTCCTCCCTCCCTCCCCTTCCTTTCTCCTAACTGAGCTACCACACATATTTGCTGGGGCATTGGGACAATGGGGTTTAATCTTGAGGAGGCAACCCACTTTATTCCCTAGCATTGATTGATATATAGAGAATAATGGATAGGTTACAGTTTATTATTGGGGAGTAATACCATCGAGAGGTTCTGGACACATGAACCTCGAGAGCGAAGCTCGAGAGGTTCCATTGTGTCCAGAACCTCGAGATGGTTTGACTCCCTGGTAATAAACTGTAACCTATCCATTATTTTATTTAATATATAGATCTAATCTGGAAATCTTCCCCTTTTTTGTGGTGTAGGCGGAAATTTAAAACTTACAGTGCAGGCGAGGTAGTTTCCAGTTTAGGGCTAGATGAGTATGGAGAAAGTGGCTGCAGTGACTCATCCACATCATTACATCAGTGGCTGTGAAGAGGAAATGGTGGGTGGGTGGCTGATTCATCTAGAATCGAGAACGGGAGAGAAAATTGGACTACAGCTGAGGGGGGAAAAACTGTTTCAAACATAGAGGATTTCTCTCACTAAGTGATCGAGGGGGCCACCATTTTTTCTATGCTATTTCACCGGTTACACAGGAAAAGCAGCCAATCAGAAGCACACTTTTGAAGACGTCATGAGAGAAAGTTACACTTGCGTGGTTGTCTTTTGCTGGTAATACTATCGTTGAGGTCCCGAATGATAGTATTACCACTCGTGAACGATAGTATTATCACTCTTGACGTGCAGTATTATCACTTCGAGAGTGATAATATTACCGAGATTTTTTTTGTATGCTTTTGTAGCATATTAAAATATAAATCCATATATTAAAATTAGTTACCCATGCCTTAGGTAAGCTGTGAGCTCCATAATAAGACTATAATCTAATATTAAAAATGCACAGGCCAGACATTCATGATGAGCAACTCACATCAAGTGTAAGAAATTACATGTGGCTTCCAGGCATTTGTAACATAATGTGCTGGCAACTGGTTGCCACTAAGGGGTGAGCATTTCATTTTCATGCCTTAGCAGGTCTTCAGAATGTGGTCAAATGGCTAAAAGTACAGTAAGGTGCATTTGTGGGGAAGGGCTGTATGAGTGCATATCTTGTCCATGTAGGTGACATTACCCACTCATACACCACAGCAGCATTAAATATTGCAATGTTTGTCCGGCAAACATGTGATTTGTATGAGCAGCATCACTGCTTGCAAGGATGGGCAACTTTTACACATCCAGATTCTGATTACGTTTATTTTACGGCTTTGAACTTTATTTTTTAAATTATGTAAGAATTCACAAAAATAATTTTGCTAAACAAAATAATAAATATATGTCTAGTGCTTCATAAAATATGAAAATTGAGATAAACATTGCTGTCTTTGCACTACAGTGCAATTCACTTTGTTTAAAGCAGCAGTGATAAATTAGTGGAATGCCACTTTTACAGTAGGTTTGTTTAAGCTAAAGTCTTAAGTAATCTATCAGAATACCACTTTTACAGATGAATTGAATAAACTCAGGTCTTGAATAAATTGTTGGAATACCATTTTTATAGTAGGGTTATGTTAACTTATGTCCTAAGTAACTTACTGGAATACCACTTTTAAGATAAGTGGGCAAAGCCATATTTTAAGTAAATTACTGAAATACCACTTTTACTTATCTTTTTTTTATAAACTCAAGTCTTCAACAAATTACAGGAATACCAGTTTTACAGTAAGTTTGTATATAATTAAGTTTGAATTAAATCACTGGAACACCTCTTTTACAGTAGGTTTGTGAATTTAAGTTGAAGTAAGTTCCTGGAAAAACACTTTCACACTAGGTTTGTAAACTTACTTTGTAAGTATGTTACTGTGATACCACTTTTACAGTAGGTTTGTAAACTTAAGCTTTAGATACATTTCAGAATACTGCTTTCACAGTAGGCTTGTGTAAACTTAAGTTTTAAGTAAACTACTAGAATACCACTTTTATAGCATGTTTGTGTAAATGTAAAATTTAATATACTAACTTACATCACATGATGTATGGTATCTTTTTGATAACATATTTGTCTGTCCTAGGTTTGCCAGGGAGTAGTTCAGCTTATTCCACAGATATATGTCTGATATGTTATATTCTTCTGTTGACCTACTATTGAAATTTCAAGTTTACTCCTCCATATCTAGGACACACACACACACACACACACACACACACACACCACACACACACTCTGTACGAATGTACTATAGAAAGACTAGGACTGTACTCTTGTCAAAGTTAATTGGCTAGTACCCATAACTATTCATGGTAAGCTAATTAGTGTGAAGGAAGAACATGCTTAATACACATGGGACCATAACTAATTTTCTCCTCTTTGGTTGACATTCCACCTTGGTGACATGACTGAGGCTCACTGGACTGCTGTAGATGTACCTAGTCAATTGGCTGCAAGATGTGTCTTCAGCACTGACTAAAAAGAAACCTCAAGGGGCTGATAAGCGAGTAGATTTCTTGAGTAAATATGTTTTGAAGATAAATAAAAATGAGTTTGTATCCCTTGGCAATCCCCCTTCCAGTGATGTGTTTTGGCAACTACTATGCATGCACTGTTGAATAACTCTTTTAAAAAGCAACTTTGTATTATTATCTTTGGAGCTTCTCTTTTCATTATCAAGTCACGTTTTAGCCAAATTGTCAAATATTGTCTGTATCCCATTATATTTATGTATACTGTCGTTAGTTGTTATATTTATGTCTTGTTTTCTGATCAGTTTGTAATAGCTGAATATGGCCAGCCCAGTTATGGGAAAGACAACTGTACTTTATTGATTGAAAATTGACTGTATACTATATCCTATTTGCACTTTTCTAACATCTCTCTAAGTCTATATATTTATATAGTTTATTTGGTATCAATGATTAGTTATCTATGGCTTGCCAGATGTAGATATAACAAGTCAGAAATTAAAACAATGACAAATTAATTTATCCTTAGAGGTAGGTTATCATTCAGTATTAAAATATAGCACATATTTACTTGAAGCAACATATCACAGCAAAAATAGTATCACCTGAATTGAATTAATGATTTTCATGTTGGCGCGCTTGTACAGACAACATCTTGCAGTAGTAGAGATTTGCAGGCTGGGTCACTTTTGGGCGAGTGCAGGGCATGCACCAGTAGTTGCATCCCTCATTCCCCCAATCAGCTTGCATGCCGGCGCCACACCACCCGGGCGAGCAGATCTAAGGAAAGGTCTGCTGCAATGCGAGCAAAGCTAATCACACACAGTGGACCTTCCTTTGTGCTTCACCAGCTATAAACATGGTGGCACAGTGGCCGCTAAACTGCCAACTTCGGAGGTGCCAATCCCCCAGTCAGCTTACCCTGCCCTTCATGTATGTGCTGATCGGGGAGCCCACTCCCCATCAGCATAATGTGTCTCATCCCTCCTTTTTTTCTTGATGAGAGGGTGCCCAATCCCCCTTGGCTCATGCACCCCCACTTTCATTGTTTGCCAATTGGGGTGGCCAATCCCCGTCGGCATCCTTCCCCACTTTCCCACTTTAATGTGCCAATGGGGGAGCCCACTCCCTATCGGCATGATGTCCCCCCTTCTGTGCTGAGGGGGTGTCCAATCCCCTTCAGCTAGTGTCCCCCACTCCCTAGGTGCTGATGGGGGTGCCCAATCACCCATCAGCTACTATACCCCCCAAAAAAACACCTGTAAAAAAAGAAAACCGTCCGCGATGTGTTTTTTTTTAACACCTGTAAACAGAAGACGGTCCCTCAAAATCTCCCTACCCACCACCCACACAAACCCACTGCTTAGCCTGCCTCCCCACAGCCTCCTCCTCACCCCATACTTACCTCCAGAGCTCGGCGTGATGATCTTCTGTGGACTGGGAACACGTCTGCACTCTTCAAAGCCGACCGTGAACTGAGGAAATGCTGGTAAGCTGTATAATGGAATAAATAGTTTTTTTTCAACTTTGATTCATATCTCATGCACTTTTTGGAATTTTTGCACCAAATTTTCAACATGGGATTTTTGGGACCCCTCCTCATGAATTCTGGCACTGTTATGACGTTAATCGGTCCCAAAAGGTGATTTTTTAGTCACTGCACAGAATCACCTTTTGGGACTGATTAACACAAGGATAGAGGCAGTGTTCATGAGGTGGGCTCTCAAAAAGCCTATGTTGCAAATTTGGTGGAAAAAATCCAAAAAATTACTGTTTTAAGAGCGTGCGTTGTGCAGTTGCTACACACGCTGGTAACTTCTTGAATCTGCAATATTTTCACTCCAGATTTTCAACATTGTCATTTTTCTACACCTCCTTGTGAACAAGTACAGCTGTCATTTTACACATACTGGCTGAAATATGTTTCCGCACTTCCGGCTCACAATAGCGCGGTCGCTGTGGGAAATCAGTGTTCAGGGCAGAGTATGAAAATGACAGTGACACTGTTCATGAGCAGAGGTCCTAAAATGCATATGTTGAAAATTTGGTGATGATACTCCATAAAATGACTGTGTTACAAGCGTGCATTGCGCAGTTTGCATGCACACTCGTAACATTGTGCATTTGTAATATTTTCACTTTGGATTTTCACCATTGGCATTTTTCCACACCTCTTGATGAACAGTACAGCTGTCATTTTACATATCCTTCCTGAAATGTGTTTTCGCATGTCCAGTGCAGAATAGTGCGGTCACTGTGCAAAATCACTTTTTGGGACAGTTTGAGGAAATGACAGTGACACTGTACATGAGCAGAGGTGCTAAAATGCCTATGTTGAAAATTTGGTGTAAAAGTCCATAAAGTGACTGTGTTACAAGTGCATTGTGCATTTCCCATGCACTCTTGTAACTTTGCAAATTTGCAAAATTTACATGCCACATTCTCTCAACACTGCCATATTTTTACACCTCCTTATGAACAGAACAGCTGTCATTTTCACATCCTGCCCAAAATGTATTTCGCACTGCACTACCAAAGCTAATGCCAGCGTGACAAACATTCGCAATGACAAATGGTTGTTTTATGTTGTCACTTTTAAATGCTGCAACATATTCCGGAAGAAATAGAAGTATCATGCATACTTTACCTCACAATATAAATGAAATATAGGATTACAGATCTGGAAACATAGAAACCAAGAATACTAGAAGTGTAGGGGCAACATTATCATGACATCATGACAAGCTGTTAAAGTCTGAGACATTTGATGACATACACGAAATAGTCTCGTTTGGAGGAGCATCCATTTCAAAGGAGTGTTACCCAGCAGATCAACACCGAGATGGTGCAGTATAATACTGAAGCTAATGTTGAGGGGAAATGCTAGATCTCAGAGCATGAACTCAGAACAGATTGTGAGGGACTGGAGCTTGCTGTTACTCCCAATTTCTCCTCAGTGAATGCTCTTTTCCACCAGCAATCTGACTAGAAGGTCTTGGTCATATGACCCTCTCCTGCCAGTTGGGCAGTGTGAAGGACAAAGGGTGAGTCCTCTGTCAGCAGTTAAAAAGACTATATTTTCTAGTGGTCCTTCATGCAGTGGAATGGAGCTCAAGGATAGCAGCATAAGGATGTCACACTGGGGGTGCTAACTTGTATTGCCAGTTGGCAGAAGATGCTGCAGCTCAGGTAAGAGCTCTAATATATTTTCTGTCCTGTTGCATTTTATTCTGTATTGAAGCAACAGTGCAATGAAATTAGGGCCAAACATTTGACCATACCTTTTTCATTATAGAAGATTCCAGGCATCTCCCAGTTTTCTTTGGTGGCACAGATTTCTAATCTCACCAAAATGTGAGTATTTTGTACATGTGTTTATTGATTTTTCTTCAAGTAAAAAGATGGCCTCTACATTTTGTATGGCTACAGCATTGTAGACCTGGCAATGGTTAGGAATGAAATAAAACACTCATGGTGCACACCACAGGAGGTACCTTGCCAATTCATTTGACAGGTATGTTAATATTTTCTTAATTGTTGCTAAAACAGGTTTTTCAGAAAAAACATATTTGTTGCATTGCTGCTTTAATTCATCCCACTTAGTCTGTAGGTTCTAAGAACTACATTTTGTTTAATGAATAAATGCAGTCCCTATGCATAGATCACATTATTAACTGTATGTATACAACTAAGAAAACTCACCAAACTTTACCCATTAGTATTTAATCTAATTCATGGCACTACCTGATGTCTATTTCCTATTCATCTGGATTCCCTGCATTAACTTAATGATGGCTAATTTTAAAATTACCACCTATATAGGGCTTCTCACTCTGAGTCTTCTCCTGCTTGCTGACTTTAACTGTAAATGACTAAAGGAGCCACTAAATATACCCCTTAGCCGATTGTTGTATGTCTCATGTCCTGCTGACAAGAAAAATAAAGTATGCCTCACATGGCCACTTTACTCAAAAGGTGTACCATATACTGTTGATTACCTAAATAACTTATTTGGTATACCACATTCTCTTTTGTTACCACATGTACTGTACTAGTATATGTCATTTTAGCTTGGTTCATCTCTTTCCCCATCTTTTAACAGGCGGTGTTCAGATAAATCCATCTGTCCCCTTTATGTGTTATTCTACCAAATTTGTTCTGGGGCAGGTACATTGATGATTTCATAATAATTTAGAACGGGTTGTTAAAAGGCACTTGATGTTGTGCCTTTTTTAATTCATATGATATCAAACTTCAATTTATGGCTTCCTGCCATCCAAATAAAATTACTTTTTTGGATGTTAAATCACTGCAGCAGGCAATCAACAGATCAATTCTAAGTCATTTAGAAAGTCCACATCTGGTAGTACATATTTGCAGGCTGAGAGTGTGGATTCTTGTCACTATAAAAAAGTATTTGATTTGGTCAATTTGTGTATCAGGAGGATTTGTTCCTTGCTCAGCACATTTGGTACCCAAGCAACTGATTTAAAACAAAGATTTTTGGAGAAGTGTCACTCAGCCTTAATGATAGGGGAGGCATAGGTTACAGCTTGATGGCTTGAGCATTCTACATTTTAAAAGCCCCTGGACTACAGCAATTAACTATTTTAAGGGGTCACCTTAGCTGCAATTTTAACCATCCCATACCCTAGATATCTACCATAGTCAAATTCTGGAATGTATCATATGGTGACCCAGATCTATCTGCATCCGTAGTTTCCAAATCCAGAACCACCTACAGGAGAACCAATATCTTGAGTGACTGCCATGCACACAGTCTGTACTCTAAAACACTTGGACTTAGTTATCCCCATTGGTTGCCACCAAGGCCTGGGGGCTGTGTGTATTCTGGTAACTGCAGTGTCTGCAAGTTCTATACTAGTGATGATTGGAATTGGTCATTTCTGATCCAATTTTAGGATTTAAGATTTTAGGAACTTCAGAATTCGTATCTGATTCTGTTTCAAATCCTGAATGGGCCTAAATATTGGATTTAGGATTTGGATCTTAAATCCTGAATCCTAAATCCAAAATGCCTATGTAAAATAGTTTTTTGGATTCAATTTAGGATTTAAGAGTCTTAGACTGCTAATCCAGAAATGCTAAATCTAAAAACTGGATTGGACTCTAATTAATCCATTACCATTTGTAGATTCTGAGCAAACCTATTATGTACACTGGGTAAACAGTTTCAACATCTCATTAGGACATACATGGTGGATATTTTGCAGTTTATTAACTGTTTGTTATCCTTCATTGAGTATGTGATTTTTTTTTCTGTCCCAAAAGTTATGTAGGTTGGACATTCGACTATTGAAAACAAGATACAGGAACACGTTCCATCAGTCACTCAAGTCTCTCCTGACACTTCTCTGAGTTTTTATTTTTCTATCAACACTAAGAACAATGTGTTGGATTTGCACTTTATTAATACTGAGCATGTACTTATCTGTGCCAGAAGAGGTGATCTTGTCAGAACCTTATTACAAGGTGAATAAGGACCCAGGCCCAGATGGGATACATCCAACAGTGACAAGGGAGTTGGCAGAAGAGCTGGCTGATCTTCTAGTATATCTGTTCAACAACTCACAGCAGTCAGGGGTAGTACACAGAGACTGAAGAGTGGCCAATGTGGTACCACTCTATAAGGAAGGATAGGGAGGAAATGGAAAACTACAGGCCAGTTAGTCTCACATCTGTTGTGGGAAGCTGATGGAGACCCTAAACAAGCACAATCTAATGGACTACTTGGAAAAAAAAAGGTCTCCTGTATAATAAGCAATATGGATTCATGGCAGGTAGGTCATGCCAGACCAACATTATTGTCTTCTTTGACTGGGTAACAACGGAGCTGGAAAGGGGTCGTAAAGTGAATCTTCTTTAATTTGATTTCAGTAAGGCATTCAATTTTGTGCCACATAGGCACCTGCTGAAGAAATTGGAGGACACTGGAATGGCAGAGGATATAGTCAGATGGGTGTCAATTTGCTTATGAGTAGGCAACAGAGGTCATTGTCAATGGGGTTAAGTCAATAGAAGGGGAAGTGACCAGTGGGATACTACAGGGATTGGTTCTGGGCCTTGTACTTTTCAACATGTTCATTAGTGACATTGATGAAGGAATCCAGGGTAAGCTTGCCCTCTTTGCTAATGACACAAACCTTTGAGGAAGGGTGAATAGTGTTGAGGGAGTTAGGGAACTGCAACACAACCTCCAAAGACTAGAGAGAGTGGTCAAATGTGTGACAGCTGAAGTTCAATACAAAGACGTGTAAGGTAATGCATGTGGGAAAGGGACCCCTCCCCCCCAACAAAGTACTGGCTCAATGGAGTTACATTTAGTACCACTACAGAAGAGCAGGACCCGGAAGTCATTATCTGTCATGCTAGTGCAGCAAAGCCTACAGCAAAGCAAGCAAGATGCGGGGGGGTATAGGGAGATGTATACTGCAGATAGTAGAAGGAGGGTAGTGATCCTCCACCTTTATTGATCCTTAGTGAGGCCACAACTGGAGTACTGTGTCCAGTTCTGGAGCTCATCTCAGAAAAGATAAGGACACTCTTGAGGCAGTGCAAACAAGGAAACAGTGATGATATTGCACCTCCATGGGAGTCCTATGGAAAGCATCTGAGAGTGCTGAACATGTACTCACTGTAGGCCAGAAGGAGAGGTGGATGTGATTAAACTTTAGGTTCCTAAAGGGCATAAACAAAGTGCCCCACAAGGAGCTATTCAATAGGAGTACCAGCTCAGCAACATGCAAGTATGAATGGAAACTAAGGGAGGGAGCTTCAGTAGGGATGTGAAGAAGTGGTACTTTACTGAAAGGGTGGTGGAGCCATGGAATAGCCTACCTGCTGAGGTGGTGGGAGCCAATACTGTAGAGGGTTTCAAGCATAGGTAGGACACAGTGAGGGCACAAAATGAGCTCTGTTCCAAGAATGGGGGTAAAGAATGAAGAGCTGAAGGGGAGGGTGTAGGTCCCCAGATTGATCTTAGGTCCCAGGTAACTCTGGGCAGGCTCGATAGACACTAAGTCCTTTTCTGCTGTCACGTTCTATGTTTCATTATTAATCCAAATGGATATACACCCTACTAGCCCTTCACACCTCTGGGCTTATGATTTCAGTCAATATCTTGTTTGGTCTAAATAAATATCTCACCATTACTTCTATTTATCTTCCCCTGGATTATCTAAACAGGGACTACATTATATTTCTAATTTCAAAAAGTTACTGCCAAATAATAGAGAATGGATCCTGATTGGAGATTTTAATTTAAATTTGGGTCTTGAATCTAATCTTCCTGTGGCTGAATTATTTCAGAAGATGGGTGCTCAACAGATAATAATGCAGATTACAAGAGTTAAGAGCAGGGCTGAGGGAAGGGGAGGTTCTATTCTTGACTAGGTAGTGGTTACTCACCCCACCAGGGTTACAGACTCAGGTGTCTTACCTGATGTGGGGAGTGACCACAGCCCAGTATTTTGTTTACAATCTACCAATCAAGTTCATAACCAGCATGCTATATTGAAACTAGAAATTTTAAAAATATGTCTTCTGAGACCATGAATGCAGCCTGCGAGTTGATTGATTGGACGACCACTGGAAAATCACAAAGCATTGATCAGATGCTAGATAAATTTTCTTTATTATTTAATCAGGTTGTTAATCACATAGCACTCCTTAAAAATGAGAATTAGATCCAATAAAAACAAATGGATTACAAGAGAATTACTGTTTCTTATGAAAAGTTGAGATGAAGCATGGAAATTATTTAAGAAATGTCATGATATTAGCCACCTACATGAGTACAAGATTTTGAGGAATAGGTGTAAGTCAGCCATTAGGAAGCAAAGATAGAATTTTTTTTTTAAAACAAACAGTTGTCATCTCTGGGAAACCCTAAACAAACCTGACATATGCTTAACAATTTAATGGAAAAGAATGTCAATGATCAAGTAACTTCTTTAATGAAAGATGATTATCTCGTTAGTGACCCTATTCAAGTATCCACTTTGTTTAACAAGTATTTTGGGGATTTATCAAAATATCATAAAAATTCAGTAACACCTGTGCCTCAGTCCTCCCATGATGAAGGGAGTGATGGTCACTCCCATTTCTATTTTCAAATTGTAACCCCAGAAATAGATACTTCTTATATTCTTAAGTACAATCCCAGGCTATTTATTGGTCAGGATCTGATTGATTATAGATTTCTTTAACATGATATAAATGTTTTGGCTACTCCATTGTCAGCTATTTTCAATTTCTCATTATGTAATGTTTTTCCAGGGATCTGGAAGTTGGCTATCGTTAAGCCTATTTTCAAGGGTCTGTAGGAATATGGTTTCAAATTAACATCCCATTTCATTGTTGGCACCTTTATCTAAGATTCTTGAAAGAATTGTATTTGATAAATTTCTGGATTTTTTGTTTAAATATAATTTGTTGTCTGATTGTCAGCATGGTTTTAGGAGGGGTTGCAATACTGAAACAGCCTTGGTGGGGTTCATAAGCAGTGTAAGAGGTGCCCTGGATTCAGGTCACTCCTTGGCTGTGGTGTTTCTGGACCTCACCAAGGCCTTTGATCTTGTTAATCACTCCCAGCTTTTGGAGTCCCTGAGGGAGGTCAGAGTTTCAGATGATGTGAGATTATGGTTGTCTGACTACAGTACTTACAAAAAAGGGAACATACGACCATTATTGTTAATGTTTGCTCTCAGTCTCTCCCCAATCTCCTGTGAGGTACCACAGGGCTCAATATTGGGCCTTACTTTTCCCTTTTATAGAATGCTGCCCTTGTCTTGTGTTGGTACTAGAATTATTTTATATGCAGACGACTCAGTATTATTTGCAGAAGGCCCAATCCTGACACAGCCTTGGTAACTGTCGAATGTGATTTTGATAGTTTTCAAAATTGGCTATGTTCTCATAGTTTAATTTTGAATTCATCTAAGACTAAGGTCATGCTTTTTTTATGTCCCAGGAAATTAAAAGATATTTCTGTTCCTAGTTTAGATTTACAGGGTAATGTCTTTCAGCTTGTTGATAGATTTAATTACTTAGGGATTACTCTGGATTCTCAATTTTCTTTTGTAGATCATGTTAATATAGTAATCAAGAAAATCCACCAGAGGTAGGGAATGCTTTTTAGGATAAAATATTTTCTTGTCCCAGAATCCAAAAAGTTAGTGGCACATAGTCTACTATTAAGTTTGTTGGATTACAGATTGCTAATTTATTCTGGTACAAATAAAACATGTTACAGAAACTCAGGTCCACTTATCATGGTATTTTACGATTTATGACTGGTTTGACATGTAATACCCATCATTCTGTACTGGCTAGGGAAACAAACCGTGTCTTATTCTTGGACAGAATAAAAATTAAATTGGGAGTATTTGTGTTTTAGGTTACCCGTGGTCTATTGCCTCCCCCATCCTTGATCTCTTTCCTATTTCAATTGGTCTAAAGAATACCATGTCTCAGTCTAAGGAATTGATTAGTATTCCTTTATATAGGAAAGTAATAGGTAACAAATCAGTGAAATATAGGGCCATCATGTTTTTTAATAGTATTCTCTCAACAGTAATCAATTCTAGGACAGTGAGGACATTTAAGAATAGGTTGGTTCAATGTCTAGCTGCTAAATCAGAGTGCAATTGTTTTCATTAATGGTATGATTGATCAGATTGTGATATGTAACAGTTAATGTTGTTATTTATATGCAGTTTGTATTGTATCTTGTATTTATGTGTGTCTTTTTTATTCAAACTTGTCACTTGTGAAAACGGGCACTTTGCCCATCTTGCTTACAAGTATAAAAAATAAAAATGAAATGAAATGAAACATTGATACAGTACCCTTTTTGTGATCACAGCATTTTCTCTCAATCTCATATTTGTTGCAAATGTTCCTATTGGCCAGTTTTGGAATAGTGATCCATTGCTGAGGATAGTACTATTAAGTCTATCTTTTAGTCTTTTCAGCTTTCTTGTCATCAAGCTCTTTGTCCTACACCATCTGTAACATTCTACATTGTCAACATTTTCAACATGACTCCCAATCCTTTATTAATAATAACATTTTGCACTTGGCATATTCATTGTTGGTGTAGTCATCACAGAAGATATTTTTTCTGCCTATTATTGCACTCCCTTTACTCTGCATCTGCCAGTATAGGTTAGACAGGCTCTCCTCCTCCTCCACCACACCACTGCTCCTTTCCTTTTCTGCATTCACTTAGATTTTCTCTCGTCATTGATTCTACTTCATGCCTTAATGGGGTAGTGCCTCTTCTATTCATAGAAATATAGACTTTGACAGCAGATAAGGACCGCTAGGCCCAGCTAGTCTGCCCATTTCCCTACCTACAGGATTGGCCATAGATCCTTGTTAACCAACAGCCTATATCTTCCTGCCCCTCACAAGAATTGCCTTATGTCTGTCCCATGCATTTTTGAATTCTCCCACAGTTTTAGACCCCACAACTTCCTCAGGAAGGCTGTTCCATGCATCCACTACCCTCTCTGTGGAATAATACTTCCTCACATTGCCCCTGAACTGCCCTTCTTCTATCTTTAAATTGTGTCCCCTTGTTCTTGCAAGTCTCTTTTGCTGAAAGATGCTACCCTCTTGGACTTTGTTGATTCCCTTGAGGTACTTGAAAGTTTCTATCATGTCCCCCCTCTCCCTTCTTTCCTCAAGGGTATACATATTAAGTTCCTTTAGTCTCTCCTCATACGGCTTCTCTTTCAGACCCTGCACCATTTTAGTTGCCCTCCTCTGGACTGCCTCTATCCTGTCTATGTCCTTGCGGAGATGGGGTCTCCAGAACTGGACACAGTATTCCAGATGGGGTCTCACCAACTGTCTGTACAGAGGGATAACAACTTCCTGTTTTCTGCTGCTGATGCCTCTCCTATACATCCCAGTATACCCCCGGCCCTCCCTACTGCCTTCTCACATAGCTTGCTAACCTTAAGGTCATCTGATATGATTACCCCAGGTCCCTTTCCTGTTTTGTTGTTGTTACTAGCCGTCGCTGGGAAATCAGTGTTCAGGCAGAGTATGAATGACAGTGACACTGTTCGGTGAGCAGGGTCCTAAATGCATATGTTGAAAATTTCATGATACTCCATAAATGACTGTGTTACAAGCGCATTATGTAAGTAGTTTGCATGCACACTCGTAACATTGTGCATTTGTAATATTTTCACTTTGGATTTTCACCATTGGCATTTTTCCACACCTCTTGATGAACAGTACAGCTGTCATTTTACATATCCTTCCTGAAATGTGTTTTCGCATGTCCAGTGCAGAATAGTGCGGTCACTGTGCAAAATCACTTTTTGGGACAGTTTGAGGAAATGACAGTGACACTGTACACGAGTAGAGATGCTAAAATGCCTATGTTGAAAATTTGGTGTAAAAGTCCATAAAGTGACTGTGTTACAAGCGTGCATTGTGCATTTCCCATGCACTCTTGTAACTTTGCAAATTTGCAAAATTTACATGCCACATTCTCTCAACACTGCCATATTTTTACACCTCCTTATGAACAGAACAGCTGTCATTTTTCACATCCTGCCCAAAATGTATTTCCGCACTGCACTACCAAAGCCAATGCCAGCGTGACAACATTCGGCAATGACAAATGGTTGTTTTATGTTGTCACTTTTAAATGCTGCAACATATTCCGGAAGAAATAGAAGTATCATGCATACTTTACCTCACAATATAAATGAAATATAGGATTACAGATCTGGAAACATAGAAACCAAGAATACTAGAAGTGTAGGGGCAACATTATCATGACATCATGACAAGCTGTTAAAGTCTGAGACATTTGATGACATACACGAAATAGTCTCGTTTGGAGGAGCATCCATTTCAAAGGAGTGTTACCCAGCAGATCAACACGAGATGGTGCAGTATAATACTGAAGCTAATGTTGAGGGGAAATGCTAGATCTCAGAGCATGAACTCAGAACAGATTGTGAGGGACTGGAGCTTGCTGTTACTCCCAATTTCTCCTCAGTGAATGCTCTTTCCACCAGCAATCTGACTAGAAGGTCTTGGTCATATGACCTCTCCTGCCAGTTGGGCAGTGTGAAGGACAAAGGGTGAGTCCTCTGTCAGCAGTTAAAAGACTATATTTTCTAGTGGTCCTTCATGCAGTGGAATGGAGCTCAAGGATAGCAGCATAAGGATGTCACACTGGGGGTGCTAACTTGTATTGCCAGTTGGCAGAAGATGCTGCAGCTCAGGTAAGAGCTCTAATATATTTTCTGTCCTGTTGCATTTTATTCTGTATTGAAGCAACAGTGCAATGAAATTGGGCCAAACATTTGACCATACCTTTTTTCATTATAGAAGATTCCAGGCATCTCCCAGTTTTCTTTGGTGGCACAGATTTCTAATCTCACCAAAATGTGAGTATTTTGTACATGTGTTTATTGATTTTTTTCTCAAGTAAAAAAGATGGCCCCCACATTTTGTATGGCTACAGCATTGTAGACCTGGCAATGGTTAGAATGAAATAAACACTCATGGTGCACACCACAGGAGGTACCTTGCCAATTCATTTGACAGGTATGTTAATATTTTTCTTAATTGTTGCTAAAAACTAGGTTTTTCAGAAAAAAACATATTTGTTGCATTGCTGCTTTAATTCATCCCACTTAGTCTGTAGGTTCTAAGAACTACATTTTGTTTAATGAATAAATGCAGTCCCTATGCATAGATCACATTATTAACTGTATGTATACAACTAAGAAAACTCACCAAACTTTACCCATTAGTATTTAATCTAATTCATGGCACTACCTGATGTCTATTTCCTATTCATCTGGATTCCCTGCATTAACTTAATGATGGCTAATTTTAAAATTACCACCTATATAGGGCTTCTCACCTGAGTCTTCTCCTGCTTGCTGACTTTAACTGTAAATGACTAAAGGAGCCACTAAATATACCTTTTAGCCGATTGTTGTATGTCTCATGTCCTGCTGACAAGAAAAATAAAGTATGCCTCACATGGCCACTTTACTCAAAAGGTGTACCATATACTGTTGATTACCTAAATAACTTATTTGGTATACCACATTCTCTTTTGTTACCACATGTACTGTACTAGTATATGTCATTTTAGCTTGGTTCATCTCTTTCCCCATCTTTTAACAGGCGGTGTTCAGATAAATCCATCTGTCCCCTTTATGTGTTATTCTACCAAATTTGTTCTGGGGCAGGTACATTGATGATTTCATAATAATTTAGAACGGGTTGTTAAAAGGCACTTGATGTTGTGCCTTTTTTAATTCATATGATATCAAACTTCAATTTATGGCTTCCTGCCATCCAAATAAAATTACTTTTTGGATGTTAAATCACTGCAGCAGGCAATCAACAGATCAATTCTAAGTCATTTAGAAAGTCCACATCTGGTAGTAATTTGCAGGCTGAGAGTGTGGATTCTTGTCACTATAAAAAGTATTTGATTTGGTCAATTTGTGTATCAGGAGGATTTGTTCCTTGCTCAGCACATTTGGTACCCAAGCAACTGATTTAAAACAAAGATTTTTGAGAAGTGTCACTCAGCCTTAATGATAGGGAGGCATAGGTTACAGCTTGATGGCTTGAGCATTCTACATTTTAAAAGCCCTGGACTACAGCAATTAACTATTTTAAGGGGTCACCTTAGCTGCAATTTTAACCATCCCATACCCTAGATATCTACCATAGTCAAATTCTGAATGTATCATATGGTGACCCAGATCTATCTGCATCCGTAGTTTCCAAATCCAGAACCACCTACAGGAGAACCAATATCTTGAGTGACTGCCATGCACACAGTCTGTACTCTAAAACACTTGACTTAGTTATCCCCATTGGTTGCCACCAAGGCCTGGGGGCTGTGTGTATTCTGGTAACTGCAGTGTCTGCAAGTTCTATACTAGTGATGATTGGAATTGGTAATTTCTGATCCAATTTTAGGATTTAAGATTTTAGGAACTTCAGAATTGTATCTGATTCTGTTTCAAATCCTGAATGGGCCTAAATATTGGATTTAGATTTGATCTTAAATCCTGAATCCTAAATCCAAAATGCCTATGTAAAATAGTTTTTGGATTCAATTTAGGATTTAAGAGTCTTAGACTGCTAATCCAGAAATGCTAAATCTAAAAACTGGATTGGACTCTAATTAATCCATTACCATTTGTAGATTCTGAGCAAACCTATTATGTACACTGGGTAAACAGTTTCAACATCTCATTAGGACATACATGGTGGATATTTTGCAGTTTATTAACTGTTTGTTATCCTTCATTGAGTATGTGATTTTTTTTTCTGTCCCAAAAGTTATGTAGGTTGGACATTCGACTATTGAAAACAAGATACAGGAACACGCTCCATCAGTCACTCAAGTCTCTCCTGACACTTCTCTGAGTTTTTATTTTTCTATCAACACTAAGAACAATGTGTTGGATTTGCACTTTATTAATACTGAGCATGTACTTATCTGTGCCAGAAGAGGTGATCTTGTCAGAACCTTATTACAAGGTGAATAAGGACCCAGGCCCAGATGGGATACATCCAACAGTGACAAGGGAGTTGGCAGAAGAGCTGGCTGATCTTCTAGTATATCTGTTCAACAACTCACAGCAGTCAGGGGTAGTACATAGAGACTGAAGAGTGGCCAATGTGGTACCATTTATAAGGAAGGATAGGAGGAAATGGAAAACTACAGGCCAGTTAGTCTCACATCTGTTGTGGGAAGCTGATGGAGACCCTAAACAAGCACAATCTAATGGACTACTTGGAAAAAAAAAGGTCTCCTGTATAATAAGCAATATGGATTCATGGCAGGTAGGTCATGCCAGACCAACATTATTGTCTTCTTTGACTGGGTAACAACGGAGCTGGAAAGGGGTCGTAAAGTGAATCTTCTTTAATTTGATTTCAGTAAGGCATTCAATTTTGTGCCACATAGGCACCTGCTGAAGAAATTGGAGGACACTGGAATGGCAGAGGATATAGTCAGATGGGTGTCAATTTGCTTATGAGTAGGCAACAGAGGGTCATTGTCAATGGGGTTAAGTCAATAGAAGGGGAAGTGACCAGTGGGATACTACAGGGATTGGTTCTGGGCCTTGTACTTTTCAACATGTTCATTAGTGACATTGATGAAGGAATCCAGGGTAAGCTTGCCCTCTTTGCTAATGACACAAACCTTTGAGGAAGGGTGAATAGTGTTGAGGGAGTTAGGGAACTGCAACACAACCTCCAAAGACTAGAGAGAGTGGTCAAATGTGTGACAGCTGAAGTTCAATACAAAGACGGTAAGGTAATGCATGTGGAAAGGGACCCTCCCCAACAAAGTACTGGCTCAATGGAGTTACATTTAGTACCACTACAGAAGAGCAGGACCCGGAAGTCATTATCTGTCATGCTAGTGCAGCAAAGCCTACAGCAAAGCAAGCAAGATGCGGGGGGGGTATAGGGAGATGTATACTGCAGATAGTAGAAGGAGGGTAGTGATCCTCCACCTTTATTGATCCTTAGTGAGGCCACAACTGGAGTACTGTGTCCAGTTCTGGAGCTCATCTCAGAAAAGATAAGGACACTCTTGAGGCAGTGCAAACAAGGGAAACAGTGATGATATTGCACCTCCATGGGGAGTCCTATGGAAAGCATCTGAGAGTGCTGAACATGTACTCACTGTAGGCCAGAAGGGAGAGGTGGATGTGATTAAAACTTTCAGGTTCCTAAAGGGCATAAACAAAGTGCCCCACAAGGAGCTATTCAATAGGAGTACCAGCTCAGCAACATGCAAGTATGAATGGAAACTAAGGGGAGGGAGCTTCAGTAGGGATGTGAAGAAGTGGTACTTTACTGAAAGGGTGGTGGAGCCATGGAATAGCCTACCTGCTGAGGTGGTGGGAGCCAATACTGTAGAGGGTTTCAAGCATAGGTAGGACACAGTGAGGGCACAAAATGAGCTCTGTTCCAAGAATGGGGTAAAGAATGAAGAGCTGAAGGGGAGGGTGTAGGTCCCCAGATTGATCTTAGGTCCCAGGTAACTCTGGGCAGGCTCTAATAGACACTAAGTCCTTTTCTGCTGTCACGTTCATGTTTCATTATTAATCCAAATGGATATACACCCTACTAGCCCTTCACACCTCTGGGCTTATGATTTCAGTCAATATCTTGTTTGGTCTAAATAAATATCTCACCATTACTTCTATTTATCTTCCCCTGGATTATCTAAACAGGGACTACATTATATTTCTAATTTCAAAAAGTTACTGCCAAATAATAGAGAATGGATTGGAGATTTTAATTTAAATTTGGGTCTTGAATCTAATCTTCCTGTGGCTGAATTATTTCAGAAGATGGGTGCTCAACAGATAATAATGCAGATTACAAGAGTTAAGAGCAGGGCTGAGGGAGGGGAGGTTCTATTCTTGACTAGGTAGTGGTTACTCACCCCACCAGGGTTACAGACTCAGGTGTCTTACCTGTGATGGGGAGTGACCACAGCCCAGTATTTGTTTACAATCTACCAATCAAGTTCATAACCAGCATGCTATATTGAAACTAGAAATTTTAAAAATATGTCTTCTGAGACCATGAATGCAGCTCCAAGTAGTTGATTGATTGACGACCACTGGAAAATCACAAAGCATTGATCAGATGCTAGATAAATTTTCTTTATTATTTAATCAGGTTGTTAATCACATAGCACTCCTTAAAAATGAGAATTAGATCCAATAAAAACAAATGGATTACAAGAGAATTACTGTTTCTTATGAAAAGTTGAGATGAAGCATGGAAATTATTTAAGAAATGTCATGATATTAGCCACCTACATGAGTACAAGATTTTGAGGAATAGGTGTAAGTCAGCCATTAGGAAGCAAAGATAGAATTTTTTTTTTAAAACAAACAGTTGTCATCTCTGGGAAACCCTAAACAAACCTGACATATGCTTAACAATTTAATGGAAAAGAATGTCAATGATCAAGTAACTTTTTAATGAAAGATGATTATCTCGTTAGTGACCCTATTCAAGTATCCACTTTGTTTAACAAGTATTTTGGGGATTTATCAAAATATCATAAAATTCAGTAACACCTGTGCCTCAGTCCTCCTGATGATGAAGGGAGTGATGGTCACTCATTTCTATTTTCAAATTGTAACCCAGAAATAGATACTTCTTATATTCTTAAGTACAATCCCAGGCTATTTATTGGTCAGGATCTGATTGATTATAGATTTCTTTAACATGATATAAATGTTTTGGCTACTCCATTGTCAGCTATTTTCAATTTCTCATTATGTAATGTTTTTCCAGGGATCTGGAAGTTGGCTATCGTTAAGCCTATTTTCAAGGGTCTGTAGGAATATGGTTTCAAATTAACATCCCATTTCATTGTTGGCACCTTTATCTAAGATTCTTGAAAGAATTGTATTTGATAAATTTCTGGATTTTTTGTTTAAATATAATTTGTTGTCTGATTGTCAGCATGGTTTTAGGAGGGTTGCAATACTGAAACAGCCTTTGGTGGGGTTCACAAGCAGTGTAAGAGGTGCCCTGGATTCAGGTCACTCCTTGGCTGTGGTGTTTCTGGACCTCACAAGGCCTTTGATCTTGTTAATCACTCCCAGCTTTTGGAGTCCCTGAGGGAGGTCAGAGTTTCAGATGATGTGAGATTATGGTTGTCTGACTACAGTACTTACAAAAAAGGGAACATACGACCATTATTGTTAATGTTTGCTCTCAGTCTCTCCCCCAATCTCCTGTGAGGTACCACAGGGCTCAATATTGGGCCCTTTACTTTTTTCCCTTTTTATGAATGCTGCTCCCTTGTCTTGTGTTGGTACTAGAATTATTTTATATGCAGACGACTCAGTATTATTTGCAGAAGGCCCAATCCTGACACAGCCTTGGTAACTGTCGAATGTGATTTTGATAGTTTTCAAAATTGGCTATGTTCTCATAGTTTAATTTTGAATTCATCTAAGACTAAGGTCATGCTTTTTTTATGTCCCAGGAAATTAAAAGATATTTCTGTTCCTAGTTTAGATTTACAGGGTAATGTCTTTCAGCTTGTTGATAGATTTAATTACTTAGGATTACTCTGGATTCTCAATTTTCTTTTGTAGATCATGTTAATATAGTAATCAAGAAAATCCACCAGAGGTAGGGAATGCTTTTTAGGATAAAATATTTTCTTGTCCCAGAATCCAAAAAGTTAGTGGCACATAGTCTACTATTAAGTTTGTTGGATTACAGATTGCTAATTTATTCTGGTACAAATAAAACATGTTACAGAAACTCAGGTCCACTTATCATGGTATTTTACGATTTATGACTGGTTTGACATGTAATACCCATCATTCTGTACTGGCTAGGGAAACAAACCGTGTCTTATTCTTGGACAGAATAAAAATTAAATTGGGAGTATTTGCGTTTTAGGTTACCCGTGGTCTATTGCCCCCATCCTTGATCTCTTTCCTATTTCAATTGGTCTAAAGAATACCATGTCTCAGTCTAAGGAATTGATTAGTATTCCTTTATATAGGAAAGTAATAGGTAACAAATCAGTGAAATATAGGGCCATCATGTTTTTAATAGTATTCTCTCAACAGTAATCAATTCTAGGACAGTGAGAAAGAATAGGTTGGTTCAATGTCTAGCTGCTAAATCAGAGTGCAATTGTTTTCATTAATGGTATGATTGATCAGATTGTGATATGTAACAGTTAATGTTGTTATTTATGCAGTTTGTATTGTATCTTGTATTTATGTGTGTCTTTTATTCAAACTTGTCACTTGTGAAACGGCACTTTGCCCATCTTGCTTACAAGTATAAAAAAATAAAATGAAATGAAATGAAACATTGATACAGTACCCTTTTGTGATCACAGCATTTTCTCTCAATCTCATATTTGTTGCAAATGTTCCTATTGGCCAGTTTTGGAATAGTGATCCATTGCTGAGGATAGTACTATTAAGTCTATCTTTTAGTCTTTTCAGCTTTCTTGTCATCAAGCTCTTTGTCCTACACCATCTGTAACATTCTACATTGTCAACATTTTCAACATGACTCCCAATCCTTTATTAATAATAACATTTTGCACTTGGCATATTCATTGTTGGTGTAGTCATCACAGAAGATATTTTTTCTGCCTATTATTGCACTCCCTTTTACTCTGCATCTGCCAGTATAGGTTAGACAGGCTCTCCTCCTCCTCCACCACACCACTGCTCCTTTCCTTTTTCTGCATTCACTTAGATTTTCTCTGCGTCATTGATTCTACTTCATGCCTTAATGGGGTAGTGCCTCTTCTATTCATAGAAATATAGACTTTGACAGCAGATAAGGACCGCTAGGCCCAGCTAGTCTGCCCATTTCCCTACCTACAGGATTGGCCGCAGATCCTTGTTAACCAACAGCCTATATCTTCCTGCCCCTCACAAGAATTGCCTTATGTCTGTCCCATGCATTTTTGAATTCTCCCACAGTTTTAGACCCCACAACTTCCTCAGGAAGGCTGTTCCATGCATCCACTACCCTCTCTGTGGAATAATACTTCCTCACATTGCCCCTGAACTGCCCTTCTTCTATCTTTAAATTGTGTCCCCTTGTTCTTGCAAGTCTCTTTTGCTGAAAGATGCTACCCTCTTGGACTTTGTTGATTCCCTTGAGGTACTTGAAAGTTTCTATCATGTCCCCCCTCTCCCTTCTTTCCTCAAGGGTATACATATTAAGTTCCTTTAGTCTCTCCTCATACGGCTTCTCTTTCAGACCCTGCACCATTTTAGTTGCCCTCCTCTGGACTGCCTCTATCCTGTCTATGTCCTTGAGGAGATGGGGTCTCCAGAACTGGACACAGTATTCCAGATGGGGTCTCACCAACTGTCTGTACAGAGGGATAACAACTTCCTGTTTTCTGCTGCTGATGCCTCTCCCTATACATCCCAGTATACCCCCAGCCCTCCCTACTGCCTTCTCACATAGCTTGCTAACCTTAAGGTCATCTGATATGATTACCCCCAGGTCCCTTTCCTGTTTTGTTGTTGTTACTACCTCCCCACCCATTGTGTATTCTTCCCCTGGGTTCTTGTTTCCCAGGTGCATTATTTTGCACTTTTTGCATTGAACTTAGCTGCCATATGTCTGACCATTCCTCCAACCTTGCCAAGTCCCTTTTCATCCTTTCCACGCCTCCTTGTGTATCAACCCTGTTGCAGATCTTTGTGTCATCAGCAAAAGGCATACTTTTCCTTCCAGTCCCTCTGCAATGCCACTGATGAAAACATTAAAAGGACTGGACCCATACTGAACCCTGCGTACCCACTGTAACGTTCTTTTCTTCAGAGGACTCATTTACAATTACCTTCTGTGTCCTGTTGTCCAGCCAATGTTTTACCCAGGCTACCACCCTGGAACCCACTCCCAGGCTAGTTAATTTGACTAATAATCTTTGTGTGGGACTGTGTCAAATGCCTTGCTAAAGTCTAGGTAGGCCATGTCCACAGCCCTCCCTGGTCTACTACTTTGGTCACCCAGTCAAAGAAATCTATTAGATTCATCTGACATGACCTTCCGCTGTGAACCCATGCTGTCTTGGATCCTGTGCTCCACTGACCTCTAGGTACTCAACTATTCTTTCCTTTAGAAGTGACTCCATCACTTTCCCTACCACAGAGGTCAGACTGACAGGTCTGTAGTTTCCTGCCTCTGTCTTGGTCCCACTTTTGTGAAGGGAATCACATCCACCTTCCTCCAGTCCTCGGGTACCACACCATCCTCCCATGATTTATTAAAAGAGTAGCCAGTGGTTTTACTAGTTCCTTCCTTAATTCTTTTAGAATTCTGGGGTGAATTCCATCAGGACCCATTGCTTTGTCCACCTTCAGTTTTAGGAGTTTTGCAGAACCCTTTCTTCTGTGAAAGGACTGGGATCGACCCCCCTATCAAGAGTGCTTCTGTTAATTGGATTAGGCACTTCCCCCTCCTCTTTTGTGAATACTGAGCAGAAATATTCGTTCAGTATTCCTGCTTTTTCACTGTCCCCCTCTGCCCACCCACCGTTCATTCTATTCAGCCTCACTATCCCTCCCTTTGTCTTTCTACACTCGCTGATGTACCTATAAAAGGTTTTATCCCCTTCTTAACTGAGTTGGCTATCTTTTCCTCAGTTTGGGCCTTTGCTATTCTGACTTCCCTCCCTGCTTCTTTCTGCCTTAACTGGTACAGCTCTCTGTCCTGCTCCTTCTGTGTTTCCTTATACTTCTGGAATGCTATCTTTTTCTTCCTGACTTTCACAGCCACCTCTCTTGAGAACCATAGTAGCTTTTCTTTCATTTTGATTTGTTTATTTGCTTCACACAAAGGCTTGTTGCCTCTGTGATGGCAGTTTTGATAATTCCCCATTGTTGCTCCACACCTCCTTCTAGCCTGTTTGCTAGTGCTTTTCATGCACTCTCCCATCTTGCCAAAGTCAGCCCTCCTAAAGTCCAGTACCCTCACTTTTGTATGGCTTGACTCTGTAGCTGAGTTTAACGTGAACCACACTGTTTGATGGTCACTTGTCCCCAGATGGCAACCCACTTCTAGATCTGAGATCCTCTCACTGCCCCGTTTAAGAGTATGAGGTCTAAGATTGCTCCCTCACGAGTGGGTTCTGTAATTAGCTGTCTAATGTCTGCCACCTGTAGGGCATCAAGAATGGCCCTGCTCTTGGATGTGGCTGCAGCAAATGTGCTCCAGTTAACATCTGGCATATTCAGGTCTCCCATCAACAGTATCTCCCCTTTCTCTGCCATTCTAAGAATGCCTTCCATCATATCCTTGTCCATTCTTCCCTGACATGGGGGTCTGTACACAACCCTGTGCAGATTGTGGTGCCCTTTCCAGTCTCCAAGGTGACCCACAGTGCCTCCTCTCCTCCCTGTTTACTCTTTTGTTCAGTTGATTTTATCTCTTCCTTTACATGAGAGCTACTCTCCCCTCTTCTCCCCTGCCTGTCTCTCCTGTAGGTTATGTACCCTGGTATGTTAACATCCCAGTCATGGTTCTCTGTGTACCATGTTTCTGTGACTGCACGTATATCCAGGCATCCTCTTCCATTAAGGCCACCAGCTCAGGGAGCTTGTTACCCAGACTACGGGCATTGGTACTCATTACCCTCCATTTCCTGATGGCCTTACCCCCTTTTTCCCCATCCCTGTCCTTCTTGCCTTTGTCACTTTCTCCATTTACTCCTGCCCTTCTCCCTATCGACACCTCCATGTTGGTGTTTGCCACACTTACTACCATGATTGTTTGGGGGGGCTAGGATTTTCCTGCTCCTTTCCCGTGCCTCCCCCCTTGGCTAGTTTAAAAGCTTGCCAATGAAGCATTTAAACCTATCACCTAGGATCCTGGTTCCTCTCCCGGACAGATGCAGCCCATCATGCCAGTATAGGCTTGCATCACTCCAGGTGGACCCCCAGTCCCCAATGAAGCCAAATCCCTGAGCTCCACACCAGTTTTTCAACCACTGATTGAATCCCATGGTACGGAACACCCTAGCCTCTCCTATGCCATAGATGGGTAGCATCTCCTAGAAGGTTACCGTGCGTGCTACTTGACTAAGGCCCCTCCCCAATTCCACAAACTCCTCCTGCACTTCTCTAATCCCTTTCTTAGCCAGGTCATTTGTCCCTAAGTGGACAATGACATCCAGCTCCCTCCCCTGTGCAGCTGCTCCAGCAATCCTGAGGATTCACTCCCTGTCCCTCCAAGCCATGGTGCCAGGCAGGCACCTTACCTCTCTCTCCCCTTCCTTGCCCAGTTCTACCTTCCTAACAATGGAGTCCCCCACCAGGAGTTGTTTCCTTCCCCTGCAGGGTCCCCTGCCACCCTCCTGTGGGTCTCCTTTGTGGAGGTTCCCAGCATCCTCCTTGGTCTCCACTGTAGGTGCCTCCATAGAGGAACCACACTTTGCCAGAAAGGCATAGGAATTGTGGAGAGGTACAACTGGAGGGTTGTGCCTCTGTTCCACCACCCTCACCCTCCCTGAGCCCACTGTGGCCCAACCGCTCCTCTTTCTTGGCAACCTCTGAGGCAACAGCAGTAGCACTGGTGGTCCCTGGATGGAAGAGGAGGTCCCACAAATCATGGCCAACTCAGCCTGGAGATGAGCAACCTCCTCCCTCAGCCCAGAGAGGTGCCTGCAGATGGGACAACACCTCATCCTCCAGAACATCTCCCAGAAGACTGCTGCTCCACAGCCACTGCACTGCACCACTCCAATCATGTCTTATTTCTGGCCCCTCACCTGTTTGCAACCTTACTCTTTCCTCTGTTTTTTCTCTCTCTCTCCTCACTTTCTGCCTGTGTGCCATTTAAGCTCCTGATTGTCCTGTTCTGAGACAAGAATATCCTATATTTCTAGTAGACCACTTACTTGTTCAGAGGCAGACCTCCAGCAGCTAGAGGGGCTGAGAGCTACTCTTCCCTTCTAGGATGGTGGGTCATTGGTGGTTCTGTGATCACTCACTTCCTGCCCCTAAACAGGACATTCCTGTTGTCAGTCAAATCATGTGCCTAAAAAAATAGAACTAGCTTTGGGTGGGGGTGGAGGGGAGGGAAGGAGGGCAATATAGTCCCAGTAGAGAAGTTCAGTCACACAGCAGTCCTTTCTCCTGGTGTCTTCTGCCAAGCTATTAGCAGAATCTTTCTAAGGCAGTCTTTAAATGTAGCTTCCTTCTAGCTGCTCACCCCTACTTACCAGATCTTTCTACAAGTAATTTAAACCTCACAACAGTTAAGTCCTTTCAGTCACCTGAGATTTACACCTAGATGACTTTTCAGTTACCCATTCAGTTCAGTTAACCCAAACACACACTTTTTTTTTGTTTTGTATGTTAGTTTTTTTACCCTAAATTAAAGGTCCAAATACAAAAGTTTTTCTACTTTAGTCCCAGCAGAGAAGTTCAGTCACACAGCAGTCCTTTCTCCTGGTGTCTTCTGCCAAGCTATTCCATCCCCAGGTCCTCTTATCACGTCCTAAATTTAGAAATTTAGACTCCGTATTTCTACAGTATTTCAATGAACTCACATGGTGTCAGTTTGCCTGGTAGTTGTTTCATTCTTTTTTCATGTAATTATTTCAATAATGGGGATTTCATTTTTTTTCTTACAATTTTGTGCATGAGGGTGACCTATAGATTACCAGGACAAGGAGAAGAGGGATCAATAAACTAGGGTCAGAAACTGAGATAGGGCTGCAAAGGAGGATGTAGTGCTTGTGGGGAATCTTAATCTACCTGACATATTGGAAAATTCTAGCAGCCGAGAGCACCAGAAGTCAGGCCTTGCTAAATATCTAGAAGGACTGTTTCTTGGTGCAGCTGGTCAAGGAACCTACAAGGCAGTATGCCATTCTTGTTGTGGTACTCACCAAGTTGGAAATGGTAGGTGAAGTGTGGGACAGGGAAGAACTGGTGTCAAGTGACCATAACACCATATGATTTGAACTGACCATAGGTATCAGTATACCCTAGTCAAAAGGTGTGGTTCTGGATTTCAGACATGCAGAATTTGATCATGTGATGGAATTAGTCAAGAACAAATGTGTTTTTTTGTTTATTTCTCCGTTTATTTAATAATTTTCCATTTGTTTCCCAGGAATTAAGGAAAAACTAAGCTGAGGCATGTTTCCATATGTGTCCTGTTAGAACAGGGAAGTTCAGTGACTTGCTCAAGCTCATACAACATGCATGTGGTGGCTATTGGATTCAAACAGTTCCATTTTGCTACAGCGACATCCCTGACAATGACACCTCCCACAGCGACGGACACATGGTGACATCCCCTACAGTGATACAACCCAATGACAACCAGCAACACCATGACAGCAACCAGCACTGTTATACGGATCAATAACCCCCGCATCCCCCTTACTTTATATATCTAATTCCATGTCACACAGACAGTGGAGTTAGATAAATATCCCTCATGGCTGCAAAGTCCATCAATGTAAAAAAAAAATGCCGCAATGTCTGTCACTGTGGGGGAGTCACTGTGGGGCCATTGCTGTGCTGACAGTATGTGGATTTGAACTAAGTTCTCCAGGTTTGCAGCTCAGTGCTCTTAACCACTGTGCTATACTGCCACCAAGTTAGCTGGGGTGGACAAAATCAGAAGGGTGGAGAAGAGGTGGAGAGAAAAGAAAGGGACCATTTTTTAAGCAACCAAACATTTCTTAATAAAGGGTACTAAGCACAAGAGACCAATCTGGTTTTGTAAGAATATCAAGGAGGCAGTGAGGGCCACAAGAGGGCCTTCATTCACTACAAAAAAAACAGGGGGATGAGGAATGGAGCAAATACCAGATGAAGATAAAGAAGACCAAGAAAGCAGTCAGTGACGCAAATGCAGACACAAAGCTTCATTTTGAGGAGGGGTCAAGAAAGGGGAAAAACAGTTCTTTAGGTACATCGGGGAAAAGGAAGATGAGGGGGACATTGTTAAGCTGATGGAGGGGGACAGGGTAGTAGAGGAGGATGAGCAGAAGGCAGCCATTCTAAATTATAACTTGAGCTCAGTATTCACAGTAGATGATAGTGGACCTCTACCTAAAATCAACATTAAGTCTGTGGCAAAGGGGATCCCAAAAATGGGACATGTGGTAATTACTTTATAGGAGAAAGGGTAAAAAAAAAGTTGCATCTCTGAAAACAGACAAAGCTCTTGGGCTAGATGGGATGCACCCATGGACACTAAAAGAACTGCCATCAGAATTGGCTGAACCCCTGGCAGGGCTAGTCAATAGCTCACTACAGTCAGGGATGGTTCTGAGATACTGGAGGATAGTCAATGTGGTGCTGCTCCATAAGGCAGGGGACAGGAAGGTACCTGGAAATTACAGGTCTTCCAGTTTTCCTCCATTGTAGGTAAACGGATGGAGTCACTAGTAAAAGAGTTGTTAGAGTATCTTGAATCAAATGGGCTACAAGATAAAATGCACTATGGATTCATGGAGAACAGTTATGCCGACAAATCTGATTAAGCTCTTAAGCTTGTTACCCAGGGGAACCAATCAGGGGAGGGCAGTAGACATGGCATATCTGGATTTTAGCAAGATCTTCAACAGTGTGCTGCAAAGGTGACTGATGAAGTAACTGAGCAGCCTAGGGGTGGGGTACAAAGTGGTGATCTGGGTAAGGAACTGGTTCATGAATAGGTGACTAAGGCTCACTCTGATGAGGAGGTAGTGACCAACGGGGTGCCACAGGGCTCAATACTGGACCAGTCCTCTTCACTGTTTTCATAAATGACACTTCAGAGGAACTGGAAGGGATATTCAATGAGTGGTCAGAATCATGGTAGTTGGAGTTCAATGCCAAGAAGTGAATAATCATGCACCAAGAGTATAGGAATCCAAGATCTGAGTGTAGGATAGTTAGGAGGTACTGACAGTCCTTACAGAGGAAGAGGATCTTGGGGTTATTATATCTGATGATTTCAAAGTGGCAGGGCAGTGTGTCAAAGCAGGGGACAGGGCCAGTGGGATGATAGGATGCATAGGGAGAGGTATATCCAACAGGAGGAGGGAGGTGATGTTGCCACTGAATCACTCGCTTGTGAGACCCTACCTGGGGTACTGTGTTCAGTACTGGAGGCTGCGCCTCAAAAGGAACATAAACAGTGTGGAAGCAATCCAAAGGAGGGCAACTAAAATGGTACAGGTGTTGCAGCTAAAGTCCTATCAGGAGAGACTGAGTAATCAATCAATAAAACTTGATTTAACCAGGAGAAGCACCATTGAGATAAATTAATTTACAAAGTGGTCCTGGGTGGTCAAAACACATAAAATTGACAATTGAAAAGATCAAACTTAGGAAAATAATATGCAATAGATACAAGGAAGCCAGAATACAGAATATAAAATATACTGTACAATAAATGATATGTAACATGAGATATTCAATAAACAATATTTACAATATAAACAGCCTAGAGTGGTGGAAAAACAGGGAGAAAAAAGAAAGTATGGGGGCAATAGTTTAATAGGGGAGGAGAAAGGAGGAGAGGAGGCAGATGAAGACACCAAGCGAGTAAGTGGTGCTTGGGAGAGGGGAAGCCGGAAGGGGAGGGGAAGGGTGAGTTAGGGGGAAGGGGACAAGAAGGGTGTAAGACTAGGTGAGGGTCACTGGGATCTCGAGCCCTACCTAGAAAACTAAGAGAAGAGGTTAAGAGGAGATAAAGCTCATGAAGGACTCCAGTCTAACCTAGAAGGATAGGGTGGTGGATGGGCTTAACCAATGTGCATGCTAGAATTCTATGGCTTGCAGAAACAGTTACAAGTTTCTTTCAACAGATGGCAAATCAGCGTTTTAAAGGTAGACATACTAAAAATTTGTGGGAGTGTTAGGGATTTTTGGATACTATTCCAGTTGGAAGAAAGCGAATAACTTAAAGAAGATATACCATGCCGGTTCTGCTCTGGGGATTCGAATGAGAGGCAAGAATATCATCTAAAGGAATAGGATCCCTTCGAGCAAAGAAGGAGATTAGAAATATACTGGGGGAGCTTATCCAATATGGCTCTGTAGATCCAGGTTAACACATTTTTTGTTCTACTCATTTTTAGGGAATGCCAGCCAAGCTGGGCATAGAGGGTACAATGATGGGTGTTGTATGACACTTTAATGATGAATCTGAGGACTCTGTGGTACAGGGTGTCCAGTCTGGAAAGAGAAGTGATGGGATAATGACTGTAGGTAACATCAGCATAGCCCAGGAGTGGAACTAAAGATGTTTGAACTAGTCTTGTTTTTGCCTCTACAGTGAGAAGGTGCTTGATCTTGTAGAAAATTCCTAATCGTTGTCTAAGTTGTTTGGCTAATTCTTCGATATGTGGTATAAAAGACAGCCTACTATTGATCCAGAACCTGAGGTATTTGAATTTATCTACTGGCTGTAGAGGTTCACCAAGGAGGGTTGTGATTTGGGGCCTATCACCTTCAGGATGGGTGACTGTTGAGTTAACCTAGAGGGGAAAGAAACATGACTTTGTTTTTTTTTGTCATTGAGCAGCAGTTTGAGGTGCAGTAGGCTGTGCTGCAGCAGGCAGAATTCTTGCTGTAGGTCTGAACAGGCCAGTTCCAGGAACAATTTAACAATGTACAGTACAGTATCATCTGCAAAGAGGTGTATATTTGCTGAGGAGATGTTAAGGTCAATGTCATTATTGTAGATTGAGAATAGGATGGGCCCAAGCATAGAATTCTGGGGGACACCTCACATAAGAGTTTTTAGTGGGTACAGTTCAAACTGAGCTTTAACCTGCTGCTGTCCGCCAACTAGGTAAGAAGTAAACCATTTGAGGGAGGTGTTGCTTAGGCCAGTGTTCCGCAGCATGTGCAGGAGGAAATCTTGATCTACCATATCGAATGCTTTACTTAAATCTAGAAATAGAGCACAGATATGGTTCCTGGCATCGAGTGATGATTGCAAATCATTGGTTAGTTTGGCTAAAGTGGTTATGGTGTTGTGTTTGGGTCTGAAGCTGGATTGAAAGGGATTTAACATGTTGTGTGTTTCAAAGTGTTCTCACATTTGGAAGTTAACTAATTTTTGAAGTAATTTGGAGAGGAATGGTAATAGGGATAAAGGCCTGTAATTGTTTATGTCACTTACATCTCCTGATTTAAACAGAGGAATGAGGTGTGCTACTTTCCACTCATGGGGAGGACTCCTTCAGTGAGAGATTTGTTAAAGAGATGAGCGATAAGGGTGGTCAGCACTTGGAAACCGAGTTTCAAGAAATATGGGTCAATTTGGTCTGCCCCAGCACTCACAGTAACGTCAAGGGCTAGCAGAAGGTCTTCCACCTGTTTAAAGGTGATTGGACTAAAACTGACGGAATTTACTTGGGATGGGGCCCTAATAGGGGGAGGAGAGGTGTCCAAGTTAAAAAGAGAGGAGCGTAATGTACTGGCAGGGGATGAGTCGAAAGCAAGACCCGCCATAGCAAAGTGGTTATTTAGAAGGTTAAGAATGTCCTTTTTGCTATTGGTTGTAATGTTGTCAGTGGAGATCTTTATGGGGAGGGTAGGGGGATGGTTGTGGCCTTGTGTTTTTCTCAGGGTCTTCCAGAACCTGTTCAGGTTGTCAGAGGATGAGTCCAGGGCTGTCTGAAAGCATTTCACTTTTTCGGGTCTGATTAACTTTGTGCAGAGGTTTCTTGAGTCTCTAAAAACTGCCCGATCAGGTGGTAATCCAGTTGTACATGTCTTTTTCCAGAGGGCATCTCTTATGTGTAGGGCTGACTTAAGAGAATCATTGAACCAGGGGCAGGATTCCAGGGTGTTCATGTTGAGTAATCTCAACATGAACACCCTGGAAGAGAAGAGAGTGAGATGGGACATGACAGAGACCTGTAAGTACCTCATGGGGGTGAAGAGGGTGTGAGAAGAGTATCTTTCAAATGAGAAAGAGCATGAATACCAGAGGGAATGCAATAAAGCTAAGACGGGGTGGAGTTAAAGAGGGATGTGACGAAGTACAACTTCACTGAAAGTGTGGTTGTCACCTGGAACAGGCTGCAAGTGGAAGTGGTGGAAGCAAAAACAGTAGGGGGCTTCAAACATGTATGTGATAGACAAACGGAATACAGGTACAGTAAACAGGTAGGGAGATTGGGAGAGTTGCCAGAGACCAGTTAGGATCTGCAGAGACAGACTCGGCAGGGATCATCTGGGCAGATCAAGTGGTCTTTTTCTGATGACAAATTCTATGCTTCTATGAGGACCTAATGGACTAGCAGGAGATAAATGGGCTCCAAGATAGTAACCAGCATGGTTTCATGGCAAGGCAGTCTTATCAGACCAACTTGATAGTATTTTTTGACTGGGTAAGAAGAGTGGTGGATATGGGACAAGAAGGAGATTTACTCTGGTTTGACTTCAGCAAGGCATTTGACTTTGTGCCGTAAGGCTGTTGAAGAAATTAGAGGATCCGGGAGCAGCAAAGGACCTAGTTAAATTGGTGGAAGTTGGTTATGGGAGACAGCAGTGTGGTGGTGGTAACTGGGGTCAAATATGGGGAAAGAGAGGTCTCAAGTGCGTACCACAGGTGTTAGTGCAGGGACCAATCCTTTTCAATATGTTCACAAGCGACATAGGATAAAATGTATCTTTAAAAAAATGAGAGGAAAGTGGAGTGCTTAGGGAATACTGTGCCATCAAGGTAGGTCAAAATTCCACAAAACAAAGCACCCAGCACACACAAAGGTTGCTGCAAAAAAGTTTAAAGGTTTATTCCAAATTCATGTATCAAGTATGAAGTACCGGTAACACACAAGCTAGCCCTACTTTTCACAGATGACACTAAGCTTTGTGGCAGGGCAGACAGTGGGGGGGGGGGGTTAAGAAAGTTGAAGAAAAACCTACAAACTATAGAGAGGGGTCCAAGGTCTGGCTGGTGAAATTCAACACCAAAATGTGCAATGTGTTACACATAGACAAGAATCCCAGGATGGAATGCTGGTTGGGAGAAGTTAAACTGACCACTACTTCAGAGGAAAATGACCTGGGGCTATCATAAGCAACTTACTAAAACAAACCTAGAAACATAGAAACATAAAAAGGTGATGGCAGAAGGAGACCAGAAGTTAATCAAGTCTGCCCTTGATATCCTGAGATCCTAGTCCTCTGGAAGATTCCATTGCGGATTTGAGTCTAGTATATTCTATGTCCCACCCCCTTTTGAATGATGATACAGTCCTAGCTCTCACCAATTTTACAGGTAATCTGTTCCATGACTCCACAACCCTGTCTGAGAAATAGTACTTCCTCAGATCCCTCTTGAACTTCCCCCCTTTAGAAACATAGAAACATAGACTTTGACGGCAGATAAGGACCGCTTGGCCCATCTAGTCTGCCCATTTCCCTACCTACAGGATAGGCCGCAGATCCTAGTTAACCAACAGCTTATTTCTTCCTACCCCCCACAAGAATTGCCTTATGTCTGTCCCATGCATTCTTGAATTCTCCCACAGTTTTAATTCATAATTTAACACATTTAGTTTCCATTCTTTCCCCCTTGTGTTTGAGATGTGAGCCTTTGTGAATAATGCAGTGTTGGGTAGTGCATTTAATCCTGTCATGTATATTTTTGTTGTTGTTTTTGTTTTTACTTTCTTTTTATGCCCCTTCCTTGCTGGTTACCTGATCTCTGTCCGGTGAGGACTCTCGGCCCGGCCTGTTCCCGCACAACTGAAGTCCCCAGCCATACTCCTGGTTTGGGCCCGACACCTCTCCAGCTTTCACTGGCCACCCAACCCCCCGGATCTGAGCCCCCCCCCCCGGGCGGAACAACTGACTCTTACTTGATGCTCTATCTGAAATCTAGTAGAGTGACCAGGGAGCAGAGGGAGAACCAGGACCCAGCTGGAGGACCCGGCGTTGTGTGTGGGCCATCCACTGGACTTACCTTTGCCTAGCAGGCATGCTGGGCTTTTTCTACATTTCTGTCTCTCTCTATTGGCTTGGTCAAGCAATGTGCACCATCATAAGCTTGCACCTCCCACACATGCTCACAGGACCACCACCGCAGCCAATCCCCTTACTGGAGATCCCAATGACTGCTGTACCCCCAGTCTCCCCTGGGAGTTACCAAGTGCCAGGATCAACTATCCCCCCATCCTCCCAGAAAAGGAGAGTAGTCCTCTGGACACTCAATCCTTTTCCTCCCATGCTGACCCCCAACAGCCTGAGTCTGTTTCTGAACCTGGGTTGCTGGCATGGCATGAGGTGTAGCGTCCAATGCCTCAACCCTCAATGCCCCCAGGCCAACCTCCTCTCATATATTTAAAGGTTTCTATCATAGCTCCCCCTTTCTCTCCTAGATTCAAGTGAGTACATGTTTAACTCCTCTAGCCACCTTTTGTATGGCAGCCCCTGAAGCCCCTGTATCATTTTAGTTGCCCTTCTTTGAATTGTCTCTATCTTGTTCCTATCCATCTTAAGGTGTGGTCTTCAAAACTGTATGCAGTATTCCAAATGGGGTCTCACCATAGATCTGTACAGTGGAAGTACCATCTCCCTATGTCTACTGTCAAATCCTCTCCCTATGCATCCCAGCATTCTATTGGCCTCAATATACACTGCGTTGCATTAACTGGTTTGTTTAAGGGAGCTGTTTACAATAACCCCCAGATCCCCTTCCTCATTTGAGTCACTAAGGTGGACCCCATTTAGCCAATAGGTAGTTCTAGGGTTATTTCTGCCAGTATGCATCACTTTACATTTCTTGTTGTCAAATTTCAGCTGCCAGATAGTAGATCATTGTTCTAACCTTTTTAAATCTTTTTGTATGATTTCCACTGCTTCTTCACTGTCCACCCTACCACCTAATTTTGTGTCATCTGCTAACAGTGCAATCTTGTCCTGGATACCTATTCCTATGTCACTGATGAACATGTTGAACAGGACTGGATCCAAGACTGAACCCTGTGGAACCCCACTCATCACTTCTCCCTCTTCTGACAGCTCCCCGTTGACCACCACCCTTTCCTTTCTTCTGTCCAGCCAGTTTCCCACCCATTTTATGGTACAGCTTGCTATGCCTAGATCCTCTAGCTTCTTTAACAGGGGTTTGTGTAGCACTGAATTAAAGGATGTTCTGAATTCAAAATAAAGGAGGTCCACTGGTCTGTCACTATCTACCTCTCTAGATACCCAATCAAAGAAAGTAGTCAGGTTTGCCTGACATGACCTGTCTGTAATGAAACGGTATTCCTTGTCATACTGTAGGTCATGCTTATCCAAGTAGTCTACAAGGTCCTGTTTAATCAGCACTTCCATTTGCATACCTAGCATTGATGTGAGGCTGAAAGGCCTTCCTTGCTACCAGCCTTGTGAAGAGGCACCAAGTCAGCTCTTTTCCAGTCCCACAATATGACTCCCATCTGGAGAAAACAGTTAAACAAGTGCAGTAAGGGGTCTGCTAATTTGCTCACTAACTCTTTTGGTATCCTTAGATGTATCCCATTTGGACCAGGAGCTTTGTCAATTTTTTTTTCAGTCAAGATTTTTATCCTCCCTTGGTGGGCTGCAGCTATCCGTCTGCCAACCTACTGGACTCGGGGGTCGTTTGGGATCTTGAATGCTATGCATGTCCTGGTGGACCACCGGAGCCAGCCCAGAAGCTTCATCCTGCTGCGGCCCCCAAATTGTCCTCGTTTTTTGCTCCCCACTTCTTGGGGCCCCAGACAGAAAGGCACTTGTGCATGGAGGCATGCATGCACCCTCTTGCTCTGGTGACAGCCCCTTCCTCCCACCCTGTTAGCCAAGTGCCCTGGCTCCCTTGGCTTGCACTGCACCCTGGCCTCCACTGTGAGGCAGTCAAGAGCTGAGGGACACTCAGATCCCTTCCTGCAGAGGAGAATGACCTGTCAGCAGCTCAATCCTGCACCGCACCCTCCCCTTCTGTGCCAACCTCCGACAGCCCATGCTTATTCCCAAACATGGGTCACTGGTGTGGCGAGAGGTAAGGTGTCCAGCGCCTCAGCTCTCTATGCCACTGGGCCAGCCTAGATTTGCCAATTTTTAAATGGTCGACCACCTCTCTGACTCTGCTTGAGGTAATACTAGGTGTTTCCACTTTTTGCACTCCCCTGCCATGTGCAGTAATGCTGTAATCAGGCATTGGGCCACCGTGTTCTTTGGTGAACACTGAACAGAAATACTGGTTCAGAATGGTGACTTTCTGCCTGTCATCCTCACCAATCTTGTTCCCATCTCTGATTTAAACTACCCTGTCTCCCTTCTTTCTCTTTTCCTGTATATATCTGAAAAACTGTTTGTTCCCCTCCCCGACACCTGTAGCTATCCAAAGTTCTTTGTCTGCCTTTGCTTGTTTCACTACAACCTTTGCTTTCTTGCTCTTAAATATGTATTCCTCCATAGATTGCTTTCTGGTTTCCTTCTGAAGTTGAGGAATGCTTCCTTTTTCACCATAATGGCTGTTTTGACTGGACTCATGAATAAAATGGGGCATTAATATCATTTCCTCTTGGTCACTGTCTTTGTACATGCCTTTGTGGCCTCAGTGATGGATTATTTAATTATTTCCCAAATGTCTTTCACTACCGAGTGCTGGTAAATCTTAGCTAGTTTTTCTTGCACTAGCTCTCTCACTCTATTGAAGTTTGCATCTCTGAAATTTGGACTTCTGCCCTTGACTAGGATTTGAACTCCTTTGGGGATATTTTAAACCTACCTGAGTTGTGATCGCTGTTTGCCAGTGGTTCCCCAACTCTGACTGACTCAATTTTTTCTGAGTTAGTGAGGACCACATCCAAGAGGTTGTTCTGCCTAGTAGGACTGGTGACTAACTGGGTGACAAAGCAGTCCTGTATGACCAGGGACCCTGGTTTTCCATTTTTACTGGTAACACTGGTAACAATCACAGAATCCTGCTTGGTTTGCAGATTTTGAATTCTTGTACCGGTGCCTCATGGAAATTGCATGTCACTGCACAGAATCTCTAAGATTTCAGTATCTTTTTAATTTTTTTTTATTTTCTCTTTCTATGTCCCCTTCTCAAAGCATCAGTCTCCACTTTTCAGAGATCCCTAGGCTGGGTATCCCCTAGCTTCACCCCCAGGTAATGCTCAGGAGCTCCTGTGGGCCTGCCCCTCTCCTGCCTGGATTGTACCCCCCCCAGGTGGGACGGGAAGGTACCCCAGGTCACCAATCCACACTCCCGTAGTGTGTGTCAGGCAGCTCAGTGGGTCCCTCATGGAGCCTGGTTATGAATTCTGGGGTACCTGGGTCCCTTCTGCCAGTTGCCAATGTGGGGTCATTGTTTCTGGTTTTCTGGTCTCTGTCCCTGAGGCACTGGCACTAGAGATCCAAGGAGGTAGGTCACATAGAGACATGCCACTGCTCCAGATTCTGGCTAGTGTCCTCCCCTCCTGATCACTCTGCAGCACCATTGTACCACCACCCATGGTCACACTGGTGGTGGTAAAGAAGCAGGAACTGCAGTCCACCCACCCCAGAGGAGGAAAACAGTCTCCCAGGTGCTCGATCCTACTCCCCTGGCCAGACCTCCAGCAACCCAAGTTTGCTTCTGACCCAGGGTCACTGGCATTGCAAGCAATAGTGCTACCACAGCTGCAGCGGACCGACCCAGCTTTCAGCATTTTAAAATGAATACTTCTGTGCTTTGCATTCTTTCTGCTTTGCTGCACATAGAGTCAGTAAGGAAATCATCCGCATTGCTTTGTTGTAATCAGCCATTCAGTTTAAGCACCCATGCATAGTGGTTAGAGAAACAAACAGTGATTGAACTGGGTACATCCAACGGACTTCGGTTTGAGTCCCACAACCTCCTTTTGCATACGGTGTGACTCCAAGCAAGTCACTTAACCTCCCCAGTGCTTCTATGTCACTCCATAAATCAGACAGTTTCACCTAGTGGGCCTTACCTACTTTGCAAAGAACATAAAAAAATATCAATATATGTTTACTACATCATAGAATAGTAGTCAGGGTAAAATGTAATTTACCTCCATTTCACTTGGGCTGCAATGATTTTGTATAGGTAAAGATAAATGTACAGATACATTTTATCTATTTTATAAGCTTGTTTTTAGATTTTAGTGAGGTTTTTATTGTATTCTTTGCATATAAGCATCTAGGTTGTAGATTGCTAAACGCAGGATTACTGTTACCAATTAACTTATTCAAGTTTATAATCAGTAGGGCCATCCAAAATCCTCAGTTGTTTGAATGAAAACTAGTCTGAATGAAAGTATGTTCACAAAGAAGAAACTGTCTTACTACTTATGAAAAGACTTCACAGTTAGCACCCCATTTAGGTGAACTGGATCATTTTCACCTTTTTCCCACCTGCTATTTCAGTCTCTGTGACAACAAAAAGTTTTCTGATAGACTGCTTCAACAAAAAGCAGATGTAAAGTATTTTAGAGTACTTATGTTTGGCCAGTGGATGTTGAAAGCACAGTCAATGATATACAGAAGGTAAGACCCCAGGGGCTCTATGATGCTGGTGGGCAGAGTAGCGCTCAATTCACATCTGAACAAAGACATGAAAACTGGTAGACACCCTTTTCATGGACACCAAGTAAAAACAAAGCATCCACATGTCTGGGAGATGCATGAATCCATTTGAAGGTCCTTCACTAATCACCTGTGGATTTTTTAGGTGAAGACACTTTATTTCAAAGAAGCAAATTCAAACTTTTTTTTTGCTACTCCAACCCCCTGGCCATCCACTCCTTCAGGCCTGCCAAGGTCCCCTACCACTACTGCTGAGTCCAACCACCATCCACTGCCCCTTACTGCTGTGCTACCAGGTAACCCAAAGTAACCCTTCATTGAGTGGGCCCCTACCCCGTGGGAGGCTACCAGGGGAGAAGAATTGTCCCAAATAGCTTCCTGTGTCCTGGACATGGCAGGGGTCAGAATGGACACATGTCTGGGCTTCCAGCTTATGGAGGGACCAACAGCCATCCTTTGGTTTGCCAGCAGGTGTTTTACCATTTTCTTGACAGGCCACATGATGTCAGGGCACAAGCCAACATCTGTCACGCTCCCTCCTGCAGTGAGGGCTGACATGTTGTCATGCCTCTGGCCTCCACCAGGGGCCAGCAAATGCTGAGCCATGAATCCACCCTCCCTCCTAGGAGAAGGTGAGTGGTCATTGGACACTCAAGCCTTCACCCACCAGCTGGCCCTCCAACACCCAAGTCTGTTCCCTAACCCTGGTCAGCGGTGTCACAGGCAGAAATCCAGTTCAGGCAGTTAAATTATAGATAGGAAAAAACAAAGGTAGTCCATCTTAGTGGTGATGGTTCAGATTAATTCACATCTGAGTTTTAACAAGCAAAGAGACCAAGTCATTTGTAACTTGTGCATGTGGGGTGTGGATGTTGAAGAAAGGGGGATCATAGTGCTGTCACTACTGCCATAACCTTGAGGGATGTGATCTGCATTGTTGCTACTGCCATCACCACTGGTGGATGGGGAATGTAGTACTGCTGCCGTCCCAGCTGAGGGATGAGGGCCATAGTGCTGATACTGCCATCACACATGAGGAATGGTGAATGTAGTACTGCTGCCATCATACCAAAGGGATGGGGGCCACAGTGCTGCCTCTTCTGTCACACCTGAGGGAGGGAGGTCTTAGAGCTGTTGCAGCTGCCATCACACCAGAGGGATGGGGGCTGTAGTATTACTTCCATCATACCTTAGGGATGGGGGCTGTAGTGTTGCTGCTGCCATCACATCTTGTACCTAAAATAACTTTAAATTGGTACAAGGATGGAAGGATGTGCAATAGTGGAGGTCAAAATTGCTAAAATGCATGTTAGCAGAGTCAAAAATTGTTAAATAAAGTACACAAAACCAAACAATGGTAAAACTGGATTTTGGCTTAGCAGACACCGGTGACAATACCATTTTTACGTTCGCTTGTGCGCATGCGCAAGGAACGTTTTGGGAGAGTAGCACACTTTGGAGGTGTGCCTCTCCCATTCAATCCAGTGCTCTGTTGAGCAGGCGTGGCGATCCTGCACCAATGGGTGGGGAGCTCTGTATGACAGCGGTGGTCTTCGCTTCAAAACCACCATTGTCATACCGAGCACCAGCGCAGCCCCCTAAAATCACGCGCTCCCCCTGCGAGTCCACGCTGCCCCCCCAAAGCTTTGGTGCCACACTGGGAGCCCACCCCAGCTTGGCAAATGTTGTTTGCTGACAGGGGTGCCCAATCCCCCTTCAGCTCCATGGCCCCCCCAAAGCCATCCTTCTGCCATGCTGGGAGCCCACCCCAGTGTGGCAAACCTCCCGTCTGTTTTGCCGACAGAGGTGCCCAATCCCCCATCGGCTCCTCGGCACCCCCAAGCCATCTTCTGCCATGCTGGGAGCCCACCCCAGCATAGCAAGTGTCCCACGCAGTCCGTTTTAAAAAAAAAAAACCTGTAAAGAAAAAACCGTCCCACGTAGTCTCCCAGTCTCCCCTCCCACAAACCGCACCCACCCACTGCGCACCCAGCCTCCCCACACCCCCCCACCCCATACTTACCTCCGAGCTCGGGCGCGACGATCTTTGGTGGACCAGGAACACGCCTGCACCTTGAAAGCTGACTGCTAACTGAGGAAATGCCAGTAAGCTATATAATGGGCTAGATAGGGGTTTCAACTTTATTGCATATCTCAGTCTATTTTGGGAATTTTGTACCAAATTTTTAATTGGGGTTTTGGGACCCCTTCTCATGAACAATGTCACTGTCATGGCGTTATTCAGGCCTGAAGGGTGATTTCACAGTCACTGCGCAGTCACTGCATGAAATCATCCTTCAGGCCCGAATAACACCATGACAGTGACATCATTCATGAAAAGGGGTCCCAAAAACCCCATGTTGAAAATTTGGTGCAAAAATTCAAAAAAATGACTGTTTTATGAGCGTGCATTGCACAGTTCCTACGCAGGCTCGTAAGTTCACGAATTTTCAATATTTTCACTCCAGATTTTCAACATTGCCATTTTACCACACCTCCTTATGAGCACTACAGCTGTCATTTTTCACATCCTGCCCAAAACGTGTTTCCACCCATGTAGTGCACAATGGCGCAGTCGGTGTGCAAAATCAATGTATGGGACACATTAAGAAAATCATGGTGACACTGTTCATTAGCAGAGGTCTTAAAATGGCTATGTTGAAAATTTGGTGAAAAATTCCTAGAAATGACTGTTTTAGGAGGTTGCATGCAGTTCCTACGCACGTCAGAGATTTGCAATCTTCAATATTTCTACTCCAGATTTTCAACATTGCTATTTCACCACACCTTCTTATGAGTAGTACAGCTGTCATTTTTCACATCTCACCCAAAACGTGTTTCCGCCCATGTAGCGCACAGTGGCGCAGTCGGTGTGTGAAATCAATGTATGGGACACATTAAGAAAATCACAGTGACACTGTTCATGAGCAGAGGTCTTAAAATGGCTATGTTGAAAATTTGTTGAAAAAATTCCTAAAAATGACTGTTTTATGAGCGTGCGATGCGCAGTTCCTATGCACGCTCATACGTTTGTGAGTTTTCAATATTTTCACTCCAGATTTTCAACATTACCATTTTACCACACCTCCTCATGAGCAGTACAGCTGTCATTTTTCACATCCTGCCCAAAACGTGTTTCCGCCCATGTAGCGCACAATGGCACAGTCGGTGTGTGAACTCAATGTATGGAACACATTAAGAAATTCACACTGACACTGATCATGAGCAGAGGTCTTAAAATGGCTGTGCTGAAAATTTGGTGAAAAAATTCCTTAAAATGACTGTTTTACGAGTCTGCATTGTGCAGTTCCTACGCACGCTCGAAAATTTGTGAATTTTCAATATTTTCACTCCAGATTTTCAATATTGCCATTTTACCACACCTCCTCATGAGCAGTACAGCTGTCATTTTTCACATCCTGCCAAAAACATGTTTCCGCACATGTAGCGCACAATGGCGCAGTCAGTGTGTGAACTCAAGTATGGGATACATTAAGAAAATCACAGTGACACTGTTCATGAGCAGAAGTCTTAAAATGGCTATGTTGAAAATTTGGTGAAATAATTCCTAAAAATAACTGTTTTACTTGCGTGCGTGCATTGAGCAGTTCCTACGCACGCTCATAAGTTTATGAATTTCCAATATTTTCACCCCAGATTTTCAACATTGCCATTTTACCACACCTCCTCATGAGCAGTACAGCTGTCATTTTTCACATCCTGCCCAAAATGTGTTTCCGCTCGTGTAGCGCACAATGGCGCAGTCCGTGTGCGAACTCAATGTATGGGACACATTAAGAAAATCCTAGTGATACTGTTCATGAGCAGAGGTCTTAAAATGGCTGTGTTAAAAATTTGGTGACAAAATTCTAAAATGACTGTTTTACGAGTCTCCGTTGTGCAGTTCCTACGCACGCTCGTAAGTTTGCGAATTTTCAATATTTTCACTCCAGATTTTCAATATTGCCATTTTACCACATCTCCTCATGAGCAGTACAGCTGTCATTTTTCACATCCTGCCCAAAACATGTTTCTGCCCATGTAGCGCACAATGGCGCAGTCGGTGTGCAAACTCAATGTATGGGATACATTAAGAAAATCACAGTGACACTGTTCATGAGCAGAGGTCTTAAAATGGCTGTGTTGAAAATTTGGTGACAAAATTCCTTAAAATGATTGTTTTACGAGTGTTCATTGCGCAGTTCCTATGCACGCTCGTAAGTTTGTGAATTTTCAATATTTTCACTCCACATTTTCAACATTGCCATTTTACCACACCTCCTTATGAGCAGTGCAGCTGTCATTTTTCACATCTTGCCCAAAACGTGTTTCCGCCCATGTAGTGCACAATGGCACACTCGCTGTGTGAACTCAATGTATGGGACACATTAAGAAAATCACAGTGTCACTGTTCATGAGCAGAGATCTTAAAATGGCTATGTTGAAAATCTGGTGAACAAATTCCTAAAAATAACTGTTTTACGAGCGTGCACTGCACAGTTCCCACGCACGCTCGTAGGTTTGAGAATTTTCAATATTTCCACTCCAGATTTTCAACATTGCCATTTTACCACACTTCCTTATGAGCAGTACAACTGTCATTTTTCACATCCTGCCCAAAATGTGTTTCCGCCCATGTAGCGCACAATGGGGGTAACAAAAAGGTCATGCTGAAAATTTATTGTGCAAATACCAGCAATCGCACAGGGCATTAGGGTAAAGCACCATACATGCCAAACACCACTGCAAATACCTGCAAGCGAACGTTCGGCATTGACAAATGCTTGTTTACAATGTACAAAATGGAATATGCCCTTTCTCAATCCCGGTAAACCAGTGTCCCTGTGTATGATATCAGCCACCAATTGTCTCCTTGGTGATTTAGCCACTGGGATGCCCCAGTCCACATCTGGCATGTTAAGGTCCCCCACTACTACACGTTCTCCCTTTAGTGACATTTCTTTGAGTTGCTCCAACAACTCCCTATCCTTGTCCTTCACCTGGTTTGGGAGTCTGTATACAACCCTGACTTGGATTTTCTTTCCTGAGGATGAACTAAGTTGTATCCATCGGGATTCCACACCTTCTGTAAGGCTTTTATTGCAGGATGTTGCCTCCATCCCCTCCTTAACATACAGTGCAACCCCACCCACCTTTGTCACCCCTCTGGTCCTTCCTAAAGAGTGTGTACCTGGGGGCCTGTGAGAGCCAAGTCATTGTTGCCAGATGTCCAGATCTCGGTGACTGAGATGAGATCAATACATGATTCTGCCTTCCATGCTTGAAGGTCTCTCATCTTGTTACCCAGGCTTCTGGCATTAATGCACACTGCTGTCCAAGAGCCTGTGGTTGAATTGTTTCTTCCTCCACCTAGTAAATTGGTAATGTAACAAGACATACAGAAAGGTAGCCAGAATAGTGGTGTGTATTGCAAGGTGTTTTGATAGCAGGAGGAAAGAGGTACTACTACCTTCTCTATGAATCACTAATGAGACCCTATCTGGTGTCCAGTGGCCAGTTCTGGAGTCCCCACCTGAGAAATTACAAAGGCAGGCTGGAGTCAGTGCAGTGTAGAGTAATTAAATGATTCAGGGACAACAGGGCAGATCCTATTAGGATCAGTTTAGGGAACAGAACATGTTCGATGGAGGCCAAAATGGAGAAAGAGGACATAATAGAGACCTTCAACTTCCTGAAAGGAATAAACAATGTAAACTGCACAGAACTATTTAACAAGAATGAGAAGTCAAAATTAAGGGGATGTGAACGTAAGCTGATGGGGAGAGATTCGGGAGGGATCCAATAAAGTTTTACTTTACAAAGAGAGAGTGGTTGAGCTGAGGAGCAGCCTACCAGCAGAAGTGATGGGCTCAACAACTATTAATGGTTTCAACATGGCTGGGACAGAGGAAAGGGCTTAACAGTTACTCTGGGAGGTAGCATTAAGGCAGGGAGAGAGATGGGAAGAGGAGACCAAAACACCCATCTGGACAATAGGTCACTGGGTAGAGTAACGTAAAACTAGGCATACTGGGTGGATCAAAGGTCTTTTTCTGGTGACGTCTATGTTTACATGTTTCACTTCTACATTAAATTACATTTTCACTGCTAATTAATTTCAGGTAGTGTTTGTACTAATATTTTTGACTAAATCTTTTAATATTGTACTGGGAACAGAATTAAGACATCTGGCTGCCTTCGACCCTAGTATGGTCAGTCTGCAGTTGAAGGAATTCTATACTTTTTAATGTCTTTAAGAGGGTGCTGTAGGCATATCAGGGTGATTGACTGGCTTAGAAGCATCTTCTCAAAGTTCAGGAGGCTTAGAAATCTAGTTGAAGAGCCCACGGATCAAGCATGAATTGGGGGATGTCTTATCGGACATGCCTGTGGTAAAATCACCAGGCCTAGATGGTAGGTCAGTGGAGCTCTTTAATGAGGTTTGGGAAATAGCATTCCCACACCTGTTAGGAACTCTTCAGGAGGCAAAGGAGGGGCATGATCTCCCACTAACTCTTAATGAGGCCACTATTATGGTTTTAGGAAAGAAAGGTACTGTACTGACCCTTTTCAGTGTGTCAACTGTTACCTCATCTCTGTCCTTAATGTTGATTACAAGAGCTTAACCAAGAATCTGTACATTATTTACAGAAGTTCCTCCATAACTATATTCATCTGGATCAGCTTGGATTTGTAAAAGGCTGTGAGAGGCCAGTCACCTTTATGGGATGGTAGCAGTTGCCTTAAACACAGAAAGGGCATTACATTATGTTGAAAGGCTATACCTGCTGGGGCACCTTAGATAGTTTGAGTTTAAAAAGCAGTTTACCAGCTGGGTCTCAGCAATTGATAGGGTAATAGAGGTTAGAGATCTTATGAATGGCAGATTTTGGGATAGTTCAAAGTTGTGATGGAGTACCAGGCAAGGGTGATTCATCTTCCCAGGCTTTTTATACACTAGCCATTGAGCTATTGGCTCAGCTGTTTCATGAGAGTGGGACTCCCTGGCATTGAGATGGGAGGGGGGTGTCCTACAAGCCAGTGTTTTTCGCAGATGACACCCTGGTCATGTTAAAAAGCCAAGAGGAGTCTCAACCCCCTTTTAGTGATGTGTTTGACCTATTTTTCTAAGGTGTTTTGGCTTTGTAACAACTGAGCTAAAACTGAGGTTCTGCCATTGAATTACTTCAGTACAAGGAGACTCGTTAAGGCAGCAGGGCTCACCTGGTTTGGGGAGGGGGGCTATAATTTTTAGGGATCTGGGTATAACCTTTGCTTGGAGACTGGGATTCCATGAATGCCTAGAAATTATTTTCATACCTGAGGTAGGGTGCACATAGTTAGAAGGAGTTAGGCCTTACACTCTGGAAGAAATGCCAGACTCTCTGTTTTTATCTTCCTACCTTAGCTTTTGTATCTTAGAGGTATCTCCCCTTTGGAGCAGCCTCTGGCATCTTAACAATATAGCAAAGGTGCCCAATGACTTTTTGTTGAAAGAGCATCTCCACAATTTTCAGCCTTAAAGTTGTTAACCACATGGCAAAAATGGGAGGTTAGGATGTCCTGGGTAGAAGAGTACAATTATATGGCAGCAGAGCTTAGGCAGCTGTGTCACTGTTTTTGCCATTAGGATATGAAGGATGCCCCTTGCTGGATGAGTTTGGAGTGGACAGTGCTGGGAAATCACTCTTCCTCAGAAGTGGTGGAGGTGAGGAAGGGAAATGGACATGTGCTCCACCATCTTCAGGATTACATGAAGTGAATTTAGCAGGGGGTGCGGGACTCTGGGGGGAAGCTAGAAGTACAGCTTAAACTGTGACACCTTTGGGGAAAACTCTTTCCTTCAAGTTGGAGGTACCCCTCTCAGTTGGAGAATCAGGAATAAGTAGGCCTTCAAAAGGTAGCCACAGTATTTGATAAGAAACAAAGGGTTTTTTCTCCTTTGCCCACCTTCAGGATAAATATTACCAATCAAGGTCTCAGTTGTGATGGTACTTCGAGATTAGACAGCTCATAGATTCAAAAATTGGTACTCACGTGGTACTGCCAGGTGAGGGGTGTAAAGATGTGGTAGGAATAGTAAGATGGGCTGTCTGGGGGGGATACAAAATCACTCATACCCCCATAATGCAAAGCATCATGTGATATACAGGTTTATGCAAATTTCCATGAACATTTAGGTTGGTGCTGTCTGGGCAGAAGTTTGATGTCTCCATTAATGGATAGTTAAACTGACTGCAGGGGAGGCTGAGGCTTGCATGGGGAATCACTAGGAAGGAAGAACTAGTGGGGAACCTTGCTTGGGCTCCCCCAGAACTGAGGGATAGGAACTTTGGGGAGGGAAGTAGCAAGGCATGGGTGCATAAGATTAAGAGAAGAGGCTAGCAAGGGAGGGCTTACCAAGTTGGGGGAAAAAATCTGGGGAAACAGGAAATGAGGGAGGTTTGACAAGGATGAAGGGAGAGGATCTGAAAAAAAATGAGAGGAGTTTAGGCACATGATGTAAAGTCATCTGCCTTAATGCCAGGAACCTTATAAACAAAATGTGTAAGCTCAAGGCTATGGTGACAGATACAGGACTGGATCTCATAGCCATTATGGAAACTTGAGCCACAGGGAATAACTGCTGGGATGTGGTGGTCTCATGCTAAACCATATACTTGTGGGATAGAGGAAAGAAAAAGGAGAAGATGTAGCCCTTGTTGTCAGGAAATTCACTGATGCATTGAACATTTGGTCCATCAGGGGATGGAATGGGGAAATAGAATCTCTGTGGGTTCAGCTTAAGGTGTCATCAAGTAGGAAACAGCACATGGGGGATGGTGTATAGACCACTGGACAGGAAGTAGAGGGTAATAGGGAGCTACAGAATGAAATAGAAAAGGGGGTATCAAAGGGGAAGGTGGTTGTAGTGGGGGATCTCAGTGAGCCAGACATTGATTGGGACATTCCAGCAGCTAAGAGTACCAGAAGTCAGGCCCTCTTGGATGCATTGCAGATCTGCATACTGCTGCAGCTTATCAAAGAACACACAAGACATGTTGCCAATCTTAATATGGTGCTTACCACTCAGAAATGATAGGTGGAGTGGAGGTTGGGGAACCATTGGTGTCCATTGATCATAATACATTATGGTTCAAACTGATACTTGGTACAAGCATGCACTTGTCAGTGGCTAAAGTTCTGGAATTCAGAGTAGCAGACTTTAACCAGATGAGGAAATGAGTCCAGGATAGGTAGGTTGGAGTGGACAGAATTAGGTGAGTGGAGGAATGAAGGGAAGAAATTAAAGGGACTATTCTTCAAGCAACAAAGTCATGCTTGAGGATGGTTACAAAGAGAAACAGATACAAGGGTGTTATATCCTGTTATCACCCAGGACTCAGTCTGCAACAGGTTGCCAAGTTTCTCAACCCTCAACACCTGTAAGGGTACCTCAGTAGCTGCCACTAGTCAGAAGTGATTCTCTAACCTGGGGACTTTCCAATCAGAGCCCCTGCCCACACAATACAGTGCTCCTTTGGCTACGAGAAGTCACTCTTTCCTGAGAAACACTTTATTTCTTAGAATATGGTAACCACAGCCTTCTTCTCCCTCTTTAGAGATGAATTGTGGATTTGTCAATTCCAACGGTTATCTATTCTCCCAAAAGATTGAGTCACCAAGGTGAGCTGTCCTGGTGGTGCTGAGAGTTGAGGCACAGGACACCACACCTTGCACCACGCTGGCAAAATGGGCTAGGGAATGAGCCTCAGTCATTGGGGGTCAGTGGGTGGGGGGCTAGAAAGATAGATTGAGCAGCTGCTGAGCTGTGCTCCTTTCCCAGTTTGGGACCCAGTAATGAATGCTGCAAGGAGGCCTGAGGGTAGTGCAGACAGGAACAGCTAGAATTGGGAGAGTGCCATGGATAGCTGCATGTGCATGCGCATGCTTCCACATATGCTCAGGTAGCCACAGCAAAGGGGAAGGGAGAAAAGTGGAAACTTGGAGCTGGCAGGCTCCATGATTGCCCCGCAGCTCTCGGCCCAGCCTCCTGGAGTCTAGATGTTGGTCTCTGGGGAGAGGGAAAGTCAGTGCCCTTTGCCCCTGGCCCTGCCACATGGGGGCAACCTCTAGGAGACCTACCGGGTAGGTCGGGAGTGGGAATCTGAGACTGGAGACTGAGCCCCTCTGAGGGAGGGGTTGGAGGGGTTGGAGCCACCTGCCAGCTCTGACAGATGGGGAGATAAATCTAGACTGAAAAAAGAAGTGGTTGTCACACAACAGAGGAAACAAATAGAAAAACCTCCTTATCACCTTTTAACTCTAGCAAAGAGAAAGATCCTTACCACACTGGATACCTTAGCGAGCTGTAGCAGATGCCAGCTCTTAGATGATGTAAGTATAGAGTACCATCGCTTAATAAATTTGCTATTTTCACAAGCAGATTTAAGCCTGCTTGCAACCCTGGCTCACCCACCCTCATCACTAGAGATGGGTGAAGTTGGAAAACTTTGCTCTACAAATTAATTCACAAATTTTACGAAATTTGTGAAGTGCAATTCATGAAATTTGTGCAATTCATAGTTTCTGAACTCTGAAAAGCACTGGGAAGCTCTGCAAAGTAAACATTTTTCGCCACTTCCCATGAACTTGGTCGGCACAGTTTTACTTCACTACGTCTCTGCTCATCGCCTCTGCTTGGTGACATAATTTCCAAAGTCAGAGCTTTTGTTCTTTTGGGACAGCCCCTCTAAAGGAAATTATTGATACTGAAATCATGGATTTTGTGTATTCCAGGGCACCTCTCATTGTTTTGCTTGCTGTCTACCCTACAGGGAACTGTTTGAGAGCCCAAGACAGTTTTCTAACATGAAAGAGACTGCTCTGAATGTCTCCCATTAAATGACCATGGAGTCCTGTCATTTACAGGAAAAAGAAATAGAAATTACCCTCAGAGGCAGCTGGTCTGTTTTCAGATAAAAATCCTCATTTTATTTTTGGGAAGCCCACTTTGTCCCTTCAGCTGATTAGATTCTAACTCATATCAGTGCAGATGGCTAATTAAAACAGAACAAAAAAGGACAACAGTATTGTGACAATGTGACTAATCAGATTTTCCAAGAAGGTAAGAGAGGCAGTCAGGGCCAAAAAAGGCCTTCATTAGGTACAAGGAGAAGCAGCATGATTAAAAATGGAAGGAGTACCAAGTGAAAATAAGGGAGGCCAAAAGGGCAGTCAGGGCACAAAAGTAGCAACAGAGCTGTGTATTGTGGAGGGAGTCAGTGGAGCAGGAAAATAGATTTACAAATATAGTAGTGAAAACACATGGAAGGAGGAATTGTAAGACTGACAAAGAGGGCAAGCTGGTAGAGGAGAATGAGTAGAAGTCAGACTCTCTTAATGATTACTTCTGCTCAATATTCACAAAGGATATTAGTGGGCTTCTGCTGGAAAATGGCATAAATGTTTCTTAAAAAAGGGATCCCTGAAATAATGCAGAAGGTATTTACTAGTGAAAGAGTCAGAAAAGGGCTTACAACCCTGAAGATAGATAAGGCCCTGAGGACTGAATGGGATACATCCAAGGGTACTACAGGAACTGGCGTTAGAATTAGCTGAACCCCTGGGAGGGCTATTCAGTAGCTCAGTTCAGTCAGGGGTGGTTCCAAAAGACTGGAGGGTAGTGGAACTACAATAGATCTGTTCCACAAAGGTGGGGACAAAGAGCAACCAGGTAACCACAGATTTGTCATTCTTACCTTAGTTTTTTGATAAACTGAGGAGACACTAGTCAATGAGAACCTAGTGGACTACCTGGAGACAAATTGGCTCTGGTATTGTAAACAGCACAGGTTTATGGCATGGTGGTTTTGTCAGACCAATCTGACAGTATTCTTTGACTGAGTAACTAGGGCAGTGGATAAGGAACACACAGTAGATTTACTCAATTTTAACTTCAGCAAGGCATTCAGCTTGATGTCACACAGAAGGTTGCTGAGGAATCTAAAGGATCTGGGTAAAAAGAAGGACATTGGAAAGTTGGAGTGGAGACAGCAGAGAGTAGTGGTAAATGGATTCAAATCTTGTTAGAAGGAGGTCACCAGTGGGGTGCCAAAGGCATCAGTCCTGTGTCCAGCCATTACAATATGTTCATTAGTGACATGGGTGTATGAATTCAGGACAAAATGTGTCTCTTCAAAGATGATGTTAATGTCTGTAGTAAGGTAGACAGTAAGGAAGGACTTAAAAAGATGCAGTGGGACCTGCACAGGATGGAGAGGTGGTTAAACATATGGCAGCTGAAATTTAATGCTGAATGACCAGTGGGGTGATGCAGGGCTTATTGCTGGGATGGGTCCTCTTCTATGCCTTCATAGGAGACATTGCAGATGAACTGAAGGTAGGCCTTTTTGCAGATGATACCAAAATCTGTAATAGGGTGGACAATAAGGAAGCCGTGTAAAAATGCATAGGGATCTTGAGGAGTGGTCAAGTGCATGGCCATTGGGGTACAATACCAAAAAGTGCAAAATCATGCACCTAGTGCACTGGGAACTTAGAACTGAATATAAGATGAGGGGAGGTACCGTCAGACACTAAGCAGGAAAAGGATCTTGGGGTTATGATATCTGATGACTCTCAAGTGGCAGGGCACTGTGACAAAGCAGTGGGTAAGACCAATGAGATGTGGGGATGCACAGGGGTGATGTCTCTAGCAGAAGGAGGTAGGTGGTGTTGCCACTGTGTCATTTACTTGTGAGACCCCATCTGGAATACTGTGTCCAGTTCTGAAGGCTGCACCTCAGAAGGGAAATAGACATGGGTGGAGGCAGTCCAGAAGAGGGCAAATAAAATGGTGCACCAAAAGCCTTTCAAAGACAAACTGAAGGATCTCAGCATGTATACCCTTGAAGACAGGAGTTCAAGAGGGCATATGATAGAGACCTAGAAGTACATCACAAGGGTGAACAGGGTGCAGGAGGGAGTCTCTTTCAAGTAAGGAAGAGCACCAAAACCTGATGGCATGTGATGAAGCTGGTGGGGCATTCAGGAGGAATGTGAGGAATTACTATTACACTGAATGAGTGGTGGACACCTGGAACAGACTGCCAGTGCAAGTGGTAGAGCTGAAAACAGTTGAGGCCTTTAGCATGCAAGGGGTAGACGCAGAGGACTATTACAAAATGAGCAGGAAGGAAGGTCAACAGAGACCACTAAGGGTGAGCAGATACAGAATAGGCATAGACTATCTAGGCAGACTGGGTGGGCCATGCAGTCCTTTTCTATTCTTTCCTTTTTTTTGTTTGCTGCTATTCTTTTTATTATTTGAAATAACTGAGTTCAGCATTCAGGATTAAAAACATTACAGTGCCTACTATAATGCATACAATAATGAAAATTTCATTACAGTGTATCCTACAGCAAAAATACATTAGTGTATTGTTTGATAAACAACCAGTTACAGAGATTACATTCATGGAATATAACAACTAGAAGGTGTTAATCTGTTAGCCTAAAGCAGGGCAGGGAGTCTGTAAAGGACATTGTTCTTATGTACTTGCGACCTGGCTTGGATCCTCATGGTACTAATCAAGGTGGAGAGTAGTGAGGAGGTAGGTAGAGAGAGGGGTGGGGTCCTCTCTAGCCTTCCTTGATACTCATAGTTACTTTGTGGGCATGGGTCCTCTCCAGTGGGCAACTGCCACACAGACACCACCATGTGGTAGGGCAGTGTCCAAAACAGGGGGAGTGCTGGCACCACCCAAGTATATCGCAAAGCAGCTTGAGTACCAGGAGAGATGCAGATGCTAAGTTAATGTAGTAAAGGAGGGTATGTGTCAGGAAAGAGTCCTTATTCAAGGTGGTATCAACAAGTCTTTACACTCATCAGACCCTTTTTTGCTGGAAGACTGTTCCAGTCATTCACTACTCTTTTCGGTGAAGAAGTACTTCCTTACATCTCTCCTAAATCCCCCCCCTTCTAGCTTCATTGCTTGCCCTCTTGTTATTATGCATCTTATGCTCTGAAAAATACTCCCCTCCTTTTCGTTATTCAACCCATGTGGTATTCACTAAAAATAGCACCAACAGCTTCATCTGGTTCAAGGTCAGCTGGCATTGATCTATGTCCCCCTCCTCTGGGGTCATGCCTGAAAATAGGCAGAATTTGTCTAGTGCACTTACCTGGTCAACAAAAACTAAATAAATACATTTATAGACCTCTATCATGTCCCTCCTCTCCCGCCCCTCTTCCAGAGAGTACATGTTGAGATCCTTTAGTCTCTACTATTAGGGCTTTTGATGCAGCCCTTGAACCATTTTAGTTGTGCTCTTCTGGACAGCCTATATCCTGCTTAAATCTTTCCTGAGGTGCGGTCTCCATAAATGGACACAGTACTCCAGGTGGAGTCTGACCAATGATCTATATAGTGGTAACATCACATCTTTCCTTCTACTGATGATACCACTCCATATGCACACCAGCATCCCAGAGGCCCTACTTACTGCCTTGTCGCATTCCTCACCACCTTGAGGTTATCAGATATGATTATCCTAAGGCCCTGTGTCTGTTTATCGACCATCAGTACCTTTCCTCCCATTTTGTACTCTTCCTCTGGGTTTGTGTGCCCTAGGTGCATGATTTTGCACGTGTTTGTATTTTGCTATAGTTGCTAGCCTTCTCCCTGGTGCTGCTCTTATGTAGAGTATTGTGCTCTGATCTGGAGTCCTCACCTAAGAAAAGGCAAAGACAGGATGGAGATGGTGCAGCATAGAGTAACCATAATGATTCAGGACCAGCAGGATAGATCTCAGGAGGATTGACACAAGACACTGAACATGTCCTCACTGGAAACCAAAAGAGTATCCTTCAAGTTCCTGAAAGGAATGAATAAAGTAAACTTCGAGGAGCTACTCAACAGGAATAGCAGAGCTAACATGCAAACATGAGTGGAAGCTGGTAGGGAGGCAAAGATTTAAGAGGGACTTCAGGATGTTTTCTTTGACAGAGAGAGTGGTTGAGCAAAGGAAAAGTCTGCGAGTTGAGGTGATGGGTGCCAAAACCATTAATGGTTCAAAGCATAACTTGAACAGAGTTAAGGCCTTAGGAGTCACTCAGGGGGGTAGCAGTAAGACAATGAACATGCGGATGGGTAGAGTGTACAAAATCTCCATATAGATGGCAGGTTTCAGGGTATGATAGGATATTCTGAGCAGGCTTGATGAACTGATGGTCCTTTTCTGCTGTTGTTGTCTATTTTTCTAAGCTTGTATGGTGGGTTTTCTGCATGTGCCTTGCTATACAAATACACTATGGGCAGGATTCACGAAGCGTAAATTTCCAAGCCCCGCTCCGAAGCTGCTGTTGTGGACTGTAATTGCCCACAGCTGCAGCAGTAGCGATTCACAGCCGCAGCAGTTGTGGAGGGTGTTATGGCTGCTTCCACCAGCCATAGTCCATTCCTGTGGCAGCGGCCATCACCCTGGTGACACCACCCACAAGTGGCCATAATCCGTAGAGCAGGTCGTAATCTGGCTCCACCTTTGTGCATACCCGGTGCTGCAGATAACCTGTGGCTCCGCAAGTGACAACCCACTTGTGCAGTGGTTTACCCACAGCTGCAGGTCTTCTGACAGCTTTGTGAATCCTGCCCCATGTCTCTGCATAAGGTACAGCGGGGATGGGGGAAAAATACTTGGTGTGAGACTGCTGGCAGAAAACTGGAACACCTGGTGGCACCAAGCCTATGAAGCAGGCATTAATATGTGGGCAAACTAATGCAGCTAAAGATACTACACTTGCAACAAAAGACATGGTCTGATATTTCCTGAAATTTGTGTGATATTCCTAGAAAAATTCATACCTGCTTGCAGTACCACAGCAGGGCTTCCAGACTGAATATCTTTAGAAATATTGTTTAATATCTGGAAATATCTAAATCATGTCTTTTGCTGCAAATATACATTTGTAGTACTGCATCCCAGTGATACTTCAAAGGGTTGTCCTGCTGTAAAATAAGTGCTTGAGGTATGGACAGGAGGGTGTGGATCAGCTGCGTTTTTTGTGGAACTGCACTGTGATGGTAGATTGGTGGGAGCATGCCCTTCACATATACAGGAAGGCAATAGGTATGACCATACCTAAACCAGAACAAATTAATTAATCAATCAATCAATCAATCACTGTTTATTTCTAAAAAGCACAATTCCAAAGTGAACAAAGCACTTTTACAATAAGATAAAAGCAGAATACAAAAGATAGGTAAATATATTAAATAAATAGTCAAAATGACTAATACTATCTATGCTAATTAAAATCTGAAAAAGCTTGACTAAAAAGATGAGCTTTAAGGGCAGATTTAAAACTCTTGACAGTTGAGCACTCTCTTATCCGGCAAGGTAAAAGAGTTCCACAGGGCAGGAGCTACAGAGGCAAAAGAATGAGTGCCAGAGGTCTTAAGCCAACCCTGGGAACCTCCAGCAATCCCTTATTGGAGGAGCGGAGAGACCAGAAGATGTGATAGCTTGAAGAAGATCTTGTAGGTAACTCGGTCCCTGGCCATGTAGGGTTTTACAGGTCAGTAAACTGACCTTGAAGATGATCCACCAGAAAATTGGCAGCCAGTGTAGACCACGGAGCACAGGTGTAATATGACAAGATCTCGGTAAGGCAGTTAGCAACCTGGCTGCCACATTCTGGACGAGCTGCAGTCAGTGGATATTAACCTCGGTAGCCCAAGGTAAAGGGCATTGCAGTAGGTGAGACAGGAGGTCATGAAAGCATGGACCAGTACTGGAATGTCACTGGGGGGAACCAAGTGTTTAACCAGGTCAATATTCCTCAGATGATAAAGTGAGGATTTCACGACCAGAGCTTCCTGAACCTTTAAAGTCAGGCCGCTGTCGAGAATACTGCCTAGGTTTTGCACCCAGTCAGATGCAAGTAGCTGGGTCCCATCAAGGCATAGCCCAAATGGTTAGCCAGTCACTGAAACCTTACTCCCAGCTAACAGAGCATCAGTTATTATATTGTTTAATATTTCATTACCTTGTATCATGTTGTTTTTGTATTGTATTGTTTGTGTTTTATTTTTCTTATTGCATTGTATTGTATCAATGAAAATTGACACTCTTTCCACATTCTGAATGGACATAATTGCAAATGAGCTTGTCTGAATAGATAATCAGTAATACAATTGAATTGGATTGAACAATGCAGCTAAAAGCAATGAGGAACACTGACTCTTTGTTGTACAGAGATTTGTTCTAGACCTTCACAGGTGCTTTGCAGGGGCCATGGTTGAGATTTAGAGGCTTCTATTAAAGAGGTGGAAGATGTCAGAGGTGCAGAAGGTGGGGGAATGGCTCACTGGGCTCATTTATCTGTCCACCCATGAACAGCTGAGCAATATACCTGTACAGTACAATAGAAAGATCTAAACAGTAACAATGTGTCCTATGCATGACACAGGTGCTGGTACGTGCAAAAGGCATGTACCTGACCCACGCAGCCCCACAACTGTGGGAAGATCCATGCAGGCTGGCATACACCATCACTGGCTGCTTGTCCATGGCTCCACCCCCAGGCATACAGCAGCGTGGGTAAGGAACATGGCCATGCATGTGGGCATCCAATAGTATGCCCATCCCAGGCCCCAAAGTGGATCCCCTGTTCTGCTCATTCAGTGGGTCCTGGGATGGCACATAGCCTTATAGAGTGTAAATACCAGGCACTCACCCAAACAGACACCCCTGGCCCTCCTGGTGAGCATGGTGGGCAGGTGCAGTTGTGTGCAGGGAGATCCCATTGTTGCCACGCTCCACCATTCACCTGGCAGGGGATGTAATGACTTATAGCAGAGTCCCACCTCATGCAGCATCACCTATGCCAGTGTGGCACACAAGTGCAGTCATGCATACACATGACTCATGTGCCCTCCAGCACGCCCCTGTCTTGCACATGGCATGGCACCACACAGCCATCTGGGGGATCCTGCAGACAAGGCACTAGTGTGCCTGTGAAGAATGGTGCCAGGGCTGCACAGAGCACTGGTCCATGGAATTTGGGTGTAGAAATGGCTAGGCACTGCCCATACGTGGTGCATAGGCATTTGTGCATAGGGCCTATATGAGTAGGCTTGGAAGCCTTTTTTGCACTATATAGCACTCACAGAGGGAGAAGGTGGGGAGTTACGAGGTGAGTAACTGATGCACAGTGTTGCCTGTTCTGACTTAGCCTGTTTCTTATTGGGTCTGTGAGCTAGCAGTGATCTAACCCCCTAGAGTTGGGAATATATGGTGTCTGGATTGCACTGTTTATAGTTCATAGTTTACTGTTCACTGTAAATAGTTCATCTGTGTTGCTCTATTTTGCTACAGATATCTAAGTACTTCATTAAGGGAATCTTGCAAGCTCTTCAAATGCCTAGCTTACTGCAGGTGGGTTAAATTAATTTGGTAATGACTATGGAAGGTTAGGATGTATAGCCCATTGAGATCAGAAGGGAATCTGGGCACTTAATGTGTATCTCCAAGGGGCCTCTGTAGGTACCCTTCATAGGAAACTGTTGGATGTTATTATTGGATTTATTGCTTATCTGCAAACTCAAAATATACATTGCACAAAAAAGTGTTTGGGTTGCATATGGTCCCCACCTAAACTTTTGAGCAGCATTATTTAAGCACTTCCTAGACTTGACTACTTGTAACAGCTTTTAATTTGTGGTACAAATCCACTCCTCCTTTATTGTGTGCACAATCTGTAAAGAAGCTAGGTGCAGGGATGGGATTTGCTAACCCAGCTACTCAAACAAGCCCCCAAAAATACTTTGCACTCTCCTTGCACACGGCAGAGATGATTCCACAAGAAAGTTTTGAATTTCAATAACCAATTTATTTGGTACAATTTGGATAACAAAACGTTTCTCCAAATTCAAAGACAGTCCTCTCACCTTCCAAACTCGCTTCCCAGCACTTTGACCAGGGTTGTGGTCTTCCTCATTCTTGCTGCTTGAGTATTTGCGCTGTATTTACCTTATGCTATGGTCTGTTTATAGTCTTGCTTATTTTCCAATGGGTTTGATATAAATTGTTTTGCCAATGTTATTTTTTACTTTACGTGTTGTGCATTATTTAAAATCCAGGTCACACCTGAAAATAGGCATGGATTAGCTAGAAAATACAAAATCACACATGCCCACATAATACAAAGCATCATGGGCTGCATATGCAAATCACCACAGAATGTTATGCTGGTTCAACTTTAAGCAGAATTGCATGGTGCCGAAAGGCCTCTTACGCAGTTTGCAACCTGTTAGCACCCTTTGCAAACTGTGGCAGAGGCCTTTCGGCACCATCCATACTGCGAAGTTGCAGCATAATGTCTGTGATGCTCACTCTGATGGTGTGAAAAAGTATTTGCCCCTTCCTGATTGTTCTCTATTGTACATATTTGTCACACTGGATGTTTTCAGGTCTTTAGACAAAATGTAACATTAGATAAGGAACCTGAGTGAACAAATAACACTTGTTTTTTTTTTATTTCACTTTTTAATGAAAAAAGTTAACCAACACCAATTGGCTCTTCTTGAAAAGTAATTACCCCTTACTTAATAACTGGTTACGCCACATTTAGCTGCAATGACTGCAACAAACACTTCCTATAATTCAATATCAGTCTTTCACATCGCTGTGGAGAATTTTAACCCACTCTTCCTCGCAGAACTGTTTTATTTCAGTAACATTTGGTAGGTTTTGAGCATGAACTGCTCGTTTCAAGTCCTGCCACAGCATCTCTATTGGGTTTAAGTCTGGACTTTGACTAGGCACTCCAAAACTTTAATTTTACTTTTTCATCATTCTGATGTGGACTTGCTTTTGTGTTTTGATCATTGTCTTGCTGCATGACCCAACTACGCTTCAGCTTCAGCTGATGGAAGGATGACTGACATTCTCCTTAAAATTTTCGGTACAGAGCAGAATTCATGGTTCCTTTAATTATGGCAAGTCATCCAGGTCCTCGGGCAGCAAAGCATCCCCACACCATCACACTACCACCACCATGTTTGACTGTTGGTATGGTGTTCTTACTGTGGAATGCTGTGTTTGCTTTACGCGAGACATTATGGGATCCATGTTGTCCAAAAAGTTCCACTTTGGACTCATCTGTCCATAGAACATTTTCCCAAAAGGCTTGTGGATCATCCAGGTGCTCTTAGCAAATGAGACGAGCATTTATGTTCTTCTTGGTTAGCAGTGGTTTCCTGCTACTCTCACATGAAGCCATTTTGCCCAGTCTCTTTCTGATTGTGGAGTCATGAACACTGACCTTAGCTGAGGCAAGAGAAGCCTGCAGTTCTTTGGATGTTGTTTTAGGATCCTTTGAGACTTCTTGGATGATTTTACACTGCGCCTTGGGATAATTTTGCAGCCGCCCACTCCTGGGAAGGTTCACTACTGTTCAAGTGTTCTCCATTTGGAGATTATGGCTCTCACTGTGGTTCGATGGAGTCCCAGAGCCTTAGAAATAGCTTTGTAACCCTTTCCAGACTGATAGGGCAACAAAATGTTTTCTGATCTTTTCAGGAACTTCCTTTGATCATGGCATACTGTGCTTGTTGAATCTTTGTGCTGGCAGCTGACTCTGATGGTAAGGGCCAAAATAAGTGAGGTTTATATTGAGCAGGGCTGGCTGTAATCAAGCCTGGCTGTGTTCAATCAGCTGACTCTAATTATCCCTTTAATTGGGTTGATTTAACTAGGGGGCAATTACTTTTCACACAGTGCCAGTTGGTGTTGGTTAACTTTTTTCATTAAATAAATGAAATAAGTAAAAAAAAAAAAGTGTTATTTGTCCACTCAGGTTCCCTTTATCTAATATTATATTTTGTCTAAAGACCTGAAAACATCCAGTGTGACAAATATGCAATAATAGAGAAAATCAGGAAGGGGGCAAATACTTTTTCACGCCACTGTACAGTACATGATGCTTTGCATTGTGGGGGCATGTGTGATTTTGTATTTTCTTGAAATGTGGCTTCCCAGCCAAATGCACTTTGGGGTAACCCTTGCCTCGGTGTTTGTACACAGAGGTTCTTTGTCTTTTTAATAGTTTTTTATTTTAATGGGTTCACCACAACATAACCCAGAAAGACCGTTTTAGGATACCTGGTTCATTCCACTGGGGTGTCAAACAGACAAGGCATACTGATGAGTCCTGGTAGGATAAAACATGTGTCTATGTCATCTGTTGGCACCCTTTGCAAACTGTGTGAGTGGCCTTTCAGCACTATGCAATTCTGCTTAAAGTTGAACTAGCATAACATTCTGTGGTGATTTGCATATGCAGGCCATGATGCTTTGCATTGTGTGGGCATGTGTGATTTTTGTATTTTCTTGAAACTTGGCTTCCCAGCCAAATGACCCTTGGGGTAACTCTAGCCTCAGTGTTTGCGCACAGAGGTTCTTTGTCTTTTTAATGGATTAGCTAGCATACTTATGTCCTTATCTGGTCACCAAAAACTAATTAAAAACAGAAAATAAAATAAAAACACAGATAGGTCAAAACACACAGGAAAAAACCATGAGAATAAAAAGAAAATTAATTTATTAATATCCCCCCACAAAAATAAATGTCCTTGGAACATAGAAGAAGCAACATTTAAATAGAAACAGTGTATCGCTGTATCACTTTCCAAAACTTTTTTCTTTCATTTTGTCAGTAAATTTGCATTGTTGTATACAGTATATGTGGTACCCAGCATCAGGTTCCCCTTGTGTCAATCAATATCTTGATTGAAGAACAGTTGAGGATAGTAAAGGCTGTCACTTCTTCTTGCAGTTTGTGAGCTGATTAATGAAGCCAACATGCTAAAAGGCTTCTGGAGACACACACTTGGGCAGCACTGTTTTCATATGATGCCACCTGCTGATTCTTTAATAACCCTGCATATGACAAGGTATAGTTTTAATATTTAAAAAAGTGACAATTAACACCAAGCATTTCAACTTGTTGCAGCTGAGAACATTGTGACAGCAGAATCCAGACAGTTTTGTCATGATAGACTCCTTATGCTAGGCACACCTGTAAGCAGTGCAAACTAGTCACAATTACTACTTTGATCTATTAATTGTTTGAGGCCCTGTTGTGCTATGCCTTTCTTTGTGTAGTCACTAAGTGGACTGCAACTAAGCAGAGAAAGGACAGGAACAGCTATGGAAATGTGGGGGCCACTATGATAATAAGCCACTGAGCTATGGTTAGTCACTTGCAGTTTCCCACACACCTGATCAGATGCCACAGCCCCCCCACCCCAAGCCAGTAGAATTGCTAAAAATAATTTTACAGGGGGCACAGACTTATAAATTGGGCCAAAAGTGCAGTCACAGCCTGCTCAGTGACCATGCAGGGATGGGCTTGTGACCTCCATTGAGGCAAAAAACAGGTAACTGGCAAAAGGTGGTCATTGTATCACTTTACAGTAGTGCATTTTGATTATATATATGGCCCTGGAATGTTTCCCCTTTAAAGCGACACTCACAATAAGTAGGGATGCTCAGGACTGGCCAGTGTCAGTGCTATAGTATTCCATCAGAATCTTGGATTTTCCATTTCTACACCTTATTCCAATAAGGCCTTGGGTTGAAAAACAAAATTAGATTCCTAATTCATAAATACAAATTCCTATTTAAAATCTTCTGTAAATATGTTCCTATATTTACTGCTGCATCACCTACGGTTCCATCAGTATTTTGTGAATTTGGATTTTCAGATGGCAGTTCCATAAATCCTAACTCCAAATAAGGATTAAAATTCTAAGATGTCAATACCAATGCCACAATCCAAGCATCCATACTCATCAGTCTATCTGAAGGAAAGTGGATAGTCATTTTGTTTATCAAATAAATGCATGTACAATTAGTTAACAGTGTTTGCTTACCCTCAGAAATGGCAACTGACATTGATTTCCACAGTGTGATTGCAATAATGAAAGTACATAGTCAATCAGAGAAATGAGCATGACTATTTTGTGAAAGAGATTTCTCTGTTTTTTTTTTAGCACCATGTGCTATTTTGTATAGAGTATTGTCTATGCTAAACCATGGTTTACCAGGATCTATGTATCTGAAAATTGATCAAATCATGATCTATAATCACACAGTCATATAGTACTGACCATAAAAAAAGCTTTAGCAAAACCAATGAGGAGGTTAAATGCATGTCTCTATGTGGATCTGAAATCCCCACATTTGTTACTTGAATCAGCATGACAAAATTCATGAATTTACAGAACTGGTGCACAGGTCAAATTTTATTTTGTCTGTGACGAAATATAGCTCAGAAACAAAATGCTTCTGAGAGAACTATGCTCAGAAAGAGTAAATATTTTCCAGATTAGGTTGGCATATGGACCTTATAGTACTCCCCAGTGCATTTGCTACTGTGCCATTGTGAGGTCTAGGAAATAACTCTTTGCCTCTAATGCACTTACTTGGATCTATGTCTAGAACTGTACCATCCAAGTTGCCATCAGCTTTTAAGTTTGATGATTTAAAATGCTCTGACAGCTGTGCACCACTGGTGTATATGATGACTCCACTCAGATGATCTGCTCACTTTCTTTGGGAGCACACCTTGGGTGCCCTTACAGACTTCATAATACAGTAGTTCCAATATTTTCCACATACATTTTAGAAAACATTTTTAAATACAAATAGTACTTCTAGAACTAAAAATTCACATGGAACTGTTTCATAGCAAAAATGTTTCTTTTTCTTTTTTGTTATGTATGTTTTGTTATATAAAATCAATAAACTATATTTGATTTATAGCAAAAGTGCAGCTATTATATGCATACATAATGATTACGATATTACAGTTATAAAGTCCCAACTTGTAAAAAAAAGTAATTGCCATAAAAAACTGCATACCACAAATGTTAAGGCAATACCACTAAATTAAATTCTACCACTCTAAAACTACAGTATGTTACTATGTTATCATGTATCACATAATGGCAGCTATCTACTGGCTGTACCATAAACAGCGAGCTCTTTGTCAAGCATATTTTTACCTATAATGCTAACTGATGTTATTTCTAATAAGACAGATTCCCATCCTTCTCAATCACTGACATGTGGGTCTCAATCTTATGATTCACATATGAATAGCACCGAAGGTCAATTAGTGAGCAGAGAAAACAGACAGTAACACACATACAAACAAGCACTGTTTAACTCCATAGCCTGGATATTACTTGTGATGGATATTACCATGTGTGCTAAATGCATAAGCTATATTGATTTCTGTTGGTCTGTCAATATCAAGATGTGGCGTTTCTCAAGGCAACTGCTGACCTTGGTTTTACTTTAATCAATATTGTATTTACCCATTGTACCAAAAAAACCTGATAACAACTTTAAATAAACACAGCATTTACAGTGACTTTTATTCATGCTTAATTCTATTAATTATAGCTGAGTATACCAGTTTGGTGAAAAAGTATGTATTTTAAAAACAGAAGCACTTTATTAAATTTTAGATATTTAATTTCTCTGGCTTAAGGTCCAATTTGTAAAATAGATTGGAATATGTACATGATGTAGCTCCTTGTGGACATAGTGAGTGATCTAGGAGGAAGATTTGGGCCAAGCAATGGGCTTCCAAATAGAAGGTTAAAACAACAAAATTGTGCTGTCCTCACTTACACGGATGATCTAGTTTTTTTTTTGTTTATCAAGAAAACACCTACAAAAGAAATAATACTATATAAATGCAAGATAACTATAGTTACAGTTAAAAATAAATCTCTCAGCTGGCCTGGCGTAGCAGAGGGTTGAGGCGCTGGATGCCACACCTCGCTCCATGCCATCAACCTGGGTTGGGGAAAGGACTTGGGCCATTGGGGGTCAGCAGGGGAGGGAAAGGATCAAGCATCTGGAGAACTGCTCTCCCTTCCCTGAGGAGGGATCCGGGTTTTGCACCACTCCTTGGTAGCCCCTAATTGTGATTGGGGGCAGCACAAGGAACTTGAGGTGCCTTGACTTGGGGGTGGAGCAACAGTGAAAATTGACACCTCTGTGCCAGGATGTTATTGCACATCCATGCTCCAGAAGGGAAACCACAAAGCCAAAACTACCCCACAGGGACAGGGAGGCAACGAGGGCTCCAGGGACCAAGCCCACATCCCCAGCACTGGACCAACCCTTCTCCGGTCCTGAGGGGCCTCTTTCAGGGATGGACCTTCTATTGTCAGACAGGCCACCAGGTAGGTGGGCAGGCCCTCCCCCGGGGGGGGTGTTCTGGAGGGACTGGAAAGTCCCAGTGGGGGTCCCAAAGGAGGGATGTCTCAGCAGGGAGTAGAGGCATAGATCGAGTGGGCATCTCTGAGAGATGCCCTGCCATCTGGAGCATAAATAAACTGATTTAAAAAAAATTGCCCAAAAACAAAGATTTCTTATTTGGACAAAACAAACCTGAAAAAGATCACAGCAAGGGATTCTGGACCCAGGGCTCACAGAGAGTTGAGGCTGTTAAATCTTATACCTACATAGGCATTGTGTTTAGTGCAAATATCTTGTGGAGAGACCAATATTTAAAAACCTTAAAGACTATAAAAAACAATACTTCGTCTGGCAAAATTTAACTTCAAATATGATGATTCCAATATAAGGCCCTTGATGAAGGTAACTGACATAAAACCTCAAGCCCAATTACTTTATAGGTCAGAGGTCTAGGATATCAGTAATAAGGAGCGTCTAACTATCCCACTAAATAAAATGTTAAGAAATGTACTGGCAGTGGGTTCATCATGCCCAACACCCTATATTAGGGCAGAATTAGGCATTGCAAATATAAATGCATGAAAAGAGACAAGCAAATTACATTTTTGGTTAAGGTTAACAAGGTTTGGGTCTGATAGAATAACTAATCTTTGCTTACAAGAAAAACAAGAGTTGTACAGATTAAGATACACTGATAACTTCTGGTATACTACAATCTTAAAATTATTAGATAACCATAAACTCCAAGCTCTAAAAAATTATGTAATCAAAGTAATTATGATTAGTGTAAAGTATGAAAAATATATTGCTAAAAAAGTTACCAAATTCGGGTGTAAAATGCATTTAGAACATATTAATAAACCAGCATTCTCAAAATGGTACGCAATGAATAATTATTACTTCAGCATGAAACCCTATCTTGACATTTTAGCTTACCCTAATCAACGTAGATTATTTATCATATACAAATTTGAAAGATTTCCTAGTAATGTGCTGAAACACTTATAAAAATTATCTCAAGGGACAGACAATTGCACATGCTCCGTGGGTGGTACACAGGATCTCTGCCATGTTATGTGGAAATACTCCTGGTTTACTAAAGAATGCACCTACTGGTTAAAATATTTTTTAAACTCAACTTTTGATATAGATACAACTACTTTGATTACTATTCTTTTGCATGTTGTGGACACATGGACCATTGAAAGATTGGTCAAGTTTTTTAATAGTAATAAATAAAGTTAAAAACAAGATAGATACATGCTTACTTGATTCTTATACATTTGCACTTTAATACTGAATATGATTGGGGGTAAAATATAGACAGTTTAAGATTGCTTTTATGTGCAATATATAAATGTAAGTGCTTGTTTTCATGGAAATGGAAATGGCTATGCCTATAAGCTTTGTAATTTTTTTTTAAGCAACTGTTGATGACTATTTAGTCAACAATAAAAGTTGATGAAATGGAAAGTTAGATCAGTTATCTAGTGAATCCTCTGCATCACCTGAGCATGGGGTTATGGGATATGGCTGTCCATAGGTATGCATGACATATCCCCTCTGATACATATACATGTTATATAATAAAGACAACCTTTGTGCTGTCCCACCACAGCCTTACCGTCAGAAAAAGGGCTGGGTATTGGAGTGAGGGAGCAGATTGATTTAGAGGTTGTGGTGGGGTGCAGAGAAAAGTTACAGCATGGGTCTTACCTGCATACTTTCCTAACCATCACAGTGCCTGAAGTCAGTCATACCTGACTTCAGTCATGCTGTCAATTGTGGCCCTGCCCCTTGCATATCTCCCTTACTCAGCCATCTACATACTGGGGTTGAACTGGTGGAGTACGATAAGGCTGGGGAACTTGACCATGGCAGTGTGTGTTGTGTGTGTGTGTGTGTGTGTGTGTGTGTGTGCGTGCATGTGCACATGCATGTGTGTTGCAGCAGGGATATATAGGGAGGCTTTCTGCCGAATGAATTATTGTACTCCTACAGGTTCTCAGTAATTAAAAAAACAGTCTTTAAACACCAGCCTCAATGCCCCAAGTCCACCACGGGAAGGAGCTGATAAGGGGTAAAATTAAGTCTGCGGCAAGCAATCAACAGTGGCTAGTGACTGAGAAAAATCAGCTGGCCCAACACTCTTTTACAACTGCTCAACTGGTGCACTTAATGAAATATTACAGTACCTTTTTCATTACAAACCAGCATGGATAGTAAAAAGGACGCTTTGCTAGCCCACTACAAAATCTAACAACATTTGATTAGTGGGTTGATGCCAGTTTCAGTCCATGAGCTGGTCAGGAAATGGGCCAGCATCTTACAGTTAGGTCACTGTGCTGGCCTGGTGGCACTGAGGGTTGAGGCACTGGACGCCACACCTTGCGCCACGGCGGTGACCTGGGTTTGGGAACGGACTCTGGCCGCTGGGGGCTGGCAGGGGAGAGGGAGGATTGAGCATCCAATGACTACTCTTCTCTCTCTGGGGTGGGTAGTGGGGCTTGCATCACCCTGTAGCGGTGACTAGCAGAGGCCAGCCGCACTACAGTGGCATGCAAAACACGGGGGGAGAGTGCAGTGGACGTCAGCACTACATGCGCGGATGCCATTGCACATCTGGCTCTCTACAAGGGAGAAAAAAGTGGAAAATGCGGAGGGAGCTCTTCGCGGCTGATGGCCGTGCCTTGTGCCCCCGAAGAGACCTGAGCAGGGCGTGTATCCAGTGGGTGCAAGAGTGAATAAAAGGCCATCTCACTGGGGGAGCGGGTTCATGTGGACCGCATACATGACCGTGTCTGGGGGTGCAGGGCCGGCAGCTGGAGATCGTCAGGGCCACTCTTCTGAGGAGGAAAAACAGAAGTATGATAAAAAGAGTTAGGTCACTGCTGGACACAAACAATGTAATAAATAGTACATGTGATTTTATGCTATGACCACTGTGGGGGGGGGGGGGGCCAGAAACTAACACAGTCTACCTATGAGTGGATAGAAAGTATTTTTAATGTTTTTATTACCCCTTTTAACATGAAAAATAGATGCCCCAATATATGTCAGCAAATCTTATTGCTTGCCCTGAATGTTCAAGTTAAGGTATTCACTCACCCCTAGTATTTATTTACCATAAATAAGTAATAGAATCAAATTGCAATATGAATTATATTCTCATGGACTGCAACCTAGTGGAAGATCTAGGAATGTAAACAGAGTTCTGAAAATGGACAATTCAATGGCTTGGGTGGAGGTGGATAAACTGGAAAGAATTTTAACTGATCTATACATGATAAAACTACTGTACATTTCATCATGTTTGTACTATTATTTAAGGGCTATATTCAACTCCAAGAACTCGCTGCTCATCATGCCTCTGATGTCCTCATCATCTCTGAAACGTGGTTAAACAAAAATATTCCTGAGTCCTCAGTCGCAATCCCTGGATACAATATAGCCCGCCAGGACAGGGCCACCAGAGATGGTGGTGTGGCCATCTATGTAAGCTCAGACATACGCTACTCAGTCATCTTAACTAATGCTGAACCTAAAGCTAATGAACTTTTGCTGTTCCAGCTCACCCTCCCTTTCTTGCTGCCTGTATACGTTGCCAGAATTTACTGCTGACCTGGCACCCCGTCCACAACTGTCACCGACCTCCTTACACTAATCTTCTCACTAACCCCCACAGGGGAATTATACACAATGGGTGATTTTAACCACAATTGGCTAGCACCAGCCGTCAAGCAAAACCCAGACAGAAATTTCTGCCCTAAATCTAAACTAAATCATCACTGAGCCCACCCTCTTGAACCTCAGATTGGGTAACCACTCCCTTATTGACTGGGCTCAGACCACCCATCCTCACATAGTCATCCAAGCAGGTCTACTCCCTGTCTCCATGAGTGACCACCATGTCATTTACCTCATTCGCAAAATCTACCACCCTAAATCTCCCCCAAAGTTCTTAGTCCAACGGTCCTTCAAATCCCTCAATCTCTCTCATCTTCTCAATAACCTTGTCCTAGTAAACTGGCTCCCCTTCCCCCCTCCAGCCCCAAAGATGACACCCTCCTGCACTTCAAAAACATGTTCTTTAAGCCATAGGACACACACGCCCTGCTACGCCATATTAGGGTACGTGGCAACGACCTGCCTTGGATCACCCAAGAACTCATAGCTTGTATGAACGCACGAGATATAGCATGGCGAGCTTACAAATCCTCAGTCCTACCTCGAGACCTCTCCCACTACCGGTATCTGCAGAACATGTGCACCAGAGCAACTCGGCTAGCTAAAGCAGAGTATTTTAGATCCTCACTCCAATCTAACCTAAATAGCCCCTCCAAGTGCTGGAAGGTCATCCACTCCCTCTTTTCACCCCCTGCTGCTAAGCCCTCACCTCTCCTTAGCATAAACAACTCCATCCTCATGGATCCAAGTGCAGTTGCTGCTGAGTTCAACTTATATTTCTCCACCTGTGCCTCTTCACTCTTTTCTTCCCTGCCCTCCCCATCACCTCCCTCACCACTTTCAGGGCCTAAGGAACCTCATAGTGCAGATACCTTCTTCTTCAAGGAAATCTCACTGGCTGAAGCTCTCGAAGCCCTGCTAACCTTAAAACCCTCTAAAAGGAATTCTCCTGATGGACTGGACCCCAAACTTCTGTTCCTCTCGGCCTCGGCCACAGCCACCCCAATTGCCTACCTCCTAAATCAATCCTTCACCACTGCATCTGTCACTCTGTGCTGGAAGCATGACATTGTTATCCCCTCCCCAAAGGAGGAGCCTCCACCTCCACTTCAAACTACCGACCAATTTCCCTCCTCCCTGCTCTTGCAAAACTGCAAGAACACCTTGTGCTTGCCCAGCTAACCTCCTATCTTTATGACTCAGATTTCTTCATGCCCTTCCAGTCTGGCTTCAGGAAGGATGACTCCACTGCCTCCTCCTTACTAAGGCTCACTGACACCATCCAATCTGGAATGAAGAGAGGTCTTATCACCTCTGCCATCTTCATCGATCTGACTAATGCCTTCAATATGGTCTTCCACCTCCTACTACTATCATGCTTCTCAGACTTTGGCCTCTCCACATCTGCTACAGATTGGTTTAGTGCCTATCTTACAGACCGAACTCAATCTGTAAGGATTGTGGATGCCACATCCCCAGCCCTCCCCATGACCACTGGCGTCCCCCAAGGTTCAGTGCTTGGCCCCATCCTATTCTCCATTTTCCTAAACAACTGCCTCAAATGTGTTCCCCTTCCTCGATCCACATGTATGCAGACGATACTGTCTTATTTTCCTCCGGCTCCTCTCTGGACTCAGTTGCCTCAACCTTCCAGGTGGATTTCAACAAAGTCCAGCACTGGTTCAACTCTCACCAGCTCTCTCTAAATGCAAAAAAAACAGTAACTATGACTTTTGGCACAACTCTATGACTAGCCAGGCTTCCTTCCTTACTTCCCGCTTTTCCACACCCTCGATGGGACAGTGCTGGAGGATGTCACCTCCTTCTTGGAATTTGGCTTGCCCACCACCTCACCTTCCCCATCCACACTGACTCCATATTGAAAAAACTCTGCCCCAGGCCCGGGGCTCTATATCGGAACCGAAATAATCTTCCCTTTCCTGTTCGTCGTGACCTTATCTAGAAGATGATACTTCCCTCCTTCAATTATTGTGATATTGTCTACAGTGCTGCCCACAAGACTGTCTTATCCAAGTTGGATGCCCTTTTTAAGGCTTTCTGCCAGTTCACTCTTGATGTGCCTCCTCGCACCCATCATTGCGAGCTCTACTGCTTCCTTGCATTCCCCTCCATCGAAAACCGCCGCTTAATACACTGCACCAAGTTTACCTCAAAGTGCTGGCTTTGTGCCCTTCCAGGCTTACCTGACCTCCACACTATCGCACCCCCCCTGGCATCCACCCATGCACTGAGGTCCCTAGACTCCCATCTCCTTTTAATCCCTAGATAGAGGACCTCAGTTGGCCAGGCTGCCTTCTCACACCACTTCCCTCAACTCTGGAACACTCTCCCCACACAAATGCACCACTCCTCCTCTGTCTGATCACTATCCACTGCCCTTGACAACCTCTACTCAATAAACTGCTCCTGCAACTAACACTCTACTGTTCATCCATGTGCTCCCCTCTCAACTTCCAGTAGGTCTTAGGGCGCTATGCTAGCTGACTCAACACCTAACTACTGTACTTGATCCCAACTATTGAGCTAGCCAGCTCTGCACTTATTCAGTCAGTGTTATGTATTACAGCAACTAACCCAATCTGTTTTTCCTCATTGTTACCTTTACTATGTCTGTTAGGGAACTAATGTTATCCATGCTCAGTATTTCAGTCAACTGTATGTAAAATGTTACTCCATACATCTGCATTATGTAAATTGTATGTAAATATGTAAGAAGTTTGATAACCTTATGTTATCCTGCCCTCTGTACCCCTTCCCCCAAGTCGCACCGGGAGATGAGTAGTTGTTGCTTAGTGTGCTTTTCCTGGTGAAACAATTTCAATAAATAAATAAATAAATATATTTATCCACTGATTAAGGTCAGTATTTAAGCATACATATGGCTAGTTGCTGCACTGGCTGCTAATGAGGCCCTTGTGGTATTGTCCAACTCCCCTTCCCCACTGGTGTGGTTCTCCAATCTTAATCTGATGGAGAGCTTCATGGGGTAGCATGTCAAGTCCACTACATATAATCTAATATGGCCAGAAACAGCGTTGACAAAACTATGCAAGTCACAACCACGCCTGGGAATATCACAAGAAAAGAAAGAAAAACGTAAGTCAAAATATTTCAATGGCATCCTGTCCCCCACATGTTGAAAACACAGATGAGTTATGGAAAGGTGGGACTAGGAGAGCAGAAGGGGGCATAGGGGGTTCTGAATCAGGGAGATACTGGGTAAAAAGCATAGAGGAGTCAGGAGAGGGGGATAGTGGAGGTAATAATTGAGGTCTAGGGGGAAGGAAAGCAAAGGGGAGGACCAAGGGAAGAGTAGGGAAGGAGCAGGCAGTCATGCTGAGATGGGGGGAGGCACTTGGTCAGAAGGGAACAGGGGAATCAGGAGTGGTGGAGTGTGGTGTCCCTGAATGCTAGAGTTTTTGGAACAAAATGGATGATTTGCCCATCAAGATAGCAGAGGGGACTGTGTCTCTGGTGGTGGTCACAGAGCATGGGCTACCACTAATCATGACTGAGACCTGTCTATTCCAGGGTATACCCTTTATAAAAGGGATAGGTAAAAAGGAAAGGGTGGGATGACACTATAATCAGAGAGAGCGCACCACTTCCACCTGAGAGGAATTAGGGGAAGGATAGGTAGAGATGCTGTGGGTACAGCTTCAAACAGCAATGGAAAGGAAACTGAAGCTGGATGTAGTTTATAGGCCACCAAATCAGGATAAGTACAAGGAGCTGAGGGGGATCCATGATCCGATCATAGGCATTGTCATATCATGATCAGAATGGCAGAACATAGAGGTGAGGCTGTAGTAAAGGTGGACTTTATTTGCCTAAGGTGGATTGGAGTGTCCCATCCACCACCTGAGCCACAAGCCAGTTGATACTGGATGCAGGTCAGGATGGATTACTAGTTCAGGGAGTGACCAAACATATACAAGAGGGGTCCTCCTACATCTGGAATTGATTAATGGCAAACACATTAGGAACATCAAGGTAGAGGAGTCCTTGGGTAGCAGTGAAGACCAAACCATGTAGTTCCAACAGTATGTGGCTAAGGAATAACAAGTACTAAAACAAAAATGCTATACATCAGGATGTCCAAATATAGTAGAGAGGGAGAGGTACTGAGGGGACACCTAGCTAGCCTTAAGAATGGTATACAAGTGAATAAAAAGTTTACAGTGACCAAGGAAGTTATAGCAGCTGCCACTAACACCTGCATTAGGCAAAAGGTAAAAAAATTCAAAGCCAAGAAACCAAGTTTGTTTGATCAGGAAGTAGGCCGGGTAGTAAGGGGAAAAGAGAGATGTGCAGAAAGTTTAGCGAGTCCAAAAGAGATGATGATGGGGAGCCTACTTGGAGAAAGTTAGGGTAGCAAGTAGGATGGACAAGAAGGCCAAGGCTAGAAAGGAGCTGCAAAATGCAAAAAGGATAAAGGAGGGAGAAAAAGCCATCTCCTGATGTATAAGGAAGAAGAGTGACACAAAGGAAGGTATAGTGAAGTTAAAAAGTGGGGATGGATGGGTGTAAGGCAGTAAAGAGAAGGCAGAAGTGTTGAACAAATACCTCTGCTCTGTCTTTACTAAGGAAAAGGATGGACCTGTGCTGCAAGGGATGATAGGGGAGGAAGGGGAGGACAAAGAGGGTTGTATATGGCTGAGGAGAGGTGGTATTAAAGGAAAAATATGACATTTTGTAGACGATACCAAGCTTTGTGGGAGACAGGGCACCAATGAAGGTATAAAGGACCTGAAAGAACAGCTAGCAAAGCTGGGATGGTGGATTGGCATACGGCAACCTGGGTTCGATGAAAGAGTAAGGTCATTCACATAGGAGGAAAGAACCTGAGGACTGAGTACAGTTCAGAAGGCTCAAGATCACTGAATCAGAGAAGGAAAATGACTTGGAGACAGCCATCACCAGTGACCTAAAGCAGGGTATGCAGTATACAAAGGCAGCAGCCAAGGCAAACAGAATGCTGGGCTGTATTGTGAGGGGTTCACAAGCAGAAGGGAAGAGCTTATACTGCCACTGTACAGATCCTTGGTGTGTCTGCACCTGGAGTATGGTGCAGAGTACTGGAGCCTCTACCTGAAGAAATGGATATCAACCAGCTTGACACAGTTCAGAGAGCAACATACATGGTTTTGGAATAGCTAGACAAGTCATAAGAGGAAATGTTGAGAGAACTCAACGTGTACTCACTCCAGGAGAGGAGGGACAGAAGGGACATGATTGAAAACTTCAAGGACCTGAAAGACATTAACAAGGTGGATATCAGGGACCTCTTTTATCTCAGTGAAAATAGGACCATAAGGGGCACTGTTATAGGCTGGTTGGGAGAAGGTTCAAGAAGGAGGTCAGGAGATACTTCTTTATAGAGCAAATGGTGATGGGGTGTAATAAGCTTCCATTTGAAGTTATCACTCAAAAGAGAGTAGGAGGTTTCAAAAGAGTGAGACAGGGTATTGAGGAGGGTCAGGATTAGTGGGGAGGGTCATGGGTCCCATGTAATTAATAGCTCAGGGGCTCCACAATCAAGCAGACTCAGCAGACAGTAAGGACTTCTTCTGCTGGCTATTTCATATGTTCGTACATAAAAAACTAAATCAAAGCAACCTCTGCAGACTCCAAACTAAATAAATCTTTGCATGTGCTCCAACAATTACAGTTTGTGCCATTTTCCCAAATATTTGGCTCAGATAAGTTGCTGGGATAACACAGTAATTGATTGTACATAATTATACTTTTAGGCAGTCAAAAATTTGAACAAATATTTGTCTTAAAAATTGAAAAATATATAAGTCCCTTATGTTTATAAATTATGATTGTGTTATGTTATAAATATCCCAAGTTTGAGTTTCCTAAACAAATATGCGTTTGTAGAAAATAAAGGCAGCACTTAGATGAGAGCAGAAACTGTATTTTAACTGCTGTAGTTATAAAAGTTGTTTTTCGCATCACAATATTTTGAAATTTAATTAAAGCTGTACAAGCAGACAAGATGGGGAAAAAAGTATAATATAGTAGATAAGATAGCACTTCTTTTGTTTACCTTTCGTACATTAAAAGATATCAGCCAGGATATTTAGTCAGTGCCATACTATACTAGTACTAAGGACCTCACTGGAAATTAGCTTGTCTAAGATGAGTTTCCAAATCATTTCTGAATGAATTAAAATTTCTATTACTACTAAAAAGATTGGCATCTCACTGACCTTGATCAGTATGGCTAGCAGCACTTTAAACAAACTCTGGCCAGAGAAGATCGGGCTGCAAAAAAGGAATTTGGGGTAAAAATATTGAAAATTATCAAAGTTACAAGCCTGTGTTAGCAAAATGTAACACAAGTTCATACATTTGCTGTTTTGTAATATTCGTTCACCAAATTTTCAGCATAGCCCTTCTATGACCCTGCCTCATGAAGAAGAGCACTGCAAATGTTCAGCTCCTGCCCAAAAGGTGATTTCATGCAAGGGCTGCCAAATCAACTTCTGTGACACAAAAACACATTTTGGGCCAGAGTTGAAAAATGACAGCTGTCACATGCATGAGGTGCTGTAAAGAAGTAGTTATGTTTTTAATTTGGGGTAAAATATTGAAAATTACCAACATTATGATTCTGTGTTTGCAAATTTCAATGAAGGCTCATAAGTGTGTTGTTTTTTAACATTTTTACACCAACTTTTCCATGTAACCTTCTTATGACCCCACCTATTGAACAAGGGCACAGAAAATTTTCAGTTCCTGCCCAAAGGGTGATTTCATGCAGGGACAATGCAAAACTACCTTTTGGATATAGAAAAACATTTTTTGCCAGGATTTGAAAAATGACTGCTGTCACATTCATGAGGTGATGTAAAGATATGGCTATGTTGTAAATTTGGAGTAAAAATATTGAAAGTTACCAAAGTTACTAGCCTGTGTTCACAAAATACAACATTGGCTCATTACTTTCTATATTTTTTTTTATATTTTTGCACTGAATTTTCAACATAGTCATTTTATGTCCCCACTGGATAGAGTCAAGGACAGAAACCAAGCACTGGATTACTTCTTCAGTATTTTTATCAAAGCCTGTGACATATTTGCTCCTTAAAAAACAAAGAAAGCCAGAGGAATCCCCAACCCCTAGCTGTCCAGCCCTCTAATTGAATGCATGCAACTCACAGATCACCTGTGGCATAGGGCCAAAGCCACCAGGAATCTAGCTGACTCCCAAGTATATAAGGCAGCTAGAAATACCTGCGCAAAACTCATACGTCTGGCAAAAACAGCTTACTACAATGACCTCCTAGGAAAGACCTGGGGTAGAGGGAGGGAGTTCTGGGACTCTGTAAAATCTCTCATGGGTACAGCCTCAAGGGCCCCACCGGACCTTATAGTTACCACCTCTGGTACATTGCAAGACCCAAAGGAAATCATTGATGCTTTTAATGTTGCATTCATGGACCTCAGCAATGTGTTGCCCCTGAATACCTGAATCACACCCTTGCAGGCCAGCAGCACAACCTCAACACTTCATCACCACAGGATAATGTTACCCCACCACTCTACTTCAGGCAAATCTCCACAGGTGAGACCATCAAATATATCAAATGGGTCCTTGGTAAGACCAGGATGGGAAGTGACATGATCGATATGAAGATGGTAGCACTCACATTAAGCAAACTTGTGGCACCACTCACCAAGGTATTCAATGCCTCTCTTAGATCTGACATCTTCCCTGACAGGTGGAAAGAGGCTCTAGTCACACCTGTTTTTAAATCAGGAGACAGAGCTAATTTAGCAAACTTCCGGCCCATCTCGATTTTACCCCCCTCTCCAAAGCACTTGAAAGGGTGGTCTCAGAACAACTAACTGAGTACCTAGAAAAGCATAGCCTTCTCTGCTTGCAACAACATGGACTCTGACAAAACCACTCCACTGTCACCATGCTATTAGAGTACACCACTCAGTTTTATTGGGCCCTGGATAAAGGGATGGTGGTGGGGTCTATCTTCATAGACCTCACCAAGGCCTTTGACACAGTCAATAACCAACTGCTACTGAAATGTCTCCTCTCTACAGGATTGTCAATGGAATCTGTGGCCTGGTTCCATAGCTACCTAACCCATAGATCTCAAAGGGTCAAGATTGGCAATATAATCTCTGAGCCCAGGGAAGTAAACCTACGGGTCCCACAAGGTTCTATCCTAGGTCCTCTCTTATTCAGCCTCTTCATAAATTACATGCCTTCTACCTGTCCTGCACACTCCGTACTCTATGCAGACAATGCCGTTATCTCTGTCCTAGGGAAAGACCTGGGATCAATTAGCTCTGAACTTCAGCACAATTTTCATGCATTGGAATCCCGGTTCACCCAAAATAAACTGCTACTCAACTACAAAAAGACAAAGAGCATGCTCTTCAGCACCCCACAGAGTAAGATTCGAGGGTCCTCACGGCATATACTTGGTAGCGAAGGAGAAGTACTAGACCAAGTCAATACATTCAAGTACTTAGGGGATTCACCTTGATGACACCCTCACCTTCACTGCCCATGCTGAGCAACTGGTGAAGTCCACCAACATGAAGCTTGGCATCCTGTACAGACATCACAACTCAATGACACCGGCTGCCCTGAAACTTGTTACATGCAGTTCAGTTCTCTCATCTGTGGATTATGGTCTTGTCATATATGGGGCAGGCACAGACACAGCACGTAAAAGGGTCAAAACCATCTTCAACAAGGCCTGCCGCCTGGTACTGGGAGTACACAAAATGACTCACTCTTGTGACCTATACAAGGAAACTGGCTGGCTCCCACTCCACCACAGACTCCAATACCAGGCCTGCCTCTTTGCAAAAAAAGTCCCTGATGGGGTCCATGCCTATGGCTACTTCAGCCCTCTTTGAGCCTGCACAACCATCTAAATGCACAAGGAGTGCCTCCAGGACTGTTCTAACTGTTCCCTTCAAACGAACCACCCTTGGCCAAAGATCCCTCTCCTACTGTGGGCCTAAATGGTTCAATGATCTGCCTGCAGACCTTGCCAACTTCCCCAGACTTGGCTACTTTAAAAATGGGCTTCAATCTCTTCTTGCCAGCAAATCTGACTGCCAGTGTTTCTGTTAACCCATGGCCTCTGAAGCCAGTTCTCACACCCGACAAATGCTACCCTCTCTCACTCCCACCCTACTGTTCCACAACTGCCCACTTCCCCCTCCCACCACCTACTACCTCCCCTTGACAAAGCCTCACCTTGGCTGCTAAAACATGCATTTCTGCAGACTGGGAGCACCCCGTCTGAACTGTAACATGATTGTTAAACACCATACTGCACTTAATTAGTGCTGCATTAATATGTTTCTCTGGAAGTGTGGTCCTGTTTCTCCTTACTTCTTGTACCCTACTTAATGTTGTAACTTCACACTAATTTTTTTTTATTTTATTTTAGCTTTTGTTGACTGGGTAAGTGCACTAGACAAATTCTGCCTATTTTCAGGCACGACCCGGGGGAAGGGGATACAGATGAATGTCAACTGACTTTGAACTAGATTAAGCTGTTGGTGGTATTTTTAGTGAATGGGGGGAAATTTGGCCAGGACACCGGGGAAATTCCCCTGCTCTTTTCGAGAAGTGCCATGGGATCTTTAACATCCACCTGAATTACAACCAGAACAGGCAGATGGGACCTTGGTTTTAATGTCTCATCCGAAAGACAGCACCTCAGGAGTGCAGCACCCCCCACATGCTGCACTTCAGTGTCAGAATTGGGATATTAACCCAAGTGCCTGGTGTGGGGCTAGAACCCGCAGCCTTCTGATCTCCCGGCCTCAGAGGCGAGTGTGTTACCTGCTGAGCAACTGACACTGCAAATACCACTTGTTAGTTGATGTCTTTCTGTTTTGCAATGTTTCATCACCTGTAAATGTCTTGTATTCCTTGTTGACTTGGAGCCTTTGTAAACGAGCTCCTGGTTCAAAGGTATTAATCCGAATTTGAAATAAATAAATAAAATAAATGGCCACACCTCATGAACAAGGGCAGAGAAATTTTCAGCTCCTGCAAAAAAGGTGATTTCACATAAGGAAAGCAAAATCATCTTTCAGGACAGATTTGCCTTGTGTGAGTACAATTGTTCATGAGGTGGGGTCCCAAAAAGGCATGCTAAAAATTAGGGCCAAAATATGCAAAAATGCCCACATTATGCCACTAAGTTTAACACCCTATTAAAATACATTGAACTGCATAACTGTTTCTTCAGCTCACAGTTCAGCTTTGAAGAGTGAAGATGTGTCTGCGGTCCAGAAAGGATTACAATGTTGGATTCCCAATTGCTAAATAAGGGCTTGAGAGTGGTGTTGGGTAGTGGGAGCTGAGTGGGAGGGTCAGGTGGTAGGGTCTACTGGCTGCAAAAGACATCAATGGACCATTTTCTTTTTACACGTTTTTTAAAAAAATGGGTGACAATTCCAGCACTGGGGGATTGGGCACCCGCCAGTGTAACTATTATATTTCTTGAGAGGGGAGTGGGGTGGTGAGTGCTGAGATGGATGGTCAGGTAGGGGGGATATCTTTCATAAACAAAAAGCAAACAAATAAGGATTCCTGATTAGGCTACTGGGGGATTGAGTACCCGAAGTGTCACTCGTATGTTTCCCAACAGTAGGAGATTGGGCACCCCCAGTGTCACTCATATGTTTCTTGGCAGTGGGTAGTGTGGTGTGGTGGGTGCTGAGAGGGAGGGTCAGGTGGGTGGATATCTATAATTTAAACTATTTTTATTTTCAATGGTAACGGTGGAACACAGTACACTCCGCCATGACCGAGATGGCCACTGAGCGCAACTACGCATGTGCTAGTAGTCGCACATGTGCAATGCAGTTTGGCAGCCATCTTAGACATGGCAGAGTGCATCATGTTCTGCCATGACAGCAGAAAATAAAAATAGTGCAGTGCAACTGCCTATAGAGACAGCAAACGGAGTGCTTCACAGATGCAGAGGTGACTGTGTAGTAACTCCAATATATTGTTTGGTCAGAAGGAATGCGGGAGTCCTTTACTCATAGCAAGAGGTCTGCAGTGCTACTTCCACTGCAGTCCTAAAAACATAGCACTGTTCTGATCTGTTAGTGTGGTGCTAATTTGTTTGTTCGTGACTGTTAACTGGAACTAGGACTCATGCAGAAGAGTGTCTCCATGCATACAGGGCATTAGTATCTAAAACACTTACTGAAGGTGCTAACAGGCTGCCTGTGCAGTGTTATGTAATGTGTACAGAAATCATATTTTAACTGCATGCTAACAGCCTACCAGCAACCACCCACTGCTCTCTAGAAATCCCTGGCAGTCCAGTTGTTCCTCTCTCCCTCAACCAATCTTGGTAGAAATAGAACATTTATCCCTTGTAGTCTAGTGGTCCCCCTCCATCACCTGATCCTGGAAAAATGGAGCATGTATACGTAGTGATTACCTCTCTATCTAGTGTCTACCCCCATGGTATCTGGTCATAACCCCTGCTGGTATCCCATCATCATCCCCGGTCCCCCACCCCCAGCTATGAGATAGTGGCTTACACTAACACTTTTCTCATTGCCATGGCTGGTTGATGCCTACTGAACAAAAAACTTTATTATAGTGGTGCAGTAGTGCCACTATACAGTAGTTAGGGTTGAATAAGCAGTTTATTGTTAAACCCCAAAGTTTGCACTTTAATAACTTTGCAACTGTTCAATGGATTTATATGAAGTTTTGAATGCAGAATCTCATTGAGTAGGTCTCTTGATCTGGAAAGATGTGTTCCAATTGGTTGTGTGGTTAGGGAGATACAGAGTGTACAAAATTGTGTGATTTATGTGTTTTTTGCTGTTTCTTTGTCCACCTGTATCTCCCAAATTTATTCATTTTATTTTATTTGTTTATTTGACATCTCGGATAAAACCTGTGAGCAGAAGCCCTTTAGGTAGGTTCCACATCAGAGGATAACCCCGTCAGGATAACAATTACAAAATAAAGATTACATTGCAAGTGTTACCAGGTTAAAATACTTCTATGTAAGTTACAGAACGAACAGCAAGCATTCAGAGGGACAAATGCAGACTGAAGTTGAGGCTAGACAATGGTACAGTAAGTAGGGTAAACAAAGGCAATGACATATTTCATACATACAGTACATCGGAGGCATTGTACAATGTATGCCTGAGTCAGAAAATTTCCTAGCTTGCTAAGGACAGAGAGAGGGGAGGGGGGTTGAGATGGTGAAAGGCAAGAGAGGGAGTGGTTTCCTGTTGGAGGGAATGGTATGGGAGCAAGAGTGGGAGGTGAAGGGAAGAAGGTGAAGGAATGAGTAAGTGCAAAAGAAAGTTGGGGTGTAGTAAGGGGAAGTGCTTAATGGTTTGCCGTCTTTGTGTAACAGGTGTGAAGAGGGGCAGGTGGCCTAGTGGTAACAGTCGCAGGTTGCCTTAGTGACTAGGTGCTGCCTGAGCTGATGTTTGAAGAAGCCCAGAGATGTTGCATTGGTTATCTCGGGTGGTAGCGAGTTGATCCAGAGTTGGGCTCTATAAGTGAAGGCTCACTGCCCAAGTGTTGTATGGCAATGTGGGGTTCTGAACACCTGGTTGCTGGATTTTCTGGTAGTACACTGGCACAGCAGTGGAGTTAGTAGAGCTTGGACACTGAGTGGCATCATTCCAAGGCTAACTTTTTTAGCAATCAGGCAGGTTTGGTATCTAAGCCTACTGTCAAATTGTAGCCAGTTGGCCTGCGCGTAGAGATCGCACTTGTGGGTAAGTCAATCGGCAACGGTGAGTAGGCGACAGGCTTTATACAAGGCTGCTTTGATGCACTGGAGGGCAGTGTCAGTGGCTGATCCATAAATGGTAATGCCACTATCAGCAAGGGAGATTATTGAACTGTGGATGGTAAGGTGTGGGCATCAGAGATCAGGGTGCTTTTGTGGCTGTACAGCATCCCTATTCTCCTGTTTATCACCTTTGCAGTGTTATCAATGTGCTGAGTGTAGGACAAGGTAGAGTCAACAGTTATACCCCAGATACTTAAATTGTTGCACTAGCTTGAGGGGTGATCCGTCACCATTTTTGATGGTTAGAGGAAAGTTTGTGTGTTTGCTGAGGTTACTGGTGAACAACATAGTCTGTTTTTTTTTTGTAATTCAGTATAAGCTTGTGATCAGCAAATCATTTTTTAGTGGATGCAAAGCCATTCTGGAGCTGGTCTTGAAGGTGCATTGGATGAGAGTGATTGGTGAAAATAAAGGCATCATCCATGTAAAGCAGGATGTGGTCTTGACAGGAGATTGGGAGAGTAGTTAGAAATATATTATACAATGGCAAAGAAAAATGTTAGCCTCTGATTGGTCATGCTGGCACTCGAGCCGTGATGTTATCCTGGCATAACATCATGGCTCTAGTGTCAGCACACTTACGACAGCACTCAAAAGAAAAAAAAACATCATTCCGCTGCCTACGAGCAGCTTCAGCTCTACTCGCTTTCCAACTCAGCCGAGTACTGATAATATACGTTCGCCACACACCATCAACACACTGGCAGTGCCTCTCACAAAACACACTCCCACTTTTCTCTCGCAGTCCTTTGATAGTTCTCTCCCAGTACAAAACAACTATACTGGGAGAACTAAAACAGCAATGCAGCTTGAAATAACTAAGCAAGATGATGCAGGCTACTGACCGCGTGACATTCAAGCTGGAAAAAAAAATAGCGCTATACTTAAAAGCGTGATGGAGACCTGACAGCTTCAGAGTATGAATAAAGTAGAAAAGTAACACTTTACTCTACTTTTTCTCAGCAAGCTGCTATACATTTTGCAATCATGTCTAGTGTTTCTTCCTTTTTAAGCTCATTAAAATACTGAGCGACCCGACGACTGTCCAAGAAACCGGAAGCAGGTTGCTACCCCATCCCCGCTCCGGATAAAAATTAATTTTACCCCTCAAGGTGAAACAGCTGAAGCCAGTCACACTGGCTACAACCTACAAACGTCATAAAAATGTAAATTTAATATTTTCTTCTAACTAGACAGTGAAAAATAAAAATGTTTGTGGGGCAGAGCAAGTAATAAGTAAAAACAACAGCTCCACCTAATGGACAATTCAAGTGATTGCACTATTTTTTCTGTATGTGTACCTACCCTTTCAAAAAATAACAGAAACATGCAGCCTAAATAAAAGTGGTAATAATTGTTCTCACCTTTTTTAAAACAAGCCATTGTATAATAGGAATAATGCACTCCAGGGTGTATGTCATGTTGACATCATTTGGGTGATTAGTCACACTCGGCCTGCGGCCTCGTGCCTAATCACCCCAGGTGTGACATTATCCTAGCATGACATACACCCTGTCATGCATTATTCCTTTATTAAATAATAGCTGGCCCAAGATGGAGCCTTGTGGGACCTCAGAGCATACTGGCCTACTTTCAGAGTAAACATCTCCGATTTTTACTAGCTGTGAACAATTGTTAGGTAGCTTGAGAACCATGTGGTAGTGTCTGAGGAAAGTCCAATGTAGTGGGGCTAGTCAATCAGGAGTGTGTGGCTCACAATGTCAAAGGCCTTGTTTAGATCTATGAAAGTTGCTCCAACCAAGAGCCCTTGTTCCAGAGAGTTATGTATGAATCCTGTAAATTCAAGTAAAGCTGTGACAGTACTGTGCCCATGCCAGAACCTGTGCTGCTGGGTGCATTGCAGCTGGTGCAGCTCTAGGTACTCCACAAGTTGTTCAGCCATGATGTGCTCCAGGACCTTAGAAAGTGGAGGGAGTATTAAAATTGGTCGATAATTCCCAAGGACTGCACAGTCTCCATTCTTGTGCACTGGGGTGACCATCGCACATTTCCATCATTGAGAGAATTGTGAGAGGCTAAGAGCCAGACTGATTATTTTGGTGATGGCACAAGGACTTCTTCAAATGCGAGGGTTATAAACTTGAGGTCAAGGGTATCCCCACTGTGTCTTGATTTCCCAAGCACTTTCTTGAGGTAGCAGCTAGCTTCACTTTCAGAGACAGCCTTGAAGTAGAAAGGAGGATGGTTAGGTTGTGGGGCTGGGTCACCCTGATTACCACTTGTTTGGGTATGGTTGCAATAGTCCAGAGGCAGGACACTGTTTAGATCAGAGAATTCCTTATTGAATGCATCTGCGATGACCTTTGACTCCATGGTTGGGGTGCCATCAAGATTTAGCATGTTAGGGGTAGTCTTGGGGACTTTCCCTGTAATATCCTGAATATTTTTCCAGAATGGCCTGCTGTTATTCAAGCTGTTAGAGTAGGCATCTTTGAAATACTGACTTTTGGCCAATTGGATTGCCCTGGTGCATTCATTTCTAGCTTTCTGTAATTTTGGAGGTTAGATTTGGTTCCGTGCCTTCTGCCAGAGGTGATCCCTTGCTTTTAGGAGTTCAATAAGGTTGGGGGTGATCAGGGGTTGCTGGTCCCCTTTACTTTCCTAGTTTTAAAAGGAGTATGCTTGTCACAGACTGTGTTGAATTGGGTGATGAACTGATCGAGTGCTGTGTCCACATTAGTTGCAGTGAAAATTTCTGACCAGTCTTGGTGCCTAAGGTCAGCTTTTAGTTGTTCAAGGTGACCTAGGATCAGCACTCGGTTGGTGATAGTTCTAGCAGGGAGGTTGCAATATTTCTTAGACCAGCAGCATGTGATGGGGGGGGTGGTCACTAAGACAGTCTAGAAGCATGGTGGTGGTATCTGATATATGCTCTGGCCAGTTAGATAAGACCCAATCCAGCAGGGTACCAGATCCGGATTGGTAATTTAGTCTAGTTGAGGTCTCCAGAAGTTGTGTAAAGTGAATGGCTGACTGAGCATTTTTGTGTGCAGAAGCTGTGAGGGAGAGCCAGTTAATGTTAAAGTCTCCTAGCATTAATATTTTGGAGTGCAAGCTCAGGTGGCATAGACTGTTAGCAGTGTTGTGAAACTGGTTGCTGTATTCATTGGTGGGATGTAGACTGCGATCACAGTAAGTGTTTTGTTGTGGGCTCTTACTGAGCCGGTCCTGCCGGAACACCAAGCATCCTGGAACAGGAATTGAGGAATCAGGAATCTCAGGGGTAAGCCAGGTTTCTGTTACAGAGATGACATCAGGATTATGCTGAGTGAGCCATACCTATAAACCAGCCAGTTTAGGGAGCAGGCTGCAGATATCGATTGCAGCCATTTTAAGTGTCCCTATATTTTTTGCTGGAGTTTCCGAGTTAGAGGGTGGACTAGGGTCAGGATGTATGTTGCCTGAGAGTAACAGAAACAGATGTAGTAGCCTTTTCATAGTCTCCTTGAGCAGTTTGTTGATGTAGGTCTGAATTCTCCATCTGGAGTGATGCACGGTGTAAGCACCTAGGGAGACATGAAAGCGAGGGAGGAGTGCCAGGGTGAGGTTCCAACATGGGCAGCAGTAAGATCTACAATCTGTTTAGGTAGCCCTAAGGGTTAGGTGTGTCATGGTCATCACATTGTAAGCTAAGTTTATGGTGTCATATGCATACATCTTTCTGGGTGGCCAAGGTAGGTGGTGCAGATACAGATCCACCAGGGAGACATAGGAGGATGAATTGCAACAGCAGTGTGGCTCCCAAGGGCGGCATGGTGGCAGGGTGAGCCTTGGTACCTAACTTGAGGAGGTATTCCACCAGAAAGAAGGCTACTGTGGGAAGTGGGAGAGATTGCTTCACAGTCTCCTTACCAGTGCACCTGGATAATTTGTTTGCAAGGGAAGGGATTAGGTCCTTAGGAGTATATCTGTGAGAACTGTGTGTTATGCCTTTAAATGTAGACCTGCTGAGTGATTGGGCCAGAGTTGGAGTGGGAGTGGTTTACACTGGTGGTAGAGCATTTAATACTGGCTGGGGGTAGGGGAGAGCAGGTGGGAGAAAAATCTGCCTGAGAATGGGCAATAGAAAGCACAGCAGCTCAAGCTGAAAGTCTAGGCAGAGGCGCCTTTTTAGTTTAAAAACCAGTGGGACTGTCCAGCTAATAGAAAATGGGCAGACTGTTCTGGGAGCCAATAAGATTACAAGCTTTCAAGCCTTGGGCTTACTGTACCTTCTTTCCTTCCAGTGCCGGGAGGATGATGCTGGTTGTGGGGGCTGGACCCATGAAGAGTGCTGTGACCAGAGGTGCCACTCTTCAGCCTTCCAGGGCTACTGTCTCAGTCCTCAGGGGCAGGCAGGGGATGCAGTGGAAGTCTGCAGTTGTCCCGGAGCAGGACCAGGACTGCTAGAGCCACTCTTCAGCCCAGTCAGGGGCTTCCTTCTGTGGAGAGGAGGGGAGAGGTAAAAGTTAAAATAAAGTCAGGCCAAAGAGGAACAATGGGGGATGAGATCTAGTTGGGCAAAGAGGCGGTAATTACCAGGTACAAAAGGAAATGGATTAAGCAGGGTGTGAGAGCAGAGGAAACAGCAGGGGATAAAGAGGTGCTATGATTAACAACAAATAAAATGAAAGGAGAGGGGCGGTGGTGTCTGGGCCTTGATGCCCGAGGTGCCTGGCCAGCCTTTGGTGAGAAGGAACACAAGTACAGAGTAGAGAAAGGAAGGAGGGTGATTATGAATGAGATGGGACAGAGAGGGGGTTCAGTAAGAGGATTCAGACTGAGGTTAAGGTAGCAGAAACACTGCACAAAGCGGCAATGAATTACAGCAACAAAATAAACGGTCACCTAACTAAAATAGACAGTATCTAAAAGTCTGACTTTCCAGCTAACTGAATATGCTGCAGATCCATAACTAGGCATTGCAGAATTAACATACAGTTAAACAGCATACTAAACAGTTAAAATCTGAGGCTATTTCATTAATAAAGTACAGATACATTTTGGCTGCATGCTTGAAAAATCTGCCTAAGAATGAGCATAGGAAGCACTGCAGGACAAGCCAAAAATCTAGGCTGGGGCACCTTTTTTTTAAAAAATCCAAATGGGGGCTGGCCCGGTGGCGTAGAGGGCTGAGGCGCGGGTGCTACCTCAAACCCGCCCGGTGACCAGGGTTCTGGAACGACTCGGGTCGCTGGGGTTGATGGGAGTCTGGAGAGGATTGAGCATCCCAAGAACTGCTCTCCTTCCCCGGAGGCTGGGTTAGGGCCATGCCTCGCTCTGTAGCGGCCCCAGTGGAGACTGGGGCACTTCAAAGCGGCGCAACAGGGGAAAAACCAGAAAAGCGGAAAAATGGCGTCCAAGTGACCGGATGACGGCCGTCTGGATCCCCCACCTCAATGGAACCCCCGATGCACCAGGGGAACCCCGATCCCAGCAGCATCAGGGCCGAGAGCAAGAATGCCTGAAGGCAATTTCCCTTCGGAAGGAGGGGACCTGTGAGACGAAGGGTTAAGTCAGGCTACCCTAGTCGGCTGCGATCTAGGATCAGGGGGGAAGCTGGCATCGGGGAGGGTTCGGAATGGAGCCAACAGGGGTAGTCCTTGGCAGAAGGCCTGAAGGAGAGGCCGCTCGGACGCAGGGGGTGATAAATAAACAATGCAAAACAAAAACAAATCCAAATGGTTTGGAATTGTGGTCTAACATTTTCAAAATAGAAAGCCCTTGCCTCACAGTTGTGCCTTTTGTTGGTTTGGTGAAAAAGAATTATCAATCCATTCCAAATTTATTACATCTTAAAGTTCCTATTATTTTCAATGGAAATTTATAGATGTTCAGCTCGAAAAAGGATCCTTTGTCGCAAAAGGGTAATTCTTTTTTGCAGACTGGTTATCCTGTGGGGCAGATGAGAAATAATTTTTTGTTCTGCCACCATTTTAACATACTAACATACTAAAAAGCCAGCAGAATAGGCCCAATGGTCTATCAAGTCTGCCCGGGGATCAGTGCCAGCCCAGGGCACTGTCATAGCCCTTCCCCCTTCCCACAAGGTTTCCCTCCCTCCCTCCCCAACCCCCGGAGAGACTCTGGGATGCACCATCTCCCTATACCTATCCCAGTCTCTCTTGAACCCCTCCACAGTTGTAACAGCCACCAGCTCCGCAGGCAGTGCATTCCAGGGCTCGACCACCCTCTCAGTGAAGTAATGTCTCCTTGTTTCCCCCTTAGTCTCCCACCATCCAGCCTCATTGAGTGCTCCCTGGTGGCCCTTACCTCCCTCAGCTGCAGCACCCCATCAAGGCTGACCCTGTTTATTCCCTTGAGATATCTGAAGACCTCGATCATATCCCCTGTTCCTCCTCTCCTCCAGCGAGTATATGTTGAGTTCCTCTAGTAGCTCCCCATAGGGCTTTTCCCCAGACCCAGTATCATCCTGGTCACTCTTCCCTGATCCCTCTCCAGCAGAGCAATATCCCTTTTTAATTAAGGATGCCAAAACTGCACACAATATTCAAGCTGTGGTCTAACCAGGCAATTATGCAGCTGCAGGAGCACCTCTCTGCTCCTTGAGGTTATCCCCCTGGGTATGCACCCCAGCATTTTATTAACTTGGGCTGCCGTCCTTCTACACTGCTCACAGTTATTCATTTTGGCATCCACCCCCACCACCCTGAGGTCCTTGTCCCCCCAAAAAACTTCCGGTATCTCCCCAACCAGAGTGTACTAGTGAGCCTGGTTTGTGGCCTCCAGGTAAAGAACCCTGCATTTCCAGGTGTTAAACTTTAGTTTCCAGGCACATGACCACCTCCCCAGAGTCTCCAGGTCCTCCTGGAGAATCAGCTTCCCCTCCTCCCTATCTACTACTGCCCACAGCTTTGAGTCATCAGCAAAGAGGTTCATTCTGTTCCTGATACCGCCCCTGATGTCCATGATATAAGCATTAAACAGGAGTGGGCCCAGTACCGAACCCTGTGGGATCCTTCTAATGACTCTCCTGGGAGATGAGACCTCCCCCTCTACCATCACCTTCTGTACGTGCCCCACTAGCTAATTTTCTATCCACCTGACCATCTGCCCTCCCACCCCCATATCCCCCAACTTCCCCAACAACCCAGGATGTGGTAACGAGTCAAAAGCCCTGCTAAAGTCTAGAAAGAGGACATCCACTGGCCTACCCTGAGTCCAGCGAGCTTGCCACCCCTTTGTAGAACTCCACCAGATTGGTCTTGCACTATCTACCCTCAACAAAGCCATGCTGGTGATCATCCAGGAGGCCCTGTGCCTTCAGAAACCATTCCAGTCTGTCCTTCAAGATAATCTCCATCACTTTGCCCACTACCGACATCAGGCTAACTGGCCTATAATTACCTGGCTCCTCTCGCAAGCTGCCCTTGTGTATAGGCACAATATGGGCCATCCTCCAGTCCTGAGGTACCCTCCCATACTGAAGGGAGGAGGTAAAAAGGCCCGCCAGAGGTGCGGCCATGGTATCAGCCTGTTTCTTAAGCACCCTGGGGTGTATTCCGTCATGGCCTGGTGCCTTGTCTGCTCTCAGGGCCTTGAGGGCTTCCCACACCCTCCCAGCAGGGATTTCTACCTCCAATGCCCCTTCTTCCTCTACTGGTCCCCCATTCCCCTTCCCTTGCAGGTCCCCTTCCCCATCTTTCTTGGTGAAGTTTGAGGCAAAAAAGTCATTTAGTACGTCTGCATGCTCCCCTGCTTCCTCCACCCAGCCCCGACCTCAGCCTGCTAATCTGCCCCTTCACCTTTCTTCTTTCTCTGACATACTGGAAGAAACCTTTATCCCCCACTTCTAGTCCCCTGTGCCAATCTCAGCTCCTCCCCCACCTTGGCTGACCTCCCCATCCTGGTGACCCTCCTGGCTGCCAAATCATACTCTCCCTTGGTTAAGGCCCCCTGTGAGTGTTTATATCGGCTGTAAGAGGCTTTCTTTTCCTTTACTGTATCTTGAACCTCTTTTGTCAATCAGCTTGCTTCTTAGCTCTGCCCCCCTGCGTCTCTCCTTTGTGTAGGCCCTGGTAACCTCCAGTAGCCCCTTTTAAATAACTTCCCACCAGACCTCAGTGCCCATACCTGGCCTGATCCCCTCCAGGTAGCCCTTGAAGACCTGCTCCATCTCCTTGAAGTCTGCCCCTATAAAATCAGCCTCTGATGTTTTTATGTGATCTATCCCTCCACCCTGGTTCAAGGTAAACCAGACCATGGCATGATCACTTCCCTCCAATGGGTTCGCAACAGCTAAGTCCCTGATAAGCTCACTATTTGACAAGACCACATCCAGGATGCGACCCTCCCTCATTAGGTCAGTCACCAGCTGGGTAAGAAATGCATCCTGAAAGATGTCCAGCAGTGAGAGAAACAAATTTAAACAACTTAACAAAATGATGTCTTTAGTAGACACCAACAGATGTAACTTGCTTATTGGAACCCTCTCAGCTGGATTCTTCAGTTATTTGTTGCAGATGTGCTCTTGAAGTTTTTATTTTTAACATTGTAAATCTTTTTCATATTACAACTCATGAAAAAGGATCCTTTTTCATGATTGAAAATCCTTTCTCTGGTGTCTAGTGGCACCTCCCCACCCTCCACTTGCCGTTCTCATAGTTTCACCTGGTGTCTAGTGGCACTCCCCACCCTCTGATCACCATCCCTGTTACTTAAATATCATCCCTGTTGTCTAGTGCCCCCCCACCATCCAATCACTATCCCCATTACTTTTATAATCATCCCTTGTGTATAGTGGCCCCCCCATCCTCTGATCACCATCCCCGTTACTTTTATTATCATCCCTGGTATCTGGTGGCACACCCCACATTCTGATCGCTGTTCCCATAATTTTTTTTTAATCCTGGTGTCTAGTGGCATCCTCCACCCTCCAATCACCATCCTCATGACTGCCTTTATTATCCCTGGTGTCTAGAGGCACCCCCACCCTCCGACTCCAATCCAGAACTGAAATAAAGAAAGCAGTCCTTGGATTTGTTTTTTCTCCTGTAAAAAAGAAAACTGTCCATCACTGATCTGACCCTGACCCCCCCATCTGCCACTCAGCACCCACCACCAGCACCCCCCATATCCCCAACATACACTCACTCACTTGCACAGGTCCTAGGTTACAGATCCACTCTCCTACTGAAGACACGTATTGCTGCTGGAACTGACAACTGCAATATAAGAAACTAAGGTGAATGCAGTTCAATGTATTTCAATGGGGTTTTCAACTTTGATGCATAATTCAGCCATTTTTTGACATTTTTTACACCAAATTCTCAACATGGCCTTTTGAGGACCCCACGTCATGGACAATATCAGTGACATTACATAACTCCTGCCCTAAAGGTGATATTGTGGTCGTTTGGCAAATTCATGTTTCAGGTGGAATATGAAACATTTTCCTACCCTTGTTCATGAGGTGGGATCATATGAAGGTTATGTTGAAAATCTGGGATCAAAATATGCAAAACTGCCAAAGTTATGACCATTAATTGCAATTTTGCTATGCATGCTCCTAACTTTGAACATTTTAAATATTTTGACCCCAAATTTTCAACATAGCCTTCTTATTACCCCACCTCATGTATGCCACAGCAGTCATTTATCAAATCCTGCCCAAAAATGTGTTTTTGCATCTGTGGCACAGAATGGCATTGCAGTTGTGCAGAATTATGTTTTGACAGGCATTCAAAGATTTTCTGTACTGGGTACATGAGGTGGGATAATAAGATGGCTATGCTGACAATTTGGTCACTGTTGCCCTATAAATGGAAGTGCAGGGCCCTTCCACTGGTACATGCAGATACGTATCTATGAAGGGATGGGGCCAGAGGGCCCTGCACTCCCACAGGCAAATAAGGATACAATTACTGTATGTCAAAAACTATGGATGGATGGGAGTGCAGTTCCCAGAGGGCCCTGTGGTCCCACAGGCAAATAAGGGTATGAGATATATTATAGTGGAGGATGCAATTATGCTATCTCAAAAAGTAAGGAAATTCTTTGCAAAAAAACTTAATTAATGCACTAGTTAGGGTTAAAGTGACAAACATAGGGAAATACTGCATTAGTGTTTTCAACCTTAACACCCCACCCCCACCCTGGAGATAGAAAATTAGATGTGAGGTGTGCCAAGGGGGTATCAAGCCAATCACTCACCCCATTCGCATTCATTGTACACATCTTTGATTATTTAGTGATGGAATGGGATGAGCATTAGGCTTGAGAACCCCATGACACACCTCATGCCTGATTTTCTGCCTTCAGGCTGGGGGTGGGGTGTTAGCATTGGAAACCCCAATGCCACATTTCCCTACTTTTGTCACTTTAACCCTAACTATTGCATTAACAATGTTTTTTGCAAATAATTTATCAATATAATTCTTTGTTCAGCAGATGTTGGACAGCCATGGCAATATGCAGAGGATGTGTGACAGTGGCCACCTCAGGGCATGGGGCTGAGGAGTTTGTTACCAGATACTAGAGTTTCTCATCAGGTACCGGGGTAAACACTGGATACAAGGGGTGGCACCAAACAGTGGGAGCTGGAGCGGAACCACTAGACTAGAAAGGATAAATACTCTATTTCTTCCAGGATCCAGTAATGGAAGGGAAACGACTTGACTAACATGGCAAACTGTTCTATAGTGTATGGTGCGGGCTTGTTTAGCATGAATTTTTATGCTACGGCAAAAGTTGTTCTGCTGTATTAGTGATATTCATACTGCAGAAGAATGACTTTTCATTCTGCTGCAGTACTGACATCATACAACAGTGCCTCTGATCAGCTGATTGTCACTCATACTGCCGCTGGTAGACCATAAGCCAAGTGCATGGTTTGTTAATTAAAAAAAAACACCAGATGATCACCTTCTGATGTAAAAACATCAGTTTTTAAAATTGCGGTGCTGTGACTCAATAGTTAAAGAGCTAGTGATAAGTTCAGGACAATTTTAACAAAACATAATATTTAGACACTGTCCAGCTTGAGTTTCCCATTAGTTTTGTATTCCTCCTCTCCATTATTTAGTAGTGAGGTCATTTGCATGGAAACAGGATCTTTGGTCCTGAAGAGTTTTATCTATTTCTGCTGCTTTCTCCCTACCTGAAGTCATAGATCACTGCTTGTGACCACACAGTTACTCCCATGCAACAGACTGTGATGTCACAACAGAGGATTATGACTTGAAGTAGGGAGTAAACTATAGAGGCAGATGAACTCAAAATTAACTATATGGGACATCAATCATATATTCATACACATTTCTTTAATAATTATGGGTAGGAGAAATATATACAATATAAATGGAATGCAAGCAGAATTGTACCTAATTATTATGTTTTTTAAGGTCTTCTTAGAGGTGTCAGTAGCCCTTTAACATGCAATTAGGCAGCGTTAGAGCACAGGGAGTTTAGAGGGAGGGGGAGGTTGGGGGAGTTATCATTATAAAGAATCATCCCAAAATCTGCAATGAAAAACAGATCTGCATAGCAGAAAAAACTGTTCCACCAATGGGCTATGTAAGTTACTGTTTTCTTCTGTGGTAGAGTTTTTTTTACCACTCATTATATAAAATAATGTATGGGAGCCCCAATACAGAACAAGACTGTTGTGATCTCAATGTCTCTGTCATCATGGCAACTACTTGGTAGAAAAACTGCAAGGCTGTGTGGGCTCCCATGCGCTATTCTATATGTTGTTACTGGCATCAGATTAAGGAGAGGACCACTAGACTACCAGGGACAAGGGTTCCATTTTAGAAGGATTGTGTGATATAAGGTGACCACTGAACTTCCAGGGATTCTTGATTTTATACTTGGGATAAGGAGTGGGACGGGGACGTGACTGGCACCAGGGCCTTTTTTTATTAATAGTCTTGGTGGGGCAGGGGGCAACACTGGCACCAGGGATGTGCATGACTTCAAATATTAGCAGTCAAATACTCAAGCAGCAATTCTGCACTTCAGCACGTGCTTTCATAAATAAGATGTTTCAGCTATTATAATGTACTAGAGAACACTTTTTTTTTCATTTTCAATTAGTGGTGTGTGGAATTTTCAAATTCCAGTGAAATGGAATTTCATGAAATTTTCTGAAATTCTGCTACAATTCCACCAGATTCTGTCAGAAGAGGGAACTGTAAAATTCCATGACAAGATAATGCAGAACGGTTTCCCACTACTTTTCTGCAGAATTAAATTCTGCAGATCTCGATATTATTCTGTAGAAATGGTCACAGAAAGATTTTCCATTTGAAAATGTTGTTCCACCGAATATAATTTTGTGGATCGCAGCAGTGGAATTTCATAGAATGGCAAGTGAAAGTCTGATGGAAATTCCACCGGTGGAGGGGACATTCCATGCTAATTCTGCTGGTGGAATTCTGCATTCCACACATCACTATTTTCAGTGTTCCATTCCAACATTTCTAATGAGATGCTAATTTCCTGTCATGAATTTTCATGGGGACTGAGGTCATTTATTTATTTAATTTATTGAGATCTTGGATTAACACATTTGAGCAGAAAGCTCTTTCATAGGTTCCACTTCAAGTATGACACAAACAAGAACACATATATGTTCCACAGATACAACAAGAAACAATTGAAAACTGTCTCCAGGCATAAATTCTAACAATAGTAACACAATCTAAGCACATACAGGGTGCAGTCAAAACAAAGGCTAACGTTTCACTAGGTAACAATTTGCATCTACTGTGGATGTTTTTAAACTGCAACTTAATGCAACAGCAGTTATAGTGGTTAGCCCTTTAGGATGTCTTAACTGCTGCTTTGCTCCTTAGTAGCCCATGGTTTCTATTGAGTGTGATACCCTAATTTGTCAAGCATGGGATGATGCTTTGTGCTTGAGCACCTGTTGGTACCTAGCTTTGTGCTACTCTGTAGAAGATATTTGAAACCATGATTTGAGCACTTTAAGTTTGCTAAAGTATTTTTTTTGTAATGGAAAACTTTGTGCCATGCCCAATTAATGTTTACAGAAAGGCCTTTGTATGGTACAAACCTCAGCTTTTAAAAAATGTGCTCATCCTCTCACCACACCAGCATTTTCCTGAATGCAAAAGGTGATGTGTGCTATGGCAGGCCAATCCAAAGGGTGGGAGTTGGTGACAGTGGTAAACGCAATCTATACGGTATGTGACACTCTGTTCTATTCAATGTAGGAGTTTTACTTTATAATGTATGCATTTCACTATGTACTGTAGTGTATGCATTTTAGTATGCATTGTGTACTGTATAAAAGCTTTACTATATGATGAATGCATTTCAATATACAGCACACACATCTATGTATCTATCTGTCTGCCTGTCTGTCTGCCTATTTGTCTATCACTACAGTACATAAAATTATGTGTTTTAATATGTGATGTACTGTATATATTTTACCACATAGTGTATGCTTTTCAGTATACAATATGCATGATAAGCTGTAATGTATGTATTTCTATATACTGCATATTATGTGTATTTTCACTATGTGATGTATCTGTATCAGCATATGATGTATGTATTACACCATACAGAGCATGCATGTTAGTATACAGCATGTGCATGTCAGTATACACTGTTCAGTATACTATATATAAGCTCACTATATAATGTATACATTTTAATATGTAACATACTGAATGTATTTCACTATATAACATACAGTATGTATTTAACTATGTGAAATGTGTATTTTACTGTATGATGTATGCATTTCGCTCTAGGGTATGTATTCACTACATAGGGTATGTGCTTCACTATATGATTAGTATGTTTCAGCATATGATGTATGTAGTTCAGTGTATAGTGTATAGTGGATGTGTTTTACTATATGGTACCTATTGCAAGAAGGTATGAATTATATCCCTACTACCACAGACCCATGCCATCTTCTCAAAATGTACTGTATGCAACAGGGGTGATTTACTATATGGTGCATATGGCAAGAAGGTATGAATTATGTCCCTATTAACATCCTATGCCCTTGTCGCAGACCCATACTGTCTTCTTAAAATATACTGTATGCAACAGAGGTGATGGAAAAGCTCCAATGAGCCTTCCAATCAATCAGCACTCCAAATCTGGAAATGACTTCATTCAAAATGTTCTTTATGTTTAATGGCATCCACCCAGTACAGTATCTTCAGCATATGGCAAACAAATGCAACTTAAACTGACTAGAAACCGTTCATTTAGTTACCGTGGATCCCATCAATGTTCACAGTACCTGGGCTATGTAAAGAAAAACTCTGAGAAATGTATTCATAGATACTAAAACTACAGTACGTAGCACAGATGTTGGAAGCTGCTGTGATTCATTGCTGGTTTGATTATACATAGCCCAGGTGCTGAGAGCATTTATGTGATCTAAATAGATCAACTGTATGTGGTCTGTTTGAGCTACCATTTTGCTGAAGTAATGGAGGATAGTAAGCATAAATGAAGGTACAGTACATTACTAGGTATTATTCCAGTAGGTGTTACCAGTTATGAAAGGCACAACATTCCTGGGTTGAAAGGAAAGAGGTTTAGCCCTCCCTATACTCCTCTCCCCAGCAGAACACAACAGCCAAGACTGCTATCACAGGTACAGAGCCAGCAACTTCAGACACAGCAGTGGAGAGCTCGCTAGTTTTTGACGTGCTGCGCCATGTTGGATCTCAGCAGCAATCAGCTGGAAACAGCTGCCACACAGTGGACTTAAATTTAAATTGGCAGACATTCACTGATTGTTTTACAGCATGCAAGTATTAATTTATCTGCCTATCCTGTAGTATGTCTGTCTGCATTTGCCTTAACTGACTCACTCTGCTACACAGATATTATGGCATATTATTGTAATATTTGCCTGCCATATTGTTTGCCTATTGTTCTATTTCTGTACTGCTAATTTCCCTGCTATATTACATGGTACTCTCTGTTGCAGGGCTAGTTCAGTGTAACAGTTGTAGTGTTTTGCCTGCAATATGATTTTTGTTTGAATTCCTCCACTGTAAAGTCTCAGACTCTCCATCTGACATGTACCCCTGAGTCTTTGTTCTCCTGATTAATGTGTTGATATACTATCTACGTACTCTGAAGTCTCATTGATCTGATCATGGCTTAACTCCTTTATTGTAATATTTGGCACTTTTCATCTGATGTGGAACTTTTGTAAACAAGCCCATTGGGCTCAAAGGTGTTATCCAATTATTACAATAAAGTAAAAATAAAGGCAAAAAAAATGCCATGTGACCCAATGGTACTGGCTCCCACTTCACAGTGGTAGTATCTGAAAGTGTATTTCATTTGGATTAATTGATCAATTCTATTTTTAACAATCTCTTTGGTATTGCAGTTTATTACCTGTTGTGTAACTTATTTCAGAGCCTAACTATTCATTGCATGAACATGGTTCTGTTTTTATTATTTTGAAAATAGCTGGCTTGATTTATCATGTCCCCTTGCAATTCTAAAGCATCTCTTAGTAGTATTCCTATACTATTCCTTAATTCCTCATCATTAATACTGTACATAAGCAAAAGGTCACCCAATATCCTTCCTATCTCCAGACTCATTGGTCCCAGGCTTGCTAATCAACCCTCATAAATACCCCATAAAGGTTTGGTTATTTTACGCTGAATAGCTTCCAACAAGGATGTGTCATTTGACTGGCATAGTGACAAAAACTAAGATCCATAGTCTACTGTAGTATTGGGTATATTAGGCTCCTATACAATGCAGAACCACCTCAGACTTCTTAAATCTGATATTTCATTTAATACAAAGTAAAACTGTATTGTCCTTTTTTTTGCTAATTCACTGCATTGGACTGATGGGTACACTCCCCTTATGGTGACACCAACACAGTGAACTACAATCCTGTAGGAAAAATTGGCACTTTGCCAACAGGTTGCTGTGTTGGTGTGCCCAAGACAGGGGCACACTGTCTCCCAGTCCTGCACCCCCACCCCGAAGTAACTTCGACTGGAGTTAAGAATCCTTAAGTTGGAGGGGCATAGGGAAGAGCCCCCTGCATTGGGAGTTCTGGGGGTGAAGAACCCCAATAAAAAAAAGGACCTGGAGACTTGAAGGAATTATGATGACTGCAACTTGCAGTCATCATGATTCCTGTTGCTGTGATGCCAGTCGACATAAAGTATGTCGAACCGGCATGGTAGAGCCGGACTAAGGATCCCAGATGATCACTGGTAAGAGATGTAGCCAAGAAACTGTAAAGGTATAGTTTGGGAGTGGAAAATAATTCATTTTATGTGCTTCTGGGGGCTCTTTAAGTGTTACTTGATATGAGTGCTAATGGGTAAGAGTATGCAACTGAACTAAGGGTCAGATGAGGACAGGTATTAGCAAGAGGTATAGAAATTGTGAAAGTAAAGTGAAATATTACTGCCAACTAACGAGGTCAGGGGAGGGAAAAAGAGGAACCACGAGAGGGAGAATGGAGCAGAGGGAACAAAGAGGAGGGTGGGGTAAAAGGTTCGGGGCGATGGACTGGGGCAGACTGTGGAAGGGATGAAGTTAGGGGGGCAACCCAGATAGAGGGTCACTGGAAGAGCAAGGGGCAAAATGACCAGGGAAGGGTAGAACAGATGACACAGGGGAGGAAGGATCGTGGGTTGTAATAACTGTGGAATGTCCATATTTATGGACACCCTGTGGAGGCTGGGGGTGCCCAGTCTATCTAAGGCTGGAAAGACTGGAGAATGAAGTATTAAGGCTGAAGGAGGAAGTGTCATGGATGATGAAGGGACAGATTAAGTTGCAAAGAGAAGGGAATGTGGGAAGCACCAAATGCAACCAGGAAAAGAATAAGGATGGGGATTGATGGATGGTGGTCAGGACAGGGGAGCAAGGGGGGGTGGCACAAGTATGGGAGAAAAGGGTGCAAGGAGAATAGGAGCAAGAGTGCATGTAGTAGGTAACACAGCAGGATCAAAAAGGAACAGACCTCTGACAAAGTGGTCAAAAGGAGGGCATGAGGATGGCGAGGCATAGTCCATTGGAAGAAAGTATAGGTTGGCTGGGGGTGGTGGAGAAATAAGTGCGACAAATGAAATGGGGTAGGGGGGGTTGAGTACAGGAGAGAATGAAGGGGAAAGAGAAACAGCTACAATAGGAGGGAATAATGTGCAGGAAGATGAAGGAGAGAAGGGGAGAAGGGGGAAGGGAGACATGAGGAGGGGAGGAAGGGAGGTGTCTTAGTGTTAGGAGACTCGATACTAATAGGGGTCAGGTGGGGCAGCAAAAGGGAGAGGCACAGTAGAATCTGGGTCGAAATGATTCCAGGAATGAAGGCAGAAAGGGTAGGACAATCAGTGCTAAGGTATGTCAGCAGGGGAAGGGAAAGGCTTCTCCTAATAATACACCTGAGGATGAATGACCTGGCTGATGGGATGGTAGGGGAAGTGAAGAGGAGGTTTGAGGAACTGGAACCTCCTTACGAGGGAGAGGGAAAATCAGTCACCTTCTTGGAGGTACTTCCGACTACCCAGGGCAAGTATAGCAAGGAAAAGGAGAATTCAGGAGTTTAATGAATGGCTGGGAATCTGGTGTCAGGAAAAGGGCTATGGGCTGGTAGATGGGTGGGGGGGACCTGGGAGAGCGGCAGTCTATACACAAAGACAGACTGCACCTAAGTGAGGAAGGAAAAAATGTACTGAAGGAAAGGATAGGGGAGCACATTGAGGAGCATTTAAACTGGGGGTAGCAAGATGGATAGAGGTGTTCAGAGGCTTAGATAAGTGAAACCAAATGGGCTTACCCCCCATAATAGTAAAGTAAGGAGAGAGACAAATACTAAGGGAGTGGACATAAGGGGAGAGGGGCAGTGGGGAAGTATGAGACAAGGGTTGGACGGTGATAACATTAAATGCTAGTAGTCTGGGGAATAAGGGGGCAGAACTCCAGGCTCTCATGATGAAGCGGGGAGTGGACTTGGTGACTATAACCGAGACATGGGCCACCCAAAACCATGACTGGGACCTGGCAGTTCCAGGGTACAGATTACACTGAAAGGATAGGGAGAAGGGGAAGGGGGGATAGCGCTGTACATAAAGAAAGGATTAAAATGTGTAAGGGAAGAGGGAGAGGAAGGAGATACTGTACAGAGGCTCGGTGGGTGCAACTCCAGGATCCCAATAATAGGTCAACAAAGTTGGGGGTGGTGTACAGACCACCCTTCCGATCTGAAGGGAAGGACAGGGTACTGGAAGAGCAGATCAGAAGGTACTGTGGGAAGGGGAAGTGGTGATTGCAGGGGATTTCAACCTGCCAGGGGTGGAGTGGTAAACACCTACCACAAAATGCAGAAGGGAGCAGGTAATGCCAGGTGCCTTCCAGGATAACTTTCTGGTACAGTTGGTCAGTAAACCAACTAGGGAAGGGAACACCCTTAACCACATACTGATGAATGGGGAATCGGTGAGGGACGTGAGGGTTGAGAAACCACTGGGGGGGAGTAGTGACCACTGGACAATGTGGTTTCAGTTACAGATGGCTAAAGAGAGGGGGGCATCTGGCACAAAGGTGCTGGATTTCTGGAATGCCAACTTTAAGAGAATGAGGGAAGGGGGGTGACGGATGGAGAAATCACAGTTGGGAGGGTGCTGGAGTGGTTAAGGGCATTGAGGGTAGACAAGGCAACGGGACCGGATGGAGTGCATCCAAGGGTACTGAAGGAGCTGGCAGAGGTACTGGCAGGGCCCTTGGCAGACTTATATAATACATCTCAAGACACAGGGTGTGTCCAGAAGGATTGGAGACTGGCTCACGTGGTTCCCCGCCACAACAGTGGATCCAAAGATGAATCGGGGGAACTGTAGGCCAGTAAGCCTAACGACCATAGTGGGAAGTTAATGGATACCATCCTAAAGGAGAGGCTAGTGGCACTACTGAAGATTAACATGGTGCAGGACAGGAGGCAGCATGGCTTCATCAAGGGCAAATCATGCCAGACCAGTCTAGTGGAATTCTATGACTGGGTGAGTAGGCAAATTGACGGGGGCCATGCAGTGGATGTCCTGTACCTAGACTTCAGTAAGACCTTCGATGTGGTACCGTGTGGGAGACTTGGAAGTAAACTATGGGGCACAGGGGCAGGAGAAAAACTGGTTGGGTGGGTGGAAAACTGGCTACAAGATAGGAAGCAGAGGGTGGTGGTAGGAGGGGGGAATTCTCATCCCCTAAGCCTGTGACAAGTGGGGTTCCACAGGGGTCGGTGTTGGGGCCGGTGCTGTTTGGCATGTTTATTGCAGGCATCTTGGAGGGCATCAGCAGCAAGATCAGTCTATTTTCAGATGACACCAAGATGGAGGCAGTGGTGGATGACCGGGGGTGGGGGGGTGAGGCCTACAGGAGTATCTGGCAAGGTTTGAGGCATGGTCTGACAACTCGGGTTCAGCTCAAAACAATTCAAGGTGCTGCACTTCGGAACAAAGAATTTGAGGAGAAGCTAGCATCTGGGGATGTGTGCGGCTAGAAACAACAGAGGAGGAGAAGGATCTGGGGGTGCTCATCACGGGAGCAATGAATAATTCCGTGCAATGCAGGAAGGCAGCAACAATGGCCAACAAAATGTTGGGATGCATTGCAAGGGGCATAACCTCAAGAAGAATAGAGTTCATTCTGCCATTTTACAGATCGTTGGTTAGAGAGACCTGGAGTACTGTGTGCAGTACTGGCACCTGTACCTAAAGAAGGACATTAGGTTGCTTGAGGGGGTGCAACTTTCCCGTAGAGAAAGAAAAATGATTCAGGGTCTGGGGGAATTGTCATATTGTCATATGAGGTCAGACTGATGGAGTTAAACGTTCTCACTGGAGGAAAGGAGGGACGGCAGGGGATATGATTAAGACCTTCAAATACATGAAGGGATAATCAGGACAGATACATAGGGTCTATTCAGGAGGAGGGTGGGGGGAAACACTAGGGGCCATGACATGAGATTGGGGGGAAGATTCAGGAGGGAGGTAAGGAGGCATTTCTTTACAGAAAGGGTGGTGGCAGAGTGCAACGCACTACCAGCAGAGGTGGTGGCATGTAACACAGTAGAATGCATCAAGAAGAGGTGGAACAGGGCAAAGAGGAGGGTAATGGGGAAAGGGAAGGGGCAGCTGCTGAATAGGGGAGCTAGCTGCAAACTCGAGCAGACTCAATAGAATGGATGGTCTTTCTCTGCTGGCAATTTTCATGTATTCGTATGTTCATAATGCCTAGGTCCTTTTCCATTGTTGTTGGAGTTGACTGTGTTTAGTTCAAGAAATAGGAGTAATGGAAATTGTTTCTACCTAAATGCATAACCTTACATGTTTATACATTTAGTTGATGGCCTAGGTATTTGTTCTTGAAATTAAATTAAGGTAATTTGTATTTGCTATACTCCCTCAGTCATTTCCATCTCATCCCCCAGTTTTTTGTCATCCACAGTTTTTTGGAAACCAACTGTTAATGTTGTTGTCTCCCATATCATTTAAAATTATGTAGAATAATATTGGTCCTAAAACTGATCCACTAATCACTGGACAATTATATGAATAATGCTGATTTAATCTCACCTGCTGCATCCTTCCTAATAGTCAATTTCCAATCCAGTCTATGGTTTTTCTATCTTTTCCAGTTTTGGTGAGCTGGTTTTAGATGCATATATGGGTTACTTAGTCAAAAGCCTTGGTGAAATCTAAAAGGATTGTATTTATTTATTTATTTGAAAATGGATGACTGGGAAAAGCACTGAGCAGAGGTTCATTTCCAGGTATGAGCCAGGGGAAGGAGACAAGGGATACAAAGTACACAACACAGACACAGTTTGCTGTTACAATGAAGTGCAGTCAGAATATTAAGATGAGTACAGATATAAGTACAGCATGAATAAGCTAGAGAATAGTCAACAAATAAACACCTCAGCCACACCTACCCAAGGGTAGAATAGCAACTGCAGGTGAAATGTCAGGGAGAGGGAAAACAGGAGCAGGGTTAGGGAAGGAGTTTCAGCTGATATCTGAGGAATCAGGTGAGACAGCGAAGTAGAGGGATGTAGGAAGTGGGTTCCAAGGTGTGAGAAGATGATAGAAAAAGGCTGATTGTCCACCAGAGGAATGGGAGGAAGGAATGGTGAAGGTGCTAGGATTCCTGGAGTAGGGAGAGCAGGAAACAGAGGGTATGAGGGAGAGCAGTGATAGAAACAGAATTTGTTAGCAGAAAAACACTGGTAGGCCCATCTAGTGTGTCTTAATTTCCCTGCCTATTTCTACATCCTGGACCCTATTTGGTCACAAAGCCTCTCTGCCCCTAGTGCTACTCTATAGTCAGGTGATCTCTTTTCTTATTAGCCTGACTAGGAGCTGTACGTAAGGATTATTGCTTCAGGCTCCACTGCCTATAGTAGTATTCTGTAGGGATTAAGGAAATTCTCCTCCATTGAGAATCCCTTCTCTTGCCCGCACTTGTAGTACTCATTGGGTGATAGTCTCATAATGAGGGCATATTACCTGCTTCTATGCTTGTCTCTGCTCATCTTACATGTATTGGACCCGAACATGAATCAAAAAATAACTCCTAGAGTGGAGAATGGTTCTCTTTTTACATTGTCCGACCGGGACTTTTCCTATCAAGTAGAAGAACTTGTATGTGCTCTAACTTCCCCTAGCCCACTGCTGGTCCTCCACCTGCATACAGGAACTCCCCTAGAGTCTGCCCACAGGGTTACACTACCTTCTGCATACTCCCCCCTACTCCCATTGACTCTCTTGGTCAGGGTATTATTGTATGCAGCATCAGGAAAACTGTGAACTAGCCTCAGAACTACCTATACTGCCGCAGACAAATCATGTAACCAAAAGAAGACCCAGCCACCCACACTTCTCCTAGGACTCTGCAGGAAACTCTTGTTCCTGCTTTTACTATGCTCAGGAAATGTTGAGCTTAATCCAGGCCCTCTGGCACCCATGGAATCCCCAGGATCGCTACAAAGCCTCAAGGGGCTTACATTCTTGCATGTTAATGTATGTAGCCTATTAAAAAAAATCACTTTTGTTCAGGCCTGGGTATGTCATACTGCTCCAGATGTTCTGGTGATTATGGAGTCCGGGCTTCGACCGGTGACCAGTAACAACGAAGTTAACATCCCCTCCTACTCTTTGTTCAGAGCCGACAGGCAAACCAGAGGTAGTGGGGTAGCTATTTACATCACGGATAAATTCCCTGCCTCCATAATTGACTCAACCTCTGTCCCAAAAGAGTTCGAAAATTTGTCATTAAAGATTGAAATTGCCAGCTGTGTCTCATTATGTATAATAGGATGCTACAGACCCCCATCAGCTGGACTACAGTTGTTAAAACATCACAAAAACATCCTGGGTTCGGCATCTTCAGAGTGTATCATACTAGGGGACTTCAACTTAGACTGGCTCTATAGTGCATCCACCACACTCAAAATGTTCTGTGATTCCCTTGGGTTGTCACAGCTAATAAACAAATCTACTCATCCTAACAAGCTCAAGCCTAATAACAGTACTCTCTTAGATATCATTTTAGTTAACAAACCCCATTTATTCTCCCATGCTGGCGTCTTTTTCTCTGATATTAGCGACCATTGCTTCATCACGTGTGTAAGATCCACTCTTAAATCCACAACTGTACCAAAATTCTCCTTTAAAAGGTGCATACGCAACTTTGATCTCCATGGGTATATATCAGACCTAAGAGACTCCTTGCGATGGCAGAACTTCTATCTAGCGAAGTCCCTGACTATGGCTTATGATATTTTCTCAGAAATTGTGCTAGGGGTTCTCAACAAGTATGCTCCCATAGTAAAAGTTTGTGCCAGAAACAAATCCTGTTGGTGGTTTACAGAAGACCTGAAAGATGCTTTACGGAGTAGGGATGTACCCTGGAGAACTGCTAGGAAAACTAATTTAATAAATGACTGGAATTCTTTCTGGAGGGCGAGGAACCTCTGCACCAAAATGGTCAGAGAAGCCAAAGCCAATTTCTACTGCTCTCAGCTGGAGAGCTCCTCAAGAAATGCCTCCAAATTCTGGAAGACTATCAAAGACATTGAAGGTCACACCACTGTAAATTCCCTAACTACAAAATTATTGATTGACAATACTGTCATCTCTGACAGACCATCTATCCTCGATGCTCTCAATAATCATTTTGCCACTGCAGGGCTAGCCTTTGACTCCTCTTTCACGAATATCCTCCGCCAACAACTTAGATTGGATACACAAGAAAAACCCATCCCCAGTCCATCCTTCTCTTAGCAGCCTACCTCCCCGGAAGAAGTTGAAGATCTTCTCCTTCAGCTGGACACTAGGAAAAGTGCTGGGGCTGATATCATTGACCCGTACTTCTTAAAGGTTGGCTACCGTGTCATTGCAGTCCCAATTACTAATCTTTTCACCTTATTCTTGTCCCTGGGTGACCTACCGCCCATTTGGAAAAATACACTTATGGTCCCTTTGTTTAAGTCAGGAGATCCTAGTGACCTCAATAACTACAGGCCAATCTCCCTACTTCCAATCCTGTCAAAGATGCTGGAGAAAATAGTGAACTCCCAGCTTCAGAAGTACCTGGGATCAGAAAAATTGCTCAACCCGTTACAATCCAGTTTTAGAGCACAGCACAGTACAATCTCTGCTCTAGCTAAGGTGACAAATGACTGGCAGCTTGAATTAGACAAAAAAAACTTTGTGTGCGCAGTGTTCTTTGGCCTAAGCTAGGCGTTCGATACTGTTGATCACAGACTGCTTCTGTCGTCCCTCCAGAACATTGGTTTGGATTCCCTATCCCTTAAATGGTTCTCCAACTTCAACAAGTAAAGGCAGAAGGGGAAGGTTCTCCACCAAAACCCCTATTGAGGGGTGTACCGGAAGGTTCCATTCTTGGTCCCTTACTCATCACCATTTATATTAATAACGTAGATGCCCCCATCAAAGAAGCACAAATACATCTATTCGCGGATTATACAGTACTCTATGCTAGTAGCCCCACACCTGAAGCAGCCTGTAAAGCCCTTCAAAATTAATTTAATCTGCTGCAACATCAGCTTATAAACCAGAAACTGCTCTTAAATGCAAAAAAAAGCAAAGCAATGTTCCTCTCGCCCCTTCAAAATGCAATAAATCCTGCAATTGCTGGGACACTCCCACAGATCACTACCATTCTAGGTGAGCAGTTGTACTACGTAGCAAAGTTCAAGTACCTGGGGGTCTAGTTAGACCATAGACTTACTTTCATAAATCACTTAGAAGAACTGGCAAAGAAACCTAGAAACTTAGTCTGTTCTTTAGGATTAATAATCTCCTCACAAGAGACGCTAAACTGAAACTGGTTCAAACTACCTTTCTTTCCCTATTGGATTATGCAGACTTTCTGTATAGTCAGGGACCTGCAGGTACCCTAACCAAACTTGATACACTTTATCACAGTGTTCTACTCAAAACTAGCTGTATCTTCTGTTCCAAACATACTGTATACTACTGTCAATGTTACCTGATGATACTTTGTATATACTGTATTATTGTATCTCACTTTATTTGTATTATTACTATTTTCTTGTGTGTTGCATCCCTTGTATATTGTCCCTTGTTCCTTGTTAACAAACCCAGGTCCACCTGGAAAATGAGCTTGCTCAACGGTGATCGCCTGGTTAAATAAATAAAGACTAAATAAAGATGTCCCTCCCTCCTCCCTTTCCTCTACCTATTATGCCCATGTGCCTATTCCACACATGGTTGAAGCTCACCACTGTCTTCACACCCACTACCTCTTCTGGCAGGCTGTTCCAGGCATCCACCACCCTTTCTGTGAAGGAGAATTTTCTAACGTCCCTCTTAACCCCTCCCCCAAGTTTCAAAGCATGCTCCTGTGTTCCGGTACACCACCTCTGCTGAAAGCGACTTTTCTCTTGCACCTTGTTCACCCCCATGAGGTACTTAGAGATCTCAGTCATGTTATCTCTTGCTGTCCTCTCCTCCTGGGAGAACATGTTGAGCTCCAGCAACCTCTTCTCATATGGTTTTTCATGTAACTCCTGCACCATTTTAGCAGCCCTCCACTGGACCACTTCTACCCTGTCACTGTCCTTGTGGAGATGTGGCCTCCAGAACTGAAAAAGTAATTTAGGTGGGGTCTAACTAGAGAGCAATATAGTGGCAGCACTACCTCACTTCTCCTGCTAGAAATCACCTTCCCTTGCAACCCAGTATTCAGCTAGCCTTGCTTGCTGCCTTGTCGCACTGCCCTGCCACTTTGAAATAAGATTATTCCCAGATCAGCCCCCCGTGCTTGGTGACTGTATGTTCCTCCCTCCCAACTTATACACAGTGCCTGGGTTTTCTCGCTATAGGTGTTTGACTTTGCACTTTTTGGCACTGAAACCTAGCTGTTATTCCTTAGATCACTCATCTAGTTTCTCCAGATCCCTTTCCATTTTCTCCACCACTTCCTGAGTGTCCACCTTGTTGCACATTCTTGTGTCATCTGCAAAGAGACAGACCTTCTCCTCCAGTTCTTCAGCAGTGTCACCCACAGTATGAAGACATTGAAGAGGACAGGACCCAGTACTGATACCTGTGGTACTCCATTGGTTACTCTCCCATCCCTTGAGTGACTGCACTTTAACACAACGCTCTGCTTGCTATCCTTCAACCAGTTTGCTATTCAGTATTCCACCTTCTCTCAAACCCCCAGGTTGCTACATTTTTTAATTAGCCTCCTGTGTGTCAAAGTGTCAAAGGCCATACTGAAGTTCAGATAGGCACATCCACTGCCTTCCCCCAATCCACTTCCTTAATCACCCGGTGAAATAAATCTGAGATATTTGTTTGACATGAACTCCCCCACATGAAACATGCTTTTGATGGTCTTGCAGCCTATTGACCTTACATACTCCATCAGTCTATCCTTCAGCATGGTTTCCATTAATTTCCCCACCACAGATATGAGATTGACTGTCCTATAATTCCTAGCCTTCTCCTTGCTGCCACTCTTGAGGATCTTGTCAAGTGAAGAAAATTAAGAGGGAATGGACTCAAACCAGCATTTGATCATAAATGAGGTGCAGTGTATCTGGCAACATGAGGGTCGGGGGAGAATGGATAAGGAGGCGTAAAGTGAGTAATGATGACTATGGGGGGAGGTGGTAGCAAAGTGACTAAAGGAGTTGCAGAGGGTGTCCAGTCTGGCTATGGAGGTGAAGGTGCAATGCCATAGACCATGTTTACAGGGAGCATCATTTGGTAAAAAATATTGGTGAACCTGTGGAGACAAACAATAATTATTGTGGTACAAAGCACCAGTTTTAAGAAGGAGCTTGGCATGGATGGTGTCAATGTGGGCTGAGAAGTAAAGCTTCCTGTCTAGCCACACACCAAGTTACTTGAAATACTGAACCACTTCTAAAGGGGAGCCATCTAAGGTGGAGAAAATGAGCAGAGTAGGGAATCTGACCAGTTTCTGGCTGGTGCCAAATGTCATGGACACATTTGTTTTTGTGTTGACCCACAGTTGGTTGGATTGGAGCTAGCACAGGAGATTGTGGAACTCTTGCTGGACCAGACGTTCCATGGCTGTAGGAGATGGACTGGATGTGTTGATGACTGTGTCATCTGCATACACTTGAATATGCAAGTTGACATATGCAGAGGAGGGTCATTAAAAAATGGAGAAGAGTATGGGACCCAAGATGGTGCCATGTTGGACAACAGCCTGGATGGGAAGTGGCAGTCACAGGATGGTATGCTACCAGACTGTACCAACTATAGATGACCCATGAAGTATGAGCAGAACCAGTCAACAGCAGGAGCAGAGAGGCCAACAGAACTTAGCTTATCTACAAGGAGTGGGTGGGACACTTAATCAAAGCTTTGACTAGATCAGTGAAGGTGGCAGCTGTCTTTTTCCCTGATGCATCTCTGAGAAGATAGAATCAGTTACATAGAGCAAAGAGAAGAGGGTGGTGTGATGCTTTTTTGAGCCAGACTGGAATGGGGAGTGAAATCAGTGGTGGGGAAGAAATCAGAGAGTCTGGTGAAGACATGTTTCTCTTGAAAGTTAACAAGAGAGAGAAGGAGGAGGACTGGCTGGAAGATACCAGGTGAAGAAGAGTCCCTCCCTTTGTGGAGTGGAAGAATTGTGTCAAGATTCCATGACTTAGGAACAGCACTGAGGGAGAAGAGGTTGAGTAGGTGAATCAGAGGAGATGCTATGAAAGGAGCAGAGATATGGAGGAATTTAGGATCCAGCTGATCGGGGCTGGACTTGGACAACTTGAGAGAGGGAGGAAAGGGTAGTCAGAGTTTCCTGGGTAGTACCAGGTGAAAAAGAAATCCATGGGAGGGGAGAGGAGGGGAGGTGTTGGAACATGAGATGGACTGGAGGATGCTGTAGGGGCAGTAGAAGAAAGAGCACATGTGGTGAAGAACTCATCGAAATGAGCAGTGACAGGGGAGGGGTCAGACACAGGTGAACCATTTACCATAAGTACTGGGGGGGGGTTCTGAACTGAGTCAGAGGGTCAAAATGGGAGTGAATTGCCTTCCAGAACTTAAATGGAGCATTAAGGTTGTTCTGAAGGTTGTCTTGCAATAGTACAGTTTTGCAGACCAGACAGCCTTTGTGCAGGAGGAGTTTCAATTAGCTCTATTTAAGAGGAGGTCAAGAAGAGAGTGTGATACTTTGCAGCATGCCAAGGAGAGATCATGAGACTTGCCTGGTGAATGATTTGGGGGATAATCCAGGGGTTCTGGTGAGTTTTGACCCCAGATTTTCTAAGTGGAGCATGTTGTAAGTGGAGTGTGTTTGTTCCAAGATGAGGAGAATTTAGACGGTAACAAGGAGAGGGCAATGTCACAATCAGTAGCAGAGAAGATGGTTGTCTAATCTGTGGCAGCAAGGTCACTTAGGAGAGCACTAATGCTGAGCCACCTAAGGGACCTAGTCCAGATGTATTTTGTGGTGGAAGGTGGATGCCAGATTTTCTTGACAGAGAACATTAGGCAGTGGTCACTCAAAGCATCTGGAAAGATATGTGCTGCAACAATGCAGTGGGGGTGAAAGAAGAGTACCCAGTCCAAGAGGGAATGGTTGTGAGAGTGGGGGATGTGTTGATTGGGTTTGGTTATAATCTGTGAGAGATTAATGGACTCCTCCTTGTGGTTAGTCAGCTTGTAGGCCAATGAGTATAGTTGATGTTGAAATCCCCTAGAGGTTTGAGTTCACCATCAGGGAATGAGAGGTACTGGTAGAGTGGGTATCAACCAGGGTGGATTTGGAAATTCTTGGTAAGGCATAAAAAACCCCAGTGAAGATGGGTATGGAGGTGAGAAATAATAACCTCACAGAAGAAACTCATGGGAGGAGTGTGCAACGTCTTTGATGGCCATGGTGCAAGAAAGGCTCAGATGGACATAGATGGCAGCAGCAACACCATCACATTTTCCCCTGGCCTGTCTAAAGGGGTGATAGTCAGGGATGCTCAGGCTAGAGTCTGGAATCCTGGAGGAGAGCCAGGATTCTGGAATCCTGGAGGAGAGCAGGGAATATGAGATAATAAGGATATCAAGAGAGTATTGTGAAACCCAGACAAAGAGGAAGCTGAGTTTTGGAAGAAAGCTCTGAGCACTGAGGTGATAGTTTCTCAAGCCTTTGGTAGCTGGTAAGGTGGAGAAGGAGAGAGGGGAGTGACCAGGTTTGGACTCAGTGTCACCAGATAAGAGAAGGAGCAGGAAAAGGAGCAAAAGGTTGGAGTGTGATTTCCACCCCTTTGAGCAGGGGTGGGGGGAGAATGGGGGATATGGGAAGGAGAGTAGGGCACGGTGGACAAGTTCCATGTTAAGTAAGAGTGAGGAGAACAAGCCAGGGTGGATAGCAAAGGAGGAAGGTAAAGAGGAGGAGGAGTTAAGGCTGGATGGATAGGGGAGTGGGGATAATGAAGGGAATGCTGGTAGGATGTGGAGGGGAGCAGGAGGGGGTAGGAGCAGGAGAGGGAAAGGGATAAGCAGAGGAGGGAAAGGTACATTGTAGTCAGGAAGTCAGATGCAGTAGCCATCAGTTTTGCAGTAGAGTAACTTAAAGTATGAATACATGTTTGTTCCAATATACTATATAGTTATAATCTGCTAACTGGCCTAACCAGTAACTACAATATTAGGAAAAACAAGAGGCAAGTAAAAGCTGTAAAACAGGTGAACACACAGGTTGCCGTCTAAACTGAGCAAGTGCAATTAGCTGGGAGCTGCACTGATAAACTATAGAACAATTACTGTACATCCATTGGCACACATTTGTGATGCAAGATCCTCCTGCTATAAAGCTATGCTGCAATCAATCAGTTTCTCCTTTCAACTGGAGTTGCTCCATTAAGAAGTCATTTCCATTAGTCTCCATAATCTTACCTTGAATTGATGTAATGCTAATTGGGCAGCAATTAACCAGATCCGACTTGTCTATCTTTTCATGTATGGGAATCACAGATGCCCATCTCCAGTCAAATGGGACCTACCCTGCTGCCAAGGACATACTGCAAATGATTGTCAATGACCTAGCTATTTCCATATAGACAGGTTTGAGATAGCATGGTGGTATTCCATCCTATCAGATAAAGTTTTAGTTTCTAGTTTCCTAAGTTTGTCTTCTACTATTTTCATGGTGATTTTCAACACCTGTGATGATCACTTTCAATGAAATAACTGCTAAAGCCTCTGAAAATATGTTGGAAAATATGTTTAGACACAGTTATGCTAGTATGTCATATACCTGTAGCACTATAGATGTCTCCTACCCCTTATTTACTACAGAAGACATCTGCAACAAAACAGTATCTTTATCCCTTAGGGTTCATCTACCCACATAGTATATTTCCCACTTGAAATAATAATATTCTGTTGTGATTTCAGTCTGTTGCAATGGGAATAATATTAATGTCACAAACAGCATTTTAAAATTAGGTGAGGAATGGTAACAGGAGCCAATGAACTATCAAAGCACAAAGATTTTGTTTTTATGCATATGACCTTCATAATCAATAATGGAGAAATGAAACTGAGCGCTAATGTGACATACAAGCTTAATACTTTAGTGTCAAATATTATGTTTCAGCCTGTCTTCAAGTCAACAGGGGGAAGAAGGTGAAGAATGGGTCACTTAACCATTAATACAACTAAGTATACTAACTTGCTGTCAATGTGGAATATTCCTTTAATCTAGGGATAAATGGACCAGCCAGATTTGAGATCTGGTTAAGGTTGTCTTGGTTGTGGCCTAGTTCAGGCTTCAGTGTCCAATCTGGAACCACCAATAAGTAGACAAAACCCATACCCCTCCTAGTACAGCATACATAATTTTGACCCCCTCCAAGTGTTTTTCAATACTCATCCTCACACCTCTTGGGTAACTGGATGCACTTTTAGCTTTCTCATCCACAATAACATATTTTTAAATAAATGGTGTAATTCACCCCACCTGCATGCTCAGTAAGATCTCTCCAAACTCCTCAACTATACCAGTCATTTTATAAACAGCCTTTTATAAACATAATTGAAAAGGTAGTGATGGTGCAGCTTGAAGTTCACACGAAAAATAAACAACCTGTGACCATCTTCAGTGAGGTTTTGGGCCCAGACACAGTACAGAGACAATCCTTAAGGTGCTCTGTGGCCTTCTCTTGGCACGAAATAGAGGACAATACTCCATGTTGGTTCTTCTTATCTCTCATCAGCATTTACTACTGAGAACCATGGTGTGCGTAAGGATCACCTGAGGCAATATGTGAGACACACTGGAACAGTATCAGCATGACTGGAATCCAAACTCCCTGACATGGTGCAGCATGTCATGCTGATAAATTTAACACTACAGCTGCCTGTGTTTGGCTGTGGAGTGCCAATGGCCTTGAATCTCACTCCCATGTTGCCCATGGTACACATGCTGCCATTAGGTGACGTTGTTAGATGGTATAGTATTTAGATTTACAGCTATGCAGATGATATCTAGCTATATGTCTTTTGCAGCAGACACAGTTGATGCCTTTGTGTTGAGCAAATTTCATGGGGAAATTCATGACTGGGTGACCTCCAGCTGTTTGAGCTTTAATCTTGCAAGATAAGTGTTACTAGTTGAAACAGGCTCCCATGGGTTAGTCACGATGGAAAGAAGGGCAGATTTGTCATCTATAAGTAGTTCTGTGCTCAGAGATGTGGAGAGGTTGAAGAATCTGGATGTCATTGTGAACTACAAGATGAACTTAGAGAATCTTTCATTGCTGGTAGTCTACAGTGACTTCTTCCATCAATGTAATATTGCCCAAATCAAGCCCTGTCTAGTGCACAACACCTGATTTTGCTGTTACATGCACTTGTTATGTCTAGGCTGGACTACTACTATTCTCCATGTCTAGGGTTATCTGGAGGATTGCTGCATTGCCTATAGGTGATACAGAATGCTGTGACCCAGATCACTGCTGGAACATTCTGATTCCAAGAATATCACATCAGTTCTACATCAACTGTACGGGCTGGCTGTGCAGTAGTGCATCACCATTAAGATTGGCATGCAAGGACTTTTTGTTTGGATCAAGCTACCTGAATACTCTTCTGAATATATATGCTTTTGTCTTTCCCTTTTGCTCCAGGAAGAGAGGTCTTCTAACTGTTCCTGCTCCCTGTTGAAGTTATTGTGGGCCATAGCTTTTGGGTTCACTGCTCCATTGCTCTGGAATACTGTACCATGTTTGGATATCTGAGGGAAACCCCCTCAATGGAGGTGTATGAAACAGGGCTACAATCATGGACTCGATTCTCAAAGAGAGCTTTGATCGGGGCAAGTGCAGCAAACAGCAGCTTGTGCTGAAACCCAGTGTGCCAGGGACCCTGCAACAGATTCTTGTGCAGGAGGGCTCCTGGTGCCTAAGTCCCCACACTTGCGGCAACCTCTCCTGTGTGACAAACACTTGGCACATGTGAGGGTTTGTCTCAGGCTCCATAAGGCAAAGACTAGTGGTCCCTTCATACCTAGTCCCCTGGAAAAATAAAGAAAACCTCTTCCCTGGTGATCAGTGGCCCCCCTTCCCAAAACCCAATTGCCCCCATAACTATAATTAATAACAACCCCATTCCTGGTGGTCTAGTGGCCCCCCCCGATCCTTGATGGTACCAGTAATTATAATTAATAACAACTCCTTACCTGGTGGTCTAGTGCCCCCCCAATCCCCAATGGTGCTGGTAATTATAATTAATAACAACTCCCTTCCTGGTAGTCTAGTGGCCCTCCCTCCTTGATCCCCGATGTCCCCGTAATGATAATTAATAGCAACCCCCTTCCTGGTGGTCTAGTGGCTTCCCTCCCCGATTCTTGATAGCACCTGTAATTACAATTAATAACAACTCCCTTACTGGTGGTCTAGTGGCCCCACCCTGATCCCTGATGGTGCCAGTAATTATAATTAGTAACAACTCCTTATCTGGTGGTCTAGTGGACCCCCACCCCAGCAAATAGTGCCCACTACTCACTCCCACATCCTGAAACAGCCAGTGACTGGCACAGCCCTACTCTCACCTCTGTGGCCAGATGCAGACTGAACTGTCAATTAGCGCATACTGTATAGTGTACACATTCACACATACACTATACAGTACATGCTAAGGTGATGGTTCAGATGGCAGCTAGCTGTGTAGGTGACAGAAGGGCTGTGCCAGTAGCTGTCTCTGTTTTGGGATGGGAAGAGCAGGGAGGTGGGCTCTATTTTCTAGGGTGGGGTGGGGGTCTACTAGACCACCAGGTAAGGGGTTGTTATTAATTATAATTACAGGCACCTTCAGGGATCGGGGAGGGGGGACACTAGACCACCAGGAAGGCAGTTGTTATTAATTATAATCACCGGTACCATTGGGGATTGAGGGGCATGAAACCAGTAGGAAGGGAATTAGTACTAATTATGAATACGGGCAACATTGGGGGTTGGTGAGGGGAAACACTAGACCACCAGAAAGGGGTGTATTATGAATTATGATTATGGATGACATAGGGGCTGGGGAGGGGAGACCACAGCACATTGCTGCTAACAGGTCAACTCTCCCAGATTAGACTTTTGTAAGTACTGTACCCTTAGACCAGACCTGGCTGGTCTAACATTACTTAGAATTTCTCCCACTGGGAGAGTTCTGAGAATACCACTTTCAGTGATGTGGCATGCCACATGCCCCCTATCGTCATGTTGTAGCCCATGTTTGGGTGCATGGGCAGCACAAGCCTCTTTTGGGGCTGGCAGCCTGTGGCTGATGCAGGCAGCCATTGAGACTCACTCCTGCTGCATCATTTGGTGCAAGGGGCCACTTTGCACCATTCATTGTGGTGCAAGCCCCTTGAGCTGCACTAGGAGCTTTGAGAATCAGGCCCCATATCTTTTTAATTTGGTCTACAGTTCCAGCCAAAGACATGGTCAGATATTTCTTGAAATGTCTGTGATATCTCTAGACAGATTCCCTGCCTGCATGTTGTATCACTGAAGGCCCACAAGTGAGAATCTCTTTACAAATATAGGGCTGAAATATCATAAAAAGTCTTTGGTTGCAAAGGTACATGAATTATCTGTCATTTTATCTGTTGCCAGGGTATGTTGTTTTGTTGTTGTGCACTGAATCTTCATGCAATATGCATTTTATACCAGTTATACATAGATTTTTTTTAATTTATTGTACTGTAAAGTACTTGTAAGCATTCAGATAGGGTGCTGAATAATAAAATCACTATGCCATGCCTTGCCTATATCCAAATAAAACCAATCCCATCTTCTTCTTCTACCTGCCTAACTGTTTTTAAAGTAAAAAAAAACATATACAGGTTGCTGAAGGTGTGCACAAGGAAGGTGGTGCTTCTTTTAATATTTGTACATGAGAAGAAAGTCAAAGAAAGCACTCATCCCTCGAAAAAACAAGCCAAATGTAATTTCTTCAGAAGATCTGGTATATTGCATATTGTATATGCTGTTAAACACCATAGCAATCAAACAAAATAAGGCAATTCTTGTGGGGGTAGGAAGAAATAGGCTGTTGGTTAACTAGGATCTGCAGCTTATCCAGTAGGTAAGGATATGGGCAGACTTGGTGGGCCAAGCGGTCCTTATCTGCCGTCAAAGTCTATGTTTCTTTGTTTCAATAAACCAGATCTTCAGAAGAAATTGCATTTGGTTTGCTTTTTCGAGGGGTGAATGTGCACTTCAACTTAATTCTCTGTAAAAAACCATATAACCAGTTGTTAAACTGTAAATAATTAGGAGAAGAAACTCTCATCTTTAGCTTAATGGAGAAGAAATATCTCTAGGAGGTGAAACTCACCGAAACTAGTCAATGAAGACGGGTCACCTCCTCATTAACCTCCTGCATGTATACATATATATTTATATATATATATATATATATATATTAGAGGCATAAAACTCTGTTTAATGCATCAGTTAGAATAGTTACAGCGACAAAGTGAGGAAATTCAGTGTTAGGATTGAAAACCCCCTTGGACCCCAGCCCACCCCAACTGGCATTGGGTGCGCACTGGGGTTGTCAGAGAGAGAGTTAGGACCGACTACCCCAGCGCGCACCTGATGCCTGTTGGTGGGGGGGGTGCAAGGGTGGCAACCCTAACACCGAATTTCCTAGTTTTTTTTCACTGTGGAACAACCCTAACTGATGTATTAAACAGAGTTTTTTGCCATGAATTTCTCTTCTTGGGAACCAGGCTGCATGTTCCCTGAAGGTTTTGGACTGGTCACACAAACCATGTGACCTGTAGGCGCACACAAAGAATGCACAAAAATGCATAATTTGTGAAGTTATTGGTGCTCTGTAGCTCTGCAACCGTACATCCAACCATAACAAAACTTGGCAGGGCCAGAGATCTATGGTACCAGACAAATATGTCATATGGTGGCAAATTTATTAAGCTGCCAAATTTCATATTTAGAAACATAGAACATATGCCAGCAACACCGTTAGAAAGATGTACTGTAGCTGAGTAATATTTCTTTAACTGCCTCTGACATTTGTCTCAAGGAACGTTAGTAATACAGTGAAGACCATGTAAAAGCATCTATCCTAAACACAGTAGACACTTCTGCTCAGTATTTACTGAAAAGAAGATAGCGCAGGGCCCACAGCTCAGCACCATGGACACAAGAGGGGAGGGAGGTGTGCACTAGTCCCTTCACAAAAGAAATGATCCTACAAGAGCTTGATAAGCTCAGGGTGGACAAGGCAATGGGACCTGATGACACACATCCCAGGGTACTAAAGGAGCTAAGGGTGGAACTAGCAGAGCCATTATCAGAACTGTTTAGTGAGTCTCTGAGCACAGGAGAGGTCCCAGAAGACTGGAGAAGGACTCATGTGATCCTGCTCCACAAGAGTTGTAGCAGGGAGGAGTCAGGGAACCACAGACCAGTCAGTCTTACCTCAGTAGTGGGCAAGATTATGGAGGCACTCCTTAAGGAAAGGATAGTGCAACACCTGGAATCCATAGGAGCATAGGATCCAAGACAGCATGGTTTTACAAAAAGAAGGTCCTGTCAAACTAATCTCATAGATTTCTTTGACTGGGTAACCAGAGTGGTGGACCAAGGGGGGGCAGTTGATGTCACCTACCTTGACTTCAGCAAAGCTTTCGATACTGTTCCACATAGAAGATTGATTAATAAGCTGGGTAGCTTTGGGTGGGTCAGAAGTTTGTCAACTGGGTGGCAAACTGGTTGACGGACAGAAAACAGAGAGTGGTGGTAAACGGTATACAGTCAGAAGAGATGCAAATCACAAGTGGGGTACCTCAGGGAGTAGTCCTGGGGCCAGTCCTCTTCAATATCTTCATCAGTGACATTGCAGATGGTCTGGAAGGTAAGATTTGTCTGTTTGTAGATGACACCAAGATCTGCAACAAAGTAGATGATCCAGATGGGGTGGGCAGAATGAGAAGAGATCTAGATAAACTAGCAAAATGGTCAAAAGAGTGGCAACTGGGGTTTAATGCAAAGAAGTGCAAGATCATGCACATAAGGAAGAGAAACCCTGAAGCCATCTATAGGCTGGAGGGGAATTGCTGGCAGTCACAAGGGAAGAAAGAGACTTGGGTGTCATCATCACCGATGACCTAAAATCATCCAAGCAGACCACTAAAGCAGTAGGTAAGGCTAGTGGGATGCTGGGGTATATTAGTAGGGGTATCACAAGTTGGAAGAGGGAGGTAATAAGCTCTCTTAACAAGACACTGGTTAGGCCCCATCTGGAGTACTGTGTGCAGTACTGGAGGCCACACCTTCATAAGGACATTAACCAAATTGATGCAGTCCATAGAAAGGCAACCAAAATGGTGCAGGAACTGCATCAGAAAACATATGAGGACAGATTAACAGAGCTCAATATGTATATATATATGTATATGAATGAGGGAGAGAGTGATCTGATTGAAGCATTCAAACACCTTAAGGGCATTAACAAGGTGAAAGAGTCTAACATGTTTCAATATAAGAAAAATAGCAGGACAAGAGGACACAGCATGAGATTAGAGGGAGGCCGATTAAGGGCTAATGTGAGGAAGTTCTTTTTCACAGAAAGGGTGGCGGATGCATGGAATGGCCTACCTCAGGAAGTGGTTGATATGAATACAGTGTAGGGCCTCAAACAGGCATGGGATAGGCATAAGGGAGCAATACAGATGAGTATGAATAGATAGGCCATTGACAGAGCAAAGGCCGATGGCAGATTCATAAGGTAGAAAAAGAAATGGGCAGACTGAATGGGCCTTGTGGTCCTTATCTGCCATCAGCTTCTATGTTTCTATGTTTCTATGTATTTCAACATTTCATATTATGGCAGAAATGTAGTTGTTTTTGAAGTTTTACAAGTGTACCTATGACATATGGTTTTGAGGGACCTTCTATAAATCGAAGCCTAGCTAATTCCTTTTGCTTCCATTAGAAAATCAGAAATTAATGTTCAAATTGATGCTTCATCTGTAAGACCTATAGTGATAATGCAGATTTTCCCTTCATTTTCTTTTTACAGTATGCATTTGTTGTCACTGTTTTTTTTTTACAGCCACGCAGTGATACGGCACTCCATTATTTTGTTATGCCATGAGTATAACTACAGCAGAGTCAAGCCAGGATGCAGCACATTACCTGCAGTATTTCTGCAGCATGTTGCAGTATGATCCAAGGACCAATGCAATTCAGTGGCAATTAATCCCTTTTGTTATGCAGTATTTTGCAACATGTCTTTTACTGCACTGTATCCTGGCTGGCTCCATTGCACATACAGTATGCAGTGGCATAGCCCAGCAGAAATCAAAGACTAAATGGTTACAGCAATACAAGACCGTAGAGATTTGCATTTTGTAAAGTTAATGTTCTTACGTTATTGTCATTGGTTCACCTTTAAAAGTAGTTACAATACTCCCTACAGCCACAAACTTCCTAGAACTGCAGTTCTTTTAAATGTAGAACACTGACAGATGGAAGTGCAGAAGGAGAGAAAGAAGATCCAAATGGCTACTTTCCTGGAGTTACTGAAACTTAATAACAGTATCCGTTATCTACGTGAGAGCAAGTGTCTGAGTGATTAGAAACCATAGGATTTTTGTGGACAGTCTGGGCCATAGCATAACCTTCTCATTATCACATAAATAGTGCACTCAAGAATTCCTACCCAAACCAGGTATTTAGCAAATGAAGTAGCCTGTGGGGAATTTCACACAGCTAAATCCCTGTTTGTGTTATACTTGATCACGAAGAGCAATCAAATAGTGGCAGTTCCTACAGAAACAATTATCAGGTGAACATTTGTTGGCCTGTGGTAATCACTACAGGTGACTTATCTATTTTTACAACTCAGAGCAGTCTGCTGTCTTATTACGATGACATACAAAAAGTATTTTGCTACACTAGAAAGTATTGAAGGTAATTGAAATAATAGTAATGTTGTTTGCTAAAACCACAACAATGTTCAAATACAAATGGATGGTTGATTTTTTTATTCTTTAGTAACTGGGTAAAACCCACTAAGCACAAATGCATTTTCAGGGGTGACCCGGGGCACTAGGAAAGTTAGGTGACTTACTAAGAGTCACATAGTATGCAAGTGGAGGTTTTTGGACTCAATCCCAGGTCTGATGGATGTGCCAAGCTCATTTATAGCTCGTTACTCTAACCTCTAAGCTATACTGCCAACATTTCAATGCAAAGTAAAAACCCTTCAAAGGAATATTACATCATTCTGATCAAATATTAATGTTATAATTTTCCTTCATAAATTTATCATTTTAAAATAAATAAGAGATACATTCTATAATTATCTGTTCAGATATAGAGTATAATAAATAGATTCTTGACAAGTAGTAATTTTCCAAGAGGCAAATGAACTTAGATTTCATCTTCTGCAGGAATCTTTACACAATTTATATACAGTATTTCTATATAATATGTGTCTCTTTTCAAGCATATTGAAATGAAGGGACTGAAGAGGTAACAAGAGGGATCCTACGTCTCTTCTGTCAGCACAGTACTGTGGCCTGTGTTCAGGATAATTACCTCAGGTGTTAAGACCACTTTAGTTAGCATTTACTAACCCCACTGGGCAATGTGGGAGACTGCCACATTAGGTTAGTAAAGGCAAAATAAAGTGGAGTTACTGCTGGAGGTAATGTTTTTGAATATAGGTCAATGTTAGCAATATTACTCTGGTGGATAAAATTAGTAAAGTTTCCAATGCGTTAAAGTTTCAGATCTTGGATGTTCAGTATTTAGTTTGTTATAAGCCTATAGTGAAAACATGCACAAAAGTAAGCAGAGTCACATAAAATTTTACTTATATGCATTACTGATAGGAAATACGATAGGAACCCAACAGCACCCATGGGTCACACCCATGATCAAGCTTTGACTCAGTGTACATTTTGAATCAAACTTACATTGTAAGCAAGTCTCAACGCTCCAGTCCATGAAACTTACAGGCAGCCAAAAGTTGCTCCAATTTTTAAACTTCATTCTTGAATAGAAATATAATATAAAACATACCCCACACATACACCCATGTACTACTCCCTAATACCATCTCTACGAACCCCCTTCCTACCCAGAACCCCTTCTATTCCTCCTCCCCTTCCCATCCGTTTTTTTTTATATGCATGCACTGGTTATTTTCATCAGTGGGCAGTATGTAATAGTGTGTGTATATGTGTGTATACATGTGTGTGACCACTTTGTATGTACCTGGTTTTGTTATATAATTAATATGATATGTCTGCACTTTTGGGAGTATATGTCACTTTAAACTATAATTAGGTGCTCACCAAGTTGGTATAAATTACCTGCTCACTAGATAGCTCTACTCCTTGATAAACAGCCAGGGCAGCTTGAAACGTTGAAGAAGTACGTGGGTGTACATGTGGGATATGTTTTGTACTGTATTTCTCTCCAAGAACAACGTTTGAACACTGGAGCAACCTTTGGCTTCCTGTCAAGTTCATGGAGTGGAGTGGTGAGACCTACTTACATTGTGAGTACATTTTGGACATACTGTTTGCTGAAGATCTACCCATACTGCAACTGAGTAGCCTCATTGTTTGATGAGTACATTCTGAGTCACCAAATTGCAAACAAATCAATAAACAATTATACAATGGCAAGGAAAATTCCCCTATTCTGATTGGTCAGTGTGTGCCTGGCACAGTGATGATATTGAAGCATAACATCACTGTATAAAGTACAGGCACACAAGTGACCGGACAACAGAAAAACGAATCCCTCCCTGTCCACGCAAGCCACTGGAAAGCCAACAGTCTGTCAAGCTGTCGCAGCTTAGACCAGCTCACCCCCCCAACAAACACATGTTCTCTGCTTCACTGCCTCATTCTTTCACAAAGCAACAATATTTAAAAAAAACCGCAGTGCTCCTTCTTTGACTGTGCTCTACCTGCCAGTATGAAACCACGTGACCCGCACACTCGGCCGTTTCAAACAAAACACAAACAGTGGCAAACACATTGAAAACCCTCACCAGCTTGTCACAAACCCATAAACTTTTGCCTTTTCCAAAAAAGCACTTTAACCAAAATAAAAAAGACCTGTAACTTACAGGTCCCGCTGATGTCCAGTTACGAAGTGCAGTGGGAAACCGGAAGTAGCCGCTCGGCTTCGAATTTTTTTTTTTCACTGTCCATGCCTTTCTCTCACAGCTAACAAAATAAAAAAATACATCTTCAACTGCTTCCAAAACAAGCAGCGGAACCATAGTAATTAAATTCAAAAGATACCTGACTAGTGTGTTGGGGGGAGGGGGTTACCATGCACAAGAACGGCATGTATTAGCAGCAGCACCACCTAGTGGACTACTTTTTCTCTTATTTCTGAAATATTCCTGTCATACAAAAAACAATCAAAATATTAAAAAAAAAGTTTGTTTTTTTACTTTTTAATATTATTTCAAAACGAGCCATTGTATAATAGCAATAAGGCACTCCAGGAGTGTGTGTTATTGTGTAATAACATCCTCCTGGGGTGGTGGAAGCACTTCGGCAGCCTCGTGCTTTCACCTCACCCCAGGAGTGACTTTATTACACAATAACACACTCCCTGTGGTGCCTTATTGCTTAAATAAACCCTACTTCGTGTAAAGTTTGAGTGGGTCTCAAAATGTTGAATATTTTTAAGTATGGATTTGAAAGCCAAACAGGTGTATACATTTTCCAAACCAACTGTACAGGGCTACTTTTTGTTTTCATATGTTCAGTGGTATGACATCAAATACTTTATGTCTCAGCAGTCAACATATTTTATTTTATCATAATTTTAGTTATCAAGGGCAGTATGCAACATCAGCCTGTTTTTACCTAATTTACTGTACTTCCAGGATGACTGATGCACTGATTGGTTGCAACTCACCTGGAAAGGATGAGCAGTGTGGCTTAACCTCATGCTTTGGAGAAATGAGGAAAGAGATGGGTTTCTAATGTGCATTTCCATAAATGGCACACACTATGAAGGCAATATCCATGCAACCAGTGCAGATATATGCTATATCACCCCCCCGGTGCTGTACACATCACACATGTTACCTGTGATCCAGTTTATACCAAGAAGACACCAACATGGAAACACTAGGTGGCAACACCCCCTACCACTGTGACATGCACAGCCTCAACAGAACCATGGCCATCAATAACAATGCCCTCTGCAAGGGGTGTGTGCAAATGTCTGTGAGGGGCCAGTTTTACTTTCAAGCTACTCCTGGGACCCCTACATGGCCACATGCTGCACTGTGGTGTCCATGAGCTCTTTGGTAGCAGACAGGGATTGAGCAGTGGATGGCCCACCCTTGGTGGACTGCAGATTGGCACAGACCTGTGCCAGGTGCTACTTGGTGCATACCTGCATGCTGCTGATGTACATCTTGCACTGTCACTACAGGTAGCCATAAATGCCATTGACACCTCCTTCCAGACCTGCTCATGATCAGCTTGTGGAACCTTATGTCACCCCAGGAGCTCCTCTCTGTCCACATAGGCCTGGGCCAGGATCATTGTCACCCATGTGGTGAACTGTGGCTTCTGTTTGCCATTGGCACCACCATGTTTTTCTCTTGAAAGGGTACATACCATCAGACATAAGCACTGTACTACTCCACTGCATAAAATCAGTCCCCTGTGTACAGGCTTGTTGAGAAAGAAAAGTACAGGCTCACCTCTTACAGCCTGCAGTTCCTGCATTCTGCCTGTGTGGCTGTGTGGTACCAGCTGCTCCATTTTATGTGCCCTGGCTTGTGTGGGCATGTAAATGAATGAATACATTCCAGTAATGACATGTAAAGCAGGTGGTAGCACCTGGGCTGTGTAAATAGGCCATCTGCAAATTCTGTCTCAATATTACGATCCAGAGTTGAATGATAATGCCATTGCACTGCAGTACTAATATGTCCCTGTATGCAAGTGCACTGTGCAGTCATAACGTCATAGCACAAGACACTGAATGATGAGATGCATTATGCATGGCATCTGTACTCTGTACAAATGCAGTGTAGTATTGCAGATGTACATACAGTGGTTGGGCAACACATGTCCTATCTGCATGTGTGCTCACCCACTAACCAGAAATGGATATTGCACTGCACACTCGAGCTGCACTTCTGCTGCATGAAGCCATAGGGCAGGCCTGACACCTCAGAGTCACTTACAGTGCAACTCAGGAGAGTATTTGGATAATAGCATGACAGACAGGATGGAAAGGTAATGCATGGGCAGAAAGCAGGACAGCAGGTAAACCCCAAAGGAGATAAACCACCTGGTTGCCCCTATGGTGCCAGGATGGGATAGTTGTGTGGGGATGGGGAGGAGGGTGTGCCCCATGTAACTAGGTCCCAAGTATGGAAATCTATATGCCAGTACCAGGCACACTGGCACAATATGGATGGGGAACCAGTGTTAGCACAGGAGGGATGACCTGTCCAGGATGGAGCCACAGTGATTGGTGCAGCTGAGTGCCACTGTGGGAAGTGACAACATGGCCTGGGGGGGGAGGTACAGCCACCAGTAATACTATGTGTTGATGTTAATATGTTCAGGTCTGATTATACTCATCAATAGCTTTGTTCCCTGGTTCTCTGATCAGTGCTGGACTGCACCCATGGCTTCCCAGGGTGTCACATGGTGTGGGTCATCATGCCCCCTTAGACATATGTCATGATGGTGTGGGCCTGTGTTCCTATGGGGCCTGTACCCACCACCCACTGGGGACTGCACTTTACAAACACCTCTGTACCAGAAGTATGGGTGCAGGTTGACATTGTGCCAACACACTTAGCCATGTGTCACATATGTGTGACACCTGGCACTGTGTAAACTGCATTTGTCACTGAGGCATGTAGTGCTTGCCATGGTGACTTTATGTCACACATCAGTCATGGATGTCATATGCTGTGTGCTGCACATGCACAGGCCATATGTTCATACTGGACAAGCATACACTCATTATATGCATCCCCCATACACAGGCCATTGAGCAGTATTGGTGAGTGTGTATCATCCCACACCCAATGTCTGTAAACACCAGAAAATATAATGATCTGTATGTACTGCTCCTGAGGCACTTGTGCCTGTACTCTGCCCATTCTAACATCTGTCTCAAGTGTGTTACCAGATTCAACTGTGTCAGCCAGATGGCACTGCATAGATACCCCTGTCACCATGCTGCTGTTGTACAGTATGAGGTTGTGGACTGTGCCCCTATTCATACTCTTCATTTAGTAGTGGGATGCATGCACAAGTGCTGGCACAGTTTGGGTGTTGCTTTATGGTGGGTGAGTACACTCCGTGGACAGTCTGGTAATGTGATTGTCTGGCAGCCCAACAACTGTACTAGTTTATGACTGTGTGGTACTATTGGAATGCACCATACCTCTGCCTGCTCATAATGGCTGTGTCACCACAGTGGCCTGTGTGTAGCTGTAGTATTTAAGTATCATGTTGCATGCTGCCAGTCATGTGTTAATGGATGTTGTTGTGGTACTGCCAATGTGAATGGCTGCACAACTATGCATTGTGTAGGACTCCACATGACACTTTGGCATTGGCTATGTACAGTGTCCTGGCATCTACTGTCTGGTAGTGATCTGATGCCCACTGTGTTTCACATCACAGATGCCAAGACCAGGAGAGGGGAAGATGGGACTAGACCATCACATTATAGAAGCCAGGAGGGAGCAGAGGGGAAGAGGGGTCCTGCCAGGACTGGCACTACCAGCAAGAGAAGCTGCAATACCTACTAGACCATGAAAGAGGACCGTCCAGTTCAGGACAATGTAAGTACTGTGCACTGAGGAGTGCATAGGGTTTCAGCATCTGTTCCAACAGGTAGCCCTGGTGTCACATACAGTACTGTTGTGCATGTCCTTGCTATGCAGTATATTGTTTATATTGACCCATCACTTAGCAGTGGATGCATGTATGGGGTACTGCTGTTTGCATGTGCATGTGCATGCAGGACCCAACTGTGCCATATATTGTTCATCATATTGCATATTCCTGACTATTGCCCTAATTTGTGCTAGTATGGTCAGCTCTGTTGAGTTCCATGCTGTCACCAGCTGTCTACTGGGTCGCACTGCTGACGTAACTGGCATAGCTGTGTATACCCAACTGCTGTTTCTATTTCCTGGACACCATGTTTCTGGTTCATTTCTGTGTTGTACCATGTATAGCATAGAATGCACATGTGTGAAAACCAGCAGTCAACTGTCATCATCTCGGTCTACAGTGTCATATATGTTCGGATGCCACAACAGCTTTCCTCACACTGGGTTGGTTTGCACAGTGGTATGGAATACAGCTGTATATCTGTTACCTGTGAAGGTTTGCTGATAGACCTCCTCACACACCCCCAAAATCCCCTGCCTGCATACACAAGTTCACTGATCTGCTACTGCCATTGCTTCATCTCACTCATAGATTCATAGATTCATATATAACTACAAGCTAGGAGGTCTACATGACCCTTTAATAGCTCACCACCTAATTAGTGGTACTCATATTTTCTTTTCCCCATATATGCATCCAATCTTTGTTTAAAGGTTTTCATGTTCTCACTAGTCACCACTGCCTCTGGCAACCTATTTCATACAGACACCACCCTCTGGGAAAACCATCTACTCCGTTTAGTTATCTTATTAACCATTCCCTTTATTTTCAATCCATGATTCCTAGTTCTTCTATTATTATCTTGTGAAACTAAGTAAATCGTTTCCCATTTATATGCATCTCTAGATGCACTGTAAACAAGGCATAAATCCCCTCTTATCTGTCTATAGTACATAGAGTACAGACCCAATTTTCTCAGCCTTTCCCCGTACTCCACAGGTCGTAGCGAGCTAACCTGTTTTGTTGCATACCTCTGCACCCCCTCCATGAGAGCCTGTCCTGTCCGTGTTTGGGGCGCACAAAAGGGGCCACAGTACTCCATATGTGGTCTCACAACAGAGGCATACAGTGGCATCAGAACATCTGTTAAAGTACTTGTGCTCTGTGTGTGTGTGTGTGTGTGTGTGTGTGTGTGTGTCTGTGTGTGTTCTACTATTAGCCAGTTGTGTATGATACTCACTGTATTCACATTTGCTGCAGCTCCTCCACAATATACCTTCCACACACACTTGTGCTGTACAGGTGCACAATTGTTGTGCATGTCTGTGCCCTGCCCCTACTGGAGGCCATCAGTGATCCCTGTGGGCCCTGTATCCTGTATATGCATATGTGGCTCTGTTTTCTTGATGCATGGTATGCAATGTACTGGTTGCATGGCCATTACGCCTAGCTCATTGGGCCCAGACATTACTGGTTGCACTCCACTGCAGTGCTGCTGTGGTACTCCTGTTTGTACTGTGTAATGCCACCATGGTGATGCCTGCTGTTCGACTGCTGGGGGAAGGCTGGGACCAATTGTTGAAGTGACATGTGTTCCTGCTATGCTGTCTGGGCAAGACTAGACAGAACTGCTCAGGCAGTGGACCACAACACCACAGTCAGTACAGTAATGGCCTGTGTTATGCAGGTTCAAGCCAGGGGACAGTAGCCTCAGGGAGGGGTTGCTAGTGGAACTTAATGTGTCTGATGGTTGGACATTTTGCAGATGGGCAAAGCATGCTCTTTTTTTGGGGGGGGGGCATTCATTTTGTTGTTGGTTTTGATGCAGGCCTTCTTTTTTGTGTTACTGTTTAGTTCTTGTTTAGTTTCAATTGTTTGCTATGTTATACTACTAAATATACAATGGCAAATGTAATCCTGAAAATCTGATTGGCTGACGTGCTCCAGTGACAGTGATGTTATTATTGTAAGCAATAACATCACTGTATCTGGGGCAGCCACAGGCATGGCCATATAACAGTCAAAGAAATTCTTCCCTCTTCAATCTATACCACAGCTGGTTTTTCCTCCCAGCAAGTCACAGTGCCCATTCTAACACACAAAATCATTTTTTCCCCCGCATTCTGACAGCTTAAAAAAATATCTGTTCAAGTTGAGACACTAGGGGCACGCATTGTGCCACTGAATTTTGCTGACAGATTTGTTTGGAGACTTGGAAATAAACTTTGAGATTTGAAAAAAGTGTTTTTTGTCTTCGTTCTACTTCTTCTGAGTGCACTACACTACTTTGGTGTGTTCAATTTATAGAGGTATCCACCCCTGCTTAGCAACACCAGATCCCTTCCCTTGCTCGCAGCCACCCCCCCCCCCAACACCTACCGGTAAGTAGTTAATAAAATACAGCGCTGCAGCTTGTCTGTTCAGCCTTTTTTTCAAAACCAAATGGCTTCACTGAAGTGCAGTGAACTGCATCAAAATGTAACTGCTGGTACCATGACCAGATAGTCTGAATAAATGTAGCGAACCCCAAACACTACCACACATTATTCTGCTCCTACCGGTTAGAGCCACGGAGGTAAAAGACAAAATGAAAAACTATCAAGAAAGAAAAGAAAAGTCATAGCTCCTAATGGCTTTCCCATGCCCTGGTCCACACTGCGACTATGTCAGCACATGCACACTTCAGCGTCATGCTGTGCAGTTTCTCAGGGCAATCCCCTGATTGCTGTTATAGTCATCACCTTTTTCTGCAGCCTGAGATGAATATTTAACAAAAATAAGTCTACTGACATTGCCTTTCTCTCCATGTCCACTGCAACCCAATTCCACCTTCACTCAATCCGACTGCACTGCAGTGTCGCTCACAGCTCTTCTGGGTTCTTACTTCATTAAAGAAAAAAAAAATTGAAAGAGCAAATTTAAAATTAAACACAGATTTGCTATGTACATTGTCTCTGTGTGACAGTAGGAAGAAACAACAGCAGAACAATGGGGCACTGGGGGTCAGAGACACACAAACACAGTCATAAAGAGAGACCTAGGGAATACAGGCAACCATGTAAGGGCAGCGCCACCTGCTGGACAACACAGAATGTATGGGCTTTTTTTTCAATAGGTATACCTGCTCTAATAAAAAGTGAAAAAAAAAAGTATTTTAAACAAATCTTTCCCATTTTTTTTCTTTTTTGAATCAAAATGAGCCATTGTATAATAGCAGTAAGACACTCCAGGATGTGTTTTATTGTGTATTTACAAGGTTTCCCCAGAGTGATTATTGGCCCTCTTAAAGTATAAACATATTTTCTTTAGCTTTTCAGGGGCCCCCTCCATGCCTCCAGACCCCGTTTTACTTATTTTGGGGTCTGGGAGCACCGGATAGGCTATACCTGTACCACAACAGCAGTTAGAAAATCAATGCGAACTACCATGTACACCCAGACTGCTGCTCGCACACTCGTGCCACAGCAGCATGGCATTTCTGTGACTCTTGCTCCTCTGGCCCCATTCTCACAGGAAATGCAGCACAGGGGCTGGTCAGAAATCCATGGGGCACTCTGAACTCGGGTCAAGTAGGTGGTGAGGATGCAGAGGCAGCAGGACCTGACCCCAGGTAAGCCCAACAGCGTTGGGGGGCTTACACACTCAAGTAACCCTCCCTGGAGTAGATGATGCATAGGACATCATACCTGTTAAAATATTTCCTGGTGGCACTAAGGCCCTTCATGTGTGGGCTGCCCTTACAACCCCCCTTGAACTGCAGCATCTGCACTGCTCTCTCTCGTCTGACAGTTCTTGCAGACCACCCACTAGGCAAGCTATTTCTACTGGGTGACTTCAATATTAACTGGACTCCTGACATTCTAGGGGAGATCAGGGATGCTGCACTGGAAGCACAGCTCACTCAAGTGATCTCTGAACCTACCAGGCTAAACATTAAATCTGGTAAACACATCTTGCTTGATTGGATTGTAGTCTCCAACCCAGACAGGTTACAAGCTGAGGGCATACTCACAGACTCTCTGATAGAGATGGGCAAAGTTCGCAAAATTTGCTCTGTAAATTAATTGATGAATTTCACAGAATTCGCAAAATGCAAATTTGTGAAATTCATAAAATTCGCAGATCGCGAAGTGCGGAAATTAGCCGCGAAGTGTGGAATTTCGCCTGCGAATTCCACACTTCATGGGTGAAATTCAGCACTTTGCAGCAAAAACCTCATGATTCAGGTGAAGTTGAGGTTTCCCAGGTGTGGAAAAGCTCCACAGATCTCCACGAAGTGTGATTTTCCAGCACTTCACCTTAACTTACCCTGCAAAGTTTTACTTTGCAACAGCTCTACTCTCTAACTGACCACTTCTCTTACATTCTGCATTTGGAAGAATAGTGCTCCCAAACATCCACCTTGGATCTTCCTTGCCAGAGACTTCTCAAGGTTTGATGAAGCCACCTTCAAAGCAACGTTATCTAACATACCATGGGCAATAATCAAATCTCACCTAGATATTAATGCAGCCTTTGACTTCTTTACCAACAACTTCTTATCTGCTGTTAACCTGCATGCCCCCTATATACAAATTGGGATAAAAGGACAAAGATCTGAATGGCTTGACAATAATCTTAGAAAGCTACTGAGGCTGAGAGACAAGACATGGGGAGTATTTAAAAAACATGGGTCTCATGAAATGATTGTGATAAATACAGGAAGTATTGGAATCTCTGTAAAACTAGCATTAAAGGGGCCAAGCAGAAATATATTAGGATCCTACAACACAATAACCTGTCCAACCCCAAAAAGGTATGGACCCATATAAACACCCTTCTAAAGGACTGATCTACCCATTCTGAATCAGACATCCTAGTGGAGGGCAAATTACTTAATGACCACCTGGAAACTGTCAATTCCTTTAACAGCTTTGTCACTGATAATGACAGGTGTAAAACTCCTTTCATGGGACCTACCCAAAACACCCCCAGATACACATGAAGCTGAAGTACCCAAGCAAAAATTGCACTTCAGATGAGTTACTAGAAAATACGTGCTAATATTACTAAAAAATCTAAAAGTGGAGGCCTCGGTTGGCTCTAAAAAGACTGGAGCCCAAGCTGTTAAAATTAGATGCGCATGCTATTGCCTCTCATGTTGCCATGTTATTTAACAAGCCTCTCATGGAAGGAAGAATCCCTGATTGCTGTAAGGTAGCTATTGTAATACCTGTCCACAAGAGTGGTCCCAAGGAGGTTATGGAAAATTACCACCCCATATCCCTACTCAGCTCCCTAACAAAAATTCAGGAAAGGCTTATACAGTATATAACCAGTTCCAAGAATATCTTGAGCAGTATCATCTATTGTCTGACTGGCAACACACTTTCAGAAAATCCCACAGTACTGACACTGCTCTAGTTAGGCTGATCACATATATCCTGTGTGCCAAGGACAGGGGATGCATGACTGCAGCAATTTTCATAGATCTCACAAAGGCATTTGATCCAGTGAATCATGGTCTCCTACAAGACAAACTCAGAAGGCTCGATCTAGATGATCTATCCTGTAGGTGGTTCATTCATTATTTGACCAATAGATCCCAGAAATGAAATGGAGAGATATGCAATCTGCAGTATGCACTATAATCAATGGCCTCCCCCAAGGGTCCATCCTGGGCCCAGCACTATTCACCCTATTTGAAAATGACCTATCTGGTCACTGTGGAGGAGCATGTCTTCAGCTCTGTGCTGCTGATGCCAGGCTCAGTCCCTTTAGGTCATTTTTTTCACTCCCTGGGAGCAGACTGTAGGCTAAAGCAAAATTAAATGAGTTTGTGTTAGTTGCCATACAGACAATTTTACAGCCTGGAATGTTTTTGAACTCTCAGTTGTTTGTTTCTACCTATATCTTTACAGCCTTAGACTTGTTTACTTTTACTGTGGGCTATTTACATCTCATGGTGCTGCTGAAATGATATATAATGTACCACCGGTTTAATCAGAATTAGCTTGATAGAGTTTTTACAGTTTCTGATTTCCCTGTGATTCTTCTGCTCGCTCCGTCTACCATACTCCTCCTTTCTCCACCCATTCCTTCTTTCTCCTCCAATTACCTATCTCTCGATAATTTCTGAACCCTATTTAAACTGTCTGCACACTCTCTTTCTCTCTCCCTAGCCCTGTTTCAGGAGGGCACCCTGCACTGGAGCAAGCTGAGCCGTCGCCCAAAGGCAATCAAGGTAATTTGTCTGCACTTGCCCCTTGAACTGTGTTTCACCAAGCTTCTGGAGCCTTTGTTTGAAGTTAAATCTTGGCGCCTTTTTGGACTTCATCCAACCACTTCTAAACGTCCAGGGAATTTGCTCTGTTTTTGCTAATTTTACTGTGACTGTTTTGTTCTGCTCACCAGGTGTGGGCCTAACATTTTGAATGAATTTTCCTGAGTAAAGTTTAAGTGTAACTGGAGCTAAGATTTGGGCGCAGTTTAAAGCGCTGATTCCCCTCTCTGTACTCGCCATAGCCTTACTCTCAGGCAGCCACTATTTGGGTAGCCTTTAAAACTAAAATTTCAGCTGAAAATCTTACCCCTTGCTCAAAAGTGCTCCATCCCACAGCCGCTATGCAGCTGCTGCCCACCCACCCCACACCACCCACCCTTGGACGGCATTTGTTATATAGTGCTGATTGCCCTGCCTATATGTCATGTCTAGTGCGTGAGGAGGATTTTAACTATCTCCTCACTTTCTCACTTGCAGCCTATACTTTTTGCCACTAGGGGGCTCTTGGAAACCTGCTCTAAATACATATGAGTTTTCACTTTCTTGGTCTGTTAATTTGGTGTGCAGTCTGTGGATTTTTCTACCTAAAATCCTCCAATTTTAGTAGTATTTTCTCTCACCAAATAGCTATTACCTAATCATTTACTTAGTCCCCAACATGGCCCACTCTCTATCGAACTACAGAGCTCCAAATCCCTGTGCAATCTTTCAGTTAGCCTCTATTTTTGCTCCTCTCACATGTATGCCTTTGTTAAGATGCCCACCTTCCTGGGATGGCAACTCCTCACCCCCTAATGTTATTTCTACCAACATGCTTACAGCATCTCACTTGCCCCTTGCCACCTTTCCCCTCTTTGTCTCTAATAAGATCACCTACCATGTTGCATATACACTCCATAACTCCCTTCCTCTAAACCACTCCCTTCCCAACCCTTTCTTTCTTCATAAAGTGTGGTACCTGCTCCTCCTATCACTAATGTTGGCAGGAGATATAGAACTCAACCCAGGACCTGTAGGTAACATCTCCCACAAAGATTCAGATTGGACAGACTTCAAGGGGCTACGTATTGTGCACCTAAATATCAGGAGCCTTCCTCATAACTTAACAGAACTAGAGGCTTGGGCTACTCAATATAACCCTGAAATCTTGTGTCTGTCTGAATCCTGGCTAAAACCCTCCATCCCTGATCACCTGTTCATGTTACCCAACTACAAAATACTCCATCAAGATAGGCCTACATCTAAATGTGGTGGTGGTGTTGCAATCCTCTTTAAACCTCACCTATCACTACACCGAAATGGCTCTTTCACCCTCTCTCACTGTGAAGCTATTCATGCCACCCTACAACTAGGCTGTAAGAAACTGCACATAGTGTGTGCCTATAACCCTCCCACTGGTAGCATTGCTGGTCTCATGGAACTCCTATCCCAGGTGAACACAGCCATTGGACATAATGAGATCCTCATAATGGGAGATTTAAATCTAAAATGGACTAGTAAAGCTAGTCAGTCCTTCCACACCATGGTACATGGCCATAACCTCCATCAACTAATCAATGACCCTACAAGGGTCATGGCCCCCCCTTGTTCCAGTACACTAATAGATTGGGCCCTTACAAACCACCTCGACAGTATAGTTGCTACTGGTACCCTGGCAGACGCTATAAGTGATCACTCCCCGATTTTCTGCATCTGGAGTTCCACTAGACCACCATCTCCTCCTCCAAAACTTTCCACAATCTGGCCAATCTTTATCTGGCACTTTTTATGCATGATGTCTCAATGATTGACTGGTCTCCCATCTTTGCCTCCTAAAATGCTCAATCAGTACTTGACTACTTCCTTGCTAAGTTTAGATGTCTCCAGGACATCCATGCTCCCCGAGTCACATGCCGTATATGGGGTGCACAGACAAAGTGGCTCACCAAAGATCTTCTTACTCAACTCAGGGCAAGGGATAAAAGTTGGCAGTGTTTCAAGGCCTCAAGGCTACAGGCAGATTATAATGACTATAGAGCTCAGAGGAATTCCTGCAAAATGAATATTCACCTAGCTAAAAGCTCATTCTGTAAGAACTTATTAATGAAATCTGCTGGTGACTCCAAGAAATTCTGGTCTGGCATAAAAACTCTCCTTGGAGCCAATAAATCATCCACTACTAATGACATGCTGCTACATGGTGTGTATTGTAATAATCCTGTGACCATAGCTAACGCACTAAACAGCCACTTCTCGGACCTATCTAGCTACTCGGCCTCTTTCCCCCCTGGTCCCCTCACTTCCAGTTCAGTGGACACAGAACCGGTGCTTTCTCATCCACCGTTCTGGTTTCGGACCTTTACCAGAACTGCAGTTCTGAAGCTGCTACTCTCCATCTCTGATAGTACTAGCTCTGGTGCTGATGGACTGGAACCCAGGCTATTGAAAGTTCGTTGCACCTCTTATTGCCTCCCCTTTAACTAAATTTTTTAACTTGTCGATATGTCTCAGCATAGTTCCCAACATCTGGAAGCTAGCTAGAATTACTCCCATCCTTAAGAATGGTGATCCTGAAGACATGTCTAACTACCAACTTATTGCCATTCTTTCCGTGCTCAGTAAAATCCTGGAAAAATTAGTGGCAACCCAAACTATAGCATACCTACAGGAGCATAACCTCCTCTCAGGTTCCCAGCATGGTTTCCGCAAAGGCCACAATACTTCCACTGCCATCCTAAAACTTACAAATGACATCTATGCTGCTATGGAATCTGGTCTCTTGACAGGTGCTATCTTTATTGACTTAACTAAGGCAGTTGACCTGGTTAACCATACCCTTCTCCTTACAAAACTCCGCTCTTTTGGTTTCTCTGCTGAAAAAGTTGCCTGGTTCAACAGCTATCCATCCAACTGGATGCAGGCTGTAGCTTTTAACTCAGCCATGTCCAGTCTTTCTCCCTTCCTCATGGGGGTTCCCCAAGGGTCCATACTCGGCCCGCTACTTTTCTCTGTTTTTATAAATCACCTCCCATCGTTTGCACCAGCCTGCTCCTCCTCCTTGCTGTATGTGGATGACCTCGTCATTTACCGCAGGGGTAGTAATATCATGGATATTAACCAATCCATAGCCATTGACTTCTTAAGCATTCAGTCCTGCCTAATAGAAAACAACCTTGCTCTTAATGCAAGCAAAACTCACTCCATGCTTTTTGGCTCTCCAGCTAGACTCAAAGCAAATTGCAACGCCCTTCAAATATCAAGTGCCGATGGTTCCCCAGTAGTTAGCACTAGCTCCTTCAAATATCTGGGCATTCTCCTTGATGAATCCCTAGATTTTGACCTCCATATCACTGCCACCTGCAAATCTGTTAATGCTAAAATCGAAGGTGCCTACCATACTAGGTATGCTCTCACACCATCTGCCAGGCTTGCCGTAGCTCTAGGCCTACTGCTCCCAGCCCTGGCTTATGGCTCAGTCACCTACCTAGGGGTATCAAAAACCTCACTCCATAAATGGGACACCACCTATAATAACATCTGTCACTATGCCTCTGCATCACCTCGGTTCAAACATCACTGTCAGCTTTATGCTGACCTAAAATGGCCCAGCCCTGCTGCTCAACGGCTACAGTCCTATGGCTCTCTAATTGATGGTATAACTAGATCAGGCCTCCCCCAATCCCTCACCTCCTTGCTACACTCCCAAACTCCCTCCTATGGTTCTCGATCTAATGGCCATGCCCCTCTCTTCATCCCCAGATGCAAAGCCACTATGGGTACTTGTGCTTTCCCTTACATGGCCCCTAAGTACTGGAATTCCATCCCTCAAGCTATTCGCCTAGCTCCTACCCAAGCTGGTTTCAAGAAACTCCACCGTGAACATCTGTTGGCTTCAAATCCTTGTACATGCTTCCATCTACCTTAGCTCATTCATTCCTTCCATCCTCACCCTTGTCTTTCTGCACTCTCCTTCTTACCCTTCCCTTGCACGCCTTCATTCCTTCCCACTCCCTTTCTCCTTGATCCCTACCACCCTCCTCCTCTTTTTACTTCTCTATATTTTGAGCTTCGTGATGGCACTTATTGTATTTTGTACTTTTCCTGTTTGTACCTATACTGACTTGTTCACACTTGTTTATATTTTAACTTTTTCCTAACTATACTGTGTATAATTTTGACATTGTCTAACTCTGTATATCACCCAGTTGCCAAGTTGATGTATTTTTGACAATCCCTTTGTTTACCTTTTCCTTGTGCTGCATCACATTGTACTGCTCATGTATTTTTTCCCTTGTATCCTCCCGAGTCATGCCTGAAAATAGGCATCTCTATGCCTAGTGCACCCACCCGGTTACCAAAAGCAAATAAATAAACAAATAAATAAATAAATTACTGTGCAGGAGCTCAAATGATATCACCCTTATTAACAAACTCCTCACTGAGGAACTTCCTGGTGCTTGAAAGGTAGTTCTTATCAAACAAGCTGATTCTTAATCCCCAAAACACTCTTTTTGGCCCCAGGAACCTACGTGATGACAGGCAACATCTCTTAAACATCTCTTAAACTTGTCCTCTTCAGGGAGTAACCAAATAGAGGTGGTTGAAGCTATTAAATACCTAAGAGTTTACCCTGATCAGGAAGTCTCCTTCAGAGCACATATTGATTTTCTTACTAAATCCCTACACCAAAAGATTGATTTTCTATACTGCCTCGTAATGACCTCATTAAGGAATCTTGACTAGCAATTGTCAGGAGTACACTGCTCCCACTCGTACAGCATGGGCCTCCTGCCCTTCACTCTGTGAGAAACACTGAGCTTATCAAACTCAGAGTTCTGAGTTCTGTACAACAAAATTAGCCATTTCACCCTGGGTGTCTCCCCCCCGCCCCGAATGCACCACTGTAATATCTTCCTCTTTCATAACTGGCCATTGTTAGAGGGTAGACTAGAGTATCACCTCCTCTGTTTCACTTACAAAATCCCAAACTACCCACCTCCACTCTACCTCCAAGATACCCTGTCCCTTAAGTCTGAATGGAGAGTGCTCAGGTCCACTGGATGCACTCTACTAGAAGTGCCAAGAGTTAGATAGCGCACAGGAGGGAGATCCTTTCCCAGCTCAGCACCCTCTATATGGAATACGCTTCTGATCACCCTCCAAAATTGTACCTCACTTAGAGGTTTTAAAAAAGGCATCAAGGCATACCTTCTTGAACAGTCTGTGCTCTTGCAATCACTGACATGGAGCTGCTGCCACTCCTCATTGCAGCTGGTCTTACATGTAGTGGCATGTGGACCTCCCATTGTACTCTTTTTGCACTTTTTGTGGAGTAGGCATCAGACATGCTTGTTTAAAACTGTTACTATCTTGACAAGTATTATGAAACAACCTATGAACTAATCTCCTGTACCTTTAGTACATTGTTTCTTGCAATGATATTTACTACCCTTGTGTACATTGTTTCTTGTTATGGCATGTCCTTAATTAGCACATCTTGTTCATTACGCCATGAATTGTCTGACATCTGTAAAATCTATATAGTTTTGCATTCTGTGTAATTATCTCCATGTCACCCCTTAAAAAGGGAATTTGAGTTCCATTGGGCCTACCCAGTTAACAAAATTCAATAAATAAATAAATGCATGCATACATATATACTGTACATACATACATACACACTGTACATACATACATACTGTACATACATACATACAAACTGTACATACATACATACTGTACATACATACATAAATAACATATTAGATTCTGAGGGAAATGGGGTGGTGCTATTCTCTCATTGGTTATTTTGTCTGATGTAACTGGAATGCTCTACCCCTTCCTTTGGCCGCTGAGTGTTTATTTGTTTAATTAGTTTTTGTTGACCGGGTAAGTGCACTAGAAAAATCCTGTCTATCTTCAGGCACGACCCAGGGGAGGGGGATACAGATGAATGCCAACTGACCTTGAACCAGATTAAGCTGTTGGTGGTATTTTTAGTGAATGAGGGAAATTTGTCCAGGACACCGGGGAAACTCCCCTACTTTGCCTGCAGGGGGACTGCTGTTGTGTTGCAGAGTGGTGGTCAGTTGCAGGATGGAGGGTGAGGAGGATGGACGTCTGGTGCAGTCTGAGGTTCTATCCCTGGCCTTGGCTGCTTCTTTGCCAAGGGGTGCTGTTACTTGTGTCGAGAATGATTTGCTGCTATGTCTGGAGTTGATGTCTGCTATGATGTAGACAGAGGTTGTGCATGTACCGAGAGCTATGGAGGATTTGGTGGAATTACCTTGTCAGGAAACAGCTGGTCCAAGTGTTTCCTCTGTGCATACTGTGCCAACTGGTATGGCTGTGAGTACTACGGATGTGCCTTCTGTTGCAAATGGAGAGACAGCAGTGCAGTCCCTGCCTCTTTCCGTGGAGCCCGTCTTGACATCTGCTGTCAAGGGAATTTCGGTGATTCAGCAGCCTGTGATGAAATCGATGACAACGTCGGAGAGAATGCGGAAGTCTTTTGCCATTGTAGAGCCAGCCGAGGTGCCTGGTTTCGACAAGTGGTCGAAAGAAGAGTCTTTGCGAAATGCGGGCTGGATTCAAACCCCACATGGGGCCTGGGTGCCTGATTCGGCTTGGGAGTCTTTTTCAACAGGGAGTACTCCTGCTCAAGGTACTGTACATCTTGGAAATGGGGAGGGGAAGCAGCCTGTACTTTCATCCGTCTCTGGGTTGGGAGATTCGGTGGCTGAACCATCTGTGTTGGGTACCCCTATTATTGTATTGGACCAATCTGATTTTACAGAGCACCAGGAACGTTCTCCTAGCCCACCCCCTTCCCCACGTCGAGAAGGTAATAGGACTGGGCCCCAGATATTCGGATTTATTCAAAAATAACAAAGTTGAGCAAGCCCCTAGGTGTAATGCTGTACATCTTCGGTACAGAGGGGGTCTGCAGGAGCACCCTGACAGGATTTATGTGGCTAAAACTCTGTTAAAAGGTTCTATGGGATTTCAAGCTGCTGATATTTTTGCTCTAATTAATATCAGGGGGGAAGACACCTTTGATATAAGTTTTAGGACCTTTGCAGGGCTTGATTTGTTTAGGAAAAAATATGATATGTTTAAAACATTGCCCTTATGGTATCCTTTTTGGGCTATCCCCCTTACTAAACCTCTGTATAAATCAGTGGTTGTGATGTTTTGAAATGAGGGGGTGAATGTTGGGGATATTTATTACTGGATGGAAAAGAAATGTCAGGTTATGGGGCCTCTTGAAGCTATCATTGATAGTGAAGGTATTTGGAATGGTAGTTGGAGGTTTAAAGTCAAATTGCATTTAATTGGAAATGATGTGCAGCATATTCCCAATAGTTTTTTGGGGGGGAAGGATAGAGGGGTGGTTTTTTCCCCAGGACAATTGAAAGCTTGCTACAAATGTGGTAGTCCCAGACATCTTAGTAGCACTTGTGACAGGGTCATTTGTGCTTTATGTGGAGAATATGATCATCCCAGCTCTGTTTGTAGAAATGTATTTGAATGTAATCTTTGTAATGAGATTGGCCATGCTTATCAACAGTGTCCTTGGGCAGGCCAAAATCGAACTGGTGGACTTAACCAGGAGAATTTGGTCTCTGAGGTCTCAAGAGAGATATAGGCCTGCCAGACCAGAACCTGGACCTGATGTCCCGGATGAGGCCTCTAGGTCTACCTCTCCAGGCCCTACCCAGGCTGCTTCATCTTCAGATAGCCCCACTACTTCTACTGTCCCCACTGTTTCCCCTGTTTCTAATACTCCCACTGTTTTAGTTCCTGTTTCAGAGGGTAATGTGGGGCAGATGCCCCCCTCCCAGGTGGAAGCTGATTTTCTTCCACAAAAAAGGGTGACTAGATCTTCCCTGAAACCCAAGGTTTTGGTTGGCCCTATTCCCACACAAAATTCCTTTCAGGTGCTTCAAGATCAGGAAGGGGGTTTTGAGTCTAATGTCTCCTCCTTATCTGGTGTGTTTTCAGAAATGGAATGTGAAAAAGATACTCCTCATAATGTTCCAAATTCTAAAAAAAAGTAGGGAGGAAGAGGAAAAAAGATAAGGAGGAGGTTTGAAGGATTTTTTTTTTTTATTTTTTCTTATAACCTCATACATGGCTTCTTTTTTTGTCTGGTTTCCCTGAATGTATGTAGTATTAAGTCTTTTCGAAAGCAAATGGCTTTGTTGGAGTTTTTTTGACACTGTCCATTTGATGCTTTACTTATTCAAGTGACCAGATTTACTTCTTTACAGGACATTGACCAAGTTAAAAAAACATTGGCCTTGGGGGCCCTCCTTTTAGTCCTTTGGGAAGGATGTAGCGGATGGTCTTGGAATTCTTTTAAAATCGCCCCACATTCAGGTTCAGAAGGTAGTAGACATTCTGCCAGGAAGAGCTTTGCTGTTAGAGTGTGTTCATGAGGGTTTTTCTATATGTATCATAAATACCTATGACCCTCAAAGTAAGAAGGCTAGAATATAATTGTTTACCCTTATTAAATATTTTTTATTTTCTTCTAGAATGTTATTTTGGGGAGGTGACACGAACTGTAGCTTAGATTTGAAAATACTGGATAGTGTACAGCAGAAGGTGTATTGTGATTCCCATGCATTACATAATATTATTCGCACGCAGATTTGATGGATGCATATAGGGCTTTGCATAAGGATGGGGAATTTACATATTGGCGTAGTGCATATAGTACCCATATTGATTATTTTTTTATTTCCAGTAGGTTAATGGTTCATGGTTTTTGTTTAAAGTTTTGTGAATTTTCTGATCATTGTATTTTACAACGTGATATTCAATTTTTACATGTACCTCCCTCTTTACCAGGGATGCCTAGGTGGTGGAAGCTTAATTCTGTTGTGTTAGATGATCCTGAAGTTAAAACCAAAGCAGAATTGTTGTTTGAGTTTTGGGGTTCTGTGGCTGTCCTTTATAACTCCTGGTACTCCTGGTGGTGGGACACAAAAACGGAAGTTAAAAATTTGTTTCTTGATTTTGGGAAAACTAAAGGCAATAAAGACTATTTGGGGTACCTGGTTCTGAGAGATCAATTTTATAAACTCATATCCCTCCCTACTATAGCAGATTGTAGGATTAAAGCACAGCTTGATATTGTGAAGCGTAGAATGAGAGATTATCACTATCAGCGTGCTGCTTTTGTATATGTTACTTTTAAATTTGGTACTACTAAATCTCCTTTTTCTGATCCATTTGAGGCATGTAAAAAAAAGTTGGCAAACAAAAAAACGACTGGTCTCTATGATAGCTCTGGTCGTTTGCATATGTCCCATGCCGAGATGCTGGATGTTATGGCTGAGTATATTCAGAATTCCCTGGGACAGGAGTTTGTCCCTCATATTGCATGGGATTCATTGATAAATTGCTCATTGCTTGTATTGTCTCCTGACATTGCGGCTGATATTGCTGGTCAAGTTACTTTGTCTGAAGTATTGGAGGTTATTTCTAAGTTACGCACAGGTGTGTCCCCAGGAGAAGATGGGCTCACAAATGAGTTCTTTAAAACCTTTAAGGAATTAGTGGCTCCACTTTTAGTGGAAGTCTTTAATTAATTTTTGATGGCTGTGGATGTTCCACATTGTTTTTCCTCAGCTATGGTGGTTTATATTTACAAGAATGGTGATAGACTGGATTTGGGGAACTGGAGGCTGATTAGCCTCTTGAATTCTGATAATAAAATCTTTTCACAGATTTTGGCCCATAGATTGCAGAAGGCTGCATCCATTTTGATTCACCCTGTTCAAACATGCTCCATTCCTGGGAGAAACATTCAACAGAACCTCAAATTATTGAGGGATGTTTGTGAGTTTGGGAGGCAAAGGAAGTTACCGGGGGTTCTGATCACTTTAGATCAGAACAAAGCCTTTGATAATGTGTCTCACTCTTTTTTATTTAAAGTTTTACAGGTTTATGGTATTCCTTCATCCATGATTACATGGATTCACATTTTATATCAAAATGTGGTGGCCATTCCTACAGTGGGTGGTCTGATGGGGTCTCCAGTTTCCATAAAGAGGGGGGTCAGGCAGGGTTGTCCCCTAAGTCCCCTTTTCTATATGTTTTGTTTGGACCTTATGATTAGATATCCTGAATGATCCTTTTATTGTTGGATTATCCCCCAGTCCTGAGGTTTTTCCTCAAAAATTATGGCATATGCGGATGATATTTGTCTGTTGATTGCTTCTGTTCAGCTGGAGTGTATGCCTTAAGGGTATTAGATTCCTTTTCGTGGATTACTGGGGCAGGCTTTAACCACCAAAAAAGCATGGCCTTGCAGCTTGGGGACGGGGACCCAGTGTGCTCAATAAGTACTGTCCAGGTCTCTCCACATTTTATTAAGATTCTGGGTTTAAAGTTTGGAGAACAGGATATGGCACGGATAGATTGGGAAGATAGGCTGCAAGTTGGAGATGCAAAGGTTTCACACTGGAAGTCCTGGGGGGTGGGGAAGAAGAAACGGGTTTGTATTATTAAGCAATTTCTCATCCCAGTTTTTTTGTATATTGCTCACATTTTTCCTTTACCTACTGACCTTTAGACTAGACTGTTTAGCTGTTTTTTTTTCAGATGGTCTGGGGTAGTAGGTTGAACCTAGTGAAAAGAGAGTTCACGTGTCTTAAAGTTTCTATGGGTGGATTGGGTATGTTAAATCCTGTGGTGTTTTTTCAGTCTTTTTGTATTTTTTCTTCCTTTCATAGGACAGTGGGACTTCCTTCACATTGGGCAGAGTGAACTTTGTGTTTGTTTCAACTTTTTTTTTCAAAAATGGGAGGTAACTTTTCCACGGTTCAGTGAGTCTTTATGGGTTCCTGATTTTACCCTTCCTATGTTAAAGAGAGTGAAAGGGTGGAACCTTAGTGTACTTGAGATTACTTCCATGCAGAGAAAATCTATTTATGGTCTTGTGATGGATAGACATCATGCTCTGAGGGTTGATTTTCCTCGATGCCTCCCTACTAAACTTCAGTTGGCATTGAATATTCTTAAAGATGGTAGGATCCCTGATTATATCTGGGATGTTCAGTGGCTGTGCTGTCATGGGAAATTGGGGTTAAAGGTACTGAAGCATAAAACCCGTGAACTGACAGGTTGTGCTTGAGATTTTCCTGTATTGGCATGGAAGAATCACAGGAACATTTTTTTATTCTATGTCTGTATATTAAACAGTTTTGGATTGATTTAGCCTCTAGCTGGCATTTGTCTCCCCTACAGCATATTCAATATGAATGTTTGATACTGGGGGATTATTCAGGTATTTATTCTAGGTATCATCCCAGTACATTAAATGTAATTTTTGCTTATATTAAATATTATCTTTGGCAGGCACGTTGTCAATTCTATTTATAGCATGTGAATACTCTTAATGTAGTTCTGATTAATCAAATTACGGAAGCATTGAAGCAACTTAAAATGAAGGAGTCAAGGATTTTTGACAGAGGGAAGTTTCAGTTATTCTGGAAACATGTTTTTTTGGTTGTAGCAATTGTTTGATTTTTTTTTTGTATTTTTTTTCCTTTTATGTGACTCTAAAGAATCTGTATGTGATTTTCTTTTGTATTTCATCTGTTCTCCTTTTGTTTTGAATATGATGTTATGTATTTTGCAATACAAAATTCCCCTACTCTTGATGCTAGAGGGTGCTGCATTGCTGTGAGTGAGCGGACAGAGTGTACAAGCTTTCGATGAAGGAGGACATGTGGGTGGCTGAGGAGTGATTCTACTCCTCAGCCCTCCCTATTCTGTATGCCAACATGGATGTGGATCTGGTAATAGAAGGTTCAGATGTGCTAGATGCGGAAGAGATGGATGTTTTAACTTCCCAAGATGTTCCTTTAACAGGAACCGGAGCACAGGTCCTGAATCAAGAATCTGTCATGGAAGACAGAACGGCAGATATATGGCTGCAAATGGATTTGGCAGAGCAGCACTACAAAGAAATAAGGTCCCAGTTGCAGAATGAATTAAGAATGCAGGAGAAGCTACACGTTGCTCAGAACCCGGAAGTGGTCGTGAGTAATGCAAGTAATGATGTACACGTAATTGGTTTAGAAGAGGCAGAAGAGCTGCCTACATCTGTTGTAACCGATGCTCCTCCTAGTTTAGATTTTTCACAGTTGCCAGAAGAAGAAATAGCTGCATCCCCAGTAAATAAGGAGCAAAGTGAGGAGCAGCCATCCAGTGTTGACAGATCTTCACAGGCAGTGGACAAAGGCTTGCAGATAAGTAAAGTTTCTTTGGGGAAGTTAAATAACAACACTGAATTGACCTCTTTGTCTCCGATAACATTCTCCATAGGGGGTCTCCAAGGGAGGGGGGAAAATGTTAAATGGAAAGGAGGAAGCAGGGAAAAATCGAAAGTTACGCTCTCAGTCCTCGCATACTGATGCAAAATCCTTGGGTAAGGTTCAATCTACTGCTAGTGATTTAGTCACTGTGTCTTCTCCTGGTTCTGCTGAATGGGTTTCTGCTGCATTAACAGTGGCTGGATGGGTTAAAAATGTTTCAAGGGCTGGATGGAGTGCTAATTTCTCTGAAAAAGGCAATGGAAACCCTCAATTAGATTCTTGTTTAAAAGCTCCTACTTCTGAGTTGGGTAATGGCTCTCTTTTAACTGCAGGCCAACCTAATCCTCTGACACAAGAATCAATTTTTCTGCAAAATACCACAGATGATTTATTAGTAACTATAAAAGAAAAGGAGGGTGATGTTTCTGTACCTGATATACCAGATCCTTTAGTGGTCATTCACGAGGAAGTTTTGGCTAATTCATTGCTGTCAATCAAGAGGCTGTCATCTCTAATGAGCAGCTAGGCCCTGAAACTCCTGTTTTGAACCCCAACATTTAGCATGATAGAGTTAGAGATCAACTCTTTCCCCCTAACACCAGATTATTATCAGAACTTGCCATGAGGCGGAAAGCTGTGCGTTTGAAATATAGGGGCAATGCCATGGACATCCCTGATAGACATTTTGTGGGGAGATACTTGTTAAAAGATAGTATGAAATACTATGCTTAGGAGGTATATACCCTCATACGCATACCAGGGGATTTGGTTTTTGACATAAGTTTTAAGCATCCTGCTGGATTAGATCATTTCTGGAAGCAATACCAGATGTTAAAACTTTCTCCTTTATGGAAACCCTTCATAGCAATTCCCTTGCCCAAACCCCTAACAAAGAAAATAACTGTTTTGTTTATAAATGAAGGGGTAAATGTGGCAGATATCACGTACTGGTTGCAAGAACGTTGCACAGTAAAAGGATACCCAGAACCTATCCTGGATGATGAACAATTATGGACCTTGGTACTTGGTACTTGGTACTTGGTAGTTAGGACATAACAAGGCCAGAGCCCATCGAGAATGTCCTCCACACAGTGTGGATCAATGGTAGATTATAGCCTCTCAATAAGCCAATTATCGATTTTAGTTTTAAATATGCTAATATTCGTGCAGTCCACAATTTCCTGAGGTAAAGAGTTCCATATATTCGGGGCTCTAATTGTAAAGAAATGTTGCCTTTGCTTGTTCTGCTGTCTGAATTTCTATTTGTTTGTTATGTATTCTGGGTACCATTTTCCTAGATGCAAATGCTAAGCCACATGAACTCATCAATTTGGGTGATTTTTGAATTTTAAATAGCTGAAGGAGATCTCCTTAATCTTCTGAATTCCAGCAATATAACTTTGTTTTATACAGTCTAGTTTCGTAATTATAACCAGAGATGAGGTATGATCTTAGTAGCCCTTTTTTGAACTTTCTCAATTCTTAAAATATCTTTAGCCGCATAGGGACTCCACAGTGGTGAACCGTCATCCAAATAGGGTCTAACATGAGTTTTATATAGAGCAATTATACATTCCTCAGACTTAAGAGTAAAAGTATTGTTGATCCTGCTTAAGAGGGCATTGGCCTGATTTGCTACCTTGTTATAATGATTTAGGAAATATAGTCTATTATCTACCAATATGCCCAGGTCTTTTTCAACAAGAGATTCCCTGAGTTTTATATTGTTGAGGCAATATGTCTGTTTTAGGTTTTTTTTTGCCAAAATGTAATACTGAACATTTGGACACATTGAACTGCATTTTATTGGTTGTTGCCCATAGTTCAATTTTTTAAGATCATTTATAAGGGAACTCCGTTATTTTCACTATCAACTCGTCCACCTAATTTAGTATCATCTGCAAATTTTGATAAGGTATTATTGATGAAATAATGAGATCGCTAATGAAAATATTAAATAACGTGGACCCAACACTGAACCTTGAGGGACGTCATTAACACTGATTTCTCTTCTGATAGTTCCCCATTAACTCTGACTATCAGGGTTCTATTATAGAGCCAGTTGTTAAACCAAGATACAATATCATGAGAGAAGCCTAGTGTTATTAATTTATTTATTAATATGAAAGTGACACCTTGTCAAACGCCTTGCTGTAGTCAGCAAAATAACATCCACCGTATGTTTGAATCTAGATTACTGCTGACTAGGTTGTAAAAAGCTAACAAGTTAGTTGTGCAGGAATGTCCAGATTTGAAACCATGTTGTGAAATATCTACTAAGTTCAGTGCCCTCATCTCCGCTTCAATTAGCTGTTTAATGTGTTTTTCTAATAATTTACATGATATGGAAGTAAGGCTGATTGGCCTATAATTTTCCACCTTATGGTGCACCCCTTTTTTAAAGATAGGTGTAACTATAGCTCTTTTCCAGTCTAGGGGGACATCAGCTTCTTTAAGAGATTTGTTAAAGATAATAGTGAGGGGGGCAACAATATTAACATATGTTCCCATAAGAAATTTAGAAGTGATATTATCAGGGCCAGGACTTGTTGTTGGCTTCAAGGTTTTAGGAGTTTAAGGTATCAGAGATAGTGATAGTATAGCCAGAATATATCTTCGTCTTGATAGATGTTATTGATCCTTATCTTGTTCAAAGACAGAAGAAAATATTCATTAAACTCAGATGCAGTTGCCTTATCGGAAAGAAATAGTTATATTATCTATGATTAATGGACCTATTTTTCTTGTGTCACCCTTTTATTATTTAAATATGAATGCAGACTTTTATATGAATCCCTAGTATGGGCAATTCTGAACTCCAGATTCCGTTTAGAGAGGATAATTGATGTTTTAATTCCTTGAGTGTTTTCCTGTACCTGGTTAATATTTCTTCAGATTGTTCAAGTTTGCATTTTTAGGTTTTAAATAATTTACGTTTATGGATGTTAAGTTTTTAATTTGTTGTTATACCAGGCTGGAACCTTGCCCTTGTTATTATATTTCTTTCTTGGTACATAATGTTTTTCCAGACTATGTACTATTTCTTTAAAACTGCTCCAGGCATCATTAACATTAAGGGATGAAAGTAATGGGTCCCATGATATACCTGCAAGATGTTCAGTTGATACTGGAAAAATTAGCCTCTCGTATTGTTTAATCATCTGGTTGTTTGTGGAATTTTATGGGTCAAAAGAATGGAGAATTGAATTCTCATGTGATCGCTGTTTCCCAGAGGGTCTAGAACTTGTAGATTAGATATAGAGGCATTCATGTTAGTCATTACTAGGTCTAGAATATTATTCCCAGGTGGGTTCCCTAACTTGTTGGGTAAGGCCAAGGTCAGTAATAATTGAAAGTAACTGTGAGTCATACTGATTAATTCCAGAGAGTGTATCCCAATTTATTGTTGGGAGATTAAATCCCCAAATATTATAATCCCTTATCAGCCATGGAAGTGATTTCTGAAGTTAATTGATCTAAGTATGTAATGTCAGAAGGGGGCGGTAACAGCTACTACCAAGATCTGGGGGTGTCCTCTTGGTTGTAACAACCCAGATACTTTCTGTTAATGTAGGTGAGGAGATTCGAAAGATGGAATATTGTCGGTCACATAGAGACTTACTCCTCCACCTTTTTTTCATTGATCTGTTTTATAATAGAGTTTAAACCCTGGGATGTTCATTATCCATTCTTTATCTGAGTTTCCCCAGGTTTCAGTGATGGCAACAAGTCCAATATTAAATTCATGGATCAACGTCTCTAATTCTGCCATTTTAGTTTTGTTCAATGCTCTGGCATTAAAGGATAAGAGCATTCAGGTTTGTATATAGTATTAAGAGATGGCTCATTGGGCCTGATCTCCCCTTAGGTTTTAGTTTAAATGTCTATTAATAAATGACAAAAACTGGTGGCCAAGAAGAGAACTGCCCCTTCGGCTGAGGTGCAAACCATCCCAGCAGAAGAGGAAGGTTTCATTAAAAACCTCACAATGTGTAAGACAGGCTATATCTTGCCTGAGACATCATTCGGAGCCATTCGTTTAATGATTTAATTTTGTTTGAATAAGATGTGAGGCCTGGGGTACTGGGAGAATCTCTGATATGCCGATTTTACATCCCTTCATTTAATAGGTTACAGATAGCAACTATGTCCTGTTTCAATTGTTGTAAAGGAATTTTGGTGATATCGTTGGTCCCAGCATGAATAATAACTAATGGATTATTGCCTGCATTTTGTAAGATAGTCTTGGTCATGGCGGTTATGTCCGAGACTCTGGCCCCTCTATAACTTGAGCAGGTCCTGTTTACTTTATCTGGGTTACATACAATCCGATCAATGAATTTTACCATAGAGTCACCCAATGCAAAAACCTGCGTGGGAGCATCTTTATGAGGTGGGGGGGGTATCAACCTGAGTGATTATTGATTCCTGCCTCTGGTTGCAGCTGGTGTCTTCAGCTGGTAAAAAGGTTAATGGTTTAAAAGAGTTATGCAATGTCACTAAAGGAGAGATATTAACCCCTTGTGACTGTGAATCAGTTCTTTTATTCAGTTTTGAAGGTGGAATACTGGACCAGGTAGTAACTTTGGGAAATGATGGTAATTCTGAGGGGGAGTGGGAACACTCAGGGGTAGAAGCAATCTTATGTTCTTCATTATGTATGGTGTCTAGTGTTAATGTACTCTGTGGGATCAAAATAGTCTCATGTGCCTTACGGCATGGAGAATTTAATTCAGCCTGGGATACATTATCTTGTGGTGAAGTTAAATTGTTAGCATCTAACAAGAGGGACATGTGATCAATGTACTCTTCTAGCGCTTCTATTTCTGGGTCAACTGCATACTGGTAGTATCGGGTTGTCTCCTCTTTATTAAGAGTCGAGCAACCTCTTCCTGTAAGGATTTTACCAGTATGCACCTGTCACAGGTGTAATTGGCACATTGTTTGCCAATTGCATACATCTGACAGGAGCTACAGTATTTATTGGCTCTTTTCATTGTGTTGCTGAGTGGTTCAAACACTAGATAATAATTAGAGCAACAGTACACAATACCTTAGACACTCCTTGTATGTAGAGCAGTCAGAATAATGTTAAACCGTCATCCGAAGTCCCGATGGACACGATAGACACGCCGCCACGCATCGCTGTGTCTCATGTGTCTCTGCACGTCTTTCATCGCACGCCGCCTGCTCGCTGTTGTGCTTGTTTTATCTCGCAGAACCTGAAGTACGCCACCGCAACTCTCCGTTTCGCTAGTACACAATAGCATGAAATGATGTTAAAAACTAGTCTGCAGCCCTTAGCTCAGTAAAAAATAAGTGGAGAGTGTTTCCCCTGCAAGTAGTTTCTCAGAAATTATGTGGGAGGATGTTACAGTGGAGGACAGAACTCCTAGGGTCCTCCTGTATCCCACAGTGCCTCTGGCTACTCAGACCAGGAAGTGCTCCCACCTTTACTGGTACATATGAAAGGCTCTAGAACTAGTAGAATTTGCACAGTTTAAAAAGACATACAATGTTCAAACAGGTATATATAGCAGCACACACTTCAGCAACTAGCAGAGTGTTATCTGCTGCCCGCCGCTATTGTGTTTGTTTTATCTCGCAGAACCGAAGTACGCCACTGAAGCAACTTCCAGTTTCCTTGGCTTAGTACACAATAGCGTGAAATGATGTTAAAACTAGTCTGCAGCCCTTAGCTCAGTAAAAATAAGTGGAGAGTCTTTCCTCTGCAAGTAGTTTCTCAGAAATTATGTGGGAGGATGTTACAGTGGAGGACAGAACTCCTAGGGTCCTCCTGTATCCCACAGTGCCTCTGGCTACTCAGACCAGGAAGTGCTCCCACCTTTACTGGTACATATGAAAGGCTCTAGAACTAGTAGAATTTGCACAGTTTAAAAAGACATACAATGTTCAATCAGGTATATATAGCAGCACATTCTTCAGCAACTAGCAGAGTGTTATCTAAGGACCTAAGGATGGAAATACCAGGTAACTTTAAACTTGGAACAAGGACTGACAAAGCACTTGCCAAACTGTTTTTTTGGGGGGCAGGACCAAGCAGTTATCTTTTATCCGGGTCAACCCGGAGCATGTTTCAAATGTGGGGATGTTGGCCATTTAAGCAATGTATGTGACAAACAGAAATGTGGCATTTGTGGTGAAATAGGGCACTTTGGAGCACTGTGTCAACTGCCTTTAAGATGCAACCTATGTAATGAGCAGGGTCACACATTTAGGAACTGTTTCTGGACTTCTCACAATAGCAGAGACCTAGCCATTCATGCTGAACAAGATGTTTATGTCACTACAGTACAAAAGGAGATGCTACGGATGTTGGAATTGCTTCATACAAATTCACATAGGGATATAATGCACCCTAAAGCACCTCAACCCAATACAGTTACTCCCACAGTGAAAATCAATCTGGATAAAGTGGTACTGAATCCTCAGTTTACACATATGGGACCCACAATTGATATTGAAGAGGGTGTAAACTCCTCGGTCATAGAGGAATCCACTGTGCTAAATGATCCCCCTGCCCAGGTTGAGATTGATTCCTGTAAACAGGACATCATAAGAACAGTCTTTGTGCAAAGAATAGAGGTTGCAATAGGGGATAACCCTATGCCTCCCCCTACAGTTCAGCATGAGGAATCCTTTCAGAGGGTCACTAGATCCAAAGCAGGAAAACCCCCTGTGGAATTCCCAAGTGAGGCAAAGATCTTGGATGGTCTACCTGTACAAAATTCATATGACTTATTATTTGAACAAGGAGGAGAAGAATAATGTTATGACTCAGATTTATCATCCATCGGCTCTTCACAGGCAGATGTTAGCATTGAAGGTGGTCCTATGGAAAAACCCAAACCTAGGAAGCGAAAGAAAAAGAAGTGAAGTTAACTGTGGTTAATGGTCTAACATATTCGGTTTTTCTTTCAATCTTTTCTTTTCTCCCTCTAAATTCTCATGTCTGACAAAATTTCTCTTTTTACAATCAATGTGAATAGCATTAAGTCCTTGGAAAAAAGACGGGTTACCTTTGCTAGTCTAAGAGAAGGGAAAAGTAATGTAATTTTACTACAAGATAGGAGGTTACATTCATTAATAGAGGTGAGAGATGCGCAAAGGGACTGGCGCTGGGGTGTCTCATTTTGGTCATTAGGAGAGGTGCCTTGTTCAGGTTTAGGGATTTTATTTTTGAATGTACAGATACAAGTGTTACACCTTTTTGATGTTCAGCCTGGGAGAGTTATGATAATGGCTGTTGTTTTGGGTAATGAGACATATAGGATTATTAATATCTATGCTCCCCAATTAAAGGCAGATAGGTCTTCTCTTTTTAAAAGAGTGGAACCTTATTTACACACCTCTAAATTAGTGGTATGGGGAGGTGACTTCAATTGTGGTCTATCAAAAAGGGATTGGGGGAGGGTTACTACCAAATTATATAGTGATACTAATTCTTTGCTGGCAATATTAAATACCAATAATTTATGTGATGCTTATGATTTATTAAAGCGGAATCCAACCCACACTTTTTATAAAGGTCATTTATCCACAAGGATAGATTTCTGGTTTGTGTCTAAATGGGCTACTTGTCAGGATGTAAGGGTTGTTCCGTTAGAATCTTCAGATCATGTGGCTGTTAGGTTGGATCTAGGTTTTTGGCAACAGGTTCCTATAGGTAGAGGGTACTGGAGGATGAGTGTGGCTATATTACAGGAGACGGTTATACAGGATTCTATAAAAGATTTTTTTATGCTGAGAGCTGACATCTCGTTTCTATATGATAGTCCTATAGAATGATGGGAGGATACAAAGAGAGATCTAAAACATCTCTACATAGGAATCTCTAGTAAAAAGGCTAAGCATAGTTATATTCAGTACTTGAGGCTCAGGGCAAAAAATATGCAGTTATTATCTAAATCAGTTGATTCAAATAATTCTATGTTACAGCTGCATGTTATTAAAGAAAAAATGTATACATATCTGAAGGCTTCTGAAAATAGAGCTGCTCAACAACAAAAATATCAAACTAGGGGTATAAAAGGGCAAGTAAATCCATATGAATTAGGCTTGCATAGAGTACAATGCCTGGTAATGACAGGATTGAAAGATAATTTGGGGTCTGAAGTAGCAGATAATAATGGTTTGATAGTGTTAATTCAAGAACACATTAGAGCAACCTTTCAAAAGGACAGGGTGAGTTGTCCAGATTTATTTTTTAAAGATTTGGATATACCTCAACTAGATAAAGAAGAAGTGCAAAGTTTAGTATTCCCTTTTATGATTTTAGAAGTTAAGCATGCCATCTCTAAGTTGTCGCCTCAAACCACTCCAGGAATGGATGACATATCAAATGATTTCTATAAATGCTATAGTGAGGTATTAGCCCCTTGGTTGCAGATTTTGTTTACAGCAATATGGAAAGAAGATAGGCTAGTTCCTACCATGAAAGAAGGTGTTATGTCCTTTCTTTATAAAAAAGTGGATGCGTAGGACATAAGAAATTGGAGGCCCTTAAGTTTGCTAAACTCTGATTATAAAATTTTGACCAAAATTCTGACTAACCGATTAGCAAAAATTGCAAAACATATTATAATTCCTACACAATCTTGTGCAATTCCTGGTAGAAACATTATACAGAGTTTGGTTTTTGTTAGAGAAGTGTTGGAACAAGGCCTAAAAATGAATTTGGATGGTTATTTGCTAACTATTGACCAAGAAACAGCTTTAGATTCTGTACAACAGGAACATATCTGGGCTGTATTGCAGCATTATGGAGTTCTGGAAATTTTTTAACATTAATACCAACATTGTATACTGAAGCTCAGGTTACCCCTTTGGTTAATGGGCATTTAGGCATACCAATATATTTAAACAATGGTGTTAGACAGGGCTGTCCGATGAGTCCATTGTTGTATTTATTTTGCTTAGAAACTATACTTTGGAATATAGAAAGAGCCACAAACATCAAAGCCATTATAAATAAGAATGAGGTTGTATTCCAGAAAGTTACAGCCTATGCTTATGACTGTATTTTTACAATTGCGGATTTTGAATCAGGAAAACAGATTTTACAACTGTTGGAGTCAGTTTATGCTACTACTGGTATTAAAATTAATGTTGGGAAACGTAAGGTCTTGGTATTGGGTACAGCACAAATAATAGAGAGGTTCCCCATTGCCATGACGACTGAGGAAATTAAAATATTAGGTCTGTTTTTTGGTTCATGGGAATCTAAAGGGAAAAACTGGACAGTGGTATATGATCAGGCTATTCTTAAGGTTAAATAATGGCTCTCGGAAAATGACTCAGAAGAAGAGAGTTTATCTGCTTAGGGCATATATAGCCCCCATATTTTTATATGTTTCCCATGCCTATCAACTTCCGTTTGTTATGCACACTAAAATTTTGGGTCTTTTTTTTCTATTCTTATGGGGTAGTAGGCTGAATCCAGTAAAAAGAGTACACACATATAGGACCCAGAAAACGGGGGGTTTAAATATGATTCAGCCCTTGTTATATTTTTTGGGGAATTTTTTCTTTAGTTCTATACGTCCAGTAGTACTAGAATCTGAGGGTTTGGGGGTTTTAAATATGAAATTATGGGGACCTAGTTTTCTGACGGCATGGGGTAGGGGTAAATGGCATCCCTCAGAGAAAGCCCTTCCAGGGTATTTGCAAACTACTTTCAAATATATAGATACATGGAAGATTGAGCTAGGCTGGTTTTTGGGTCAAGAAAAAAAGGTTTTTTTACAAATTTATGTTAGATAAATGGTATAAAGAATAACACCTGTTTCAGGTTTCAGCTGCTATCAGTATTGAAGTAATATCAGAAAGTATTTTGGACCCTAGAATACCTCTCAAGATGCAGGACTTAATTTGGTTATGTGGACATCAGAAGCTAAATGTAAAGGGCAATCAAAAACATAAACAGGTTGATGAAAGAGGTTGTGGAAACATTCTTTGTCAAGGTTAGGTGGAAACCATGCAGCATCTGTTTTTTGATTGTGTGAATGTCCAAGGTTTTTGGAATCGGCTTGCTAGATGGTGGGGAGAAGATCTTTTTCAAGATATGACTTATGACATTTTGGTGCTAGGACAAATTCCTGCTTCCTGGATGAAAAGGACAAAAAGTACTGGTTATGTTATTTTAGCATGCCTAAAATGGTCGTTGTGGCAAGCTAGATGTTTGCGTTCATTGCAAAATAAAGAAATTTCTCAGCAGGAAGTTCTGTTTAAAATACAAGCAGACCTAGATAAAATATATAACTATGAATGTCGTACCTTGGGACAAGAAGTGAGTTCTAGATTATGGAAAAATGTAGGATGTGTGGGTTAAAGTTTGTTTTTTCTTCAAGTTTCTTTTCTTTTTTCAAGCAGGTCATATTTCTGGTAAATCTGTATTAGAGATTGGCAACTGTTTTAGGGATGGGACCTGTCATGTAGACACTGATCAGTTCTGGGGAGCACTTTTGGTGTATATGGGAAATATATGTGGGTATTTAGTAGGATTCACATACGAGGTGGTTTCTTGAAATTTATATGATATTTGTGTATTCATTTGTTTATTGTTTTTTTTATGTTATACTTTTGAATTCTGAAAATTTCCCTACTCTTTTCGATAAGTGCCATGGGATCTTTATCATCCACCTGAACTACCACCAAACCAGGCAGATGGGACCTCGGTTTTAACGTCTCATCCGAAAGACGGCACCTCAGAAGTGCAGCACCCCTCTCATGCTGCACTACAGTGTCAGTACTGCGATATTAACCCAAGTGCCAGATGTGGGAACTGAACCCACAGCCCTCTGATCTTCCGGCCTCAGAGGCGAGTGTGCTACCTACTGAGCCACTGACACTGACAAGAAGGACAAGAAATGTAAACAAAGGGAGAAAACAAGAAATAATATTGGGGCTGCCATATTTTCTGTGGATCCACAAAATATTACAAATATATTAAAATTCAAGGGAACCAATTATCAGAAAGCAGTAGTAAATAGCAAAAGTTAAAATATAAAATTTTAAACTACCAGGTACTGCAAAAATCTGGGAAGTGATGAACACTTCCTGATTAACTCTTACTGCTGCTTCAATGTTTTGTGGCCTCTGACTTTTGGAAAGGGCAAACTGACCACTTTAACTGATCCTCTGGGGGTGTCTGCACCAAGTGTTGCATACTGTACCTCATTCTGTAATCATGGCAGTTTGATAAATTAACTAGTCCTATGAAATACTCATTCCATATCTGCAATTATTACAATGATCAATGCACACATCTCCCTCCTAACTGGACTTTGAGCTTGACTGAAGATGCTGGAGAGGTAATTTCAAAACTTAGTGCTGTTATCTCAATGCAGCAGAGCTCATCAGCTAGAGTTTAGTGCATATGCATCTCAGGTGAGGAGAACATGTTGCATCCCTGTGCAAAAGATTACTGGCCACAGTGACTGAGTGTGGAAGGCTTCATTAGGACCCCAGCTTTTCTGAGCTTCCATACAGAAGCCAAATGAAACTACACCAGAATGTTTGCATTCTTACTTTTTAAACTAATACTGGGATTTTACTTGATTTTGAGGGCCTTTCAGTTAATACATATTTGATTGTTTACCATGCGCATCTTTTTTAAACCATTTGTAGGACAATTATTGAACGGTGGCCAGAGCCATAACAAATGCAGTGATTCTGTATAAATTAGACAAGACAAAAGGACTGCTATGGCATTATTTACTTGTTAATAATCAATTGTTTTTAAATTTGTGCTGACTAGGATTACCTAAAGAGATGCAGCAATTCATTGTCTTGGGAGTGACACTGCATCTTTTGTATCAACTGGCATCTTCACCATGCCTAGCCTCCTTCCCTGTTGGTTTGGCCATAGTCACCAAATAGATGTTGTTTCACTCTATCCTGGGTCAAGGAAGGAAATCTATATGGTCATGCAAACATTTAAACATAAATTTGTTAAATGAATAAGGTCCATCTGGACTCACCAGATTCATACCACTGCCAGTTCAGCTGCTACACCCATACATTCTTGCATTTGGTTATGAATTTGTTAAGACTTCCCTAAAATGTTACCAACATTATAAAGCTTAATGGCAAAGTGAGCACTGTGGTGGTTGGGGACTTTAATATGCCAGGGGTGGATTGGAACATCCCAGCTACCTCATGTGCCAGGGAGCAGATCCTCCTGGAGCCTTCCAGGATAGTTTCCTGAGACAGAAGGTAACATAACCAATTAAGGAGGTGAACATTCTGTCCCTGGTGCTGGCAGATGGTAAGCAAGTCAAAGATGTTAGGATGGAGGATCTCCTGGCAGAAAGCTACCACCGCACAGTGTGGTTCTCAATCAATCTAGGAAAGGAGGAAGCCACTATGAAGACTAAGGTCCTGGACTTCAAAAAGGCAGACTTTGGCAGAATGGGCAGTATACTAGAAGGGCACATAGCTAGCATCCACCCACAGATGGACTCCAAGCAAAAATGGGAAATCATCAGGCTGGGTGTGGCAGAGGTCGCTAGCGTATGTGTAAAGAGCCAGAGCAAGAAAACCAGGACCAAGAAGCCGAGCTGGATGGACAGGGAGGTTAAGGAGTAGGTGAGGGAAAAAAGGGTTGCCTTTAGAATCTATAAAAGATCCAACAGAGATGAAGACAGGGAGGAATATGTGAGGAAATCCAGGGAGATTAGTAGAATGGTGATGGCAGCCAAGGCATCAAGAGATCTGAAGCTAGTGCACGGGATCAGAGAAGATGAAAAGGATTTCTTCATGCACATACAGAAGAAGAGAAAGAGTAAGGATCAGATTGTTAGGATCAAGAATGGCAGTGGTTGGGTGGAAAAAGGGGCAGAGCAGGCAGAAGCACTCAATGAGTACTTTTGTTCAGTGGTCACCAGGGAAAGGGAAGGGCCTGTACCTATGGGGAAGGGTGGGATGGGAGTTGGGGGGGATGTCATGGATGGGGAGATTACAGTGAGTAGTGTGTTGGAAGGCCTTAAGTCCTTGATGGTAGATGAGGCACCTGGGCCTGATGGAGTTCAAACTAGAGACCTAAGAGAGTTGGCATAAGTCTTGGTGGGGCCACTGGTGGACTGGTTTGACACCTTTCTGGATACTGGGGTGCATGCCCAGAGATTAGAGGGAGGTGCATGTGGTGCCTCTCTATAAGTGTGGGCCCAGGGATGAACCAGGGAACTATAGACCAGTGAGCCTTACCACAGTTGTGGAAAAGCTAATGGAGACTATCCTCAAGGAAAGTCTGGTAAAATGTGTGGAACACAATGGTCTCCAGGATGGCAAACAGCATGGGTTTGTTTCAGTCAGACCCAGTCAGATGAACCTGGTTGACTTTTTTGATTGGGTGATGTGGGAACTGGACAAGGGTCATGCAGTGGACATCCTTTTACCTGGACTTCAGCAAGGTCTTTCACTCGGAGCCTTATGGTAGGCTAACCAGCAAATGAAGCAACCCAAGAGTGGGGAGGAAACTGGTTAGATGGGTCAAGAGCTGGTTACAGGATAGGCAGGAGAAGGTAGAAGTGGGGAGTGAATAATCAGAGCCCAGAGCAGTAACAAGTGGGATCCCACAGGGCTTGGTGCTAGAACCAGTGCTGTTCAACATTTTCATTGCTGACATATCAGATGGGATAAAAAGTACGATCAACCTCTTCGCTGATGACACTAAGATCTGTGCAAAAGTGGATGGTGAGGAAGGCAGTAAAGTACTCCAGGAGGATTTGGCAAGACTGGAGGGATGGCCAAACACATGGCAACTTGGGTTCAATGCCAAGAAGTGCAAAATCATGCACTTGTGAGCCAGCAACCCCAGAATTAGTTACTGGTTGGCGGGAGGGCAGTTATCCACGTCAATGGAGGAGAAGGATCTGGGTGTAATGGTAACAGGGGAAAGGAATCACTCAGCCCAGTGCAGGAAGGTAATGGCAAAGGCCAACAGAATTCTGGAGTGCATCACAAGGGGAGTCACTTCTTGAAGAGGGGAAGCCATCCTGCCCCTGTACAGGTCCCTGGTGAGGCCACACTTGGAGGACTGCGTGCAATACTGGTGTCCCTACCTGAAAAGGGACATCAAGCTACTGGAGGGGGTGCAGTGCAGGGCAATGACAATGATCCTGGGATTGATAGATAAGCCTTATAAGGCAAGACTGAGAGAGCTCAATATGTATTCCCTGGAAGACAGAAAGGAGAGAGGGGATATAACTGAGACCTTCAAGTACCTGAAGGGCACGAACAAAGTAAACAGAGTATAATCAGATTAAAAGGAAGGAGAGAAACTAGGGGGACACAGTCTGAAATTGGAAGGAGGCAGATTCAGGAGGGAAATGAGGAGCCACTAATTTACTGAAAGGATGATTACAGGGTGGAACATGCTGCCGGAGGAGGTGGTATCACTGCAGACTGTGAGCAACTTCAAGAGGGGGTAGGACAGGTTCAAAGGGAGGGTTCAAACTAAGAATAGAAGGGGGGTTGGGTGAGAAGGTAACAGGAGGAAAAACAATGGGGGGGAGGCAAGGAGAGGGGTGCAGCTGCTGTCAGAATGGCTGAAGTGCTGCACACTCAAGCAGATGATGTAGACCATGTGGCCTGTATCTGCTGGCAGTTTCGTATGTTCGTATGTCAGTAGCCTGGACCAAAGATTCTAGTGAGTTATTCAGTAGGCTTAACACCCTGTTAGAAACATAATGTGGTTCTTAGGTTGCTCCTTGCACTTAACTGTGAGCTTTTGACTCTGCTCCCTGCTGCGTTTATTCAGAATTAGTTCAGACAAATCCTTTATCAACTTTGATCGTGTCAGGTATGATTTTAAAAACTGTAATCATATCACAGTAAAATACAGTAGTAAACAAGTCATTTACAATAAGCTCAGTACAGACACTAGGTCACTCATGCCCACTACCCCTGCATCATATGTACGAAATACTGTAAAGAAAGATATTCTGTGCAGATATGTAGTTATTCATAAGGATTCAAGATCCACTCTGATATGCATGGTTCTAATTAAATCCCTTGGTATGCAAAACATTTGTCCAGGATTACATTGAAGGCCTGTACTGTGTTCATGTCCACTGTATCCACTAGTGAACTGTTCTACATGTTTATTACCCTTTGGGAGAAAAAGTGCCCAATGCTACCCCTGAATTTTCCACCTCTGTGCATTATGGTGTGTCCTTCTATTCCACTGGAGGACACCACATCAATTATCTCTGTGTATTCAATCTTGTTAATACCACTGATTATTTGAAAGACTGAGATCCTGTCTCCTCTCAGAATGCTTCTCTTAAGGCTAAGTGTGTTAAGAGAATCTAAATTTTGACCCCACAGCCCCAATCATTCTTATGGCCATGCATTGCACTCTCTCAACTGCTTCGATTTTCTTTGTGTCTCGAGGAGCCCAGGACTGCATGCAGTACTCCATGTGGGGTCTGACTAGGACTTTGTAAAGTGGAAACATTAATTCCCCAGCCCTGCTAGCCAACCCCACCCCAAACACACTTATACCCTAGCATTCTACTGGCCATCTTGACAGCAGCCAAACACTCTTTGTCCTGCTTCAGTTCCTTATCTATTATGACCCCATTTCCTTTTTCACTACCACTGCTGGAAGACGAGCTCCACACATTTTGTAGGTCCTACCTCTGTTTTCCCTCTCTAAGGATAGCACCTTATCTTTGGCTACATCAAGTTTGGAAGCTCCAGGAGTTTGACTAGTCTTCAAACATTTTCAGATCCATCAGAAGTTTCTACCCCTTCTCAGAGTCCACCACCTTGGCCATTGTAGTGTTATGAGTGAACTTAAGCAGCCTGTTGGACACCCCAGCTTCTGGATTGCAAATTAAAACATGAAGTAGCAGTGGCCCTAGCACCATTCCCTGAGGGATGCCACTGAGTAGCCCTTTCCATTCACAATACTGCCTGTCTCTCAAAACACTTTGCTTCTTTCTCTCAAGGCAGTTAGCAATTCAGCTTGAGTATGTCTCATTAATAGTGCACTGGCATTCTTTGCCAAGAAACTTGTCATTGGCAACAGTATCAAATGTCTTGCTAAAGTCCAGATAAACATCATCCATGACCCTACTTCTAGCCATCTCCTTTTTCACCTACCCTACGAAGGTGATAATTTTTTTAAACTTTATTGATTGTACATGAGACTACACATAGAAACAGAAATATGGAAGATGGTGGCAGAAGGGGACCTGCGGTCCTTCAAGTCTGCACCAGTGTTCTGTCCTCCTAGACACCCAGCCTAGCCTTTGCCAGTGTCATGTGTTTGTTCCCAATACTTGTTCTACCCATGCTTAAAGCTTGATATTGACATTACAGCCACCACCTTGGGAGGTAATCTATTCCAAGATCCCCCTGCCCTCTCTGAGATGTAATACTTTCTGATGTCCCTCTTGAACACTCCATCCTTCAATTTCCACTCGTACCCTCTTGTAGTAGAATTGACATTCCTGGGAAAAAGCTGCACTTCTGGCACCTTGTTGATGCCTTTAAGGAACTTGAAAGTCTCAGTCATACCCCTCCCCCAGTCTCTAGCAAGTACAATTTCAGAACCCCAAGCCTCTCTTCGTAGGTGATTTCCTCAAGGCCATGCATCATTTTTGTTTCCCTTCTCTGGACCACTTCCAATCTATCAATGTCCTTTCTTAGGTGAGGCCTCCAGAATTGTACACAGTACTTCAGATGAGGCCTCACTAATGACCAGTAAAGTGGTAGTGTCACCTCCCTGTCCCTGCTGTCTATCCCCCTACCAATGCATCCTAACACCCTGCTAGCCCTGCTGTAAGCCTCATTGCACTGACTTTGCTACTTGAAGTCATCCCTAATGATGGCTCCCAGATCACGTTCCTCAATAGAGGAGCTCAGCTGGACTCCATTTAGCCAGTATACTTCTTTGGGACCTTACATTTCTTAGTATTGAAGTTTAATTGCCATACAGATCAGTGACAGTGGAAGATACAAATACTCTGTTTCCTCAGCCCTCTGATCAGGCTCCCGTCTGCTAAAATGAACTGCTCTGGTGGTTCTCTGAGCCAGCTGCCCACCCACCTATCCATCCCTGAAGCCTCGAAGGCTGTTTCCACAGCCCCTGACTGGGATCCCGCCTGCTGAAATGGACCACTCCAGCGGTTCTCCAAGCTAGCCACCCACTCACCCACCTGTCCATCCCCGAACCCTCCAAGGTACAGGTTCAATTGCAACCAGAGATACCTCCATTAGAGCCTGGTTGCTACTTTTGAATTCTGGCACCATCTTCCTTCAGCTGTGGAGACGGATCTCAATTTTTGTTCACTTTACAGCCTCTAAACTTGTTTGTTACTGCTCCTATTTTATTCAATTAACTCCAAGAATGCAGAATGTGATTTAATTTTGAAAGTGCATTGTACTTTAAAAAAATAATTTCTGCTAATTTTCCTTTTCTTTTTTTTTTTGCCTCTGCCTCTGCCTCCACCCTGCTTTGTGTCTCTGCCCATCCTCCTCAAAGCTCTCCCCCCAATTTAAAAAGTAGCAGCCCTATTTTATTTTTTCTTCTGTGTGCCCCTATTTAATCCTTCCCCACTTTTTTCCTGCAGACTGTTTCCCCAGCCACTGACTGGGCTCCCACCTGCTGAAATGGACTGCTCCGGCAGTTGTCAAAGCCAGCTACCCACCCATCTGTCCCTGAAGCCTCCAAAGCACAAATTCAATTGCAACCAAAGATATCTACTTTAAAGCCTGGTAGCTACTTTTGAATTGTGGTGCCTTTTTTCCTTCCGCTCTGGAGACAGATCTCCATTTTTGCTCACTCTGCAGCCTCTGAACTTGTTTGTTACTGCTCCTATTTTATTCAATCTGCTCTAAGCAATCTGCCGGAGCTGCATGCCAGCTCCCCGCCACTCCACCCCCCCCACTCCCTATCTACTGCATTTCTTGTATAGCTACTGTGGGTTACATGAAAGTAGTTATCTTCAGTATATTTATTTAAAGTGTCTAATTTCCCATCAGCTCGTTATACTATCTGTCCTCCTCCAGAGGCAGTAATGCTCACCCAGTTCTCCTTTTCTTGTCAATTTACTTCACTAATCTCTTTTGCTACTCTCTTTTGTGGGCTATTTTACTTGTAGGGTCTAAAAGTGTTTCTCTCCTGGGTCAGTACAGTTGGCCTGCCAGTGGCTAGCTATGCTTTCTGCCTAGGCCCATCCTGACCTTTCTTCTGTTTCTGACTCCATCTTTTGTTTGCTTACTGTACACCTCTTTGCTCACCCTAATCCTGCACAGGGCTTTTGCCCTCCACTATGCCTCCACTCACTCTTTTCATACTAGCTATCTTCTTATTGCTCCTCTCTCCCCATTCTAGGTTTTCTCCCTCTGTCTCTCCTCCACTTCAACCCTCCTCCCCCCAAGGATCCTCTTTCCCTCCTGAACATCACATCCCCACCCCTTCTTCCCACAGTCCTATGTGCCCTCCATCTCTTTTGTCCCTCTACTTATATTTGCTACCTTCCCTTAGCCTCCCTGCTTCCAGCAGTCCTCATCCCTCCCTTCCCTTCCCCTCTCATAAACCTCGGACTACTCCCCTCAAGTCTCCTAAACCTAGAGGCCCTACATTGCTGCACTTCACCACCTACTCTCACCTCCCCTAACAACAGCCAGTGATACAGATAACCCACTCATCTCCCCCTTTTTCAACTCCTTCTTCTTTCTGGTGACATCCACCCAAACCCAGGTCCTCTCTCCTCACTCCTAAACCAGGCCAACTGCCACTCAGGTCTCACTTTAAACCTTTCTTCTCTGCCTAAGGGTCTTCACACCTTTTATTTAAAGACTTGCAGCCTCATCCCCAAAATGGATGCTTTTAAAGTTTGCCCAATATTCTCTGTGTTACAGAAACCTGACTTTTAGCCAAAATCAAGGACTCTGCAATCCTGCTATTCACTCTATTCCATCAAGATCAAGAGAAGCTGGTAGCAGTGTTGCCCTGTATATTAAACAATCTATATCCTGCACCATTACATTCAAAGAGTACCACACATCCTACCATGAAGTTATTTTAGCACTAATCTCCCTCCTTTCCTCTTTCCCACTCCATACAGGTGCACTCTATGTCCCACCCAAAACATCAACTGACTCCCTAGTCTCCATTATCACCTCTATGTCCATCCGAATTGCAAATGTGGAGCTGCTGCTCCTGGGTGACATCAACCTAGACTGGGTCTTGAAGCTCTAAACCTTATGCAACTGATCCATGAACCCACCTGCTTAAACCCCTGCTGCCAAAATCACTCACTGCTAGACTGGGTGTTATCCTCCCACCGGCACCGTATCACTGCATCTGGGACACTACCAGATGTCCTCAGTGATCATTGTATTACTTTCTGCATATGAAAGATTCACCTTCCCCATGCCGACCCCAAATATATATGGTCCCACCCCCTCTACTATCTAGATGTCTTTGCCCTTTTACTTGACCTCTCTGTGGCAGATTGGTTACCCATCTTATCAGCCACTGATGTTGACTCTGCCCAATTGCTTGTGTCCAGCCTCTTCCTACACATTTGGAATCAACATGCACCACTAAAAAGATCCAGAGTGAAGAGACATCATCACCCCTGGATAACTGCTGACCTACTCACCAAATGCAGAGTCAGGGACAGACCTTGGTACCCTTACAAAGAGTCTTTATCTCAAACAGACCTCCAAGCTTACAAAACCCTTAGAAATAATTGTACAAAGGCCATCTCTCTCTCCAAGGCCAAATACTTCTGACAACACCTGCAACAAGACCAACACTCCCTTGCTTCTTTCTGGAAAGTCCTCCATTATTTTCTTGACCCGCCTGGTCAACAAGCCTCCCTTGTTCTCAAAGTTGATAGCTTCCCATTCTCTGACCCGGTATCAGTTGCAGAGATTTTCAAAAAATTCTTTGCCATTTGTGCCCTCCCTGATAACCACTCACCCATTCACCCTGAACCCCTTTCAGTCCACTCAAATGCTCCAGGCCAATCTACCAAATTCCACTCCCCTCCTTTCTCCCTCCTGGAAGTCTTCACAGCCCTCTTCACCCTTAACTCTTCCAAGTCCAGCCCTGATGGTCTTCACTCAAGGCTTCTACTCATCTCTGCCCCAGCTATAACCGCTCCACTCAGCCAGCCCACTGGCACAGTGGCAAGGCATCTATCTGCAGCCCCGGCATCCTGGGTATGGGGACAGACTCAAGAGTCAAAGGGCCAGCTGGAGGAAAAGGACTGAGCATCCTAGGGACTGCTCTCATTCTCCAGGGGAAGGGGAAGAGTGTTCAGTGCAATGCACACCTCTGGTAGAGGCAGGGGGTACCGCCACGGCTGGCGCCACACATCAAGGGGGTGGTGCGGATGCTGGCATCATCACACATCCCTGCCCCAGTGAAAAATGATCTGCAAAAAAAAGGTTGGTCACTAATAACGACCCCCGTTTCCGCTGCCGCTCAGACCATGGTCCGCCGGGTTGGCCCATTCCCATGATCTCACCCTGGTGGGCAAGCCAGGGCTAGAGACCTGTATTTCCTGGAGAGGGCATCCTCCTGGTGACTCCACCCAAGGTGGTAAGCCTGGGCATGGGGTGGCAGTGAGCAGAATGAGGGACCAGAACTCACATATGGCGGGGGAAGAAGCTGGCATAAAAAAAATCACCGCCCAGCTCACCCACTTACTCAACCTCTCTCTCTTCTCCTCCTCCTCTGTCCCTAAGGACTGGAAATCTACTAAGGTTATACCTCTCCACAAAGGAGGTGACCCTTTCTGCTCCCAGAAACTATAGGCCTATCTCCCTCCTCCCCACTGTTGCCAAACTTTAGGAATCTCTTATTCTTTCCCGGCTGTCTGAATTCCTGGCCACTGCAAATATTCTCTCTCCAGTGCTGGCTGGCTTCAGGAAACAACACTCGATCACCTCCTCATTATTGTGAGTAACTGATTAATTTTGTTTGCTACGGACCAAAACCATATTACAGTTGCCATTTTCACTGACCTGGCGAAGGCCTTTGATTCAGTCTCCCACTCCATCCTGCTACAAAATCTTAGTTCTGTAGGCCTAGCTGAACCAGCAGTCAATTGGTTCCACTCATATCTTATGACAGACAGCAATCAGTGCAAATAGGTGATAAGTTCTCCTCCCCACTCCCCATGCTTTCCAGCATCTCCCAGGGCTCCATCCTTGGCCCCATCCTTTTCTCCCTATTTATACAAAACCTCCCCTCCATCTGTACACTTTATAATATGCATATGTATGCTGATGATGCTGTCATTTTCATTTTCAGGCCCTCTGCCATCAGCGTATAGTCCCCACTCCAAGATGACTTCAATAGAGTTCAGACTTGGTTCCTGAGAAAACAGCTCAAACTATATGCTAAATAAACTGTGGCCATGACTTTTGGTTCCAGACAAAAACTGACCACACTCCAGTCCTCTCCCATCTTCCCCACTCTGGATGGCACCCCTGTTGAGAACGGTCCAGCTTTCAAATACTCGGGGGTTTGGTTGGATCGCCAACTGGACTTCTCCACCCATGTCGACGCCATCTACATTAAACTATGCCCCAAACTGGCTATCCTATATCGAAATAAAGACAGCCTCCCCACCCGCTGCAACTTGGTATCCAAAATGATCCTGCCTGTCCTTGATTATGCCAACATGGTGTACTGCACTGTCTCTCATTCTTCACTTCCCAGATTGGACACCCTTCTAAATGCCTACTGCCACTTCACCACTGCCTCCCTGCCCCTTACCCACCACTGCCTCCTGTATTCTGCCCTAGCCTTTGCTCCTCTGTCTCACAGAAGAATGACTCACTGCGCCTTCTTTGTTGCAAAGTACTAGTTTGGCACCCTCCCATCCCATCCTATCTGTCTGACAGCCTCTCCCAAGCTCCCTTCTCAAACTACCCACTTCACCATAGAGGCCCACGTACCTTCTCTATCCCCAGCCCAGACTCTGCTTCTGGTCAATCTGCTTTCTCCTTCCATTTTCCCTCCCTCTGGAATAATCTCCCCTCTGATCTCTGACTTGCCTCTTCCTCCTCCTCCTTTTCACTCAAGCTTCTTCCTCATCTACATTGTTCTCACTGTCCCCCCAATCCTCTCCTCCTTAAATACCTGAAGTATCCCCTCTGGTTGTCAACTCCTCCTAAGCCCACTCTCCCCTTTTTCTTTTTCTGATGTGTCCACAGTACTTACTCTATGGACCTTGCTCCTGTGACTAGTGTCCAGTCTCAATTTTACTTTATGTTACTGCAGGTCCAGCACTATGAAAATTGTAGTAAAGTGTGGTTTTGTACTATTTTTTATTTTATTTTATACTGTATTCCCTGTTCTATGGATGTTTCCTACCATTGTGGTCTTGAATCTGTGAGCCTAGTCTTGACTGTATTCACTATACACATGCTGTATTGTAAATCTGCTTTATTATTTATTATTTATTTGAGTCCCTGCAACTGGATGTTTCCAATAGTTTAGGGTCTTGTAACCGTGACCCCTGTTTTGCTCAATGTATTTTATCATGCTTCATTATTTAATTTTATCCCTATTGTACCTTTTCCCCGGGTCTCACCAGGAAACAAGCCTCGGCTCATTGGTGCCTTTCCCAGTTATCAACGTTTAAATAAAATAAATAAATACAAAAATAAAATACATTGTTCAGGAAGTGTCATAGCTAGGAACATAAGAGCCACTTTCAATATGTTACTGCATAGGGGGAATTACCAGTTAGGTTAATAATCAGAATATAGCTCAACAAACTTCTGTTAGTCACAAAAGAACTCCAAGTGCCTAGGCAGTATATGATTCAACAGTATACTTTGTTGGCAATGCAGTCCTTAGACCTAATGTGCACTATAAAATGATAGGTTAACATCCTTGAAATCATTCAGACCAGCTTCAAACAATATACTAAATGACATAATACAGGGGGAATTATATACATATTACCTGGTTATGACTTTAAATCTAAACCCAGAATACTTTTATATGAGCAGTAAAAAAAAGTTTTAGCAAAATGCTGGATGGATTCTTTGTTATATTGCTTATTAAGTCAGTTGAAATAAAATAAAACTGGGGTAAACACATTGAGGTCTGGTAAATAGTTTGTATAGCAATGGTCAAACCAGCAAGCGATATAGTACCTACAGTGTGAACCTGTGTAATTAGACATATTTGATATATACCAGTACAAACACGTAACCCTCCAACTGGGGCATAGCTTAATCATGAACTAGATTCACAAACTGAAAGGTCCGGCACCACAGCAAATAATCAGATCTGGGACAGCAATGGGAGAGTGAAAAAATAAGCCACAGAGGGCACAGGCACCATTTTAACAACGTGGCACAGCATTAACTGACATGGTAATGAGAAAAGCAATGTCTAATAACGTTTCAGCTGAGTCAATAAACAGTCAATACTTCCTAAATAACCTGGCTTGTCCCCAAGAGTTCTTCCATCCTCCCTGCAGTCTATTACTCACTAAACGGTGACATGCACAGGAGCCATATTCAGTCCTCTGCCTCCAAACTTTCCATGTCCATATCCAAAATGTGCTGTCATTCTCCTGATCTTTTCACCACATAATTTTACTATTTCATTAGGCTCCGAAAACACATAGATGTGGTCTCCCTCCGTTTTAGCAGTTTAGCAGGGAGAAGCATCTGGTGATGTATTTTTAGATTCCATACATCTCTATGGTTTTGAGCAAACTGTTTTCTTTGTTGCCTCATGCTGTATGAAGATTCAGGATACAGGAATCTAGTCTTCCAGTTTAGCCCCTTGTTGTTGTCTGGTTGCTAGAAACAAATGCTCCTTCATTCCAATCCCTAAGCACTCTAACAGAAGCATTCTGAGACCTTCAGATCAAGCAAGCACTCACTGTAGGATAATATGATAAACCTGTTCATAGCGCATGGGGAAGACATTACTTTGATATTTAAAGCATGCCACAACTAGTGTTAAACAGAGTTTTGGGGATTGTCTCCCTCTACTCCTTTCAGGAGACCCATAGTCCTAGCATTGCAGGCTCTGATAAGGTTTTCCATGGCTTCTAGCCTATGGCACAAGGCCTGGTTCTCCTACATCATTTTGGCTAACACATAGTGGCCTTCCCCAGCAGTGATGTCTTCCTTTTCAGCCATCCCCTGTACTGCACCTGTATGCTGCTCCAGCATGTTAACTTTGCCTGATAATCTGTCTGACTTTCTGTCCATATCTTCAACCGATCTGCATAGCTGTGTTGTGATATTGTTAACTGACACCAAAGTTATTTACCCCACCTTCTGTTGCAGGGAATATGGCAGATCTGAGGTCTGCCTGTTGGTTGCTTCTGGGTTTATTTTCAGTTTGAAAATGTCAGTTTAAGGATTACCCGTATTTCACTGCTAGCTTTTGCCCACTGCTGCTAGCATGATATGTAAAACTCCAAATTATATTTTAAGCACAAATGAAGGCTTTATAATGGCCTCTCTCAGGAGCTCATCCACCATGTCTGTTTCTCTTAGCATCCTCGCAACATCCACAAAAGGTGATTAGTTTCATTTGGCATAATGAGCACCTCATAATGACATGCAGAGAGGAGCTAAGAACCATGGCCTCAACCAAGTGCTCCAAAATGTTGTCCTTTATACAGTCGTAGCCAGTGCCAATATGCACAATACTGTATATCTGGATATAAATTAGGAAATATAAAAGTAATCCAATTGAAATGAATGAAGATTTTTTGTGATATATTGTGATATATCTGGACATCTGTATCATGTCACTGGCTATCACTGTAATGGCTTCCCGAACCTTGCCCAGCATTGAAGTCAGTTTGATTGATCAGTAGCACATGGGCCTTACCTTGCCAACATCTTGAAGATGAGGATCGCATTAACTATTTTCCTGTCCTCTGACACACACACACACACACACACACACACACACACACACACACACGTGTATGGTCAGACCCTTAGATGATTAAAGCAAGCAGCCCTGCCAATTTTTCTCTTAGCTCCACAATGACCTTGACAAGTATGCTACCTGCTACTTGGACACTAATGGAATAAGGTAAGCCCTAGGGAGATCAGGTGATGGGGCTGTGGGGACTCATCCAGATGGGGCCAGTTTTAGACACCAAAAGAGAAACAAATGATTTTTTTAAAAAGTGTAGAGAACAGGGTTTACGTTCCATTTAATAATCTTACTAAAGGACAGGATCTGTTAAATGAAAAAAGTTTCCCTGGTACTGAATTTTTCTATAAAGTATTTCAGATGAAGTCCCACTACAGGATTAACTAATAACAGAATTGCACTGTTAAATGAATAAACTTTCAGAAAACTTAGATTATGAGTTTAAATGGTTAATCACCTATTGATTGCTCCAATTAGGATCTGTTTTAGCACTGTAGAACATGCACGGTAAATTTGGATACCGGCTAGGTCACAGACTGTAATGGTTTAGACAGCTGCTTATTTATGTCAGCCATTCAGAGAGTTAAAAATACCCACTTTGAATGCAACTGAGTGGCACAAAATCTATTCAACTGTAATGGAAAAGATAAGCTGATATAGTCGAAACAACAGACCGACATTCAATCTCACTCATACTGTAACCTGAACCTTCTGATTTATGTTAAAAATGGCCAAACCAATTACTTGGTGACAAGCAGTGCCCAATCAATAATTTGTACATTATTATGAAATGTCTTTCTTGAGATAACTTTCTTATAATAGATATAAAAATAAAGTGTATAGTCTTATATTGTAGTTAATTAAAAGGAATTACACTGCATTGTATTGTACTGTAGTATATGGAACTGAACTGCATTCTTGCCTCTAAAAGGGACTCCATCAACCCACAATGGGCTGATTTTACTGTATTTTACCAGAAGTGGGACATTCATTCAAAGTAAAACAACAAATTAATTTAGTATTTTTTTTAAAACATAGACTCAGGATAGACCAGTAGTGCTGTGGCAGTGACTCATGTTGCTACTGTACCTGGGAAACTGTAGTTCATGCTTGAACCCAGGAATTAAATGCTGATCCCTGTGTTTTCTGTTTATGCTGGTCAGTGTTGGGATAACTTACCTGATTTTCTGCACAACCCCCGAAAGTCATACTGTTTTAAAAAATCAATTAAGGTCTTCTTATTAAAACAGCTAGACTGTGTGGGCCTGATTCTAGCAAACTCACTGCAAGCCACACCAATGGCAGCTTGTGCAAATTGCCAGTGTGCCAGGGACCCTGTGCCCAATTCTCTATTGGGTAGGATCCAAGAAGCAAAGTCTCCCAGCTTGCAGCAACTATGGCTGTTCACCAAACAGACGGCACATCTGGATGAGTTGCTGCAAGCTATAGAGTGGCCGTGCACTATTCTAGGATATCCTAGTGCCCCCTCAGCCCCGATCCCCCATTATGAAAATTAAAGATATCCTTGGTGGTCTAGCAGACTGACCTAGCTCTGATCCTCCCTTATTATTAAAGATGTTTCTGGTGGTTTAGCACACTGTCCCAGCCCTGATCCATTTTATGAAAATTAAAGCTGTCCCTGGTGGTCTAGCAGACCACCCCAGCCCTAATCTCCCATTATGAAATATAATGATGTACCTGCTGGTCTAGCAGACTGCCCCAGTTCCGATCCCCCATTATGAAATATAATGAGGTCCCTGGCAGTACAGTGGACCACCTCAGCCCTGATCCTCCTTATGAAATATTAAAACTTCCCTCATTGTCAAGTGGATCCCCATCCAACCTACTGTGTACAGTACATGCTCAATGATAGACAGCTCACTGAGCTGTCAATCAATGAGCGGGTACTAAATAGAGTATGTGCTCATTGACAGCTCAGTCAGTGGCTGGCCGTGGTGGTGAGCAGTGGGCTGTGCCAGTCTCTGGCTCAGTTTTGGGATTGGGGAGCACAGTGGTGGGCCACTGCCTACTGGGTTGGAGGGTGAGGGTGCACTAGACAACCAGGGAAGTTTTAATATTTCATAACAGGTGATCGGGGCTGAGGTGGTCTGCTAGATCACCAGGGACTTATTTTAATAAAAGGGGAATTGGGGCTAGGGAGGGGGACCATGGCTCACTGCTGCAAATTGCTCAACTGTCCATTGGGCAAATTTCTAATTACCCTTAGACCACCCCTGGCTGGTCTAAGGGTACATATAAATGTGCACTCTACTAGTAACAACTCTGTCTTGGTTGGGTTCAAGCTGAGCCAGCTAGATGCCATCCAATCTGCAATCTCCTGAAGACGTTATTGCATCACTGAGACTGCTCTCTTCTCATCAGGTGTAAATGACAGGTACAGTTGAGGATCATCTGCAAAGGATCTGAGCAGTCCACAAAACATCCACTAGATGTGTTGAGAGTTTTTACTGGTGCAAACGATACATGAGACTTGCTGGTCAACTGCCCCTACATATCGACACTGCTGTGTGGCTTATATTTACAATATATGAAAGACCCCCAAATTGTGCAGCCACTCGTGATGCAACAGGCTCCTCCCATCACTTTGCAAAATGAGTGGCTGGACTGTGTGGAGGGTTTCCCAAGTCCAGGAAAGATTCAGTGGAAGTTGATTAAGGAATGTAAACAAATATATTTTTGTGTGGTAACACCAGTATGGTGGGCAGTCTGTTTTTCACTTTAAGAAGGAAAAAAAGAATCAGAATCAAACAACCAGCTAACCAACAATCTTTACAGAATGTTAGCAATCATAAAATGTGTTCTTTAGACTTAGGACATTTTGAGGCCTAAGGGGATTGACAGTGTCCCTTTAAATAATTTTGGACAAATTACTTTTTCCTTTGTGGCAATATCTATATGGAACTCAATATGTGTATCTCAAAAAAGTGTAGCTAGGAATTCTAAGATGTTTTTTACAGCATTAAAGCAAGAACTGTCTGTTCTTTGCATGTGTAATGCATGACATGTAATCTATAGGCCTAGAATGAATACTGTATAAACACAATATTGATGTTTGTTATATTTATTATGTGTATTTGTTTTATTTACTTTTAACACATTTTTTAAAAAACTTGTCAACAGAACCACTTTGTAAACAGAATCTTTTGGTCCTAATGGTGTGATTCTAACATTCTATTCCTGTATAAAAATAAAAATTTTTACTACTACTACTACTATTGTTACTACTAGACGAATCAAGGTGCATTTAAGAGAAATAAAAGTTTGGGAAAGGGAATAGGGTTTAAGATGGAAGTGCAGTACGTGTACTGGTAACAGTGATGGTGCTCTAAACAGTGCAAATGTTTTTGTTTTGGGGATTTTGTAAAAACAAGTACAAAAAAAATGGGCTTGAGCAGAAGTACTGGCTAAGATGTAAATGCAGAATGTTTTCAAAAAACGGTGACTGTTCCAAACAGCGTAAGTGTGTTTACTCTATTTTGGGTTTTTAAAAAAGAAATGTATATAATGTAACCTCCCCCCACTGGTCCCCCTTTTTCAACTAGCAGGGCTGCTCCTCTCACGCATGGCGCCAATGAGAGGGATGGGGGTTGTTACAACAAACAGTTCTGTTTACCAATACTTTTACTTCATAGCCTGCCATCCTCAGACAGGTGAACCAAGTGTGGTAACTACCTGGCTCACACCTGGGGGGACCATTTAGCATGGCCATCAACCTGGGTCCCTGAGAGAAAACATTTGCTCAGAATTATGCTAGGTTTGTACTTCTGGTCAGGGGCACCCAAGTAAATCCAGACATAGTGAAGCAATAACAGTACTATCCAAACCAGGCTGGGATTCTAGAGTGTGAGTTTTATTCACATACACAGAGAATAATACAAAGTGAAGATGGACCCCCACAGGGCTACTCCCACTGGTAATGCAGATTATTGAGATACAGAGCACACACACAGTGAACCCTCAGGTTCTGAAAGGAACTTGGCTCACACGGCCTGAACTGATACACTTCCCTTGACTAGGCACTAGAAGACCTTCCCATATTTCATGAGGAATTACTGGTGGCACCCTCGACCACCAAAGAGCACACTCAGGCTCACAGAAAATCCCAAATCCCATGTCTGGGTATTTTCTTCAGGCACTGGCCATGTGCACCGAAAGAAAATAAAGGTGCCTAAACTGAAACCGGAGAGGTAAACATGGTTACTCCAGATGGGGGATCTCCCACCTTTTGCTTCCAATTTATACTCAGCCATTCATCTGGTTAATAACACCTTTCTCAGAAAACTCTTGGAGATGCGATCTTGAAATGTCTTTCACAATTAACATCCTACTTCTCACACCTCTGAGGTGTCATGAAATTAAAAGTTCTGTAATTGGCAATGTCTTTACACTAGACCCCCACTTTAGCAGACACTTTTAAATCAGACACTAACTAAACTTTCTGTACTTAGCAAGTCTCTCGCTGGACCTCATAGTAGGCAGACACTTTTAACAGAAACAGTCTTAGAAGTTTTGTACTTGACTAGTCTCTCTCTGGACCCCATAGTAGGCAGACACTTTTAACAAAAACAGTCCTAAAAGTTCTGTACTTGGCTAGTCTCTCTTGGACCCCATAGTAGGCAGACACTTTTAATAGAAACAGTCTTGGTGACAGGGTCCCTTTGTCAGAGAAAAACTCGCCATAGGAATGCAGGTGCCCCATGGCTTTTTCCACACAAAAGTCTCAGGTACTCACAGAACAAATGAATCTCAGGCAACTTCACCACAATCCAGGCTGGACCAGGGGATTACCCCTGAATCCTGGAATCCCCCCCATCCCTCTGTGGATGGGGCAGTGGAAAACCCTCTAGGAATGGTCTCTACCACTTCACTCACTGGTCTTCTGTGTTCTTCTTTTAGGGTGAGAACACACTGCCCAATCTCCAGAGGTGGCTCTCTGTCAGAGCTAAGTCTGAGGAGCTGCCTTCTGCAGCCTCCTCACTTTCCAGACTCTCTAACTCTGACTCTCTCCCAACATTCTACTGCTAACCCCTGCAGCTAGCATTCCATTGTGGCTTATGCTGCTGTGAAAATTCTAAGGTGACCTCATCACTCCAGCTCAGCTGAGACTAAAAACAGAATATGACAGTGTGACACCCATGTAACTGGCATCTCACAAGCTGCCTCTCCCTGCCTGACATTGATTCTAAGTGGAATCCTAGTAACCCCTGGGAACAAGGGGGTTACAATAATAAATTAAAACATAAGTACTGGCTAAGTGTACCCATGACGGATATGTTTCAATCCACAGCATAATGAAATGGGTAAAAGGGATCAACATAATCTGAAATTTAAAGAAGTAAGACATATTACACCAGTTTTATAAATGGGTTTTAAGTATACCTTTCACAATTTATAAATACATAAGAAGGTTTAGCAACCTGAATGTTCACATTTCAACCTTCTGCCAATCTCTCCTCCTCCCCCTTCCCCTTCCCCTGCCCACTCCCCTTTTGTCTTTTTACATTAAAAAACACAACAAATACATAAAAGATGTTAGGAAAATTAATAGTAATCCATGAAGTATAGCATATGTTTGATTCAATCTTTAACACAAATGGGTGTATGGTATTTGTGTTGTATTAAAAAATAAAGAATGTTCAATTATTTTTAACTTGAATTTAGAAACATCACCCTCCAACCAGAGGAAGGGGTTCTGTGGACACCCCAAAACATTGGTAGACCTTGGGGTGCTTGTATGGCATGAAATAAAAAAATGTTACTCTAAGATTTAAGTGGGCCATTGGTCACTTTTGGTTCCTATGCATATTGGAAATAGAGATCTCTAGCTGTACTGGGAGTGTGTGTAGGTAACCAGACCTAAATTGCCCATAGAAACAGAATTTGGCAACAGATAAGGACCACTTGGCTCACCTGATCTGTCCAATTTTTTCATGCCAATGTTGTCACCGGAGACCCTACTTGATCTCTGACTGCTCCCTGCCCCTTTTCTACAAAGATTTCTTTGTGCCTGTTATATACATAGGTAACATACTGTAGTTCATCTCTGAGCACAGTAAGGCAAAAAGCCCATGACTGCTTACCTGTTTCCTAAAAATGATAACCCAGGATATTATTTTTCTTACAATGTACATCCAATTTGGATTTGAACTCATTTATTGTACTGCTACCTATCACCTCATGTGGAAGAGAATTCCATAAAGTTAATATTCATTGGCTAAACCATGCACACCTTTTCTTTGTATAATTTCTATCTCCTTTTCGTTGAAGTGCATGTACCCTAATACAGTGAATTTCATTTCTCAATTCGAGTCCAAGGCACTCCCACAAATTATTGTCTACTAATGTCTTGTATTACAAACACAGGTCACCCCGCAAGTGTCTATACTCTAGGGAATACAGATTTAAGGCTCCCAGCCAATCTTCATAAATCTGGTACTTTATCCTTGTTACTAGATTAGTTGTTCTGCTCTGTACCCCCTCAAGATCCTTTATTTCTGCCTTAGTATAAGGTGACCAAAGCTGCACATGATAAGTCTCGGCCTGACCAATGCAGTATACAATGGCATAATAACCTTTTCATCTCTGCTATGTATATGCCTCCGTATACTACCCCAAATCCTGTTTGCCCTTTTGATCATGATATGGCAGTGATTTCTGAAATTTAGGTAATCTGAGATTAAAATACCCAGTTTCCTTTCTTCATGTACCACCCTGAGTACATGGCCATTCAGAATATGGTCATATTTAAGATTGCTATGCATGCTTGAAACCTGCCAATGTTTTTGCTGTCACCACCTCTGCTGAAAAACTGTTTCATGTGTCCACCACTCTTTTAGTGAAGAAGTAATTCCTCACTTCCCTCCTAAATTCCCCCTTCGAGCTTCATTGCATCCCCCCTTGTCCTCATGTACCTTCTTTTCTAACAAATACTCCCCTCTTATACCTTATTCACCCAATGAGTTATTTATAGGTCTCTGTCTTGTCCCCCCCACTCCTATCTTCCAGGGCGTGTGTACTGAGATCCCTCAATCTCTTCTCATAGGGCTTATGATGCATCCCCTGCACCATTTTAATTAGTCTCCTCTGGTCAACCTCTCCCCTCTGTCCTGCTTGAGATGTGGGGCTCGATTCTCAAAAAGGGCTTAGATGGGTGCAAGCTGTGGAAAACAGAAGCTTGCGATGAAGCCTAGTAAGTCAGGGACACTACACCAGATTCTGGTACAGGAGGGGTCCCAGTGTCTATGTCCCCACACTTACCACAACCTCTTCTGTGCAACAAACACAAGGTACATGCGAGGGGTTTGCCACAGGCTCTATGCGACAAAGACTAGTGGTCCCCTATCCCCAATCCACTGATAAAACAATTCAAGTTCCATCCCTGGTGGACTAGTGCCCCCAATCCTTGATGTTGCTAGTTATAATATTATTTCATGCAACCCCCTTTGCTAGTAGTCTAGTGGCCCCCCCGATCCCCAGTGTTGCTGGTTATAATAATATTTCATGCAACCCCCTTCCCAGGTAGTCTAGTGGCCCCCCTCACCAATCCCTGATGTCAACGGTTATGATATTATTTAGTACAACTCCCTACTCTGGGAGTCTAGTGGCCCCCTCAAACCCTGGTATTGCCTTTACAATAACATATAATACAACCCCCTTCCTTGGTAGTCTAGTGGCACCCCAAATGTCACCCATTATAATATTATTTCATACAGCCCCCTTCTCTGGTGGTCTAGTGGCCCCCACCCAAGCAGGTAGTGCCCACCACCCCACTCCCCCATCCTGAAACAGAGCTGGCTACTGGCACAGCCCTCCTCTCACCTCTGCGTCCAGCCACTGACTCTGCTGTCACTGATGGTACTGAATAGTATACACACTTATACACCACACAGTATGCTCAGGGACTGTTCAGTTGGCAGCTGTCCATGGAGGTGAGAAGAAGACTGTGTCAGTCACCAGATCTGTTTTGAGATGGGGGATCAGGGTGCTGGACACTACCTGCTGGGGTGGGGGGCCACGAGACAACCAGGGAAGGGAGTTGTATGGAAAAATATTATAACGGGTGACATGGGGGCACTTTTCCATCAGGGTCTAGGCATGTGATGTGGAGTAGGTTTGGAGGTAGGCAGTGTAGTAGATGTGGTTGGGTCAGGGGAGGCACAGGTGGTGAAGAAAGCCTTAGGGCAAACATTTCTGCCTGTGTTTTACACTTGTGTTGAATTTGGGGATAGGGAGGACTTAAAGACAGATCAGGCTCTGTCTCAGGCTTTGCACATGGCAATTATAGGGGCAGTACTCTGAGGGGGGTGTGGTAGTCCCAGAAACAGTTGAAAATGATACTGAACTTGGATAGGGCAGTATCAGCTGTGGTTGCAGAATAAACTGAGCCCAGTTGGCATTGTGTAAGTCTGACAGGATGGAGTTAGTGTCAAGTGAGGTTAGTGGATGAGTTTAATGTACTTTGTGACACACGCTGAGGATATACAGTAAGGTTGGGAAGAGAGGACCCAATCAATGAGGGAGTGATTAGATGACCGGGAGTTGTAGCGGGTAGGCTCCATGATCAGCTGAATGAGATTTAGGGATTCTAATTTGGAGGTTGTGGTCTTAGATGAAGGGGACAGCCAGTCAAGGTTGTAATCCCCTAAGAAAATTAGTTCACCAGATTGAGCCATTGGCGGGAGAGCAGAGATGCATGCTGTTAGAGCCTCTTGACGGAGCTGAGGAGCAGCATAGACTACCCCGATGAAAGTGGGGAGAGTATGGGAAGGGAGAAATTAGCTAGTATTAGTTCATGGGATCCTAGGCAATATTCCTTTTTCCTTACTGAGGAAGAGAGGTGCTGTCTCATAATCATGGCTGCTCCACCTCCTCTTTTACCATGATCCTGTCTTAGAAATTGGTAGCTGGGGATTATGAACATCTGAAGTGAACTGCTATTTATCTGCTATTTATTAATATGTACTAGATACATACTTGGAAAATTTATTGCAAATATTTATGCAAAGAATTTTATTACAGCTTTTTTGGAGATTAAATAAAAGTAAACCTGAACATGATGAAAAAAGAGCTTATCTGAGACTGACTGTAAAAACAACAACACATGCACCATTCTAGCTGGAGGAAAGTGCCAACATAGTGGCACTAATCACCATACATGGCACTGGGAAAAAGAATAAGGAAAAATCAAAATTAAAGTATTTAACTATATATAAAGGCAGAAGAAAAAAATGAAGACTTGTTGCTCACATTTAATTGCCAGTGTTAAGTATGCCTATACAGAATGTCTGAATTCAAATAGCATGATCGTTGATTTTATAAAGAAGGACTTCAATAAACCAATATTTTTGTAAGAATGGTGTAAATTCCCACATTTACTTTAAAAAGCTTACATCTTCCCATTGGCATTGACAATACCCCATTTAATTGTTAAATTTAGCTCTTTCTGCTGACCTGGTGGCACAGAGGGCTGAAGCACTGACGTGCCCTTTATGTTATTACACCAGTGACCCGAGCTCTGGAACAAGCTCAGGTCATGAGTGGTCAGTTGCAGGAGGGCTGGGAGAGGATTGAGTGACTGCCTCCCAGATCAGGGTGGTTTGTTGTCTCAGCTCTTGGCTGTCACCAGGTGGAGGTCTGGTAGTAGCTCTGCTACCTGGTAGGCAGACTAAGGTTAGGGTGGGTGGGAGAGGCAACAGTTCTGAAGTGTATGTCTACCTCCATGTGCATGCATCCTCTGCGGAGCTGTGGTGTCAGGATGTAAGGACAGAAAATGGAAAGTGATGGTGGGGGCTCAGTGATGCCTTGCCACCTACCTCTGACATGTGCTGCTGACCAGGTTGCATGTTCTGACCTGGATTTGTGGACTGGAGTGGAGGATGGCTCTCTCTCCTCCAGCTCCACAAAGGGGGAAAAGCTGTGGGAGGAATCTTCAACCATCTAATCCCAGGGGCAGCATACATCAGTTGGGAGGAAGTGGGACAGGGCTGAGCAGCTACCCTTGCCATCAGTGGAGAAAAAAACTGCATAGAAAATAAATTTGACTCTATCTAGAAACCCTTTTACACCCTTACAAGGCATCCAAAGAGTCCATGACATATCCAGGGAACATTTAAAAAAAACAAACTTGTCAACAGATTTCAATTTATACTTAAGGTCAAATATGTTATGTTTTTAGCATCCCCTGGTTGCTTGAAGTGGAGTAACATGTTTTGGAGGTGTGGTCATGTTGTGGCCAGTGGTGCCACTGCTTTTTCTGGATTGGTTCTGGCACAAATTAGGCTGCACTCTGTCAATGACAGCAGTTGCAAAATGTGCCACCAACTTGAAACATTTTAGCCGCTGCAATGAGGGAGTGCCCCCTCATTGCAGAGCATGCCTTCCGTGGTGTAATATTTCAAAAAGACATGGCAGCGACTGTGCCATTTGCCTCTCACAGTCCCCAGAAAAGCTGACATTGGGGGTGCCCAATCCACCTGTCGGTATGCCCCCTGCCCAGTTCATTTTCCGACGGGGAGCCAAATCCCCATTGGCATAATGGCTCCCTTATAATTGTATTTGTGTACTGAAGGGTTGCCCAGTCCCCCTTGCCATCATGCCCCCCCAAACAGGGATTGTTTGCCAATGGGGGGGCCATATCCCCGTCGGCTTTGGTCCCACCCTTCACAGTTCAATTTGCCGATGGGGTGGCTCAAACCCCATCAGCATAATGGCCACCCAATTATTTAATCTGTGTGCCAAGGGGTGCCCAATTCCCCTCAGCATCATCCGCTCCCTGACCTGTTTCTGTGCCAATGTGGGGCCCAGTCCCTGTTGGTTTCAGTCACCCTCCCCACAAACACAGGTGGCACACTAGGAGCCCACCCCTGTGCGCCAAACAACACACATCTGTAAAAGAAGAAAACTGACCCGCTTTGTCTGTATTTTTTTTTAACCTGAAAAACTAGAAAACAGTCCCTCAATGTGTCCGGTGCTCCTCCCCCTTCAACCCACTGTCACCCTCTGCGTACCCTGCCTCACCACCCCCTTCACCCCATACTTACCTCCAGAGCTCGGCTCAATGATCTTCAGTGGACTGGGAACAAGTCTGCACTCTTCAAAACCGACTGCAAACTGAAGAAATGCCGATAAGCTGTATAATGGCATAAACAGGGTTTTTTCAACTTAGGTGGATATCTCGGCCATTTCTGGGAATTTTTTCACCAAATTTTCAACATGGGGTTTTTGGGACCCCACCTCATGAACTCAGTCACTGTCATCTTGTTCTTCAGTCCCGAAAGGTGATTTCATGAGCACTGCGTGGAACCACCTTTCATGGCTGATTAACGAAATGATAGTGTCACTGTTCATGAGGTAGGCCCCCAAAAACCCTATGTTGAAAATTTGGTGAAAGAATTCCCCAAAATGACTGTTTTATGAGCTTGCGTTGTACACTCTTGTAACTTTGAGAATTATTAATATTTTTACTCCAGATTTTCAACATTGCTATTTTACCACAACTCCTTATGAACAGTACAGCTGTCATTTTTCACATCTCACCCCAAATGTGTTTTCACACATGTAGTGAACAATGGCATGGTCATTGTGCAAAATCAATGTTTGTGACAGATTAAGAAAATCACAGTGACACTGTTCATGAGCAGAGATCTTAAAATGCCTATGTTGAAAATTTGGCGACAAAATTCCCAAAAATTACTGTTTTATGAGCGTGCATTGCACAGTTCGTTTGCACGCTCGTAACTTTGAGAATTTTTAATATTTTCACTCCAGATTTTCAACATTGGCATTTTTCCACACCTCCTTATGAACAGTACAGTTGTCATTTTTCACATCCTGCCTGAAATGTGTTTTTGCACTTCCGGCGCATGGTTACTGTGGGAAATCAGTGTTCGGGACAGATTAAGTAAATCACAGTGCCACTGTTCATGAGCACAGGTTCCAAAAAGCCTATCTTAAAAATCTGGTGCAATAATTCCACTGCATGACTGTGTTACGAGTGTGCAATATGCAGTTTTCACACATACTCGTAACTTCGCGAATGTTTAATATTTTCACTCTAGATTTATACATTGCCATTTCTTCACGCCTCCTTATCAATGGTGCAGCTGACATTTTAACGTGGTGCAGAATGGCATGGTCACTGTGGGAAATCAATGTTTGAGACAGATTAACAAAATCACAGCGACACTGTTCATGAGCAGAGGTTCCAAATGTTTTCATAAGGTGGGGTCACAAAAAGGCCATGCTGAACATCTGGAGTGCAAATACCAAAAAACACCTAGGGCGTTAGGGTTTATAATCATAACATCCCACCCTGTACAGACTAGCAGGCATCAGGGGTGTGCCTTTGGATTGTCTGCTGTACTGCTCACACCACTGCACCCCACTCCTACCCTGCAGCCACTGACAGGCATCAAGGTGTGCCTTGCACTCTTTGGCCCCAAAGTTCAACCCATTCTCCTACGCTGCACCCATCTCAATGTACTTGCTTATGAAATGGGGTGAGCATAAGGCCTGATGACCCCAAGGGACAATGCAACACTTGTCAGACTCTGCAGTGTAGGGTGAGGTGAAATGACATGAGCGTTATGGCCAGTGACCCAAAGACATACCCCAAAGCCTGTCACTCTCTGCAGGGTGGGGTGGGGTTGACGTTGGTTCTATTCTTCACTACCATTCTTATTATGTGTCTCTCTAACTCCTGCACTACCAATGCCAACACCAGCAAGACAACATTCGGCATTGACAAATGCTTGTTCTTTATAAGTATGCACATTAGTAGGAAAAAGAATTGCCAATGAAGTCTGCATTTACAGTTTGCAACATTACTGATGCACCTCCAGGCTTGAACTCAGGCTTCTACGTCAGCTCTCCCCATGATCTGGTCTACTTATTAAAATTACCATGTGCAGCACATTCGGATTCAGCAGATTCAAGAAGCCAGATATTCAAAGCCCTTTTTCTGCTGCAAGTCCAAGGTATGTTAGAGATGTGACTCACTGGACTTGCAGCAGACAAACTGGATTTTGTATCTCTTGTATCATGTAGACACCTGCTAGATTAGACCACATTGCTGGGACCTCTTGTTTGCCTCTAGTAGCAGCTTGCAGTCAGTCTTAGCCACAAGCTGCTATAAAGCAGGTCCAACTGCCATAACTATATCCAATATTAGAAAATTGTCCAGCCCACCAGTGCAGCAATATTGCTACTGCCTGTGGTGCTAATGACCTACGTTCAGGAATGAGTGCAGTGTGTCAGAGGGTTTGTCAGGGAGGGCAGATGAGTGTCCCATGGACAGCTCTCCTCCTCTGGGGGGGATATGGCTTCCCTGTGTATCAGTGATACCTAGTAGAGGCTGTGTGTGCAATAGCCAGGGCCATTGTTCAAAGGGGAGATGACATTGGGCATCTGTATGTCAGGTGTGGGAGCGTGACCGACCTGTACTGACATCATTGCATGTTTATGCCTCTGGGGAACTTACAAGGAAACCCCTGGGCTAACCACACCATCAAGCCTCCAGACTTTGGCCTGAATGATGCCCCATGCGTAAGCCTATGCTGGGGCCTCATGGAGATCTCAGTCCCTCCACTCTGGGAGCCCTGTCACAGGGGGCAAGCTGCAGGCCTCCCAGTCTGGGCAGCCTGGGGCGGATGCCAAGTGCAAAGTCTAGGAGCTGAAGAGGAGGTACATCCCCTGCACCAAGTCAAGGTGCTAAACAGAATTGAATAAAATATATATATTAGAAAATTGGGTGCAGATATGGCATTTGGACAAGGTGCTCCACTGATGCCACACAGAGAGACTGCAAGGGTTGTCACAGGCACTGCATCTGCTTTTGAAAATCAGGCCCAGGATTTTTCAGTTTTAAATAAAACCTGACACATTATGGCTACCTGGCTGTTATAAAGATACGAGCCAGTTCACAAAGTCCTCCACGGTTGAAAATGCAGACTGCTCTGTGCATTTATGAACCTCCCATGATGCCGTGTATGTGCCCCTAAACTAAATTAATCAATCAATATTTTTTTTATTGAAAAAAAATAGGTTAATGACAAATCATCTGATCAGAGTCTCATTTTAAATAGTGTTGGTGCTATACATACTAAAACAGTTTGCCAATACAACAAATGTAAAAGTACTGTAGCAATATATGTAGGCAATAATCCATAACAGGGTGTGTGGTTATTGGGGATTAATCAACACCCTGGGTGCATTGTGAAGCATAAGGCCGCAGGCCAAGTGTCCTCACAGCATATGGGGTTTTGATTAATCCCCCAATAACTGCACACCCTGGAGTGGGTTATTGCACTTATAACAAGGGCTATATGTGGACAGAAACATGCTAAAAGTAATGGAATGAGAGCAAAAAAATGTTGGAACTATTTTGTATTTTTCCATTACTTTTGGGAGCAGTACCACAAACATCTGTGTTCTGCCACAGAAAACATAGTGTTGGAAAGACAAGTTTCTGGTACTGTGGTCCACACAATAGAATCAAGGAGCTGCCTGCACTTCTTAGCTTCTTAAAAGTACTGTGCAATGGAGTTCTCTCTCTCTCTCTCTCTCTCTCTCTCTCTCTCTCTCTCTCTCTCTCTCTCCAGCTTTCAGGCACACTGTCTGTGGGAAAGGAACACAGTACTGGCTGTGTATGTGCCTGTCACTGCCTATCTGTTTTCTTGCACTGTAACAGACTAAATGGGACAATGGTACTGACAAATGAGTGGACAACCACTACAGAAGGGGACATTATATCTTCCCTGCTAAAACCCTTCTGAATTGCTCAGCATTATGTATCCTGTACGACGTGCCTCTCACTCGCTCATCTTTTCATGCTCCCACTCTGACTGTCTCTTGCAGCGTCTCTCTCTCTGTAGGTCTTTTGTGTTTCACGCTAACAGGGAATGTGTCTCAGGCATACATCCTGTTTTCTCCGGTTCGCTTTGGAGACACACTGCTTTCATTACTTCTGTCACCGTGCATGCTGCAGTCCCTGACAGCAACTCTGCTATAGGCACAAGATTTCAATCACAGCATGGACTTCAGCACGGTGACTGGGTGGCTTGTCTGTGTACACTTTCCATGGAAGTCTGCTATGGGGAATAATGTTTACAGAGACATTGCACTTTAGCACTACACGTAGCGGAGCACACTTATACAGGCTCAGTGGATACTCACGTCGGTTTCTTTCTACATGTATTGGATCTCTCTTTTGAACTGTATGTACTGCAGATGACAAAGGCATTATGTCTCTTTCTCTGCCTTTTAACGTTGATGTGCTTGGACCTTCAGAGTCCATTGGGTGGGTGGGTGGCAGACTCGCTTAGGTATATAAAAAATGGCTGCTTTCCACATTGAGTCTGACACTGAAATAATTAGTTCACTTTGCTGCTTGATGTCTGTGTTTTGGAACTGTTCACCACAAACACATACTGTTAAGTTAACATGAATTAATGAATGGTCACCTGGTCACTCTCCACAAGTTAAGTAACAGAAACCTATCTGCCCATGTTATAAAATAAAATTAATAATGGTATTCATAGTCATACCGAATAGAAAAGATAGAATACTTTGTGCAGGCATCTACCCAGACTCTACCAGTGATCACTACACCACTACTGTGTATGAAGAGCTTGCTCCCCTAGGACACCTCCAAGAACCCTTTAGTTTGGAGATATTAGTTAAGAAGTTTATTCTTGGTACTTTTTATAATGGCTTATTCCAAGATGATTGGTCATATGTTTTTGCACATTACTAATGTATCTTTAAGCTGAGAGTGAAATATGCTATGTTTACTGGTTGCAGTATGTTGAATAAATGCTATCAGTTTTGTAGTTATTAAGACAGGGTTTTAAATTTTCATTTCTATCCTGGGAGTACTGACCACTTCTGGGGTTTGCTGCCGTGCAACACAACTGTTTTTTTGCATTAATACCCACTGGTATGTTCACCCAATCTTGTGTTTGAACTGCTGGTACTGTGTTCTGTATCTTTAAATTTGTTGAAACGTCTTTACTCTCTAGAAAATATTCAGCAGACAGTATTGTGCTTCTTGCTTCTATCTTTGACAATGAACATGTCTGAACAATCCATAATACTCTAGTAACTAAGGATACAGACCCCCTCAAGACCAGCTTGAGACATCCCCAGGGTCCTAGTGTCCTCACACTCTCTACGTCTCTCTCGTCTTAGATTTATGCTCTGAGAATTTTTCTGTTTGTTTTTTTAATCCATATTATGCAACTCAAAATATTTACTGTTACATAAATACATATATTAACTAAAAATGTACTTGCAGGTCTCTCAACACCACTGTCCCAAAATAAGTGCCTACTTTATAAAGATAGCGGTCACAAAATGTACTTTTATCACTGGCATTAGTTTCATTCATGTGCTTAATAAAGAACATGATTTTGCAGTCTTGATACAATGCTATGATCCCTCTGTTTTTTCATTGTCAATGGGTTATCTTCTTGGTTCAACAGTGGTAAGTCTTCACTGGTCATCATAGTCAATCTCCCTATCTTGAGGTTTGGAGGTAGCTTGATAAACCCCTTTATAATTCTTGATGAACAAAGTAGGTGATTTAATACCTTTTATCAGATCAACAAGTCATGTTAAGGTATAATAGCTCACGGATCTTACAGTGCCTTTCTTCAAGTGATGGTAGTTTTTACAAAGAAAAACAAATTCTGGCCAGAGCTGATAGGGCTGCAGCTGAGGAATTTGAGGTAAAAATATTGAAAATGTATGTTTTTATATTTTTTATCAAATTTGCAACATAGCCTTGTTATGACCCTGCCCCATGAAGAAGGGTGGAGAAAATGCTCAACTCCTGGCCTAAAGGTGATTTTGCACAGGGACTGCAAAATCAACTTTCAGCACACAAAAACACATTTTGGGTAGGAGTTAAAAAGTGACAGCTGCCACATTCATGAGGTGCTGTAAAGGTATGCCTATGTTGTAAATTTGGGGTAAAAATATTGAAAATTACCAAAGTTACGAGCCTACATTCACAAAATTCAACACAGGCACATAACTTTATTGTTTTTTAATATTTTTACACCAACTTTTCAACATAGCCTTTTTATGGCCCCACCTCATTAACAAGGGCAGAGCAAATTTTCAACTCCTGCCCTAAAGGTGATTTTGCGCAGATACCATGAAATCACCTTTCAGGACAGAGTTGCCTAGTGACAGTGCCATTGTTCATGAGGTGGGGTCTCGAAAAAGGCATGTTGAAAATTTGGGAAAAAATATGAAAAAATGAGTGGCCATGTTATGCCACTAAGTTCAAAACACCATTGAAATACATTAAAGCATATTCCTGTTTCTTCAGTTCATGGTCCAGCTTTGAAGAGTGAATACATGTCTGCAGTCCAGAGTATATTTCGGCATTGGAACCCCGATGGATAAGTAAGGGTTTGGGGAGGGATGTGGGGTGGTGGATCCTGAGTGGGAGGGGTCGGTGGGTGGGGAGTGTAATGGCACAAAGGACATTGATGGATGTTTTTGGTTTTTACAGGAAAAAAAAAGACTATTCCTGCACTGGGGGATTGGGCACCCCCCCAGTGCCACAGTTACGTTTCTTGGGAGGGATTGGGGTGGTGGGTGAAGATTGGGAGGGTCAGGTGTGGGGGAGAAAACTATAAATGCTAGAGGGGGGAAAAAAACAAGAATTCCTGCACTGGGGAATCAGATACCCCAGTGTCACTGTTACATTTCTGGGGGGTAGTGGGTGCTGAGAGGGAGTATCGGGTGGAAGGGATGAAACTTTAAATATATAAAAAAAAACATGAATACCCGCTCATGCATAGTAGTGGACAGGAGGTGTTCAGCAAGAGGATTTTTAATCGGGACACTAGGGGACTGGGCACCCCAAGACTCACTATTATGTTTCTGGGTGGGAAATGTGTGGTGGTGAGTGCTGAGAGCGAGGGTCGGGTGGAAGGATATGTATAATTTCAAAAAAAGAGATCAGCGGTCATGGTGTAACACAGCACAGTCCGCTGTGACCAAGATGGCCACCGCAATACACTGCCAATGTGCTGGTATTCGCACTGCAATGTTTGGTAGCCATCTTGGACATGGTGGAGTGTGCCATGTTCCACCGTGACCCCCTGCAAGTAAAAAAATAGTGCAGTGCGACTTCCACTGGAGACAATGAGCAGAGTGCTTCATGGATGTGGAGATAACTGTGTTGCAACTCCAACATGTTGTTTGGTCAGAAGGAATGCACTGAGTCCTTTTCTTACAGCAAGAGGTTTGCAGGGCAGCACCCACTGCAACCCTAATGTGGACATATTATATGGAAACTTCCTTGCAGCAACCAACATTCAGAAATAATTCAGAAAAGAAAAGAGATGCTAGGTTTACAACAAGTTTATTTATTTGTTGTACATATGAGGCATTACAATGTTATTGTTGGCCATTTGTCAATTGTACCACAACTCTATTTTTGTCTTATCATTGTGTATGGCTGACTCTCCAATGCACTTGCTAGCTTGTTTCCTTGCCTTTGCTGAAGTAAAGCATTATCTCATTCTTCAAACTGAGGATAGGCAGGGATATTCCTGCATTCTGATTGGTTGTTACCTGTGCACTGAATCCGTTCAATGCATAGGTAAGAACAAGTTCTGGAAACCATGGGCCCGATTCTACAATGATGGCACAAGTCACCACCAAAGGCGACTTGCGCCATTGCCCATTATGCCAAGGACCATGTGCCCAATTCTGGAAGGGGCAGGGTCCCTGTGGCTAAGTCCTGTGGGATACGACACTCCCACAGGTACGCCAAACAAAGGTAGTACCTGAAGAGATGGTCGCAAACTGCAGCCTCAGACCCAAAGGGTGAAAATGCCCCCCCATGTCCCAACCCCATGACAGTCAAGACACTGTACCTCAGTGCTATGCATGCTTCCAATGTCCTGAATCCTGATCCGCTGTCCCCCGCATCCAGCAGCCTCCATAACTGATAAAGGGCACCCCAATTCCCTGGTAGTCTAGTGGCCACCCCACCCCAGCCCACCCAGCAGTGACAGACCACCTTGCTCCCACAACCCCTACCTGGCTGGTGAATGGCACAAACCCTCCTCTGACCACCGTGGCCAGCCACCGACTGAGCTCCTTATGAGTGTGTACTACTGTAAATAGTACATGCTCAATGAATGACAGTTCATTCATCAAGTGCACACTATTTACAGTAGTACACATTCATACAGAGCTCAGTCGGTGGCTGGCCATGATGGTGAGAGGTGGGCTGTGCCAGTCGCTGGCTGGGGATGGGTGGGGAGAGCATGATGGGCTGGCACTGCTGGCTGGGGGGTGCCACTAGACTACCAGGAATAAGGGGTTATGATTATATATTGTCATTACACAATACCACAGGGGCTTGGGTCGGGGATCGGGGCTTGGGGAGGCTAGCACTGTGGGGCATCTACCATGGTGATCGTGCATGGGGGGGATAGACAGCCCTGTGGGGCTGTTATGACTGTTAGGGGATCAGGGCACAGAGACTGCATAGCCCTGCAGGGCATTAGTACTGGTTGTTGAGGTTTTGGGCACAGTGGAATTCATTGCCCTGTAGGGCTTTATTACTGTATTCAGGGGATTGGGGCATGGGTGTGCTACATGTACTGGGAGTTGGGGAGGTGGGTACAGTGGCACAACCTCTGGTGAGTATACATACAGTTACACCAGCTAAAAGCTGGTGTAACAGTACTTTGGCAGATGTCCTCCGAGGGTTGTTTGAGAATAGCGCCCTTGGGGACTTTATTGTTGCCCTTCCAGAATAGGGCACAACTGCTGCCATAAACCCCCTAGCACCATGTTGCAGGCAGTTTAGGGTGTAACTGGTGGTGTATGTCCACTTTGGGGCAAGCAGCCTGCGACATGTACTTGGGATGCTACAGAAATACCGTATCATGTAGCCTGGTGTAACTTGCTACTTGCACCATCCATTTTGGCGCAAGTCAAGTTATGCCAGGCGTAAGCCTTTGAGAATCGGGTCCCATGACCACAGCAGCAAAAATTTTAAATCAGCGTGCCATTAGAACATTAAGTTTTAAATGTCACCATTTTGTTTTGCTCGTTAGCGACCAAAACATTCAGCAGAACTGCCAGCCATAACAATTCATTTTTACAAACTAGCTGCCATAGACAAATGTCACAAACTTAAGTACAATTAAAATACAGTAAATGGTCTCCTTGTCTCATAATTGTAGCTGCTCCTGCTCTGTCAGTTCACAATTGCAGTAGTGGTCCAGCAGCATGCCTGCTCCTGCTGTCTCCCATATCAGTAGTACTCCCACCCCCCCAGTTGTCAAACAAAAATTTAACTTCTGTGTATGCATTTTTTTTAACACTGGGAAGGTCACTTGTGGTAGTCAAAGCACTGGTGAGAAATAAGTACTTCCACTCATCTGTTCACTCAGCAGTGGCACTCACTCCTTTGTGGGAAGAAGAGGGGCAGCTTGGTCTTGCAGTCATGCTTCGCTTAAAAAAAAAAAGAAATAAAAACCACACTTTTAGACTCCACCACCCTCAACAGCTGCTGTCCCACCAATGGTCACAAAAAAATGGCAGTTTCTTTTCTAGCCCAATAAAAGGTGTGTGTGTGTGTGTGGTAGGGTTCTATGGGAAAATGACGATTGCGGAAGAGCGATCGCCGTTTGGGCAAAAGTACATCACCAAAAATGAATTACGGCGATGTACACTCATAGTGACTAGGAAACTGGCGACGGTTTTTATATGTTATCTGGGGGGCTGCACCTCCCCGGACCCTCCTACTTAAGGATTCTCAACCCAGGGGTGCTTGTTGGGGGTAAAACCTAAAAATGAAAATCTGACCCGACACAAAAAGTGATTGCACCCCAGAACCACACCCGGCGCCATCCCAACCCCAGCCTGCCACCTACCCACCATGCCACACAGTCAGCTGGGCAGCTGACCACCACACTACACCCCACATTCCCTCCCTCCCCTTCCACCCATTGTGCTGCGTGGTCCCCCCCCCATGCACATATATATATATATAGCAACATCCTGTCGCTGTATTCGCCTACCCCCATATCTGGTCGCTACCCTGCCAGATAGTCCAGAGCACAGGTACCATGATTGAGTTGTACTTTTTGTAAGTGCTCAATCACAGTTGCCGTGTTCACTGGATACTGGTGGGAGGAGGGATGTCATGGCTGCTGATGTCATTTTCTACATGCCGGAAAGCCTATTTTATCAGAACTCTGGGGGTGTGCATTGACCAGATCTTACCACACCTCCAGTGGCTGAAGGCACTTGGTCTGCGGCCTAATGCCTCACTATGTACCTGGTCATGCGATCAGATCTATTCAATGCATGTCCTATTGAGTCTTGTTGCTTACTTACTCTTGTCAGTGTACTTTTCATTTTTTGGTTTCTGCTTCGTGTCTCAGTTTTCAAATGTATTAGTTTTATTTCCTGCAATATCCAGGTGTGGTTACTTATTCCAGGCACAACCATTAAATCTTATAGAAACATAGACAATGCAAGAAAAATACAAAATATGCATCTGTTCTGCCCTGTGTTCCCTATCTGCTCGGGACCTGTTGTCCATTTGAGGTTTTGCCTGTCCTGGTCCAAACTCCTGCTCCCCACCCTATAGCTATGGACCTGAGCAACCACCTATGTACCACTGTGTCCCAGCCATGCTTGAAACCATTTATGATTCTGAAACCCACCACCTCCACTGGTAGAATGTTCCATGGCCCCACCACCCTTTCAGTAAACCAAAACTTCCTCATGTCCCTCTTAAATCTTCCCCCTTACCAGTTTCCACTCATGAGCTTGGGCTCTTGACTCTGTACTCTTGTTAAATAGTTCCCAACTGTTCGCCTTGTTTATTCCCTTCAGGAACCTGATGATCTCTATCATATCCCCTGTCTGTTGCCCAGTCTTCTGTGAGTACATGTTCAGTGCCCTGAGACAATCTTCATAAGATCTGCTCTGTTGGCCTGGAATCATCTTGGTAACTCTGCATTCCACCGTCTCCAGCCTATCCCTGTCCTTCCATAGGTGAGGAATCATGAACTGAGCACAGGAATCAAGGTGCAATCTCACCACTGACCTATATAGAAGTAGTACTACCTACTTTTACCTTCTGTCAATACCCCTTTTGACACACAGCAGCTTCCTAGTAGCCTTACTATAAGCCTTGTTACACTGGCTTGATTGTTTGAGGGAGTCACTAATGGTAACTACCAAGTCCTTTTTCACAACCATAGTGCTCAGGTTAACTTCTAGGTGCATAACCTTGCGTTTTTTGGCATTAAATTTCAACTGCCAAACCTCAGATTACCTTTCTAGCCTTTGTTCATCCCTCTGCATCTCCCTGTTCCTTTCATCATTATCCCTACTGCACAGCTTTGTGTCATCTGCAAAGGGACATAACTTGCCCCAAATCCCCTCTCCAATGTCTCTGAACATACTGAAGAGGAAAGGACCCAGAGGAGATCACTCATGCATCCCACTCATGACATTCCTCTCTTCTGATTTAACCCAGTTTACCACCACCCTTCGCTGTCTCTCCTTCAACCAGTTTCCTACCCATCTAACTTTGTCCCTAGCTATGCTCAGTTCCTCCAGCTCCTTCAGCAATCTTCTGTTTAGCACCAAGTCAAATTCCTTGAGGAAATCCAAGAAGAGTAAATCTACAGCAGCACCCTTATCTACTACTTTGTTTACTCAGTCAAAAAAAAACTATCAGATTGGTCTGACAAGATCTCCACACCAAAGATCCATGCTGTTCACTATCCTGTAGACCACTGCTGTCTAGGTACTCCACAGGGTGCTTTTTGATCAGTGACTCCATCAGTTTACATACTACAGAGATAAAGTTGACAGGTCTGTAATTCCCTGGTTGCTTCTTATCCCTACCCCCTTATGTAACTGGACTACATCCACTACCCTCCAGTCTTTCATAACTACCTCTGTCTGAAATGGCCTATTGAATAGCCTTACTAGGGTTTCAGCCAGTTCTGCAGCCTGTTCCTTGAGCATCCTTGAATGTATTACATAGGCCCTGGGGCTTTATCTACCTCCGGGGCTTCCTTTCCCCTGCTGAACCCTTCCTGTGGTAAATACTGGGTGACTCATTTCATGAATTCTCCTGACAGCTGCCTTGATACCACTTTCAGGCAGGTGCCCACTGTCATTTCTTGTGAAGACACAGCAGACATGATCATTAGGGTTGGCTGCTTTTCATTCATCTGCTCCCCTTGTAGCCTAATAATACCCCCTCCTTGCTTCCTTTTTTCCTTAATATATCTGAAGAATTGTTTTTCTCCACTTTTGACCCCTTCCACAATACACAGCTCCCTGTCTGCTTTTGCCTCCCTAACATGTCCTTTGCTTCATTAGTTTTTATTTGGCACTCTCTCCATTCCTTCTCCCCCTGCTTTTCATTATACTTGTTGAAGGCCCTCACTTCTTCTTTTGATTATTTCTGAGAACCATGCCAGTCTCTTGTACATGTTTCAATTTGTAAGAATTCTCATGCATGACTTTGTTGCCATGAGAATGGTCCCCTTGGTTGCCCACTATCTTTCTGCTACATCTCTGATGCTGTCCACCTTGGTCAGTTTGTCTTGGACCAACTCCCTCATCCAGTTGAAGTCTGCTCTTCTGACATCTAGGATTTCAATTTTTGAAAGGGGCATTCTGGTCACAAGGGCCAGCCAGAACAAAATGGAGTTATGATCGCTGGACCCCAGTGGCTCCCCTACTCTTACTCCACCCACCATCTCCGTGTTTGTAAGCATCAAATCAAGAGTGATGTCCTGCCTCCTGGGTTCCTTACCCACCTGCACCAGCAAGCAGTCCTGCAGTTTATCCAACAGGGTCTCACTTCTGGTGTACCTGTCCACTGGAATGTGCCAGTCAATATCTGACACTTAAAGATCACCCACCACCACCACCACTTGCTCCTTCTCCACGCCTCTTGTCAGCTCTTACCTGAGCTCCCAGTTTCACTCTTTCCCTTGCCATGGTGGTCTATAGGTCATCCCCAACCCGTATTTTCTTTCTTGAGGGTGCAGTAAGGTGAAACCAGAGCCACTTGTTTTCCCTTTGCATCCCCTGATGTATCCATCCTCCATAGTCACTATGCCCTTTCTGACATATAGGGCTATGCCCCACTTAGCCTTTGCTTCTATCCTGTCTAAACATTGTGTAACCTGGGACTGCAAGTCCCAGTCATTATTCTCTATGGTCCAAGTTTCTGTTATGCCTATGAGGTCTGCCTCAGTGTCTATCACCAAAGCCTGGAGCTCACTGATTTTATTACCCAAACCCCTTCCAACTAGCTCAGGATCCTCTTTTGCTGCTTTGTGATCCTATAGTTGCACTCATTCCCATTTTCATACTAAGGTTCATACAAAGGTATTTGGAGAGCAAGAGAGCCTTATGGCCCATACAAGCTTACAGACTAGTCAAGATCAATAATATGCAAATTGTTTACCAGTTTACTTTGTTATTGTTCCTATTGCTTGCAGACCCTGAGAGCCTTGCTCCTTTGCCTCTTCCACTACTCCATTTTGAACCTCAGCCTTATTTTTACCCACCTTACTGCTACCAATCTCCAGTGCAGGGGGGCACTAGCTAGGTTGCCCTTCCTCACACCCTTTAGAATGGTTCCCCTAGCCTCAGTGTCCCCCACAGTCAGTTTAACTCCATAATGTTGACTCAGACATCTGCCTCAGTATGTTAGTCCCCTATCTTGTCAAATGAAGGGTGTCACCTTTGAAGAGCCTCCTGTCCCAGAAGTCCCCCCAGTCCCCATAATGTGGTGTCCTTTCTCCTGACAGCATCTCTTCAACTACCTATTTAATTCGTCTGTCTTTTCTGTCTTTACTTTATCTTTCCCTCCCTCCAACTCTACACAGAGAGGATTTCAGAGAAGTCTATGGAGGCTGAGTGTGCCTGCAATCTTTGCCCCAGCCTCTGAAAGTTCAGCCTCACTTGCTTTACAGACTGGTCCACTGGATCATTGGTAACCAAGTGTAATAGCACCTCCAGCTCCTCGTCATTCTCCGCTATCCTCCCTATTCTATGTCCTGGATTTCTATTGCTCCAGAAAATCACCTGACCATCACCAACCCACCTTTATTGCACTGATTATAAAATTACATGGCTGCCTTTTTCATACTTTCAACCCTTGGTGCCACCTGGTCATCACTGCCATTTTCCTTGGCTGACCCAGAGTCACCCCTTGGTTGAATCAGGTACCTGAGTCTCCTCAAGGGGTGAAGAGCAATTTGTCATAAGGAATGTTTTGGTGTGGTTGACCACTTTGTGTCTGCCCCTGCCACCCATCCCTCTTCTCCTCCCTAACACTCTCCATAACCCCCTTCACCTGTTGGCCTTGGGGGAGTGGGAGTGTGGGTTGTGGCCTCCAGCTGAGCTCATGCTGCAAGGATATATCTGTCCCCTCAGTGCTACTAGATGAGAATGGAGCTCTGTGATGGTCATGCAGAAGGGGCAGTGATCCCTCTGCCAGAGTATAACCCTGGAGAAGAGTGCCCCACAGCCCCTGCAACTGACTTGCTTCCCACTAAACCTTATTTCTATACTGATAAATTAACATTTAGACTTCTGATTTAAATGTTTTAACATAAATGTTTTTCTGCTAGAACAGAAAGAAAAGCCTACCTGTTTTTGTCACAGACAACAATTGAAAAGGCTTTTTTTTTAAGACTACATTGGAGGGTTAAGTTGTTGGGAAGCTAGTTGAAGAAATGTTAATGTCTGTAGGGTAAATTGAAAACAGCCACAGTAGTCTACACTTAAGGGCCTTGTTAAAGAGTATTGTCTTGCCCTGTATTTTGGGGCTGAGTGAGAATAGTCTGCCATGGGGCATCTGAGCTAGGTGATGATTGGAGGAGGGGATGAGTTTCATTTCTGCTTGAAGGCTGGTTTTGTCTTGCTAAGGACTCACCCCTGTAGGTTGCCACCTTAAAGAAGAGTCTACCTGTTTTGGTCATAAATAGAGATGGGCAAAGTGGTCTCAATTCACTCCGGAGTGATTCACAGAGTGAAGGTGAAGCTAGTTGAAGAAGTACATCAGGAAGTGAAGGAAGTACATCAGGGAGCGAAGGAAGACCAAGGGAGGAAAGTGAGGCTTAATAAAGGGAGGGAGGGTGGGCAGAGGGAGACTGTGAAAAGGCAGAGATACTAAACAAATATTTTTGCTCAGTATTTACAAAGGAAGAGGGGGAGGTACTAAAACAAACAGTAGAAACACTCTGGATACAGAAGTTGATACCAGCCCATTTACAGAAGAAAGGGTTCTGAAAGAACTCTTAAAACTGAAGGTGGACAAAGTAATGGGGCCTGATGGGATTCATCCCAGAATTCTAAAAGAACTAAGGGTAGAACTAGTGACACCACTGACTACCCTCTTTAACAAATCATGGGAGGATGGGGTGGTACCCGAGGACTGGAGGAGGGCAGATGTGATTCTCCTTCACAAAAGTGGGAGCAAGGCAGAAGCAGGAAACTACAGACCTGTTAGTTTAACCTCAGTGGTAGGGAAAATGATGGAATCACTTCTGAAGGAAAGAATTGTTGAGTATCTAGAGGCCAGAGGGCACAGGACCCAAGGCAGCATGGATTCACAGCGGAAGGTCATGCCAGACAAATCTGATAGATTTCTTTGACTGGGTGACCAAAGTAGTTGATCAGGGAGGGGCTGTGGACATGGCCTACCTAGACTTTAGCAAGGCATTTGACACAGTCCCACACAAAGATTAATATACAAGTTAGCCAGCCTGGGAGTGGGTCCCAAGATGACAGCCTGGGTAAAGAATTGGCTGGAGAATAGGACACAGAGAGTAATAGTAAATGGAGTCCACTCTGAAAAAAGGGGGGTTACTAGTGGGGTACCGCAGGGTTCAGTATTACGACTGGTTCTCTTCAATGTCTTTATAAGCGACATTGCAGAGGGACTGGAAGGAAAAGTATGTCTCTTTGCAGATGACACAAAGATCTGCAACAGAGTTGATGCATAAGGTGGAGTGGAAAGGAAGAGAAGGGACTTGGCAAGATTAGAGGAATGGTCAAATGTATGGCAGCTTAGATTCAATGCTAAGAAGTGCAAGGTAATGCACCTGGGAAATAAAACCCAGGGAAGAGTACACAATGGGGTGAGATACTAACAACAACAAAATGGAAAGGGACCTGGGGGTAGTCATATCAGATGACCTAAAGGTGGGCAAGCAATGTGAGAGGGCAGCAAGGAGGACTGGGGGATACTGGGATGCATAGGGAGAGGCATCACCAGTAGAAAACAGGAAGTTATTATCCCTCTGTACAGACAGCTGGTGAGACCCCATCTGGAGTACTGTGCGCAGTTCTGGAGACCCAATCTCCAAAAGACATAGACAGGATGGAAGCTGTCCAGAGGAGGGCAACTAAAATGGTGCAGGGCCTGCACTGGAAGACATATGAAGAGAGACTTAAGGAGCTTAATATGTATAGCCTCGAGGAAAGGAGGAGAGGGGGACATGATAGAAACTTTCAAGTACCTCAAGGGAATCAACAAAGTCCAAGAGGGTAGCATCTTTCAAAAAAAGAGTGTGCAAGAACAAGGGACAATTTGAAGATAGAAAGGGGAGGCTCAGAGGTAATTTAAGGAAGTATTTTTCACAGAGAGGGTTGTGGATGTATGGAGCGGCCTTCCAGAGGAGGTTGTGGAGTCAAAAACAGTGGTGAATTCAAGCATGCATGGGACATTCATAGGCAATTCTAGGGGGTGGGGGTAGGAAGAAGTAGGCTGCTGGTTAACTAGGATCTGCAGCTTGTCCATCAGGTAGGGAAATGGGCAGACTGGGTGGGCCAAGCGGTCCTTATCTGCAGTCAAATTCTATGTTTCTATGTTTCTATGAATTTGCGACGTGCTGCACAACGTGAAGCAGAGTACTTTGCGTTATGATGGGTAATGCGAAGTCCATTGAAAACGATGACTTTGCATTACTCCACCTTCCAAAACCACTACTCCACCAATCTTAAGGTGAAGTACATTGAAAACAATGTACCTCGCCTAACTTTGCCTTGTTTTTAAGCTCCAAAGGCAAATTTTGAAGTGATTCATGGGATGTCAGGTCACATGGGCTCTAGATTGTTCTGCACAGCCTCAGTTGGGGTAGTATGTGGGAAGCTGTAGGAAACAGTCTGCTCTGAGAGCTCTCTGTGATTCAAACCTTCTAAAAGTTATTAATAAAAGCCTTTTTGAGTATTTTTTTTTTTGCTGAAACCTTAGTTCATCGATTGTAGAAACCCTCCTGTGCTCATGTCATTGAGCGTTTATTGTTTGTGCATGGATTTTGAATGTTAATGTACAACATTCAGTCTGTGTACTGAGAGACAGTGGAAGTGTGATTTGGGGGAAGGGCATATCTGTGGTGTAGGTAGATTAACTTGGAGAAAAAGACAGTTCTTTCTGTTTTGGTGATATTTTTCTTGTATAACTGTGTTAATGTACACACAGTAATATTTTCAATAATACTTGACATTTTTTAGCTGATTGTTGTGGTGCAGTAGTGCATAATTTTAGTTTGTTTAAAATAAGTGGTTATTTTACTGAAGTTTTAAATTTGCTACGCATTACTTAGTGAGTGTGTGAGTATGTGTATGATGCATGTCATCAAATCAGACACCTTTTAATTGTGTCACATAGTAATTTCAGCAATGTGAACCTGCTATCCACTGCATGTTTTTTGTACTTCTTTGTGGTATCTTTACTGGTACTAGTACTAGTGACTGTTACCACAGTACACTGCCCCCCCCCGCAGCCCGCTCCAACCGGCAAAGGTATTCTTTTCCAGATCTGAATTTCTGATGGTGAGCACTTGTTAAGTGTTGTGCCTTTGCATCTGCATCTCTTCAGTGTGCAGCGCAATCTTAATCTGTCTGTGCATTTGCATCTCTTTAGGACCCAATCTCCATCTGTAACTTAAGTCACAGTTATTTTTTTGGCTTCCCTTCAGAGTACTGGACTGGTGTGGTGCATAATTCTGCATGAACATTGTACTCATTAATATGCGTTTTTAAGTCAGGACCATCATCACGAGTCACTCATGATACAAATCACATTCTTCATCATCACGGTCACAAAAGCTGTCAAAATCACGATTCACGATCAAGTCACGAATCACAAAATTAATTTTTTTACTCGTTACTTGGATGTATTGTAAGCCTGTTTTCTAGTATCTCTCCAGGCTTCACCACCCCACCACTGTACTCATTAATAAGTGTATTTAAGTTGTGGAGTTTTGTGCTACAGCTCATCGGGGAAGTACAGCCGAAGGCATTCACATTCCCATACAGTTCCATAAATCACATTCTTCATCATCACAGTCACAAATGCAGTCACAAATCATGATTCATGATCACGTCACAAATCACAAAATTAATTTTTTTGCTAGTTACTTGGATGTATTGTAAGCCTGTTTTGCAGTATCTCTCCAGGCTTCACCGCCCCATCACTCTACTCATTAATAAGAGTTTTTAAATTGGGGAGTTTTATAATACAGGCTCAGCTCATTGGGGGAGTACAGCCATAGGCATTTGCATTCCTTCCTGTACAGCATGTGCGTTACAGTACTGTAAGTAGTGGTGGGGAAGTGGCGCCAATTTGCTCCGTGAAGTGAATCAAGGAGTAACGGAATCCGTGGAGTACTCCGAAATGTGAAGAGGATTACACATGAAGTCCATTGAAACGAATAACTTTGCATTATTCTACCTTCCCCAAACCACTTCTCCACCAATTTTAAGGTGAAGTACATTGAAATCAATGCAATTTCCCTCACTTTGCCTTGTAATTGAGCTCCAAATGAAATTCTGCAGTGATTCATGGGATTGCACATCACATGGGCTCTAGATTGTTCTGCACAGCCTCAGTTCTGGCCTGGGTACTGTGTGTGTAGTGGTAGCTGGAGACAGTTTGCTCTCAGAGCTCTGCGATTCAAAACCTCTAAAAGCTGTTTAAAATGCCTTTTTGAGTCATTTTCTTTGCTCAAAATTTAGTACATCAATTGTAGGAAATCGTTCTGTTCTCATATCATCAAGTGTTTATTGCTGTGCATGGATTCTGAATGTTAATTTAGAACAGTCAGTCTGTGTACTGTGAAGCGTGTTTTGGGGGGGCAACTTTGTGGTGTAGGAACATCAACTGGGAGAAAAAGGCAGTCTTTCTGTTTTGGTTATATTTTTCTTGTGTAACTGTGTTAATGTACACACAGTAGTATTTTCAGTAATTCTTGACATTTTTTTGCTGATTGTTGTGGTGCAGCAATGTATAATTTGTTTGTTTAAAACATTTGATTATAATACTAAAGGTTTTCATTTTGCTACGCATTACTTGTAGTGTGTGTATGAGTGTGTGTACAATGCATGCCATTAAATCAGACACCTTTTATTGTGCCTTAGAGTAATTGCAGCAGTGTGAACCTGCTAGCTACCGCACCTGCATTAATTTTTATGTTGATTGCGTGCATGCGCAAGAAACATGTTGCATCAGCTTTCTCCACAAGCAGGTTGTGAAGGCATGGCACTATTGTGCCCAATGCCCCCACAGCCTGCAAAGGCTTATCCCCTATCCCCCAATGCCGTGGCACGCTGCTGTTGACACTAGTTCAGCCAGCGTGCCACAACTTTCTAAAAAATCAGCTGCTGCAATCAGGGGCCACCTCGTCATTGCAGCACCAGCCATCCGCTGCAATGAGGGAGCGACCCTTCATTGCAGGGTGGGATGTAGGATGTCTGATATTGTTTGTGAACATGGCGGTGGCTTGCTGCCGTATTCACAAACAATATCTACCCCCGATGATTATTTGCCCACGGGGGAGCCCACTCCCCGTCCGCATACTGTAACCCTCCCTTTATTGTCTCGCCGACGGGTGCCCAATCTCCATCGGCAGAAAGGAATTCCTCCCTTCTTTTGTTTGCTGATGGGGTGCCTGCTCCTCATTGGCAGAAACAAATTCTCCCCTTTGTTGTTTGCCGACGGAGTGCCCAATCCCTGTCGGCAGAAATGAATCCCCTTGTTGTTGTTTGCTGACAGGGGTGCTCTAATCCCCGTCAGCTACAGCTGCCCCCGCTGCAAGACTCCAGTTGCATGACATGCCCTGTAAAGTTAAAATGGTCCCATGACGCTTGTTTTTTTTTTACCTGAAAAAAAATGGTCCCTCTTAGTCTCCGGGGCCCCCTCCCACAACCCACACCCACCCACTGTGCATCCAGCCTCCCCACACCACCCCCTCACCCCATACTTACCTCCAGAGCTCAGCGCAATGATCTTCTGTGGACTGGGAACACGTTTGCACTCTTCAAAGCCGACCACGAACTGAGAAAATGCTGGTAAGCTGTATAATGTAATGAATAGGATTTTTTCAACTTTAGTGCATATCTCTAGCATTTTGGGGAATTTTTTCACCAAATTTTCAACATGGGTTTTTTGGGACCACTCCTCATGAATTCTTGAATGGTCATGATGTTAATCAGCCCCGAAAGGTGGTTTCATGTTCACTGTGTGGAATCACCCTTCGGGCTGATTAATGAAACAACAGTACCAGTGTTCATGAGGTGGGCTCTCAAAAAGCCTATGTTGCAAATTTGGTGGAAAAAATCCAAAAAAATGACTGTTTTAACAGCGTGTGTTGTGCAGTTGCTGCATAAGCTCATAACTTCGCGAATTTATAATATTTTCACGCCAGATTTTCAACATTGGCATTTTGTCACACCTCCTTTTGAGCAGTACAACTGTCGTTGTTGACATCCTGGCTGAAATGTGTTTTCACACTTCTGGCGCAGAATAGCATGGTTGCTGTGGGAAATCAGTGTTCAGGACAGATTAAGAAAATTACAGTGACACTGTTCATGAGTAGAGGTCCTAAAATGCCTATGTTAAAAATTTGGTAGCATACTCCATAAAATGATCGTTATGAGCGTCATGCTATGCTATTGGCATGCACGCCAGAGGCTTCAGAATTTATAATATTTTCACTCCAGATTTTCAAAATTACCATTTTCCCAGACCTATTTATGAACAGTGCAGCTGTCAATTTTCCCATCCTGGCCGAAATGTGTTTTCGCACTTCTGGCGCAGAATGGAGCGGTTGCTGTGGGAAATCACTATTTGGGACAGATTAAGAAAATGACAATGATACTGTTCATGAGCAGAGGTCCTAAAATGTCTATGTTGAAAATTTGGTGATGATAGCCCATCAATTGACTGTGTTACAAGTGTGCGTTGCGCACTTTCCATGCACCCTTGTAACTTTGCAGATTTGTAATATTGTCACACCAGATTTTCAGCAATGCCATTTTTCCACACCTCTTTATAAGCAGTACAGCTGTCATTTTTCACATCCTGACCAAAATGTATTTTCACAGTTCCAGTGCAGAATAACATGGTCACTGTGGGAAGTCAGTGTTTGGGACAGATTAAGAAAATGATAGTGGCACTGTTCATGAGCAGAGGTCCTAAAATCCCCATCTTGAAAATTTGGTGATGAAACTCCATAACATGACCGTGTTATAAGCGTGCATTGAACTGTTTCCACGCACCCTTGAAACTTCGCAAATTTGTAATACTGTCACGCCACATGTTCAACAGTGACATTTTTTCACAACTCCCTATGAACACTACAGCTGTCATTTTTCACATCCTGGCTAAAATATGTTTTTGCACTTCTGCCGGACAATAGCATGGTCACTCTGGCAAATCAGTGTTTGGGACAGATTAAGATCGACCGAGTGACAGGGGGGAGTGATCGAGCTCAACTGAGCTCTGTTGGGACAGCTGCAGATTTGTTTGTGGATGGGCAAAGGCCCCAACACAAGAGCCCAGTACAAAAGGGCAGCCTGCAGCACTGGGAGAAACAGAACGAGTGAAGGAGGGGGAGTGAGCGAACTCACCAAAGCACTGTCAGGACTGCTGCGGATTTCTTTGTGGGCAGAAAAAGGCGTCAATACATGCAGGGGCTCAGTACAAAAGGTCAGCCTGCAGCAGTGGGAGAAACAGACCAGCGAGTGAGACAAGGGACTTAGTGAGTTCAAGTGGAGCTCTCATCAAGACTGCTGGGATTTCTTTGTGGGCAGAAAAAGGTGCCAATGCAGGCAGGAGCCCCATACAAAAGGGCAGCTTGCAGTGCCAGGACAAACAGAATGAGCAATGAGAGAGGGAGACTGAACGACCTCAATGGAGCTCTGTCGGGACAGCTGCAGATTTCTTTGTGGACAGACAAAGGTGCCAATGCAGCCAGGAGCCCCATACAAAAGCGCAGTCTGCGGCGCCAAGAGAAACAGAATGAGCAAGTGACAGAGCAGTAGTGAGTGACCTCAACGGAGCTCTAGTGTGACTGTTGCAGATTTCTTTGTGGGCAGAAAATGCGACGACACAGGCAGGAGCCCAGTACAAAAGGCCAGCTTGCACCACCGGCAGAAATGGAATTCGAGAGTGACAGAGGGGGAGTGAGCGAGCTCAGTGGAGCTGTGTCAGGACTGCTTCAGATTTCTTTCTGGCCAGAAAAAGCCACCAATGCAGGCAGGAGCCCAGTACAAAAGGGCAGCCTGCAGCGCCAGGAGACACAGAACGAGTGAGTGAGGGAGGGGGAGTCAGTGAGCTCAATGGGGCTCTGTTGGGACTGCTGCAGATTTGTTTGTGGGCAGAAAAAGGCAGCAGTGCATGCAGGGGCCCAATACAAAAGGGCAGCCTGCAGTGGCAGGAAAACCAGAATGAGTGAGTGAGTGAGCTCAACAGAGCTGCATTGTAAATGCTGCAAATTTCTTTGTGGACATAAGAAGGCAGCAATGCAGGCAGGAGCCCAGTGAAAGGGCAGCCTGCAGGCGCTGGCAGAACAGAGAATGAGCGAGTGAGAGAAGGGCAGTGAGAGAGCTCAAAGCAGCTTTGTCAGGACTGCTGCAGATTTCTTTGTGGACAGAAAAAGGTGCCATCAGAGTTAAGAGCCCAGTACAAAACGGCAGCCTGCAGCGCCAGGAGAACCAGACTCAGTAAGTGAGACAGGGGGAGTGAGCAACCTCAATGGAGCTCTGTTGGGACAGCTGTGGATGTCTTTGTAGGTAGAAAAAGCCACCAACACAGGCAGGAGCCCAGAACAAAAGGGCAGCCTGCAGCACCAGGAGAAACAGAATGAGCGAGTGAGAGAGGGGGAATGAGCCACCTCAATGGATCTCTGTTGGGACAGCTGCAGATTTCTTCCTCAGCAGAACAAGGTGCCAATGCAGGCAGCAGCCCAGTACAAAACAGCAGCCTGCAGCACTGGGACAAACAGACTGAGCCAGTGACAAAGGGCCACTGAACGAGCTCAACAGACCAACGCTATCAACATTCAGCATTGATAAATGCTTGTTTATACTGCTTTGTGGTATCTTTACTGGTAGTGGATTGTTACTGCCATGCACTAATCCCCCAACTTGCAAAAGATATTCCTTTCTAGATTTGGATTTGTGATTTGTGAGCACTGGTTCGGTGTTGTTGTGCCTTTTCATATGCATCCCTCGAGTGTGCTGCACAATCTTAATCTGTCTCTGCCTTTGCAGTGCACCATTAATTCTGAGATACTGCATTTCTTGTTATGCTCTCATTTCACTTTGTCAGCACTGGGGAATTTTCTGGACACATGACAGTAGCATTCTGGGAAGAAGAAGAAGAATCAGCATTTATATAGTGCTTTTCATACACAGTATCCCAAAGCACTTTACAAGCAATGCTAGACTGGTAGTGAAGCAACTGAATGTGTGGTGGCAGCCTATAGCACATCATCACCCACACAAAGCCTGGATAATTGCATGAACCGGTTTATGGGAAGGGGAATGTTGGCCAGGACACCGGGAATATTGCCTGCTCTTTTGTGAAGAATGCCCTGGGTTCTTTTACTTCCACCTGGATAACACCAGGATGGTCAGAAGGGACCTCGGTTTAACATATCTGAAGGACGGTACACTCCAGCAATACAGCACCCCCCAATACTGCACTCGGATGCCAGAGATTTTTAGGTGCAAGTACAATCCCGGTGTGAGACAAGAACCCACGACCTTCTGGTCCAGAGGTGGATGTGCTACCAACTGAGCCATGCTGACACCACTGGGGATGCACATTCATTCTGTTGACTCTGTGTGTGACCACTGCATGCATAACTGAGTGTGCCATTCATTCTGGGAGACTTTGCATTTCTTGTTACACTCTCATTTCACTTCGTCAGCTCAGCACTGCGGAGTTTTCTGGACACAGGACAGTAGCACTTTGAGGATGCACATTAATTCTGGTGACTGTGTGGGTGGGGTGCTGCCAATATTGTTGTCACTCTGCCTTACTTTGCATTTAAGGTGGAATGACAATGTGAAGTAATAATAACAAGGTGAAGTGAGCCTTTCCTATGGGGCACTCCATGTAGCAAAGTACCAATGTGAAGTGCCCACTTTGTGGGCACTTTGCTAGCAGAATTTAAATTTTCTGCACCTCCAGTTATGAACAACAACTAAAGAGATTCTGCCCACTACTGCTCCAGCAGCTAGTCATCTGTGTGGCCATTTCTAGCCCTTAAAAGGCAGTTACCACTAGCTGCTGCTCTGTGCAAAGGACTGAGTGCAAAGGACATCACAGGAGTCTGCCACTGCTTCAGCCAGGAGATAGCAAGCAGCCAGGAACTCTGCTTGTTGCATCCTAGGTAAAACTGTGTAGGCACACTTAACAGCATAGTTTGTAGGAGTATCATGTGGGTTCCTAGCTGTAAGATACTGAGGAGTGTGCTACTGGTTATTGTAAAATTTATTTGCAAAACAGTGTTTGTGATATAGCTAGTGAACTTTTCGTTTGCAGGGTTGTTTTGTGTCCAAAAAACAATGGTCACACTCAGACCTAAGTGCAAGGATAAATGAACATCAAGCAAAAAACCAGAAAGTCCTGCACTCATCACTCATTCCTGGAGCTGTATTTGTTCAGCTGCAGAAAACAATGTATAGTTCAACTTAACAGCATGGAACAGACAATTTTTATTAAGACCCAAGGTGCATATCAGAAGACAAAAAAATGAAAAGGGTAAAAAAATGGCTTGAAAGTGAATATGATATTGTATTGTACATTGTATCATGACTACCTCCAGTACATATATATGTGTGTGTTTTCTCTAATCCCAAGGTCTGGTCTGGTATGTCTCTCCCCTGCTTTAGAGAGTCTTGATGATTATGTAGATACAGTTAAGAAATTCTTTGGTTACTTTATTGTCTGCCCCCTAATAATTGGCAGTTGCAAGAAATAATAATTAAATGTACTATGTTTCTCTTACAGGAACATGGAAACAACACCAAATTTGAATTTTGCAAGGCTAAGGTGAAGCCTACAGATCGTGTATCCTATTTTAGTATTTACATGTTCTGCTGGTGACTGAGCTTGCTTTGTCTTCTTTTTAGTAGTTTTTTACTATTTATTTGTAACATGTCCGCACAGTTTATTTTTGCTTGTATGTCTATATACTGCATGTACTGTGTACTGCACTTTAAGTCAGGGATTGCGGATGTGCCCCTGAGTGCTTGTCTTGTTTATAGTTATCTAGCAACATGCAGAACTGAATAATTAACCTAGTTGACAGTGCTTTAAAAATTTAATCAGATCTAGAGGGCTGCACCTTTGATAAAGTATAAGCAGTCTACATAAATCATTAGACACCTTACCAGATAATGGACCCACTGGCATATTTTATAGTTTTTGTCTTCTAAGATGCACATGCACCTTGTGTCTTAATTAAAGTTGCCTGTTCCACAGGGAGATATTGCACCATGGATTTTGTTCTGCAGCTGTGCAAAGACAATTTCAGGAAGGAGTGGTTAGTGTATGATTTTCTGTGCTTCTGCTTGCTGTTTATTAATCCTTATATCCAGGTCTGAGTCTGACTGTTGTTTTTTGGACACTTTAGATTGGCATCCTACGGCCATGTACAGGTTGCTCAGGTAAAACTCTGTAGTAGCAAATTAACCAGTGCAAAGACAGATGCTGGGCATTTTAGTAGAAAACACTACTAATGGAGCAATAGCCATCGTAGCCGTTGGGTCCCTAAATCTTCTGAACTCAGTTTTTAAGTGCAAAAAGTAGGAAAATTATTTCCTGGAAGCAAGAGCACAACTCACCCAAGATGATAGCAATATCCCTGATTTTAAAACCAAGTACAATCAGTTGGAGAAAACTTCCCTGAAAGCTAGATGGCTTTTCTGCAAAAAAAAAATCACCTTTAGAGGCTTACTTAGAAGTTAATCGTGTTCCCTTAGGCTTTCAGATCCTCTAGAAACCTACCTTAGGTCACCATAAAGAAGCACTGAATAGTGATTGGGAAAACATTGTACAAGAGGCATCAATAAAACTTATACAATGCATACTTAAACCCTCAGCCACTACACAGAGTGAAATAACCACAGACTTGGAACACAAAAAACAAGAGATTGCAAAGTTTGAAAACCATAGTGAATACAAAAGTTCCTGTGGTAAATTAAAAGTGGCAATTTGAAAACAAAACAAGGAAGTAGAGTATAGAAAAATAAATGTATCTGTGACACTAATAACTATGCAAATAAGAGAGTGTTTAACTGGAAAAAGGTTTAGAACACCTTAAAATGAGACCTTAAACAGAGAGAGGAAGTAGATCTATATTACCTGCCTGCACCAAGTAATACTGAGGTTGAAAGTTCTGAATCAGAGCCTTTTAGAAGAAGGTTCAGAGCACAACAGGTTACTCTTCCAGCAATACAGAACAGGCCCCCAGGAAAAGACCGAGGTTGCAACAGATCTAATTCACAGACCAACAAAGAGAGGCAGCAGGAACAAGAAGAGGAAAGAGATACAAGAACTATCAACAGAGGGGCAGTAGTAGAAGCACTGCAGGTGAAGGGACAGAGCCAGATATTAGCACAAAGAGTCAATATTAAATGTTATCAATTTGTCTAAATATTAACTCACAGAAACTGAAGAGAAAGTACTTCAAAGATGACTTTTTTTTTCATTCCAACTAATTCCATGAATGAGTTTAGTGCAGTGATTGATATTCACAAAATGTTCCATCAGCTGAGCTTGAGGTCATTTTAGAAAAAAACAAAGGGAAGGGAATCATAAGAACAGCACTCGGTAAAGAGATGCAGGAAGTGCTAGACAATGGATCAGTCAGCACACAAGATGACAACTATGTAACCTCTGAAGAAACTGTTTATGATCTCTTCCTCTCTGCCCCTCCCCCCCAAGACCAATTACCCTAATGTACCTTAATTAAAGTTATTTGGAGCAAGAATGTTTGAAAAACCTAGAAAACAATAACACTATTGTAATTAAACCTGCCAATAAAGGTAGGAGCATAGTTATCATACATGTAGAGGATTATGAGACAAGATATACAGATGGCAAACACAGGTTTCTACCAAAAACTGTATAGAGACACTACAGTAAGGTATAAGAAGGTGATTCATGAAGAAATCCAGATGGGATTTGGGAATGGGTACATTGACAGCAAGACAAAATATTTTATATCATCAGATTTTCCTATTAAACTTGCCATAGACATACTACCCAAGGTTTACAAATCCCTTATGAACCCTTCCGCAAGACTCATTATAAGTGACATTTGGTCTGTCACAGAGCCACTTTCAAAATATGTCAACCAGTTCCTGACACCATTTGTGACTCAAACACCTTCTAATATTTAAGGATACTGGTGACATTCTGAGAATTTGGGATAACATTGAAGTCACCAGTAATGCAATCCTGGAAACTTTGGATATACAATCATTAGATTCTATTATACAATGGCAAGAAAATTTCCCCTATCCTGATTGGAGAGTGTGTGCCTGGGACAGTGATGTTATTGAACAATAACATCACTGTTTGAAGTCCAGGCACACAGGTGACCAGAGAACAGTGAAACAAATCTCTCCCTCCCCATGCAAGCCACCGGGAAACTGACAGTGCCCTGAAGCGTCACAGCTTAGCAGTGCCCCCCCCCGACACACCCACAGAGAATCACACACATTCCCTGTCTGCCTGCCTTGCTCTTTCAGCCAACTGAAGCAAAAGCCACAATATTCAGAAAAAGCAGCAGCTGTCCATCTTTTAGTTCACTCCTGGAGTTCACTGTAGCTACCTCAGTCCGTGAGATCACGTGCACTCGGCCCTATCCATGCAGAAAACCCAAACACAGTGGCAGTTACATTTAACCCGCTTGGCAGTTTCTCAAACCCACATACTTTGCCTTTTCCAAAAAAGCGATTTCCCAAAATAAAAAGAAAAAAAGACCTGTAACTTACAGGTTCCAACAGATGTCCGGTTACCAAGCAGAGTGGGAAACCGGAAGTTACCAATTAGCACTGCTCTCAGCTTTTTCACTGTCCATGTCTTTCTCACAGGGCAAACAAAAGTAAACAAAAAAAAATATCTTCAACTGCTCCCAGGACAAGCAGCAAGAACACACTGAATAAATGTCATACTTCACCAAAAGTTACCACTACGTAACAATGACTGTGTTGGGGGGGGGGGTAACCATGTGCAACAAACCCACAGTATTAGCAGCAGCACCACCTATGGGACTACTTTTTCTTTCATCTACAAAATATGTCTCTCATACAAAAAAACAACATAAATATTACAAAAAAAATGTTTTTGACTTTTTAATATCTTAAACCAAACCATTGTATAATAGCAATAAGGCACTCCAGGGAGTGTGTTATTTTGTAATAACATCATTCCTGGGGTGGTGGAAGCACTTGACTTCACCTCATGTTTTAACCCACCCCAGGAGTGATGATATTACACAATAACGCACACCCTGTCATGCCTTATTGCTTAAATATCCCACAACAGGAGGGGCTAGCTGCTATTCAAGTTTTACCTTGACACCTGGGGTCCTGATGCCATTCTCCTGATTGTCTTTCTGATAAGTTTGACAGAACTAATTCTTACTGGCAACTGCTCTGCCTTTATAAATCAATATTACTTGAAAGTTTTCCAGGCCCCAACCATCATGAGGCATTATCAGTTCACAAATACAGATAGTTGCTGGTGGGAATGTGGGGCTGTAGGTACGCAGTGACATATCTTCTGGCAGTGCTCCAAGATTCGTATCTTTTGGGAGATGGTACATGAGATTATGTACAAAATTACAGGCATTAATATCCCCTTGGATTTCACAGAATGGGTTTTGGGCCTTCCTATACTAGCTAAGTAGAAGGCAAAAAGTAGGAAAATAGTCTTGGTGTGTATGGTAACCACATTGGAATGTTTTACTGTTCACGGCAGATGTACCCACCCAGGAAGAATGGCTAGGTAGGACATCAGAGGTTTGTGCTATGTAGTTTTTGACAGCTAACCTACACCTTGCAGAAGACAAACATGTGGAATGCTGGACAGGTCAGACCCGGTGGTCTGCTGAATGTGGGTCCCCTTCTAGTCCAACTTAATTCATTGATGTACAGTATGAAAGGGAATCTCTAATGGCCTGTAGTGTTCTTTTATTAGGATTCATAGGTCAACCACTTGGAAAAGGGGTATGAGGTTGTCCACTTGACAGTTCCATGCAGGTGATCAATGAATCAGTATAGCTATGACCAGTTTAATCTGGGGATATAATGCATAACCCTTTATGTTTAAGGTTACAGTTAAATAGTTGCTTGTTTACTTATGGTCCAGTTTTACCATTAGTTCTATATATGGTATGATTATGGCCATGGCTTAAGTGACCTTTATGCAGCTACCTTATTCATATTTAAGGTGGATTTTTCTTATTGTCTGAACTTTACATAACAGTGCCGATGGTGTCCAATAACAAGTTTGAACTTTTGCAGCTCTTTGGATCGAATGCAGTACTTATTAGTACCAGATGGACACTACTATTCCAAATCAACCTATCCAATGTACCAATGTAATACTTTAATGCTAATGTGTTATTATCTGAATTGTTCTGCATATTCTTTTTACCTGAATAAAAGTGAGTTAAAAAAATACTTGAAAGTAAAAAGCAAGCCACTGGGACACCGTTTGCCTTAGTTTTATAAATTTGTATTTGGCCACGTTAGAAGAATTTATTAGAAACTCTGATAACAGTCCATTTAATGATAAACCAAATTTATGGACGTGATATCTTGATGGTGTGCTTATTGTGTAGTGTGGGGACCATGATAGCCATGAATTTGTCAAGTTCCTACATGTGAGCAATGCAAACTCAAAATTCAGATTTATATCTCACCCCGTAGAAGCTGAATTCTTAGATATTAACATTTCTGTGTATGGTAGCGATTTCCACACCAATTTGTATTGAAAGCCCAAGTATTGGAACATCTTGCTCCTATCCAGCAGTTATCACCCTCAACACACAATAAACAACATCCCCAAGGGCAATTCCTATGTGTTAGGAGGAACTGCAGTACTGAAGAAACCTTTAGGGAATGAGCATAGGACTTGAGAAAAGATTTTAGGAAAAGGATTATTGCATAAATGGTGTACATAAAGCCAGACAGACTGCTGAAAACACTACCAGGGAGTCACTGCTTTCAGATATAAATAACAGGGACAAAGAGGTAGAGTTCAGACAAAACTCAAGGGTTAATTTTGTTACCAGATACTCCTCTTTTGTAATAAGAGGTGATAGCAATTGTTAACATTTGGCTTTTTTTCTGAGCTGATCTTTTCTTAGAAGAAATTTCTAGAAATCTTTCACGCCCCTTTTACAAATGGGGCACACACCTGGAGGGTCACTTGTTCCATAGTAACCATACAACAGATCAGAAAACCCACATTAATTGCCCCCCATCCCCCAACCCCTCACCTAATCAATCTTTTCCATGTGGCTGCTGCAAGTCATGCAGGGTCATTCTTAGAACTAAAGATATGAAAAATTCAAAGAATGACAAGGGCATTGAATGCAGGTCCTTAGTTACTTGCAACACTGAGGGAGTTATATACATGACCGCCTGTAAATATGGCATACACTACATAGGTAAAACCAAATAATAGCTCCGCTTCAGGGTAGGGGAGCATGTGAGAGTGACTGCAAAAAATGACATTGAGTATGCTACAGCTCTTCATGTTAATGGTGCAAGGAATAAGGATGACCACGACCTTAATGTCATAGGGTTAGCAAAAGTGTATGTTATCCCCAGGGGAGGAGATTTGGATAATTGTATTTTTCAGGGAGAGGGCTTTTAATTTTTTTTTTTCACAGGGGCCAGGAGCTGGCCCAGTCTAAACAGAGTTAGACCTCAAATAGTTTCTGAAGAAATCATGAATGCAGTGAAAATGGCTTGAAAGTGAATATGATTTTGCACTGTATATTGGTTGCCACCTGTATATATTTATGTGTTTTCTCTAATCCCCAAGTCTGGCCTGGTATGTCTGCCCTATCACCCTTTAATGACAGTCACTGATAATTACATAGATAAAATGAATTCTTTCTTTGGATACTTTTTTTTCTACACCCTAATAATTAGCCGTTGTAAGAAATAATTATATTTGTTTGTTTGTTTGTTTGTTTGTTTATTCGCTTAACGGGTAAGCACACTGGAAACAAGTTCCTTTTACAGGTGCGACCCACATATATATTTAGTATGTTTCTCCTACAGGACCATGGAAACAATACTGAATTTGAATTATATCAGACTAAGCTGAAGCCTACAAAGCCTGTGTAACCTATTTTGGCATTTACTGTACACATTGTGCTGGTGACTGAGCCTGCTTTGTCCCATTTTTAATAGCTTTCCACTATTTATTTGTAACATGTTTAAACAGCTTTTTTGCTTGTATGTCTCTATACTGTGAATACTGTGTATTGCACTTTAGCTCTGGGCTTCTGTGCGTGCTCCCGAGTGCTTGTCTTGTTTACACTTACCTAGCAACATTCATAGTTGCTTTCACCCACCTCTTATCAACCTAATTAATACTGCTTTATAAATTTAACCAGAGATAGGGGGCTTTGACAAAGCGTAGGTGGACTACATGAAATGTTAGGCACCTTATCTGACAATGAAGCCCCTGCAATGGTAAGAAAGCAATAAAGTACATAATGTTTTATTCTTGTTTGTAATTTTTGTGGAAGAACATAAGTCTTATTGGACGGTCTGACTAATCATTTTTGCTCCAGTTTTTTTTTTATAGTTTTTCACAAATTTTATTACCAGGATAATTAAATATTGTTGCTATGTAGTTCTGACCAGATCTGGTTAAAGGGACATTTTTCATTAACTAGAAAAATTGTTTGCATGTCCAAAAAAGAGGATTAATAAATTACGTGACAGGAGATACAATTAGTCCTCTGGAGGACAGTCAACAATTATGAAATGGGATGACTGCAATTTGATCTGGATGCTTGTGATCTTTGAATGGCACTGTGTGTCCCATGGGCAAAGGTAACTACTCACAGCTTTTTTTTTGTGGTGTTGTGAACAGTTGGGAGAAGGAAGGATGGTGGTGTACCACATCATTGAACAGTCTCTAACTATTTATGATCTATTTTTTCTTGTGTTTTCAAGCCTATTTCATATTTGGAAGGCTACAGCCTGTAGTTCAAGGGGGTGGTGCAACTGGCCTCACCCCCTTTGGCCCTATTAGGAGCTGCTAAGCCTCACTCGACACAAAAGCATTTTTCTTTGCAGCTGGAGGCTCTGTCGGTCTGTCTTTTCCCCTTGATCCTGCTGGGGCCTGCGCCCCCCGTGTTGCTGTGTTGTGAGCTGCTCAGTTTCTGTTGGACTTTTGTTTTGTGTTCTCCTGCTTTTTGGTTAGTATTGCTTGCCTCTGGCTGCTGCGTGCTTCTTTTTGTTGCTTTTTTCTTTCCTCCTGTGTTTGAGTTTTGTTTGTGTAACCCCCCCCCCACCACAAATGTGGGTTCCTGAAAAGTCTTCCTTGAGCTTGACTAAATGCTCACTGCCAGGCTGGTTTCCTGCGTTTTAACAGTTTAAATGTGATTGCCAGAGAGTGCCTGTATAGTCTCTGTGTACTGTCTCTTTAAGAGCTGCCTGGATTGCAGTCACAGTTAATCTGAGAGGGTTCTCTGTTAGAAGATGTAACTGTTTGCTGATTATTTATTAGAGTGTTTGTGATATTGTAGTTTGTTCTAACCTGCCTTCTTTGCAGTATGGACAGTTCTGTTTGTTTTCATCATCTTGGTCCTGGACTGCAGAATGGACCAATGAGTACATTTGGGACTCTAAAATGGAGCCTGCCTACAGAGACTTGGTGGGGCCAAAACTTGTAGGAATTGTAGTTTTGGGCTTTTGGTGCCTAAAATAACCTGGAGAGGGAGCCCTTGTGACTGACAGACAGATCAGACATCTGAACCTTTTGGATCTTGGGGAAAGTCCCACACTGCTTGCAGTTTCAGTTAGATCTGACTTGGGAAGTGAAGAAGTAACAGCTTGAGATAGTTCAAGCAGCAATCCATAGTGGATTCGCATGGGAGAACTGTGGAAAGGCCTGAGTTTGGCGTGCATGCCTGCCTGCTGTTCCTGAGAGGGCACTTGTTTTTTTTTTTGAATGAATCTGAACTTGGAGAGTGAATTAAGCCACTGAATTGTGACCAGGATTTAACCTGAAGAAGATCAAAGATTTGTTGAATGCGATCAGCCTGTCAGGACTTCCAGCTACCTCTAAACTCCCAGATTGTGCAGAGACTCTGTAATTGTGACTGGAGAGCCATTTGCCTGGTACAGTGGAATTTCCTTACATGTGAATGTGCTGTGTGCTTATAGTGGGTCAGGATTTGGTTCCCCACTGTGTGTCTGAACTGTGTTTTGCTTGCTGGAGGCTGTATCCACCTCCATGGACTGAATCCATATCCATTTCCATTTGTCTGGACCCTGCTACACTGGCCCAGCCAGAATACCTGCTCCGCAGAGAAAGTCATTGACGAGAGACTGGCCTGGGGATCAGCCCCCTGCTCCACGCCTTGAACAGGAATGATGCTTCGGTAATTTGTGTGGGTCCTGTTTCTCCAGACAATACAGCTCAACAGCCTGCAGTCTCAATTCTGTCCTGCCTATGTCCAGTATTGGGTATCGTGAGTAAACCTCAGGGTAGCTCCCTGCAACAACACCTAAATCTATAAGTGTTGTCATTTGATTGTCTTGTTGCCTTTTCTTTCACTAACTGAGCCCTCTGGCTCTGGGTTACAAATGTTGCTTTCTTCCATCACATGGCCCCAACCAGCTGCAACATTCCTGGCTAGCCCACCGTTTTTCTACCTGGGTACCTAGAGTGTGTGACTGTGTAGGGACTCTGAACTGCATGCATAACTGTCTGATTAACATAGCTTTTAAGCAAATCAACCTGATTATGCCCCTCTCTTGTTCAAGTCCCCTGAATAAATCAGATTTAACTTTGTTTGCATTTAACCTGACTGGGGTTCCAGTTTGAGCCAAGAATATTGTACTGTTGTTATTTGCCGTACTTAACCATGTTTTACAGAGGGTCTCCAGGGTCAAGCTATAGGAACCAGCCCTGGTGGTAAGTGCAAACAGTGTGCATAATTGCCTGGTAAATAAGGGTCATTGTGGAAGTAATTATTGTATATTGTTCAGGCCACTAGAAAGGAAAGAGTGGGGTTACAGTGTCGCGGAGGGTTGTGCCCAGGTTAGCCTGACCACTAATACCCTGACCTCCAGGTGGAGGCACCCATTTCATTACCCAGGCCCCTTAACCTGCTATTAGCCAAACAGGCAGCGGTAGTAGCCCTTGGGATAGTGCCACCTAGGGGTTACTTTGCATTTTTCTTTTTGGAGGCTTTCTGGTTTTCTAGCTTTCATTTCACTTGTTTGTGTCATGTTAATCCTGTACTGGTGCTATTTTGCTCCTATTTGCTCAGTAGAGTTCAGCAAACCTTCAGTGCAACTGCAATTGTAATCTATATGTTTCATCTTGGTTCCTGCTTCCCTGCTTGCTGCCTCAGTGCTTATCCACCTTAATTGTTTCCACCTGTGCAGGCTCACACTGCAAAGCTAGCCCATGGCATTCAAACCTGCTTTCATGCAATTGCACTAAGCAATCGTTGTTGCTGTTTCAGTACATTGCCTCTCCTTGCAATTCCACTGTTTGTTTAGCTTGGCTGCTCCTAGAAACTATAACTATTTGCTGCTGGAAGCTGCTCAATACTTTTATATAGAGCTCCATTATACTCTGGAGGACAGCACAGCTACAGCTGTCACTATAAACTAGTTTTAAAATCTGCATGTGGGTCATGGCACTTTACTGTTGCTTCTTTGCTTATTTCTATGGCAGGGACTGGGGGTTGTGGTGAAGTCATGACCCCATGTGGTCCAAATTCCTCATGTTCGAATCCTACCTCTGCCACAAAATCCTCTGAGTATTTATATCATCTTTAATTGGCTTCCTTAATGGGATGGGTTGGCTTGCCTCCCTGAAATTTATGTGAATTGCTGCCTCCCTGACCTATGTGCATTACTTACTCTGCCTCACAGACCTACATGCAGGTCCAATCATTGCTTACATGGAAGTTTTCTGCTATATGCTTGCTATAAAACATGTCTGACCTACATGAGGGTCTACAATGATCATCACTCCTTTAAGCACTCTGTGGAGGCATGCCAACCTTGACCATTAGTTACCATGATGTAGGGCTTGCCCTGCAGCCAATGGTCTCCCTCTGCACCCTGAAGTCTGCATCTTGAGCATGCAAAGTTTGGGGTGCGGTCCTTCTCACCTGGCCCATAGCTGGGAATATCCTCACTCCAGGTGGATCTTCAGTCATCAATCATACCAATGGCACCTCTCAGTGTAGCATTAAGACTTCAGCAGTGAAGGGGTGGGGCTGTCATGAAGGGCCCCTTTAGCTGCCTGAGCAGGTTTGGAGGCACCCTTCAAAGCTATTCCCCCTATGACTGCCTCTGAATCACCTGGTTTATTTTTAGATCAGTAGGCAAGCAGAGTGCCTCAGCTGTCATTGCTATCCTTCTCTTTCCACCTTGGAGAAGCAGTGTTGCAGAGTTAGCCTCACAACCCTTCATAGGACAGAGGAGAGCTTTCCTCCAAATTGGAATATTTTCCACCCCCTTTAATTGCATTTTCAAATTGCAGCAGCTGAGCTGTCACTAATCAAAAACATCCCAAGCCTGAAGCGAAGGCAACCTAGGCCTTGGATCCCCAGAGATTTCCTCTTCAAAGGGTTTTTTTCTCTCCTCCATACCACAGGTCATAATATTTAATTAGCTTTAAGCAATAATCTCTAGGTCACTTAGGTAGGTTTCTACTGTTGGATGGAGCAGGTAGCCATCCCATAAGTGTCCTGTCTCCCCCTTTGGCTGTTCTCTCTCTCTCTTTTGGAAGCCAGGTCTCCACGCCTTACAGTCAGACCTCCAAGTGGGTCACTATTCACCTGTTGTTTCCTGCCTACTCTACTGAAACATACTACCAACTGACCCATGCTGCCAACTGAACCCATGCTACCAACCAACCTACATACAGGTCTTCAACCCTGATAAATGTTCACTACCTTGTATGCTTTGTGTGACCCTCTTTTTATGGACTTCATCCTAAGGTACCTTTAGCCAAGGGAATCACTTCTATGGCACATCAAGGGGTGGAACCCTCCTCTAGGGTTCTTTGCCTTCGACTCCCTACAGGGTTGTATATCCCATAGATAGATAGAGAGGCAAACAGCCAAAGAATCTATGTTACACAAGAACTAAGCCAGTTTTACAGGCACATTGAATTGGAAGGTTGCAGCCTGTAGTTCAAGGGGGTGCTGCAACTGGCCACATCCACCTTTGGACTATTAAAGGGGCTGCTCTCCCTACTCCACACACAAGCATTTTTGCCATCCACCCCATCTCCTCCAGTGGCATGCCTGTCTCTCCCGTGGGCTTCTTCCCAAAGTACCTTTAGCCAAGGGAATCACTCCGGTGGCACCTCAAGGGGTGGAAACCTCCCCTAGGGTTCCTTGCCTTCGTACCCCTACAGGGTGGTATATCCCATGGATAAAGAGGCAAACAGCCAAAGATTATCTACGCTACACCAGCACAAAACCAGTTGCACAGGCACATTGAACCAAAAATGAGCATTAATATGATGTGTCTGGAGGAAAACATTTATTTATATGAATGATTCAATCAGATCCAAAATGTTTCATAATGGTCTTTGAGTAGCACACAACAATTACATAGGATGAACAGCTCATGGAACTTGTAACAAGTAACTTTGAGACCCACAAAAATCTCTGACTCCGCAAGCTTATTAACTTATTTTCTCATTTCTCCAGCATTTAGATATCTGCCTTCCATGCACATGCTGAGATCAGACAGCAAAGCAGACAACTATGGACCATAACTACTCTGTTCATTGCTTAAACTGAAGCTGAAGAAGACCACCACTCTCTCCTTCTCATCAATCAAGAGATGCACTGAGATTCAAATGGAAATGGACTTGATTTATCATCATCATGAGAGACAGAGCTGCTTATATGGGTACCATGAATTATGTTCAGAGGTCCATACTAAAGAATAAGGGATCAAGAGAGGATGTACACTTGAATTTTATAGAGTAGAGCTAGTGATTATGAAAGAAGTAAGAAGGCATAAGAGGAAGTTAGAATGATGCGTGGAGGCAACATCCCAAACCAAAATAGAACTGTTAGCATTAGCAATTAGCATTGAATGTGCAAGATTTAGAAATACAGGATTGCTTAGATGATGCAATGACAGCATCAGATTAATTGGGAATGGAACAGGAAGTTCAGCATTGCAATAAAACAGGAAGAGTAAAGTTTTGATAACACAGCACAATAGAATTAATTTTATTATGTGACTGATGTGATCAGTCACTGTACTTATAGCCTCTGGTCTATGCCTTATGGTGGACTAAGGACACCGAAACTAATGTACCTTGCTGTACATGCCTGACTGTTCAGTGCCAGTCATTGGCATGTCATTGACAAGTTTATGGAACACAGTGTTCTTAGAAGATGATTTAGTGGTGTCATTTAAGTGGATTTTGATTACTCTAACATGTTTTCTGGATGAATAGTAGCTAGTCAACAAATGCAATATATGGGACCCAAATAAATTGTGTTTCCCAATTATTGAATGATGGTTAGATGGTGTCATTTAATGGACTGTAAATACATGCCTTACAAATCCACCTTTCCTGCCCAAAGTCAGGCACAGAACAACTGTAACGACCTTTGTGACATGATCAATACCTCATGTTGCATTACTGACAACTCCAGTATTGGGTAAGTTACTTTTTTTTTACTTTCTGTTACTTTTGGAAACTTGTTCCAGAAAGCTCTGTGCAGTCACTAGCAAGGATGGAGAAGTACTGGAAAAAGTTATACACCTTACAGTTACAATTACTTATGTCTTTTTATACAAAAGAAATACGTAACGGATTGCATTTATTTGAAAGTAACTAGTAACTAACCTATTACTTTCAAAAAATGTAATCTGTTATAGTTATTTATAATTTGTGTATTGTTTTTGTATAAAAAAAATAAGTATAATTGTAAGGTGTATTACTTTTTCTAGTACTTCTCCATCCTTGCTAGTGACTGCACAGAGCTTCCTGGAAGAAGTTTCCAAACATAATAGAAAGTAATAGAAAAAGTAACATACCCAACACTGGACAACTCTGAATCAGTTGTTGTGGTGCTCATGGAATATTAGGTTCAAAGAGGGTTTAATTGTGTTGTTTAGTGTCTTTAATAACCATTCTTTAATAAAGCACATTTCCTGGTGAAATACCAACTACAGAATACTGAATATCCAAATACCTTAGACCAGAATATTGAATATTTGGCCAAATATTCTGGAAAAGGTATTTGCACACCCCTAGTGTTAACACTTGTGAGTTTGCATAGAATCATGGTATGGTGCCCCATCCCCCAAATGACACATCAGCAGCATCACACAGTGCTGCTACTCAATCAGCTAATAGGTGTGAGGAAGATTACACTTAATCTGGCTCTGTCATAGGATCTGTCCATAGTGCAAATCACCTGCTACTGCCCTACTGGCCCATCTCCAGCCATGTAACAGTTTGTCTTCATCAGCCATTGGCCACTGCATCTTTACAGTGTCATCTGACATATCATTTATTTATTTATTAAATTTTGGTGACCGGGTAGGCCCACTGAGCCCCGAAGGTCACTTTTTCAGGGGTGACTTGGGATAACAGTACAAGTTATAAGAATGAACAAGGACATAAGAAACATTTGAGGCATTGTGAGTTACATCACAAGGTGGTTGCAGTAAAGAAAAATAGTGGATACAGGCATGGTTACAGACATGGTAAAAGAAAAGCAGTGGATACAGGCATGGCTTACAGGCACGGTAAAAGAAAAGCAGTGGATGCAGGCATGGGTACAGGCATGGTTATCATCATGACATGTAAGCAATTGGTAGTACTTTGCATATAGTTTATTCAGGGGTTACACTTGGCCTCTGGCGAGCAGTCTGTATAAGGCAGGGAGTAGGAAGGTTAAGCTAGGAGATGGGAGTTGGCGAGAAGGGGAGTACCTTAGGAGCTTTAAGTGCCATGACAGTGGCATGAATAAAATATGAACACATATGTTAGGTTTCTAAGTGTCCCAGTTACATGGTGTGAGTGTCAATGATCTTTTCTGTTTGTTCAGTCAGAACTCAGGAATTCAGAGTACTCATTTCTGTGTGGCTGGAAATAAGAAAAGGAAAGAAAAGAAAAGAAAAGAAAAGAAAAGAAAAGAAAAGAAAAGAAAAGAAAAGAAAAGTGGACTAGTTCCACTCCCACTACAAGCAGCCTTTCCCAGTCATTCGGGGCATCTGGTGATGCCACCATCCTGAGCAATCACAAAGTACACAGCTTTCTTTCTGCTCCTTCAAGGAAAACTGTTAATACAGTATCTACTCTTATATGGTTTGTTCTAATGTATAACAAGTTAGATTCTGTTTGTCGGAGCTGGTGTGTACTGACATATCTGGCAGCAAGTCAGCTCAGGCTGCCATTTTATGCAAATGAGGTGGCACTCCCACACTTATTCTGTTGTGATTGTGTATAGACTGATGTTTACCTATAACTCTTGCATGTTATTTCTTTTTACCTGTTTCATGCTCTGAATTAATTCTGCAGGAAACCTGGGATCAGATCAGGTTGAGAAGCAAGCTTATGCTGCCTTTTTTTAATTGAAATTGCTTTACGTTACTACAGGTTTGCAAATACCCTCACATAACTCACATAATGACCAGTGATCTTTCCTAGTGGAACAAACAGCAACTCCTGATGTGAGCTTCCTGCCAGTGGGTCAGGATAAAAAAAAACTGCACAAAAAAAATCTGACTATGAAAAACATGCAACACATTTTAGAATCCAGGTTCATGAAAAGGAGATATAGTCAGGAGGTAAATGATGAAACCAGATGTACAGTGGATTCGGAAATGAGAGATGAAGAGTCCTATCTTCAGAAGGCTAGCACTTACTAAACATATAGAAACACAGAGTTTGATAGCAGATAAGGACCACTTGGTTCACTTGGTCTGCCCCTTTTCCCTACCTACTGTAACACCAAAGACCCTACTTGATCTCTAGCTTTAGCCCCCCTTTCCTTACCACTAAGGTTCCTTTGTGCCTATCCCTTGCCTTCTTGAATCCCGTTACAGTTTTTGGCCCCACCACCTCCACTGTGAGACTGTTACAGGCATCCATCACTCTTTCTGTGAAGAAATACTTCCTTACAGCTCCCCTGAGTATACCCCTTTAGCTTCATAGCATGACCCCTTGTTCTTGAGCATCTTTTTCTCTGGAAAAGGCTTCCCTTTTGAACCTTTTTTATACCTGTGAGGAATTTTAAAGTTTCTATCATGTCCCCCTTTCCCTCCTTTCCTCCAGAGTGTACATATTGAGGTCCTTTAGTCTCCCCTCATAGGATTTTTGATGCAGATCCTGCACCATTTTAGTTGCCCTCCTTTGGACCGCCTGTTTGTCTATGTCCTTCCTGAGATGTGATCTCCATAACTAGACACAGTACTCTAGGTGAGGTTTCACTAGTGATTTGTGCAGCAGTATCACCACCTCCCCATTTCTACTAGTGATACCCCTTCCTATACACCTTAGCATGCCACTGGCTCACCCCATTGCCATGTCACACTGTTTTCCACCTTTAGGTCATCAGATATGATTACCCCAGAAGGTCTCTTTCCTGTTTGATGGTTGCCAGTACCACTCCCACCAATTTGTGCTCCACCCCTTGGTCTCTGCACCCTAAGTGCATGATTTTCACTTCTTTGCATTGAAATTTAGTTGCCACAATCTTGACCACTCCTCAAGCTTTCTTGAACCCTATTCACCCTCCCCAAAGTGTCTACCCTATTGTAGATCATAGTGGCATATACAAAAAGGCATATCTTCCCTTCTAGCCCATCAGCAATGTCACTAATAAAGACATTAAAGAGGACAGGTCCTGCTACTGATCTTTGTTGAACCTCACTCATCACCCTCCCGTCCATGGAGTGAACTCCATTTACCACCACCATCTGTTGCCTATTCCACAACCAATTTCTCACCCGTTGTAAAACTTCTGGACCCACTCCTAGGCTGCCCAGCTTGTTAACAAGTCTCCTACAGAATGTGGAGCGGTGTTAAAGGCTTTATTGAAACCTAGGTAGGCCACATCCACTGCTCCACCCTGATCTAATTCCCTGGTCACCCAGTCAAAGAAATCTATTAGATTTATTTGACATGACCTCCCCTTAGTGACTCAATGCTGCCGCAGATCTTGTAAACCACTGGATTCAAGATATTTCACAATCCTTTCCTTCAGTAGTGATTGCATTAATTTCCTCACCTCCAAAGTCAGGCAGACTGGCCTGTCATTGTCAACCTCCTAGCTCCTACCACTTTTGTGAAGTGGGATCACATCTTCCCTCCTCCAGTCCTTCAGGACATAGAAACATAGAAGTTGATCGCAGATAAGGACCGCAAGGCTCATCCAGTCTGACCATTTCTTTTTCTACCTTATAAATGTGCCATCAGCCTTTGCTCTGACAATGGGCTATCTATTCATACTCATCTGTATTGCCTCCTTATGCCTATCCCATGCCTCTTTGAAGCCCTGCACTGTATTCGTATCCACCACTTTCTGAGGTAGGCCATTCCATGCATCCACCACCCTTTCTGTGAAAAAGAACGTCCTCACATTACCCCTTAATCAGCCTCCCTCTAATCTCATGATGTGTCCTCTTTTTCCTGCTATTTTTCTTATATTGAAACATGTTAGACTCTTTCACCTTGTTAATGCCCTTAAAGTGTTTGAATGTTTCAATCATATCACCTCTCTCCCTCCTTTGCTCTAGGATGCACATATTGAGCTCCGTTAATCTGTCCTCATATGTTTTCTGATGCAGTCCCTTCACCATTTTGGTTGCCCTTCTCTGGACTGCCTCAATTTGTTAATGTCCTTGTGAAGGTGTGGCTTTCAGTACTGCACGCAGCACTCCAGATGGGGCCTAACCAGTGTCTTGTAAAGAGGGATTATTACCTCTCTCCTTCTGTCTTGTGATCACTCCCATCTCCTGTGAGTGGTCGAACAGGACTATCAGAGGTGCAGCCAGTACCTCTCTGAGCTCCCTCAATATCTTTGGATGTATCCTTTCTGGCCCCAATGCCTTGTCCACTTTCAGATTTGTGAGTTCCTTCAGGACTCTCTCCCCTAGAAATGGAGTTGTGTCCACCTCCCTTCCTTCAATGCCACTGACTCTTATCTGTGGTTCCTCATTTTCCCTTTTCTCTGTGAACACTGAACAAAAGTATTCATTTAGGATGTCAGCTTTTTCATTGTCCCCTTCCAAACACCTCCCCCCCTTAGGCTTTCAATCCCTATCCTGGTCTTTCTCCTTTCACTTACATACCTGAAAAATGTCTTGTCCTCCTTCCTTACTGCCTGGGCTATTTTCTTCTCTGTTTGCACCTTTGCTCTCCTGACTGCTTTCTCTGCCTCACTTTGCCTCCCTGATATGCTTCCTATCCTTCTCCATCTATGTCTCCTTATACCTCCTGAATACTAACTTTTTTGCCCTTGCCTTCACAGTCACTTCTTTTGAGAACCACAGCAGTGTCTTTTTTCCTCTTGCTTTTGCTTACTTCCCTGATGCATACGTTTGTTGCTTTCACTATTCCACTTTTAGTTTCACCTTCTGTTTCTCCACTCCACCCAAGTCCTCCCCTCCCCCACCAGGGCATCCCTGAGGAATTCCCCCATCTTTGTAAAATCAGCCGTTCTGAAGTCAAGGACCCTCACCTTTGTGTGGTTCACTACTGCCACAGTTCTTATATTGAACTAAACTGTACAGTGATCACTGGTCCTCAGGAGGCTACTCACCACAATGTCTGCAACTCTGTCCCCGTTGGTGAGTACAAGGTCCAATATTGCTCCCCTACAAGTGGGCTTCTTTACTAGTTGTATGAGGATCACCCCCTGCAGGGAGTCCAGGATGTCTCTGATACTAGCTGAAGCTGCAGCTGGGATGCTCCAATCTACAACTGGAAGATTGAAGTCCCCCACTAGCAGCACCTCCCCTTTATTTGTTATTTTTTGGATGGCTTGCACCAGAACTCTATCCACCCACCTCCCCATGCTGGAGTTCTGCACATCATGTCAGTGCAGATAACAGATCCATTTCCCATCTCTAGGGTGACCCACAGTATCTCTGCCCAACCCTGTGTTCCCTCTGTCTCTGTTGCCTTTGTGCTATCCCTCATGTAAAAAAAAACACTCCTCCCCCTTTCTTACCCACCGTGTCATTCCTGAACAGAGCATGGCTGGTATGGCTATATCACAGTCATGGTTCTCATTGCACCATGACTCGGTAATGATGACAATGGCAACAATGTCCAGGTCAGCCAATGACATAATGGCCATTAAGTCCGAGATTTTATTTCCCAAATATCAAGCATTTGAAGGCGCTAACTATCCTTGGCACGATCATATGGGCTGGGGACTTGGGACCATTTTCAGCAGCCACTAGTGAATGTGGCTAAGTAGACAAAGTGTACATGCAGAATATACTGCTCTGCCCATAGAGAATGGAAATGAGAGACACCTCTTACATATAAGAAGAAGTGGTATATTCAGAGGATTTGAAAGCACTAAACAGTTGTTGCTGCAGTGCTGTGTAATGCTTTCAAAGCCCTATCCTTATCACAGTGCGCAATGATGTGCTAGCAGCTGACCCACCTCCACTCTTCAGCCACCCGCTGGGTAGTGGACTGACAGCAACAGCTGTCAGTCCCTACTAGCATTCCCCCCACCCCTGGTCATCAGCCTGAGCTCTGTAACAAGGATCTTCTCTACTCCCTGGTAGCCTAGTGGCCCCCCACCTCCTAGTCACTAGTCAGAACAATGTAAACTTAATTCTCACTCCTTTATAGTCTAGTGGGCCCCACTCCCCACCTGATTGCTGAACTCCCCCATCCCCACCACTCAGCATACCCAATCACCCCCTTTGTGACCTAACTTACCTCTTATGAGGGATACAATCATCCTCTATCTGCCAGCCAGAGATAGAAATGGACACAGCCTCCCTGTTCACCACCTCAGCCAGCTGCTGTTTAAGGAACAGTAAATGACTGCATGCGTTCTGTAGAATCTGTTAACAATAATCTTAGATTAGATGAACTTTGATGACATGGTTATACAGCACTCCTCAAACATGGAGCCTAAGGTTTTGGCCGCTTGGGCCCTCAAAAACTGCCTCTAGCCAGCCAAGATGATCCTCTTCATCCTCTGTTCCCCTGGAATCCAAGGACTGCTGCAAAGGGGACCAGAAGAGTAGCAACAGTGAAGTGCCAGGAGTGCTTGGTAGGAGTCATACCCATGGATGATATCTTTGTGGCCAGTGCCACACAGCAAACTCTCTGGATCCTCGCTCTAGATGAGACTGTATGTATTGGGACAATGTGTGGGAGTGCCATCAGTTATGGCCCAGAAACTTTCTTTTGTCAAGGAACTGGAAATGGGTTCTGAAACAAGAAGTTTAGTGTCAAAGCACCTCAGAAAAAACATCATCAGTAAGACAGCCTGTAGAGAGCAAGCTCCACTGCTGACTCTGTGTTTCGTTCCTCAGCTGGAGAATGGGTAGTGTACTCATGACAAGAATTGCAGTCCTAGTCTCAGAGCAGGAAGCAGGGTCAGAACAGTGTGAAGTGGAGTTCCAAAGGGTATTTACAAAGCAGCCAGAGCTGCACCAGAGTTAACGATTGCATGTAGACAAGCAAGGCCATCACCATCTTACAGCAAGCTCTCTGACCCATAGGACTGCTGGGATAGGATCAGAAGACACAGAACTTTGCCCATGTGATACTGTGGACTAGTTCTGAGCATAGATTTGCAAAGAATCATGCATGCAAACCTAGTTTAGGTACTAGATCCATTGTGTTCCCAGGAACTCTCCACCAATTGGAGCCTTGCATTAAATAGCTGTAAGAAGACTTTCCCACCAAGACTTTGTGCTCATGTAACACTTCCTCCAGTTAATGGATTCAATGGGCCTAACACAGGTGGTTACCACTGCTACACATAAAGCTAGCCATTCTCTTGACTTAGTCTTCCTCCTGGGGATCAAGGCCTCTGATGTGGGGGTGGAACCAGTCAGTTGGTCAGATCACTACACTGTGAGATTCAATTTTGGCGCCCCTCCTTGTAGGCCGACCCCTGTGGAGATGGTCAAGTACCGCCCCTTGTGGAATGTTTCCTCTAATGGCCTTGTGGTGGTTCTTGACCTATCAGAACTTCCTGCGCATTGCAGTGATCCAGAGGCTCTGGTTGTGGCTTATAACACCGCCAATACTTCTGCCCTGGATCTTATTGCTCCAGTTCATGTGTGTCCTCTCTTCTTCTGACCTCAGACCCCCTGGTTTGATGGGGCCTTGAGGGAGTTGCGGCAACTTGGACGCAGGTTAGAACATTGTTGGTGGAGGTCTGGCCTGGATGCTGACCATTTTAGACTGCTAGAACATTATCAATTCTATCAGTCAGAAATCTCCCGGAAGAAGGCAGAGTTCCTGTCTGGGGAAATTTCTGCCGCTCAGAACTGACCTGCTCAGCTATTCAGAACTGTGGACAGATTGTGCAACCCAACCTGTCTACAACTCCATAGAGCACTGTCACAATTATAGTGTGATGAGATTGCTCGGTTCTTTGCTGATAAGGTGGCTAACATTAGGTCAGACATCTGTCTGACACGTTGTATGCTAGTTGCAAGTGGCCAGGATTGGGTCACTATCCCTTTGTTTTCCTGGAGCTCCTTCAACCGCCAGGAAATCGTGGATATTATGAGAATTGTCCAGGGGCTGCGTCCTACCTCCTGTAGTTTAGATCCAGGTACCACTCCCCTAATTTTAGGGTGTGGAGATTCCATTCTACTGGCTCTAGCACAGATAGTCTGGTCTTCCCTTGACTCGGGTGAATATCCACGGTCCTTGAAAGAGGCAGTGGTGACACCCTTGTCGAAGAAATCATCTTTAGACCCAGACTGTCTTGCCAACTACAGACCTATCTTGAACCTCCCCTTTGCAGGGAAGGTGATCGAGAAGGTGGTAGCAGCCCAGCTGGAGAACCATTTGACCATCCATAGCATCTACGAACCTCTCCAATCAGGTTTCCGTAAGAGGCATAGTACCGAGACTGCGCTGGTTCAGGTGCTCAATGATCTTCTGATGGTGAGAGATCAGAGAAAACAGTCCATTTTGATTTTATTGGATCTTTCATCAGCATTTGACACCGTCGATCATGGGGTTCTCTTGGAGTGCCTGAGATGTATTTGTGGACTCTCTGGGGTAGTGCTCAGATGGTTCACATCATACCTCACTGGAAGAACTCAGAGGGTGGTGTCAGGGTTTTTTCCTCTGATCCCATCTCTCTTTTTTGTGGGGTCCCTCAGGGCTCTATACTGTCCCCCATACTATTTGCGGTGTACATGCTTCCCCTCGGAGACATTGTGAGATGGTATGGGTTGGGATTTCACTGTTATGCAGATGATACCCAACTGTACCTGTCTTTTGCACCCGACCAGGAAGGAGCTATCTTGGTATTTAATAGTTGCCTAAAGGAAATCCAGGATTGGATAAGGTCCAGTTGGTTGAAGTTGAATCTGGGAAGACCGAGGTTTTGGTTTTGGATCCGGATCCGGATCGCCGGATAGGGGGACCTGTGGCCGGCTTCCCTTCTGGAGTGTTCTGTGGGGATGTTGAGTGACCGGTCTCTGAACGGGTGCGAGATCTGGGGGTGATCTTAGATGCAGGGCTGACTTTATGATCTCAAGTGTCAGCAGTGGTAAAATCTTCTTTTTATCATCTGAGAAACATAGCCAGAATCAAGCACCTCGTTCCGTCCGACGATCTGCCAACTTTGATCCATGCCTTTGTGACCTCACACCTGGACTACTGCAAACTCGCTTTACCTTGGGCTTCCAGGGGTTGATATCCGCCGCCTTCAGCTGGTGCAGAATTCCACAGCCCGAGTACTTACAGGTACTCCTAGATCATCTCATACTACTACGGTGCTGCGGGGTCTGCACTGGCTACCAGTTCAGTGGCGGATCACCTTCAAAGTCGGATTACTGACTTTTAAAGCCCTGCATGATCTGGGCCCTGACTACCTGAAAGATCTCCTGATTCCTTATCTCCCTGTGAGGTCGCTCTGCTCAGCCTACGAGGGGTTGCTAGAGATTACTAGGGTTATATTAAAATCAGCTGGGGCCCGGGCTTTTATGTTTGTGGCCCCATCCGTTTGGAATTCTCTACCCCATCAGATAAGAGAGTGTACGACCGTGGGGAGCTTTAAACAGGCTCTCAAATCCTTTTTATGAGAAAGGGCCTACAGTGTCTCTGACTGATGATTGTATTTGTTTTTAATAGTTTTTTATTACTGTTTGTATATTTTGTCTGTATTTAATCTTTTGTAATGCACCTTGGTATTTGAAAGGCACAATATAAATAAAGATTATTATTATTTATTATTATTATTATTATTATATACACTCAGCCAGAGTGTACTATGGAACCAGAGGACTATGACTGAGAGTCACAAGAGACAGAATGCACTACCAGGGTTCATGTGGAGGCTATAGGCTTGAAAGTTACCTGTTCAACTTGAGAATGTGAGAAAAGAAAAAATTGTGACTTCTTCAGAAAGATGAGATCATTAAAAGAGAGGGCAGGTTTGCTCTGAAGAGCCCAACAAGAATACATCCAACACACTAGGCCCAGAGTCATGGGGCCACTGCCTGAGAAGAGACATGGATTCAACTAGATCCCTACAGGAGAAGGGGAGTCATGCCTGCAGATTTACAGTCTGTGGTCACTGCATTGTTCTCACCCCAGCTATCATGCATGCTGGCTAGCAGTACTTACATTTGTTTCGCACTGTAACAAGATATCTAATCTGACAAATTCACTCTTCGTAGAATTAATGGTACTTTCGTTTCCAGAATCGAGCAATGTACTATACCACTGTATAGATCACACATCCGGCCATACCTTGATTATGATTCACCTTTTTGGAGTCCCTACCTTTGTGGAGATGTGATTAGGTTGGAAAGGATACAAAAAAGAGTTACTAAATCTACACCTCACCTGTCACAACTAGACTACAAAACTAGACTATATAAAACAGGGCTGCATTCTCTGGAACTAAGAAGACAGCGAAGGGACTTACTTCAGCTTTTTAAGATTATTCAAAGTCCGATATTAATGAGTCAATGTGGAATTTCTTTTGCTAATAGGAAAACTGGATTAAGATTAAACAACAAACAACTAGATATAGCTAAATGCAAAACAAAAAAAAGACAATTTTTTTTCAATACGAACACCAAAACTGTGGAATACACTTCCTCAGGATGTTGTTGATGCCCCTTCCTTTACTAATTTCAAACTCAAATTGGACAAATGGTTAACTAAATAGGGGCTACTACTAATGATCCACATATGTGGAGGACAATGTTTATGGGCTTCGAGCTCTCTTTTGTCCCTTTTACCAAGTAACCAAGTAACCAAGTAATCATTAAGAGTATGGCCTTGCTGTGATAGGAAGATCAGTCAATGGCCAGGACTCTGAAGTGCAGCAGCATCTTGAGTACTACTATATCAGCCAAATCAGTGAACGGCATCATAGGTGAAGTCATCAAAAGGATTGAAAGAAAAAGATTGACAAGAAGTCCTTTTTGGGGTGAATGTTTTAGAGACTTAGCACTTACTGTAGGAAGAGACCGTTATGGTTATCCAAGGAAGCAGCAGAGAAGTTAAAGAAAAAGAAGCAGGCATTCAAAAGGTACACGATTACACAGAAGGAAGAGGATAGGGAGAGTTATCAGGAGAAATAAAGAAAGGCAAGGAAGGCAGTTAGTAGAGCTAAAGCACAATTGAGGAAAACATTGCCAAATCAGTAAAAAGGGATACAACTTTCTTCAGGTACATAAGCAAAAAGAAGAGAAGCAAAGCAGGGATAGTAAGACTAAAAGGGGAAGGGGAAGTGTGGAAGAGGACTGGAAGAAATTTGACATACTGAATAAGTACTTTGTTCAGTATTCACAAAGGGAGGTGTAGATGACAGGCCATAGATAGTGGAGAAGGGTGTTAAGGGAAGGGAGGTGGACACTAGCCCATTTACTGAGGAGAGAGTGAGAGAGTCCTCAGGAACTAGCAAAACTAAAAGTAGACAACGCTATGGGGCCAGATGGAGTTCACCCTAGGATACTGAAGGAACTAACAGAGGAACTGTCTTTTTTTTATTTATTTATCAAGTCTAGGATTACAAATACCTTTGAGCCAAGGATCTTTTACAAAGGTTCCACATCAGAGAAATATAAATTATGGGGAACATCAAGACAGACATTACAACAATGTGGACATTGCAAACAGATGACAGATTAATGCAGTTCAAGGGTAACATTGTAAGCAAGGCAGCCGGTGGCATTTGTCAGAGAAAACAGACAAGAGATAAAAAGTGCCAGAGTCATAGGGAGAGGGAAGAGGGGATGTCTGCACTTCTGACAGCCCTGTTCAATCTATCACTGGATATGAGGGCAGTTCCGGGGACTGGAGTAGGGAGGATGTGGTCCCACCACACAAAAGTAGGAATAGTGAAGAGGCAGGAAACTACTGACCTATAAGTCTGACTTCAGTGGCGGCAAGTTTATGGAAACTCTACTTAAAGAAAGGATTTGGGAATACCTTAACACCAGTGGATTGCATGATCCGAGGTGGCATGGGTTCATAGGGGATAGATCTTGCCAAACAAACTTGAAAGAGTTTTTTGACTGGGTTACTGGGGAGATGGATCAGGGAGAAGCAGTGAATGTGGCCTACCTGGATTTCAGTAAGGCCTTTAACACCGTTCAACACAGAAGGCTGGTAAACAGAGAAGGCAGCACGGGAGTGGGTCTAAAGATAGTAAAATGGGTACAACATTGTCTAAGTAACAGAACTCAGAGGGTGGTGGTAAATGGAGTTCACTCAGAGGAAGGTAAGGCAACCAGCGAGATGCCACAGGGGTCAGTACTTGGACCAGTCCTCTTCAATATCTTTATTAGGGACATCACAGAGGGCCTGGAAGGAAAGGTATGCCTGTTCGTGGATGACACAAAAATCCACAACAGAGTGGACACACCAGGGGGGATGGAGAAAATGAAAGAAGATTTAAAAAAACTGGAAGACTGATCAAGGGTTTGGCAACTGGGCTTCAATGCCAAAACATTTTAAATTATGCTCCTGGGAGTCACGTGATGCGCCTGGAGGAGTAGCGGCAGCTTTTCGGGTCTCCCCTCCCCGCTAGTGAACCTGCAGTTTAATTATAAAAGTTTCTCGGTTTTCCTCTCCCAGTGCTTTACTTAAAGGTCTGAGACTGCAGCTGTTTGTTTATTTTGGTTTTTGGCTCCCCACGAAAGATGGAAGGCTCAGACCAGGAGCTAGAAGCCAAGCGGCCTCGTCGGAGCTCATCGCCGTCAGCAGCACACAAAGAATTAACTCCAGCCAAAATCTGCAACGACTTGTCAACAATTAAAGAGGCGCTGTTTAAACTGATCGACGAGGTGGCAGATTTTAAGCCGGCGCTGACCCAGTTAGCCCGTCGGTGACGGACGCTGAAGCCAGGATCTCTTCCATTGAGAGAACTATGGAAAAAAACGGCCCTGCCATCGTAGATTGTAAGAGGATGATTGCTAAATTCGAGGACCACCTTGAGGACCTTGAGGGGAGAAGCAGACGTAACAACCTGGTTCTGCTGGGGCTCCCCGAGGGAGAAGAGGGCCCCAACACAGGCTCCTTTTTCTTCAGAAATTCTTGAGGAAGTCAGTAGGACCTTTCGCCAATGGGCCTGGAATATGTGCCCTAATACAAACTCTTCCTCAGAACCGCCAAGACCCATAATCTTTAATTTGTTAAATTATCTTGACCGAGAAACACATTCTGAAGGAAGCAAGACGACTAACTGTTATTCAGTGGGAAGGCAGAAGACTACGGCTAGTCCCGGACCTAACTTGGAAGGTGAGGCAGGCTCGAGCAAGTTTTCGGCCCATCACCTCCAAGCTTTGGGCGGCGGGCATTCGGCACCGCATGTTATACCCAGCTAAACTAGAGATCACTTTGAAAGACGGGATTAAGCGCTTCGACTCTGTTGAAGAGACATTAAAAGCACTCACGACCTCGTTGCCAGATCTGTTCCCCAAAGGATGAAGACCTCTGGGCTTACTACTTACTTGGGAGTTAAGAAGTTGGATGGACTAATTAGCGAAGCCTCAAAACTTAAGGATCCATCATAAACTTTACTCACGACCTTGCTAGCTGTATTCCCCTTTGGGAATTATTTTTCTGTGTATTGTTTATGCTTGGTATTTTTGGGGGCTTGTAAGAAGGACTTATAGTCATAATTTTTTTTTACATCTTGCACGGCCCCCATAAGTTAACATTTGAGACGAAGTGTACTAGCAATTGTCACAAGAGGGAGCTCTTAGACTACTTTATTTTTTTGAGTCCTTTGTCTAAGGCTTAAGATCGCGTATTTTGAGCTATGACTCTACGATTGTTGTTTCACTCGCAAAGCGAGAAACTCCAAGCAGCTTTTTGATTTTAGGCTAGCAAGGATTCCCTTGTAATTATAGTTTTACTGTCGTTATAGTTTATCCAATTAGGAAGTAACTAGGTTACTGAGTAACTCATTAGGCTAAGAGAATTTAGAAGCGAAAGCAGGGCACGGTTATTTCTTTATAGCATTTGAATTTTAGCCCTGTCTCGCTAGTTAGTGTGTTTTAGTAGGTTTAGTCATAACTTTATTTATACTTCTTATGACAAATAGCCCTTGTTTTTTCAGGTGGGGACAGGAGAAGATGTAGTGTAGAAGAGGCTACATATTTAATTCACCTACGTTTTTTATCTTCCTGCTCCCCTCACGTTTTGGTTCTTAGTTCATCCTGGGGCCATGTTTAATTGTCCGGCCCGTCCTACATCCTATATTTCTAGCACCGATCAGTTGACAGTTTTTTCTTTAGTAGAAAGGTTTTCTATTGTAATAAGTAAAACTTACTAAGGTTTCATATATGGTCTTAAGGTGTTCCTTTAGTGGAGGTGAAAGACTCCGCAGGTTAGTATCCACGGATTTGGTGGCACTTTTTTTGTATGGGGGGGGCATCCCACCTCTATGGCGTACCATGGACCAGAGTCTGAGGAGTTGGCTTCGGGCCAGGGGGGTTGGCTTAAGGAGGGTTTTAGGAGGGAGGAAGGTCCTTTTTGGGGAGGGGGAACTTGGGTGTTGTTTTATTAGTTTTGATAGATTATTGTTAGGGGGGCAGCTATCCAAACCTCTTTCATAAGCAGGTTAATTGCGTCTGGCTAGCAATTTGAATATTTTCTCTTGGAACATTAAAGGGGGAAGAGATAACCGAAAAAAATTTATTATACTAAACCACTTGGCTCAATTTAATCCATTAATAGTATTTCTACAAGAAACTCATGTACTCCCTGATCGGCTCCATCACTTTAGGAAAAAATGGGTGAGTCAGGTATTCGGTGCTGGGTTTTCCTCGAGCAGTCGGGGGGTGGCCATTTTGGTAGTGCGGGGGGTTCCCTTTATCCCATCCGAGACAATTTCTGACCCGAACAGCAGCTACGTTATTGTCCTGGGCAGACTCAGAGGGGCGAGTCTAGTGCTGGGATCAGTATATGGCCCCAACTTAGAGACGCCATCTTTTTTTACCCAACTGGCCATGATTTTAGCCTCCTTCAAGGATATTCCAATGATCTTGGGGGGAGACTGGAACTTGGTCCAGTCTAACTGTCTGGATCGTTCTTGGTATAAAGGAGCGCATCCCTCCCCGGCCCAGAGAGCGTTGGCAGAGTTTACATCATCGTTAGGTCTGATGGATCCTTGGAGAATGTACAACTCTACCACTAGAGATTATACTTTTTTTTCTCCGGTCCATAAAACGTACTCAAGGATGGATTATTTCCTGGTTAGTCAGCAAAGCTTGTCCTACGTTGAGGAGGTGACAATCTTGACTCGGGTAATCTCAGACCACTCTCCCATCAAACTCCGATGTTCCCCTTTGTTCATTCCACCAAGATCCTATTCATGGTCTCTAAATAATGCTATATTAAAGGACACCCAGATATTAGCTTGTTTTCAAGTGTTTATGGTCAACTCAATTAAGGCCAACTGGGGGTCTATTAATGCATCAGACCAAGCTTGGGCCACTCTCAAAACTATTTGGAGGGGGGAGCTGATATGGATAGCTTCAGTACGTAAAGGGAAAAATAACCAGCTATTAGCAAATTGTTTAAAGAAAATTAGTTCATTGGAAGCTATAGAGGAGAATTTAAGATCGGAGGATCAAGAGCAAGAGCTGACTACCCTAAGGGCATGGTATGTAAACACTTTGAGTGAGAGAGTTGTGAATTCGACTTCCAGACTAAAAGCTGCATACTTAGGTCAGGGTAGTAAAGCCGGAAAATTATTGGCATGGCAGTTAAAACAAAGAGCTGCTGCCAAATGGGTGGCAGCCTTAAGGCATCCGGAAACAGATAAGTTGATTACAGATCCTGAGGGCGTATTGAGTATTTTTTTTTACTTTTACAAGAATCTGTATTCGAGCCAACCGCTCTCTCCACAGAGTGAAAGTAAAATGTGGAAATTTTTGATTAATATTTATTTTCCTCAAATGTCTGAGGATTTCAAGCAGATGTTAGTTGCCCCTATTTCTAATGAGGAGATAGAGAGAGTTATTGACTCATTAAAATTGGACAAAGCACCTGGTCCAGATGGGTTCACACCTCTTTTTTTTAAGTTGTTCAAGGAAAGTGTGATACCACTACTGAACCAACTTTATACCTTTTGGTATGAGCAAGGGATTAGAGATAAGACTCTTTTTGAAGCCAGGATAATTTTGTTACCTAAACCTGGTAAACCCTCAGATTTGGTGGAGTAATTTTAGGCCAATCTCTCATTAAACATAGATGTAAAGATTTTTGCCAAGATCCTAGCTAATAGGTTAAAATCTGTGTGGCTCGAGCTGCTGAGTCCTGAACAGGCTGGATTCATGGCAGGCCGTTCTTCGGCTGATCACTTCAGGAAATTATTTTATTTAATTTCTGCGTCTGCGAACCCGGATATGGAAGCATCCTTGGTTTTGCTAGACGCAGAAAAAGCATTTGATAGAGTTGAGTGGGCCTTTATGTTTGCAACATTAGCTAAATTTGGTATTCCGGATAGGTTTATACATTATATTCGGATCCTTTATCTGTGTCCGACCACCAGAATTCAATGCAACAATTTAATCTCAGCTGCTTTCCCTTTATTGAGGGGTACGCGACAAGGTTGTCCCGTCGCCATATTTATTTAATTTGTATATTGAACCTCTAATAAGAATTATTAAATTGAACCAGTTAATCCAAGGATTTGTATAGGAGATTTGAGTTTAAGTTATCAGCATTTGCGGATGATTTATTGTTGCATGTCCGGAATACAACAACATCGCTCCCTCATTTGCTTAACTTAATTTCCTGTTTTAGCGAATTCTCTGGATATAAACTAAACAAGAGCAAAACAACGGTTTATTCGCTTTCCCCTACCTTCAGAAAAGTTGGTGCCTCTCTTTAGGATTACAGTGGCAGACAAATCCTAGCTTATCTGGGTATCCAGATTTCGAGAGATCTTGAGGGAATGGCAAATTTAAATTTGAAGCCCCTATTCAAATCCATTAAGGAGGACTTAGAGAGGTGGTCGAAGCTTCCTTTGACCTTCTCGGGGAGGGTTAATATGATTAAAATGGTGGTTCTACCTAAAATCTTCTACCCTCTCTCTAATCTAAATGTGCACCTCTCTAGGTCCTTCTTTAGACCGCTTTACAAATATTGCTCAGATTTTTTGTGGAAAGGTAGACCCCCTCGCAGGGCCTATTCTAAACTTAGTTGTCAACGGAAAATAGGGGGTCTCCAGATACCAGATTTTTATACTTACTACTTGGCAATTCATGCAGCGAGGTCAGCTCTGTGGGTTCGAGAAGCAGAAGTTTCTTCCCCCGGACTTGATCTTGACCGAGCGATTTCTAGAGAGGTCAATTTGGATTTGGAATCCTTTTTATATATTTCATGGTCTAAGGTTCCTACAGTTGTCAGGAATACCCATTAGGATGCGATATCAAGGCTATGCATCAGCTTTATTCGAGATTAAATATTTCCATTTATATGACCTATCTCAACCCCTTTGAGAAATCCCAATTTTTTAATAGGTAATCAGCCCATTAAAAGGTTTCTGACTGACTCTCCCCTCAAACTTCAGATTTCGGAATTTTACTCGGGCAATTCTATGTTTCCTCTCTCTGTTTTGATTGGAAAATTTGGGGTGAAACCTCGGTGTTTGCTGCGATTGTTTCAAGTCCAAAGAAGCATTAGGTTCTTCCTGCAGAAAGGCAAAGGGTCTGAGGAGACAGGGATACTATTGAGAAAGTTGAGCGAGCTCACATTATCTGGTAACGCAATTTCTAAAATTTATAAGTATATTTTAGCAAGATTGGATTCTAAGACATCCCCTGTCCCCCCTTACTGGGAAATAAATTTGTCTATGGGATGGACGGAGGCGATTTGGGAGAAAATCTGGGTTGATATCTATTCTTGTATTAAACAAGATAGATTGAGAGATACCCAGTTTAAATTATTGCACAATCTTTATTATTCCCCCGGCAAACTTTCCCGGTTAAATAGACAGTATTCCCGGTTTGTAAGGATTGTGGTGACCCCTTAGCTACCACCTTTCATAAAATTTGGTCCTGCCCAAAATAACTAGTTGTGGCAGTCGGTCAAACGCTGGCTGGGCCCGCAGACTGTGATTTATCGGCCTTTTCAATGTCGATGCTTGTATATTTGGATGTATGCTCAAATTCCATTCAGCACCCAAAAGTGCCAAATGGCAATGGTAGCTTCAGTTACTAAGTTATTAATTCTTCGTCATTAAGGATGACTGGGCCCCCATTTAAAGAATGGTGGGATGAATTCCTGAATGCACTGAATGCGGAAAGGTCAGTGTTAACCTTCTTTAATGCATCGGGTAAATTTCAAAAGTGCTGGGGTAGTCTCCTTCAGAGTCTGAAGGATAGATATGGTTATTAGTAGAGGGGATATCGTCCTTTATATTCTTCCCTCCATTTCTTTTACTCTCCCCTTCCTTTCATTTTTCTCATCCCGTTATCCCTTTATTTTTTCATCCCCTTTATTCATTGCATTAATACCTTTATTTCTTTTCCTCAGTAATTGGAAGCCCGAGGTTATATTGATTTCTGAGTTCCTCTTCTCCCATACAGTGTAGGTTGCTAGCTAATATTATGACTGATTTTAGGGTTAATACGGTATTAGATTTGTATTTCATGTATATTGGATAGCTGCTGGGGGGTTGAGGGTAAGGGTAATGGGTGTATTTTATTCTGGTTTTTTTGTCATATTTCGGTTATGTATCTTGTATGTTGTATGTTGTGTGTTATATTTTTTATCTTTACAATAAAATGAAGTTATTTGCAAAAATTATGCTCCTGGGGCACAGAAATCCAAGGGCAATATATCATTTAGAGGGGAGGGTCTTAACAACAGCAAAACAGGAAAGGGATCTGGGGGGGGTCATTATATCTGATGACCGGAAGGTAGCAAACCAGTGTGACAAGGAAGTAGGAAAGGCTAGTAGGATGCTGGCGTGTATGGGGAGGGGAATCACCAACAGAACAAGCATTTGTCAATGCCGAATGTTGATTGTGCTGGTGTGTTGAGCTCGCTCACTGCCCCTCTGTCACTCCCTCAGTCTGTTTCTCCCGGTGCTGCAGGCTGCTGTTTTGTACTGGGCTCCTGACTGCATTGGCACGTTGTTCTGCCCACTAAGAAGTCAGCAGCTGTCCCAACAGAGCTGTGTTGAGGTGGCTTACTCCCCCTCTCTCTCACTCATTTTGTTTCTCCTGGCCCTGCAGGTTGCCATTTTGTACTGGGCTCCTGACTCTGTTGGTGGCTTTTTCTGCCCACAAAGAAATCTGCAGCAGTCCCACAGGTCTGTTGAGCCTGCTGAGTCCCGCTGTCTCACTCACTTGTTCCATTTCTGCCGGTGCTGCAGGCTGCCCTTTTGTACTGGGCTCCTGGCTCTGTTGGTGCCTTTTTCTTCCCACAAAGAAATCTGCAGCAGTCCAGACAATGCTCCGTTGAGCTCGCTCAGTCCCCTTCTCTCTCACTCACTCATTCCATTCCTGGTGGCGTTGCATGCTGCCCTTTTCTATTGGGCTCCTGCCTGCGTTGCTGACATTTGCAGCAGTTACAATACAGTCTCCATTGAGCTTGCTCACTCTCCCTCTCTCACTCGTGCATTCTGGTTTTCCTGCCACTGCAGGCTGCCATTTTGTATTGGGCCTCTGCATGCATTGCTGCCTTTTTCTGCCCACAAACAAATCTGCAGCAGTCCCAACAGAGCTCTGTTGAGCTCACTCAGTCCCCCTCCCTCACTGGCTCATTCTGTGTCTCCTGCAGCTGCAGGCTGCCCTTTTGTACTGGGCTCCTGCCTACAATGGTGGCTTGTTCCGGCCAGAAAGAAATCTGAAGCAGTCCTGACACAGCTCCATTAAGCTCGCTCACTCCCCTGTCTCACTCACTCATTCCATTTCTGCCTGCACTGCAAGCTGGCCTTTTGTACTGGGCTCCTGCCTGTGTTGCTGCATTTTCTGCCCACAAATAAATCCACAGCAATCATAAAAGAGCTCAGTTGAGCTCGCTCACTCCCGTTCTGTCACTCACTCCTTCTGTTTCTCTTGGTGCTGCAGGCTGCACTTTTGTACCGGGCAGCTGGCTGCACTGGCACCTTTGTCAGTCCACAAATAAGCTCCATTGAGGTCTTTCAGTCTCCCTCTGTCACACGCTCATTCTGTTTGTCATGGCACTGCAAGCGGCCCTTTTGTACGGGGCTCCTGCCTGCATTGGCGCCTTTTTCTGCCAACAAAGAAATCCACAGCAGTCCTGATAGAGCTCCGTTGAGCTCACTCAGTCCCCCTGTCTCACTCACTCATACTGTTTTTCCCACCGCTGCAGGCTGGCCTTTTCTACTGGGCCCCTGCCTGCATTGATGCCTTTTTCTGCCCAAAAAGAAATCCACAGCAGTCCTGACAGCGCTCCGGTGAGTTCACTCACTCCCCCTCCCTCACTCACTCTCTCGTTCTGTTTCTCCCAGTGCTACAGGCTGCTTTTTTGTACTGGCCTCTTGCGTTGGGGCCTTTTTCTGCCCACAAACAAATCCAGAGCAGTCCCGACAGAGCTCAGTTGAGCTTGGTCACTCCCACTTCTCACTCATTCCATCTTAATCTATCCCAAACACTGATGTCCCACAGAGACCGTGCTATTCTCCATCAGGAGTGCAAAAACATATTTTAGCCAGGATGTGAAAAATGACAGCTGTACTGTTCACAAGGAGGTGTGAAAGAATGCCACTGTTGAAAATGTGGCTTGAAAATATTACAAATTTGCAAAGTTACAAGGGTGCGTGGAAACAGTTGAATGCACGCTTGTAACGCAGTCATGTTATGGAGTTTTGACACCAAATTTCCAACATAGTGATTTTAGGACCTCTGCTCATGAACAGTGCCACTGTCATTTTCTTAATCTGTCCCAAACACTGATTTCCCACAGCGACTGCATTATTCTGTGCCACAACTGTGAAACCACATTTCACTCAGGATGTGAAAAATGACAGCTGTACTGCTCATAAGGAGGTGTGAAAATTGCCATTGTTGAAAATGTGGCATGACAATATTACGAATCTGCAAAGTTACAAGGGTTGTGGAAGTGTGCAATGCACACTTGTAACACAGTCATTTGATAGAGCGTTCATCACCAAATTTTCAACATAGGCATTTTAGGACCTCTGCTCATGAACAGTATCACTGTCATTTATTACTCTGTCCTGGACAGTGATTTCCCACAGTGACCGCTCTATTCTGCGGAACTGCGAAAACACATTTTGGCCAGGATGGGAAAAATGACAGCTACACTGTTCATAAGTAGGTGTGGGAAAATGGCAATGTTGAAAATCTGGAGTGAAAATATTATACAGTTGCGAAGTTATGAGCGTGCATGCAAACTGCGCAACACACACTCGTAACACAGTCATTTTATGGAGTATCGTTACCAAATTTTCAGCATAGCCATTTCAGGACCTCTACTCATGAACAGTGTCACTGTCATTTTCTTAATCTGTCCCAAATACTAATTTCTGACAGCGACCACACTGTTCTGCGCCGGAAGTACAAAAACACATTTCCGCCAGGGTATGAAAAATGACAGCTGTACTGTTCACAAGGAGGTGTGACAAAATGCCAGAGTTGAAAATCTGGCATCAAAATATTGCAAATTCACAAAGTTATGAGCATGCATAGCAACTGTGCAGTGCACTCTTGTAAAACAGTTATTTTTGGGATTTTTCCCACCAAATTTGCAACATAGGTTTTTTGAGAGACCACCTCATGAACACTGGCACTGTCGTTTTGTTAATCGGCCCCCAAAGGTGATTCCGTGCAGTGACCGTGAAATCACCTTTCCGAGCTGATTAACATCATGACAGTTCAAGCTTTCATGAGGAGGGGTCCCAAAAACACCATGTTGAAAATTTGGTGAAAAAATTCCAAAAAATGCCTGAGATATGCAGCAAAGTTGAAAAAACCAGATTTACTCCATTATACAGCTTACCGGCACTTCCTCAGTTTGTGGTCGGTTTTGAAGAGTGCAAACGTGTTCCCGGTCTACAGAAGATCATTGTGTCCAACTCGGGAGGTAAGTATGGGGTGATGGGGGTGTGGGGAGGCAGGGTGGTCAATGGGTGGGTGCGGGTTGTGGGAGGGGGGTCTGGGAGATTGTGAGGGACCGTTTTTTTCTTTACAGGTAAAAAAAAAAAAGACAATGCTGGACGTTTTTTTACCTTCACAGGGGCATTTGCACGCTGGGGTGGGCTCCCAGCGTGCCACTGAGTCCGCTTTTGGGGACGCCAGCCGACGGGGAATTGGGCACCCTGTTGGCAAACAACAAAAGGGGATTCTTTTGCAGACGGGGATTGGCACCCGCCGGCAAATAATAAAGGGGATCTTTTCTGCTGATGGGGACTGGGCACCCCATCGGCAAATAACAAAGGGGAATCCTTTCTGCCAATGGGGATTGGGCACCCGTCGGCAAATAACAAAGGGGGGATAATTCCTTTTTGCCAACGGGGATTGGGCACCCCATCGGCAGACACTGAAATGGGGGGGCCCCATTATGCCGACAGGGAGTTAGCTCCCCCGTCAGCAGATTAACATTGTGGGGGGGTTATATTGTTTGTGAACAGGGCAGCAACCCGCCGCCATGTTCACAAACAATATCAGGCTTGCTAGATCTGCCCTGCAATGACGGGTCGCTCCCTCATTGCAGCGGATGGCTTACACTGCAATGACGAGGCAGCCCCTGATTGCAGCGGCTAATTTGTCTCAAGTTGGTGCGAACATTCCAAACTTGTGTCACCAGCAGCCTGCAACGGCACTGGGGGAAGCGGGACAAGCCTTTGCAGGCTGTGGGGGCATTGGCCACAACAGTGCCATGCCTCTACAGCCTGCTTCTCAGCAAGCTGTGCCAATATGTTTCTTGCACTGCGCGCAATCAACATTAAAAGGGAAGAAGTGTTACCCTTATAGAGATCAATTGCATTGTGCTTGTATCCATGCCACTCCAGACATTACATCATGGGTTACAACCCACCTGATAGGCAAGTGATGCACATGTGACCCAGATCAAATTTTTCAGTAACCTTGGTCCCAAGAGTCCCCCTTCCTCAGTTCAACTCTTGCATCTGAGAAGACTATAAGCACACCAGGGGTCCCCTTTGTGACTACAGTATAATTATCTGAAGGTAGGTCTAACTCTTTGAAACCACAGTAAAATACATTTAGCTTATTAGATACTAAGTTCCTCTCTGCTGATAGAATTTGAGCTATTAAACAGCTTGCTCATCCTGTTTTTTCTCTCTTTATATTAATTGTTTAAAGGATGAGCTGTTTGTGAGTTGATTGGCCTCTGTCTCTGTTAGGCCTTAATTAACTCTTTTGTTTGCTAGTTTGCTCAAGGAGTATACAGCTGTTGCCTGTTTAAGGCAGTATGGCCCTGCATTATGTGTCCTTTCTTCTAGACTTCTTAAGGTTTCCAGCAGGGAGAAAGTTTAATTTATGAATGGATTGTTGGTGGTAAACTTAAACATCCTGAATTGTTTCCAGAGTGAGTTAAAGAGAGTGACTAGCTCAAGGACAGAAAGCGATGTTTTAATATGAATAGGATTCATATAAGTGAATAAAATGTTTAGCCAGTCTGGACATATGCTCTTGCAGCATTTGAATCGCATGTGTCTCTCACTCGTGGCATCTCACTGAATGCAGCTTCCCCCTCCCAAGTGGAGACTGCATGGTGAGCGAAATGCTCATATCTGCATGAGTGGCATTTGTTGTGTGGGTGGAGGCCTCAGGAATTTTGAAACTTCTCCTCCTCGGATTGCCGATGCCTGTTGGCTATGGATCTCTCCTCTCAGGTGGAGACCACATGACGCTGCATCCCACGCTGGTCGCTCTACTCCTTATTTAGCGGGTGGCCCAGACACATTTAAAACAATACTCAATTCTGGTTTAGGCTCCAAGCGCAGCAGCTATTCTGGGCATGCAGTGAGACTGGACTCATCTCCTTTTCCTGTGACTGGCCAGTTCAGGTCCCTTCCGGCAGTGGCCTACTGGTAGACTGGTACCCCACACTACCACCATGCTCCCTTCCTCAGGTGAGGGTTGGTACTATTTAATAGGCCATGCGGCACCTTCGGACTGCACCCATTTCTAACAATGTCACCATGTTTCCACTCACATGGCTGAACACCAGCAGTGGCAGCCACCATTTTAGATTGTAGCACATTCCAGACATATTGGACCAAAATGCCATCCATCCACCATTTTGTGTCACGCGTTGCTGTCCGCACATGCATGACTGTTTCATCTCGGCCATTTTATTGACTAACCTCAAGTGGCTTCAGTCCTGCTACCCCCTTCCTGGCTCACCACGTGATTTTCACTCTGGATTTTTAGCATTGTCTACAACAAGATTTCCTCCCAGAACTTAATCGTTAAGGAGTTGCTGCCTTTTTGAGCGGAAATGGGAACCCTTTCAAGCTTTCCCAGGGTTATATTACATTTGCCTACTCAAGCAAGTGTTCTGTACCTGACTATATTGTGATAAGCTTTTCTGTTCAGTGGCCATCTTAATGTTACCCACTAATGAGCAGGCTTTGTCCTGCCTGGGACCCATGATTAACACTATCCTTCTCTCATCTTTTCAGTTGTGAACAAGAAATGCAAACTAACTGCAACCTTTCCCTGCTATTACTTATTGGGCTGTTCAGCAGATTTTCTGATCTGGTTTTTGCTGTAATTGGATTACTGCTAGATGGGTTAATTAATTAATTGAGCTTCTTTAACCTCATTGGTTTCTGGCTCGGCCTGCTAGGCCCTCATGAGCCTCTAGCCCTCTTCTCTCAGCAGGGTTCTTCACCCTTGGGTGTTTGAGAATTATGTAGTGTTTATTGTACTGTTTATTTTACTGCACATGCTAATCAGTAGTACAGTGGGAGAGAGTTTGTCTCTTAACCAGAAGATGAAGGGTTCAAATCCTGATCAGGCATCTTTCCTGAGCTCTGCTTAGCTGAAGGAGAAAGTAGCTTTACCGTTTATAGGTACCAAATTAGTAAGAGGACTGCTGTTTGTAAAAGTGTTAATTTTATGCTAATTGATAAGCTGCTGTTTTTTTATTATGTTCTCCTCCGTGAGGGTTGCTGTTTCACATATGCTGGCTATAGATTTAAAATTACATGCTCCCCTCGCATCTGCCTGTTTGCTGTGCATGGCTCCTCCCTCCCAATCAAGAAGCTGCACGGTGCCACGAGCTGAAAGATGCTCTTTCAGGGGATTGGGGAGAGATGCACAGCTGTGGAATGCTCATTTTCATGGTCCCCCCTCAAGCAGTTCACATGCATTTTGTCTGATGCAGCCCTCTCCTCACAAGTGGAGACTGCATGGCACAGCGCCTCTTCACTTCAGCTCGCACTACCCTCTACTCAGTGGGTAGCGCAGGTCGCACCTAGCACTAGGCATTCACCTTACAGAGTTGGTTCCTTACTCTAGCAGCCACTCCCACTTGACACTCAATGTGTTTTCTTACCTTTTTTCCAGTCCCATTCTCTCAGGCCCCTTGGAGTTTGTGCTTACGCTGGATAGATTGGAGATAAATTGGAGTTTATATTCATTTGTGGTTGTGAGCTCAGAATGCTTTTGCTCCAGTAATAATATTGCTCCAAAGTCTGCATTGCACTTTTGCAAGTGCTTTTAATGCTGTTTACACTGAATATGTGTGAGAAAAGCACTTCTCTTATTAGGATCTCTCCAGTGTGGCCTTACTACATGGGTCTCCCCTCCCAAGTGGATACCACATGGCACTGCATCTGTAGGGGACACACTATCTCCGACCAGCGGATAGTGCTACCTGGACATGCTCCTTTGCTCATTTGGGAAGACCAATTAGGCCCAGGCCCCTCTCACAGCAGCTGGTCTGATCAGTCTATAAGGGTCACCTGTTCTGTCTACTACCTCCAGTTTTAGGCCCCTCTCCACAGCGGCCTACTGGTAGGTATCTCCGTGCCATAGCAAATACCCCTTCCCCCCATGCCCTGCTCCTTATTATTATGCTTCAGGCGAGGAGGCAAAGGGGTTCCTCTGTTCTTTTTGCACAGCTTCAATGGGGGGAATTTATCAAAGGCTGGTTCTTGGCACATTGTCTTCTTGCCCAGTGACCGGGGACTAAACACTCTAATGGGGTTATGGCACTATTTTGAGAGCACCAGCTTCAGCCGCCATTTTGTCCACAGAGTTCCAGGCACTTGCACCACCACTTCTCAGTGTGCGGGGCCAGGACATTTGGGTGGGGGAGGCTGTAAGTTTACCATATGGCGTATTCACTGTGACTAAGTGGGTATCAGAGGCCTTGATTTTTCCTACCTTTTTTCCTACAGATCACTCTGTTGCATGCTTAGAGTGCAAGTTGGCAGGTTTGGAGTCTGCTTCTTAACAGGGCATCCAGTTTCTCTGGATAGCCCCAAGAAGTTCACTTTAACCATTACAGTGCATACAGCACCTCAGAGTAGAGCTCAACACAGCTGAAGGAAGGGCGAGACTCTTCTGCAAATGGATAGAATCAGTCATTACCCTGGTCTGCACCCCTCAGGCCACCACCCATCTGACGATGGGGCAAGTAGCAGAAGTCCTCGAATGTATGGCATCATGCATTGACTTGTTGCCCTGTGCCACATGGAACATGTGCCCACTACAAACTACTTTTTGCAGCAGGGATCACCATTGGAGGACAATCTGAGCAAGATTGTCCACCTGGTGGAGGCAATCAGGATGTCATTGCTGTGGTGAATAACGTGGTGGTACCTCTCGAGGGGCTACCCACTAGAGCTAACATAAGAGGTGAAAGTGGAGCAGGACGCCAGTCAAACCGGTTGGGGGAGCATGCATGAACAACTCCACAGCCCAGGGGCGGTGGACCAGTTCAGAATCAGAACTATCCATCAACGTCTTAGAGATGAGGGAGGTGTATCACGCCCTCCGGGCATTCCAGGACGACATAGTCAGTTGGTCCATTGTGGTGAGATACGATAACAAGGCCACGGTGACCTACATAGCCAAACAAGGTGGAATGCAAAACAAGGCCACGATCAGGAAAGCAACAAGAGTGCTGTTCTGTGCCCAGTTCAACCTCACCTACATCCATACCACCCACTTAGCAGGTAGGTTAAATGTCAAGGCGTACTGGCTAAGCAGGCAGCAAGGGCACCCGGGGGGGGGGTGGCAGCTGCACCTTGACATCTTCAGGATGATACAGGGAATGTAGGTCCCCATCCTGATAGACATGATGGCAGCCAAGTAGAATGCCCAAGTCAATGCTTACTTCTCCAGCTACAAGGAGAAGTAGGCCTGGAACCAGGACTGCACTTATGTCTTTCCACTAATTCCCTTGATACTGCAAGCTCAAGTAAGGATCTGACTTTTTCAAAAACTGACCATCCTCATAGCACCATACTGGTCTCAGAGGACCTGGCTTGCCTCAGCAGTAGCCATGACCCTGGACAGGGGACCCTCCCATATTAGCGAGACATGCTCTTCCAAGGTCCAATTATCCACTTGGCCCCCATCATGTTCAAACTATGGGTTTGGCTCCTGAGAGGCAGAGATTGTTAACTGCAGGATACTATGACTCTGTTGTCTAGACCATCCTGCAATCCAGGGAGCCTTCCACCATGTTAACCTATGGTAGATAGTGGGACAATTTTGCAACTTGGTGTGAAAAGACACAGATCAATCCAATGAAGGCCGTCATGTCCGTGATACTACTGTATTTGCAACTGTGCTTGGACAAAGTGTTATCCCCATTCCGACTCCAAGGCAGCTCTCTGCCATAGGAGCAGCCATGAGACAAATTGGTCAGACCCTGCCCGGGGCCCTCCAGATGCCATTCAATTCTTTAAGGCAGCAGAAGCCATTCGGCCTCACAAACAGACACCAGTGGTCCCCTGGGACTGGACACTGGTTCCAGACTCCCTAGGGGCTTCCTCTTTTGCACCCACACATGAAGCCCAGCTATACTGGTCAGGGCCGAAGACATGTTTCCTTGTGGCCATTTGCTCTACTCACAGAATTAGTGAATTGGGAGCCCTCTCCTATAGAGAACCCTACACCATTCTCTCCCAAGAAGGAGTGTGCCTGAAAACGGTACCAGCCTTTCAACCTAAAGTCATGTCCAGGTCTCACAGTGAGCAAACTATCAAACTGCTGACTTTTTATGGACAGGTCACAAGCAAGGAATGGCAGCCTCCAAAACCACCATCGCCAGCTGGCTGAAAAAAGACAGTCCTGGAGGCATACAAATCAAAAGGCCTGACTCTACCAGAGGGAATAAAGGCCCATTCAACAAGGGCAGTGGCCACCTCTTGGGCTGAAAGAGCTTCTGTATCCACAGAGGATATTTGCAGAGTGGCAACTTGGGCTTCCATTCACACCTTTGCAAGACATTACAGACTTGAGACCTTGTACAGACAAATAACTGATTTTGCCAGTTAAAAAAGGAGTAGCATGGATACAAACACAACACAATGGGTGTTTACTCACTTGGTAAAGGTGATTGTGTTAGTTTGTATCTATGGCACTCCATGGCCCTCCCTTCTGGGCGATCATGGCAGAAAATAAGGCTCGCTGCAGGATTAGGACTGCAAGGTCTCTGAAATGTTTGATCATACAATAACAATACTGCATTAAGACTTTTGTTTCCAGTAATATAAGGATGTTGAGTGCTGTCGTTTACTCTAGGTGACTGAGTGTTAGAATTGTATTAATAGATTAATAAACAGGGTGGTGATGTTTTCTACTACATTGTCTATCATTTTCCCTATATGTGATTCAAAGTGAGGGTTGTTTGGCCAAAGTTGTATTTCAACTATGGAAGAAGTCGAACTGAGGAAGGAGGACTCCTGGGACCAAGGTTACTGTGAAATTTGATCTGGGTCACATGTGTATCACTAGCCTATCAGGTGCGTTGTAACCCATGATGTAATGTCTGGAGTGCCATGGATAAAAACTAACACAATCACCTCTACCAGGTGAGTAAACACCCATTGTAATGCCACACCTGGAGTACTGTGTCCAGTTCTGGAGGCCCCATCTCAGGAAGGACATAGACTGGGTAGAGGTGGTACAGAGAAAGGCAAGCAAAATGGTGCATGAGATCTGCATCAGAAGCCCTATGAGGAGAGACTCAGGGAATTAAATATGTACTCACTCAGTGAAAGAAGAGAAAGAGAAGACATGATAGAAACATTAAAATACCTCAAGGGTATCAGTAAGGTACAGGAGGGTCACATATTGCACAGAATGAGAAGCTTAAGGACGAGGGGACATTGTATGAAGCTGAAAGGGGATTGACTTAGAGGGAATGTGAGGAAATATCTCTTCACAGAAAGGGTGGTGGAACAGCTTCTCAGCAGAGGTGTTGGGTAGTGAAATGGTAAAAGGTTTCAAAAATGCATGAGATAGACACAAGGGGGGGCCTTAGTAACAGGACTGGGGAGAGGTAAGGCCAGAGATTAGTTAGGGTCTGTGGCAGCATAGTAGATAGGGACTTTAGGGCAGACTGGATGGGATAAGAGGTCCTTTTGTGCTGACAGTTTCTATATTTCTTTGTTACATAACTGTATATCTGAACTACACTAGATCAAGGTGGAGGATGGTCTTTCATCAGGAAACAGTCCTGGGGAAAACCATGACAGCTAAGCCGCTGAACTGTCAATAACTGTCAGGGTACTGACTATCCTCTGTATTATGTAACTAGTTAGGCCATGAAAGTTAAAGCCCTGGGTAAGATGTGTTTGGTATTTAAAAGGCTTAGATTGAAACCTCTGGTGGTTAGTCAGGCCCAGCATTCCATTTGGATACAAACAGGCATTTTTCAGTTTCAGTTTTCCTGTCAAGTAGTTCATTCATTACATCTGCTGCATGAAAAGTCAGCCAGCTGACCAATGTGTATAACAACCTGTCCCCTATATCTTCAGTTCAGCAAGGTGCCCATCACAACTTATATAGTGTTCTCAGTGCAATTTTAGGTGGAGAAGTCTGGTGCACTTACAGTTGTGACAGGATAGATTGCTGAGGTTGGCCCGGAGGTAGTGCATGTAGAATTAAAATATATAGAGCATACGATTATTTCTTCCCTTGTTTCCATTTGTCTATATGACCACTTGTACCGTTCCTACATCTTCCTTTTATTAATTTATTATCTTTGGTGTGTTTTTTTTTCAATTCTGTCACATTGCTATTCATTGGGAAGAGTAACAGTTATTTGTATGGGACACTGCATGGGAGGGGAATTCCCAAGGTCATTTAAAACTGAATTCCTGGGTGGGGGGACAGCAGTAGGTTTCCTAACCAACAAGGAGTTACTCCAGGTGTAGGCATCATCTCATATCATTATTATTTACCTAATTATCTGATAACTAAGTAAAGGACTCAGGCCAGCTTCCATGTCAAGGTTGAGGAAGCGACTCCTAAGGCCCAGGGTGAGCACCACTGTTGCCTCAAAATCAACTATCCTAAAATTACTACTGAGCATGGCAAGGGGTTTTATTGATACACACTACTTCTCTCTTAGTTATCCAGCTCCAAAATTTCTTCCTCACTTTTATTAAGGAAGGAATCCATGGTCTTGAGAGGTTACATATACAATATCTGCCATTCACAACTAAGCTTAACATAGTAACACGATTGGTATTTCATAGAAACATAGATTTTGTTGGCTAAATAGGACTGCTTGGCTCATCCAGTCTGCCCAGATGGCTGCTGCCTAGTCTTCCTCCACAGACCCTAACTAGTCTTCTGAAAACCTTCTGCCTCCCTTCCTATTTATTAATATACCTCTACCTGTTTATCTGTTTCAGACATTATTGAAGCCCCAAACTGTTTTAGATTCCTCCACTTCTGATGGCTGTCTGTTCCAGGCATCTACAACTCTTTCAGTGAAGTAGTTCTTCTTTAGATCCCTCTTAAACTCCCACCACTCAAGCTTCAGCACATGCCCTCTGGTTCTGGTGTTGTTTCTCATTTGATAGAGACTCCTCTGTTGCACCCTGTTTACCCCTGAGAGGTACTTGTAGGTCTCTGTCATGCCCCTCTCGCTTTCCTGTCTTCCAGGGTGTACAAGTTGAGATCCCTCAGTGTCTACTCACAGAGCTTTTGGTGCAACCCCTGCATCATTTTAGTTGCCTCTGGACTTCCTCCAGCCTCTCTATGTCCTTTCTGAGGTGCAGCCTCCAGAACTGGAAACAATATTCCACGTGGGTTCTCACCAGAAAGTGATATATTAGAAACACCACTTCTCCCCTTTTGCTGTAGATACCTCTCCATATGCATCCCAGTATCCCACTGGCCCTGCACACTGCTTTGTCACACTGGTCTGCAATTTTGAGTTCATCAGATATGATAACCCCAATGTTCCTTTCCAGCTTAGTGACTGTCAGCACCCCTCCCCCCTGACCATATTTCAGTTAATGGGTTTTGTAGTCCTGGAAGGTTGACTATCTGGTATTCATTGAGATGGCATAGTGTGTCACTGTGGCCAACAGTCTGTTGAGGATGTTACTTATTATACATTTTTCTGTCTTTGTTTTTGCTAAGAGCAGATCAAAGTGGATTGCTTTCCTTTTTTTATTTCTGTTTATGCTTGCTTATCTCTTGCAACCCTCCTATCTCTTCAGAACCTCCAGGCATCCCTCAGTCCCCCTGCCTCCACTGGCCACTGCCACCTACCTCCATGGAACATTGGTTGTACCCCTCAGATGGGTTCAGGCTAGGGGAATGTACCCCCAAACTTCTTTTTTTTTTTTGTCAGGTTGTGCCATGTGCTAGGAAGCAGGGACCTGAATATACCGAGGTCCTTAATTCCAAGGGTGCTGGAGTGGTTTTCTTCCTTGTTTACCTTCCATCCCCTGGGGATGTTACATGCTAGGATGTCAAGGTGCACTTGCATATGCTGTGCACATGTCCGTGTGTTGACATCAGTGATGTTCCCTCCCCCCCTCAGTCCACCATCCATACTACTACATGTGGTCACCTAGGCAGCAGTAGCGCAGCAGAGGATGGAACCCTCCCTCCCATGAGAAAGAAAACATCCTCTGAAATGCTCAGTCCTCCTCTCCCCCCTGGCTGTCCCCCAATGACCCGAGCTTGCTCCTGAACTCGGGTGGCCAAATTTGCGAGAGTGGATTGCTTTCTTTTTCTTATTTTTATACCTGGATCCTCATTAACATTCTTAAACTGTCTATAGTCCCTAATGGGGTGTTGGCACTTTTCATTGTCCCCATTTATTCACCTTATTGAAGCATAAGGAAAAGAATGATATCTCACACCAATAATCCATTAACAAAACAAATAAACTTATTAGAATGTTGAGGATATTTCATCCTGAATTGATCTGCTTCCTCCATTGTATTATACCTTTCTAATCAATGAATCCATAGAGCTGTATTATGTATTGCTGTGTTCAGGTCTTTTTCTGTCTGTCACTTTTCTGTGTTTCTACTATGATGTGTTTTTGTTTGTGCATCTATCTTGGGACAATTCTTTTTGCAGTCAGTGAAGTGTCGGTTCTTGGCTCTAAACTGCCATGCATTGGCTTTATTTAAGAGGTGGGTGGTTACAAGGCCTGGCATCTACTGTCTTCTCTCTGGAAGAACTTTACATTGCTTTTTGCTAATGCTTCCAAAAGAATAAATAATGTATATTTCATGACTCTCTGGTAATTGGAGTTTGGATTCTATCTGGAAAATCATGTTGCTGATAATCATTTACTTATCTTGTTTGACCATGAATGGTTCAAATGCCCCAACATGGATTCTATACAGTATACTATACTAAATAATTACAATTATGCCATCTGTAAAATACCGAGGGGAGGCAGGCTCTTCGCACTCAGCTGAACTGAACTATTGACAGTGAAGCTAGCTCCACACACCCCTCTAGGGGAGCAAAAAGCACACCATGGCATCTGCAAAAGGGCATGCAAGCTGTTAAAATCCTGGAAGACTGGAGATTGAACCAAAAATTGAAAGAAAGGAAAACTTTATTTCAGTATGGCTTTACAATGCCACCAAAGAAGAAGAAAACAAATTTGGTAATTCCTCCTGCAAAGTAATTGCGGCAACTTGAAATCAACACAAGACTTTGGGCAGCTGCTTTAAAGTGGAAAGGCTCAGACCATAAATTCACTGAGCTCACTGAAAAAGCATTGAAAAAGAACAGATCAAACAACGATGGCATAAATTTCGAAGGTGCCACAGAACCTACAGCATTAGAACAAAACGTTGAGGTAAACCAACAAAACAAAACTTTATTGGTACCTGCTCTGATTTTCAGAAGGCAAAGCCAGATCTTAATTCCAAACAACAAAGCTGAACCAGTGGTGAAGAAGTTGGATGGTGTTGCGACACTCGTCGGAGAGAAAGAGGCAACTTTCCCAGTTTACAAAGAAGGCCAATTCTAAGATGCTGAAAGTTCAAACCACCAAGCCTGAGCCCTAGGTGTTACAATGCAGAACTTGGAGGATCCAGAGGATAAGGACAGGACCCCTGAGAAAATGGCATTGCACACTGAAGGGGAGCCAACGGCAAGGATGGACCAGTCTACCCAGGTAAAAAGCTTAAATATGCATACTTCTTTAGCTGGGGGGGGGAGACATGCAATCAAATGGGGGAATAATACCCCGATAAATACAGCAGAGGATTAGAATAATATTGAAAGTCCACCGGTGAGCAGTAAGGGAAAGATAATATGTCAGATAAAATGTCAAAATCAACATCTGTGTCAGCTGTAATAGGGGAGGTTACTACTAATTTAAAGGCATTGAAACACTCAGATAAAGTGAAAGACAACATGATTTTGCAAGAGAAATGTAATGAAACAAGTACCAATGGGATAACTGTAAAAATGAATCAAGACAAACAGAGCAACCCTTCATACTTGAAATGAAAAAGTGTAGTAATACAACTAAACCAAAATGAAACTGACACAAAATCAGAATATTCAGATGCCCAGTCTGAAACGTACTACCAGCATGGGCCAAGCAGATGACGTCCCAGTTAACTATGCTAAATTAAGGGATTAAAAAAATGGAAAGAAAAACCGATAATATTCAATCTACAGTGAATATTTTAGTGGCTGAGAATGCTCAAATAAAATGAAGTATCCCAACATTGCAGCAGAGAGTATTTGTTATAGAAGATGAAGCTGTATCCATTCAAAGGCAACTAAATGATTTGGAAGCAATTAATAAGGATTTCAAAAACAAAATGATACATAGAAACATAGAGGTTGACGGCAGATAAGGACCGCAAGGCCCTTCCAGTCTGCCCATTTCTTTTTCTACCTTATCAATGTGCTATCGGCCTTTGCTGAGTCAGTGGCCTATCTATTCATACTCATTTAACATACTAACATACTAAAATGCCAGCAGAATAGGCCTAACGGTCTTTCGTGTCTGCTCGTTTGGTCAGCCCCCACCCTGGGTGCTGACCTTGCTGTCCCCCTCGCCTTCTCTGGCTTCTCCCTTCCCAGTTCTGGATATTTTTGCTGCATTGGATTTTGCTTCCTGAACCCTTCCCCTGTACCTGTCCCACCCCCTCTTGAACCCTCCACTGTCTCTGCCTCCACCAGCCCCTAGGTAGTGCATTCCATGGCTCCACCACCTTCTCAGTGAAGTAGCACCTCCTCCTTTCTCCCTGAATCTTCCCCTCCAGCTTCCACCCATGCCCTCTAGTGGCCCTTCCTCCTTCCTTCAAGCACCCAAGCTGTTCCTCCCTATTTACCCTCTTCATGTACCTGAAGACCTCTATCATGTCCCCCGGTCCCTTCTCTTCCAATGTGTACATATTTAGCTCTTCGAGCCTCTCCTCATAGGTCCTGTCCCCAAGCCCCAAATCATTTTGGTTGCCCTCCTCTGGACCCTCTCCAGGAGGTTAATGTCCTCTTTAAGTGTGGCCTCCAAACTGCATGAGTACTCCAGGTGCGGCCTCACCAAGCAGTTATACAGAGGGAGACTTCCTCCTCTGAGGTGATCCCCTAGTGATGCATCCCAGCATCCTGTTGGCCTTGGCTGCTGCCCTCCTACAAGTCTCAGAGTTGTTCATCTTGACATCCACCACCACCCCAGGTCCCTCTCAGCCATTGAGACTTGTAGTATTCCCCAGGGTGTACACTTGGCCTGGGTTTCTGGCCCCAGGTGGAGTACCTTGCATTTCCTGCATTGAACCTCAGCTTCCACTTTCTAGACCATCTTTCCAGAGCCTCCAGGTCCCCTGCAGGGCCACCCTCCCTCCTCCCCATCCACCACTGTCCCAGTTTGAGTCATCTGCAAAGAGACTCATCTCACTCCTGATTCCTGTCCTTATGTCAGATACGTAGGCGTTGAACAGAAGGGGCCCAAGGACTGATCCCTGTGGGATCCCACTAATGACCCTCCTTGGGGATGAGACTATCCCACCAACTACGACCCTCTGGGTCCTGTCCTGGAGCCAATTGCCTATCCATCTGATCATCTGGTTTCCCACCCCCATTTGTATTGTCATTTGTATTGTCTCCTTATGCTTATCCCATGCCTTTTTGAAGCCCTGCACTGTATTCATAGCCACCACTTCCTGAGGTAGGCCGTTCCATGCATCCACCACTCTTTCTATGAAAAAGAATTTCCTCACATTCCCCCTTAATCGGCCTCCCTCTAATCTCATGCTGTGTCCTCTTGTCCTGCTGTTTTTCTTATATTTAAACATGTTAGACTCTTTCACCTTGTTAATGCCCTTAAGGTGTTTGAATGTTTCAATCATATCACCTCTCTCCATCCTTTGCTCAAGGGTATACATATTAAGCTCCATTAATCTGTCCTCATATGTCTTCTGATGCAGTCCCCACACCATTTTGGTTGCCCTTCTCCGGACTGCCTCAATTTGGTTAATGTCCTTGTGAAGGTGTGGCCTCCAGTACTGCACGCAGTACTCCAGATGGGGCCTAACCAGTATCTTGTAAAGAGGGATTATTACCTCCCTCTTACAACTTGTGATACCCCTACTAATACATCCTAACATCTCCCTAGCCTTGCCTACTGCTTTAGAGGTGTGCTTGGATGATTTCAGGTCATTGGTAATGATGATGCCCAAATCTCTTTCTTCCTTTGTGACTGCCAGCAACTCCCCTCCCAGCCTATAGATGGCTTCATGGGTTCTCTTCCCTATGTGCATGATCTTGCACTTCTTTGTATTAAATCCCAGTTGCCACTCTTCTGACCATTTTGCTAGCTTATCCAGATCTCTTCTCATTCTGCCCACCCCATCTGGATCATCCACTCTGTTGCAGAGCTTGGTGTCACCTGCAAACAGACAAGCCTTACCCTCTAGTCCATCTGCAGTCTATAGTCTATAGTGGACTAAATAGTAGACTTTGAACCATGTTCAAGGAGGAAGAATATTAGGATATTAGTAATACTGGAAACTTGGGACAATGCTAGACCATTAAAGCATTCACTAAATCAAATTTTCTCATCTTATTTGGCACTGACCCAGAGAATGTACAATTAGAAATTGACAGAGCACATCAAGATAATGCATATGGGGCACAAAAACCCTGGCACAATATATCAGTTGGGGGGTTAGGATATAGCATGCACCAATCAGGAAAGGGATCTTGTGGTTACCATCTCTGATGATGTCAAGGTAGGGAAACAGTATGACAAGGCAGCAGGTAAAGCAAATAGGATGCTGGGATGCATAGGTAACGGCATCACCAGCAGGATTAGGGAGGTCATAATTCCACTATACAAGACACTAGTGAGGACCCACCTGGAGTACAGTGTACAGTTCTGGAGACCTTACTTATGTAAGGACATTGACAGGGTAGAGAAGGTTCAGAAGAGGCAACAAAGATGGTAAATGGACTGCATCACAAGTCCAATGAGGACAGGTTGAAGGAATTGAATCTGTACTCCCTGGAGGAGAGGAGTGAGAGAGGGGATATGATTGAGACATACAAGTATCTTACAGGGAGGAACAGTATGCAGGAATACACTATTTTTAAGCAAAAAAGATGTTCCAGGACTAGAGGGCATGGGATGAAGTTGGAGGTAGGACAATTCAGAGGAAACATGAGGAAGAATTTCTGCACAGAATGGGTGGTGGACAATTGGAACACCCTGCCAGAGGAAGTGGTGGGGGCTGAAACAGTCATGGGATTTAAGAATGCATGGGATAGACATAAAGGAATTCTGGAGGTCAGGGTTAAGGGGCAACAGACTTCTAGGAAAACATAAAGTGAACTTACAAGCTCAAATGGGCAGACTGGGTGGGCCGTAGGCCCTTATCTGCCCACACTGTCTATGTATCTATGCATCTATGTATCAGGCTTACAGAGCAAATTTGAGCACACCACAGTATAAAACACCATGACCTGTGATTAAGTTTTTTTAAGCTGAAGACAAGGAGACACTAAATGGCACAAGTCTATACAAAGAAGCGCATCACATTGATGGAAACAATATTTCAATATTCAATGGACTTTCCAACAGAGATAGTTCAGGAAATAAATAATTTTGACTTATTAAGAAACAAGTTATGGTCAAAAGGTTATAGGATCAATATGATTCATCTGGTGAAAATGAAGTTAATACTAAATGGGTTGTGCTTGACTTACAATTCATTGGAAGAGGCTGAGAAGGATTTAAGAGAAAAGATTCCTAACTTGTATTATTAAAATTAGTAATAAGTTACATAAGGTGTTTCAGACACTGGCAATGGATGCAATGAATTAATTGTGTACTTATGAAATTAACTATACTTTTTCTTTCAGGTTTTTGGGGGAGACACTTAAGCCTGAGTAGACACGGGGGGCGGGTCTAAACAGGAGCTACACAAACAAAAAGTTCCACAAGAAGTCCCTCTGGGCTTCACACTGTAATGAGCTTAATAGCAATGTGTTTTTTTTTTCTTAGGAGGAGGGGATAATTTCCTACAAGCATCTGTTGGGGTAAAATATAATAGTATAAAATAAATTTATGGGGGAAGAAGTGTTGTGGGTATCATAAATAATTATTATGAATAAAGAAAATGTCAAATGTGTTTCCCTGAATGTGAATAGCATCCACTCATCAATCAAAAGAACAAGATTATCTTTAAAAAAAAAAAACGCACATTGTATGGCATTACAAGAAGTGCACTTAGTATGGATATTAAGAAATTAAAATAAAAATTGGTAGCTCATCTTTTTTTCCGAGGGAACTAGAAAGAGTGCTGGAGTAGCACTATTATTTAGGAACTTTAATGGAAACATATTCAGATAAGAAGGGTAGAATAATTTTAGTTAAGATTAAAATAAAAAACACTGTTCTAACAATAGGATCTATTTATACCCCTTTTACAGATTATGCTATTTTTCAACCGGAATTACAGAAGCATTTACAACAGTCACAGTGCAAAACATAATTCTAATGGGTGATTTTAATATATTGCTAGATCCAACAATGGATAAATCCTTAAAAATAAATTCATCAAATAAATATGACAAGATAATTAATCACTTTTTATAATGACATGACTTAATAGATTTTTTGGAGGCTAAATAACTAAAAAAAATGAGAATACACATACCATGATAAAAACAATTCTGGCTTTTCTAGAATAGGTTACATATTTATATCTAAAGGTATTTTATTTACTGTGCAAAATCCATTGAATAATTCAATTATTTTATCAGATCATGGATTAATACAGATTGAAATAGAAATCCCAGATATTAACAGAACATTCACAAGACAAAGGAGGTTTAACAATGTACTATTAAAAGATAAAGAATTTAAATAAAGAATAAATGCCACAATTAATGAATACTGGTATTTTAATTATGATGGTCCAAAAACTGTAACTGAATTATGGGACACATTTAAAGCAGTCATACAAGGAGCAATAATATCCTTTATAAAAGGGGCTAAAAAAATCCACCATCCTGATTGGCTACTATATCATCTCAGCCATGTCCTTATCAGATGATATAGTAGCCAACTGGTACTACTCTCCAGTCCCGAGCCACACAACACCACAAAATCAGTGAGCTGTGCCAGCTGAAAAAAGAAACACAAGCTGGCACAGCTCACAGTGTGACATCCCTGTGACAGAGTAACCGAACTCCCGTCTGCCCGCCCCCTCATCCTTGACAAACTCGACTCCACCCCCACTGTACACAGCTAAGTCACCTCATCCAGGCCAAACTCCAGGCAACACACATTTATCAGGTATACTAATTAAATTATACCTGTATTTTTTGTTTCCATAGCTGCCATTTGTCACATCCTCCTTTCAGCCACTTCCATTTTTTCTGCTCATTATTCCCCGCGGTTTTCAATCCTTGTCCTTCCCTCTCCCTTAACATTGCTGCTCAGTTCCAGGCATCCACAATGTTTAAATAAACACGTTAAAATGAGAGGGATGAAACAGCAAACAAAAGGCATCAGCGGCATCCCACTCGCACTCGCGCTCATACTGTAGAGCCATAATAGCGCATAGTTGAACAGCGCTAACAACAGCAGCTGCAGAAGGACACGCTTGCTTCCAGTAAAACTGGCCAGTCACCCTGAAAAGATACAGCTCCAGTCATGGAGGCCGCTCAGCAAAGAAAAAATAAATAAACAGCAGAAAATGCTGAAAAAAAAAAACCTCAACTACATAACAAAGACAACAATTTTCTGTGTGTGTGTGTGGCGGGGGAGGGCAGCACAGCTGGACAAAAACTGGTAGACAGAAACAGGCACTAGTAAACAAACATATAGTAAAATAAATAGGAATATATCACTGATTAGCACTTTGTGTGTAGACTTGGAGGGGTGAGAAAAACAGATGCACATATCACATTGTACAGTGACAGGGACTATTTTGTTTAAAACTCCAAAAAAAGAGGACGCAAATGCCATTTTGTATTTAAAACTTTAGTAACTTCTTCAAAACCACTTTTATAAATCTTCTGCCCATTTTATAAGTGCAATAAGACACTCCGAGGTGTGGGCTATCTCCTGATAAGAGCAAGCCCATGTGCATAAGGCACTCGGCACCTAACAACGCACCTGGGCATGCTCTTATCGGGAGATAACCCACACCTCGTCATGTCTTATTGCATGCATAATGCATTTAAATACAAAATAGAACAACAATCATACCGAGCATTAGATAAAAGTATAAAAGAACTAGATTTATTGGTGACTATAGATTATGACAAACATGCTGAAGGATGGTATAAGCTAAAACTGAAAAAAATGAATTTATAAATAAGGAATTGGCAGTTAATTTAAATAAATTAAGAAGAACCAACTATATACAGGGAGACAAGTCAAGAAAAATGTTAACTTATTTACTGAAGAAACAGAAAGAGCAGAAAATAGTAACATTCTTGGAGGATATTAATTAATAATAATAGATATGAATCAGGCATAGAAATGGAGAATGCAATTACAGAAGCATATAAAGACATTTATCAGAAACAAATACATCTTTCTGCTGAAAAATTAGACAGTATTTTAATAAGATAGAACTCCCTCCTTTAAATTGTGAAGGGAATGACTTTAGTATAACAGAAATTGAGGAAACATAGACTTTGATGGCAGATAAGGACCGCTTGGCCCACCTAGTCTGCCCATTTCCCTAACTACTGGGTAAGCTGTATATCCTAGTTAACCAACAACCTATTTCTTCCTACCCCCCCACAAGAATTGCTTTATGTCTGTCTGTCTGTCCCATGCATTCTTGAATTCTCCCACTGTTTTAGACCCTATAACCTCCTCAGGAAAGTGATTCCATGTGTCCACCACCCTTTCTGTGAAAAAATACTTCCTCACATTGCCACTGAGCCGTTCCCTCTCTATCTTCAATTTTAACAAAATGCCTAAAAATAAAAGCCCTTGGTTAGATGGGATAACTATAGAATTTGATGTAACATTCTTAGAAGAATTATTGCCATGGTTAAGTCAGATGTACCAGGAAATAATTAATAAGGGAAACATTGCCCCTCAAACAATGGAGGAGGCAAACATTTTAATAATATTGAAAGAGGAAAACAATCCTGCATTAATAGAAAGCTACAGGCTGATTGCTTTATTAAATAGTGATTATACAATACTCACTAAATCAATAGTTGATAGAATAAAAATGACATTGCCAGAGGTAATTCATCCTGATCAGTTTGGAAATATAGCAGGTCATACAATATCTAATGCTACTAGAAGAGTACAATCCCGCTTTCAATATGCTGAAAAAAAAAAGAATATTGTCACATGCACTAGCTATTGATGCCTCCAAAGCCTTTGATTTCCTTAATAGGGACATTATGCTAGAGGCTCTAAATTATTGGTGACTACCTGAAAATGTAATAAAGATAACATCTACTCTGTACAAAAATACCACAGTAAGGTTTATGATTAAGTCATATTTAGGTGTACCATTTAAAATGAATAATGGGGTAAGACAGGTTTGCCCCCTGTCTCCAGTACTATTTGTACTTCTATTAGAACCATTTCTAAGAATGATCAGAAAAAATCTTAAAATAGAGGTATACATATAATAGAATCTGATATAAAGTTAAACATCTGTGCTGATGACATAATTAGTTCTTCAAGATATTAACAAAACAATCCCAATAGTGTTACAAAAAAATAAATTAATATGGGCAAATCTCAGGTTATACATTAAATAAACAAAAATCAATAATAATTGAAATATGCACATGGGGTACAATATTGATAAAACTATAATCCAGGAGTATACAGTAAGTAAACAATGCAAATATTTAGATATAGTATTAATGAAGGACCAATCAGAAATTATTAAGGTTAATTATTCTCGTTGGCAGCATGGTTGGGAGGAGGCCCCATGCCAAACGTCCCTCCTCCTTTAAGTGCACCGTATGGGTGCAGCACCACAGTTTGACCATTGTCAAACTTCTACTGCAACATCGCTAAAGCATTTCTTTTCACAGTTATTATTTTGTCTGTGATATCCGAGAAAAAGAGCAAGGGAGCCAAAAAAGCCACAATTATTCATCCTTGTAACATGGCAAAAATAGTAGGACTGTAGCTGGTCACCCGCGAGGAACGGATTGCTGGTCGCGAGGGCGCTCCACGGCCCTCCCTCAACCCCCCCCAGCTGCATCTCTCTCTCAGACCCTGAAACCGGGAAAGCTGGTCACCCGTGAGGAACGGATCGCTGGTCGTGAGGGTGCTCCATGGCCCTCCCTCAACCCCTCCCCCCGGGCTGCATCTCTCTCTCAGACCCTGAAACCAGGAAAGCTGGTCACTCACGAGGAATGATCTGGTCGCGAGGGTGCTCCATGGCCCTCCCTCAACCCCCCAGCTGCATCTCTCTCTCAGACCCTGAAACCGGGAAAGGTAAAGATCCTACCATTTTGCTGGGACGGCAACATTTTCCTGCTGCCCTTTGTTTGAATTGGAGCCTTTTTCATCGGTGGATAACTTGAACTTAGACGCTACAGCAGGGGGACAAGCTCTCCTGCTGCTCGCGCTGGTTTTTAGCCGGACTGTTTTAGCTGTTCCTGATAGTAAAACTCAAGTTCTGTATAGCTGCTCTATGGACTGCATAGCTGTTCCCACACACTCTATTGCTCACTGTAATGTTTTTAAAATCTCTCAATGCAATGCTTCTGGTACTCTGCTGAAAGTCCTCATACTGCACTGCTCAATGCAATTGTTTTAAATTATTCTCAAATGCAATTGCTTCTGATAAACTGCTGAAAGTCTGCTAATCAAACCCCTCCCCTTCCCTCTAGCCTACTTATCCCTGAGCCTCTCTCCTTTGCCTCCACAGCTGGTCACCAGCGAGGAACAGATCTCTGGTCGCGAGGGCGCTCACTGCCCTCCTCAACCCCCGGCTGCATCTCTCTCGGACCTGAGAGCCGGAAAGGTAAATATCCTACCGTTTTGCTGGGACGGCAACGTTTTCCTGCTGCCCTTTGTCTGAATTGGTGCCTTTTTCATTGGTGGCTAACTTGAACTTAGACACTACAGCAGGGGGACAAGCCCTCCTGCTGCTCGCGCTGTTTTTTTAGCCGGACTAGCCCCGCTGAACGCTATGTGTTCGGCTCCCCACCACTACCACCACCACCCTTGGTCGTCTCTCCCTTATATAGGCAGAAAGAGATCACATGGGCTGAGAATTAACCTATCAGCCCAGTTTTCCATCTGCAAGTTATGCTGTCCTGCCACTAGGGGCAAACCCAACTATTCTCAGGCTCCATCCTAAGTGCACACTCAGCTGCTTAACAAACAAGCTACGAGTGAAAAAAAAAAGTCTAATTTCTTTGCAGGTCAGTTTCAGTCCTTATATCACCAGGTCTTTTAGCCACCCCATATTCTCTCACCCCTGCACTGCCAGACCACCCCACTATCATTAAACTCCCCTCCATCATGACCCCCTCTGTCCATCCTCCCCACTGGGGTGGAACTACCCCTCCCAACCAGATCAGCCACCTGCCTCTCAATCCACCCTCCTCATGGCTATCTGCCAAGGGACTAAAAATCGCATCTCAATGTCCGTAGTCTCCTACACAATCTGGTGGAGCTCACTGCCTGGGTTGCCCACTACAGCCCAGACATACTGGGCATCACAGAAACATGGCTAAAACCTCTCACACCTGATACGATATGTTCCCTACCAGGGTACAGCCACATCAGAAGTGATCGAGAGGGGAACAAACGTGGTGGTGGGGTGCTACTTTACTATAAAGCCCACCTCAATGTATCTGCAGTTGACCCCCCCCAACCATATGAGTTTCTGCATGCTATTCTCCTGCTTGGGCTCACCAAGAAAATTCACTTGGTCTGCTGCTACAACCCCCCTAAAGGAGGCATGCCTGAGCTCTCCTCGCTGCTGGACAGTGTGAGTGAGAGAGTTGGCACAAGTGAAGTTCTTATTGTTGGTGACTTCAACCTAGATTGGCTAGGCTCTAACTTGAAGTCTTATGAGCCACTACTCTCGGGCCTCGCCCTAAATCAGATTATCACCGAGCCAACAAGGCCCTCTCCCTGAGGGGAAAAAGGGTCACTGATAGACTGGATTCTGACTAATAGACTGAACAGGATCACATCCTTGGGCATCCTACCTGATGCCATCTCGGACCATTCATCCACCTTTTGTACTTGGGGTATCTCACAGGTGAAAATACCTGGAAAAGTGATACAAATGAGGGACTTCTCAAAATTTCACTTGCCCGATTTCCTTGCTGACCTCAGCTCGATCAACTGGTCCGGGGTCACCGCCTTCTTGGATCCGGACCAATCGCTGGGTGCTTTCTTAACTAAATACATCCCAGTACAGAACAAACATGCCCCCCTCACAAAAAGGAGGGTGCGGGGCACCGTTACCAAATGGCTCCACGGGGGCCTTTTCTCCCTAATGAAACTCAGGGACAAATGCTGGGAAACCTACAAAGCCTCCCGCAGCCCTGATGACTTCACCACCTACAGGCGCCTTAGAAACACCTGCAAAAATGCCATCAGATCTGCCAAAAGTGAGTACTGCCGTTACTCTCTACTCACCTCAGCCAGCAACCCGAGGAGTTTTTGGCAGAATATTAGAAGTGCAGTAGGAGGCTCTGCCAGAGCACAAACCATGGACCTTCTAATGGACAGGGTTAGCTGCAACAATTCACGCACTATCTCTAATACCTTTAACACAATGTTCTCTCAGCTGCCCCCCCCACTCCCTGCCCCAGCCGCCCACATCCCCAAACGCTCACCCACCAACCCCACCCCAACAGCTCCTCTCGACCTGGACCTGAGGCCCGGCCCTCCTTCTTCCTTCAACTAGTATCCACTGCAGAGACCCAGAGGCTGCTTGCAAACCCTCCCCCCTCACACCGGTGCAGGACATGATAATCTGGAGCCAAAACTGCTCAGGTTGGGTGCCCATCTCCTTGCCTGGCCCTTAACTGATATCTTTAACTCCTCGTTAACAGCTGGTGTCATCCCGGAAATCTGGAAGGTTGCCAAAATTACCCCTGTCCTCAAACAAGGTAACCCCAAAGACCCCTCTAACTACCAGCCTATTGCCATCCTGTCAGCCGCCTCCAGACTCCTAGAGAAAATTGTGGCTTCATAGTTAAGTGTATATCTGCAGGAACACAGCCTCCTCTCTCCGGCCCAGCATGGGTTTAGGAAGAGGCACAGCACAGCCACTGCCCTCGCTGTGGTTACCTTGCAGATCCGCACAGCTACCGACCAGGGCAACCTCACAGGAGCGATCTTCGTGGATCTCTCCAAGGCCTTTGACAGGGTTGACCACTCCCTCCTCAGCTCCACTCTCCTTGACCTTGGACTCTCTAACCCTGCCCATGCCTGGCTCCTCAATTACCTTTCTGGTAGGAGGAAATACATTAATTTCAACCAGACCCATTCCCACCTCTCCACTGTCCAATGCGGGGTCCCCAAAGGGTCCGTCCTCGGCCCGACGCTCTTCTCCCTTTTTATTAACAAGCTGCTGTCTGTCCCCACACATGGGCAAATTACCTTATACGCTGACGACCTTGTCATCCTAAACAGTGATCGTGACATCAGCACCATCAATGTCCAACTAAACTCTGACTTCAAGCAGATTCAATCTTGGTTGGCAGCACACAAGCTCACCACCTACCTTAAGAAAACACATGCCATGCTATTCGGCTCCCTTAGTAGAACAAAATCCTGCTCTGCCCCCTTCTAATCCTCAGGGCTGATGGCTTGCCCCTGCAGACGGCTCCTGTCAGCAAGTATCTTGGCGTCACTCTGGACCCCGAGCTGGACCTCTCCCAACACGTCCGCAACATCTGTAAGGCCATGAATGCTAAACTCATTCTCGCCTACAGAGCAAAAAACTGCCTCACTCCAGCTGCTCGGGTGGTCCTAACCAGGGGTGTTCTCCTCCCCTCCCTCTGCTATGGGCTCATGACCTTTGCCCCCATGCCAAAGTCAATCCTCTCGAAATGGGATACGACCTACAACAGCATCTGCCGCTTTGCACTTTCTGCTCTTCCCCTTACACATCGCTGCGACCTCTACACTCATCTCGAGTGGCTGCCTCCGGAGAAGCACCGTACCTTTGTCATAGGTAACCTCATCGACAACAGTCAGAACATCCACCCCCACTGCCTTTGCCCTTCCACTCCACCCAGACATCACTACCTACCATCTTAGATCAAGGACGGCCCTCTCCCGTCCAGTTCCTAGGACACACTCCCTCGTGGGGGATCGGGCCTTCACCAGCTACACCCCAAAACTATGGAATTCCTTCCCGGCCGCCACACGGGCCACCCCCTCCCACACTGTATTTAAAACTTCCCTCTGCAACTTCCTGAAAGGTTCCTCCACCTGCCCTTGCACTTCGTAGCCTCTTCCCACACTACGCCAGCACGGCGGGCCTCAGCGCTCCTCTGGGACCACTGCACTTTCTTTCTGGTGACCTATTTGCCTGCACTCCCATTGCATGTTAAATCTGACTCAATTCACTTGTCTATGTAAGGCCTTGCTCATGATTCCCCCGGGCGACCCGTAACCTCCCCCTGGGCTCATATGTTGTTTCTGTTTTACTACTGACTGTCATTCATCTATGTATACTGATACTTCACAGTATGTAAAAACCATACTAATCACCCCATTGTACGTAAACACTGTATTAGTCACTTCACTGTCTGTAAAAGTTATATTAGTCGCTGTACCTATAAAAATTCAAGTCTGTAACTCTCCCGGGTCGCACCTTAAAATAGGCCCATGGATGTCTAGTGTGACTTAACCAGTAAACAAAAGCAAATAAATAAATAAATAAAACAAGAGAAAAATGAAAATGTTACTGTAACACTGGGGAAAACTTTCATTATCATTATGGGGTAGAGTGGAAACTATAAAAATGATGGCACTCCCTCACTTAGCTTTTATAATACAAAATATAATAGGTTATCCAACAGAGTGATGATTTAGTAGTATTCAGAGATTGTTTTCAAAATTCTTAAGGGGACCAAGAATTCCTTGAAACAAATGATATACACTCAGGAAACATGGGGCGTAGAGTCTAGATCCAATAAGCTATGCAGTTGCATTCCAGATAAAGTTGTTATGGGAATGGACCTTTTTACCAGAAAAAGAATTAACACTAGAAATTATATTTTGGGAAGATTTAAACCCAGCTGATTCAAATAATTGGATAAAGGAAATAACAACTGGTTTTAGGCTTCTGGAAATATGTTCTTCAATCAAAAAAAAGAAATATTAGATGTAAGATCTAAAGTAAAAGATAGTGTTTTTTTCCCCCTTGGTTACACTTAAATTTATAGGGGAATGCCAGTATTAAAATGCTCAAATACAGAAAAAATTGAATATAACCAAACAGACAATAATACAAACATGGATGCATTAGTGGATAATGGGGCTTGCCATTTAAAGGCAAGCCAGGTTGTCCTGGTAGCCAGCCAGAAAGGGCTTCTTGGAGGGGTGGGGAGGGGGTGGGGCAGCAGGGATGGGGAGGGGTTTTATGACCTCACAGGAGGGTCAAATGACAGGGCCAGAACTCGCTGGCCATTGGCCATGAGGAGGGGCCAGCAAGGATCCTGAAGTAAAGGTCCTTTAGGGGCTATTTAAGGCCAAGTAAACCCAAAATCGGCCTCTTTCTTGCTGTTTTAATTTTCAGCACATCGCTTGGCAGGACAAGATAAGGCTTGGTAGGCTGGGTTTTTTTTTGGTAACATGGGGATAGGTATGGTGGGATTCCAGCATGGTGCAGGCCTCAGGGCCAGCCCAGGACAGCTGGAGAGAAGTTTGAACTGTTTTTTGCATTTGGTGGGTTTAGGATGGCTTAAGCATTGTATTGCAATACCAGTGCAGCAAGCAGTGTGCCTTGTAATTTTTCTGTGCAGAACTGCATGTGTCCAAAAAGTATTGTATCAATTCTAATAATGAGGTCAGCTTAGGAAGCTGGGCATAGCCCTGGGGAATTTTGTAGCTGCACATCTGCCTCCTAGAGCTGCACAGTCATCAGATAACAGCAGCGTTTCTGGCATTTTCGCTGTGCTTTGGGCTAATGCAGTTAGTGGTTTGTGGTGATCCTAGTTTGTGCAGAGCTCTGCATTTTCCTTGTGCTCCTGTATGTGACTTGGTGGTATGAGTCCAGCAGAGTGGGCCTTGCTTGTTGATTTAGTTTTGTCCTCCAGTTTGTGCTTCGTGGCACACCGGAACCCTCAGGTGAGGGGTATGGGAGGAGGGCAGCAACCCGCAATGGCGATGGAGCACCGAGAGGCCTAGGAGGTGGGCATCGATTGTGTGGTTGGTTGGACCCAATGGTTGAGCCAGAAGGTAACCCATGGGCTGGGGACCTGGGAGCACACGCCAGGCCAGGAGCAGTACACCAGAGACAAGGAGTCAACACATCAGGAGAAGTGGGTGATTTGGGGGCCATTTGGTCAAACAGGAATGGCTGACAGGGGGGAGGGAGACAACGCTGGGGGGGGTGATCGCGGGGAGCATGGTTAGGCCTAGGTGAGGAAGCAGCAAGAACAAAGGGCCACGTGGCAGCCAGTAACCAGGCTGGAAGAGAAGTGCACCATGACTTTGGGGGCAGGACAAAGATACCACTGTTGGGCTTTGCGGGATTTGAGCTTTCAGGGAAGACTCAGAGGGTGTGGGGTGCACAAAGGCTGGGGTTTTCTTGTGGATGACCAGGGGCCTAGGCCTGGCAACAGCAGGTATCCCGGTGAGCAAGGCCTCATCCATGTGGCTGGGCTTGGGGATGTGAGAGGTTAAGGGAGTGATCGCCAGGAAACAGTGTGTTTTTGGCCTCATGGGCAGTCAGCTACCATTTGGAAAATGCAAAAATAAATAAATAAATAAATACAATACACAAAGGGAAAGGAAAAAAATGCAACAAAGGCCTGAGCAGGGAGTGCTTTACAGCTAGTGTTATTAAATCACTGGAGCTGTGTTGTATGTATTCCACACAATTTGTGATGAGCGAGGATTCCCTGACCCAAGGTATTATTTATGGGGCATAGTATGTCTGTCAGTGTATGGAGCCATGAGAGGCAGTTGCCAGGGGTGCACGAAAATGAGAATTGGGTAGTATAATAAGCTGCAAGGACCACACGGGGGACTACCCTATCGGTGGAGATTTATAGGGCATTTACCCAAACCTGGTTAGGAGGAACAGGGGTGGAGGCTGCTTTGGGGGGGAAAAACTTGGAAACAAGAGGCCTATGGCAGAGAATGGGTGGCTAGCATCGAAGAGAGTGGTGCATGACTGCATGGAATGGGAAATGGATTGGAGCGGGGCTGCTGGCAGGGAGTAGGCCGGCGGAAGGGGCAGCTACCTAGGGGCTTTGGCCTCAAAGAGGGACACAGGGTCGAGCAATGGGGCCTTCAAGGCCATTCAGCAAAAGGGTGGGTTGGGCTCATGAAGGGCAACTGAGGGTTTGGCGCTGGAAGACATGGGGGGGACAGCGGAGCATAGGGGCTGCATTTGGGTGTGAGAGATGGCACAGAGGTGTTGGAGTTCGGCCATGTTGTTAGGGCGGCCATGCCCTGGGGGGCTACGGAATAAGAAAGGTGCTGCTGGATTGGGGGTTGACCATTGTGTTTTTGTGCAGTCTAGAGGTACCTGACAGAATGGCACCCAAGAGAGCCCCGGCGTCAAGCGTGGCCATGCTGGTGGAAGCAGGAAAGCTAATGGTGTTGATGACAGAGTTGGTGGAGGCGGCGAAGAAAAAAGAAGCAGAAGAGGAAGCACAGAGAAAGAGGAAGAAATGGGATAAGGGGGCCGGACCTGGAAAAGGGAACAAGAGGTCAAAGAGGGGTGTGTCCACCCCTCTAGTGTACCTGCCCCGGTCCCGGCTGGGCCCCATTCGGATGGGGTAAGGACGATGTGGACATGAATAATGAAGCTGATTTGAAAGAATATATGGAGGGGTTGCTGGGGGACATGGGGGAGGACAGGGTTGTGAAGTTGGAGCGAACCCTAAAAGCCATCAAAGAGAGTAAAAAGGGGGGGAAGGAGGGTGTGGGCACCTCCGGGGAAATGTGGAAGCTGTACGAGGGGCTACCTGGCTTTATGCTGGGTCACCACGTGCCAGCATCAATAAAAGAAAAGATTTGGAAGGGGGAGTATGTGGATACATTTGGGCTGGTGGATGAGGAAATGGCTAAGAAGTACGAGCAGAGGGAATCGGTGGGCAAGTCAGAGATGGCAGTAGTGCTGGCAGTTGTCGGGCATGGGGGGGAGGAGGCCCTGCTAAAAGGGAAGAGCATAGAAACATGGTAAGCGGGCTTCATAATTTATAGTGTGCTGGTATTAGAGAAACAGCCTGACCTAGCTATACCTCTGTTGATGTACGTGGCCATTATTCGGGATGCCTATCGGGCAAAGTTGGGTTTCGGGTGGCTCAAATATGATGAGGCCTTCTGAAGGAGGATGACAGTAAAAGGGAACCTGAGGTGGGACTGTACCCACACCAAGTTGAGGGTCAGGATGCTGCCGGGGCCAACCGGGGGACAGGTGACAGATCAGGGGACGTGGGCATCCCTGGCAGGGTGGGCCAAGGCATGCTATGCTTATAACAGGGCATCGTGCACATGGTCTAGCTGCAAGTTTTGGCATGTTTGCTCACAATGTGGGGGATCACACCCAGCAATGGCGTGTAGGCAGGGTGGGGACAAGAGTGGTCAGGCCAGTGGACAACCGGCTGAGCAGCCTTTTTGAGATGGCTGGGGGGGACCCGGGAGAGGACAGTGGGCCCGGGGAAGGGTGGGTTCACCTCCAACTACAATTATAGTTAGGGCAGGAGCAGGCAGTGGGCTGTGGGGCTGTACACTGGCATGCACCCCCATCAAGCTAGGTGTTGTGGAAGCATGGACAGTGGGGTATCTCGACGAGAAGGGGGCAGCCCTGCTGAGTGAAGGGTTTAAGGGGGGTTTTCCACTAGCATTCGAGGGGTTATGGGTTGGGATGTGGGCTAAGAATTTGGCCTCAGTAAAAGAGAAGGAGGACATAGTTCAGGAAAAAATCAAGAAGGAAGTAGAGGCAGGGAGGGTGGAGGGGCCACTGGGAGAACCCCCCTTGCAGGCAGTTCCTGGTGTCACCCCTGGGGGTGGTGCCTAAGAAGCAGGTGGGGAAATTCCGTCTCATCCACCACCTGTCTTATCTGGAGGGGAGGTCGGTGAACACAGGGATCCTGGAGAAGTTAAGCATGTCACCTACGCTTCTCTGGAGCAGGCGGTCAAGCTGATATGGGTGGCTGTAGGGACATGGCTTGTGAAGATGGACATCAAATCCACTTTCCGGCTGTTGCCAGTCTAACCAGCGGACTGGGATCTGCTGGGTTTCCAGTTAAACGCCAGCTGTACTTTGATAAGGCAATGCCCATGGGATGCTTCATGGCCTGCTTGACGTTCAAGGTTTTCAGTACATGGATGCAGTGGGTATTGGGGTCATTGTACAGCCACAGAAGGGTAGTGCACTATCGAGATGACTTCCTCCTGATAGGGGAAAACCAGGCGGAAGCTCAGAGAATGTTGCGGGACTTACAGAACATGTGCAATGTCATTGGGATCCCCTTGGCAGCGGGTAAGATGGAGGGGCCAGCCAGCAAGCTGGAGTTTCTGGGGATTGAAGTAGACACCAAACAGGAGTGTTTCTGTCTGCAGGGGGACAAAGTGTCCCGCTTGAAGAGCTTGTTGGCGCTAGTGGGAGGGAAGAGGAGGGTGCCGCTGGTACAGGTACAACAGCTGCTGGGGCACCTTCATTTTGCCTGCAAGGCCATAAGCCATGGCATGGCCTTTATAAGGTGGTTGAGGAGGGCCACAGGTAAGACCAAGCAGTCACACCACTGGGTAGACATTAGTAAAGGGGTGCGGGAAGATCTCCAAGTGTGGGAGGTGTTCCTGGAGTCATGCAATGGGGTGACTTTCTGGCAGGAGGAATGGGCCCGCAATGTGGACCTCAAACTGTTTACGGATGCAGTGGGGGGACTCGGAGTAGGGGCCTACTTTCAAGGGGAGTGGGTATCAAAGGAATGGCCAGAGGAGTGGAAAGAACAGGGTCGGACCAGGGATATCACATTTCTCAAGATCTTCCCCATCTGGGTTGCATTTGAAATATGGGGGGAGCGCATGACAGGGTGGCGCATCTCCTTCTGGTGTGATAACAAAGGGGTGGTTGAGGTAATCAACAGGCAAAGTGGCCATGCAGAATCAGTGGGGTGGATACTGAGGGCTCTGGTGTTGTTGGAGATGCGCTTGAACTTGTCCTTTAAGGTGCAGTACATCGAAGGATACGGAATGAGGTGGCTGACTGTCTCTCTCACCTACAGATAGATCACTTACAGGAGCTGGTGCCACAGGCCACACCTACCTGGACCAGGGTCCCGGCATGGATGTGTAGGATTGGAGAAGGACAGCCAGGTTTTTGTATAGAGGGTCATAGGCGGCCAACACTTTGAAGGCCTACGAGGGGGCCTGGGAAAGCTTCCAGGCATTTTGGGTGGGAAAAGGGTGGGGGACAGGGGAGCCAGTGCAAGAGGAACATGTAGTGAGGTACATGGTAAATAAATGGGAGAAGGGGTCTGCCCACACTACCATGGTGGTGCAATTGGCAGGGATCAGCTGCGTGTGCCAGGAGCGGGGGTGGCCAGATGCAGTGGGCAGGTGGGCTGTGAAATGAATGGTCATGGGGTGGTAAAGGGGGCAGGGCAAGCAGCAGGATGGGAGGAGGCCCATTTGTAGCATCCTGCTCACAAGACTGCTGCAGGCATTGGACCACATCTGTTGCTCCATGAATGAGGCTCATCTGTGTCGGGTCATATTTGCAGTTTTGGCCAGGGGGCCATTAGAGTGGGGGAGATGGTGGCGCCATGGAAAGGGGCAACCATGGCGGGCTTACAGGAGCAGAATGTGTGGGTGGAGATGGAGAGGGTTGTCATCCAGCTCCCGAGGTCCAAGACAGATCAGGGGGGTTGGGGGCCACTGTGGAGATATGCAGGCAGGGGAATGAGGAACCCTGTGCAGTCCAGGACATGAGGGAGTATAGTAGAACACGGGGGCCACAAGGGCTTGGTTCATTCATGGGGACGGGTCCCCAGTGATGGGTTATCAGGTGGGGGCGTGCTAAAAAAGGTGGTTACATTTGCAGGGGAGGACCCCTCTTGGTTTGGCCCTCATTCCTTTAGGATTGGAGCGGCAATGGAGCTAGCTGCTGCCGGGGCCGGGGAAGCCGAGGTCAAGTGGGTGGGAGATGGAAGTCAAATTGTTACAAGCATTATGTGAGGTGTTGACAATGGCTAATGGGTGTCCCTTTCTCTCCCCAAAGCAGGTTCCAAATGGCAGGTGTGCATCATGAGGGACTCTTTCATATATTGGGCAGAGATGTTCGCAGCTGCCACAAAGATAGGGACTGAGCTGCGCCTGGGAGCAGGGCACACCAGAGTACAATGAAAGGGCCTGAGAGACATGAACTGGTCACAGTTGTGCCCCCTACTGGGAGAAGTGCATGTGCATTGGGGCTGGCTGGACTGCATCATTGTACACCTGGGAGGCAATGATTTGGGGACAGTGCCTTGGGGCTCCCTGATGAAAGATATAATTGCGGATTTGGAAAAGGTGAAGATTTGGTGGCCTAGAGTGGTGTTAGACTGGTCAGAGATCACCTCTAGGAGGGTTTGGAAGGGGCCAAATAATCCAAAGGACATTGAGATTGCCCAAAAGTGACTGAACAGGAAGGTGGCCAGGACAGTGGTGGAGATGGTTGGGGTCCACATTACACATAGGGTTATCTCATACGAAGAGGAGGCAGTATACCAGGTGGACAGGGTTCATCTGACTGAGTTTGGTATGGGTTTGTTCCTCCTCCCATTTGGAGAATTAGTGGGGGAAATTAACAAAAATGGTTTGGGGGGTAACCCGCAAGGGAGGAGCCCCATCTTCCATCGTAAGCTGGAGATGGGTCAGTGGAAGAGGTGGGAGCTAGAGGGAAAATGGGAAGGCAGATAGAGGGAGGAAGGGGGTAGGTACCACGGGCTGGGGACAAAGAGAACCCAGACATGGGAGTAATGGGGGAAGGGTGGGATATAGCACTAGGGGGTGGATCAGCTGTGTCCACGCCTAGTGGGAAGAAAGGTCCGGGTAAGGTGGTACCTGGTTATGGTGATGGAAAGGGGGGGCTGGATCATGGTGTCCAGACCTTGAGAAGCAGTGTCGCAAGAGGAGAGCCAGGAAGAAGTGCCACATGAGAAGGAAGAAGGGACTGTTATGTCCCAGAAGAGATTGTGGACTGTTATGTCCAGAATTGTAAATATAAAACTGTTAGACAAAATGGAATGTAAAATGTATGAATTTAACCATGCCTTTTATATATAAATAAATACTGTCAGTGAGCATCCAAAAGCAACAAAGGAATGGTCTGAGTTATTTCTGGGTAGGGATCCAAGGACAATGGGGCTTGCCATTTATAAGCAAGCCAGGTTGTCCTGGTAGCCAGCCAGAAAGGACTGCTTGGAGGGGGAGGGGGGAAGGGCCGGGGGAGCAGGGAAGGGGCTGGGTTTTATGACCTCACAGGAGGGTCATACGACAGGCTGGAGCTCGCTGGCCATTGGCTGTGGGGAGGGGCTAGCAAGAGTCCTGAGATAAGGGTCCTTTAGGGGCTATTTAAGGCCAGGTAAACCCAAAATCAGCCTCCTTCTTGCTGTTTTATCTTTCCCCACCCAACGCCCATCAAGAAAGGGAGGGAAAGGGTGGTATAGGCATTGAATGGAGAGGTGCAATGAGAAGGCACCTGTGGAGGGGCCCAGCACGGGCAGGTAGGGGCCGCAATTGGGTGGCCTGGGCTTGGGGGCTAGGTGGAGCCCCACCGCAGATCAGAGGATGGAAAAAGGGAGTCATGGGAGGGGGAAGAGGGAAGGGTGGGAGCTAGAGGAAAGGGGGCAGGTAGAGGGGAAAGGGGTAGGTACCTGGACTGGGAACAAAGAGAACCCAGGCATGGGAGTAATGGGGGAGAGGTTGGGATATAGAGCTAGGGAGTGGATCAGCTGTGTCATCGCCTAGTGGGATGAAAGGTCCGGGTAAGGTGGTACCTGGTTATGGTGATGGAAAGGGGGGGGGGCCGGATCACGGTGTCCAGACCCTGAGAAACAGTGTTGCAAGAGGAGAGCCAGGAAGAAGAGCCACATGAGAAGGAAGAAGGGACTGTTATGTCCCAGAAGAGATCGGGGACTGTTATGTCAGGAATTGTAAATATAAAATTGTTAGACAAAAATGGAATGTAAAATGTATGAATTTAACCATGTCTTTTATATATAAATAAATACTGCCAGCGAACATCCAAAAGCAACAATGGAATGGTCTGAGTTATTTCTGGGTGGGGATCCAGGGACAATGGGGCATTTATTTCATTAAATAAATTCAATAGCCTATTTATACAAACAATAAAGAAAAATGTTATGATATATCATATTATAAAAAGAATCTTTAATGAACAGATAAACCAAGGAAAAAAAAACATGGGGCTGGATATTTAAAAGGGTTGCGCCATGAGCAATACGGTTGCGCCTGCACAAGTACGAAATTGCACCATTCTGCGATATTCAGCAGGAGGCAGTTGCGCCCTCAAGTCTTGCTGAGAAACAGCACAATGCACATATCTGGACTGCCTTGTACGGTATGGGCTGCACGCCCATTGGCTCTTGCTCTGAACCAATGGGCGCAGCCATACCGAGCTGTCAATCGGCGGGCGGCGGGTGGCAGGGGTGGGGTGCTGCCGCCAGCTGACGGGGGAGCGGGTGGTGGGGATCCGTGGTGGTGGGTGGGGGCCACTGGACCACCAGGAAATTGGACTTTGGGGAGGGTGGGTTTGACTCTTATGCTCGCGATCGGGCTTCGCTTCCACTGGACCACCAGGGATATTGGACTTTGGGGGTTGACTCTTATGCCCATGATCGGGCTTAGTCGGGGCGGGTTTATTTATCGCTCTGCCTGCAATCGGACCAGTGGGGGGTTCATTTACAGTATGCCCACGATCAGGCCAGTCGGGGGTTCTTTACATTATGCCCGTGATCAGACCCAGTCGGGGGGTTTACATCATGCCCGCGATCGGGCTGCAGGGGGCGTCAGTCCCTGACGGCTGCTGCCTGGCAGGGTGCCAGGCACAAGTTGTCGGGGATCGGCGCACCTGCATGCTAATGGCATGCAAATGGGGCCATAATTAGATGCAAACGGCCCCCCGTGCACCTTGCATAAATTATGGCCCCATTTGCATGTCATCTTTTGAATATTGGAAATTTGCGCATAGTGCAATGGAACTTGTGCCACCGCATCTGAGTGCTCCACTCTGACCACTTGCGGTGGTGCAAGTTCCACTGCACCATGCACAGTGGCTTTGGCCGGCGGGCTATATTCAAAGGAGTTGCTCAATAGCACAACACCGTTGAATATCACCCCGGCCACACCCCAGCGCAACTTTTTTGAGCAGCGCAAGGGCTTGCGCCACAGAATGGCGCAGTTTGAATATCCAGCTCATGATCTACAGGTGATCAGAGAAGAACATGATAAAATATCAAACAAAGGGAAGGAAAAACTAACACAACAGATGCATGGAATATTGGTCACTGACAATGTAGGGAGGTAAGGTGCCTGCCTGGTGTCATGGCTTGGAGGGACAGGGAGCGAATCCTCAGGATTGCTGAAGCAGCTGCCCAGGGGAAGGAGCTGGATGTCATTGTCCACCTAGGGACAAATGACCTGGCTAAGAAAGGGATTAGAGAAGTGCAGGAAGAGTTTGTGGAATTGGGGGAGGGCCTTAGTCAAGTAACGCACGGTAACCTTCTCGGAGTGCTACCCATCTATGGCATGGGAAGGCTAGGTGTTCCATACCATGGGATTCAATCAGTGGTTGAAAACTGGTGTGGAGCTCAGGGATTTGGCTTCATTGGGGCTGGGGTCCACCTGGAGTGATGCAGCCTATACTGGCATGATGGGCTGCATCTGTCCGGGAGGGGAACCAGGATCCTAGGAGATAGGTTTAAATGCTTCATTGGCAAGCTTTTAAACTAGCCAAGGGGGGAGGCACTGGAAAGGAGCAGGAAAATCCTAGCCCCCAAACAATCACGGTAGTAAGTGTGGCAAACACCAACATGGAGGTGTCGATAGGGAGAAGGGCAGGGGTAAATGGAGAAAGTGACAAAGACAAGAAGGACAGAGATGGGGCAAAAGGGGTTAAGGCCATCAGGAAATGGAGGTTAATAAGTACCAATGCCTGTAGTCTGGGCAACAAGCTCCCTGAGCTGGTGGCCTTAATGGAAGAGGGATGCCTGGATATCGTAGCAGTCACAGAAACATGGTACACAGAGAACCATGACTGGGATGTTAACATACCAGGGTACATAACCTACAGGAGAGACAGGCAGGGGAGAAGAGGGGGAGGAGTAGCTCTCTATGTAAAGGAAGGGATAAAAGCAACTGAACAAAAGAGTAAACAGGGAGGGAGGAGGCAATGTGGGTCACCTTGGAGACTGGAAAGGGCGCCACAATCCGCACAAGGGTTGTGTACAGACCCCCATGTCAGGGGGAAGGAATGGACAAGGATATGATGGAAGGCATTCTTAGAATGGCAGAGAAAGGGGAGATACTGTTGATGGGAGACCTGAATATGCCAGATGTCAACTGGAGCACATTTGCTGCAGCCACATCCAAGAGCAGGGCCATTCTTGATGCCCCACAGGTGGCAGGCATTAGACAGCTAGTTTCGAACCCACTCTGTGAGGGAGCAATCTTAGACCTCAGACTCTCAAATGGGGCAGTGAGAGGATCTCAGATCTAGAAGTGGGTTGCCATCTGGGGACAAGTGACCATCAAACAGTGTGGTTCACATTAAACTCAGCTACAGAGTCAAGCCACAAAAGTGAGGGTACTGGACTTTAGGAGGGCTGACTTTGGCAAGATGGGAGAGTGCCTCAGAAAAGCACTAGCAAACAGGCTAGAAGGAGGTGTGGAGCAACAATGTGGAATTATCAAACTGCCATCACAGAGGCAACAAGCCTTTGTGTGAAGCAAATAAACAAATCAAACGAAAGAAAAAGCCACTATGGTTCTCAAGAGAGGTGGCTGTGAAAGTCAGGAAGAAAAGATAGCATTCCGGAAGTATAAGGAAACACAGAAGGAGCAGGACAGAGAGCTGTACCAGTTAAGGCAGAAAGAAGCAGGAGGAAGTCAGAATAGCAAAGGCCCAAACTCAGGAAAAGATAGCCAACTCAGTTAAAAGGGGGATAAAACCTTTTATAGGTACATCAGCGAGCGTAGAAAGACAAAGGAGGGATAGTGAGGCTGAATAGAATGAACGGTGGGTGGGCAGAGGGGACAGTGAAAAGCAGGAATACTGAATGAATATTTCTGCTCAGTATTCCAAAAGAGGAGGGGAAGTGCCTAATCCATTAACAGAAGCACTTTGATAGGGGGTCGATCCCAGTCCTTTCACAGAAGAAAGGGTTCTGCAAGAACTCCTAAAACTGAAGGTGGACAAAGCAATGGGTCCTGATGGAATTCACCCCAGAATTCTAAAACAATTAGGGAAGGAACTAGTGAAACCACTGGCTACTCTTTTAATAAATCATGGGAGGATGGTGTGGTACCCGAGGACTGGAGGAAGGCGGATGTGATTCCTCTCACAAAAGTGGGACCAAGACAGAGGCAGGAAACTACAGACCTGTCAGTCTGACCTCTGTGGTAGGAAAGTGATGGAGTCACTTCTGAAGGAAAGAATAGTTGAGTACCTAGAGGTCAGTGGAGCACAGGATCCAAGGCAGCATGGGTTCACAGCGGAAGGTCATGTCAGACGAATCTAATAGATTTCTTTGACTGGGTGACCAAAGTAGTAGACCAGGGAGGGGCTGTGACATGGCCTACCTAGACTTTAGCAAGGCATTTGACACAGTCCCACAAAAGATTATTAGTCAAATTAACCAGCCTGGGAGTGGGTCCCAGGGTGGAGCCTGGGTAAAACATTGGCTGGACAACAGGACACAGAAGGTAATTGTAAATGGAGTCCACTCTGAAGAAAGGGCGGTTACTAGTGGGGTACCGCAGGGTTCAGTATTGGGTCCAGTCCTTTTTAATGTCTTCATCAGTGACATTGCAGAGGGACTGGAAGGAAAAGTATGCCTTTTTGCAGATGACACAAAGATCTGCAACAGGGTTGATACACAATGAGGTGTGGAAAGGATGAAAAGGGACTTGGCAAGGTTGGAGGAATGGTCAGACGTATGGCAGCTAGGATTCAATGCAAAAAGTGCAAAATAATGCACCTGGGAAACAAGAACCCAGGGAAGAATACACAATGGGTGGGGAGGAATAACAACAAAAACAGGAAAGGGACCTGGGGTAATCATATCAGATGACCTTAAGGTTAGCAAGCAATGTGAGAAGGCAGTAGAGAGGGCTGGGGCATACTGGGATGTATAGGGAGAGGCATCAGCAGCAGAAAACAGGAAGTTGTTATCCCTCTGTACAGACAGTTGGTGAGACCCCATCTGAATACTGTGTCCAGTTCTGGAGACCCCATCTGCAAGGACATAGACAGGATAGAGGCAGTCCAGAGGAGGGCAACTAAAATGGTGCATGGTCTGCAAGAGAAGCCATATGAGGAGAGACTAAAGGAGCTTAATATGTATACCCTTGAGGAAAGAAGGGAGAGGGGGGACATGATAGAAACTTTCAAGTACCTCAAGGGAATCAACAAAGTCCAAGAGGGTAGCATCTTTCAGAAAAAGAGACTTGCAAGAACAAGGGGACACAATTTAAAGATAGAAGGAGGGCGGTTCAGGGGCAATGTGAGGAAGTATTATTTCACAGAGAGGGTAGTGGATGCATGGAACAGCCTTCCTGAGGAAGTTGTGGGGTCTAAAACTGTGGGAGAATTCAAGAATGCATGGGACAGACATAAGGCAATTCTTGTGGGGGGCAGGAAGATATAGGCTGTTGGGTAACTAGGATCTGCGGCCTATCCTGTAGGTAGGGAAATGGGCAGACTAGATGGGCCTAGCGGTCCTTATCTGCCGTCAAAGTCTATGTTTCTATGTTTCTATGTAATGTAGACCCACGGAACAGAACAAACTTGAAATGGAGTAAGGAAGGATCATTAAAAATGTTGGAACAGCAATGGAAGAATCTAAGAATAAAAGTGAACAAAGATTATGTGTATGCTAAAAATAGTTATTCAAAAGAAAATTATGGATAGAGCTTATTTCACTCCCCAGATACAGTGCTGGGAAATATAAAAGGCAATGGTGTTAAAACATGCTGGCATAATTTTGGTAAGATAGGGGATTTATATTACTGTATCTGGGATTGTAAGTATATTCAGAAATGGTGGGTAGAAACAAATAACTTATCAAAAATATTCAAATGTGATTTACCATTGCAGTTCAGTCATATGATCCTTAACGATTTAAACAATCTAAATATACAGGAAAAACAAAGGAAAACATATTGTTTAGCAACAATGGTAACAAAAAGACAGATTTTGGGGAATTGGAATGCAGCTGAAACAGTAGATTTTGATCCTTTTATGTGGTAGAATATGTTAAAAGAAGCGGCCCAGCTGGAATATCTATGGGATGACACAGATTGTTTACAGGAAGAGATGGAAGCAGCATGGAATGAAATACGAGATATGTTACCTTCACTATTCCACATCTGAGAACCCCAGCAGGTGCACACATAAGTAATAAGGATTGTGGATGGTGGGTGGGGGTTGGGGGACAGTGTATTTCTGTTATAGGATTACTTTTACCTATGTGAGTGTTAACTGATCCTCACATTATTTGTTCATTTTTTGATTAAAACATATACAATATACTTTAAGGAATGTATAATGTCAATAATGAGAACCTTTTATGTATTATGGATTAGTGTATGTATATGAATAAACTATGTTGAAATAGAAAAAAAGGCATCTGTAAAATGTGTTTATTAATATATTTTATGTCATGCCAGGCCCATGTTGATAGATAATGCATTTATAAAGTGAATTGGCCTACAGTATATAGTAAATAAAGGTTTATCACATTAAAAATCAGTTTACTGTATCATTTATTTAGCTTTTGAAATGTATATTCCCCTGCCCTCTTGACCTATCCTCTAGCATTTCTCTTTGCTGTTTTAGGGCTTTCAGTCTCACTGCCCACACTGGTGGCACTTCCAAAGCTGTGCAAATTATCCCCAAGTGTGGGGACAGAAGGACCAAATATATATTAAAGCTCTTGGCTATGGGGCCACCACAAAAATCTGTTATTCATAGACATGGGGAACTATTACCATTGAAATCTCTTCCACCTCCTCACAGTTGTGTTGCTTAATTGACCTTAGAAAAATACAAACATAGACAATGACAGCAGAAAAAGACTAAAGGTCCATCAAGTTAGCCCAGAGTCTCCTACCTTCCCTGGGACCTGTTTTCCATATGGTGTTCTATCCTTCCCTGTCCACTCCCCTTCCCCTCCCTACTGCTACTGACCCGAGCAATCACTAAACCTTTCACTCTGTCCTGGCCATATTGGAACCATTATTGGTCTTGGCACCCATCACCTCCATTGGCACACTGTTTCATAACTCAACCATCCTTTCTGTAAAACAGAACTTCATCACATACCTCTTAAACCTTCCTCCCGCCAATATCAACTCTTGACGTTAAGTTTTTCTACTCTTAAACAGTTCCCCCGCAGTTCACCCTATTTATTCCCTTCAGGAACATGGCAGTCTCTATCATCCCCCCACCCCCGGTCTCCAGTGAGCACATGTTCAGTGCTTTGAGATGATCTATGTAAGATATGCTGTGTCAGCCTTGAATCATCTTGGTCACCCTGTCTTGCATCATCTCCAGCTTATACCTCCCCTTGCTTAGGTGAGGACTCCAGAACTGAGCTCAGTATTCCAGGTGTGGCCTCACCAGTGACCTATAGAGAGGTAGTATTACCTCCTTTTTCCTGCTGTGAATACCCTTTCCTGATCTACCCGAACATTCTATTAGTTTCACTACAGGCTTTGTTACACAGAATTATCTGTTTGAAGAAGTCACTAATGAGGACTCCCAAGTCTCTTTCCTCTGCTGTAGTGCTCAGCATAACTCCTCCTATGCAGTATTCTGTCCAGGATTTTCCCCAGGTTGCATAACCTTGCATTTTTTGCTGTTGAATTTCAACTGCCAAATGGACCACCTCTCTAGCCTATGTAGATCCCTTTGCATTTCCCAGATCTCTTCATCACTATTTTCCCTACAGGAGAGCTTCAGGTCATCTGGGTAGAGATGCAGTTTGCACTGGATGTCCTCTCTAATGTTGCTGATGAACATATTGAAGAGAACAGGGCCAGGAGAGGTCCGTGCTACACCCTGCTCATGATCTCCCTCTCTTCTAATTTAACCACATTTACCAGCACCCTCTGCTGTCTCTCCTTCAACCAGTTTCCTACCCATCTTTGTCCCTAGCCACACCCAGGTCCTCCAGCTTCTTCAGCAATCTTCTGTGAGCAACTGACTTCAAAGCCTTGCTGAAATTGAAATTGTAGATACCCAGCATATCCCTTATGTACTAACTTTGCTACACACAGTAAAAAAAAAAAAAAAAAAACTATCAGGTTCATCTGACAAGACCGCCAAGCTACAAACCCATACTGCTTACTATCTTGTAGACCGTTGCTCTCTAGGTAGTCTACAAGGGTTTTACCATGCTGCAGAGACATCGGCTACGGAGACATCCCCAACAGCGACAGCTGCATTGCTGAGTGTTGGCAATGCAGTGTCAGGGATGCCTTCTGCTTCCATCAGGGGGTGCATCCCCTGAACCCCTCCAATGAGGGGGGCTCCATCCCCCACACCCCCCAGTCTCTAGGATTCCAAATCTGAGTCAGAGTTTGACCTGGGGGGGGGGGCAAAACATCCTGCAAGGCAATCCCCTGGCCATTGGAGACCATCACAGTGACAGGCGGATTTTGGCCGAATCCTGTCGCTGTGGTGGTCTTCACCGTCGGGCTTTCAATGCTTCAACGGTATACCATCCACAAGATATTCTTTGACCAGTGACTCCATCAGTTTGTCCTCTGCTGAGGTAAGACTGAGAGATCTGTAATTCCTTGGCTGCTCCTTGTCCCCACCCCTTGTGTGGCAGGGCTACATCTGCTACCCCACCAGTCTTTTGGAACTACCTCTGTCTAAATTGAGATTTTGAACAGCCCCAATAATGGTTCTGCCAGTTCCATAGCCAATTCCTTGAATATCATTAAGTGCAACCTAATCAGCCATGTAGCATTATCTACCTTTAGTGCATCAAGCCCATTCTGGACCATTTCTCTGGTAAATACTGACTACCTCGTTTCAGGAAGGCGTCAGGCAGATGCCTTGATGCCACTTTAAGGCATAGGTCCGTTATCTTCCCTTGCAAAGACAGAGCAAAATAATCTTTATGGACAGCTGCATTTTGTTCATCTTCCTCTAGTATCCTCACTCCTCTTGTAGCCTGACAATACCCCCTTCCTGGTACCTTTTTTCCTTAATATAGCTGAAGTATTGTTTTTCCTCAATCTTGACCAATACCACAATATGCAGCTTTGTGTCTGCCTTTGAGTCCCTGACCATCCTCTTTGTTCCTTAGTTATTTTTGGCACTCTCCCCATTCCTCCTCCTCCTGCTTTTCCTGATACCTGGTGAAAGGCTTTTTCTTGGCACTCACTGTTTCTCTGACACTTTCTGAGAATCATATTGGTCTCTTGTACCTGTTTTGTTTTGTAACAATTCTCATGCATGACTCTGTTAGCTTGAGAAGGGTCCCCTTGATTGCTTACTATTTTTCCTGTACACCTCCAATGCCGTCCACCATGTTCCATTTGTCTTAGACCAGATCCCTCATCCATTTGAAGTCTACTGTTCTGAAACAGATGACTTCAGTTTTTGATAGGGACATTCTGGTTCTGGTGGCCAGCCTGAACCAAATGGAGTTATGGTTGCTGGACCCCAGTGGCTGCCCTACCCTCACTCCACTACCATCTCTGAGTTAGTGAGTGCCAAGCTGACAATGGCTACCTGTTTAGTGGGTTCCTTAACCCATTATACCCATTAGCACCATATGGCATCAGAACCATCCATTGCTTAACCTAATCCAAAATGGCGGCATCAGATAGAATGAGTTAACCAGCTGCACCAGCAGGCAGTCCTGCAATGTATCCAAAAGGGCCTGAGTTCTACTGCACTTGGAATGTCTCAGTCATTAGCTGGCAGGTTCAGATCACCCACCACCACCACTTCCCCCTTCTTCACTCCCCTTTCCAGCTATTCCCCAAGCTCCAGTTCTTTCTCTTCCCCTTGTCCTGGCTATAGATCATCCCAACCTGCATTTTCATGACTGACGGTGCCATGAGGTAAAACTACAGTGACTCTGTTTCCCCCTTACTTCCCCTTAAGTGTCCATGCTCCACATCCTTATTCTCTCCCTGACATATAAGGCTGTGCCTTTCCCTTTGTCTTTGTCTCAATCATCTCTAAACGTTGTGCAACCAGGGACTGACCAGTCCCAACCATTATTATCGGTGGTCCATGTTTCTGCAACAGCTATAAGGTCTGCCTTAATGTCTGTCACCAATGCCTGGAGTGCACTGATTTTATTAACTAGGCTCCTGGCATTAAGGCAACCCCTCTTCAACCTAGCTCTAGAACATTTCTTCCTGTTTTGTAATCCTGCATCAGAATTCCTTCCCATTCTCCTTAACTATTTATTTATCCTGTTGCTTTTGGACCCTGAGGGCCTTCCCCCTTTTCCTTTTCCACTATTCCATTTTTGAACCTCAACCTTATTTTTATCCATCTTAGTGCTACCAGTCCCCAGTATAGGGACAGCACTAGCTAAGTCTTCTCCCTCACTCCCTTTACTGTGGTTCCCCTGGTCTCAGAGCCCCCAATAGTCATAGAAACATAGAAACATAGAAGTTGATGGCAGATAAGGACCGCAAGGCCCATCTAGTCTGCCCATTTCTTTTTCTACCTTATAAATGTGCCATCAGCCTTTGCTCTGTCAGTGGCCTATCTATTCATAGTCATTTGTATTGCTCCCTTATGCCTATCCCATGCCTGTTTGAAGCCCTGCACTGTATTCATAGCCACCACTTCTTGTGGTAAGCCATTCCATGCATCCACCACCCATTCTGTGAAAAAGAATTTCCTCACATTCCCCCTTAATCGGCCTCCCTCTAATCTCATGCTGTGTCCTCTTGTCCTGCTATTTTTCTTATATTTAAACATGTTAGTCTCTTTCACCTTGTTTATGCCCTTAAGGTGTTTGAATGCCTCGATCATATCACCTCTCTCCCTCCTTTTGCTCAAGGGTATACATATTGAGCTCCGTTAATCTGTCCTCATATGTCTTCTGATGCAGTCCCTGCACCATCTTGGTTGCCCTTCTCTGGACTGCCTCAATTTGGTTAATGTCCTTGTGAAGGTGTGGCCTCCAATACTGCCAGTACTCCAGATGGGGCCTAACCAGTGTCTTGTACAGAGGATTATTACCTCCTCTTACGACTTGTGATACCCCTACTAATACACCCTAACACCCCCTAGCCTTACCTACTGCTTTAGAGGTCTGCTTGGATGATTTTAGGTCATCAGTGATGATGATGCCCAAGTCTCTTTCTTCCTTTGTGACTGCTAGCAACTCCCCTCCCAGCCTATAGGTGGCTTCAGGGTTTCTCGTCCCTATGTGCATGATTTTGCATTTCTTTGCATTAAATCCCAGTTGCCACTCTTCTGACCATTCTGCTAGTTTATCCAGATCTCTTCTCATTCTGCCCACCCCATCTGGATCATCTACTCTGTTGCAGATCTTGGTGTCATCTGCAAACAGACAAGCCTTACCTCTAGTCCATCTGCAAGGTCACTAATGAAGATGTTGAAGAGACTGGCCCCAGGACTGATCCTAGGGTACCCCACTTGTTACTTGCATCTCTTCTGACTGTATACCATTTACCACCACTCTCTGTTTTCTGCCCGTCAACCAGTTTGCCACCCAGTTGACCAATTTCGACCCACCCCGAGCCTACCCAGCTTATTTATCAATCTTCTTATGTGGAACAGTGTCAAAAGCTTTGCTGAAGTCAAGGTAGGCGACATCAACTGCTCCCCTGGTCCACCACTCTGGTTACCCAGTCAAAGAAATCTATGAGATTAGTTTGACAGGACCTTCCTTTGTAAACCCATGCTGTCTTGGATCCTGTGCCCTATGGATTCCGGGTGTTGCACTATCCTTTCCTTAAGGGTGCCTCATAATCTTGCCCACTACTGAGGTAAGACTGACCGGTCTGTAGTTCCCTGCCTCCTCCCTGCTACCACTCTTGTGCAGCGGGATCACATGAAGCCCTTCTCCAGTCTTCTGGGACCTCTCTGTGCTCAGAGACTCACTAAACAATTCTGCTAATGGCTCTGCTAGTTCCTCCTTTAGCTCCTTAAGTACTCTGGGATGTATGCCATCAGGTCCCATTGCCTTATCCACCCTGAGCTTAGCAAGCTCTTGTAGGACCTTTTTTTGTGAAGGGAGTAGTGCTCACCTCCTCCCCTGTGTCCATGATGCTGAGCTGTGGGCCCTGCCCTACCTTCTCTTCAGTAAATACTGAGCAAAAGTATCTATTTAGGATAGATGCCTTTACAGGGTCCACCTCCTCACATGCTCCCTTTTCTCCATTAAGCTTAGCAATACCCTCTCTGGACTTTCTCCTTTCACTAATGTATCTATAGAAAGTCTTGTCACCTTCTTTTACTGTTCGTGCTAGTGTTTCCTCAGTTTGGAACTTTGCCTGACTTACTGCCTTACCTGCTTCCCTTAGGGCAGTTTGGTATGCCTCCCTATCTTCATTCCGCTGTGTTCCTTATATTTCCTGAAGGCCAGCCTTTGGCTCTGACCTTTTCTGCTACTGTATTTGAGAACCAAAGTGGTTTCCTTCTTCTTTTGCACTTCCTTTTCTGTCTAACACAATGGGATGTTGCTTCAAGTATTGCATCCTTAATGCTTGCCCACTTTGCCTGTACCCCCTCACCTGTGTTTCTTTTTGCCACGGCTAGCTTAACTCTGTTGGCCATCTTATCAAAGTCAGCTCCTCTGAAGTCCCATATTTTTGCCTTGGAATGGGATGATTTAGATGTAGTAGCCAAATTGAACCATACCATGTGATGGTCACTGGCCCCAGGTGACCTTCTACCTGGAGATCTGTGATCCTTCTTTGTTAGTCAGTACTAGATCTAGATAGCCCTGTCTCTTGTGGGTTGCTGTACCAGTTGTTTGAGGCCCTCCCTGCGGGAATCCACTATGAGTCTAGTTCTGGCAGATGTTCCTACTGGTATTGACCAATCTGAATCCGCATGTTGAAGTCTCCCATTATCAGAACCTCCCTTTAGCTGTCATGTTTTGTATATCTTCTAACAGTAATGTGTCTATGTCCTCCCTCTGGTCTGGGGGCCTGTAGACAACCCCAGTTCTTATGGCTGTCCCATTTCCTGTTTCCAGGGTGACCCACAGTTCTTCTGGCTCCTTATGTGTATTCCAATTTCTGTAGCTTTGATATTTTCATTAACATACAGGGCCACCTCCCCCTTTTGCACTTGGTCTCTTCTGAACAATACATAGCCAGGTACTGAAGTCTCCCAAGTGTGGTTACTGGTAAACCATGTCTCACTAATTGCTACTATGTCCAGTTTAGCCTCTGACATTGTTGCCTGCAGGTCTGGGATCTTATTTCCCAGGCTGTGAGCATTTGTGTACATGATTTTCCATTGGCCAGATTTTGGTGTGTTAGTTGTTGGGTGAAGTTTGGCATTACCCCTGTGCGTCGTATGGGGAGACAAACCTTTTTTCTTACCTGGTGATGCAAATGAACGGCAAACATGCTGAATTCCTGTTTGACCACTAGCTGAGGGGGGAGGGGTGTTCTTCCCATTCGACGTATGGGGTGCTGCACCCCTCTCCCCATTTGCTAGTTTAAATATTCTGCAAAGACGTCAAACTTCTGCCCCAATGCACTGACTCCCTCTTTAGTCAGATGCAGTCCATCAAATTTAAAGAACTTTCGCTCCCAGAACTGTTGCCAGTTCCTACAAATCTATGTCCTTTTTCCTGGCACCAGTCCTTGAGCCACGAGTTTAGCTCTATCTCCCCTTCTCTGACCTTCCGTCCATCTGCTCCCCTCTCCCAGACTGGCAGGATCTCAGAGAAGGAGATGCCAGATGAAATAGATGATAGTTTGTCACCCAGCCTAGTCAGGTGTTCCTTGGTCTCCACAACTGACCGGCTGGCGAGATCATTAGTCCCTATGTGTACTAGGACATCAATGTTTTCTCCTGCTTTGTGAACAATTTTAGCAATGCGGTCAGTGTCTCTCCATGCTGATGTACCTGGGAGACATCTGACCATCACCCCTGGCTGGAGATGGGTATCCCAAATCATGGAGTCTCCTATGATGTAAGTTTTTGGAATTCCTTTGTGCTTGTTTTGTTTTGGTTCCTGATTTGGGTGAGTTTTGTTGTGCTAGCTCCTGTGCCACAGTGTCCTGCTCTGCAGTGTCTTCTGCCTCTTTATTTGATTTCAGAGATAGAGGCAGATACCTGTTGTAGTGTTTATATGGTTTTGGAGGTAATGTGTTGGAGAGCAGAGAGTGATGGGGCACCTGATTTGCTCCTCCTAACCACCTGCCAACCTCCTGGACCAACTACCTTCTGCGGTAGAAGGTTTTCTGTTGGATGCTGGGGAAATGGCGGGTGGTTCTTATAATGTATTTCCTCTTCAATATGAAATTTGAGGCATGCAATCTCTGCCCATGCTGCCTGGAGCTGAGCTCTAAGATCTCAAAGGCCCAGCATGTAGGACAGTGTCCTAAATCCTGTAAGACTGTCCTTCTGAAAATTGTTCCACAGTACCTGCAGTTAATGAAATCCATTCCAAATAAGTTGCTGGGTTTGTAACCTAGTCAGAGTAATTAGAAGGAAAAAAAGGAAAAAAATGCAAGTAATGGTTTAATTGTGCTTTGTTTAACTTGTTATAACAAGTTAAATTACTAGTGCTCATGTAAATGAGATCACCTTGTGGAGGCCCACTGATCCGCCTTCCTGCTCTGCCACAGGAAATGTCACAACTGTGGTACCCTATAAAGGAGTATAAGCGTGGGGTGGTTGGGGATGGGGTGGGTGGTTGGGCCCTTCCCTGCCTAAAAGAAGAACCACGGATGAAAGAACAAGGAGGTAGGCAGAAACAATCAGTCAACAACAAATGCAGTAACCCTGAAAACCTATCCTAATGTTAGATAAAACTGTAAAACCTGTAAAGCTCCACCTGTAATAATTTCAGAGAAGATATACGCTGTAAGAAACACTTTGCTCCAGAGAAAAATAAAGCAGTAACAGAAGATATACCTTGCAAAGACAATTTGAATCAGAAGATTACAGTAGTAATCTGTTAGCACACACCTGTAGGCACACCTTGTAATAATGCAGAAGAAGGTATACCACAACAACAATCTGAATCAGAGAAAAATAAAGCAATGAAATGTTAGCATCAAACAGTAGCAATCCCTGTGAGTGAAAAAATTAAAACACCACCACACAGTAAATCTGCTTAGCCAAACTAAGTCTTAATCCTTTTCCCTTGCTCTGGTAAGTTTCTCTACTCCGCCTTTCAAGCAGTCTTAGAAGGAAAGAGCTCAGGTGAAGCTAGGTGCCTTGGCCAGCAAACCAAGTCTTCTACCTCCAGTTTAACTGTCAAATGTAGATGTCGAACTTCTGCCCCAGTGCACTGGTCTCCTCTCTTTTTTGGTGAAGGATGTCACTTTTAAAGAGCTTCTTGTACCAGATGTCCCCCCATCACCCATGAAGTTGTACCCATTCTCCTGACACCACCCCTTTTACCACCCATTTAATTCCTCTACATCATCCCATCTTATTCTTTCTTTCCGTTTCCCACTACTCCACACAGAGAGGACCTTGGAAATGGCCAGGGAGGCTGAGTGTGCCTGTAGTCTGTCCCCCAGCCTCTGAAAACTCTGCTTCACTTGCTCCACAGGCTGTTGAATCAGATGTTGGTACCCATCTTCAACTCCCACCTCACTCTCCACTATCCTCCTTATCCTATGTCCTAGAAGGCTGATGCCCCAGGGAGGCACTTGACCATCCCCACTCATCCACCCCACCACCCACCCTCTCTACTCTCCAGATCATAAAATCCCCAACCACAAAAATTCTCCTACCTGTCCTCTTCCTACTGTCACCCCTGTGTGCCACAGGTCAACACTCTCATTTTCTGGACTGATTGAATCTCCCACAGTGGAGTCAGCTACCTGAGTTTCTTCCAGGCGTGCAAAGCAATTTACCATCAGGATGGTGTGGGATTGGTTGACTTCCTTGAAGTACCACTTTCACCCTTCCCCCTCTAGTGTGGCAGTTAAGGGCATGGAGCTGCAGACCTGGAGACCTGGGTTTGAATCACATCAGCCCCCACTTGCATACTGTGTGACCCTTAGCAAGTCTTAGGTACTTAGGTAATCCATCCATTCATAACCTTACAATTAAACTACAGGAATGCTCTGTGTGGGCCTGTCTGGAAAGTAGATTTGTCACCTACAACTAGCTCAGAATGCAGCTGCCAGGCAACTCACATCCAGATGGAGGTCAGATCATTTTAAACCAATAATGTGTACTCTACATTTGCTGCATGTTCCATGGTACATCACCTTTGAAGGTGTTAATTTTGACCTAAAGGGTCTGCAGTCTTTACCAACCTGTTTGCTCTCAAGCCCAAAACTACCCCATATGTTCAACTGGAACTCCTAGTGATCCCCAGCTCATGGCTGAAATCTTAACCTTCTGGGGATTGAGCATTTACAGGTGGCAAGCGTTCTTCCTGTGGAAGAAGCTTTTAACCAATATATAGTATAGCAGGTTTTGTGCCTTATGTTTATGTGCCTTGTTCAGGCAATACAGTGAGTAAGTGAGAAGTATAAACTATGGATTCAGTCCTGAGTTTCCAGGTTCACTGCTCAGCATGCTAACTACTAGGCCAAACTGTGTGCTGCTTAGGTGCAATGGCTGGGGTTTAGAGTTAAATGACTGCCAGGTCTGCTGCTTGACAACACAATCTATTGATGCCTGTACCACTAGATCAGCATTATTAAATAATGTCTAAATGTTTTAGTCTCTTTGATGAAACAACATATATTCAATAGACAAATATTTATAACTGCTGAAAAAACACTTTTCTTTTATCACGTTGTGTTGTTTCTTTCATTTACTAAGGTTTTTGTGTAATCACAAAACAGAAAGTAGCTTGTACTCCCATTGTTTAGAAGTTCATTTGTAATCTGCAATTTATGTGAACGATTGTATACTCTCACTGTTTCTTTGTAGTAAACAACTGCCACTTTTGTTTGTTATTCATTTAAATTGTTTAAAAATTCATTAATATTGAAATAGCTTTTCACTTGCTAATGCTGTGAGATAGTCAATGAATTCATTTTATACATGCAAGGCTGAAGCGAATGCATTTGCTCTAACACTAAATCCCCTATTTTCATTTCATCATTATCATTACAGATGAAAACAGATATACAAATATAAAGTTATGCCAGTGTGGAATAATTAATCCCTGTAAAGAGCTTTCCTCAAATGGTGAGTTTTCTGCATACATTTCTACTCTACTAAAGACTGAGTGACCAGCATGTCTTGGGAGGAGTTTGACTAGTCTGGGGTGGCAACAGAGAAGGCCTCAACCCCCACAGATTTTAACCATCAGGTAGGAACAATGAAGAGCCTTTCAGCAGTTGACCATAGGTTGAAATATACCAGTACTGGAACTCAGCAATTGCACGGAAGCGTAAACCATGAAGTGCCCTAAAAGTGAGAAGGAGAATTCCATTATGGACTCTCCAGGTCACTGGTAGCCATTGCTGTTTAATTAACACTGAGGAAGTATGGCGAATACTCTCCCCATCACCAGTGTGGCTGACACATACTGTGCCAGCTGCATCCAGCTAAGAGATTTCAACGGTAGGCTGGAATATCAGACATTCCCACAGTCCAGTCCTGAAGACACCAAAGCACAACAGAAACAAGCTCTGCAGACAGCAACAATGGATTGGTTTGTTTCCTACAATGCAGGTGGAAGAAGCAGATCTTAAATGTGGCAGAAATCATTAAGTCACAGTTAAGGGACTAATCCAATGAGATACCCAATTGCAAACAAATTTCACCAAAGAGTTCTCCCTAAATATATTGGGAACCATTAAAGCTGCTTGCAGATTAATTAGATGCTTCTCCCTACCCACTACTGACTAGCTGTAACCACTGGATTAAGTTTAATACAGTTAACCATCAGCCATGTGGCAATGTCAGACAGGCAGTTACTGGCACTGAACCCCTTCTATCAGATGAAAGTAAATCTTGGAGTAATGTTCTTTTTAACACATGTCATAAATTTCATTTATTTATTTATTTTATAATTTTTGACCAGGAAGGCACACTGAGCCCTAAGCCATATTATAGCTTGTTTACAGGTGTGTCCGGGGGTGGGGTTGGGGTGTTACATGGGCCTGTTTCATTGACAGGGGAAATGTTGGTATGACAGCTGGGAAACAGCTGCTCTTCTTTATTCTTATTCTTCAAAATTATATTAATCTGAAACAACATTCTTTTTCAGCAGTTACCTGTAGTATCCAGTGACCCTTTATATAATGGCTCAGTCACCACCTATTTTTGTGAAGCAATACAATTTTTTTCTTTTTAAGAAGGGTGACGTCCATGACCTCCAAAAACCAGTGTTCTCTTTTTTTGCTGAATACTGATTAAAAATGTTAATAAAAATACTTTGCAAGATTCACTTGTTCACTTGGGAGCTTAAGCAACAGGTTGGTAGAAAAGAGGACAGGAGTTATATTTTGTTTTTAACTGAAATATTTGAATAGTTTGTAAGTGAAATTAGTTCTATGTGTTAAAAATTATTACCTTGAATTTGAACTGATACTTGGGCTGTGATATTGTAGGTTTGGGGATAGTTGTTTGGCAGGGAAAATTAGAAGGTAATTTAAATGTGTTGTTTGCCTGGTGTTTGGTAAGAGCCTCCCACCTACCCTGTTTTGTAGGCTCTTAAATACTGAAAAGCCACTGGGGTTGGGATTGAAGGCTGAGTATTTCTGTTTGGGACTGAAATTTGAAGCAACAGGAGTTGGTGGCCTGTGACATCATATGGTACCTGGTGTCTGCTACACACTGTTTGTGGGACCGAACACATGCTGGACTGTATGTGTTTGTGAGACTTAGGAACTTTGTTGGTGGGGTTGAAATTGGGTTTGTAAATAACTACAGTCAGTATAGAGAGAAACTGTACTCCAGGGGAAAGGGACTGAGAAAAGGGGTGTGCTATTATAAACAGAGGGGGATAATCAGGGTGGCCATATTCCACCATGGCAGGCATCTTCGGAAGGGTTGTAGGCTGCACAGGCTGTGGGATGGCAATAATTCTAAATTGGGCCTGGAGAGAGGGAGGCTGCCCACTCTGTAGACAGCTATCTTGTATCAGGAGTGAGGTATATTGGTTAAGGAGTAAGCTGTGGGAGCTGTCCAAGGATAGGGGGTGTGGATATGGGCAGCAGAAGGGTGGGGCTGAGGGGAGGCTGGGGCAACGCTCTGAAATTACAGGACATTATGCTACAGCAAGCAGAAGGGGGGATATTAGGGACAGAGGACCCTTAGATAGGGAAGTTGATGCTAAGGGGAAACCGTACAGGGTGAAAATTCTGAATTCAAGGAGACTGGAGGGGGAAGAGTCAGGAGGGGCTGTTGTGCGGAAGCCTAAAACAGCAGACTGTGGGAAGGGAGCTCCTAAGGTGAACAGTGCAAGAGAGGAAGAAGAGGTCAGTTTAGAGATGCAGTCAGGGAAACTGGGTTACTTGATGGAGGCTGACATAGAGTGTCACAATAAATTTGAGATACTAAGCATCCTAGAGGGAGGAAGGGGTTGGTGAAATGAGGAAACTTATACAGAGGCCGGGGAGGTCAGATACCCATAGGGCATCACAGACCAGCTATGGAAAGGATAGACATAGTCCCAGAGGAGAAGGGAAACATATATGTTAAGCAAATGGGGGAGATGCAACATATTCCAGACATGAGGGAGGAGAGCATGATTGGAGAAACTGGGAGACAAGGAGATGGAGAGGAGCCCCTTCAGCAGGAGGTCAGTACCAAGGATGGGGCCCTAGCTAAAGGGGACCAACAGAGAGCCTCTGGAGACAGGGTACTATTACAAAGGGGATGGTGGTGCGGGGAAGGGAAACCATCAGGCCAGGATAAATGGTTCAGATAAGAGAGGGTTAAAGGGACACCTATTCAGAGGGGTTTGAGTTAAGTGGGCAAAATAGCAAGGGAGGCAGAAAGGGGAAGGTGACAAGGGGGTCTCTAATAAGGCAGGAAGACTCCCATGAAATTGAGATCATGAATAAAGTGGGGGGGGGGCTGAGAGGGCATAGTGGAGGTAACCATAAGGATGATGGCGGTGTTAAGGTTCTGTTACTGGGAGACTCGATGATTAAGGGTATCCATTGGGAGGGACAGGGGGGTGGATGCCATAGCCAGGTGAAGGTAGTGAGTATCTCTGGGCTGACAGTGCACAGAGCAAAGTTCATGGTGTATGAAATGGTTAGGGATTGTGGAGGGAAACCGGATCTCCTGGTGCATTTGGGAACTAATGATCTAGAGGAAATAGCATTATGGAAATCCAAGCAAGGTTCCAAGAACTTGCCAGAGTCTGTCGGATAATGGATGCAACATTCCTTTTCGGAGATATTGCCAGTACCAAAGGCCTCAGTGGAGAAAAAATGAAGCTCACAGAGGTTAATGAATGCTCAGGAAGTGGGGTGAAGAGAATGGGTTGGGTGTTAGGGAACTGGAATGGAGTTTGGGAGGATAAGGGACTATATGCCAAGGACAGGTTTCATCTTGCCCCATTAGGAAGGAAGTCCTTAAACAGGGATGGCTGACTACATACAAGAAAGGTGGGGTTTAAACTAAGGGGAAGGGATAAGGAGGGCTGACTGAAGCTCCCTCCAGATGAGGGAGTAGCCTCAAGCCTAAGGGGAGGGGGAAACAGACTGGAGGTGGAGGTTTCAGGAGGAGCAGGGGAAGATGGAAGTATAAGGAATCTGGGTGGGGTTCACAAAGAGGATCAGGGATAAGGGTGGGGTTAGTTTAGTTAATGCCAGGAGCTTGGGAAACAAGTTGCCAGAGTTCCAGGCCATGCTGTTCGAGGGGGTGGATGTGGCGGCAGTCAATGAAACGTGGCCAACAAAACCATGACTGGGACCTAAAATGTAGGGGTACACTATGCTTAGGAAGGAAGAAAGGAGGGCAGAGGGGTGGAGTGGCTATGTTCATTAGAGATGACATAGAAATTGCTATGGTAGAAGAGGCAGAGGAAACGTGGAGGCCTTATGGGTCACTTACGATCCCCAGCAGGAGATAAGGTCAAGCTGGGAGTAGCATATAGGCCCCCGGATGAGTGATGTTCTAGAGGATGGTTTGCTGGACAACATCATTGCCCAGTGTGGTCCAAAAGGGAAGGAGTGGTGTTGATGGGGACCTTAATATGCCAGGTACAAACTGGGGAACCATGTCCCTCTAAGGTGGCCAAGGAGCAGAGGCTGCTGGATGGCTTCCAGGATGTGTTCTTAACACAGCATGTGATGGAGCCCACAAGGAGGGCATGTCCTGGATGTGGTTCTGGCAGATGGGGATCTGGTAAGGGACATGGTTGTACAGGACCCCTGACTGGGAGTGACCACAATACTGTCTGGTTTCAAATAAGCATTGGGGAGTGGGGTGAGATCTAGGACACTGGCATGGACTTAGGGGGCAGACTTTATGGGCATGGGAAATATTCTCAAGGATCACTTGAAGGGATTACCTCAACGACAAGTGTGGAAAGGAGATGGGAGGTCATAAACGGGACTTCATGAGGCAGTCAGGATCTGCGCTAAGTTGAAACGAAGTGAGCAAGGTCACATAAACCATGCTGGTGGTCCAGTGAGGTCCAGGTAGCAGTCAGAGAAAAGAAGGCGCTTACAAAAATATAAAACAACAAGAGGGATAGGGATAAGGAAATGTACCAGCTTGCATCTAGAAAAGTCACCCGTATGGTGAGGGGAGCAAAGTCCAGTAAAGAGCAACGGCTGGCACAGGGGATACATGGAGGGGAAAAGGGGTTCTTCCGGTACATTGGGGAGTGGAGAAAAACTAAGGGCCATCTCAGCAGATTGAGATCAGAAGGAGGGTGGGTGGAAGAGGCGAGGGACCAGGCAGAAGTATTTAACGAGTACTTTGCCTCTGTGTTCACTAGGGAGGGGGATGGGATATCTGCAAAGCAAGGCACAAAGGGGATAGAAGCAGCAGAGTGGGATCAGGGAGCAACAGAAATGCAGCAAAGGGAGGAAAGGTACCCCAGGGTGTCACATCTGGATAAGGATAAAAAGACCAGTAAGGTGGAGGGATGGATGATGCCATCCCGCCAAGTGTAGTTGCCCTCAAGGCCCTAAAGAAAGACAAATCTCCTGGGCGGATGGCATTCATCCGAGTACTATGGGAATTGGCGGACATACTGGCTGCACCCTCTGGCGGAGCTTTTCAGCAGGTCACTTGAGACAGGGAGGGTGCCTAGGGATTGGCGAGAGGCACATGTGGTACCAATCCATAAAGGGGGTCGAAGGAAGTACCAGGAAACTATAGACCCATCAGTTTAACCTCGTGGTGGGAAAATTAATGAGAGTATACTAAAGGAACGATTGGGGTTTACTTGGAGGAGGTGGGAGGTCTGGATAGTCAGCAGCATGGGTTTGTGCTAGGTAGATCATGTCAAACCAACCTGTGGGAGTTCTATGAATGGGTAACATCAGAACTGGACAGGGTAAGCCTGTGGATGTATTATTCTTGGACTTCAGCAAGCATGCTTGACTCTGTCCCACAATGGTCTGGTGGAGAAACTGATGGGGTTAGAGTAGGCCCTTTGATGGTCAGATGGATTGAAAACTGGATAGCTGGACGCACTCAGAGAGTAGTGGTCTGTGCAGACTCTCGAACCCTAGAGAGGTTGGTAGTAGGGTACCACAGGGCTCGGTCCTGGGTCCAATCCTGTTTAATGCATACATATCGGACATCAGGGATGGTATAGGGTGTGAAATGAGTCTCTTCGGATGACTCCAAGATGGGAGCAGTAGTTGAGGGAGAAGAGGGAGGTTGGCCTGCAAGACCTGGACACCGGAAAGCTGGGCTCACACATGGAAATTAAATTTCAATATCGCCAAGTGCAAGGTGTTGCATCTTGGTCGGGGAAACCCTAAACACAGGTACACCCTGGGAGGGGAGGTGCTGGAAGCCTCAACAGGGGAAAAAGACCTAGGGGTCATGGTGGATACATGTATGAATAACTCTGAGCAGTGCAGGAGAGCAGCTAGCAAGGCAAACAGGATGTTGGGATGCATCGCAAGGGGATCACCTCTAGGAGCAAGGAAGTGATTCTGCCGCTGTACAATGGACTGGTTAGACCACACCTTGAGTACTGTGTACAGTACTGGAGACCACACTTGAAGAGGGACATACAGCTCCTGGAGAGGGTACAGAGGAGGGCAACAAAGATGATACGAGGGCTAGGGGATTTGACTTACGAGGACAGACTTGAGGAGCTCTGCCTGTTTTAATTGGAGGAGAGGAGAGACAGGGGGACATGATTGAGGTCTTCAAGTACCTCAAGGGAATAAATAGGGTAAACATGGATGGGATCTTTAGACTAAAGCAGGGAGGTATCACCAGAGGACATGGTTTGAAGTTGGAAGGTGGAAGGGTGAGGGGGGAAAAGAGGAGGAGGTTTTTCACTGAGAGGGTGGTGGACCCTTGGAATGCACTGCCTGGTGAGCTAGTTCAGAGATCCACAGTGGAGGGCTTCAAGAGAGGGTGGGACAGACACAGAAAGTGGATGTATCAGATGATGGCCTGTCCCAGGGGGGTGGGGATGGATGATAGGGGTTTCTGGAGCACAAGGGATGGGAGGGTCTCGGCACCCAACTAAGGATCTAGGTTCGAGCAGACTCGATAGACCATAAGGCCTAATCTGCTGGCAAATAGTATGTTAGTATGTTAGAGGGTCGCAATTCAAGCTAAAGTTCTGATTTTGGAGTTTAAAACCTGCTCAGTACCTGCGCGGAGTATGCATGATAATCTAATTTTACTAAGGGAAATCATGTTTCAGGAAGAACGGGTAATTTGGTTGGTTTTTGCTCACTATTGATCAAAAGGGTATTTAACAAGGTTGGTCCTTATTTGTTTTCAGTCCTGTGTCATAACGGTATCCTGTTGCACTTCATTAGTTTGGTGAGACTGCTATATGACCATGCTACCCTTATTCCTTCCTTGAATACCTGTTTAGGTTCTGCTGTAGTTTTAAGGTGGTGGTTAGACAAGACTTTCCCTTTAGTCTTCTTTTATATGTGTTTTGCTTAGGCCCTGTCATAGGTAGGGTTTCTAATAGAACACACTGGGATTATAGACTCCTGTGACTTCCTAACCTGTAAAGGTAAGTGCCTTCTCAGATAATATCTGTTTGACGTTGAATAGTTTACAATCAGGAGAAGTCTCTGAACATTTTGGCAGCCTATTCAGAGCTGTCTGGATCCAAAAATAAAGGAAAAAGTAGAGCTTTTTTTTGAACCCTGATCCATTACAAATCACGGATATAGCAGGGATATCTGTTTCACAAGAATCAATCAAAATTTGGGATATTAAGTTTGGCCATTGTGATATGGTCATCCTTAGTTGCTCAGAGACACTTCAGGAATTCAGTGCTAAGGCTGAGCACTGGAATTCATGGCAGCAGTCAACTAGAAAAAGGGTACTTATTACTAAGACAGTCTTGGTTCTGTTTTTTTGCTTTATTAAGTTGATTCCCCCACCCATACTGCAGTTTGATGCAAAAATCTACAGTTTGTTTTTCCAAATGGTTTTGGCAGCAGGCTCAACCCAGCTAAAAAGAAACATGTTGTACCTGCTTGTAAAGTCAGGGTGTTAGGACCTTATTTACTCACTTGCTTTCTTTCTTAGTACAGTATGTTCTTCATTTTTATGTTTGCTTGCATGCATGTGCAAGAAACATAGTGCCATCATCAGAGTTTTCATAGGTGCGGCACCCTGTCTTCCAATTCAGTCAGTGTGTTTGCAGGCATGGCCACAGTTCACCAATGAATGCTGCAGCTGTCTATGACAGCAGTTGAAAATGCAGTGCCATACAGTTGAAAGGGAGAGCTACACTTCAGTGAGCAGCGATAAGATCATGCCTGCTCATGCGTTCCTCCCACACACACACATGCATAGTGCGTGCTCATGCATCCCCCCGCCACGCACACACTGTATGGCTGACGGGGTGCCCAATCTCCCATCGGCTCTGCTGCGCCCCCCCCAACAGAGTTCCAGGTGCTGTTGCCTATCCCAGCATGGCAACATTCTGTATGGCCACACAGGGGTGCCCAATCCCCGCCGGCCCACTGTTTACCCTCCCCAAGAGACTATTCGAGTGCCACGCTGGGAGCCCACCCCAGCGTGGCAACAGTCCATATGGCTGACGGGGGTGCCCAATCCCCCATCACCTCCACTGCCCCCCAAACAGCTTTCCAGCTGCCATGCTGGGAGCCCACCCCAGCATGGCACAAGTCCTGCGTCGTCCTCCTAAAAAGAAAAGCACCTGAAAAGGAAAAACTTCCCTCACTGACTGTCCTGACCCCCCTTCCCTCACCCGCACCCAACCTTTGTGCACCCTGCCTCCCCACACTCCCACCTCACCCCATACTTACTCCGGAGTCTGGCGCGATGATCTTCGGTGGACAGGGAACACGTCTGCACTCTTCAAAGCCGACTGCGAACTGAGGAAATGCCGGTAAGCTGTATAATGTAATAAATAGGGAGTTTTCAACTTTGATGCATATCTCAGGCATTTTCAGGAATTTGTCACCAAATTTTCAACATGGAGTTTTGGGACCCCACCTCATGAATTCTGTCACTGTCATTTTGTTATTCGGCCTGAAAGGTGATTTTCGGTCACTATGCGGAACCACATTTAGGACTGATTTACAAAATGACAGTGTCATGTTCATGAGGTAGGCCCAAAAGCCCTATGTTGAAAATTTGGTGAAATAATTCCCTAAAATGATTGTTTTACTTGAGCATGTGCCATGCTGTTCCCATGCATACTCGTAAGTTTGTGAATTTTAAATATTTTCACTCCAGATTTTCAACATTGCCATTTTACCACCTCCTTATGAGCAGTATAGCTGTCATTTTCACATCTCGCCTAAAATGTGTTTCGCATATGTAGCGCACAATGGGCGAGTTGGTGCTAAATCAATGTTCGGGACAGATTAAGAAAATCACAGTGATACTGTTCATGAGCAGAGGTGTTAAAATGGCTATGTTAAAATTTGGTGAAAAAGTCCATAAAATGACTGTATTATACGGCGACCATTGCGCAGTTTCCACGCACCCTCATAAGTTCATGGATTTCTAATATTTTCAGTCCAGATTTTCACCCTGGCATTTTTCCACACTTCCTTATGAACAGTACAGCTGTCATTTTTCACACCATGGCGAAATGTGTTTTCGCACTTCCAGCGCAGAAATGCGTGGTCGCTGTGGGAAATCACTGTTCGGGACAGATTAAGAAAATCACAGTGACACTGTTCATGAGCGGAGGTTCAAAATCCCTGTGTTGACAATCTGCTGTAAAAATCCCCAGACTAATTGCATTACGGTGTGTGTTGCACATTTTCTCGCACTTCGTGACTTCACCAGTTTTTTAATATTTTCACTGCAGATTTTCAACATTGCCATTTTCACCTCCGATGAACAGTACAGCTGTCATTTTCACATCCTGTTCGAAAAGTGTTTCGCACCGGTGGTGCCAAATGGCGAATAGCTGTGCAAAATCAGCTTTTGGCTAATGAACTAATATTGCCACTGTTCATAAGGTGGGAGTTACAAAACCCATGTTGAAAATTAGGAGTGAAAATGTAGCGAGCGCCTGAGGCGTTAGGGTTTCCAACCATAAAGCCCACCTGTACAGATTGACAGGCATCAGGGGTGTGACTTGGGATTCTCACCTGTAATGCTCATACCATTCCACACTCTGCAGCCCGTGACAGGCATCAAGGTGTGCCTTGGACTCTTCAGCCCCAAAGTTCACACCATTCTCCTATATAGCACCCATCTCACGTATTTTCTGATGGAATGGGTGAGCATAAGGGCCAAAGACCCCAAGGCACACCGTGACACTTGTCGGTGTCTGCAGGGTAGGGTGTGGTGAAATGGCATGGCTGTTATGCCTGATGACCCAAAGGCACACCCCAATGCCTGTCAGTCTCTGCAGGGTGCTGGTGGGGTTGGCTTCAGTTCAATACTTCACTGCCATTCCTATTATGCAGCTCTCTAACTCCTACACTACCAATGCCAATGCCAGCAAGCAAACATTCGGCATTGACAAATGCTTGTTAATTTAGTACCTTTTTTTGCTAATAAGTCTGATGTAAGGGTCGATGGATTTGGGGGCAGTTGCACCCTCAGTATGCTTTGGAACAGTGGATGTTCTATATTTAAATGGTCTGCAGGGTTCCCTGCTTATAGGAGCATGCTGATTGAAAAAAATAAAAATGAAAATTATCATCTGCTCACTTTATAAACTGTAGTAGACATAATTGAAAGGTGCATGCCTGTGGTTATATTGGGAAGAGCTCCTCCCCATGTCCTACTTAAGTCAGTAGGCAAACCACAGCTCTGCTTAGAATGAGTCCTTTTCAGTGTGCTCGCTCCATTGCGTGCTAGGGCTGGGTTCCTCCTCTCTTTCTTCTGTTGCCCCGTACCTCCCAGTTGTTTAGCCCCCGTCTTCCCATCCCTTGTTTCCTCATTACTGCCTGCTCCCCCACGCCCCTTTCTTTCCTTGTGTGTTTTCCTTTTTTTGGGAGGAGGGGGTGCTTCCATCCCCATGCCACGACATTGCTCAGTTTGTTCATCCAGCTATTTAACTCAGATTCTACAATACTCACCAAGATCCCTTCTATTGCTTGCAGTCATTCTTACCAGTGCCTCCATTTTGGCCTGCATACTGCTGCACTGCTCTGATGGCACTACTTTCAGCAGCCACCTGGCCCTCTCTCTTGTGCCTCATGCCTGTGACAACCACCGCTCCTGCTACCGTTTGCTGCTTGCCTCATCATATCCTTATCATCATCAGACTGAGCTTCCCTGGTACACAAACAGCACTACCTGACTGTACTGGAAGACCATTACTGACTCTCTACTCTAAGGTTGGCCGTTCTTGTGTCAATAGCACTGCACTGCGCCCTCAACCTCACAGTGCCTTTTCCTGTCACTCTGCCATCTAATTATTCTTCTTGCTTGCCAACTCTATACCTCAACCTTACCTGAAAGGATGAGTAGCAACGCCATCAAACAGAATAATAGAGTCGTGGAGCTAATCAACATTGGATCATCATGGGGAGGGCTGGATCAAGACAGACAACTGCAGACTTAGATTATACAGTAAGCACACCACCTTCTGGAGAAGCACCTTCAGCTTTTACTTCACTATATTTTGTTATTAGACCTTACGTCTGGATAACACTTCTGGACTCCATGTCTGATTCCATATTTTGGTGCTGTTACTTTTGCATATTTCCATGGCAGACAGCTTGTGTTTACAGCTCCATTGGATCTAATTGCATCACACACAGAGCATAGCAGCCAGACTCTTAAGTATGGAACTATGTGGAATCTGGACACTTCTGAGACTTGCAAAGCTTGCTCTAATCGAATGTATGCAAGTATCCTCCAGAGTTAATTAATTCAACATAATCGTCTGGATAAATTAATTTCTTGCATGGCAGACACCATGGATAACGTCACAGGAAGTCATTGACGCTATTTCCTACGACGCACAGTACTGTATTTGGTTTAACTCAGTTTCTCTTCTAGGAGATTGAGACGCTTACTATTCATTTATTTATGGCAATCCTATCACTAAGCAGCTGCACCTGGACTTGCATTCCTTCATGTTCACTTATTCCAAGCTTCACTACAGCAGACTGAGCATATTTCTACCATATGCTCTTCTATTTTATAAATGCTCTTATTATTCTATTGCAAGCATCCCTGAGCTACCTATGGTTATATGGATTATTGTCTATTTCAAATTGCCCTTTGCATACATCCAGGTCACATTCCTCTGCACACTTGCCCAGGCACCTACTGCGCTCCGGCGGCCCTTCTTGGCAGTATATTCTGTCTTGCTAGCCTATGTGGAGCCTCAAAACAGACTCCTCACTCCCAACTAACTGGCCTACGTGGGTTCAGTCATTTATGCCTGCCATGAGGCGGCTTAGCCTGTTGTCGCATTGCTCTTCCTACCTACGTGCTATGCACTTCAGCTTACATCATATCATTGTTCCACACCTGCCATTGAACTTTGGATGTCGAGATTACTGGCTTGTTCCTCCTCTCCATCTGTCCAAGACCATCAGTGCTCCAGTGTGGATCACCTACCAGACCACGTCTTGGGATTACTTCTATATTTCTGGATGCTTACCATTTTGATTCACTTCATTGCATTACTGCTTCTACCTTGCTTCCGACTAGCCTAGGTGCGGTCCAGTCAAGTATGCTAGCCCAGATGGGCCTGGCTGCCACTATCCAACCACCTACTAGCCAACCGCTTGAGTTTGGCTTCTCATGATAGCTCCGCAGGGCTTAGCTGCCACTCTCCATTCACTTAATTCTCAGGATCGGATGCAACTCTTATTATTCCTTGCCTTTAGTCGTACTACTTGGATCCTGGACTTGCAGCCTTCACCTTGCTTACTCACACCTACTTCCACTTGCCAAGGATCAGCTTCTTCCTTCCACTGGAATTACTTCTGGATTATCTCAGGATATTCACCTCAATTCCCTTGGATACTTTTTGCTGCACTGCTTTAACTCTTTCAGAGTTGCTACTACTATATCCATCAGAACTCTCAGCTGGGTCTATTCCATACTGCATTCCTTAGTTTAACTGATGCCTAAGACATTGATCTACTACAGTTTTAGGATGCTTATTACCTCTGGTCCTGTTGCCAACTCATTCGCCCAGGTCTTCACTACAATCTTAACTATACTCGATCTTAAGGATATGACAGTCTACATCACCTTTCACTGCTCATATGTCTACCTTAGACTATACTACTACTCCGCACCAAACTGACTCAAGATATGCTATCATTTACAATACCATTTGCAATCTATTTCTTACTACTTCACTGTTATTTCTGCATTATATGCAGTCCAACATTACTATTACTTTATCAACCAATTCTCTACAACCTGCCTTGCCCCATGTGGCTGGAGGCTCACTGCATCGCACTTCCAAGACCTGCACCCCTTGGGCCCGGAGGTCTCTTGATCTTATATTACTACACCATAATTGGCTGCTTCTATGATCTGCTTCACCCATCGGGCCTGGGGGTTCAACTACTTCTCCTCTACACCTGCCTCGCCCAGCTTTGGGGCCTGGAGGTTCACATTCTACTATACGCCTGCCTGTTACCATGTCTGCCAGCCTTAGGAGATCCTTTTTACTATGGACTTACATCCAGGATTGTTTAGCCGTACATCATCTATTCTTTGAAGTACCATTCTGGATTTCGAAACATGGATATCTACATCGCTATGCAACTATTTGGATTACCAGATGAAGCTCATCGATTCCTGTGCTATTACCATTTCCTCATGCTCCTCACCGTATACCGATCATAATCTGTTCAATACTATCCCTCTGCTACTACGTCTGTATCATACAGATTAATTAATACTACTACTGACCTACATACAGGTCCACTCATTTATACTATTTGCTCATATTACCTGCTTCACCCTTGCAGGGCCTAGAGGTTCATCAGAACTGACTCACCTATTCTTAACCTACTTAGCTTCTCGAGATCTGGAGGTACATCTAACATGTCTACCTATTTGCTCTAAGATCTATACCTAATTCACTTGCCTGCTTACCCACTTCAGATCGGAGATCCCTACTGCTTCATCCTCTCCAGATCATGCAGCATGTGCTGGTTCCTGTGCCTAATTACCAAGGCCTTCATTTGCATACCTAGCCAAGCGGAACATGAACCAACTGTCCTCCTACTCTGGATATGGACACTTAGCTTTTGGTTACTGGTTCTCCTTGGAGAAGATGTCCTCACCTGCTGGAGCATTTCACCAATGCAACTTCAAAAATTCGAATTATTATTGACCATGGATTCCAATCTACTCTCTTTCTGCTATGTTCACCGACACTTCATATTCAGTGCTTTATTCAGGTTTTTACTTCACTGGATCAGGATCTACGACTTTGGATTTTGGATTAGCTGATAATTTAAAATTGTTACTTAGGATTATTCTCCTTTAGTATGCCCAGAAGGATGGTCAGGTCAGTAGCCATGGGTCCTCAGAGAATTCCCCCAAAGGGGTTTTTCTTCTCCTGCGTGCTACTGGTTACACTCTCCAGAGTTGGAGGAGATAATCGTTCAATAATCATTTGATACTTATTATTTTTGGGGGGTCTCATACTACAGGACTAAGCATCCTTTTTTATGGTGGGATACAGAGAAAAGCCAAACCAATATCAAGTCATAACAAGTTACTCATCGGTTCAAGCATCTAAGCACCTCACATAGACTATCCAGCTCACTTGTTCTATAATCACTGACGCATGATTATGTTCGAAGTACCTAAGCACTGATCAATTCAAACTGCTAATACCTGGCTAGCATTGTCCTACTTACTGATCTGGCCTCTGTATCCAAGCACGACCGACATTATTCAGCTACAGTATGTAACATAAGTACTGAACTCTGAACCACATATAACTTGTATAATGTGATACAAATCCATGTTTTTGAGGCTGAAATGGACTTTGGAGACATCCTGGCACAGCATCACCCTAAGATCCTTCTGTACCTCACAGATCCATGAATACCAGCAAAATGTGGTCTGTGATATGGCTTCTAGGTCATGGTAAACTGGAGTAAAGGTAATCACAAGTATAAAAGTATGGCTAAAAGATTTTGTCCAAGAACTTGTACTGCACACTTTGAAACCCGGAGCATCTTGTTTTGAATGCTCACATTAAAGGTCTCTGAAATAGTCTGACAACTCAGTGGAAAGCTACAGTATGAGCCAAAGTCAACTACAAACACATCATCACAGGAACTTCAAATGGTTGCCACATAAATATGTCAGCATGATCTGGGTGAGATTTTCTTGTATTAAGCTTCATATCTGGCAAGTCCGGTGTAAACAGCTTTTCCAGCAGAAAGGACTTTCTTCACGGACTCTCACTAAACTCATTGAGAGGGACCTAAACTATTTGTTTACTGATCCAACTGTAGAAGTTAAATGGAAACATGTTACTTGTATTCAGCTACTGTTGAATTTTTGGGAATTCTGATGTTCTTCTTTTCTTTTTTCTACTTTTTTCCTCCCTTTCATGCGCTCCTTTTTTCTTTCTGAATTTTGTACCATTCCTTTTGCTCTGTAATACAGATCACTGTTATTTTTGTATGTTTACTTTGATGCTTGCCTTTGATGTATAATTTTACCTTATTGATTATGACTGATTTTCTTTAACAAAACCTTCCCAGCTCTTCTTTGACAAGTCCCATGAGATCATTAACTTCCACCTGTCAGTGACCAAAGATAAGCAGAAAGGACCTCGGTTTTATGTTTCATCTGAGTATGTCACCTTACTAGTGCAGCACCCACCTCATACTGCACTATAGTGTCAGTTACGGGTATTACTCCCAAGCAGTGAAATTTTTGAGGTGTTTAAAACATGGGTCAGATTGGACCTACTAGTGTAAAAATGTGGGTCTACAGAGGAACCTACTGCATCAAAACATTATCTATGGCAGACTTTGAATAGTTCATATTCCCTTCCATTAGATATTGTTGTAGGGCAGGTGCATCAATTTGTACCTACTGGCCAAGGGAAGAGGGGTCATATCTGGGCAGGATGAAACTTCCGCTCTTTGGTGCCTGTTAGCACTGCCCCTGTCCCCAAGTATCTAGTGTGGGACTAGAACCACAGTATTCCAATCTTCTGGACCCAGAGGTGAGCATACTACCAGCTGAACTACTTATATAAATGGTAATAGATAAACATTAAATAATATAGGGCAAAACTTGACCCCTGAGACACACTGAAGTAAATTTCAGAGATAAAAGCAGACATAGAAACATGCAATTGTGATATACAAACCTGTGCTATGAATTATCTGGTATAAGTTTTATTTTAGACATTTTCTATGCTGCCCAGTGTAACAGATGAAGTATGTTATACATTCATGCATGCAACCTGGGATTGGGAATGACACCAAGTTCCTTCAGTTCGTGTAGCTGGACAACCAGGCTGGGCAGAATTTTGGTACTTTAGAGGTAACACTGCCCACTGTTGTTGTGGTGTCCCATAGTGGTCTAGGGCGTTAGCAAATTCATGAGGAGTAGGCATGTTTTTTTGTCACACTGCAGCATTAGAGATTGCCGTAGCATTGCCTGGCATCATGGAAAGTAGACGGGGACAAGCAGGGAGAAAACAAGGGGTAAAACCCTTGCTTGGCTACAGACAATTCAGACATCATCAGGCTACACCTCCATTACTGTAGTGCTGGATGAAATTTGCAAATTGCTTTTCATAAAATTACTGCAAAATTCCATGAATTTCAAAAATGTTTCATGAATGTTTTAAGAAATTATGCAACATTTATTTGGTCATAACTCAGTAGGCATTTCAGCTAGACTCTCCACAATGCCACACTTGCATGTTGGTAGGAGCTTTAAAAACATATCAAATACCACAGCATTTGGATGTGTCATTACAAAGTTATAGTTGTAACCCCCCACCAGACCCTTATTTAACTAGTAGGCACACCTCGCATACTTTTTCTGTCTAGGGGAAAAGAGAGGGGTCGGGGTACAAAGCAATTGCAAAGAGAGAGACACAAAAGTGTGAACTAGACACAAACAGACCTATACCAAAACCCAGGTCCTGAGGAGATAACTTTTGCTTATGGCTATGCTAGATTTGCACTTCTGGACAGGGGTACCTAGTAAATCCACACAGGAAAGCAGTAAGTAGATTGTCCATACCAGGTTGGGATTCTAGAGTGTGGCTTTATTCTGAAAGAAAGTTAGAACACAAAAACAAAGATGGATCCCTCTAAGTTTTACACTTTGTGGCACAAAGGCAATGCAGAACACATCTGCAGCAAACAGAACTTGAACCTCCCATATAGCATAGGATTAAACATCTGGAAATGTGGAACTAGCCATGAGGAAAACACACAAACTTCTTTTGGAAGTGGCACTAGGCCATTACTTAGAACAGTTCCCATATGGCATACGATTAGCAAAAAGGAATGTGGCACACTGGCCACGACAAAGCACACTAGGGCTCAAAACTAGCAAACCCACATACAAGGGGTAAACTTCTTTAGGCATTGGCCACATGCACTGAAAGAAAACAGGTGCCCTTACAGAACCCAAAGTGCTGAACTGATTGCTCCAGATGTGGGGGGAGGGTCTCCCACCTTTTGCTTCCTCGTCCATACCTATCCATTCTTTCAGAGTCACACCTCAACAATTACTGAACTGTAGAAACTATGCTTTCTTCAAATGTTTAGCACATTTTAGCATCAAAAACATCACTACGGTGTAAAGTTAAAGTTCTGAACAAAGGGCAGGGCATAGTCACATAAGGGACATCTATTGTTGTCAGCAAACTTTAAACAATCTTCTTGAGAAAAAACTCACAGAAATGGGTCCGTTTATCAGAGAGTCAGCCCACAGAAAAAACAATGCAGGTACCTGAGTAACTCTCAAACAGAATCTACTCACAGTTTGTACACCAAAGGCAGCTTTAAAATGTTCTGGCTGGATCAGGTGATTGCCCCTCAAATCCTCTGCAGTACCCCTCATCCCATTGGTAATAAGGACATAGGAAATCCTGGAGACGGTTTCCACCACTTCACAAGTCAGGCAAAAGATGTCCTCAGACTAGGGTGAAAAAAGAAAACAAACTCTTCACACTTCTCACTGCTGCTCAATCTCTGAGCTGCTACTGGAACTCACTCCAGCTCAGACTGAACTCTACCACACACTAACTGAAAATTCTAAAGCTGCCCACACTCACAACAAGCTGTGGCTTATGTTGCTGCGAGTTCTAAATGACATCACCTCTCTGCTCTCAGCTGAGACCAGGTAAACAGAGAGGGAGCAGGTGAAAATCCATTCAACTAGATATTCACCAGCTGTCTTCTCTACCTAACACTGACACTGATGGGATTCTAGTAACCCCAGGGAACAGTGGGGTTACATAGTTGCTGAAAGTTTAGCAGTTTTTGTTTTGTGAAACGTGAAAATATTTCATTGTCATTTAAATGGTGCCCAGTGTCATGGTCCAAAATGGTCAAAAACTCTTCTGCCTGCACTTGCAGACTGGCCTTTCCATCAGTCAGAAAGAATCTGTGGTGTTTTGTATCTATCCCCATGGATATATTTGATTCCAACTGTACTGTTTGTTTTTCCATTCATGTGCCCTGTTTTATGCTCCCTTGTATAACTATAATATTGTACTGTACAGTACTGTGCCTGTGCCTTATGTAATATTTGTTCCTGTGTTTTTTTAATGTTATATTATAGTTTGTCTGTCAGTACTACCCTATTGTAACCTCCTGGGATGTATCTGAAAATAGGAATGTCATCATCTAGTGTGCTTACCTGATCAGTAAAAACTAAATAAAATGTTGTGAGATATTGTGACACTACTGTCATGATGTTCTCAATGACGATTAGTCATTATGGGCTCGATTCACATATGAGGTGCGATACATGCATGGACACTGTGCACCGCTCCGCACCTACACATGGGTGTGCACATGCTGGCATTCAGGATTGCTGGCCAGCGGATCATGACCCGACCCCACCCCTCCCCAGTCTGCAGCACTGGCACAGGGGAGGGCAACCAATGGTATGTCCATCCCAGGTCCTAGAGTGGATCCCATGCACAGATGGGTGGGGGACCCTGGGGAGGCATATAACCCCCCCATGAACAAACAATGGGCATATGCCCATACGGACATCCCCTGACCTCCCAGCAGCACAGTGTGCCGGTGCTGTCGTGGTGCAGGGAGATCCAGGGTTCTATGTTATTATAGCGACTATTAAATTGCAACTGCTGGACAGCAGGAAATGAAAGTTCAGAGGCGTCCTACATTTTGGCAACACCAACAGATACTGTATAACTGCTTGCATCTGCAAGATAAGTGACAACAGGCACTATTATTGCAATGAAAGTTGCTATTTCAGTGGATTTGCACATAATTACTGGTCGCTGAACTTGCTTTCACTATCACAGGGGTCGCGATAACTTGCCGCATTTTGCATCTCTGTTGTCATGGTGTACCAATCCCAGCACCGCCAAGATCCCACCATTGTTCTGAGGGGGGCATGCACTTAAGCCTGGGTCTCTCCCTGCTGTAGTCATCTTGCCCCCCACCCAAGCAGTCAAGTGCAGTAGTACATGCATGCAGCTTGGGCACCCCACCCTGGCACGCCCCTGTCCTACCCCAGCACAGAGCCACGCAACTGGCACAAGGTTCACCCATGCAAGATGCTAGTGCACCATTCGTGAATACTGTGGGTGGTTCACAGGGCACTACCACATAGCATTCAGGTGTTGGAATGTCCATGTGCCACCCTTACATGATGCATAGGCATTCATGAATCAATCCCAATGTTTGGAAATGCTAAGCAACCAAGCAATAAGCAAGCAATGGTTCTGTCCATTCTTGTCAGTTCTTGACTGAAGATCCTGTTTGACATGACTAGATAAGAAGGGACCTGACACTGGGCACCACAGTAACTCAGTCTCCATTAAAGCTAGAAATATGAAACTGGTTACACAAACCATGTGGTACAATACTGTAAAGGGGCCAGATTTAGTCAAATTTGTTTACCGTACTGTAGTTTCAAAGATAGATGGAAATAACTGAATATTTTATTTAGTCAAAATGGTTGGCTGCCTCTCACCTACAACCCCTTTAAAGTTAGAGACCTGAAATATAGTACATATACCCTTGTAGTATGGTAATGCAAACTTTTTAAATGTGGTGAAAGTTTGTAAAGTACTGTAGTTTATAATGAAATGCTTGGCTGCTTATAACTCAGAACCTTTCAAACTTGATGCACTTACTCATGTGATAATATGTGCAAACATGGCAAACCTGATGACTCATGGATAAGTACTTTTATTATTAGATTGCAAAAGGAAAATTAAATTTGGACAAAATGTTTGTCTAGCTCTAATTCATCAACATTTAAAGTAAAAGACCTGAAATATGGTGCACTAAACATGTCTTACAATACTTTATATGTACCAAATGCTGCAAAGAGTTGGATATGTAGTTTTAAACTTTGGTGGAAATAACTGAAAATTAAAGGATACCTAAACAACATTTTGACAACAAACTATTCAAAAATCTGACCTCAAACAGAACTAAAGGAAAGGCTGCTGAATTCGTTAATGCTAAAACTACATTTATATAAGTTACCTAAATGTGGTTCCAAAGCATTTGAAAAATGTAAGATCAGCCTTTCAATTTAAAAAAAAACTCTTACCTGCTTCTTAAAATGGCCGCCAAATGTGTTAAGTGATGACATAATTGGAGCCAAAGTCAGAGAGCTATATGGCTCTTTATAGTGCTAACTAATTATTTTTTTCCCTTTGTATAGAATTGTTTCACCAAAATTGTCAAAACCATGTGCATTATTTAGATTAATACGCAGGTTAGGCTATGGTTCTGTTCATTTTGTTTACTTTAACATGCTGAAATTGTGTTTTAATCCAACTGACTTTCTCTTTGGCAAACCACAGTGCAGTAGAAATCTTGAATAACCTGATGGTCTAGTGGTTATGACGGATCCAGGATACTATAATGGGGATGCTGGGAGTGTGTGCATACTTGATATGCACTTTTTAACATTTTTATGAAACCTTTATATTTTCTGCTATTATGCTCTTCGAGTATATTTTTGACTACAAATGTAATCCATATTTTTGAATGTAAACATTTGCACAATCAATAAATCAGACTTCTTCAACAAAGAGAAATGTAGCAGCAGCAAGTGATGCGGGGGTGGGGTTACAACCGTACCCTTCACCACCCCACAGATCCACAACTTGTTTGTAGAAAACTTCTTCTGTAGTCCAATGCCAGAGTTCATGCTTTCTTGGAAATCTAAAATATGCTTGTCTTCTTTTTTTTATCCATGGCAAATAATAATAATAAGAATCAGTATTTATATAGTGCTTTCATACACATTGTATCCCAAAGTGCTTTACAAGCAATGCTAGACTGGTAGTGAGGTGACTGAATGTGTAGTGGCAGCCAACTCACACATTAATATCCACACACAGCCTTGTATAATTGCATGAACTGGTTTTATGGGAAGGAGAATGTTTGCCAGGACAATGGGGTCAGGTAGTGATCATGGTGCCTGCAGCCCCACATCTTAGTTCTCACAGTGATCTGCTCATATGTCTCCCCTTCTGTCTTCCCCCTTCCCTGAATATAGCAGTACCTTGCAGGAGTGACATTCTCAGTCCCCCTCTGGTATTCATTCTCACTACTTCTCCCACCAAAACTGGCGGAGTTCATCACCCTTGTGCATCATGAATGTAGGCAGTACAGTCCCAGGTTTTTGACATATCAAAAATAAACACATATTCCAGTAAGTCAGGCTGATAGCAGCAGGGAACAAGGAATTATAGGCTTTCCTATCCTTAAAAGATCTAGGCTACCTTTGATTAGGCACTATTAAATGATGGGTGTGCACATCATTATGCATGTCATTTAATAGTGCCTAATCATAGGTGGATTAGATCTTATATGGGTAGGAATGCCTATGTTTCCCATTGTGCCCTGCTGCTATCAGCCTGGCTTACCAGAAGATCATGTTTATTAATATGTAAAAATGACATGGGCAACTGTACTAACCGCATTCATGATGCAGAAAGGTAGTGAGCTCACCAGTTTTCGGTGTGGGATCAGAAGAGAAGAATAAATACCAGAGAGGGACTGAAGAGACCATTCCAGCAAGGTACACCTATATTCATGTTAGGGGAAGACAGGAAGGGGATGTTTAGCAGATCATTGTGAGATCCTAAATGTAGGTCTGCCAGCACCATGATCACTACCTGACTGTGAATAAGAGCAGCCAGCAATGACAAATACTGAGGACAGGGCTGCACTTAAAGTGTTATTTGAATTCAGTGTAGGAGATTACCTCAGGTGTGTGTGGGTGGTGGTGGTGACGCTTGTTAGGACAGTATTGAGGAAGCTGTGTATAGATCATTCAAGATTTAGAAGGGTGGTAGCCAACCAGTTCACATTGTGAGTAGGGCACTAAAAAGTACTGGAGAAGATTTGCAGCGAACTGTCCCATGCGGTTCTGCAGATCACAGGTGAAGAAGTAGACTGACACTGGAAGTCTGGTGGATTCACCAAGGCATTAGTATGCCCTCCTGCTAATAATAATGTTATCCATAGTAAGTACAGCCCTTATGAGGACATGAACAGCAGTTTTTCTGGTGAGTCCTGAGGCTTATTGCATGGCCCTCCATGAAGACTCAATTGTTGATTAATGAGGTGGGACAAAAACACAACAGGGAAATTGTACATACTGCCTTCACTGTGCAGAAGGGTGGTGATCCACTTAATATTTACTGTAGGAGCAGAAGTCAAACATTGAAAAAGTGGACTTAAGTGTGATTTGGGAGGTATTTTTTAGCAGAGCCAGCTGATGATCCGTATCGGTGTAGGTCTGCACAACTCTCTGAGGTATACGATTACAGTCTGAGGTGTGATGGTTCTCTTCATGAGACCACAAGCTCATATGCAGCCCCAGGCAGTACAAAGGATATGGTATGAATGGTGGGGTGTTCAACAGAAGCCAGGCTAGATGCAGGGGGTTCACTTGAAAAAAGAATACAAGCAATGCTTTTTTTGTGGATTAACAAGAATGCATGAGCTTTGGAATTGGACCAGACTGGTACTTTGCTGTGTGACCCTGAGCATGTCACTTAACTTCCTTGTGCTGCCAGGCCACATCTGTAAGCAAGGTTTCAGCATAGTGTGTCTCTCCTGGTTAACAAATCAAAATTCAGGGCATCACATAACCACTAGATCATCAGGTATTTGAAGTGTTGTACTGTTCTGCAGTTTGCCAAAGAGAAAGTCAGCTAGATTGCAAAACATTTTCAGCAAGTTAAAGTAAATAAAATGAACAAAATCATAGCCTAACATGTGTACTGATCAAAAATAATCCACATGTTAACACATGGTGTTGATCATTCTGGTAAAACAATTCAAAATAAAGAGAGGGAAAGAAGAACTAGTTAGCCTATAGGAATCTATATTGGTCTCTAGCTCTGGCTCCGATAATGTCATCATGACTCATCACTTAACACAGTTGGCAGACATCTTGGGGAGAAGGCAAGGCTGTTTTTTGTAAGTGAAAGGCTGATGTTTACATTTTTCAAAAGCTATGAAACTGCAGTTCTGTTATTTACATAAATGCACTTTTAGCATAAATGTAAACAGTAGCCTTTACTTTACCTTACCATGAAGCCAGATTTTGTTGTTTGCAGTTTTGGAAAACTGCTTGTTTAGGTATCCTTTAAGGGTGTGTGGCCTGGCATCCAAAGATGGCAGAGGCAAATTGCTAGTCTCTCCCATGCAACCACTTCTGATATAGAATAACTATAAGCAACAGAGGAGTTAATAGTTAAAAATCAGCACAGAACTATAGCTTACTTGTTGCAACAAACCAGCCACTGAAAAAGCAATGTAAATTTCATTTTGACGAAAACAAGTCAGAGCAAACCCTGACAACCCCCCCTCCCCAAGCTAAATGTAAGAATAAACATATTTTTCAGACTGGATTGGCAACTTACACTTACCTCTGTGGGGAGGGGGCTAGGGTGCTCTGACTTGTTGTTTTGTTGATGTATGCCATACACAGTAGCACCCTTCATTTAGAATCCCACTTATAGTTTGATAATGAACAAGGATGAGCAGTTAACAATGGATAAAGTTTGTAAATGGAGAAGCATGGTTTTCTCATTTAACTAGCTCCCCACCAGGTATCTGCATATTGGCTAGGGACCACTCAATTATTAAGCCAATTTTAGGCTGATGCACCCTATAAACATATGCCATTTGAAGCAGATGCAGTTTAGAGTAGGGATCAAGCTGATGGGTGGTTTATCTCAACATTGGTAGCTGAGTGACTTCAACGAAGGGCCATGAAGTGAATACTAAGAGACCCCTGCTCCTTTTGAAATTAAATTATTAAGTTGTCACTCCAGGCTGAAAAAACATGTTTATTGTTACATTTACCTCTGGGGGGGAGTCAGGGTGTGCTTTGACTTGTTTTTGTTGATGTATGCCATACACAGTAGCACCCCTCATTTAGAATCCAATTTATAGTTTGTGAATGAGCAAGGGTGAGCAGCTAACATTAGATAAATTGCATTTTGAGCTTGATTCAACTCCAACATTATTCCCTGCAACCTCTGAGAGTCCGAACATGCTCACAGCTGACTGGTAACACTGAACCAACAACAACATGAAGAAATGTCAGCAATGTATGCTTGAAACCCTGATCTCTAACCTGCAAAAAAGGAGGTGTGGGTCAGATTCAAAACTATTTCATCCCAATGTGTGCACATCCAGAACACAGTGGGTTGCCTCTCTGATACATCAATGGCACATGAGGTATGGCCGGATGAAGTACAGCACAATGTTACTGCACTTGAAGACACTGTCAAAGCTGTTACAAGGAATTAGGAGAGGCTGAAAGATACTGTGGAAGACATAGAGGAGCTTATCATTGACCAAGAAACCCAGTCATGGAGATCAAATCTGAGAGAGATTGACCTCCCAGAAGGAATGTAAGGCAAGGATCTGACTAAAGACATGCAGCATTTAATCACCAAAAAGCATGGACAGGGGAAGCTGGAACCAAATGGAAATTGAGAGGGGTCATATGATGGGTCCTAGATCACAAGTAGTAGAAAGTCCACATCATGTTCTTATCGAGTTCCTCTGATATCGATATAAAGAGTGGGTCCCATGTGTAGACAAAATCCAAGAGCCCAACCAACTTAAGAAAGGCAGAGACTGAGTTCACACAACTTTACCCTTCAAGCCTGCAGATCACTCACCAGGGCAGCCTCTGAGGATTTTCACATCTGTATATGAAGCTAAAAAAATCATTAGTACTGTAGATGTGGCCATGGAGGTTCACCCTCAGGTGCAAACAACAGCTCCAGCCCCTTGACAGGCACTGTAAGTTATAAATGTTCTTTCTAAAGATGTGTGGGCGGTGGGAGAAAATGAAGTCTGTCAGCCATTTTCATTCAAGCAACTCATTCTCCACCTCCTCTGACCTCAGACCCAAGGTGAGTGCACAGTAAAAACATAACAGTCTTGCTGAGACACATTTGACATTGTGCAGTGAAACTGTGGCTCAGAGTAAGGAGCAGGGAGATGGGGAGGGAGGACTAATCAGTTCTATTCAGACTGGAGCTAGTATTTTCTGCAGTGTATCTCTGAGGATGAAGGAGACCCCTCCCCGGACAATACAGAGCTGGTAAAGAAAGAACAAAGACTATGGAGTTGCAGTAATCTTCTCAGCCAGTCTCTATATGAGTTATAAGCAAGGCCACTGATTTACGTGATTAAAACAATGAAATTCCATTTTCAAGACTTCAGATTCCGGAATTGCACCGGTGATTGTTACTCTAATTTCTGGGTTTTACCGGGATTCTGCTATCATTCTTTTAGTATGTGCATAAATAATCAGAATTAAAGAAGGCTTAATATACAGAGTATTAAATAAAGCAAACTAAAACTAGTACAGGAAGGAATTATAAGAAAAATACAAGTTTTGCAGATTTACTGATCTGATATAAAATGCCAGATTCCATAAAATCTTTGTTTTGACCGGTTTTCAGGCAGCCCTAATTCTGGAATTTTAACAGGTTTTCCAGTAAAAAACGAAAAACAGTGGCCTTGGTTATAAGTCTGTTGTGTAAAGTAACAACATAGGTTGCCTCCAGCCACATCAAAGGGTTATAACTGGTTATCTCCTGAGGCAAGTCCTACTCTTGCTCTGAATGCCCTTTAGAACAGAGTTCTTAGGACTGGGGTTCCTCACTCCATAGCTGCTGTGCTGAAACCCCCTAACCTGGCTTACCTCCTGCTATCAGTTGACCTACACCTTTCTAACTGCTCCCAGGCATACTACCAATATGGATTTCAGACTTTCTATTACTTTGCACTACCATTATCTAATGTTCTCTGACTCGTGTACCTGCTTCTTGCCTCCCCGAGTAACAAACCTATGTTCAATTAACGTTACTCTTGCTAGAAAGCATTTGACAAATTTGTTTAATTATCTCAATGCACCTTATTACTGATGCACCTTACGCTCCAGTTTGTTTTTTGTTGCAATGTCCTGTCTCTTTGCTAAACTCATATATTGTGTTGTAAGGCTTCTGCTTACATATTGTACTGAGAAACTATACCATTTCTAATTCCATTATTTCTTCACTGTATTTGTTCTCCTTTGTGCTTGTCACTGTATTCTCCTGGGTCATGACTGAAAATAGGCATATTACTTTCTAGTGCATTTATCCAGTAAACAAAAACTAAATAAATAAATAAAATGAAAGTGAAAGGCTATATACGATATGACATAGACATAGAAACGGTTAAAATGGCCATTATGAACAAAAAGCAGAAAAACATCACTTTGCTAGATGAAATTGTGTTTCAGAATACACAATATGGCTGGAGTGTGGGTAGCAGCAGAGGGGACCAGGTTCAAGACTATGACTAGCAAGGATCTAGGTCGCTGCAAATTTTAGTATGCCACTATGTGCTTTATTTCTTTTGCATGGCTGGATTAATGTGTTTCCTCCCATTTAAAGAAGAAATGTGCCTTGGTGAGAGAGAGAGATCCAAACTCCTTATCAGAGGCCTAAAGAAAAAGCCTACATAACTGACTCAGAATTAAACAGTGTTTTGCTGGTTAACTGACAAATGGGGTGGGTAGTAGATGTGTAGACAGAGAGCAGGGCACCAGCCTATGGCTTGTTTGATATAATATGAGTGCTTGGTTTCTATCCTGCCAGGAATACAAAACTGTGCAGCATGGAATGATAGGGCTAGTACTGAAAGTACACTAAATTACAAGTCCATTTGTCCATTTCACCACCCTTGCCTGCTCACTAGGGGTGTGTGAGTATGAATTATATGTCTTGAATACCGTAACTAATAGGCTATTTGTGACTCAAAAAGAAAAATAAATAATTAGTGCTATTTTGGGCAATTCATCATTTTGCTATTTGGTGTGAGTTCAAGATCTCTTGAGACTTCCTGTCCAGTCAGAGGCCACACTGGAAGCTCACTGAAGGCAGGTCACGTAACCTACTGTAGCACTCACAGCAGCTTCAGGCAGGAGAGACAGACAACTGGAGCTGTAACAGAGGAAAATCTGCTTCCATCCACTTATTAAAACTAGAAAAAAATTCAGAAATGTTGACATTGTATGTACCTCTCTAAATACAAAGTAAGTGGGGTCAGTTTTTTACACTGTAGGGTGAAAACCAGGCTTTTTGACAAAGCGAAAATAGAAGGAATGTTTATAGTTTGCTGAGAGAGGCAGACAGGCAGATCTGAACACACACACACACACAAAACACAAACACATGGTGTGTGTGTGTGTGTGTGTTTGTGTGTGTGTGTGTACTGTACTAAAACCAAACAAGATTTAAGCACATAAGGTGATGATTAGTATTGTATTTTTATAGGATGCTTTATAATGAATTTTTAGTAACTGTTTTGCACTTCACTTTGCATTAAGGTGTTCCCCTTTAATAGGTCTACTATAAAATAGAGTGATGTGTATTGGATTCTACACATTGACAAAGCGTCTGTTGATGTGAAACATACATCTATGTGAGTGCGCAAGCATGGGGTGCTGGCTGGGGCTCTGCAAGTTGCTGTAACTAATAAACTTGCTATTTTATCATGCCCTATCTCAAAGATCTTTTTTTACTCGCTGCATCTGGGTTGCCCAACTGTTGTTGGTTGTTGTTTCTGCTTTTTGTTGAGGCACCAGTTTTTTGACAAGCTGCCACCTGTTTTGGATCTCACAATACTTGTTCTTGGTCGGCACTGTTTTTGCGAGGTTTTGCCTCCTACACAGCAATGGCATCAGGAGGATCTGATCTATTGGGTACAGCCAGCAGCACTCCAGCAGTGTTTCGTGAGTTACACACATCACAATAATTTAGATGCCTCTACACATGTTTTTGCTGATCCAGCACTAAGTCCTAAGAGGAATGAGGATGGTATTTTTGTGGAGTCTTTATTTTTTAAGCCTGGGGATGTCAATCCCTTTTTGGTGAAAACTATATCCATGGACAGTTCTATGAGCAATATGCCAATAAGCAGTGATATGAGACGAGCACTATTAACTACTAAAGAAGCGTTCTTGCAATTGGAAAGGTTAGTTCTTATGGCATGGCATCTCTATTGGCAAAAAGTTACCATGACAGCTTATTTGGAGGTGAATAGAGTGCCCTGTGGTTTAAGGTTTATTATACAATGTGGTAAATCGAATGAGTCAAATCCTGCAACCTGATTGGTTGGCTGGTACCTTTCCCATTATGGTCAATCCTCCAGTGTACCCACTGGAAAAAGTGCCAGCCAACCTTGTTTTGTGTCAGTCCAGTCACTTTCACTTCAAACGAAACTGCCGCGATGTGTCCTGTCGCCGCTTCGCTAAAACACTGCAGTAATTTTTTTACAAAATGACTTCCTCTTTCAAAGTGTAGGGACCTCAGTGAGTTAGAAAATAGTTAAAAAAACATTAAAGAAACAACATTTGCTATTGCATAATAACAATTTATCCCTTCAGGGTGTGGGTATAGTGGAGGACTTAACACGACTGGTGTGGTTCGGTCACTTGGCTGCGCCTCATGACCAAACCACACCAGCCGTGGTAAATCCTCCAGTATCCCCACACCCTGGAAGGTTAAATTGCTTAAACAAGCAACCTGCATTTGGTTTGGACCACATCCCAATTCTGGCTATTTGGCAGACACATTGTTTGGACTATAGTGCCGGTCCTATTAAGATTATCTTGGCAGATGGTGATAAGCAGGAAAAGGAAGTTAAAGCACTTATTCTGGCTAAGGAATCACAAGTGCAACAATTTAACCTGGACTTAGAATATGCTTTATATAAGGAACGACTAAACTCCACGATCCATAAACAGGATGTAAGAATTAAAAAAGTAAAAAAACTAAATTTGAACGAGACAGGAGAGACTATTTAGAAGACGTATTTTTATTGGAGCAAGAAAAACATATCTAATGTTAAAGCCATTCTGAAAAAAAACAGAGCATTCAGCAAATTTGGACACTTATACGAGTGGTATGGACTCTGATTCAGAGCCAAAAAATACAAATCGAACAAATGTATCAAGCAGTGATATATCAGTGTGACAAGAAAGCACACCATGTCCTTTTTTAGTTCTCAATCAGGAGGACATGGGTACACCACCTCTCAATCAGCAGGGCCTAATTGGCCCAACAGTTCTGCTGCTACCCCCGATGGCCCAGCTGGTGCAAGTACAGAACCAGGGTGAAAAGAAAACATCAAGCAAAGGCAATTACCCGAATTTCCCAGAACTCCCTGGGGCACAAGGTACATTACGGAAGAGTCCACAATTTGTCCAATTTAGAAATGAAGAACGAGGAGAGGAACCCAGGGTAAGGGAGGTGGTAGTATTCATTGAGGAAGATGGAACCGAGGACGGAGCTGAGGACATCAGGGCAGGAGGGGCAGGCAGTGGAATTAATGCAATCTTTGGACTTACTGTTGGTCAATATTTCAAATTATGTTTTGACTGATGCAGAAAAGTGGGTGCTACAGAAGGTTCTAAACTATGTTCCCACCTCTCATGTTAATGAATTTAGCTCATGTTGGATTTGCACAAATTCACAAGGAAGTTAGACTTGTGAGTGATGTTTCACCAGGAAGATCAAGGCACAGATGGTGAAAACATAGCGGATCGTGCGAAGCAGTTAAAAAAGCCTTCAACTTTCATACCACCAAAGAATTCTGTTGTGCTCCCGAAGATGCATAAAAGTCTAGGGGAGCCACCAGCTAGACACACTGTGGCTTCAATAGGATCAGTTATGGAACCCTTGGCCCAATTCATAGATCAACATATTCAACAACTGGTTCATCTTTGGCCTATACACGTCAAGGACACCGCTCAGGTGATTCGACATATCCAGGACCTCAAAATTGAGAAAGTGGACCTGTTAGCCACCTTGGATATTGATGCATTTTACACCAATACCCCCACAATGAGGGTCTTGAAGCTCTGAAAGCAGCATTGTATGATCAGACTGAGTATGATGGGCATTTATTAAATGTTTATTGGGACTGACAGAATTGATTTTAAACAGTAATGTGTTTGTTTTTCACAAAAAAATGTTCTTTCAGGTTAAAGGCATAGCAGTGGGGTCTTCTTTTGCCCCCAATTATGCAAATATGTATCTTATGCAGTGGGAAAAGGCATATGTTATCTCAGACTAAAACCCTTTCAGAATACAACTTGTTTCTTATGTGCGCTTTATTGATAACATATTTATTGTCTGGAGGGGCTCTTTGTCATCTTTTGATAATTTTGTATTATATCTAGAGACTACAAACCCTAATCTGCGATTTTCAAAACAAACAGCACAGTCCCAAATAGAATTTCTGGATTTAAGCATTTTTAGGAATGGGGAAGGAGGGTTAGATACGAAGCTATTTACAAAACCAACAGCTAGAAACTCTTTGCTAAAATATGACAGCTGTCACCCCAAGCACATCCCAAAAAAATATTCCTAAGGGACAAATGATGTGCCTCAAAAGGAATACCTCCTCCCCTATTCAGTATGAATGCAATTTAACACAGCTTATACAGACGTTTGAACATAGGGGGTTATAATAGATCTGATTTGTTACAGACCAAGGAGGTGGTGGGGCAGATGGATAGCAATGTTTTGTTAGATGAGACTGCTAAAGTGACCAATACTGATTACAACCCCCCTTAAATTTCATTACAGAGTATATGCCTCAAAGCTTTGAAATTGAAACTATATTGAGAGAGCACTGGGATTTACTAAGATTGGAACTGAGACTTGCCATGGATATAACATGCCCCCCCCCCAGATGATTTATAAGAGAGGTCACAACATGGCTGATTTAGTGACAAACAGTCTGTTTTAAAGCACAACCTGAATCAGGAAGATGGGATTTGCCATGTGTTACTTTTCCAGGCAGAAACTTTACTTTCTCTTCCCATGTGCAGTCATGTAAAACTTTTCGACATTCAGTCACTGGAAAGGAATATGTTAATAGAAATTTCATAAATTGTTCATCCACAAATGTTGTGTATATAGCAGTTTGTCAATGCCATGACTTTTATGTCAGTAAGACTAAAATAAATTTTAAAAATAGAATTGCAGAACTCCTAAGATGTATTGCTAATAAGGATATGAAGAACGTATTTGCAGTACATGTGCTGGATCAATCAATCAATCAATCAATCAACTTTATTTAACCAGGTATAAACACCATTGAGCAAGCTCATTTTCAAAGTGGTCCTGGACATTAATACAGTACAATACATAGTTACATATACGGTAGCCAACAATGTAGCAACATGGAACAGGTGTAGGTCAATATAGGTCTATACATACAGGTCAAACATAGTTACATGCAACTACACTTCATAATGGTTTACAGGAGTGAGAGAGGAGACAACAATCCTAGGCTGTCTCCACTAAGTAGAAGCTAGCACCTTTTTGATAATAAGAAAGGAGAAAGGGGAAAGAGAATAATAAAGGTGAAAGGAGGGAGTGAGAGTGTGCTAGAAGAAGGAACAGACTGAAGAAGACCAGGATTAGGGTAGATAAAGGTTTGGGCATTATTTTAAATTTCAGGGTCTACAGAAAGTTAATCTGAATACCCGGAGGGGGGGGGGATTTAGAAAATAGATTGTTGCAGGCTGAGAGTAAATGACAATGTCTATTAGGAGCCCACAGACAGAAAGGGCTCAATGCTATGTTTAGTATTGCACCATTTCTTAGAGAAAAAAGTCCATAAAGAAGGTACCAGTGCTTTCATATATATTTTTCACTCTGCTATTTGTTATTTGACACATCTGTTCCCTTTATTTATTTAGAGCACTTTTTTACTGTTTTTTTAATTTTTATAGTTATGATGATGTATTTTGTTATATATGGGCATATGCACATATCAATTGTACACATAAGGTGATGATTAGTATTGTATTTTTATAGGATACTTTATAATGAAGTTTTAGTAACTGTTTTGCACTTGCACTTTGCATTGGGGTGTTCCTCTTTAATAGATCTGCACTATAAAATAGAGTGATGTGTATTGGGCTCTACACATTGACAAAGCATCTGTTGACGTGAAACATGCAGCTGTGTGAGTGCATGAGCATGGGGTGCTGGCTGGGGCTCTGTAAGTTGCTGTAACTAATAAACGTGCTATTTTATCAAGACCTAGCTCAAAGGTCTTTTTTTACTCGCTGCACCAGGGTTGCCTGACTGTTGTTGGTTGTTGTTTCTGCTTTTTGTTGTGGCACCAGTTTTTTGATGAGCTGCCATCTGTTTTGGATCTCGCAAGATTTAAAAATCCATTGTTGCATATATTAAAGACTAACAACTTAATGACATAAGGAAGGTTTTGTAGACATTTATTTTGATTACAAATTTAAAGTTTTTGTAACTTAGTTTTTGTCTGAAACAAAGAAGAATGCAAGAAGTCTAAATTAGGTGCAATTGGCTGTATGGACCCTTTTCTATTGTTCTTCATGGTTTGGCTTTGTGCTCAAGAAAATAATCAAAATATGTATTGTTTTCTGACAATTTAGTCAGGCTTGACTATATTGGTTGAGTCTTGTTAGCTCAGCATTGCTGCAGTGACTTAAGTAACTTGGTTTCATAATAAATATAATTTAGATTTAGCATCAGCAATCTTCCTGTGATGAACCCAGGCTTGGGTCCCTCCACGGTCACTTAAGCAAGTGTGAGTGCATCACAGCTGCTGCTGGAAGGGTGGGACTAGTCGGAAGACACCCATCACTTCAGTTAGCTGTTTAAGCAATATACCATGACAGGGAGTGGGTATATTGGGTGAATTACCATGCCTGGTGTGGTTCGGTCATGAGGCACAGCCGAGTGACTTAACCACACCAGAAGTGGTAAATCCACCCATATACCCACTCCCTGTCATGGTATATTGCTATTATACAATGTTCAACTTATTTTTTTGTCTTTATAGTGATATAAAACATTTACAGTGGGTATACTGGAGGATTTATCACTGCCTGTGATGTGTTTTGACCAATAAGGTTACTGGATTTTCATACCCCATTGTATAATTTTCAGTTCTGTATGTGTACATGGTAGTGTATTCAAGTTATTTTTCATAGTTTGTGGTTTGCTACCCAATAGGACAGTTGAAAAATAATTGTTTTTTTCTGAGAATTTAGTGAAGCTTGACTACAGTGAGTGAGACTTTTCAGCTCAGCATTGCTGCAGTGAGTTGAGCAACTTAATTTCATAATAAATATCATTTAAATTTGACATCACACATCTCCTCTGAGGATCCCAGGCTTGGGTCCTTCCATGGCCAATTAAGCAAGTATGAATGCACTGTAGCTGGTAGATTGTGACTAGTCAGCTGACTCCCACCACTTCAGTTAGCTGTTTTTTTAATTCTCTGTGTGTGTATGGCTCTGCACTCAAGAAATTTTTCCATGTTTGTGCCTTGGTACACAAGAAGAAATACAATTTTTTTTTATTCTGAGAATTTCATCAGGCTTAATGATTAGTGAGTGAGACTTCTAAGATCAGCATTGCTGCAGTAATTTGCTTGACTTGATTTTATAATAAATGTAATTTAAATGTAACATCACACATCTCCTGTGAGGAACACAGGCTTGTATCCCCTCACATCAGTTAAGCAAGTGCAAGTGCCCCATAGCTGGCAGGGCAGAACTAGTCAGCTGTCTCCCACTGCTTCAATTAGCTGCTCTTCTGGTGTGTGTGTGTGTGTGTGTGTGTGTGTGCATCACTGTGCTTTCAAGACATTTTCTAAGTTTGTGGCTTTTCTGTGCAAGAAAAGGTTTAAAATATTTTTTTTTGCAAGAAAGTTTGTGGCTTTCTGCCCAAGAAGAAAATTAAATATATATATATATATATATATATATATATATATATATATATACACACATATATTTTCCCTCAGAATTTAGTAGTCAGGCTTGACTATAAGTGAGTGAGACTTGTCAGCTCAACATTGCTACAGTGGCTCGAGTGACTGTATTTCATAATCATAAAATTTAGATTTATTGCATCTTCCTGTGAGGAATACAGTCATGGCAGACAGAGGATGTAGTACCAGAAAATGTAGTTGGTCCAGCACCCTAGCAAACCTATAGCAGATATAGAGCAGAATGCAACAGGAGAAGGTAAGCATACTGAAGAGCGATGCTCAGAGTGCATTCACCATACAAAATTATGTTTTACCCTATCAAGGCCTGCAGTCTTCACCAGCACCAGTATGGCATTGGCTGACACCAGGGAAAAATTAAATATTCTATTCAGAGTACTAGTAGTTCTGCTAGGCAGACATTGTCATTACCTGCTACTGATACTACTAATGTTAATGTGTTCTCTTCATCACTTGCCACTGTTTCCAGTACAACCAGGACAGATAACCTCCTTAATAGTCACCACTGCTCCAATCCACCACCCATCCACTGTGACTGCTACCATCCCAGCTTCTGCTATAACAGTGGCCCTGCCAGACACACCTGCCACTGTAACCCATATCACCCCTGCCCTTGTAAGAGAGACAGTAGTGTCCTAATGTCCTAGGTTAATATGTGTAGTCTTAATGGAAAAATGTAACAACTTGATATTCAAAATGTTCTGTATCTCTTGTCTTTGTGCAAATTGCAACTGCTAACTGTGTGAGTGGCCACTCTATGTTATTACACATAGTGAGATATTTACCATTATGGCAAAATAAAGACAATTTGCATCAGACCTTGCTTGTAGAGAAGAAACAGGTCTGGCCTAGTAGTCTGACTATTGTTTTACGGTTTTGCGGAACAAAAACACTTTCTGAGCTGTTCCCCTAAGAAACACTAAAAATTTAAATTATCAGACAGCAGTGCAAAAAGGTACCCTCTCTTCTAGCTTGGGATTTAAAAAAGGAACACAACTCTAAATATTTCTGGTTTTTGACTATTTTTAACAAGTCGTTGGAAGAAGATTGTGCTTTCACAATAAATAATTGTAAGTAAGAAAGGGCTAACAAGATGATGACTACAGTAACATTACCCTAAACAAGCCCGATCGAACATGCTATGACTGATTGCGTTTGCTTGCAGAGCAGAAACATGCCTAGTATTTAGGAAAAAACACTCCTACTACACAGTATTTCATAATAATATAATTTAATTTCATCTTTCTGTGAGCAATACAGTCATGGCTGATGGAGGACATACCAAAAAATGTAGTTATCATTCATAAACAACCTCCTCCAACATTCCGGAGGGGCCAATGTCACTCCATATGCCGACAATGCAGCACTCTATAGAACTGCCCCAAACACAGCTAGCCTGAATGAGCAACTAGGCAAAGACCTCCTGTCACTTGAGAGTTGGCTTCACACAAACAAGCTCATTCTCAATGGGAAAAAAAACTAAAGCTATGTTGTTTGGGCCAAGGAATCTTGGCATGGACCACACTGCAATACTTTCACTTTGCCTCTCTGATCAAACAAAGGTTGAAGTGGTCAACTCCATTAAGTACCTAGGGGTCCACCTTGACCAAGATGGCTCTTTAAAACTCACATTAGATACCTAACCAAAACTATTAATTAAAAGGTAGGCCTAATGTACCGGCTCAGTCCCTTCCTCATCACAGAATCCCAGACTTGAATTGCTCAAAGCACCCTTCTCCCTACCCTTTTCCATGGGGTCCCAGTGCTACACTCACTCAGATGCACAGAACTATGGATGATCAAGCCCCTCTATCACAGGATACCCAGGTTTGCAAGCTCAGCTCAGTCCCATGACCACCATTGTCTATTCTTGAGGTCCCTTGGGTGGCCGTCACTAGAAGGGAAACTGAACTACTTCTCCCTATGCCTAGCATTCAACATAATGCAGGATACTACCTCCCCCCCAGCCTCAAAAATATGCTGCAACTGAAGCTGTGTAGCCGATCCTTGAGGTTTTCAGAACTCAATCTGGTCCAGGTGCCAAGAGTTAGGACCGCTGATGGAGCGTGATCCTTCTCCACATCCATCCTGTCACTATGGAACGCACTCAATTTCTGTATCCAGTCCTCTACTTCCCTGGGAGGCTTTAAAAAGCAACTCAAGTCACACCTACTGAGTTCAAGCCAATGTTACTGTTATACAAATAATAAGGTCTCTGTCCTTAGGACAGAAACCTGGTAGTACTTAAATCACAATGTGTCTCTTAAACTACAGTGTATAGCATGTCTCTAAATCCCTGTTACTGTTGACTGTAAGTTATGTGTTGCAACTAACTAATATTTGGATCTATCCTCCTGTATGACCTGTCTCACGTGCTTGTGATATGTATAGTGTTTAAATGTAATGCTTGATGTTAGCTGTAATTAACTCCGGGTCGCCCCTGAAAAAGAGACTTCTGGTCTCAGTGGGCTTACCTGGTTACCAAAATTAAATAAATAAATAATAAATAATATCTGGCAGGCCTAGCAAAGCTGCAGTAGGTGTAGATCAGCAAGCAGAAGGTTATATGCACAATGCACAGCAATGCTCAGGATGTAGTCGCTGCACAGAATTATTTTACATTAAATTTCTCTAACCCAGATTTAACTTCTGTTCTGGTTGCTCTAATACATGTTGTTATCATGTATGTTTTATGTGTGTGTGTGTCACAGTATGTGCACTCAAGAAAGACATTTCTTTAAAGAGGAAATTTGAAACAAAAATATTTTTCTTCATAACTTTTATTAGTCAGGATTGACTATTAGTGAGAGACTTGTCACTGCTGACTAGCATTGTCACAGTAAGTGACTAGACTAATAATATATTTCATAGTAATGTAATTTAAAAATTTTATATCAGACATCTTCCTGTGAGGAACCCAGTTTCAAGTTCCTCCATAGCCATTTGTGCTACTGTGACTGCACTACTGTATTTGTCAGCTGGTAGGATGAGACTCATCGTCTGACTCCTGCTGCTTCTGGGAAACTAACTTAAAGTTAGTTCTGTATATGTGTAGAGTGTGAATAGTCAAGAAAGTCATTTGTGTAAGTTCATGGCTTACTGGCTTCATGCTTAAGAAGGAGTTTAAAACAGAAGTAGGTTTGCTCATAATTCATTGACTAGTCAGGCTTGACTACTAAAAGTAAGACTTGTCAGCTCACTGGCATTGTCACTGTAAATGACTAATGACTAGTATATTTCTATATCATAGACATCTTTCTGTGAGACCTTGCCCCCTGGCTCGACAACATCCAATGGACATCCTCTCCCTCTCCCAGACATACCCCTTCCCTACTAGGTCCAAACAGGGATGTAACCTGCTGTCTTCTCTGAGGACCTACTATATCCATGAGTGTAACTCACAGTTTTGTAACATTATGTAACCTAAGTAACATACAAACTACTACATTATGTAACCTAAGTGTATCTATGTTAAATGTTCCTTTTACTGCACCTGTAATGTTATCCTCTGTTTTAATCTGCACTGTAATAACTGTCTTGAAGTCTGCCCCCCCTGCGACGAGGTGCCTTTGTAAATGAGTCTCTGACTCAAAGGTTGTAAACCTGATTTGTAATGAATAAATAAATGAATAAGGAATAGGAGCCCCAGAATCAAGTCCCTCTGAGCCCATTTGTGCAACTGTGAGTGCACTGCAGTATTTGTTAGTTGGTATAGTGGAACTAGTCAGCTGACCCCCACCGCTTATTGGCAGGTAGCTACCATTTTGTTCTGTTCTAGTGCATAATGTGTGCAGTCAAGAAAGATGTTATAACTTTGTGACTTCATTCCTAAAAAGAAATTTAAAACAAATATTTTTTCTTCATAATTTTTTTAATTTGTCAGCTCACTGACATTGCCTCAGTAACTATTTTTCATAGTGATATACTGTAAGTTAAATTTAAACCAGCAGTATTTCTTAATCACAATACAGATTTTTCAGCAACACAGACTAAAGCCAATCAGTAATTTACATAATTAAACTAGATAACAATAAATAAAATAACTTGGTAGAGATAGGGGAAATGCTGGTGGAACTGGACATACAACAAAATGACTAACAAGTAGATGCAGAAATAGAAGGGAAGGAGAAATAGGAATAGTATGTATAGTACTGTACCTTATAATAACATCATTATATATAATATTAAATATTAGTAGACTATAACATAACACAGTTTAATGCATACTATATAACATAACAAATATATACTATACTATACTATACTATACTATACTATACTATACTATACTATACTATACTATACTATACTATACCACAATACTGTGGCACCCACTTAAAAGGACATTGCTTGAGGGAACATCAGTTTTTTAAGAATGTCAGTTCCATGTCCAAATTTTTTGCAATGCATTCCTATGGGCATAAAGCCCATTTATAAGCACTATCAGCCCAGATAAAGGGACAGTTTTTCCGTGATCTGTCCGTCAGCTGTCAGCTAAATTCACTGAGTGCACTGTCATGCTCATTCACACTTTACCTGCTGCTGGGCTCTTGCAATTAACACCTACTTAGTCATTTAGCTAGGTGTTAATGGGAGCTGATGCAGGTGCCTATTAAGTGTATTCCTTGGTGAATGGAGATAAACTGTATAATACAAGCCATTGATCATCTGAGTGTTCCTCTCCCACTTCCCCCTCTTCTACCTTCACTTGCCCCATAGGCAGTACTCTGCTCTTTCACTGAAACCTTCTCCACTTAAAGCTATGTACCCCCCTTCTAATCCTTCCTACCCTCACCACAACCCTTGGCTATTCAGTATCTTCCCCTGCCCCTGGCTCTTTGTGGTCTCCCACATGATTCTGTCTTGATGCTTTGTGTCACCTCTAGCAGCTATTGTGCATAGGTTTGTGTTATATTTTTGTTGCTGTATGTCTTAGAATCTATTATTATTATCCATATTTCTTCTTTTGAATGAACTTACCTTAATTGTATTCTTGTACTGTATGTATTCCCTGTATTTATATAGTGCTGTATACATTCCTGAATGTATTCCTATATGTATTTGTCCAGGCCCATCTTGTAAATGAGTTTTTCTCAATGATACTTCACCTGGTAAAATAAAGATTGTTTGATTGACTGATTATTATTCACTCCCCGTCACTCCTATTCACTTCTCTCATTTATTGTTCAAACACAGGGTTTGATGCTCACTGCTCAGCACTGTATTTTCTCTGTGTATTCTCCACTGAAATTATCAGCTGATCTACCCTCCCTCCCTCCCTCCCCTTCCTCTGTTCTCCATGTATGAGCCAAAGGCTTGTTGCAGCTGAAAGCCAGTGCTGAAAGAGTGCATCTGTTGTTTTTAATGAAAGATACTGGCTCCACGCATGAAGAACTGCAATGCATAATGTTTCAGGGATACTGGTGGTCTGTTTTGATGCTTTGCCAGTGGGGTCACTATCATAAAACTACAAGTGCTTCTCTGCTGTACTTCTGTGATCACTGCTTGGAACTTTGATTGGAGTACTTCCGGTTTTGGCAGTTGCAACTGGGGCTTATGTTTTATGGCTCCAAGTTGGAAAAAAAATAATAATTTGCTTGTTCTCTGTTATGGGAGATGGTTCAATATGTAGCTGGAGTTTCAGGGCGAAGTGGCAGTGATGCTGCAGCAGCAGTGGGATGGGGCCGGTCGGTGAGGGATGAGCAGAATGGATATCAGAACCTGAAGTGCAGCAACTTGGTGGTCATAAAAAAATGAAAAATAAGCAGAGTATGACTTTGAAACTGCCTCACTTGTGTCATTTTGCAATTACACCAGTACTGTCTTGTGCCCATAATGAAGAATTGAGGCAAACTATCTTTTAAACAGGCAGCCTGTCTATAAGAACAGCCTGCTTATAAAAAACTTCTTTTTGGGTAGCAAATGGGGTGTTCTTATAAGCTGGCTCCATAATATGATATAATATAATATAATATAATATAATATAATATAATATAATATAATATCCACAACATAGCATAATATATAATAATATATAATATATAATATCAAATAATTATAATACTGTAAAAACCATATTTTATCACACCAGTATTGGACATATGTCATAAACTATGGCACTCAAGATCAGCACTAATAGGGTGTGCTGTGCTCTTGCTGTACTGTTGGGTGTGCTGTCCTGCAGATGAGACATTAAACTGTGATCCCTTCTACCCATCTCTGGTGCTCTCCATATGGAAGTAGAAGAACACAAGACACTTTTTGCAGGAGTGGGAGTTTTTTAACGAGTGTTCTGGCCAGCATTCCCCTTCAAGTAAAACCAGTTTTTGCAATAGACCAAGGCTGTGTGTGGGTGTTGGTATGTAAAATGGCTGACACTATGCGTTTACAGTCAGTTCCCTACCAGTCCCACATTACATGTGCTCTGGGTTGCAATGTGAATGAAAAATGCTACAGAAATGTGAATTATTCTTCTCCATTGATAATACCAATGTGAAGGTGTTCTCTTTATCCCTTGCCATTGACTCCACTCTTGGATGACCTGTGGTGGGATTGAAACAAGTCTACCATGTTGTGAAACCTAGTTCTGCAGAATTCTGAAGGAGATTCCCTGCAGGGAACAAAGCAATTTCAATAGCAGATAATTTGTTTTGTCACACAGGAAATTGGGCTGTGACACTACATTTCATGTGTTCCACATCTTCAAGACTTTACAGTCTTGTTCTTCATGTCTACTATCAGAGTCTTGTTCCACATTTCCAACACATTATAGTAATGTTCCACATTTTTTCATCAGATTCATGTTCCACATTTCCAGCACATTACAGTCATGTTCCACAATTTTTCATCACATTCACATTCCACATTTCTAACACATTACAGTTGTCTTCTATATTTTCAAGACAATACAGTCATGTTACATATCTGTGGTTAGTGCTGTGCAGAATTCTCAGATTCTGGCAGAACAGAATTTCACAGAATTTTCAAATCTCCACTGAAATTCTGCCAAATTTCTCCTGAAATGGAATGGAGGAATTCAAGAGCAGAAAAATGCAGAATGAGTTTTCTGCAACATTTCCACAGAAATGGTTGCAGTATGATTTTCTATGAAAAAAAAATGCTGTTCCACGGAAAATTACTCTGTGGATCACAACAGGTGGAATTCTACAGAAGAACCAACGAAATTCTAGCAAAAATTCCACTGGTAGAATGGTCATGCTGTGCTAAGTCTGCCAGTGCAATTTCACATTCTGCACAGCACTATTTGTGAGTGTTGATGTGCGAAATGGCTGGCTGCCACTGTATATTTACAGTCATTTCACTACCAGTCCCACATTGCTTGCACTTTAGGATACAATGAATGTGAAAAATGCTTCAGAAATGTTGATACTTCTTCTCCACTGATACCACCAATGTGAAAGTGTGCTTTTCATCCCTTACCACTGACCCCATTAGAAACATAGACATTATCGGCAGAAAAGGACCGCTAGGCACATCTAGTCTGCCCTTAAACCTTGTACTTGATTACAGCTTCTGACATTCCCTCTGCTTTACCTCTGTGGATCCCCAATGCCTGTCCCATGCATGTTTAAATTCAACCACAGTGCTTTCCCCCACCACCTCCTGTGGCAGACCATTTAATGCATCCACAACCCTCTCTGTGAAGAAGAACTTCCTCACATTCCCTCTTAACCAGCCACCTTCCAATTTCATGTCATTCTCCCTCATTCTTGTTCTCCTTCTATATTGGAAGATGTCTTCCCCCTGCACCTTGTTTATGCCCTTGAGGTACTTGAATGTTTCTATCATGTCCCCTCTCTCCCTCCTCCAGCGAGTTCATACTGAGGTTCCATAATCTCTCCTAGTAATTTTGTGGTGCAAGTCTTTTATCATCTTAGTCACCCTTCTCTGGACCATTTCCAGCATATTAATGTCCTTTCAAAGGTTCAGCCTCAGAATTGCACACAAAGTACTCCATGCGAAGCCTGACCAGGGTTTTATATAATAGCATCACTACATTCCGTCTTCAGCAGGTGATGCCCCTGCCTATGCACCCCAGCATGAAACTGGCCTTCCCTGCTGCCCTTGTACTCTGTTTTGACATTTTCAGGTCATCTGAAACAGTAACCCCAGGTCCCTTTCTTCCATGGTTACTGTCAACAACTCCTCCCTCCCATCCTGTAGCTTTCTCCAGGGTTTCTATGCCCCAGGTGCATAATTTTGCACTTCTATGAATTAAACCTCAGCTGCAACTCCTCAGACCATTTCTCAAGCTTCTCCTGATCCTTCCTCGTTTTCTACACCCCTCTTAGGGTATCCACCCTGTTACAGATCTTGGTGTCATCTGCAAACAAACAGACCTTTCCTTCAAGCCCTCCTACAATGTCACTAATGAAGACATTGAACAGGACTGGCCCAAGGACCGATCCCTGAGCTACCCCACTGGTCACCCCCCCTCTCCCCAGATTGTACCCCATCTACCACCACCTTCTGCCTCCTGTCCATTAGCCAGTTCCTCACCCAGTTTACCACCTTGTCTCCCATACCCAGACTACCCATCTTGTTAACCAGCCTCTTATGTGGGATATAGTCGAAGGTTTTGTTGAAATCCAGGTAAGCAATGTTCACCGCCCCCTTCCCAATTTATTTCCTTCATCACCCAGTCAAAGAAATCTATCAGATTTGTCTGACATGACCTACCCACTGTGAAACCATGCTGCCTAGGGTCCTGGGTACTGATGATTTCCAGATGTCCCAAAATCCTTTCTTTAAGCAGTGTCTCCATGATATTCCCCACTACTGAGGTGAGGCTGACCGGCTTATAGTTCCCCGCCTCCTCCCTACTGCTGGATTTGTGTAGAGGGCTCACATGTGCCCTCCTCCAATCCTCTGGCACCACTCCAGTGATGAGTGACTCAGTGAACAAGGCTGCTAGAGGTTCCACTAGCTCTCTTCACAGCTCCCTTATTATCCTCGTGTGTATGCCATCTGGCCCCATCTCTTTGTTCACCTTCAATTTAGTGAGCTCCTGCAGGACTCTCTCCTGTGAATGGACTGCTCTCTACCCACCCTTGGCATCTGTTGCTCAGCTGTGATCCTTGTCCCTCCCCCTCTTCCATGAATACTGAACAGAAGTACATTTTGTTATAAAGTGCAGTATAGGCACTCTCGATTATCTGATCTCCCGTTAATCCGAACCGATCGAATGTCCCCCAGCCAGTTCGGATAAATGAGGTTGGACTGTATGTATTCCATATTTCTGCCTTATCCATGTCTCCTTCTTTAGACTCCCCTTCTTCCCCTTTGAGCCTAACAACACCCCCCCCCCGATTTTCCTTCTTTTGCTGAATGGGCAACCAGTGGTGGGTTTGAAACAAATGTACCAAGTTCAGAGACTCAGTCGTTCAGACTTCTGCAGGAGAGTAACTGCAGGAAACAGAGCAATTTAATTGGCAGTTAATCACTTTTGTCACAAATGAAACTGTGACACTGGGTTTTCTCCTGGCATACACCTCTACTGTATTGCACAACAGGTCTTGGCTTTTGTTTAAAATGTTCCATCATACACTATATGGCTGTTGATTCTTTTCCTCCACTGATACCACCAATGTGAATGTGTCCTGTTCATCCTCTGCCACTGATTGCACTACCAGGTGACATGTGGTGGGTTTGAAACAAGCCTGCCAGATCGGGAAACCCAATTCTGCAGAATTTTGCAGAAGAGTTACTGCAGGAAATAAAGCACTTCCGATGGCAGTTAGTCCATTTTGTTACCAGAAAAGGAAATTACAGTATGCTGTGACACTGCATTTCATGTGTTCCAAATTTTCAGCATATTGCAGTCCTGTTCCTCATTTTTATCATCAGATTCACATTCCACATTTCCAACACATTTCATTTACTAAGCTGAGTGAAATTAGTAGATTCTGATTTTGTGTAATTTTGTGTGAAATTTTATGAACATTTCTGAAATTTCACAAAATTGTGTGGCATTTTTCTGAAATGTTTTACTTGATCATACCACTGTCAAGTTAATATCTAGAGATCTGAAATGTGGCATGTGTATTATTTGGAAAGAACCTGAAAAGGTTGCAATGATTCATGACATTTGAAAGAGGCACAGTAAAGGTTTAGCGACCCCAAGTCTGTCAATTTATTATTCATGGGAAAATTAAAAAATATATATATTTTTTTTTCTATGCTTACAACATAGCCACCTTTGGAGCAAGATATTTGAAAATGTATATGCATGTTTTCTTTACAGAATCATAAAAACTGCTAAATAGTGAGGTAATTGGTTGTGTAAATTGTATGCTACAGGGCTTCAAAATTTTATAATTTAATTATTTGTTAAATTGCGTGAAACATTTCAAAATATTTGGACATTTATTGCTTAACTACTATTTTAGGTATGTACTCAAGGTTTGGCATGCATACCAATGTAAATACATCCTGGAATCTAATTGAGCTTGATAAATGTGGTTTAGTAAGTTAAAATGTATTTTGGATACTTAAGAAATTTGTAATTGGCACATTTTGCTCTCAGATTCATAGATGCATAATAGATAATGTCACAAGAATGCCACTTGTGGAATTTAACTTTCACAAAGTACTTATCACCACTGAATCACCTTACCTGCACTAGGATTATGGCCCTGCAATACCCTTCAACACTCCTATGACAGTGATACCCAGGATTATGATCCAGCATAACTAATGATATCCAGATACTTCTGTCACAATTACTTAAGTTGCAACTAGTTGTAAGGCTTGAGGTTTGCTGTCACTTGGTACCACTGTTTTCAAATAGTAAAGGTATACATTGCTATCCAAAGTTCTGTTACAGAATCAGCAGGTGGCATTGTACAGAAACAATGCTGCACGTGCATGTGCATCCACAAGTCATTAAGTCAGTGAGCTTTTGTGGTTATCTGGCATATTGCAAGAATTCAGGCTAGTGAGAAGTCATAGCCGTGACTATTCTTCATGGTTTGTCACTCAAGATGACAACATGACTCTTGGCACCACTATACTTTTCTTATGGAGCCTCCTATGAATGCTACCTTATTGCCACTTTAACCAGCCTTTACCTTCCTCTACAAATGCAACTCAAGTATATGACTGGGCAAAATATATGGACAGGGCTTTAACAAAAGAATAAGAACATTCCACAATTTTATAAAAGCTCATGAAACTCAACTTTAGTTGCTGATGTCATTTTGGAATGTTTGGTTCTTATAACTTGGCCAGCCTTTGAGCATTAGATTAGAACTGACACACAGCCTCTTTTTTCAGATTGGCTTTTCTCCTGGTTGCAGTTAGTCTCTCAAGGATATACCCTGTTCTCATGGATATACCCTGATGAGACTGAGCACAGCCATCATTCAGTTGGCTACTGGGTTTTCTCCAAAGGTTTTTCTCTTCCAACTCATCTGGTGGGAGCCATGCCTCTGTCAGTCTCACATAGCCAAAGCTACCCCTATAGCAGTAGCAAGTTCCCTGGCCCAGCCACAGGGGTTGCTGTGTCAGTGGAACCCACTGCTAGCCCTTCCAGACTGAGGTGAACTGCTGAGCAGCAGCTGTCTTGGCCATGGCCTGCCTTCCAACATGATGTCCTGGGCTCACTTCCAAACCATGTCAGCAGCATGGCAGTGCAATGCTTTGCTGAAAGATCGTGGGGATGGCCTCAAAGCCTGATATTTTGGGTCAATGAGCCAAGCACAATTGGTGATATTCTGTTCTCTACTTACAAAATTATAGGAGTATAAAATTCTGCAGTTAACATAACTGAAGTGTAACTGTAAAATTGCTGAGAGTTTGGAAGATTATAACTCAGTAACTAACATGGCACACTTCTGTATGGACCTTGATAAGGTCATCATTCCAAATGTGGTGCAATTTGGACAAATAATTTTAGTTTACTTAATTGTGAAATGTATAATTTTAAATGTTCAACATGTTTGAGACTTACACCTCATTCATCTTTCAAGATAGAGATCGGAAACTCGATATGCTTTTGTATGCACTCTGGTAATGTCATCATACATTTGGTGCAATTTGAGTAACTACTACTTGTTAAATCAGACAGAAATAACTGAAATTGCAATTTGTGTGTAATTTCATGAAATTTTGTGGAGGCAAAATGGGAAATTTGCCACAATTTAATTGTCAGAAGATAAGTTTCACCCAGCCCTCACTTTCCATATTTTCAACACAGTACAGTTATGATCTACATTTTTTCATCACAGAAACATAGAAAAATAGAAACATAGAAACAGAATTTGACAGCAGATAAAGACCGCTTGGCCCACATAGTCTGCCCATTTTCCTACCTAATGGATAAGCTGCAGATCCTAATTAACCAACAGCTTACTTCCTCCTACCCCCCACTAGGACTGCCTTATGTCTGTCCCATGCATTCTTGAATTCCTCCACTGTTCTTGACTCCTCCACCTCCTCAGAGAGGCAGTTCCATGCATCCACAACCCTCTCTGTGAAAAAAATACTTCCTCACATTACCTCTGAGCCATCCCCCCCATCTTCAAATTGTGCCCCCTTGTTCTTGCACATCTCTTTTTCTGAAAGATGCTACCATCTTGGACTTTTTTGATTCCCTTGAGGTACTTGAACATTTCTATCATGTCCCCTCTCCCTTCTTTCCTCAAGGGTATACATATTAAGCTTCTTTAGTCTTTCTTCATATGTCTTCAGGTGCAGACCCTGCACCATTTGGTTGCCCTCCTCTGGACAGCCTCCATCCTGTCTATGTCTTTGTGGGATGGGGTCTCCAGAACTGCACACAGTACTCCAGATGGGGTCTCACTCCCTGTCTGTACAGAGGGATAACAAGTCCTTGTTTTCTACTATTGATGCCTCTCCCTATGCATCCCAATATCCTCCCAGCCCTCCTTACTGCCTTCTCACATTGCTTGTCCACCTTTAGGTTATCTGATATACTTACCCTCAGGTCCCTTTCCATTTTTACTGTTGTCAGTATCTCACCCCCTATTGTGTACTCTTCCCCTGGGTTTTTGTTTCCCAGGTGCAGTACCTTGCACTTCTTTGCATTGAATCTGAGCTTCCATACAGATTCACATTTTACATTTTCAATACATTACAATCACATACCATATTTCCAGCACATTACATTTCAATTTTTTTTTTCACCAAATTCACATTCCACATTTTCAACACATCCAGGTGTGACACTGGGCAGGAAATCACAAGAACTTGGTTCCATATCCATTGACATACATTTAATAATATGGACAGTTCCACCTCCTAGAGATTACAGTTCCAACTTCTACAAATGTAGAGATTACAGTTCCACCTCTTTAACAATTCC